>JAPDVU010000007.1:164972279-166304909 GCA_026230045.1 Corynorhinus townsendii
GTATCTGATCTATTGTAGGCTCCTGACTAACTGGTTTTGCTTATAATTCAAAACAAGGAAGTAGTGGAGATGCTGTACAAAAGGGTTCATCGGTTACCAGGAGAGTGTCTCTGAATCATGTGACTACTGGCATGTCAGGGGGCGCCCCGGACGCTGGTGCATCATGGGAGGCAAGCAGAGGGGTTGCTTACCTTGCAGGTTGGTGTGGGGGAGTCTATAGCCTCTGGGGCGTTGACAGCAGCCACTATCCTGGCTGCTGTCATGATTTCTCCACCGTTGAACCTTGTTGATCAGGTTGAAAGGTGGATTGTCTTCATAGCCCCCCTAAAATCACATCCAGCCCCCAGGAACTTTCCTGCACAAGCACCGGGCTGCTTCCCCCCCCCCTCTGCTGGGCACCGCTGCAGTTAGGGGGTCAGGCTTATGCTACAACAAAGACAGGCAGGTAGCAGCGGCAGGCACGCTGGAGGCGCTGGCCTGAGACAGGGAGCAGGTGCCTCAGTGGCGTGAATTCTGGTGATGTGCAGGAATGCGGTGGGACTACAAATCAGGAAGCTCAGAGTCCATCTGAAGACTCTGGGAAAGACACTTTACTATACCTGACCCACCAGTTCTGATCTGTGAAATGGGTTCAATAATCTGTCTTTGACACACACTCAAGTTGAGGACAAATGTGGCCAGACAGATGTGATGCCAAAGGGCAAAGATGTGATGTTCTATAACCATATGTCATTGTAGTAGTCATGACTGGTCTATGGTTTATATGGTGACTATGTCACCAGAAAGTATTTGCATCAAGCAGGTCTTCTTAATCCCCCAAATATTGAGTTGTGGACAGAGAATCTAAGTCTTTGGTTTCTTAAAGTCTTTGCAGCAGGAATGCTAAAACTTGCAGATTCTGGGAGGCATTGGCTCACTCAAAGTGCTCACAAGAGCTGTGCATTGCCTATGCGTTATCTTAGCCTCAGAAAAGTATCAGAAAGAATAAAACCCTGCAGGGCTGCTCTTTTATTTTGTTATTTTTTTCCTCACCTTCTGTTCTGTATTGACAGAAGGGGTATTGGCTTAGGAATCGCCCATTCAGATATCATAGCTGCAGAGAAAGTCTTGAGTGCTTGTTCACTATTCAGGAAAACGGGGCCTTGAAATTTGGGTGGAGGAGGCAGGCAAGGACCAGCACACGCAGCGCTCACACCTTGGACCTGCGTCCTTTATTACATCCTGTTTATAGAAAACAAGTTTCCTCAAAAAACTATGGTCATCTATTCTCAACACAAGCCCTGGTGGTTCTATGTTCTGGGACAGCAACTAATGCTATTACTTAATTTCTTTCTCCCAAACAAAAACAGAGTTCAAAACAGGAAGAAAAAAAAAAAACACAAAAAAACAAAACACAACAGTGTGTGTGTGTGTGTGCGTGCGCGCGCATGTGTGTGTGCACACACACTCCAATTATCTCCTTGTTTTTGGAACTGGAAATGTTCGCAGAGAACTATTGCTTTAAGAGAGTAATTGTTTTCTACTCAGCAGCCTTAGAGCCAGTCCCCTTGGGAATGGTTTCGAGATCAGAGCCAAGAAAGTAGTCATAGAAAACACCGTGTATACATCCCAAATTGACTCCCCAGGGAGGAGTGCCGCCCTTGGCAGGGGCGTGCGGGCCGTCTCTGCAGGCTGTTAGCCCTCCTACAGGGGCTGGAGAAATGCCCTCTTTCTAGACTACTTGGAAAGTAATATGAAAGGACCCATTTCATAACGATCTTGCAGTAAATGAACCTTGAGGGAGAAGCCTTCTGCTTTGGGAAAACTAGTTGAGTCACCCAACTTGTATCTTTCCTTGCATTCTCAGTCCTAATCCCCACCTAGTTGGAAGGCTTCTCCAGACTCCCAGCATCCTTCATGTCTGGGTGACAGTTTACTTCTTCTATTAGCCAACTTTCCTGAAAGATCCCATCCACATGGTTTTCTTTTTCTCTGAATTCCTAAAGAAGTATGTCCTCCCTGTTCAGGCCGTTGTGTGTGGAGCAGGCCATGTTGGATTCTAACAGAAACTGCAGACTTTCTCCTCCAGAAAAATGAGCATCTACATACAATAATAGGATATCCCCTGTGCACTTTCCACAGACCACGGATGCTCAAAGTCCCCAAACAGGTACCTTCTAGGGGTCTGGAGCCCCAGGTCTCCTCTTGTGAGGAAAAGAACCTAGATCTTGGGTTTCCAGATTCTCAAGGTCAAATGTGACTCTATCTTTCATTCTCTTGTCATCTTCAGAAATATGGTTGACCATCTGAACCTCTTTGTCTTCCAATAAACTCGGAGATATGTACAGCTACCTGATGGGTAGTATTTGCACTACCTTCATGAGTATGTGTGCTGTTGGTAAACCCTTTCCTGCCTCGTCATCTGGTAGCCAAGGCCTTGGACCCTCCCTTGCTGCGCCCCAACCAGACCCTCGTCACAGAAATGAATTCAGGTGTCGCAACACTCATGTGCTGCACAGTAACTATATCCCGTACCAGGAGGCATCGCTTTTCAGTGACCTCTAGGGAGACTAAGGAGGTGTCTGTGTGTGTGTGTGTGTGTGTGTGTGTGTGTGTGTGTGTGTGTTTTAAAGTAAACCTAAACTTTACAATATCTACAAAAACCCTAGTTTTAAATAATAAGCATGTTTACACTTTATTGTTTGACCTCCTCCGTGTGAAGCTACTCTTACCCGGAGATTTCCTTTTCTCAACTATCTCATAGCCATGATCACTTTTTCCTTTAATCATAAAAAGCTGTGCTTCTTCCTTGTAATCCATTTGTTTTAATTTTGGAAAACCACATCTTGAAAGAGACCCACCTTTCTCCTTTGCTTTGACTCTCAGAAGCTCAGGCCCGAATTGATAAGCCACCTCCAGCAAATGCGAAGGCCTTATGGCCTAAAAGTCCTGCTCCTCGCCTCTCTACCTTTATCTTCCTAGTCTACTCTTACTTTTCTCTTTCCTCTACTTCCATTCTGTAAGTATTTGTATTCTCTAATGGTATACAACTTCTCTTAAATTCTTTTACTGAATGAGATAAAATATTAAAAAATGGTCTTCATGTGATTTAGTAAGCTTTCTCACTAGGAACGTGGTGCATAGCAATGTGTTGTGCGTGCACCGAGGAGCTGTTAGAAAAGAGTAGACAGCCTTTGTCATGAGGATGTGTGTGGGTTTAATGGAAGTCCCCTGGGTGAGGGGCCTTTCTATGTGGAGCCCTGGGTCCAATTCCAAACAACCATTGTCTCT
The DNA here is from genome assembly GCA_026230045.1 of Corynorhinus townsendii. NCBI lineage: Eukaryota > Metazoa > Chordata > Mammalia > Chiroptera > Vespertilionidae > Corynorhinus > Corynorhinus townsendii. The sequence goes on from JAPDVU010000007.1 coordinate 164,975,550, forward strand.
ACTCAGGGACCATCTGTGTGATGTTAACTCACTTTGCACACCTTCAACCAGAACATACTTACATGGATTCTTAGAGGAAGAAGGATGCATCAAATCTTTTGCCATTGCCCGGCATGTATGGCTCAGTGATTGAGCATCAACCTGTGAACCAGGAGGTCACGGTTCAATTCCCGGTCAGGGCACATGCTCGGGTCGTGGGCTCAGCCCCCAGTTGGAGGAGGGGGGTGTGCAGGACGCAGCCAATCAGTGTTTCTCTCTCATCATTGATATTTCTATCTCTGTCTCCCTCTCCCTTCCTCTCTGAAATCAATAAAAATATATTTTAAAAAATCTTTTGACATGAAGGCATTGACATGTTTTTTTACTTGTTCAAGGAGCTTGTGTGGAAATGAATGTCTTCTAGGTTCCATACATCTGGACTGGGCCCCTAATACTACGCAACATCCCACAGTCATTGGTGTCAGACATCCAGAATAGTGAGAGTTCCTTAACTGGGCTTGCTTGATGTAAGCTACATGTTCCAAAATATTGGACTGTATCAGGCAACCAGCTCAAATAACTTCCGAACAGATAGAAGTCCACAGCCAGCTTGTATCTGGGTGTATTTTCTCGTGTGTTCCTTTCAGTCTGTCCCCAATTTTAAAGGCTTGACATATTTCCCACCTAGGTCCTCTGACAGTAAAGTCATGCACGAGACAGAATTTTAGGAGAAAGCTAAATCCATTCAGGTCCCTTGTGACACATTAATAGCACAAAACGAGGGAAATTAAGAATATTTAACTTCCATTACGGCATTTCATCTGAAAGGTGGGCTGCTACTACACAGCATGATCATCTTCCTATAAGAAAAGCCTGGATTAGAATTCTTTATTAAGTTGGAAACAAATTCTTTCCTACAAATCCAGAGGGTTTGTGAAAGTTTCCCAGTGGCAGGGATGAATTCTATCACTTCCGAATTTTAATTGCTAGAACTTACCCCATACAAGGCTTAGCTCAAAAGCATCTTAAAAGGAGGTGTGCATGCAGGAAAAGAATGACAGAAAGAATAGGGGAGATTCTTTTGGAAGGAAGAAGCAGGGCATTTGCCTCTCATGTTTGTGTGTGTGTGTGTGTGTGTGTGTGTGTGCGTGCCCAAAACACTTATATACTTTAAGGTGGGTGAGTTCTAAGAATTATCCAGTCCAGCTGTCTGCCCAACATATAGCTCATTTCTACAATATTTTAAAGGGTTGATATAGCATATTTCTACTTAAACATCACCAGTGATGAGAAGCTCAGTATTTCACAAGGCAAATAATTCAATATTCAGACAACTCTAATGGTTAGAAATTTTTTCGTGATCTTGAATGAAGATCTCCCTCATCATTCTCCCTTCCCTAGAGCTGCATACAACCTGTCTAATTTGTCTTTCATAGGAGAATCCTCCATCATTATTCGAAGGCTGTTGTGATCATGAGGGTGAGGGAGGGACTGATCATCATCATTATCATCAATAGTAACCGCGCATAACATGTCCTGAGCAATCCCCATAAGGGCTATGCTAAGCACTTGCGGTTTTATCTCGTTGATCCTCACGAGCTGATGAAATAGGTACGCTTAACCATTTATTTTACAGAGGAGAGGATAACAGCCAGCGGGAGACAGCTAGGATTGGAAGCAGGCCTCCCCAAAGGGTCTCTTTGCCAGCTTCCCGGCAGTGGCAGTGACTTACACCCTGGGTAGTGGCTGCAAGTGTTTGTTTTCTCCGGGGGGAGGATTGCGCAGTCTATATGATACCACCTGCTGTGCCCACGGCGTGGCTTGCTTTCTCCTTTCATGCACAGAGGCTTCCTTTTCGTGTGTTCTCACCACATCCTTCTTACAGCGGCATGTAAAGACATTCCTGTATTGGCATGAATGCCGTCGGAAGCCACGCACCTAGAAAACTGCAGCCCTGTAGTTAGTTCTCTTCTAGAGTCCAGTGGTTTTTCAAGTTGATCTCTCCCCAGCTGAGGCGTCTGAGGCACGCGTCAAGGAAATGGCTGGCAAAGAGCGCAGCCCCCACATCGCATGGCACCTCCCTCACCAAGTGCTGAGTGAACGAAGGGGGGCCTCCCCAGGAGGATAGGTTAGTGTCTAGGGCAGTAAAGATTTTGCTGTTGACTTAAGTAATAACTGCATCTGGCCTTTTCTTTTCCTTTTTTAGGTTGACATTGCAGCTATGTAACAAGTTTGTACTTCTCTGTAGGTCTGATTCATTTTTGCAAATGCTGAAGGCTGCAATTTCACTGAGAATAAGTTTTGGATATTATACTTTCTCCCTTTTACATTTCATGACGTACCCAATCTCGTCACCACTGACATGGCAAATTCTGAGAGGCTCTGACTTGCCTGGGACTTGTATCTGTGGGAAACGTGGCTTCCAGTAGAAGCTCAAAGGGGTCGCTGGGGTTGTATATCTGCGTTTTCTGAACTCTTCCTCAGGCACTTTAAGAAACTTACCTTTCTGGACAGACATTGTAATAACACCCTCTCCTGTGCTTATCCATTGACATGGTATGTTCCCACATCAATGGAACAGAAACAAAGCAAAGATGAACTATTAACTGTGAGGAATCAGGGAATTAGTGAGGGGGGAAGGGAAATACTTTGTAGACCATACCTAAACTCTGCTTCCTATAACTAAAATACCTGACTCTTTTCATGGAAATAATGGTTAAGATAGTACCCATCTCCTCGTATGAAGATGCTTTTTATAGGGTGTTAAGACATAGTTATGGGGCCAGGGCTATTTATGTAAGTTAGTCAAATATGGTCAATGCTTTCGAAGTTTATTTTTATACTGCTAATGATATTTGGTTTTGTGTTGCTTTTCCTAGGTTTGCTGGCATGGGAAATCTGCTCAAAGTCCTTACCAGGGAAATTGAAAACTACCCACATTTTTTTCTGGATTTTGAAAGTAAGTTTTAAAAATTTAAAGATGATGATAAAAACTTCTCATTTTTATACCTTGCTGATAAGGAAGCTTATAACCAAAAATGTCTCCTTTCTTTTCCTGTTTAAAAAGAACAACAACAAATGGAACATCTTTTTAAAATATGTACAGTTTTCTTTTCTTTTAGAAGTGAACGGCTTTTGTAAGCTTAGCATAAAACATCATCATGCATTTTTCCTAATAATGTTCATGAATTTCTATCACATTCTAAATAAAAATAGTGTTCATCGTAATTTCCACCGATTAATGTAAAGCAAATTATCATTGGGGGTGAAAGAAAAAAAGTGATCAATACCAGGAATAAGGCTTACAGGTAATTTATTTTTCAGTCATCGCTACCTCTTCTTTATTCATTATTTCGTAATGCAACACTATTTCAGGATTTTGAGACACACAACTTTTATCTGAAAGGTGATGTTTCTTTTATCAAAAACTTTAAATATTTTTCCAAGATAAAATGGCTTATGAATCATGACTAAATAAATGCAGAGATTCTTTCTTATCTTGTTTATTTTCTTGATTGTAAATATTTACAAGCGAGTGACACTTCATGTTTAATTGACTAAGCTCATGTTTCCACCTTTCCTCCTGTGTCCCCCCTTCTTTTTGAATTAAAATTCTATAATAGGGGGCACATTCACTTTGAAATGTCATTTTTTGCCAGGATTCATCATCTATTGCGGACTTTAAACTTTAATTTTTCAAGTATTTTATCTATATTAAAAGTAAGTAGAAACTTCCTTACATGTGGAGTAAACTTCCTAACAGACATTTTCTAGGCAAATGCTAGAAGACCCTTTCAAGGTACGGTACACCAAAAGGTGAAAGCTCTCTAGGAATATCTTCTCAGAATCTCTTCTGGGTCTAAAATAAGTATTTAAAAATCAGGAAAATTGATCCCAAAGCTCATGTGTTCTGAAAAAAAATTTAGATTATATTCAGTGAAAGACAGCTCATCTCTAATTTAACTCATTTTGCTGCTGCTGTTGTTCTTGTTTGGCTGGGTTTGGCTAGGTTTGTCTCTGTTTGGCTGGATTAGGTTGGGTTTGGCTGTGTTTGCGTAGGTTTGACTGTGTTTGGCTGTACTTGGTTGGGTTTGGCTGGTTTTGGCTGTGTTTGGTTTGGTTTGGCTGTGTTTGGCTGGTTTGAGTTGTGTATGGTTGGATTTGGCTGTGTTTGGCTAGCTTTGGTTTGGTTTGGTTGGGTTTGGCTGTGTTTGTCCGGGTTTAGTAAGGAGTGCATCTCCAGAGAGAATAGCTGGTATCAGTAGGGAAAAACTGGAGAGCAGACAAGATCTGAGCAAAAGGGAACTTAAGGTAAGTTTATGCCTAAAGTGGGGACATGATTAGTTGGAGGATCCAGGAAAGAGGCCACATTGTAGAGGAAGAAAGATATCATACTGTACTGATATTCTTGATGGCAGAATCTGGGTCCCACTTAGTTCTGTGACCCAGACCTTAGCTCGTGTTGAGTGAGACTTAGTGACAAATGCTGGCCATGTGAAGGAATGGGACAGAACAGGCTAGATCCAGGAGGGCACAGATGTTCAAGAAGAAGGGAGTGTAAATGGATTCAAATGCTGCAGTGTGGTCATGAAGGACAGGCTTGAAAAGGGGATGATGAGTTAGGTCATGAGCTGCCCCCCTCCTGGTAGTCACTGGGAGAACAGATTTAAGATTTATTGCTTTGCATACAGAGGCTGGGTTGCAAAGAGTTAAGTAGGAACCAGCAGAGGGAGGAAGGAAGGCTGAACAGCATGTAGCAACAGCTTAAATGAATTTGGCACCTCTGCTTTGAGTGTTGAATATTCTTTTTGAAGTCAGTGATGGAATATAATTGAACCGGGTCAAATAGATATAATTAAGCTAGGTCAAAATATAACACAAAATTAGACACATCTGTCCTTAGGTTTCCAGTTGTGTAGACCTGATTCAAATTCTTGTTTGACCTTTGCAGTGAGTTCTACTCTTTATGCTCACGTTTCTGCACAACCACTTAATATCTCTTTCATTGTTGCTTTTTTTCATCCCACTGCCTTTTTTTTCTTTCCTTTTTCTCTCTCTACTTCCTTGCCATATCTACATTTCCTCTTTGAAGGCTGGGAGACAGAAGGGGGATAAAATGCAACCTAATCTTTTATGAGTAATGTTTTTTGGGGGGGACAGTGTATAGAAAGATGTGTGCCTGAAGGTCTGCTGATAACTTTAATCGAATTCACCCATTATGGCACCCAAAGTGGGCCATGGGCATTAGCCTTCCCGTGAAATAGTTCCAGTGATTGCCAGACTGAAATGACCATTGGAAACATCGAGCAAACCTTATTTTTCTATAATTGTCTGTTCCTCACCCCAAAATTCTGATTCAATGGTTTAGTCCCAAGAATCTGCTTTTGCCCACAGTTTCCAGGTGTTTTTGAAGGTCAGCCAGTTTGGGAACCAAATTTAACTAATGGGTCCAAGTGAGTCACTAGCCCAGCCTACTGTGTGGGACCAGAGTGCTAACAAAGCAACCTCTTGAGTTCCAAGATCCAGAGCTGTGGTCTCCAGAATTGATCACAGAAGGCCCCTTATAGCTCCCGTCTCCTATTTTCCTTTGCCCAGCAGGAAGTTAGAGCTGGCTGCAGATCAGAGCTATAAGTCTAGAGTAATACTTTTCCTCAGTCCTTTATACAGTGTCCATCTACCTTGAAGTGGAAGGTCTCCAAGATAGGTAGAAGTTCAAGTAGATTAAAATCTACATTGTTATCAGAGGTATCAGTAGTTCATTCCCCTTATTTAAACCTGCTATGAACATTCTTATAGAATCTTGGTGGGCATTATTTATTTTGGATAAATACCTAGTAGGGGGTTGCTGGTCAGTTATATGCAACTTTGCAAGAAACTATCAAACAGTTTTCCAAACGTGATATACTATTTTCCATTCCTACTAACAAGATAGGGAACTTAGCTGTTCTAAATGGTTTACAACATTTAGTTTTGTCAATCTTCACCTTTTTAGTTATTCTAGTGGTTATGGGATCGGTATCTCATTGTGGCTTTAATTTTCATTTACATGGTAACTGATAATGCTGAACACTTTTTCATGTGCTTATTGATTATTTGATTATCATTTTTAGGAATGTTGTCTACTCACGTCTTTTACCCATTTTTAACTGGATTATTTTTCTTTATACTATTAAGATTGTTCTAGCTCAGATAGATTGCTTTAAATCCCTTATCAGGAATTAGTTAACTGTACTTGCCCAAATAAATTTTACGATTAGCTTCAATTTCTACAAAAAAAAATCTTGTTTGGATATTGATTATAATCATATTCAATCTATAGCTTGGTTTGCTGAGACTGCCATCTAAACAATATTGATTCTTCCTATTTATGAATATGGTATATCTTTCCATTTATTTAGATATTCTTATAAGTTCATTTATAGTTTTTGAGATCTTGTATACCTTTTGTTGAATATACCCTGGAGCAGTTCCTAATTTGACCATAACAGTTTTTTTTATGTTTTGTTTTTGTATGGTATGTGTGTCTCCAGCCTATCTATGTATTAATCTACATACTGTATTCTTGCAAACAACATATAGTTCACCCTCGCTTTTCATCCAAGCTGATACTATCTACCTTGTAATTGGAGTGCTTAATCTATTTGCATTTAATTATCATATGTACATTTAATTAATGTTGTTATTTGAATCTGTCTTGGTGTTGACTTCCATTTGTTACATTTGCTCTTTGTTTCTCAATGTTTTTTTTTTGCCTTTTGTTTACATGAAATAATTTTTGGTAGTCTCATCTGTCTTTTCTGTTGACTATTTATGCCTCTTAGTGCTTATTTTAAATATTAAAATATACATCTTTAATTTATGGAAATCTATCTTCAAAGTATATTCTTTACTTCATGAAGAATTTATGAACCTTATTACAGTATACTTCTAATCACCACCCTGCCCCCCTTTCTGTGAGTGTAGATATTTTGCTCTACATATGATATAAATTTCTCATTGCAATTTTAAATTTTAAACTCTCAGTAACCGTGTGTGTGTGTGTGTGTGTGTGTGTGTGTGTGTGTGTGGTTTTAATAGATATTTCATGTTTACTTGTTCTGGGGTTCTCCATTCCTTCTTACGTAACTAAGTTTCTTTGGTATTATTTCCTTGCAGCCTAAACAGCTTTCCTGTGGAGAGGATTTGGTTGGCATCTTAAGCTTCTATCATTATGTGTCTTATCTAGTGTCCAGCATAGGGCTGGGCATGAAGCCTAGGCTTAGGAACTTGGATTTTCTTATTGATGCTAAATCAGTCACTAGTTAGAGCATCTCTAGCATTATAGCATCAAGAGGGAATAACAGGGATGGGAGCTGGGCAGGGAGGCACAGAGGGGTGACATAGCAGACATAAATATAGGGACATTAGAAGAATATATATTCTTCAAAGAGCGTATAATTTTATTGGGGAGATAAGATTCAAGGACATTGAAGAGACAATAGTACAGGTAATAGAGAAATCTGCACTAGAACAGAGAGCCAGAAGAAATAAAGGTTCTAGGCTGTGCTGAAGATAGTGATGGATAAATGGTTTTCTTTTAAGACAAACCAAACCTTATGATACTAATAGGAATGCTGAGAACAAACATGGCGGGGTGAGGTTGTTAAGCAAGAAATTCTAAAGCCTCCAAACCATTTGCTATCAGAAAGACTGAATATTTTGACTTATTAGGACTCTAGTCTCCCACTCTTTAAAGCAAAGAGGGTGTCAGATTAGCTGACCATCTGGGATACTTTGGTTGACACAGATTACTTCTTGCCACTACTGACCTCTTCTTTTATCTGCCCCTCTTTGCTACCCTCACATCTGCTAAGGTTGTTCAGAGGACACCAGATAATCCTGGAGAGAAAGGAGGAACCTAAGATGTATTTTGGTCACATTGCAAATGAGAAAACAGACAGACAATGAAACTCCAATAAAACAAAACAGACTTGGGAAGCGAATTATGAATTTCAACAGATGGATTCATTCACAATGCTTCCTTAAATTTCTAGTACTTTCACTTTTTCGGTGCCTTTCATCTATATCCATATCTTCATTATGACTCCTACAGGACCATATAGGTAGGGAGACGGTGGTGGGGGCCTTTGAAGGGGGCTCTTGTTTGCTTCTTTCTCTACCAAGAATTAATCTGAGGCCTAGAGAAATTAATCCTTTTGCCCTTGGGTCTAATAGCGAGTGGCAAATCTGGCAATAGGACCTGGGTCTCCAAAAACTCCATTCTTGGAGTTTCCCCTTTCCCCCATGACATCATAGGGATCCCATTGCATGTGAGCGAGATAAACAGGCCTTCAAGCACCTCCAGTCTCACCGCTCTTCGCAGTCCCTCCTCGGTTGTTCCACGGTTAAGGCTTTGGGCTCTGGTGTGGGGTGTCTCATGTTCCTGCACAAATAAACGTGTCACCCCCGTCACACTTACATTTTCCAGCGGGCCTGTGCAATCTTATGTTGTTTCCGTAAGCAGTTATAGTATGGTGCTATAAATCATTGCCATTTTCCCTCCCGGAATGTTAATACTAGGTAATTATTTATGTTTCTTAGTTTACCCCGAAAGGGAGAGGAGTGGAGGAGGGAGGATGTGGGTCGGGAAGAAAAGCTATAGATTTCCTTTGCAGTTTTGGAAAATCCTTTTTTGTACCTTTCTTGGTGTTTATAAAACAGCTGGTGGCATGAAGAGATAGTGATAGACCCTGTTGATGAAATGCCAGGGATTCCTTCAAAGCCAAAGACATCTCCAAGCCAATTGTATCTTCCCCTCGTGTTATCTTTGGTTGACTTGTTTGATTCTCTGTCAGCTTTTCTATACAGTCCCGCATCGGCTGTTAGAAGAAGGTATGTGTGTGTGTGCCCCTGATGCTTGTGAAGACAGAGGGATCCTTGGCTGATTTACAAAGATAAGAACCCTTTGAAGTGACAGCCTGCTCTAGGGTGAGCCCTGCCATCCCTCCCTGGGGCTTGTTCACCTAAGATGTTCATTCCTGACAAACAAAACACACAGCCACCTTCCTCTCCATCCCCACAGAGGAATGCCAAGCATCCTGCTTTCAGTAAATATCCTAGTCCTCCACGGGGGAAACCTCCAACTGACCCCGTGACACCAAAATGCTGACAGTTACTCTCCACCCTCACTAGCACATGGCGCCAAAAAAAGATAAATAGATCCCCTGCAAACAAAACGAATACCTGTTTACCTCTCTCAATTGATGAGGGAATTTTCCGCATTAAAGATTCAAGGCACTGGGCGGCGTTCAGTGAGTTCTTGACGATGAATGTATATATTCAAGGTCACAGAGCACATGATACATTGTCACACTTTCCACAATGGCAAGTACAGGACAAGGGTTTAAATCATCGCCTGGGGAATGGCCTGGAAGGGCTGGTTCCAGGGTGCCTCGAGGTATTGGTTTCTGAAATTGCCTGTGTAAATCACAGCGATGTGTAACAGCGTCATTGGTCGACAGGAGCAGCCCAGCTTCATGGAACCATTCTCTTCGATTTCGATGAAATCATTGGTGCTGATTAGAAGTGTAGAATGTGATTCTTAGAAGAAACATCATGAAAGAATTCATGGGCTGCAGCAGGAAAAAAAAAAAAAAAGATCTATTTCCATCAGTAATACAATTGGCGAGCATTGTGAGTGTGTGTGTGCCGTTGACTAAAGGTCAATCTTTGTGTTAAAATAGACAAACAAAGCCTGTAATTCAGAGTTGGTGTTGACTCAGCACATGCCTTGGGAGGTGGCTGATAGGTTAAATATAATAACCTTTCAATCACTAATTTGTCAAGGTCTTTTTCAAGAGGTCTCTCGCCTTGACATCTGCAGACACATATATTTTTAAAAATAGGGTTACCAATGTGGAGCATGCCAGAAGTATCAACCCCAAAGCCTCTCAGAGGAATGTTCTAGAAAGCAAAATGATACGAGTCTTAAGATTGGGAGAGTAAACATAACTGCAGTTTTTCACTCAACAAATATCCGATTAGTGTGTTAACTACACTGAGGAGACACTGAGGCCATAAATAAGTGATGGATTATTTAAAAACACACATCTTAATGCAAGTGTGATTAGCTAAGTTGATTGTAAGAAAATACATATATCTTAATGGTAATAGTTAGAGATATAATATAATAGCCATCTGAAGAGAAGGGACAGAAGGGACCATCTAGAAGTAATAGGATTTTTTTTCACTGCTTCCCAATACTCACATTCTCTGCCATCTGGTCAATTTCCTCATTTATTCATTGATTCTCGGCATGTTTATTGAGAATCCCCCGTCAGTAGGGCATATGGGGGCACTGAGGATAAGAATACCAACTTCATCTCCAAAGATTGCAGAATTCAAAGACAGGCAGAAAAATTACCATGAAACATAGTGTGAGAAATATATTTAAACTAGAGGCCTGGTGCACGAAGTTCGTGCACGGGGGGGAGGGGGTCCCCTCAGCCTGGCCTGCACCCTCTCGCAGTCCAGGAGCCCTTGGCGGATGTCCGACTGCCATGGAGGCAGGAGAGGCTCCTGCCACTGCTGCTGCGCTCACCAGCCATGAGCCTGGCTTCTGACTGAGCAGCACTCCCCCTGTTGGGAGCGCACTGACCACCAGAGGGCAGCTCCTGCGTTGAGCGTCTGCCCCCTGGTAGTCAGTGAACGTCATAGCGACCAGTCATTCCACCGTTTGGTTAATTTGTGTATTACCCTTTTATTATATAGGATCATTCAGTCAACTGTTCATTCAGCAAATTTTTCGGCAGTATCTACTATGTGCCAGGCCCTGGAGGTATGATATTAAATGAAACAAGGCCAGAGTCCTATGTTCTAATGGATCAGATTCTCATTAATGATCATTTAGCCGGAGGATAAAGATAGGATGAGTTACGGATTTCCACAGGGACATGGCCCCTGCCAAATATCACTTAGGGTTGCATAGTCCTTTTCCCATTTGGAAGAAGGAACAGACAGGCAGATTGGAGCTTCCCCTAGTGAGCAGTCTTCTCCTTGAAAACCAACGTCCCTTGGGATCTGGGTCTCCTCAGACTCTTACACACCCAGAGGACAGGGACCGTGCTGCTGGCATCAAGGACCTAATTAGTAACTGGGAGAAGAGGTGACTCAGTTCCATCACAGGGGAAGGAGGAAAAATTAGGGTATGCAATGATAACACCAACAAATTATGGAAGAAAATGAGCCAACTCATTTCTAAGTGAGGATGAAAGAAAGAACGGCGGATTGGGTTTCTCCCATCCCACCCCTGCTAACCGGGGCCACAGGAAACATTTCAAACAAGTCGCTAGGATACCTGCCAAGAGAAACATTCTCCCAGAGACAGAGGCTAGGGACAAGGGTCCCGTTTCCCAGGTCACTCCAGTTTCCAGGGGTGAGTGACCTTGTAGTGGAAGGTTCTTGACACCGCCCTCCACTATTCCGCCACCGGGAGAGAGGAGACCACCCCGTGCTGCTTGTCTGGCTCCGCGTGGTCACATGACTGTCGGGGTTGATTTGTATCAGAGAGGGTCACTCCTTTGGGCCACTCGATGAGAAACCGTCTTTTTTTTGGGAGGACATAAGACCTCTATTTTTAAAAACCGACTTCGTAATCTTCTTCCTTTTGTGTTTCAGTAATGGTCAAAAGGATGGGTTTGGGGGTCTTGTTTGCCCAGCATCCCTCTTCCAGCCCACTCCGCGTTCCTTCTGTTTTGTTTAAAGCTCATCCAGACGTGGCTTGCAGGGACAGAGCCCCAGGACAGCCAAGATTAGGAGGCTTCGACTCCTAGTTTCCAAGTTCCTTCGTTTACACCTACTTTATAATTATATGCAAACACACTGACCCCCTCGGATTCTTGGTCACAGGCTTGATTTTTCTCTTCCTCCTCTTCAAAGATACATCTCTTTGAGAAAATGGTCTTTGTTTAGCTTATGATTCCCCCCCCCCCATACATTTATCCGAAAGGGAAAGGATTGGCGTGTTTGATTTTGATTTGTTTTCTAGGATCTTTGCTTTGCATTTTTGTCCCCTGTTCACTTCCCTGGCTTTCTTCTTACCCTGGAATTGTGTTCCACTTACATACTTCCTTCAGTTTGGGGCTTGCTAGCTTGTGGGTGTTTAGGTTTCTGTTTTGAGACACCCCTGTGGCTTTGAGAAAAGTTTGGAAAAGACAAACTATACATTTGTTAATATTGTGGATAACACGGTACCTGAGAAAACGTACCACGTGCTTGTGGGAAGGCGTAGAAGGTCGCAAAAGGTAAAGGAGCAACACATTTCTTTCCCCTTCTGTTTCCCAGCCCGGATCCTGTACTCGATCCAACCCAGCAGCCTCTTTCCTCGCCAGCTGCCCACCTGTCCGTTTTTTAAAAATATATTTTATTGATTTTTTACAGAGAGGAAGGGAGAGGGATAGAGAGTTAGAAACATCGATGAGGGAGAAACATCGATCAGCTGTCTCCTGCACACCCCCTACTGGGGATGTGCCCGCAACCAAGGCACATGCCCCTGACCGGAATCGAACCTGGGACCCTTCAGTCCCGCAGGCCGACACTCTATCCACTGAGCCAAACCGGTCAGGGCAATGCCCGCCTGTCCTAAGCTCCCCATAGATACACTCCCCTCACCTCCCTCTTCTGCTCTGGTCTCATCCTTTCCATGAGGGGGGTTTTACTCCTCCCAGCCTGCACTATCTTTCTCTTCTCTGAACCCTCCTGTGCATGTGCGTGAGTCCTTCCTTATTCCCTGGTTGAAACCCATCTCATTCCTAGAAGTATAGTTTGCCATGTTTTTGGAAAATCTATAGGGTTTTGGTTTTGTTTTTCTAAAGAGAATTACACCCTTCATTTCCCAAGTAACTCAACTAATTTCTTGGGTCTTAGCAGGGCCTAGTAAGAAAATGGTCTAAAAATTCCCTGGGCATCACTGCTCAAGGGTCTCGCCTTGGGTGAGTGCAGGTCCAGCACATCTGGCCTAACCCCTGCTCCCATATTCAGCCTCTCTGAAGGGCCTGGTCAGCGTGGTGAGGACCTCGCTTAGATTTCACCTGTCTCGTGGATTCTGTTTTATACCCTGAGGAACATTTTGAATGATTACAGTTCACAGGGCAGTGTTAGACCAGACATAATTCTGTCCGGCCCTTTCATCAGCGGGGTCTTCTGAAAGAATGTAGTGCCTTGGGACTTAGATTTTTGGAAACAGAGCTTTGGGAAATGACATCTGTCTCATTCCTTCCTTCGCAATGCCTTTGCTTTGGATGGAGATGAATGTTCTTGCTAGCCCAGGCAAATACTCCATCTGATGGGCATTGTGTGATGAGCAAAGCCCAGCCTTTACCAACTCAGCGCTCATCCACCAGCCTGCATAGCTACTCCTGGGACAAGCGCTTACATTGGCTACAGGGATGTAATCAAGTGAAAATTCACTGAGGAGCGAAGGGGTTGTTTCCGGGGCTGTTAGAATATGTTCTTCACTTATGGAAGATCGAATGTGCCACTTATTTGTGTGCTCTGGAAAGATACCTTTCTCTTGGCTCTGAAGGAAAATTATCTCATCTTTTAAGCTTATTTTTATGTGCAAATATGAAGGGAATGGTTTTTCCCCATCTATACTCAGATTCACAGATTTTTAATCGTAATGGAAAATATTCAATAGCTTGTCCTGTTAAACGTCGTCTCAAAAAGATGATGTTTATACCTTCCAGCACCTGGTGCACCGCTTGACACACAGTAGGTGTGCAGAAAGTGTATTCCATAAGTAAAGGAGAACCCATAATGATTCCCACATGCGTGGTCTCCTGTGCGCAGAAAGATGGATGAGTATTTTTGGACCCAGTAATGGGCAGGAGTTAACGGTCCCTTCCCTGTGGCTTATTATACTAAGGAATAAATACCAAACCTGCAGGAATAAAAGAAGATTGTCTAACAAGACAAACTGCGAGCTGACCTCTTCCCCAGCTGTTTGTAAACGCAAGCCCTCCGTGTCTGTTTGTGTCCCTTCTGCTCAGATGCCCAGCCCACGGAAGGCGAGCGGGAGATATGGAACCAGATCAGCGCCGTCCTCCAGGATTCCGAGAGCATCCTCGCAGACCTGCAGGCATACAAGGGCGCGGGCCCGGAGATCCGAGACGTATGCCAATGACAATACCCAGCCGACAACACCCTTGCGGGAGAGGGAAACCCACACGCACATACACAGCAGGATTAAGTAATAGGCCTACTAGTGCCTAGTGTAGTAGGAAGAGCAAGGACGGTAATGTGTCCTTTTGAAAAAAGTGTATGAATAACCCCTTTTATTGTAGGACATTAATCTGAGCACACACAGCTGTAGGTCGTGTCAAATATTAGCCATTCTCTTCCCAGACACACATGTGATATTGCAAGACTCACAGGCACACAATGATTTGTCAGCCTGTTACTTCATTTGAGGGAAACGTACGTAGAAAGTCTGTGAACAGCAGTTGATATATGAGTCATGAGACCTGGGTTTCTATGAACTTTCCAACATTTTATAATAATTTGGGCAGGTGCCACCGACACCACAAACAACAGTCAAGAACTGTCTCACTTTACGTAGCCTGCAGGTCTGTCATTTTGAACTGACTTAGGAGACTTAAAAATAAATAAATACATGGAAAACAAGACAGCCCCCAAAACAAAACAGGAAATTGTCAGTGTGGCTTTTGAGACCTCCAAATGCCTGAAAGGCCAGAAACTTCTCGCCCTTCTTATTGGAGAGAATTAGTTTTGCGGCAGTGCCAACACATACACACGTTCATGTGCGCACACATACGTACACACAGACTCACACACCCCTACTGCGCTGCCGAAATCGTTCTGGCAAATAAACAACGCTAACATCACAATCCTCCAGCTGCTGAAGCCCAGACAAAACAGCATTTCTAAGAAAGGAACAGCCTGTTAGAAAGTTGTTTTTCTACTTAGGAGGTCACCATGAATGTAGGTAATTTAGGTAACATCACAGGCTGGCAGGAATGTAACACGTGTTACAGAGAAAGGGAAAGATCTACAGAATTTCTGTTTCACCATGAGCACCAGCTCTGCTTAGAAGAATAAGTGGTGACGGAGGAGGGTTGCATTGCTTGCTGTTAGATGTGCATTTTTGACATTTAAGATAAGAGAAACTAGGAAGTTGACCCGGGATCTAATTGCAGAGTCATTTGCACTATGTTCAAGTGCTAACACCTCCATTCTAACTGAGCGTCCTGGAGGACAGTCTAATGAACTGATGTCCATTTAACCAGTGCATGTTAGTGAAGTCCATCGGCCATTGTGTTTTTGGAAATGTAAATCCTCTCTGAATTTTAAGTCATTTTGATGTGGAGCCTATTTTCTTTCTAAACAATTCTGTGATTTTTTTTTTTTATAGGCCATTCAAAATCCCAATGACATCCAGCTTCAAGAAAAAGCGTGGAATGCAGTGTGTCCTCTGGTCGTGAGGCTAAAGAGATTTTATGAGTTTTCCATAAGGCTAGGTGAGTTCGTGTTTCTAGTTTCACGCCCCACGTGTGAAGTTGTATTATGGTGTTGGCAAAAGTCACAGGAAGAGCTCAGTGCCTGAGGAAATGTCCCATGTCCATGTGCTGTGTCTTCTCAGAGGCCATTCATGGACAACAACACTGTCCTTTTCATTTCTTTCAATTCACCTCAATGTTTCTTCTCTTGAATATCCTGGCATGTTCAGAGTATCTCTATCGGTGGTCCCTTTGCTCTTATTCTCAGCTAAGTGTGACTCTTAACAGTTTCACTGCGGTCTGATCACATTGCTGGGTGACAGAGAAGTTGGGAGATACAGGTTACCTGCTAAACTAAGAAGAACTTGGTTGGTGGGAGTCATGTGATAAATGTAACACAGAAAAACTTAATACCTAAAATTTAATACAAGAAAAACAAATAGAATGCTCTGCCCTTAAACTTTAGAGCAACAACAGAAATAAGACAAATAGAGCCCTGGAAAGTAGAAGATGGCTTTACAGAGAAGCAAGAGCAAAGTCAGTCCTTCTTGACAATAGGTTCAATGTGAGCATCCATCTGATGTAACCACTCCCCTCAACAGGAAAGCTGAGGTTTCCTCACCAATATGTCTACAATGAAGAAGAGGCATAATCATGTTCTACTCTATTTTTGCCACAGATAAGTGCTACATTTTAAAAAGAAAACAGTGAAATTGAGGAGAATAAGAGCCATGATTTTGAGGGAACTTGAAGCTAAGACCCAGAAGGAGTAGTTGAATAAACCAAAACAGTTTTTCAGGAAGACAGAGCTTTTGAAGACTCTCAGGTTGATGCAGGATCAGTTTCTCTGTTTCCTCAAAGACTGTATCTATACCCGTGAACTGAAACCCAAGGAGCCACATTTCAGTTCAACAGAAGGAAAAAGATCCCCCTGCCGGGGGAGGTCAAGGTAGAACTAGCTGCCTCAGAAGACAGTGTAGTCCCAGGGGTGGAAAGGGCTGGAAACACCCTTGTAAAGATGCTGAAGGACATCAAAGGACTCCAGAGCAGGTCCTGGCAACCTTTCTGTAAGGAGCCAGATAACATGTATTTTAGGCGTGTGGGCCATCCCGTCTTTGTTGCAACTAATCCACTCTGCCATTGTCACACAAAACTCACTATAGCCAATATATAGAGGAATGAGTGTGCCTGTTTTTAAATAAAACTTTATTTAAATTTTTTGGTAAGACTTTTAAATAAAAGGACCAGATTTGACCTGGGGACCATAGTTTCCCAACCCCTAATGTAAAAGGTTGATTAAATGACTCAGTGTTATTAGAAATACACTGACATGAAAACTGGAGGGAGTGTTTAAAAACAGACAAGTGGGAGTAATGTGACAGTTTCAAGGGCAATAATGGAGGTAGATATGGCAATGGGTTAGTAGAAGAAATATTGCTGAGAACAGGTGAGACTGCAGATGCAGAGAAGAGCGGGAATGGAACCCACAGTCTCTCCCTGCAAAGCAGGTTATCTGACCCATGTGTTCTGGGCCATGCCGTCTCATCCTGGATCATGAATGGCTGTCTCATGCACATGATCCAAAAACATGTGTTTATGGTTTCCCACCACTGTTGGCAGTTGGCACTACTGAACAGGGGAAGGTGCAGCTGAGCTTGGAGAGACATTTACATAACCGTGTGGCCCTGGCGTGGGGTTGGCCTGCTCAGGGTGAAGGCTCCTTCTCTTCCTGGTCCACACACATCATATTACCCACAATGACATGGAAGCACAAGAAAGACCCACCCCGGCAGGTTATCTCTGAGAATGTCAACGAGGGCTGCAGATGATGCTTTTGAAGGATCTCTACATGCCATCTCAAATATGTATTTATCTCTTTGACTTTCAGAAAAAGCTCTTCAGAGTTTATTGGAATCTCTGACCTGTCCGCCCTACACGCCAACCCAGCACCTGGAGCGAGAGCAGGCTCTGGCAAAGGAATTTGCGGAAATCCTGCATTTTACTCTTCGATTCGATGAGCTGAAGGTTAGGCCACATATGTTTGATGATTTACTAAGCTTGTACTGAGTTCCTACTGTGTACAGATCCTCTGCAGTGCTGCAGGGTGGGGAAGAGAGACATGAGTAAGATACTGTAGCTCTTTCCCAAGGGAGACATAGAACGTGGCAAGAATTGGCACTCATTGTGGTAAAGTGACTTAAGATGGTGGTTTTCATGTGAAAATTCAAATTCTGTTAATGTAATAAGAGACATTTTCAAGTGTCTGCTCCTCATTGAGAACAAATATACTTCCCTGTGAAAACAGGGCATATTTTTAAATAATGAAGCTCCGAGTGCTTATTTTTAACCAGAAGTTGCATGGACTCATGTAGCAAAGAGAAGTCTTGGTGTGTTTGCAGATCTAGTGCTGGGCTCCCCATGTGAATTCCCCACCTGATGCTGAGAGATACCCTTCTCCCCTCCCTTCTGAATTTCAGATGAGGAACCCGGCTATTCAGAATGACTTCAGCTACTATAGGAGGACAATAAGCCGCAACCGCATCAACAACATGCACGTGAGTGCCTGGGTCCCTGGGGTGTAGACACCCACACTCCACGTCTCTTTTGGTGTCTGCATCGGGCAGGTCTCAGGGAGAAGACAGTCTTATTTACATTTCAATTTCCAGGGGACATCGTGTGGGGATTTTGACCATCTCTTTATCAATTGCATCTTCTCTTCTTGTTTTTATCAGCTAGACATTGAGAATGAAGTCAATAACGAGATGGCCAATCGAATGTCCCTCTTCTATGCGGAAGCCACGCCCATGCTGAAAACCCTCAGCAATGCTACAATGCACTTTGTCTCCGAAGTAAGTGGACTTGAGCAACGAGGTGTTTTTGCCTTAATTGCAGGTAAAGGCTGCTGGCAGAGCTAACATCCATTTGTGTCTCCCATTTAGAACAAAACCCTGCCGATAGAGAACACCACAGACTGCCTCAGTACCATGACGAGTGTCTGTAAAGTCATGCTGGAAACACCGTAAGTGACCTCGGAGCTGTACTGGTGGTGGAGAACTCACCAGGCAGAGCCTGTTGGTATAATGATGCCGATGACGCCTAACCACTGGGTCAGCACATTAGCAGTCACACATCCATTACCTGAATTAATCTCATAAAGAACTCTCAGTGGTAGGTGTGGTTATCCCATGTCAGAGCTGGAGAAGCGGAAGCTGACTCTCCAAGGATTGCAAAACTTGTTAGATGGCAGAGCCAAAACTTGAGTCAGAAATGCTGTAGAGCCCTAGCCGGTTCGGCTCAGTGGATAAATAGAGCGTTGGCCTACAGACCAAAGGGTCATGGATTCGATTCCTGTCAAGGGCACATACCTTGGTTGCAGGCTCCTCCCCAGCCCGGGCCCTGGTCAGGGCACGTGCAAGAGGCAACCAGTTGATGTGTTTCTCTCACATCGATGTTTCTCTCTGTCTATCCCTCTCTCTTCTACTCTCTCTAAAAGATCAATGGGAAAATATCCTCAGGTGAGGATTAACAAAAAAAGAAGGATGCTGTAGAAATTGTGTAAGAATCAAATGGAGGGTTGGGTGAAATAACTGGATATTATCAGTAATATGTTGGAGAGAAGATTTGAGAGAAGACTTAGAACCAGGAGAAGTGGTAAGACTGTTATAGGAGTGATAATGAAGATCTCTCTCTCTCTCTCACTTTCTCTCCCAGCATCTCTTTGTATGTAAGCTGGTTGCTATATTTTTAAAAAATGGTTGAGTTTGTTGAGGATGAGGCAGCATGGGAATGAGGAAATCTACACTCAAAAGTCAGGGTTCCGCTTATACCTGTAGCCCCCTCTGAGCCCAGAGGCAAGTGGTCTGAACTGTCTGGGCCCCGGTTTCCTCATATGATACCATTCTCAGAACCCCATCTAAGCTGCAGAGTGTTTGGGATGCCCAGAGGGATAAAAAATACCTTATAAAATTTGATGTTATGTTCACGTGGAAGATGATATTAATTTCAAATATTTTGCTTATACCGAAGTTAATAGTTATTCCAAGACAAAAACAGTAATCATCGTCATTGAAGGGCCAATTCATAAGGAAATAGAGATTAAGAAAGCCTCTGGTATTGGCCAGAATTATCTGAATTATCAGAAACCCTGTCAGGGTAAGTGAACAAAATTCAGACTTCACGAATACCCACAGCCCGATGACTTGCACATCATTTCTTTAAGGTATCTTCCACAATTTAATTCAATCTGCAGCCTGTATCTTAACAAAGGAAGTTACCCTGACTGGAGACACGATAGCTGCTCTGTGGAAATGAGTTTGATTCTTTTTCTCTATAATGAAGCCATTATTCTCTATAATCTTGGACAGCCAGAGGGAACTGCTATAAAATATTCACGATTGATGGGTGGGGAGTGATGTACGCGGTGAGCTGGCTCACTGAAGGGCAGAAGAGAAGAGAATTGACTGCCCTCTAATTTACCTTATTTTTGCACTGAATTGCTGGTGGGATAGAGTCGAAGAGAATTATCATCATGGGTTTCTAGAAGAGCATATTAACCTGGTCGGTGCAGGTCTGGGATTGTTCTCAAGAGAGGATTGGAAGAGTCTAAGGCAGCCAGTGTGGAGCCAGACATGAGCATGCTCGGGCCAGGAAGTAACCCCCCTGCCATTTCCCCTCTCTCCCAGGGAGTACAGGAGCAGGTTTACGAGTGAAGAAACGCTGATGTTCTGCATGAGGGTGATGGTGGGGGTCATCATCCTCTACGACCACGTCCACCCCGTGGGAGCTTTCTGCAAGACATCCAAGATCGATGTAAGAATATTATAAAATGTGCTTTTCAATAAGAGTACATAAATGCTGCCAAGGAGACCTTGCTTCTCTCTCCTCCACCTCCCACTAAGAATGACCTCTCCAAGACACCAGCCCCATCCTGGTACCTCTCCTCATAGGAAGAAGTCCAGTCTTTTTTATGTGCTTACAACACAGCATCCAACCTCAAAAGCATAGCAGGAACGTGGAGGAGCTGATCCGCTCAGGCAGTAGAGGAGCTGAGCAGATGAACAGTCACTTAGCTGCAAGTGCCCCTATAGTTTATCACAGTGTTATATAAGTATATTTTTATTTTATCTTTAAAAATATATTTTTATTGATTTCAGAGAAGAAGGAAGAGGGAGAGAGAGAGAGAGAAGCAGCAATGATGAGAGAGAATCATTGATCGGCTGCCTCCTGCATGTCCCCTACTGGGGATCGAGCCTGCAACCTGGGCATATGCCCTTGACCAGAATCAAACCCGGGATCCTTCAGTCCAGCATGCAAGCCAACACTCTATCTACTGAGCCAAACCAGCTAGAGCAAAATATATTTTTAATACATTATATGAAAAGCATTAAGAGATGCTGGATCACAAGACACCATCCTCAGATCCCAAACAACATTCCAACTTCCTCTCCACCCCACTTTCCAGTGCCTCCACCAGATTCCCATGCCTTTTCTTGTCATTGGCAGGTGCCTGAGCTCTTTTCCCTGCCCTGAGCACCCTTCCTCTTCTTTTGTGGGTGGATTCCTTTAAGACCCTCCTCAAATAGCCCCTCATCCTGCCCTGCATGGATTGGGGCCCTCCTTTTCCAACCCCGAGAGCATTTATCATTTTGGATTTCCTGACTCCATCATAGATGCAGTTCTTTGACTAGAGCAGAGACCATTATCTATACACCTAATGTCTGACTTACTTCTTAGGAGTGTCCATGCACATAGAGCATGGGACTCAATAGATGTGCCATAGAGCTTTTGCTGAATGAATGAATGAATATAATGGGAAAACAGTCTATGTCGGTGTGCAAGTGATTTCCTATTGATAGTGGGATAAAAACATGTGCTCTCTCAGCCCAGCACTTGCTTCAAGCATCCCCAGTAGTGTATTACATTTGTTGACTTAAAACCTTTTAAGTACAGAATAGGATCTCTTTGTCCTAACAGTCTGGCACCCTTTATGATCCTTCATCTATACAGAACAGTGTCTTTGATGTTTTAGTCCTGGACACACAGAAAGTCTGCCTGCCCAGAGGGGTCATGAGTCTGCAGAATATGAGAAAATCTATCAATTAAAAATGCAACCTGGATTACTCATTTTGAGGATCCAGCTTCCTAGCACAGCTAGACACGACTCTTCAGGGAGTCTTACTTATTTTTTTGTAATTATTTCTTTACCAAGAAAATATGTAGTATGAAAACTTTTAGAAAATACAGGAAATCAAAATACAGAAAATTAAAATGATCTGTAGTAACCTCACCATAGACAGATGACCGTACCCTTAGGAGCTCCCCACTGCTCCTCCTATCTCCAGTCTTGCTTCCTCTGATTCATTTCCATATTAGTCACATTGCTAGATTATTTAACACCCATCAAGGGTGTTTTCTAGAGGAAAATGCCCCTAGCTTCCCTGACATACTATGAACCCCACATTGAATCTGGCCCTGACTACATCCCTAACTGCATCTTGTTATTCACACCCATGACTTTAATCAGCCTGAAATAGAGCTAGACATTCCCAAAGCGTGCCCACTGCTCTTACAGGTCTGTTCTACTCTATGGTCCCATTGCTCCTTTAGCATCTTTTACAAGAACACATAGGACAATGAGCTATTTGTCTCTCTCCTCCCATGGACTGTGACCTCCATTGGGAGAGTGAACTGATCTCTGCATCATGCAGTTTGGTCCCATCCTGTACCCATGATTGGCATCTCTGATCAACCATGAACTTCTTTCTCAATAAGCCTATACATGACCCCCAAATGATTCTCATACCTGTGCTTTGGCTACCTCCATCCAACTATCAGGGTTTATCAGGTTTTTAAGAAAAACTTTCACACTGGCTGTGTAGCTCAGTCAGTTAGAGCATCATCTCAATACAACAGGGTTGCAGGTTCAATCCCCAGTAGGGGCACATTAAAAAAATCAACCAATGAATGCATAAATAAGCCGAACAACAAATCGATGTTTCTCTCTCTCTTCCTTCCTCTCTCTCTCTAAAATCAATCCAATTTTTTTTTAAATAGAAAAACTTTCAGCATACCAGAGGTATACCCGCAGAAAATGTTGATAAGTGACCATTATAAAAGAGGTCTTGAATGTACCCAAACCTGATATAGTGCATGAACATTTGAGTTTAAAATGAGTGACCATATTCTTTGCAGCAAGATTCTTCCTTTGTCAAAAATAATATTTCTAGGGTATGCATAATATTATTGTGATCTGTATAAATTTGATTTTCATGATCTCCCCAAATTGTGAATAAATTATATTCCAAAGGTACTAAAAGCTAAGAAACTTGCCTCGGTTCATGAAGATATTAAACAAGTAAGCATGGACGAAACCCAGTCATTCTGCCTCCATGTGGTTCACATTCCCAACCACTGGTCTTTCCCAATCCTTTCCTGTCGAGTGAGGGAGACAGTCAATGTGGGCACTAACATCCTCAAGGTTCTCTAACTGCCAGTGCACTATTGCGAATACAGGAAGGTAGCAGTGACTTCTGCCTGGTGAAGGTAATTCAGTCAGAAGAGGCTTCCTGGTGTTAGTGATCTTCAGTTGAGTCTTAACGAACAGCTGAAGGAGGAAAAACATTCATGGCGGAGGGATGGGATAAAGTGGTCAGGTTTATAATCCATTTAGCCTCTACTGACTCTCCTGGAGGAAAAGACAAGGAAATCAAAGGCTCAAGTCTGTGTCCCCACATGCCAGATATGTAAAATGTTCAACTGCAGGACAGTATAACAACTGATGTGGAACCTTCTGGAAGCCCAGAGGAGCAACTCACTGGCCTGAGGGCGGGGGAAGAAGAAGGTCTGCTGGTTATTTCTGTGAGCAGGAATAATGTGATATTATTATGGACAAATACTATAATGGACAGAAGTTATTATGGACAGAATTATGAGGATATTAACAAATGCTGTGCTTTCTCCTCCCAGATGAAAGGCTGCATAAAGGTTTTGAAGGAACAGGCCCCGGACAGTGTGGAGGGGCTGCTGAATGCCCTCAGGTGAGCCTCAGGCCCCGGGTAGCTTTGCCAGGGGTGGCCAATCCTTCAGATCTTTTGCAAATGTAGATGCTGTTAGGGACTGAGGAGTAAGGCATCAGGCATAGTTCTTTGCATATTGCAATACATTTGCTCTTCCCAACAACCTGTTAGGGTCAGTGCCATTTGTATCATCCCCTTTTTACAGATGGAAGAAACTGAGATTTAGGGAAGTCAAATAACTTGCCAACATTTGCAAAACAGATGGCCAAGCTAGGACCACAACCCAGGTTGTGGCCCCAACTCCCGGCCACACAGCTTAACGGGTGTGGTTAGTAGGGGCTCGTCAGACGAAGTAGCCTCCGTGGCTTCAGGGATAGATCAGTAATATTCCACCTGCGTACGACACTTAATGTTTTGTACTCCACTCCCAGTCACGTTGTCTCATCAGTTATCTTCATTCAGTCAGTGAAGGAATGAGATGCCTATGAAATGAATGAACTAGACACTGAGATTGATCCTGTCCTGGGGAGCTCCTCCATCATTGTTCATGGTTGCAAACGGTTTTAGAATTACTGGAAGAGCCTTCGGGAGTCTAAGGGCTGACCAAGGTTTTCTCCAATGGTGCCCACTTCACAGAAGGCTGGCTTTTCATCTTAGTAAAGAGACTTCAGTTACTGACAGTTTTGAATCAAGCAAGACTTCCAGAGTAGGGCACTGTGTAGGCTGTGGGTCTCCTGTGTGTGCCCCCGAGGCACTGATAAAGTGAGACAGCACAGGCTTCTGAGGCAGCCAGACCTGTATCCAAATTGTTCACACATCCTTCCTGGTCATCTTTGTGATCTGGAATGGGTCATGTAACCTCTCCACATCTCAGTTTTGACATCTGTAAAAGGGAGGTAAATAACGTCTCTTACAAAGAGTTAGTGTCAGTGAAACGAGAACTTACATGGAGAGCCTAGGACATGGTCAAGGTTTTATTACATGTTACTTCTCCTTCCTTTCCTTTTCATAAGCTATTTCTGCACCAGGTTAATGCGAGGATGCAGATTGCATCATTTTTTGTCATTGCTGTTCACTTCCACTTGTGCTCCCTGGTGGTGTCAATGAGGATAAGTGTTGCCTGGAAAGTAGAAAACTAGGAATGTTTTAGAGCTGCTACATTGCTATGCAAATCCATTATTTTCAAATTCGTGACTTAGCAGGGGTGGCCTAGATGGCCGAGATCCTGCACTCAGTCATGCGAAGTCTACTTCCCTGTAAATGAGACTGCTTAACAGCCCCTCCATAATTATTTGAGTATTTGATCTATTAGTTTAATAACCGTAATACACAATTCCTCTGGAAGGAAGAATCAAATATTCAATCCATATGAGAATACTCTGGGCATTGGAATGTGGCTCTCTGTCTGAAGAACCAAGCCTAAGCTTGATTTATAAATAGCATTTGTGTCTCCCAAGGCAAAGATGGGCTGGTGAGTCATTACTGAAGCTTTCACAGAGCACTATTTGCACAGTGAACGCCATCATTCTCTCTCCATCCAGGTTCACTACAAAGCACTTGAACGATGAGTCGACTTCCAAACAGATTCGAGCAATGCTTCAGTAAAGCTCTGCTCCGAGAAGAGGATCTATGTACTGACCTCAGAAGATGTATATGTTTACATAATTTAATACAGATTGATGTTAATACTTGTGTATTTACATAACCGTTTCCTTCTTGTCACTGCAATATATGGACCTTACTTTGTATCCTGACTGACTCAACCCAGCAGAACATACGTTGACTTGAGAGCCTTACCTTTGATGTCTAAAAAAAAAAAAAAAACCCTCCTCAAAGGCAAACGTTGGAGATGTTGAACTTTGCCGCTGGAGTCCTTTAACTACACCTGTAACAATCAGAAATTGCTGATAGTTTGTGGTAGTGTTTAAATTCTAGACGTGTGATCTCTCTGGGAAGTATAGCGATAGAAACACAAAGTATTTGATTTCCTGTCTCGGCTCAGCTACAAGAGACATGACTGGTATCCTGGCAGAGGGAGAGAGAAATCCAGAAAAAAGGAAAAATGCATGCGGCGGTTCCAGCCCAGGTGTTTGGAATTCAGCACGCCCCCTCTCTTTCCTAAGACCGCAGACCACACGTGCAGTCTTTCTGTTCGCACGTGTTTCATTCATCAGCATTTTCCCTTTCTGCTGGCTGTATGCCCCTCTGCAGTTCCCTTTCTGTTTGCAAGAGGAAAATCACCTGTGTTTGAATCAGTTCGTGGGAGAGAAGCCAGAATAGATAGGTAGGCTGTCGTAGGTGGGCTGTCGTAAAGTGGTTGTCTTGGAAGTCGGGGACACGTTAGGAGGAAGGACACCCAGACAACAGGACAAATCTTCAACCCTCTGTCACAGGGACAAGGACGTGGAGCTCTGGCTTTAAAATTGTGGGTAAGTTTGCTGACATTGCAGTTATTTGCATAGTGTTGGGCACTCAGCCTGTCCACATAGGAGCCTTGTTCTCTGTGGTCCATTCATGTGACAATAGAGTTCTGGGGTACTTCATTAGTTATCAAAAAACTGGGGGAATTTGTAGGGGGGGGAAAAAATCTACGTTTTCTGGTTACCTTGTCTTTAAAACACAGCTTCTCCCTGGCCCATTGCTAGCTTGTTGCCTTGAGTAAAGCCTGGTCAGAGTTCCTGGAGTTAGTTCTAGCCCTGTTTATTCACAGTGTGATCTTGGGAAACTCACTTCAGCTGTGTCTCACCTTTCTCATCTCTAAAATGGACATTGAAAACCAACAATCTCCAGGAGCCCTCTATGCCTAAGGCTACCTTAGAGTTTAAGGCTACCCGTCATTAAAATGACTGACTCCCCCATCCTTCCTTAGTTAATGGAGCCCAGTAAATATCATCCCACCTTATCCTGATGACTGATGATATGACAAGGCCTAGAGCAGTGGTTCCCAACTTTTTTTAGCCATACCCCACCTAAGCATCTCTCAAATCTTGATGCCCTGCTATGACATATAATTCTTATTATTCAAAAAGTGAACTATTCACACGGAGGAAGCCTAAAAGGCCATTAACTTGGTCTAAACAAGCTTCAAAAGAACATGACATTCATGAAAGAGAAAAATAAAAGAACAAAAGGGCAGTTGAAGTACTGAGGAAGAAATCACTAAGAAATTGTTTAAAAAAATAATAATATGAAGTGATATGAAAAGAAGAGCAAATAAAGTTTCAAAACATGTAATAGAGAACTGAAATGCATAAATATGTCACTATATATTTATATACTGTATACTCAGCCCCTAGAACCATAATAAATGCAAAAAATTCACTGTTAAGATCTCATTCTCAAATTGCTCCCCTTAAAAATCAAATTGCCCCCCTTAAAAATCAAATTATCCCCCCTGTGGGGCATGTGCCCCACGTTGGGAACCACTAGCCTAGAGTTATTCTGTCTGAAGATCAGAGCTTGGAACGAAATCCAAGAAATTTAATCTCGAATGGAAAAAAAGATAGAGGGTGAAGTCAATCAGGACCCCACTGCCCCCATGTAGGACTAGAACCCAGGATGCCTCACTCCCGACTCTATGCTCTTTCTTTTCACCATGTGGCCTATATATATATACCTACTATGGGATGAGACTGGATACTTTAATATAAATCCTCAGTCTGGCCTAGATAATTACTTACCCACTTCTGGTAGACAGCAAGTTACCAAGTGGATGATCATTCCAGAAGTTGGGTCTGAGTACCTTAGAGCTTGGCGCCATTCACAATGTCCCAAGAAACTAGCTGTCACACCATTGCTTCCCAGATTTTGGTGGCCAGCTGGCATTCTCTTGAGTCCTCCAAGAAAAGGGGAGGTATCCATGTGTTTTGTTTTATTTTGATCAAAGAAATCCAGCCGTGGCAGAACAGGTTCCGTGATCTGTATCTAAATGTCAGTCAACAGAAAGAGGAAAGACCCTTTTCCGTAAAGCTTTTCAAGCTGAACCAGTACAGCTGCTTGGATGGCTTTGCTCCCACCAGAATAGAGTCGCACTAGTTGGCCTTGAGTAACTTTTCAAGCCTGGGGATTCTAATGTCCCAGAGGAAGCCAGAAAATGGGGTAATGATGGGTGAACACATTCATTAAATATTCAGCTTAAGAAAAGTTCTATTTTGGCAGCTACATGGTATCCTTGGGTGACAACTGTCAAGATTGTACATGTAGAGGCATCGAATGCTCATCATCACTGGGTCCGTTTTCCTCCTTTATCAGGAAAGGCGATTCAGTCTTGGAAAGAGGAATGGACTTGCAGAGCAAATAGTTGAGCACGGGTATCATTTTTTAATTAGACTTTCTATCAAAAGGGACCAAATATATGGGAGGGGCTGCTGGCCTGCCCCAGTTTAGCCAGGTTGTCTTGTCTCAAAGCCAAAATTCATTCGCCAGGATGTGGGTTCTCCAAAGCCCAGGGTCTGAAAGGTTGCCTCTGAGTGTCAGGAGGGCAGGTTAACGGAATGTCTGTGATCACGGGCAGGTGGTGGGCCTTGGGCCCACTCCAGAGCTATTGTGGGAGACAAATTCTTTAACAGTCTGTCCTGCAGGCATGAGGAGTCCTTGAACAATCATGGTTTCTATGCTGCATGCACATGCATCCAAAGACCTATGGGTGTTTTAGGGAAAGTGCTAGCAACAGTCTCCATGTCAATGTTAACTATATTGCATATCTGTTGTCTCGTAGTTTTCAGATAAACAGTGTTTTTCTGTTACTCCCATATTTATGTGGGGGGAAAGCAACAAAATGAAAATTACATTTCTCAGAACCACTGCTATTTTGGCATTATAACTTTGTTCTCAGAAACCTTTCATGTACCACAAGGAATTAGTAGTTTTAAAAAAAAGGCGCAAAACAAGTGGCAATAAATGTTTGAATTGTGGTGACCCATTCAGACTGGCATATTAATTAATAACCAGAAAGAAAGTCTTGGATACTATCTTTTAACTACCAGTTAATATCATGCTTCATCCAAGTTCACTCCTCGTCATTTCCATTCTACCAAGGTATTAATGGCAAACTGAAGTTTTTGATACATCATCACATTGAAGTAAAAATAAGTTCATGCTTCCTCAAAAGAAAAAGAAAAATACTCAATTTGGAAATCCAAGTGTCCAGCAGATTCAGAGACTTCTCATTCAATTGTGTAGCCTAGACAGCTGTGAGTTTTCTAGATAGGCATAGTAAATGTTGAAATTTTATCTTAAAGAAACAAACCCTCTGAAGGTCGATTTCCCCACTACATCCATGAAAGCTGGTGCATACACAAAGCTGCTTTCAAGTTTTCATATCTTGTTTGATATCATTGTGATTTTTTGCCTGCTTTGCCTCTTTTTGTACAGAAGTTTTGGGTGTGAAATGAACATTAAAATTTGGTACATATATTTAAAAGTACACCTCTATTTTATATGATGTTCAAGGCGGAGTGGGTGATAAGCACATGATCATAGATATGTGACATGCATAGATATTTGCCAAAGATCTGTCCTGAGCACCAGGAAATCACATCAGCTGCCTTTGACTTCTCTATGCTTCTGTTTCTTCAAGTACAACATGAAATACCCCAAATTTACTGCTCTTGGTATCAGCTGTGTCTTACTCATTTCAGCAAAGACTCTCCATTAGGAAAAAAAAAAGCATAAAATAAGTGAAATGCATGAGGTATACTTGTTCAAGGAGGCTAAGAAACCTTAACTGCTCCTTCAATCATTCTTTTAAGTACTTTGTGAATTTGGCAAAGTCAGCAAATAATCTATTCCTTATAAGTACAATTTTTCAGGCAACTTTAGCACCAAGGCAATTCTCTTCGCTATTGAACATTGAAACTATTCTAGAGCATTACTTTCAATGTCTGCAAGCGAATCACCTGAGACCTAATTATGTGTGTTCTCAATGGATCAGAATCCCCAAGAGAGCCCTTCTATGGTGTCTTATACAAACGACAAAAAGAAATTAGTAGAAATGGGACATTTTCTATAAGTTGACATATTGGACAAAGTATAAGTGGACAAAAGCTGGGAGAGGAGAGAAAGGAAGGGAGGGAGAAATCCTAATTAAATGAGGGTTGAGAGTCAGTGACAGGAAAAACTGAGTAGAGCATATGTGTGATTGTCAAGAGGAATACAGCTAATGAGGAACTGAACACCCTTCGTGCCAACCAGAAAGTTTATTGTTAATCAGGGTTCTCTTGGAAGGATAGGATGAGGGGTTCAGCTGGCTGAATCATGAAACCTGGTGAATATTTGCAATTTGTGTTCACACCTGATTTTATGCTTTAGGTTGTCAGTGAGTAGATAGAATTCCTAAGTGTTGGCTGTTTGAAAATTAGGCACTCTTGTCCAGCCAGCATGGCTCAGTGGTTGAGCATCGACCTATGAACCAGGAGGTCATGGTTCGATTCCCAGTCAGGGCACATGTCCAGTTTGCAGGATGTGGGCTCCATCCCCAGTGTGGGTTTTGCAGGAGGCAGCCGATCAATGATTCTCTCTCCACAGTGATATTTCTATCTCTCCCTCTCCCATCCTCTCTGAAATAAATAAAAATATATTTAAATTTTTTTAAAAGAGAGAAGAAAATCATGCACTTTATTTACTCATCATAAACTAAGTGACTGATTAAATAATGCTAATAATAATGATTAATTTATGTAAACTATATTCATTAAGTGCATTAATCTATCCAATGTCAAAATCCTGATCTCTATTAGTAGAAAATGCTCCTGATCACACCTACATGGTGTCTAAATAATGAGAGGTTTTGGCCATTCTGTCTGTTCCAGCTCAAAACTCAAACTCCAAAGAAGGGAGCTTTTTTACCATGGTCAAATCAAGCTGCTGGGACTGTATTTTTACTTCTATAGCTCTTCTCTTGTCTGTTTTCTATTACATAAAGTGCAGAAATCCTGGAAGTACCCTGGAAATCATGAAAATACCTTCTGCAAAATACCTCCATCAAAATACCCTTTGAAATTGTGATAAGATTTTAGATGTCCTAGAATTTAGTTTAGAAAGAGTCTTTTGGTTGAAAGTTCTTATAAATTCACTTAAGAAAGTCTTTTCTCATTGAAATCTTTCAGTTTTTCCCATCAATAGCACATATCCATATCCCTCCTCTTTGTGCTTTCTGATCAGTTTTTAATAGTCTTTGCACCCTGACAGAGTTATATTTATTATTTCATTAACCATTTCTAAGCCACTTAAGTCTTCCATGTTGTGACTTGAGGACCAGTAGTTTTAAAAGGCCCCTTATACCTCAAATAAGCATGTTTCTAGAAAAATATTGAAAGTACTTGGGGCAGCTATTAAATTATTTCCTTTCAAATGTCAATATATTTGAAATAATTTTCTTACTTTTGTATGAAAAAAATGATATAATCACTGTGGGGGTGGGTATAAAGGTGGTGATATTTCATGTGTGAGGAAGATGAAATGATAGGGAGCTGTAGATTGAATCTAGAGGTATTTACCTCCAAAATGTACCATGGGAATTTCTACTTCATCATGTTGCCATTAATGCACACCCTCTTCCTCATTGTTTATCTGAAGTCTACCACTACATCAAGACCCAGGTCATACTCACCTCCCCCAAGAAGCTTTCCCCATCCACCCCAGTACATGCTAATCCTCTCTCTTCTTAGTTCCTCATGCATTTAATTTATTTGATACTAAATATAGGTCACCATATAGTACTTTAAATTATATGTTTGCTTTTCAACTAGATTTTAAGTTCCTGAGGGCAGGAAAATGTCCCTTAGAGGACCAAGCTCAACATATACTTATGGCCAATAGAAGCTTCCTGCAAATTGGAGACTTCAGGGTTCTGAAACCTGAGTTTGCTGACATGAATCCCTGAGAATTAATTTTGACAGCTCTCAACCATCCACAGTAACAGATTTTCTACTCTCCTGGTTGGTCAGTTTTATTCCTAGAGGAAATATTTACCTACCTGTGAGGATATTTTTAACTTCCATGAACGCAGAGAGCTTGCAGCTTGCTGCTGGTCTGCTAGGAGTTCAGCTGAGAAGTCAGGTTGATGTCTTGATTAAAAGTTCGAGTCAGCTAGTCCTAGCAAGGGCAGATGTGCTATTCAGGTGGGGTCTTGTTCAGTCTGGGACTAGGCAGCTACTCCATCAGAGGCAAGGGAAGAAGGGCAACAGAAGGCATTTCCAAAAACTAGACAACTCTATTCAGCACCTTGGATAGCAACCTAGGAGTGTTGTCCTACAGCCCACAGTCATTTATCCTGGCATCTATAAGCACTATTCATTGGTTCAACTTTGTCTCGAGAATTCTGGTTGGCAAAGACAATATGTTCATTCTAAAAATAAAGTTGCTAGGTACTGTGAACGTATTTTTCTTTGTCCTGGAGCTTCTGAATATCACAGAAGATGAGCAGAAAGTAGATTGGAAATGCCCAGGTATCTTGAGTTTCCATTTTCACAGTGTCTTTAGATTCAAGCCCAACTCATAGGCATGACTCTTTCTTTTCCTTATAGCTGATTATTGATACCTAAAAATATAATTTCTAAAGAGCTCTCAAAAACTATCAAATTCCCCCTGGCTCATTTGCTTTATTTACTCCAAGCTTCATTATCTGTCCCTTAGATCGCTCAGACTTTACTTTCTTCCTCTTCTCATCCATTCTCTACACAGTAAACACCCATCTTTCCATGACATATATCTGGCAATGTCTGTGCCCTACTATTGGTTTTAGCCAGTTTCCTGAAATATGTTCTCAGAGATGTTAATTGTTGTTCCATTAAAAAATTTAATTTTGTTCTTTTTCAAATAAGTTTTGCTATTCTAGTCCTTTCATTTCCATTGGAATATTAGAAGCAGATTGTTGATTTCTACCCACCAAAAAAATCTTGGTGGAATTTTATTGGAATTTCTTTGAATCTACACATTAACTTTGGGAGAATAAGCATATTAACAATTGGGTCTTACTATCCATTACTGTAAATCTTCTAATTTAGATAGGTCTTTCTGAATTTCATTAAATGTTTGACATAGACTATCTATCAATAAGGACCCAAAGTTTTACTTTATCAACCCTAATCCCTTTTATTTCTTGCCCTCTAACACTGACTAAAACCTCTAGCACAATGGTAAATAGAAGTAGTGAGAGTGGGTTTGAATTAAAAAAAAAAAACTAAACAATTATATGTTGTTTGAAGATCCAAAACAATTGTTTAAGAAACCATTTCAACCTACATTTTTGGAAGATATTCTCAGTACACTTGATTTCTTCCATATTTATGAGCCTTATTCCTGCACTCCATACATTTGAATTTTAGTAGTTTTTTGCATTTTCATAAAAAATAATATATTTTATTCACATTTAGAAATAATCAGCAAAAACTTTACAGATTATTCTCAATATTGTCTTTTTACCTGTGAATATATCAATTTCCTTGGCTCCATTTCCTTGGCAGGAATTCTTCTTTGAATATATTCTTTTTGTACCTCCGTTAGACAAATATACAATTTATCTGTTTGTGTGTGAGCATGCAACCCAGGAAACAGAAAAGTGGAAGAGTTGACCTCTGAGTAGACCACTGACACTGCACATGATAACTGCCCATCACAACCACCACTGACATCCAGGTAGACCTAGGGGCTCTGGTGTGGTTACCCACAATGTATGTTACATGTAAAATCGCCTCTACTTATGAAGTGTGCCAACAATCAGATTTTATTATTTAAGGCTCTTTCATATGTGATATCTCATTTTTGCTTCTAAATTTGTATCACAGAGAAGCTCAATACTTTACAAGACACACAATTCTATTTAGGGATGTATGATAGTATTACCATTTTTCAAAAGACATAGGTACAGTTCCATACCTTCTTGTTTAACAAATGGTAAATAATTGCTCATATTTATTTGACTCAGAGTTTCTGGATGTCCAACTGGAAGTTAAAGAGTTTATAACTCTTTAAGTAAATCAGTACTCTAGTACTGGTTAAGAATTAATAGAATAGATACATTATGAAATAATTAGCATTAGGAATTTCTGAAAATATATTCTTTTCTCTCCTATTATTACAAATCATACCACAGACTTATAGAGTGACTTCTTATCTAGGTAGAAAGAATAATCCTGTAAGAAGTCTATTTGTAATATTATATGATGGGAGATGAAAACTTGATTGGTTCTCCTTAATTAAGAGAATGTAATTTTTTTCTTTGGTTCCAATATAACATGTTATTATACCTTATACTACTTCTGAAAAATAATTTCCAAAGTATTTTGGATAGTCCCCTGATATGATAAAGTCAGCACAAAATTAATTGTGGCAAGTAAAGAACATAGATTTATAAAAACAGAAAAGCGGAGCTAAGTGGAGTGTATAAAGAACATCTAAAAATATTTGGGACAGATGATGGATTAACACTGCTACTGGTAATTGGGGATCTTATGTAACATAAGATGTTACAGATGGTAGGAATTATGGGTATGAAAGGTCTCACTTTGACAGACTTTGCTAGTGTTTTTAATAAATGTCCCATTCTAGCCTTAGACAGGAGTTGGGTTGTTTGAGAAGCAGAAATGCTTGGCATGTTGACTTAAACTACCTCTTATTAACTCATTTTGTCGCCTCAAGATAACTAGACTGTACCTGTGGAATTATAGTTTCCCTTGCATGATTTTTCAAAGGGTTGTCAAATTAGCATCTCTGAGCTCCTGTGGTGATAAGTGAAGATCACTGACTCGGGAACAAAGGGAGGATGTCCTCAATGGAAACATCCTTCATTTCTTCTCTAAAACTCAGTCACTGTTCTTTTTCATTTCTCAGTTACTGAGTTATTTATATTGAGTATAAATAAGACCATGGGCTAATTATCAAGAATGTAGTTATAAACATCAGAGAGTTCACATTCTAGTGGGGGGCATCAAATAATTTTAATTTGACAATGATTGTGATGGAGACAAGCACAGTGTCATGTGATAAGGGGCGTGAGAAATCTAACGTAGCCTGGTCGTGTTGAGAGATGACAAGGAGGTTGTCCAGGTGACGGCCACTGAGCATTGAAGACTGGAGCGGGACATCCAGAGGAGCAAGGTCAAAGGGGTGACTGTTTCAGTTAGAAGCAGCAGCATGTGCAAAGGCAAGAAGGCATGACACCATCAGAAAGTTACATGGCTGGAGCATAGGCGTTTTGTGGGGAGGAGAGAGGGAGAAAAACATATGGGATTGCAGTGAGAGGTAAGGCTGGACAAGGTGAAAAGATATCAGGGGTATAGCAAGCCATGGAAACACCTTCACTGACTGCTGGGTGGGAAGATGACTTGGAAAAATAGACTGAAGAGGAAACCAGCCATTGCTAGTAAGGGTACACGCTTACACGGCACTTGCCAGGAGCTAGACCAAGTAAGTGATTATGCATATTAACTTTTCTATGTGATACGTACTATTTTTTTAAAAAAACCTATTCTTGCAGAGGGGAAAACCAAGGCACAAAGATATTAAGTAGATGCTCCAAGTTCTTAGGGCTGTAAGGGGCAGTTCTTGGATTTTAAACCAGGCAGCTGAGCCTGTCTGTTAGGAAACCAGGCTTAGTGCTCAATCACCCTGGTGTCCATGGGAAGTGAGGGATTGCTTCTCTCTTAACCTGCACGGTTCCCATCGCACATCTCCTGGGGGTTCTCCTCAACATGCTAGTTTGGGGCAGGTGTGATGGCTCTAAGAAAACCCAGAATTGGATCTTGGGCACTTGGGTCTCCACAACCTAGAGACTCATAGGACACAGAGCAAGGGAAGAGGTGGCTTCAGGAAGTCATGAGGAGATACAAATGGAGGGTTGGGAGATGGTGACCTCAATCTCTAATCATTGGGAGACGGGATCCAGGATAGATTTCAGCTCAATTAGTGTGTAGAACTATCACTCAAAGTATAGGTGTGCATGAGAGGGGAAAGGGAATCTTCTACTAAGTGAATCTGGACACACTAGCTTACATCCCAAGGTCAGAATAATGCCTCCTGCTAGCTCCCTGGGGTTGGCCCACTCTCCTCCAAAGCCAGTGTTATTGCATTCACTTGCAGCAAGCGCTATCCTGGGAC
Source organism: Corynorhinus townsendii (assembly GCA_026230045.1). Taxonomy (NCBI): domain Eukaryota; kingdom Metazoa; phylum Chordata; class Mammalia; order Chiroptera; family Vespertilionidae; genus Corynorhinus; species Corynorhinus townsendii. The sequence continues at coordinate 165,011,134 of JAPDVU010000007.1, forward strand.
TTTTATCAGTTAATGAAGTTTCTAAACTCACTTTGCAATCTATGAAGGATGGATGATGGCCATGCAGTAGTGGGAGAGACAGGCATCTAATCATCCTCAATCTTTCTTCCTAGCCTCAACCTAACACATTCATTGGCATCTCCCCTAAGCAACTCACCCACAGATGTAAAATACTGTCTATAATGTCCCCATTACAGCAATAACCTTGTAGATGACACCTTTTATCCTGAGTAAAATGCAAGTGTTTTTGGCACCGGGTGTTTCTTCCTCCGGGTGTGTGATGGCTGAGAGTTGGCTAGATAGTTGTCTGTGCACACAGAAATGTCTACTGAGTTCCATCCCTTGTCTTGGATACTGCCATCACTGACATTGGGCAGCATGTGTGTTGTGTGTTATGTTAAACAAGAGTGAGGGTATTGAATGAATGAATGAACAAAGCAGAGACACAATATTATTCTTTTGAACCATCTTTATTATCACCATTTCATTTGTAAACTACAGTGCATATCATTTATTTCACATAATCGATCAGAATGACACTTCATTAAATGAAGAAATCTCAATTAACTAATGAAGATTTCATTGTCTACTTTTTTGATGTTCATATTAGAGCAGGCCACTCTGATGACAACTTTTATAGCTATAATTAAATGTTGCTAATAGATTTAGTTAAAATTTGCAAATAATAAGGCATATTTTATCTTTATTTTATTATTCATGACAAATTCAATTTAGCCTGGTGGCAGTCACCCGGGTTTCTGTGTCTTCTCTTATTTCTTCTTACAAGTCTGTGCTTCCCTTAAGAAAAAAATCTTAAAGTGCTGATATATCAGCATTATAATGTCCATGAAATTCACACATAGACCCATGAACAAAGGAAGTCCTCCTTTCCCTGATGTGATATGTGGAGAAAGGCAACCCCAGGTGACCAGCACACATATAAATCTCACAGCTTAATCAGCATAAATCCAGATCGTGACAGTATGGCATGTGTTCCTGGGGTCCCGTGCCATTCAGAAATGCTCTTCTATTACACTCCTAGGAGAGGGTCATTGCCCATGCTTGCACACTCCAGCCACGGGAGCTTGGACTCCTAAAGAAACACTGGTCAATTAACTCTTGGACACTGATTTTTAATATGTTCTTTATAGTCAGCTAAAATATGTCCTGTTTTTTACCTTACATTCATTTACTTCCAGATCTATGTTTTGGATGCACTCTTCATTCTTTTAGTCAAACTTGTATTTACTTTCCATTACATTCCAAGCTCTGGAATGGGTATAAACTTACCAGAGTATCACAGCCAGTAAACAGGAGAGTTGGAGTTCAAACGAGATTTCTAGATGCAATATTAATTCTTTCTACTGAGCTTACTGCCTTCCCCTGGGAGCCTGGATGAAAGGGAGACAATTTCCATAGACCGACATTTATTGAACGCCCACCTCTGTGCCAGGCCTGAGTGAGGCACTGGGTATGGAGAGCGGGTAAAGGGACATGCTCTGAGCTCTCATGGAGCTTACATTCAAGAATGGGGTTGGCAACTTTATCTTAAAAGGTAAATATAAAAAATAATATTTTGGATGTTGTAGGGCAAAGAAGCAAAATCAAGGACATTAGGAAGGTGCTCATATAGCCATTTACAATGTAAAAATCATTTAAACTCATAGGCCATGTGGGTTGTAATAAACACTTATTATATTAATAGAAAGTTTGTTGAGCTCCAGTCTAGATAAAGAGAGATAAAAAAAATGAATACATGTGTTATCACAGAGTGTAAGCAGGGCACAAAGAAAAAGCAACAGTTCCCTGGGAGACTTAGGGAGACACAGGGGAGATGAAAGAAGCTGGAGGGTAAGGGAGGTTGTGTCTGAAGAAGGGCACTTGACCAGGACCTGAAGGGTGAACTGTTAGTTGGGCAAAGAGTGGAGGACAAAGCATTCTGGGCAGGGACCACACACACACACACACACACACACACACACACTCTCACACACACACATTCACTGACACACATTCACTCACACACACACACACTCACACATACACACATATACATTCACTCACACTCATACACACTCACTCATACACATTCTCACACACACTCATATACACACACATTCCCTCACACACACTCATACACACAAACACACTCTCATACACACTCGCACACATTCACACACACTCACATTAACTGACACACATTCACTCACACACACACACACACACACACACACTCACACGCACAAGTGGAGCTGGAGCATGGAGACCAATGGGAGGCAACCACAGAGATTAAAGAGGAAGTTGGGGCAGGCCATCAGATCAGGCAGGGCTTGTGAAGAGGCAGCCAGAGGTAGTCCTGCCTCGGACCAATCAGCAGTGGAAGGGAAGGAGGGGGAGGTAAAGGGGGCAAAGGCAAGGGCAGAGGGGACCTCACAGCCTCACAGCCATGCCCGTAAAATTCTGTTATGTGTGTCAACCTTCAGGAAAGGCCCTCCTCTCCAAGCCCCGACCCTCCCGGCACACATTCCTTTCAGGTCTGGACTTTGATGCATTTAAAGAGAATTCAAACCATCCTTCCATTTCATAGTTTAATCTGTTGCTCCAGGCTGGACAGAAAGGGCAGGAGAGCAGCCTGACTGCCTTCCCCCTCCAGAAGTCGGGGCTGCCCAGGGTTCTGGAAAGGGACATGGAGCAGAAGACAGGAGACCCAGGTCTCTGTTCTGGCTCAGCCCAGATCTCACCTTTCACCTTCACATCTGGGTTCTCCTTTAATTGGTCACAGAGACCCAATCCTATCAGAGTTACCCACACAGACTCTGGCCTCGGACACTCTAGGTTCAGTTCCAGCCTCTACCATCCTCCATCTATGCTACTTTGGTCGTGTTGCTGAGCCTCTCTGAGCCTCACTCAGCTTCCCCATCTTCAGGTTGGGACCATTTGGACATCTGATTGGCAGGGTTGCTGTGAGTGTCCGATGGTTGTGTGAAGGCTTAGCAGGGCGCATAGCACAGAGAGGGATTCAGTCAATATTTGCCCTTCACCGGATCTTTTTATAACTGTGTGCTATAGGCAAGGCACAGATTATTATCCCATATTACAGATGATGGATTCGAGGTTCAATAAAATCAAGTCTCTTGCTTAGGATCATGTGGCAGAACTGGTTCTCCAACTCATGCCTTCTGAGCTCCAGTCCAAGGCCCATTCCCTCTAGCACCATGTTCCAGTGTAGTTACTGTGGGCACATCACTGTATCCTTATGGGCCTCAGTTTACCCAGCAGTAAGATAATGGGCGTGGAGGGGAGTGTATGAGCTCTAAGTTCCTCTCCTGACCTGACCATCCATAAGCTTACAATCCGATCTGGGGACTTGACCTTCTTGGGACCAGCTCTGGTGCTGCCCATGCGCTTGATTCAGGGTTTGCCTGGGGATCTGGGGGCAGGGAGTGATGCTGACCAAGGTTGTGCCCAGCCTTCTAAATAGCAGCGCTTCCCCAGGAGAGGTCTGTGCCAGGGGCCAGCCCCTGCTCTGTGCTCCAAAAGTGCCCTTGTCACATAAAACTCTCCTCTGACACTGTTTCCCTTTAGAAAGAAAGTAAATCATAACTTCTCACTTAAGCATTTCTGCTTCGAGTCAGACCTGCTTTAGCCTGGAGTTAAAAAAGAGTGTATTTGGTTGGATCACATTTCAACTCAGTCTAATAGATATTTGCTTAAGGGGGGGCGGGAAGGTTGAAGAAAAAAGGGAAATGTCAAAACAGAAAAATAAAATGGTCCATAAACAGAAGCAGGTTTTCTGCGATACGTTCCCCCGATAAACCCGCTAATGGTTCCCAAATGCACTGTCCTGGGTGGATGCCAGGCTGGGCGGCCGGGGGTTCTGGGTTATTTTTAATTTTCCTGTAGCCAAACCATGACCTCATCCTGAAGGAATTCTCTCCCACCAAAGAGCTGCATCGAGTTATTTGTTGGCTGAAATTCATTTGAATGCAGGTTCATCGGAAACATGTGTGGCCACAGAAGTAGCCGAGAGGGAAATCTGGGGAAAAGTGGGATTTTCAAGGGAACCCTGGCCTTTGTTTTCATGAAACAAGTTGGTCCTCGTGAGACCTCGGCCCTTTGATAGTGTGGGTCCTGGGCCTGCTGTTCCCTGTGACCGCACTATGCCCCCAGCTACCCCAGAACGCCCCCTCCCCATGGATTAAGTGTGGTCACTGTCCATCCCCCACCAGGGCCAGGCCCTGAGGTAGCCCCCCTGTGAGATGGACTCGGGTCTCCCAGACAGGAGCTTTGGATAATACCACATAACTCACATAACTTAAAGACAGTGCATAACAATGGTCATCATTAATAATGAACACTACCCTTTGTCAACCACTTACTATGAACAATGTGCTAAGGCTTTGTATATAGTCTCTCTCATCCTCACAACAAATACAGGAGGTGTGATTATTTCCCATTTCATGGATACAAAAACTGAGGCTTACAGAGGTCCACTCCCTAAGAGCACCCTGGCTGTTCAGTGGCTTCGTCAAATTTCAATCCCATGCCTGTTTTAGCTTAAGCTTCCACTCTTGCCACAATGCTTCCACAAACAGAAGTCTTCAGGGGATTTAGGGAAAAGAAAGATGTCTTTATCCTGGAAAAATCAGGGTAGGCTTCCCATAGGAGATGGCATTTGAGCTAAGTATGAAGGACAGGTAACATGTGGACAAATAGGAGATGCCTTCCATACAGAACAAAAGTCAAGAAGGAAGGGGAGGCATCAGGACATTGTGGACCGGACCCCGGAAGGAGTAAAGAACCTGGTTTGGCTCCCAAAGGAGAAGAGGAGCAAATGAGATGGGAAATGTTTCATGAGCTTGTATCATGGACAGCACCTGATTTTCAGATGACCGGGCAGGCTTGACCTGGTAAGAGAGAGAGAGTCATTGTCAGGTTCTAAAAATGAAAGCACCATGAGTTGTCAGCTGAGAAGGGGTGACATGGGAAACTCAGGGAAGGAGATCAGGCTGGTGGGGGAAGAGCTCAGGGGATTGGAAAGGAGAGCAGAAGAATAATCTAGAGAACTTGGTGATTGGCCGCCACGTGGGCTTAGGGGGTTGGGGTAGGTTGTAGGGGAGAACAAACTAGGATGAATCTCATTGGTCTTGTCAGATTAAGACTTCCAAAGTCAAGTTCAGTGCTTGCCTGTGATTGGCTGTCAGGAACCCCATCGTGAAGTGACCCATGGATCCGGATCTGGAACCTTCATGTGGCTCTTTTGTCTTAGGTCGATTTAATTGTGACCTTGTCCCCCATCCCTCTAGCCTGGCAGTTCCTCCAGGGGAGTGGGGGGGGGGGGCATCATTCATCTCTATATCCGTGCCACCAGGGGCATCTAGCAAAAAGTTGGTGTAAACAAATGTTTGTTGAATTTAAAGTAACTGAACCTTAACGCACGGCTAAAGAGTGAAGCGGCAACAGCCACCAGATGGTCTGCATTCTGCTGGCGAAAAGTCACATGTGAAGAACACCCAAATATGTGGTCTGGCTTTTGCATATTCCATCCAGATGTTTGGCTTCAGGTAGAGGCAGACTAGGAAATCCTTAATGAACAGACTAGTGTTTCTTAACATGTCCAGCCTCCAGCCCGCCCCACTGTCTCCTGTGGGAGGCGGCAGGGAATTCAACGTTGTTAAATGGGCTGCGCAGACAAGCGCCCTGGATGGAGTTGCAAGAAATGAGTGACAGGGAAGAGCAGAGGCAGCTCACGGCCCCCACCCCCGACCTGCAGGGGTGTTGGAAGAGGAGAGGAGCCAGCTGGCTGGAGTGTGAGCACGAGGACAGGTGATCGGAGAGCTGAGCGCCAGATCCCGAGCAGGGGACAATCTGGTGGCCTTATTGGACATAGTGAGGACTTGGGTGTCCATCCTGAGTGGTATGGTGGGTCACCATAGAGTTTCCAGCAAAGGAGTGACATATGCATGACGTTTTTAAAAGAACACTCTGACTTCTTCAGTGAGACTAGCCTGCAGGCAGGGGCAGGGGAGGGAAGGGAAGGGGAGGAGGGAGGGGAGGGGAGGGGAGGGGAGGGGAGGGGAGGGAAGGGGAGGGGAGGGAAGGGGAGGGGAGGGAAGGGAAGGGAAGGGAAGGGAAGGGAAGGGAAGGGAAGGGAAGGGAAGGGAAGGGAAGGGAAGGGAAGGGAAGGGAAGGGAAGGGAAGGGAAGGGAGACTCTACCACAGTCATCCAGAGAAGAGGGATGGTCGCTTGGGCTCAGGTGGGCATGGTGGGATGCAGCCAGGAAGTCTGGCCGATGGGCACAGACACCACAGGAGGGAGGCCAGAATGTGGTCCATTAGGAGGAAATGGGCAGGCCCTGGGCTCTCAGGTAGAGGGGATTCGGGGCCATCACAGTAAAGCCTGCCCAGGTTCTTTTGACATACCCTGGCCCTCAGTCTGTCCTCTCTGCTTCCCGCACTCCAGTGTGAAGCTCCAAGTATAAAACTGGATTTTAGTTTATAATCAATAAGAGATATCCACTGTTCCCTTATTAATTAGAACATACAGTTGCCCTTTAGTTTACACAGTGGTAATTAAATGGTGAGAATGATGGAGATCGTGATAATTATAATAATTATTATAAGAGCTACTACCTGTTAAGGACTGATATGCTAGACATATAAATGTAACCCCTATAACCAAATAAAATTTATACAGTATGTATTATAAATACAAAGTAGAGTATGCATTATAAACGAAGAACCAAGAGGTTCTAATTACTTGTCTAAAGGCATAGAGAAAGAAAAATGTTGATTTAAGTAAGATTAAGTAAATTGAATTCCACGTAGGTCCTATCATTCAAAAGTATTCTTGTAGCAAATGATTCTGTGATATATTTTAACCCTTTATAGATCAGCATTTTAAGCACTTAAAATCATTGAAATTATTTTTTAATAAAGCTCATCTATTCCTGCTTGGTTCCCTTCTTTCCAACCTTTGCAATAAGATCCAATGCCAAAGACACTCTCAGAGCCCTCGGCATGTCTGGTTTGGGGTCTTCCCCCCAAGATCCAGGAAGTTTCATTATTGACTCCAGACTGCGGCAGGTCCCCAGAGCCGGCGTGTTCCATGTCTGTGGTAGGGAGAGACAGAGCCCGCTTCCCAGGCTGGGTCCTGTTTACACTCCCTTGATCACAGATAATGATTTGTTTACAGCAGACATTCTGTCTTCATTAGACTCACTTCTGGACAGTCAATAGCGGGACTAAGATGACAGGGCACATGTATATCTGAAGTTCACATATCCTGCCTTGCTCAAGACGCCAGGCTCAGCCAAGCCTCTCTGGTACTGCCACCTGAGATCAGGACATCAGCTGTTCTACGTCAATCAAGGAAGGATGGCCCTTCCCCAAAGGAACATGAAGGAAGGCTCAGTACATGACTGTTCAAGTTCGTCTTCTCTGACTCCTGCACCCCAGCACCGTACAGCCTCAGCGCCCGAGTCTCAGTGCCTGTGGAGTCGTTCCCCAAATGTCATTCCTTTTCCCAGAAAGAAAGAGTCAGAAAGCAGCTCACCTACAAGGTTGACAACCTGCTTAGCACCTCGCTCCCGGTCTGGAGAAGCAGCAGGAGTAAACACTCCTTGGTACGAGATCTGGGTCATAGTTCTGGCTCCACTGCCAACTAAGGGACCCTGAGCAAGGCATTTCAATGACCAGAGTCCCGGGACTCATTTACAAGTTAGTGATAGCAGTTAGCATCCCACAGATGTTTCAGTGATAATGTTTTTAAAAGACAGGATCTAGAGAAAGCAATGCTTGCTGGACGAAGCTTTCCGACGCAAATCATCTCTTTCTTCTAATCCTCGCTCCTTCAGGTCTGTATGGCCACGGGAAGTCATCTTCTCCCCGGGCCCCAGGCTTGTCACCTCCATAGTGGAAGGACTGAGCCACATGCCTTTTTGGAACCCCTTAAGCTCTGATTGCATATGACCCTTAGTCTCTGGAATGTTTTGCCCATTCTCCCCACAGAGAGGTGGACACTGCAAAGCAGAGATTGGACACATTTCCCCATTGGACTTGTCAGTGCCCAGAGAAGGAAGGCCAGGGTCGCAGCAGGCTCACTGGCATACCCTGGCGTGCTGGCACGGGTCTGACTGAGGGCATCGTTTTGCCCACCTGACCAGCCAGTGTGATGTGATACCCACCAGAAACCACACACTTTGCTTGGGAATCAGACAGCAAAAACAGGCCCATTGACTCCAAGGTACTTTAACCAGAGGTTGGGAGGGACAGAGAAGACCAGATAGCCAATAGGTTGCAAGTGTGGGTCATCCTTGAGACAGCTAAATATTCCCACTGCGAAGAATAATGGGAAAAGCCCAGGTTTGGGGAATAGGCAGACCTGGATTGGAATGCCAGCTCTCCCCGACGTCAGCTGGGTGCCCGTGCGCAGAACTCTCAGCGGGGCCGCCTGGCAGCGTCCCTGTGTGCGGTGGCAGGGTGTCTGCAGTGACGGGGTGTTGGTGGGAGCAGGGCCCCTCGTTTGTTGGTTTATGTTGGTGAGAGGAAAGGCAGGTCGTCTCTGTTTGGGTGCTGCAGCAAATCTCTGCTCAGCCAGCCAAACAAGTGCCTTAGGTTGGGTAAAAATCAGGTACACAGGCCAGGGCTCTGGGAGGAGAAGGGCATTGTGGGCTTTTTCTGCCTTGTTTAACAGCCAGCGCCTTCTGGTACCCTTGGTTAGTAAGCTGATTAGTGGGAAAGCAGGGGGCAGGTTTGCACAGGGGCAGAAAAGAGCTTCTGAAAAGAAAGAAGCTGAGGCCTGAGCTCCTTCTTTGAGATCCTCTGTAGCTGGGCCGTCGCTGGAAGAATGCAGCCCCCTGTCAGGAGGGTGGAGGGGTGCGAGTGGGCTGGGCTCAGCGCCAGGTGCCTTGTGAGGGGAAGGTGGGGCGTTGCACCCACATGGCTGGGAATGGATGACGGCAGCCCCTGCAGACCCAGCTTTGGTGGCCCAGAGGATGGCTGAGGGTGTGAGTAAAAACTGCAGCAGCTGTGACCGGGAGCACTGAGGCTGGGCAGGATGCAGGTCAAGTACGGGCACCATAGGAACAGTGGAAGGGGCTCCATCAGTCTGTCCAAGGCCAGGTTTCCACTGAGGTCCCCTGTGCTGCTGACCAGACTCCACCTCCCTCTTCCTCTGGGATTGAAAGCAGGACAGATCCCTTGGGCCTGATTAAGGGGTAGATCAACACCTACGGGTCCTTGACGTGCCAGTGGACACTGGGGGAAGGGGAGGGGTTGGCCTTGGGAGGGAGAGAAAGAACTTCCTGTGAAGCTGAGCGAATGGGGCTTGGACAGTGAACTGGAAAAATTATAAATATTTGACTGTATCCATTCTCAAGCTGGTGACATGCTTCCTACCAGTTACGTGTGCAGCGGGGTTAACGCAATCTGCCTGCACAGGTGTGTGGGGAGAATCTGCCAGGGTGCCACCTGGTCTGGCGTGGAATGGATCCTCAGACAATGTCTGAGTGACGGGAGTGACCGCAGATTGCGGGAAGGGGTTGGAGCCGATAAGAATGATGCTAGCACTTCAACAGTGTTTCTAGAAAACTCTCTCTTGTTGTCAGCACCGTGCTGGGGTAAGAGTGGGCTATGCGGGGCAGAGAACGAAAGAGACAGTCCAGGATCTCAGTGGTCCCAGTGCCTGGGAAACAAGACTCTCCCCCAGGCCACGGTTCCGAGAAAGGACAAATGACTGAGGGCTGCCTCCGCCAGGCTCCTGGAGTCTAAGAAATAGGTGGCCTGGTTCCCTGAGCTGATGGGGAACAGTTAGGAAGGCCAGTGGTTCCCGGGGGGGGGGGGGGTGTCTAGGCTCTCAAAACACACCTGGGTGGCTCAGTGGGTGAGCATCAACCTCGGAACCAGGAGGTCACGGTTAGATTCCCGGTCAGGGGCATATGCCTGGGTTTCAGGCTCGATCCCCAGTGAGGGGGGGGGGGGCATGCAGGAGGCAGCCAATCAATGATTCTCTCTCATCATTGATGTTTCTCTCTCTCCCCCTCCCTTCCTCTCTGAAATCAATATATATATATATATATCCCTGCTTTCACAGGGGATGGGGGCAAAGATGGTTTCCCAAGGGGTGCCCACTTTCGGCAGCCACGGGCCTATTGCCAGGACACCTTTGAGAATACCTTTGAGAATAAGGTAACAGGTGCCAGAGGAGCCAGAGCGGCAGGGCTGCGGCCTCAGGGAGCTGGGCGGGCCCGGGGCAGCTCGGGGAGAAACTGTGGCACATGCCACTGGGCAGTGGGCTTCGGCCGGCTCAGGTCTGTGTGTGAAAGCCAATCATGCCGGCCCGCCCTCCTCCTGTCTCTTCTCTGTCTCATGCCTCTGCCTACACACCCGTGTGTCAGCCCGTCTGCTATTTAAAGTCTTCGTGTTTCTCTGGATCTTCTCTTTTTCCAGACCAAACCCTCCCACTGCCGTCCTTCTTCCAGAGTCAGTGTCCTCAGGCGGCCACTCCCCGGTGGGGGCGGAGGGGGCCTCGTGCTTCTAGGCCCTCCCAGGGTGCTTGCAGGGTGTCGCCTGCTGGGGAGAGGGGCCCTGAGCAGCCGACAGTGACCTCAGCCTTGGTTCCCCTGGGGCTGCAAGTCTGAGAACAGGTCTGAGGCTCCTCCCGACTCGGTTTTCTCAGCTGTAAAATGGACATAATCACACGGCGGCAGGCCTCAAAGCTGGGGTCCGAAGGAGCTTGCCTCTGGCCAGAGGCCCTGCAGCTGTGTGTCTGTGGAAATGGTGGTTTGGCATGTTTATGGAGCTGGCTTTTTCGGCTGGCCTTCCTTTCTTCTTGGTCCTCACTGTGACTCACAGGCTCGGACTCTCCTGCTCAGGGTGAGTGTTGAGGAACTCTCCCAGGGTTGACAGGCACCTCCTGTGAGCAGGGACAAAGGAAGGTCTTGGGATGTCCCCTAAGAGAGTCTCAGAGAGGGACCATGGCTCCGCCAAAGTCACCCAGAGTAGCTGACAGGAGACAAGGACCCAGCCATAGAAGCCTCCCCACAGCCCCGCGTGTCCGGGACCTGCCATGCCCTTGGTGCAGCCGGGAGCTCAGGCAGATCTGCCTCCGGGGCGCCTGCCTCGGATGGATCCTCTGCTCTGCCCAGATGCCGTCTGCCCTCCCGGCCTGCCAGGGCCTATGGGGAGGACCAAGCAGGACGGGGGAGTACATGTCCTCACCTGTCAGGAGAGCCCAGGCCAGGGCTGGGGCAGCGCCCCGCGCAGAGACACGCTGTGACCCACCGGTGCCTGTGTGCGAGGCTCCCGGGCCGCCCCTAGATGGTGCTGGTGCACCGGGCAGCGCGGCGCCCGCCTGCAGCGCAGCGAGGTGGCTGCTGCAGAGGTGGGCCTGACAAAGGAAGGGCGGCGGGCGCTGGCAGGGACCTGCAATGCAGCTGCGGCTGCTGAGAAGAGAGAGCGCAGCAGCTGCCTGTGGGCGCGCCCAGGGCCTGCGGGTCGGGTCCATGCCTGCCCACCCACCCCCTCACCCCTCCACCGGCCCCTCCAGGGAAGCAGGTGGGCTGACTCGCCAGGGCTTCTCTGAGGAGCTGGGCCTGAGCCCCTCTTTCAGGCAAACCTCGGTGGAGGTGGCGTTTTTAGACAGCCCCTTCGTGCCATTCGCCAGCCCAGCTTGTCACTCCTTCATTGTTGATTCACCCCCAGATTCTGGGCTGGGAGGGACATGACCTGGGACTCCGGGAAAGAGGCCCTGGCTGTGAGCTTGTGAAATTGGGGTGGGGTGCACGTGCCTGCTTGCCTTCTTCTTTCCACAGCTCAGCCAACCTTCCCTGCCTTCTGCTCACACCCAGGCAGTGCTGGGCTGAGGAGCCCAAGATGAATGAAACAGGGTCCTGCAGGAGGAGGCCGATGGATGGGCCAGACAGGGACAGGATGGTGACAGGAGGCACTCCAGGGAGGACCTAGCTCCGGGACATGCCTGAGCGCAGGTGGCCGCTGGGAGCACTGTTACTGCTCACTGAGGGCAGTGAGCTTGGTGTCAAAGCCCCTCTCATGATTCCCCGGGGTCGCTATTCTCAGCTCTTTACAGCACTTACTTCAGGCAAAGCAGCATGGGGTGCTGGGAGGAAAGGACAGCCTGGAGTCAGACTGAATTTGAACCCCACCCTCAGCCCACTTTCTAACTGGTTAATTCTGGTGTGGCTGGAGCAACTTTGCGGTAAAGCACACTTCCTACCACGTTTACTATCCAGGCTACACAATGCAGAGAGCTCAGGAACCAGCAAATGTGGATCTGAATATTGTTGAGGGATCTTGAGGAAGCCTCTTCTAACAATTCAATTTTTCCATCCACACAAGCGCTATAGAAGGGGCACGAGACCACCTGGTGGCCCATTGCCCCTCCAACCCACCCCTACAGTCCATTTAAAGGTGAAACTCAATGGATACGAAGCACTGAGTAAGATACAGAGTATGTTCGTAATAAATAGTAGCTGCTGCTGACTGATCAGGCTTGGACTGACTCCGGTGGACTCTGCATTTATAGAGTGCTTAGTGCATGCCCACAGAGGCAAAATGGGTTGAGACAAATGGGCTTCCAGGGATCTAGCCTTGAGAAATGTCCACCGCTTGTTCTGGCATGGAATTCACTCCCAGGACACCCCAGCCTTTCAGAGGAGAAAGCTCCCAGCTCGCTCCCTCCTCCCTGAGTGCCAGCCTCTAGCTCCCACTGTGTGCTTATTTCTACCCTGCTAGGCATCCTCAGTGTCAAAGACTGGTCAGAAATTTTTATTTGGAAATAAGGAGTGAATGACTGTGTTAGAGAGTTAACAGAAGGCACTGGAGATAAACATGACAGAGTGCTTTAATATAATCTAATAACATTATGGAACCTTGATACAGGCTCCAAGTGACTTAACTAGTGTTTTTACTCTGGGCCGCATGCTGTTTGGGTTCAAAGTAAAAAATGGTGGCATTGTATATAAATATGGTGTCCATTCATTTGTTTCAGGACCCATAGCGCGGGCTACCCATGCTCCTGCACGTTCTGCTAAGAGAATGGACACCATATTTACATGGTGATGACTTCAAGAACTATGGCAGGCAGGTAAATATTTACCAACCAGCAATCCAGGGAGAAAATAATAATAATAATAATAATAATATATAAATATGTATGCATATCTATACATAAGTTGATTATAAAACTTACTAATATAAAATTATCACACACAATTTACAAATGGTGATAAATGAAATATTCTTTATTGTAAATTCCATATAGCCAACTGATTTTCACAGAATGCTTTCATTGATTTTTTTGAAAGACTCTTCCATCTGTTGCCAACCTAGATAGCTATTGATGAATAATGCCTGTGGTTTAGGCATGAATGGTAGTTGATATTTTCATTTTAGTTGATGAGTAAGATGAATGTGAAATAATGAAAGCATGTGTTGGAATTTCACTTGTTTGTCAATGACTTGAGCAACATTTTGCTGACTCAGATGATTATTTTTGAATACTAAAATAATATATTCCTATTTTTGTGCTACTCACAACATAATGGCTATAGCTATAGCACACTTTTAAGTTCAATTTACATTATTAACATTTTATTCATCACTCTCTGATGTCCAGACGATCGACAAATCGATCAATCGAGCCTTGATTTGGGATGTTTGCAGATTTCTAAGGTGTACATAGTTCCAACCATGACCAATTTAGAGCTACCAAGAAAACGTCACTGAACATGGCATTGAAAAAATATGTGCACAGCATTATATGGTATTTTCACTACACAGATATGATCAATGTAAGAAACCTCAAGAGCACAGACAATGATAAAATGTAGTAGAATAATTAGGAAGTAATGATTTTGAATATTTATTACTATTGTTTACTATAATTCATTTAATTAAGATATAAAAATTAATTTTTAATAATGGCTGGGTTTAACAACCAGCTCAAAAATTTCTAAAAAATTAACAATCAGCTTATGATCTGGCTTGAGCACACACTGTCAAGGTCTAATGAATTCTCACTGGAATTTGGGCAAAAAAGTGTACTATTTCTTGGTATTGTTCAGCAAAGCATAAGAAAGAGATGGAGAAAGTGGGTAGGAGGAAGCAGAGTTTATGAACATGTTCAGTTTCAACTGAACAGGCTTTGTTTGTGCCAACAGAAACTATCAGTGTGGGCACCAAACCCGTTGGAAGTCCTGCCTGAACAGAAGTCCATTCTCTGCCCCAATTTTGCTTTTGCCCAGACGTGTATAATAGCTCATCCCCTGGCGATGGCTGGGTATTCAGCTTTCTTGTTCACACACATGGAGTCCTGGCTGAAAGGTACAGGGTGTCAGCTGGAAGAAGTGTGTGCTCTCTCTCCATCCATTTCTACCCCATGCTCACCTCCTGACTCACCCATCCCCCATTCTCGGTGCTGAGAGCAGAGTTCAGTCTGTGTTCTTTATCTATGGGAATCCTGTTGTCTACAGCCATGCCTCTCTCTAATCAGATAAAGTGAGTGGGTGTTCGGTACCCCAAACCCCAGGGAAATGTGAGAGATGTCATGGGCCACAGAGATAAAGGACCAGTCTAGGTTCCCAACCAGTTTCCTCATAGACATCCTTCTGAGACCCCAATCTTTGGAGTCGGTGGCTCACACTTTAGGGATGAAATGGAAAACATGAAAGAAACATCTCATGGGGGTAGGGGAGGAGAGAAGATTAAAAAAAAAAAAAGGCCAACCCTATTTACTTGTCATTGTTCTGAAAGTCAGTTTCCCCATGTGCTTCCACCAGCATAGAGAAGGAATGGACTTTGGGAAACATTTAGTCCAATATTCCTGACAGATGAGAAAATTCAGACCCACTGAGGGGAAGTCAGTTGCCCAAGGTCATGGTGGAAACAGGATTTCCCCTCCCAATGTTTGGAAGTCCAGCCCAGAGTACTTCCCAAATGACCTCTTCGTCTTCTGGTGGAGTTGCTGGCAAGCGAACGTCTTCAGAGTCAACAGCTTAAACTCCTTGGGATTTTCTTTCTCCTTTGACTTTTTCTTCCATTTTCAGAGGCTCTGGGTGTGCCTCTGTTACAACTTCCCGTCATGTCTGTCCCCTTCCGTGACATGAGCCACAACCTTGTCATCTCTGCTGCAGCAGAAAGAGTCGGGCTTAGAATCCACATACCTTCACCCCAGCTCAGCCTAGCTGTGTGACTGGAGCAAGTTTATCCTGTATGTATCACAATGCTTGTATCCTTTTACGGATGCTGCAGAGTCTGGCCGAAAGAGTTCTGTGAAAGGAACTGAATGAATGAAGTGACTAAGTAACAAAAACTTGTCACCAAACCTCTTATCATATTTTCTTCCCAAACATCCCTTGTGGTTTTTGCTTCTTCGCCATCCCTAATGCAACAATCCATTTTTATAGTCACATACAATTTCTCACCTGGATTACTACAGCCACTGCCACTGCCTTTCAAGGCTATTCCTGTTCTATCTTATACACACATCAGAATTAGTCTTCCTAAAGCAGAGCTCAAGGTCAGGTCTGGGTCTTACACAGCATCTATGTGACTTCCAAATGTCTTCAATAAATACCAGTTCAAATATGCAAAGTGCATATAGCTTTGTAGATGAAATAAATAAGCAATGTATTTATATATTTTAAATGTGTTCCTTCTCTACTTTTTCTTCTATCTGTCCAAGTTCTTTCTACTACTAGTTATATACACACCATCTTTAGTATTACAAGTATACACTGACAAACTCTACTGGTCTTACTTTTTCTTGCTCATTCCAAGTCAACTGGAGAACTTTCTCTTTCTCTTTACTAGTCTCAATCCTGCCCAGTCTGTAAGGGTTGGTCCAAGTCCCATCTCCTGTGGGAAGCCTCCCTTCTCCATCTCCAGCAGCCTAGCCTGACTCCTGATCTCTCCTCCCTTCACTAAGGGCCAATAACCCTCACGATGTGGGCCAGTCAGTTGGGTGCTAACTTGCATGTGGACCATTGTAGCTGTGACAATTTTGTCTCTTTGTTTCCATGAGTCCATTCTTTGGTTCTTCATTGTCCAAATGTACAGTCCTGGCCACATGATGACATTTAATCAATCTTATCAGAGTACAGTTTGAGAAAATGTCTCATTCCTCTGGATCTTGGCCTTTTCCAGATAACTGAAGCTGCAACTGTCAAGCACTAAACAGGAATAGTAAGCTCTTTTTAATAGACATCTTTCTGAAATGTATTTGACATTTCCAGAAATTCTGAATTCCCATCTGCCATAAAGAAGTGTGTAGTTTCAAAATCACTCAGAGATGTCACTCTGAAGACCCATTAGCATCCTGAGCAGTATCACAGTTCTGTATGTGGTTTTAGGTCTTTCTGACTCCTCCCTCAGGGTCATGCAATGTCACCTGTGATTTTGCTTAGGGCCTGGCATATGTGTCTCCAGAACGCCTTCTCCACCCATTTTCTTTCAGAGTACCAGTACTGTGTTTCTCTTGCTGAGGTTCAGGAAGCCAGATTGTTAGAGGTCTCCAGAAAACACTTCCTACATCCCGACTCAGTGCCAGGCTCCATCCTAGGAATAGGCTAAATAAAGCATGGCACTGATCCTGACAAGCTTAAACTCTCCACAAGCATAGCCATGGTGCAGAATGGCAAAGGCTGTCAGGAAGGCATGTGCGACTCAGGCTGACAGCATAGAAGATGGGACAACAAACTCATCGGGCAGTTGGAGTCTGAAATAGCTGCTCAGGGTAGTGAACATTTGAAACGAGTTTGAAAAATAGAGAGGGGTTTAACCAGCAAGAATAGGCAAGCAAGACCATTTCCAGTAGAGGAAACAGCCCACTTGAGTAATTGATGGACAACAAGAATCTTCACTCTACCAGGCTTGGAAAGAGGGTGTAAGAAGCAATGCATGTAACCTTTGATGCTGGGGCTTTCTGGCAGCTCCTGTGGGGACCCGGGGGACTCTTTTGATGAGTTCAGGATCAAAAGGTCCTGGGTGAGTCAGATTGCTGGGAAATAGACCTGCGGATAAATGGAGTCTAATTGTGGCTTGGCGTGTTGGCTGCTTGAAAAGCCCTTGGCCATTGCTGTGGTAAAGAACAGATTTTCTAAAGGCCTGCAAGTGCAGCGGTACTTCTAAAATCAATTAATACTAACCAGTTACAAGAAGAAAGTAACTTAAGAGAATATTTATGGCATTCTAGGATGTCAGAGTTGGAAGGTCTCTTAGAACTGATCTGTTTTCACTTCATTATTGATTACTTGGTGATTAATTGAAGATAGAGATGGTGTAGGAGACTTGCCTACACTGATCCAGCGGATGGTAGAGTGGGGATTCACAACATCCAGAGCTCTGTGCTTCTTCTACCACAAAAGTGTGTCTTTAAAATAAGTTACCGTATCTGCTAGTTGAGTGTATTGGACTCCATGAATATTCTAGTTGAGCTAGGAATTGAAAACAATCTCATATTGCCTTTGATAGGATGAGATTCTGAATTAAGCTCTCAGCAGTTGGAGAAAGGTCTAGTGCCACCTGAACTATCAATTGATTCACCTCGTAAATAGCACCAAACACTTCCAAAGGTGTTATTTAACGAGGTCTTCAGAAATATTAACTTGCACCCACTAGATGCTGGGGACATAGTAGTGTATAAACTCACAAAATCCCCATCCTCTTAGAACTTACATTTATTGGGAAAAGATATATCTACATACCTACCAAACATATCTTGATATCGAATATGTCAGGATACTGGTAAATGCCGTGAAGAAAAATAAATCAGGAGAAGGAACCTGAGAGTGACAGGGATTCCTATTTTAGACACAATGATCAGGGAAGACCTTCCTGAGGAGGTAACATATGGACAGAGACCTAAATGAAGGAAGAGGTTCATGCAGCTATAAGGGGAGAGAGTATGCCTGGTGGACTGATAGAAAGTGCTAAGACCCTGAGAAGGGAGTCTGCTCTGAGTGTGTTAAGAATACCAAGATGCCATATGGCCAGAGCAGGAGGAGCAAGGGGGACAGCTCCAGAAGAGGGGCTCAGATGGGGGCTGGGGCCAGGTCATGAAGAACCTCAGGCCATAACAGAAGAGTAAAGGATAGGGGGAAAAAAAATCTGGACCAGGAAAACAGTCTCAGATTCCAGTATTTTCTCTGCCACTTACTTCTCACTCCCTCTCCTTCCCCCCAGCTGTCTTCCTATGTATCTGATGAGGGGATTGGAGGTGATGACCAAGGACCTCCCAGCTCTGTGGTCTGAGCCTTGCTTAGGCATTTCAGGTGGACCCCTGGGGAGGGCAGCACTCAGACCTGCAGCTTCCCAGGTGCATTTGTTTCAGGGCCCATAGCGCGGGCTACCCATGCTCCTGCACGTTCTGCTCCTCTCTTTGCAGACAATCTGAGTGGTGGAAGTTTCAGGTATTTGCCGCCAACCAAATTCTCTGTGTTCAGAGACTTTCTTTAACCGTGTGAGGGAGACGTGCAATGAATCTCATTTCTACACCGAAGCTGTAGGAATGATAGGAGCCACCAGCAAAGGCAGCTAATCCTGGTGGGAAGTTATTGTCTATTTCCTTTGATAATGGGTGAAATCACAGTCTTTGCAAGTTGTGCATCATCCGTGAAGACTTTCTTCTTCTAATGATCGGCTGTCACTCTGTCTTTGTAAAGTGGGTAATGGAATTATTTTTAAAGCTTTCGCTTAACAGGCTTGCTCTTTGTAAAGGCCGCTTGAGGAATGCCAGCATCTTTAGACAGGGAAGTGACAACTGTCTCTGACATTAAATAGATCTCTTTCCTACCTGTCTTGTTAAACGTACGAAATATCAAACTCCTCTTCCCTGTGACGGTTGCTCCGATTTGTGCTATCCGTTGCAGAGAGCACAGCTGGTGAACACACTGGGAGGTACATAGAGCCAGATCAGGGTTACATTTAAAGGCCTTTTAACAGCACCGTGTACAGATAAAAAATGCTGCCTCTGGAGGCTACAAGTTTCTCGTTACTAGAGATGATCAAAAAAAGACCATTAGGCAGGATATTACAGACAGAAAGTATATGTCAGTCGGAGAACGAAACAAGCTGTCTTCAAACAGCTCTTCCCACTTTAAGATCTTCTTTCTCATTAGCATAATCTTTCCCTAATCTGAATTTTCCATTATACAATGGCAGATCAGAAGATTTCCGCTGTCATTTTAATTGCCATGGGCCTTTGCCAGTAAGATAAGGATAGCCATGTCGGACTACAAATCTGTGTAGCCAAAGAAGTGGGTTTGGACTTATGTGCCATGGTTTAGAGAAGGTCCTGCCAGCCACTGGGAGAGAAGGGGGAGGGGAGAGAGAGAGAGAGAGAGAGAGAGGGAGAGAGAGGGAGAGAGAGAGGAGGGGGAGAGAGAACTATTTACGTGTGCTGGGTTCTTTGTCTTCTACATCTCATCTTGTATTTTTTAAAATCACAGGTTTCAATTGGTCTTAGTAGTTTATACTCAGAAATGGTTCAGAATTACATTTTAGGTCTTACCCAAGTGTAGTATTAATTTGAAGTTAAATAATAGAAGCTATATTTAAATTTTTCTTTCCTCTTAGTAGAGAAAATGCCAAAGACTTCATATAATCCTTTCAAAAGTTTATAGTATGTTCAACTGGTTGGGGTTTGTGATTCATGATGAAGACCTGAACATATATATTTACCAACTCTTTCTTTCCAATTTCCACTGAAATGACAAAAGAAATAAACAGCAGTGCATAAAAATCATGGAAATGTAGAGAAGAGAAATAGAGACACCAGCATGCCAGAACATTTAACCAATCTCTAAAAGATGACAAGTACATTAAATCAAATGCATGGAAACCTAGCGTGGAGAAAGTGGATGATCAGAACCTAGGAGGAAAAGTTTGCAGCTGGGGGAAGCTGTGTATTAACAAAGTCCTACACAGGTTCCAGATTTGAAGTCTGTAAGTAAGGAAAGCCAATAATTAATGAGTCATTTCTATGCTATTTAATAAAAGACTCTTCATGGTTTAGCTGACCTACTCAATCCTCTCTCCCTATACAGAGCAATCTGCAGTTACTTGCCTCTAGGCAGAGAACACTCCATTCTAAGAAGCTGACATTTGCTGACGGAAGTCCAAGGTGCCAAGTATTAGAGCTGGCCTCAGAGCGAAATCCTTCTGACTTGGCAAACTGATGAGGGCAGGTGGAAAGGTGCAAGCAAGGCTGTCTGCTTATAAATTCCAATCTGAACCTTGCCAACCAACACAAACTCATGCACCCACACATAGTTCACCATCAGCCCTTCCATTCAGGAGAAAGGCTTGTTTGGCCAACAAGGCAGCAAAAATTGGAGGAAACTCACGACAGCTATCTGTACTAGTCAAGTAATTCTTCATTCATAAATATGAATGGACGCCTGAGCTTTGCCCTACATTTCAGGAGGAGGGAGGGAAGCAAGACAAGAAATGGGAATAAATCAGCTCCAAAAGAGGAAGCAGAGACCTGAAACCTATATGATCATGTCGACCAATGTCACCCCAATAAATTTAAAAACAAAAAGAAGAAGCAGAGTTAATCCAGGACAAAAAGAATGCAAAAGTACCATGATTATTCTTAGGGAGATTTTAGATAATGTTAAAATTGTTGTAAAATGAGAATCACTAAAAGAAAAACACATGGAGAATAAGAAACACTTATGTGAATTTTATAAACAACCATAATTGCCCCCCAAAAAGCAATATAAAGTATGAAAGATAAAATCAGGACTATCTCCCAGAATGAAGAACAAAAATTAAAGCAGGTAAATGAAAGAGAAATGTAAAAAAACAAACAAACACAGACCCATTAAGGATATTCACAATCCAATGGATAGGTGTTCCAGGGTAAAAAAGAACAGGAAATAAAAAAGTTATCAAATAAATAATTGAATAAAATTTTCTAGAGCAGAAGACCACCAAGCTTTACCATTCAAGGACCATGATAGATCAAGAAGCAGAATGAATGAAATATAATCCACATTTCAATGCACACACCCTTAAAAAAGTTCTGCCTATCTCTATATATAAAAGCCTAAATGACCGAATGACTGGTCGCTATGACAGCACTGACCACCAGGGGGCAGGCGCTCAATGCAGGAGCTGCCCCCTGGTGGTCAGTGTGCTCCCACAGCCAACCTTCAATGGCCGACCAACCTCCCATGGTCCCTCCTTCCCACCGCTGGTCAGCCAGGCCAAAGGACCTCGCCCGTGCACGAAGTCGTGCACCAGGCCTCTAGTTGAGAATAAAAGACAAGTCTATGTACCAGTTGTGAGAGAGAGAGAAAGAGAGAGAGAGAGAGAGAACCAAACAAAAAACTAAAAAAATATTAACCACAACAAAAAAATGATGATAATAATCAGATTATCAACTTCTCATCAGCAACATTAGGGGCAAATGGACACATCCTTAAATATTAGGGCATAAAGGCATTGTTCTTTATGCAAGAACTCAGAAAGTTACTTTTCATTCACTATTTCTGAAGGTAAAATGTTTGAGGCATTTCAGCAAAATAATAAGCACGTATACACTAAAGAAAAGAAAAAGATATGAGATTCAAGAAACAGTGAAACTAGTCTGGGAATAAATAAATAAACAAACAAACAAAATCTCCATCAGTCTGAAAAGCAGCTGGTTGGCAAAGCAATTGGCTCAAATGAGATCATTAAACAACTAATATGATTGATTAAGATATGCATATTGTTACAGATATTGTAATGAAAGCAAATGGATTTTTGATAATCAAGCCATGTGCTATTGGGAACACCATGAGAAATATAAAATCATACTACAAATTTAAGAATCAAACATAAAGCAAACTAAAATATGAGATGATTTGGGGTACTTAATGAGGTAAAAGAAAAAAGAACTACTCTGAATATATTGCTTGGATCTCTTAACATACCATATTAGGAATAAAGCGTTCTATTTTCTTTCTTTCTTTCTTTTTATTGGTCTAGATATGCCCCTTGGTCTAACAGTGAATAATATTAACATGATCAAGTATTTATTGGTTTTCATGTATAGAATCACCCAATAGATAAAAACGAAAGACTTAATCATAGTAACAGAACGCATTTATTCTGCAAACCTGGACAATGTAAAAGTCACTGTAGAGCTGCCATGTTGGACCTTGGAAAGTATTAAGTGGATGAGGGACAGAGGTTGACAATTTTTTCCTCTACCACATGAGTAAAGAGACTCTGATAACAGTTAGTGGAATAAGAAATAGAAGTTTATAATTTAAAACAACCAAGTGGATAAATAAATAAATAGAACTATGATTATAATATTTAGAATTATGCCGCTAACTAAGAATGACAGAAATAAGAAAAGGTTAAAAATAATTAACACTTGGGAATGAACTTAGGGGGAGAATGAACATTTCCTTCCATCAAGTTTCTGCACCTTTACATTTTTTTTCCATGTGCATGAACTGGTTTTTTAAGTGATTAAAATGTTTAAAATTAAATGGCCCTATTCCAAGAAGTGGGGGCATTTATTGAACCATGATAACATACATTGAACCCAGGATAACATACATCATCTCAGCTTATTTGTCATAAAATGAATACATTGTGGTCATTGTCTGTCCTGAGCCTGATGTTCCTCATTGATGAAATATTGATAAACCAGTCAAAGAGTTGATAAATGCCAAAGCTAGATATCAACTGCAGCTTTGTCATGTATTCTTCCCCTAGATATGTGCCAGGCTTCTCCGAGGGTGCTCTACACAGACCAAGGTGCTGAGGCCAGAGAGACAAGCCCTAAATCTGTCTCTACTGCCACTTTGGTATATGACTTTGAGCAATTCATCTTTCACCTCCATTTTCTTCTTTGAAATGAGTGGACTTGAACAGAAAAATATCTAGGACTTTCTATTTTTAAATGTAGTCTGTATTTCATTGATCACCGCTCCCCCTCCACCCACACACACACACACAGAAAAGTACAGACTTTAGAATCAGACTTACTAGCTTTGTGACTTGGGGTTGGCTACTTAACTTCTCTGATCCTATTTCTTCATCTCTAAAGAGAAGTCATAAATAGACTCTAATTCCTTTATCACTATTTTCATCTTGCTTCTGCTCTCTGGCCAGATGGGGGCGTTGCCTCCCTTGGCATTGATCAACCAATAATCTGGAGTTGTGCTATGTTTGGCATCTGGAAAGGAGAGAAGAGACTGTTACCACAGCCTCTAATTCAATAGCAGATCATCCCTTCCTGGATAATGGAATTGTAAATATGAACTGCACATTGAACTTCTTGATCAAGCACAAAGAAACCCTGTGCTTCCCAGAAATGGATGATTTCATAGTTCAATGAGGTTAAGATGAAAATAATACATTACAGGTCTCAAAAGGAGGAAGGAACCAAAATGGTGATCTTCTCTCATAGATAGAAAATCTTCAGAGATGTTATTCAATTGTGACCAAGGTCCCTGGACTTATAGGATAGTAGGGCGGCTCTAGGTATGATTACATAGAGCAATTTCTCTGGGAATGTAGCTTCCCTTCTAATTTCATGACTTATACAATTATAATTTGACCTTGTATGCAAATATCTCAAACCTACAGCTCTTAGGAGAGACATTTCTTCTCTGCTCTCCTACACTTGGGAATCTCACACACACACACACAAAAGAGGAGGCTTTGGTTGGATTTTATAGGTTAAAGCTTTCAATACCAACTCTTAAACAAGGGCAGCAAGAGAGGCAACTGGTCTCTACAACATTCTCAATGAGAGTGGCGAAGATGTGTTACAGGTGTTTATAACAGTATCAAATGGGTCAATTTCTTCCCCAGTCTCAGATTGACAGGTTGGTATTAGAACGGGGGTCAATAATGTGATACCCCAAAGATGCTTAACTAGTTAATGTGACTTTTCTTTTATCTATACAATGGACTCTTTGCCATAGACAGAGGAATTTTATTAGCATCTGAGCCCATGGGTCTTCTCAAGGGGAGATAAACAGAACTTCTCTACCTGAAAGTTCTGGAGTGGAGGTTGTTTAAAATGCTTGAAATAATTAAAAAAAAACAAACTTTGGATTTGTTAAAGTTTCTTAGTAAAACTCAGGAACCAGATAAAGATCATTACTGGATTTCATATCTATAAGATAACAGAATTGGAAGGAACCATTGACATTGACTCATTTTAAAGATGATTAGCCCAAGGTTAAAAGAGATGAAATGATTTGTCCAAGTCCACATATCCAGTATGGATTGTGAGAGGCCCCAATCCATTCACTTATTCATCTATTTATTTATACCATAAATTGAGCAGCTACTCAACCCTATTGATTCCATCAGACTGTGGGAATACAAGTATGGATTTATGATCACCACCTGCCTTCCAAGAGCTCCTCATCTGGAGGGAAGGAAAGCATGTGTCAGTCCCAGAGTAACATAACACGTTCTAACAGAGAGATGGTAGCCCTGTGTTCTGGGAGCACAGTGGGGAACTCTAAGGCTTCTAAGAGGCAGGCAAAGGCCTCACAAAGGCATCCTATTTGAGTAGATAGTCTTGCAGGATGAGAAAAAGGGGACAAAGAAACATTCCAGGCAGAAGAAACCATCTGTGCAGGATTTTATAGGTCAAAACATTTTAAAAGTATTATTAGCCAATGTGGAGTCCTGTGGAGCATTAATATCCACGTAGCAGAATATGGGTCCTGGACTCCAAATTCTCCAGAATAAAAGCGCTTTATGTAGAAACAGAAAACTTGGGTATAGGCCAACGTGGGTTCCCAATTACTTCTCTGTGTGGCAAGGGAATCAGAGCAGGTCATGAATGTAATGAGAAGAGGTCATTTCAGGGATCTAGAAAGAACCTTTGTTCCAAAAAAGGCCCTGCCTACTGCTCTCTGAATTTCTGTGATGGGACCCAAGTACTTAAAACCACAACTCCTTAAGGATGGGGATTAAAAAGGAAGTAAGAAGCGTAGAAACCCGGGACATACAACTCCTCAAAAGTAAGTGTATCAATGAATATACAGAACATTTGAGTTCCCAATATTTGAAACAGGAGAGTTCAGAAGTCCCTCCTTTTTCTTACCTTCAATGGAAGGTATCTGAATTTACAGAGAGTTTCCTTATTTAATGTATAAAGACCCCCATCTTTTGTTCCCCTAGAGTACTGGAGGAGGAGATCTTGATTGCTGTGGTGTGTAATCACAACTCGCAGCGTATTTGGAAGGAGCAGCGTGTTGTGAGCAAGAGAAGGGTCCTGGAGCCCGAGTACTTTAAGTCCTGGCATGGCCACTTAATAGTTATGTGAGTGTCAGCAAGTTACATAACCTCCCTGAGCTTCAGATATAATAATATTTATCTTGTAGATGTTTTGAGTCTTTTCTCATTGATACAAAGCTTGGTATATAGTTTTATTCAAAGTATTTTTCTAATGGTATATTTTATTATCAATATTACTATTATTTTCAAGATAATGCAGTGAGGACTGGTCTCTCTTCCCTGGTCTGTTATGATTGGGATTAAGCAGTCAATGTTTAGAGAGTTTGTTTTCTCATCAAGATTATAGATCTTGTGGAAGAATCAGATAGTCTTTGCCTCAAGGAATTTATAATCAGATTAAGTGTATTTATTGATAGTTTCCCATTCTTACAAAATAATATAAACTTTGAAAATCTGAGCTTAATGCCTTCATTCTGCCTTGAGTACTCATTCTCCTTCCTCTATACTTACCTAAATTCTACCCATTTCTCAGGACCCCATGCAGTTGCTGGGTATATGAGTCAGGGTCCAATCAATAAAGCAAAACCACAGAGTAACTTGAACAGAGGAAATCTAATATAAGGAATTCGTAATGAGAGATTTGCTAGTAAGAAATAAAGTGAACACCAAAGAATATAGAAATAGCAGATAGAAGGAGTAGCCACTAAGCGTAGAACTGAGATACAGCACCTAAGAATGGAGTTGCCCAGGGCTGAAGTCCAGATATTATTGGAGAGTTCAGGGCTCCTAGGCTTTAAGAGAAGTCACTTTGGTGCCATGCCAGTGAAACTTGTTGGAAAACCGCCCTCTAGGATTCATGGGGAGGAGTTTCACTAGAGGTACTTTGCTATAAAGCCACCTGAGGCTGAGTGCCACCAGCTGCTGCTGGGCCCCATGCACTGCAGAAGCCATGCATTCTACAAAAGCCTAATGCTGTGGAAGTCGCCCCGCTGCAGGAGGTCAGAGCTGGGGAAACTGTGCGTGGAAGGAGCCTGCCTAGCAAACTCACTGAAACCAGGAAGCAAAGCTGTTCTTCCTCACTGTCTCTCCACTGTTTCCTGAGGACAAAGCTTCCCATTCATTTCCAAAGGGAAAATATTTAAAGGGCCCAGCTCCATTTTCAAAGGGCAAGGGAAAAAGGAAATTTAGGACTAAGGCAATTTGATAAGGAACACAGCCCACCCCTTTGACTATTGAGTTCCATATACAGTTCTTTATACCAAACTAATATCTGTTTGACTAACTTCCACCAACATAGCCTTAGGGTTTTCTTCATGGACCGCTTCAAACATGTCTGCTACACGTGTTAGCCATGACATGTAAGCTTCTTGATAAACACAGAGCCGAGCAGGACTATTGAGCACTTTCCTTAGCATGGACATCTCTTTGATACCGAAACATGCTGTTATGGTGTGGACTTTAGCTTCCAGGACACTGCATGATTTTATTAAGCGTACTTCCAATTAAATTTTAAGTAATGTTGATTTTTTTTTCTGTGTCTGCCTAATTTTTTCCCCAATTTTTTATTGATTAAGGTATTACATATATAATGTTGATTTTAAAAAATATATTTTTTATTGATTTCAGAGAGGAAGGGAGAGGGGGAGAGAGAGAGAAACATCAATGATGAGAGAGAACAATTGATCAGCTGCCTCCTGCATGCCCACACTGGGGATCAAGTCTGCAACCGAGGCATGTGTCCTGACCAGGAATCGAACCATGACCTCCTGGTTCACAGGTTGAGACTCAACCACTGAGCCATGCCGTCTGGGCAGTAATGTTGATTTTCAATCTGCACTGCACCCTTTTCAGCCATTCACTTAGTTTTGGACATTCATTTGTTCAGTCAATTAATATTCATTATATGCTTATCCTATGATAGGTGAGAAGGGCCACTTCCCCTCATTCTATGGAGTTGTAACACTGTCTGGATCCTTTGATCCTTGCCAAACTGGGCCTTTTCTAAGCCTTGGAGACATACCTCCTACCCTTTGTAAAAAAATTACATCTTTATCACTATGGGAAGTGAAGACCGTCCCTTCTCCACCATCTATTTAAGCCTTAAAACTCCTCGGAGTGATTCTAAGATACTATTGTTTCCAATTTTATTGAGTCTAAACCCAATGGGATTTACCCTCACATGGGAATAAGCAGAAGAAACATTGGCACAAACTACAAATGCCCGTGCCAGTGCATGCTTTTTCCATCACTACAAAGTATTGTAGAGATTTCTGGGTCTGAGCCAGAGATTTCTCACCCAAATTCAAGATCAACCAAAGTCCCAAGAATAGGATCTCTAGTATTGGAACAAATCCATTTTCACACCGTTCTCATGTTGAAACGGGATTTCAGGAGAGCCAGGGAGTGTCCAGAGTTCAGGGAAAAGAAGAGGCTGTGTCAGGTAATGGGGCAGAGTGGGAAAGCTCAGTGGGAAGACAGGTGATTGTGGAGGAAATGGGAAGAAGATCCTGGCCACCACCTGAGAGAGAGCTCTGAATGCTCAGTGCAGGGAAACAGTCTAGCATCCAGAGAAAATCTTCAGGTAACCTTAGCCCTGTCATTTCTCTAACACTGACTAAATTGTGACCTGTATATGTGTATAGGTGTCCACCTGAATAGTAGAATTTCAACATTCTGTGCTTTTATTTTGTTTGGGGTGTTGTTTTGAGATTTAAGACGCTTATTTTAGGGAGATAGGTGTCTCTCCTTTTCTGCAAAGTTGTGATAACAGAAATAACAAGAAGAGGTTCCCAGTTATATCTGGTTGATTTCCAGTGGGTCCACATTCACTTTGTGGACATTGAGTTCCCAGAGGATGTTGCAGGGACCCTGGCCACATGGGTGCGGGGCCACATCCCAGGCTTGTCATTTCAGCCACAGCTACAAATGTTCGGTTATTCCCAGTTTCCTGCCCAGCTCTCGGAGATAGAAGTGAACGTTTGTGGTAATTAAAACTGTGTGAAATCTGCACTGTCAGGAAACACAGCTATTTTTTCCTCTGCCAGACATCCTGCTATTTATAGCGATACCCTTCACCATTTATTTGCTGGGCAATGACATCAAGAAACAGATATGAAGTAAGGAAGCCAATTTACTCCACAAAAACATCCATTATCTTGATTACCAAAAGATACTGAAAAATAATCAATTAGAATGCTATACTTGGGAAGGACTAATTGAATTGTTAAATATACAGTTTTAGGAAGTCACCTTGGGAGCCCAAATATTAATTTATGTAATAGGCAAGACCCCTTCTAAAGAAGCTGTGATAGGTACCACGTTCATCTATGGACTCAAGTTAAAAACCAAGATCCTTCATTCTGAATCTACTGTATGTAAATGTGATTGCATTTCCTAGGAAATGTCCCAGTTCCATAGGGAGTACACTTTGCATGGAACATTGATTTCTATTTCCTAAATACCCTAGCATAAGAATATCCCCCAGGTGATAATGCCCATAATCAACCCAGACTAAGACATATTCACACATGTGTATGTGTACACACACACAAACACATGCCTACACACATACTTATAAACATACCTACACACACTAGTCTCAGCCTTTGAACAGCTATAAAACAGGAAGACATTCTATTCTCCTACAGATAAATTAAGGCTCAACTACTGTAGTTTAGACAGAGAGCCAGCCCAGAGTACTGAAATCTTCTCCACTGTTTATGTTATTTATTCTTTTATTCCACATACTAAATACGTATTACATGCCTAGGACCATTTAAGACTCTTGGGAGATGCAGATGGGGAAGAGATACTTTCTATCCACAAGGAGTTCACATGTTAGACATAGAGACCAATTATTACAACACGAGTTGATGCCTAGGCTGCTTTGCGATCAGAGAGCACGTCATTGACATTTTGGATGAGTCTGGCAATGAGTAAATATGTATGAAAGAAGGGCATTCCAGGAAGAAGCAGTACCTGATTTAAAGGATTTATAGCCTGTTATATTTGAAGAATATATTATGTTCAAAGTATAGAAAGTGAGGTGGAATGTGGAAGACCTGAGGAACCAAGGAAGGGCTATGTCAAAAGGCTTGACCGTCCTCCTGGAACCAACGGGAAAACTTTAAAATGGTTTAAGCAGAGGAGTAACCTGATAAGATTGTCCAGGGAGATCATTCTGGCCCTGGGTGGGAGAGTGAGGGCAGGATCAAGAATAGGACAAGGAAGGTGAGAAAAAGACTGGGAAAGAGAAATCAACTAGAGGGTTTTAGCAAGAGCAAGAAATCACCCAGGTTAGATTTGGGAGTAGAGGAGAAGCCATCCTAAGAGCAAAGTTCAGCTTTGGACATGTTGAATTTGTGGTGTTTGTGGGGCTATCGACAAGAGATGTGTGGGAGATAAAAGCATATCGAAGTCTAACAGTAGACCGGAACCAGGGGACTCCTATATGGCCTTTCTTGAGACTTCTGACAGGATAAAAGGATCGTCACTGCCACCAGACCCTCCCTTCCCATCAAGCGCCCTGCCCAGTGGTGGGTGGGGAAGGGGGCTTCTTTCCTACTCTTGCCCCTTAGTTAGTTGAAGATGCTTAGCTTGAGAGAAGTTACCATGCTGCCCGGCTCCTTCCACAAATCTTGGACGGCGCTCCTTCTCCCCATCAAACAGCCCATTTTTAGAATGGAGAGGTTCTGTGTTGGGGATTGTGTAGACTAAGATACCCACATCAAGGGTCCAATTGCTTTTTATTATTTTTTTAAATTTTGTTTAGGAGGGTTATAGATTTAGAATTCAAAGGATTCAGAGAATAACCTTCTCTCTTTCATTTTATTCCAACTCTGACCTTCCTCCTTCTTCCTCCCTCAGTAACCAGGACCATGACCTGCTTTGGGGTGAGGTGGAAGCTCTCCCAGGCCGCCCATATCGAAGGTTCTTGGCAGAGACGCACCAACCTCAATGGCCTCCCTGCCAAATACCAGTCTTTTTTTCCCCCTAAGGAAAATGACCTTCAACAGAAATCACAGTTTTATAACTCAGTGCAAGGAGAGTCTGTCTGTGTTTTGCATCTGCACATATCTACCCCAGGAATAGAGAAATTAGGTCCTTATTGCTAAGAAACGGAACTGTGTGGGATTGGTCTTGATTTTATTTTGTTAGGGGTTTCAGTCCCCCCAATGCACTGGAAAACCACATCCATTCAAAGATGACTCTGGGTCTGGGGTCCCACCATCTCCAATTCCACTGCATGTTTTCCCAGAGAGAGATTTAAAGTTCTCAGCCTGTCACATCAAGAAAGCATACTTTATAAGTGAGAGGGAGAGGCTGGCTCTGAATCCGATTTCAACAACTTGTGTTTTTTCTTGAAACTGAGAAGAAGGCAAAGGCAAACATTAACATAGTCATGAAATAAATTAGTCCTGGATGGCAGAATTTGGAGACTCCCCCTCAGATCTCTGCTAAGCAGTCGCCTTCACTCATACATTCCCTTTAAATATATATTTAAAAGCAAAAACAAGGCAGGAATTTAGAATCATAAAGTGTTTATACCCTTTTGACCCAGCAATCACAATTCTGGAATGATATTTCTAGGAAACACCCATAAAGGTAAGAAAGGTTTGTACACAACGATGTTCATTTCACTGTTGTTTATGGTAGCAAAAAGGACAATGAGTAAAATACTCCTGGGAAATACTCCTGGCAGAAAAATATGATAAAATGTCAAGTAAAGAAAGCAAGGTAAAGCCCTAGTCAGTTTGGCTCAGTGGATAGAGCATCGGCCTGTGGACTGAAGGGTCCCGAGTTCTATTTTGGTTGGGTGGTAGGCTCCTCCCTGGCCCAGGTCCTAGTCAGGGCATGTGCAGGAGGCAACCAATTGATGGTCCCTCAATCTCTCACATTGATATTTCTCTTTGTCTCTCCCTCTTTCTAAAAATCAATGGGTGAGGATTAAAAAGAAAAAAGAAAGAAAAGTAAAAAAAAAAAATGTTTATTCTTTATGCAATTTCTGAACTTTAAACTTCAATCAGGATCAAAGACTTGAAGGACACATAGCAAAATATTAACAGTTGTTAAGAATGGTAACATTATGAGTTCCAAATCTGCAATGAGCAAAAAAGAAAAAAATTGTATGAAAGTCCCCCCCCCAAAAAAAAAAGTTAAGCATTGGAGAATATACATCAATGTTGAAAAGTGATTTACTGAAAATTACCCAATCGCTGTGAGGATTGTCAGTTTCTTCTGCTTTCAATGGGGTGGAGACCCAAAGGGTGGTACACATTGTAATAGTTCCAGAACTGCGGGAGATACTCAATGAATATATACCTCTGACTGCAAAGACAACAGTATCATCCGAGGGAGAAGAGGAAATTAAACAATGGCTGACTCACAGTACTGTAAGAGTGCTGGAATATCAATGGACTACAATGACCATAATACATGTGATGAGAGAAACACAACCCAAGTTTGTCATGAAGAGTCCATAGTTCACACATTTTGATGGATGGAAAATACTTGGCTTGAAAAATATAAGAAAGGGAATGATGGAAAATTCTGTTCAGCAGCCTTGTCCAATGCTTGGTGCAGAGCAATACGTGTTTGCCAAAATGCTAACCAGTACTTACAGTTCTTTGGGTTTGTCCCAGAATGTGGACATCCAAGATGAGAATTTGTATGTAATTCGGTAGGCAATGGACACGCGTGCTGAAAGTGTTTGAGCAGAAGGAGTAAGAGTTTTGTTTCAAGAAAACCTAGATGATTGTGACAAGCAGGAGGAAGTGGAGGGAAAGGCTGAAGGCAGATGTTGAGAGGTGGGGATGCAGAGGAGAGCCAGAGATACAAAGGCAGTAAAAGTAGTGATGAGGTGGGTGGTGAGACAGTATGTAGGTAGAATGTCAGGACTAGAGAAGTGCCTGAGAGCAGGGCAAAGGGGAGGAAGGCATCCAAAAGTGTAATAAGGGTGCCAAGCAGTACTGCATAACCTCTCATTTTGAACTTGAGTTGCCTGCATATGCCAAAAGTTGCTTTCCAATTTCACAACCATCATGTTTCCCTGGGAGTGTGGGGTTGACTAGGACATGTGGATGCAGGATAGAAAACTTGCAGAGCAGATTCATTGCCAAACAGGTGAGTTTCCCCAGGAAATCATCAAGGGGTCTCTTTTAGTTTCCACTCACACCCATCTTTCACTGGGTTCCTGTCACAGGCTGCAAGAGCTTTGGCAGAGGGAGCTCTCAGAGCTTTGATCCTTTAACGAGGCAGCTCGTCCGGACTTGTGGTGCCGCCTCCTCCTTTCTGGGGCTCCCAAATCCCATTCTCAGCTACTCCAACTATGCCTTTGGAATCCATCACATACCACCTATATGTAACCTCTGGCCCAGGTGGTCACTCAAGGCATAAACAAACCTGGAATCTCCCTGAATAAAATAAATTCTCAACCCTGCAAATATGCAGGAGACATTTTTGATTTCTTACCCAGAATTCACTTCTTCCTTCCTCCCTAATTTTTACTCACATATCTACAGATTCTCCCTTGACTTTTCTACTTCAAAAAAAGCTAATCCCACTCCCAATTACAGGAGCAGGTCTGATAGGTTAGAGGAACTCTACTGATTGGATTAGGAATTGTAAGGCTACAAATTGGTCCAATGTGGCCTAAAGGATACGTCCTGGTGCTTCTGGGATAGTAGCTTCTTCATTATAAAGAGCCACCAGAACGTAAGGTATTTCTCTCCCTATGGGTGAGGTTCTGTGCAGGTGAGCATCCCAGAAGTATAGCAACCATCTTGCTGCTAGCTGGAGGTTGAAACTCTTGCAGAGAGAACTGAATTCCCTCCAATTCCTCCTGCTTATTATGATCAGCTAGGTTTTCTTTAAACAAAACCCCCTTCAAACTTAAGTCAGTTTGAATTGACCTACATCTGTTTCTCTATGAGTGTCCTTTGGAAAGTTGTAAGGATGTTTTTGTTGTCCAAGTCATTGGCAGTGGAGCCTGGCACTTAACATAAGAAAACTGAGGAAGCTAGAGTTTGTGAGATAAGCTTGCATGGCCAAGACTCTTCCCTCATCCTGCACAATTTTTCAATGGTCCATTAGGATTCCAAGTAGATGACAACTTATTTAATA
Source organism: Corynorhinus townsendii (assembly GCA_026230045.1). NCBI lineage: Eukaryota > Metazoa > Chordata > Mammalia > Chiroptera > Vespertilionidae > Corynorhinus > Corynorhinus townsendii. The sequence continues at coordinate 165,044,482 of JAPDVU010000007.1, forward strand.
TTATCTGAACCTAGAGCCCAACTCATTTTACATACACACAAAGTATTTTTAATTTTTGTCTGGTTTTAATACATACCGCATTTCCTATTGTTTAAATCGAGGGAAGATTAAACTTTGGTTTGAAACTCTTTCAAGATTTGTTCACCTTTTCAGAAAATCCTGTTACCAATGACAGTGGCACTATGGGGCATGAGTTGTCAACACAATACTCCTTTATTAGTCTGCATTTGTAGCTGTCACTTTCACAGCAATATTATCTGATGGTCCAAATTCTGACAAGTCCTTCATCTTTACATTGTACTTCCTTTTTATTTCTTAACTATACTGTTGGTAGGGCAGGATACATTTTCTTCATTATATGATAGGTGCCTTAAATTCTCTACAGATTCAATCACAGAATAGTAAAGGGGATGTTACAAACTATTTAAAATAAACAGAAGGTATTGTATTTACTGGTAGATGAAGGGAGGAGAATCATGCTCCTAAAGAATCCAAACTGGTATAGAATCAGGCAGCAAGAAGTGGGAGTTCTTAAAATAACAGACTCTAAAATGGGAAGTTGGCTCAGCTGTTGGAGTGAGTAAAGAATAATGATAAGACTCTTTTAGGTCAGGCTGGGAAGTTAGAGATCTCTGGTTTTACATTGGGAAAACTTCAGTGAAAACAGCTAAGTCACACTTACTTTGGAAAGATGAGTCCTAGCCAGTTTGGCTCAGTGGATAGAGCATCGGCCCACAGACTCAAGAGTCCTGGGTTCGATTCTGATCAAGAGCACATAGCTGAGTTACAGGCTCAATCCCCAGCCCTGGGTGTGTAGTGGAGGTAACCAATTGATGGGTCACTCTCACATCAATATTTCTCTCTCTCTTTCTCTCCCCCTCCCTTCCACTCTCTCTAAAAAATCAATGGAAAACGTCCTTGGGTAAGGATTAACAAAAAATAAAAAAAGTTAAAAAAGAAAGATGATCATGTACCCTCAAATCTATAGCCTTAGAGATGGTGATATAAAAATTCAGAGAAATATTGGCTATGTCCTGCAGTCTTCTGTTCGGTCTAAGAGGAAATAGAAATTTTCAGCTGATGAGTCTGGAGCCCTGTGAGAAAGACATCTAACTTTACTGACTCAGGGAGACCGTCTCCTGCTGTGGACTATGTGTCTGGGAATATGCAGTAAGCAGAGTTGAAAGACGCAAACAGTATCCCGATCTAAAGGATGTGCGGAAGAAGCAGATGAGTGAGTGCCATATATGAAGATAAAATCTGGGTCCAGACAAGCATCATCTCCAAAGAAAGCAAGCCATGAAATCTCTCTCTCTCTCTCTCTCTCTCTCTCACACACACACACACACACACACTCAGATCGCACACCATTCTCCCCATTCCTCTTAGACACACATACTGCACACATTGTCCCCGTGACTTGCATACTTCCATGACATCTTCAAAAGCAGCATCCAAAAACGCTGGTTGGTCAGAGCAAACTGAACAAGGTCAGCTGTGGAAGCTCCAAGGCCGACTCGGAGCAAAGGTGCCCCTCTGCTGAGTGCAGATGCTCTCCCTGGAAAAGCAAGATCTTCCGCAGCTGAAACGGAGGCAGCCAACTGCTGGGCATGGGAAGTTTAGGTTCCCGTTGAAGAAGTGCTTTCTTTTACAAAAACAAATGGAATTAATAATGACTATGTCACTTAGTAATTAAACTTAGATTCTTAAGTAAACAAGTCAATAAGAATGATGAAAGATTTAGAATGGAAATTAAAAGAATAAATATTTCTGTCAATTTATTCTGACCACATGGTTTAATAGGTTATTTTGAGCCCAGTAAAGGAGTTGGAAATAAGACACACAAAGACATTCCAGAGACTCCTGTCTTCAATTTACTTTCTGGTTAAGAATTCTATTTGTGGGCTGCTTTGTGGCCATGGTTTTTTAAATAAATGAACTGAGGAAGCAAAGCAAATAACTTGAAATTCAGAGGGCTGGCCCAGTTGAAAGACTGACTTCCTTTCACTTTATTCAATGAAGGAGTTTGGACTAAGCTTTCATTGCCGGTTTGAGACCCTGTAATACAAAGGAAAAAACATCAGGAGTATCAGTGACAGGCAGATATGGGACAAATCCTATGCTCTACCTAGTACCGCCTATGTGACATTGGTCAGAATCATCATCTGAGTGTCAATGTCCTCATCTATATGATATGACTAAAAACTTCTAGCTTGTGGATTTGTGTGAGGATTCAAACAATCCAAAATAAAGCACCTAGCACAATTCCTAACGTATACTAGGCTCTCAAAATAGTTACGTTATTATTTGTATGATGATTTTTTAATCATTATCATTTGCATGTGGAACTTTCTCCTGGAGTCTGTATCTTCGCTCCAAAGATGAGTATCTCCAGCACCCTCCTGCCCTGACCCTCTGGATTTTCCCAGCACCTTTATAGGCCAGATCACATTCAGGTGACCTTGTAAATTTTGTGTGGCGTTTGTGTTGGTCTCTCCTTGCACTGGGTGTTAGTGCCATCTCACTTACTATGTAATATTTTGCTTAAAGAAAGGGACTCTCCATCTTCTGTCACTCCTGAATGCCTGGGCGTGTCAGCACACGTGCCCAGTCAAGATTTCAAGTACAGTATTGGGGACAGAGCTTTGCCCTGGAAGCCAGAAGACCTGGGCTGGAAGCCCTGTGTGTGGTCTGCCACATCACACTTGGCCTCTGGAAGAACATCACCAGCAGGATGTTTAGCAGCTCAGGGACTTGTAGGTGTTCATCGTGGACCTCGGGGATCCGGGGAGAAGAGCTCCTTTAGAAATGACCCTTAGCTACGGATGGTATTCTCCATCTTCCCCCACCTACACCCTCCATCCCTCAGGCACAAGATGCACTGATACTGAGCCCTAGGCACAGTAAGACCACCAGGTCTGTTATACTAGAAAACCTACATTAGATCAGAGTTCCAGTGGAGAGAGGAAAGGGTGTGGGAAGGGAAGGTTCATGGGGGGGAGGCGTAAGGAAGTAAAAGTAAGCAACTGAAAAGAACTAAGGGGAAAAGGTCATGGCTTCATCCCCAAGCCTTCATCCTCAAGCCTTCCAATGGCTCCAACCCACACATACCCCATCGCAGGGGCCATGGAAGAGCCCAGCCAGGCTCCATGGTGCCCTGCCTCTGACAGTCGCCCAGAGAACCTCCCCCACAAGTTCCTTCCTCCTGCTGCCCTTGCTCAGTCTCACAGTCTCTCCCACACTTTGATTCTGTTATCTGATTCCTCACATGAGCCCCAGGCCCTCCTTGTTTTGACAACCCATTTGGATCTTTTCTCCGGTTTAATTATCCGCAGATCTCAACTTGCACATCCCCAAACGCCTCCCCGCTGCAACTGGTGTAGGAGGTGCTCCTGGGATTTGCCTCTCCCATAGGCTCATGGTGTTCACTTAGCCCCCTGGAAGATATTGGGGAGTTTTCAGGGGGAGATGTGGAGACAGAGATGGGTGGAGGGAGCAGTCTTCTTAATTTTACTCAGTCACATGCAGTCAGAAACTCTCAATCTCTTGCCAACATATGGACTAGCACTGATATCGGCTTAGAATTGTATGTCAAAATGTTTAAACTCATGACTTTCTTTTTATTCTTTGAGGTTTTACTCAGTTCTCTCAAGCAAGAGAAGATGAAAAACATCATTTCTGACCGCTCTTTCTCTCTGTCCAGGCCACGTGGTCTGACCTATGAGGTGTTGCAGAGTGAGCACATCCCAGTGTTAGGGCAGGTGGCCTGATAACCACCAAAGCAGGTTTGTAGGCTCCACAATCATTTGTGAAAAAGCTAGGAGGTTACCCATGCATGTTCGCTAAGATATGCACAATTTTTAAAGAGAGACTAAAAGTACAGTTTGACTTGGTTACAGTTACAGTTGGTTCAGACAGTGTGAAAAGAGGTCACCAGTGTGAAAATCTACCGTAGAGTTTTTCCTGAACAATGGGAGGAGGACACCTCAGCAATCAAAGGGTTAACTTGGACACAAGCAGTTTAGAAAGTGAAGATCTTTTTCCTAGAAGTTTTATTTATTGTATTTTAAAATCTATTTATAGCACTATTTCAGTTATTTTTCTCCAGCAACTTATTTTTAGTAAAATCCTTTAGTGCCAACTAAGGACTTTGACCCTCAGTGTTTTTCAGACAATAGTGCCCTTAGACAGCAAGGGAGTAGGATTTATATACAATAATATATATATTATTAGCATCAGGCTTGCATTTCAACTGAGCCTAGATTAGGCCAAAGGAGCCAACAGGTTTGAATTCCTACCTGAGCCATAAAGTATATAATGCATAAATAAATCAGATTTTTGTTCCTGAAAATAACACATTAAAATAAAGCACAGCAATTAATACAAAGATGATAATATTCCTATCTTGTCCCCCCCCCCCCCCACCTAATTCTACCAAAGGATTTGAGACGATGGTTATTGTTTCATACATATCATTAAGAGATGTCACGACTTAAAGCAAGATTTCAGATTTCCATGTGGTGATAAAATTTTATTCATTCTTTCATCTGTTCAACAAGTAACCATTGAATACATTTTGAAGCCAGGTATTTGAGATACTGTGATGAAAGTAACACAATCCCTCAAGAGCGCAAAGAACATGAGAATGGAAGATCAATAACTTCAAGGCTGGCTGCAATGAGCAGAATAACCTAGTCAGTTATTAACTTGTTTATTTTGACAGATTTCCCATTGCAATGATGTTAAGTAGTGACTTGGCCAAATAAAAGGTAGAAGTTAATATAAATATTAGAGTCGTGGTGACTTAGAGCATGAAAGGTCTTGGAAATCAGCTTGTTCAATCCTCCCATTTACACTTAGCTCCGGAGGCAGGTAGATGGAGAATGATTTGTCCAAGGTGGTAGATCAAGAATTGGAGCCTGGGAGGCCTGGCTCAGTGGTTGAGCATCAACCTATGAACAAGGAGGTCAAGATTCTATTCCTGGTCAGGGCACATGCCCAGGTTGCAGGCTCAATCCCCAGTGAGGGGCATACAGAAGGCGGCCAATCAATGATTGCTCCTCATCATTGATGTTTCTATCTCTGTCTCCTTCTTCCTTTCTCTCTGAAATCAATATATATATATATATATATATATATATATATATATATATATATATATATATATATGAGATTGTTGGGAATCTGCTGTGTGTGAGTGTGGGGGAGGTGTCAGTAAGGACTTGCTTACCTTTGGGTTCTGAGAGAAGTAAGTGCAAATCTAGGTGACAAACAAGGTGATGACATCAAAGTTGTCAACGTTCATGCAATCCCAGCTGTTTTCCTTGAGCCTTTTCGGTATGGACATGCTTTTTCTTCCAAGAATGGTCTTCCATGTTGACTTCAAAACAGGGCAGGTTTTGTTTATACTTGTTTGTTGTTGTTGTTTGTTTTGTTTGTTTCTCTGTGATTCTTCTGTTATTATTGTTGTTGCTTTATGCTTCTCTATTCAATGCCAATATTTTCTTGTTATTAAGGGACTGGAGCTCCAAACATAAAAATAAGTAAAGGTCCATAGAAAAATCTTCTGAACTTACCACCCTACATGCTACCCAGGCTGTGTGGCCTCACCTATGAAATGTCCCAGACAGAGAACATCTTGGTTAAGGGTGGACAACCCCCAAACCATCATAAAACAGGTCTCTAAGTCCCACAGTAATTTGAAAAAAGGCCAGGGGATTATAGATACATTTTTGGTCAAACTTGCAAAAATAAAGAAGAGGAGACTGTGTTTTCTTCCTGTTTTTCTTCCTAACTGGCCCCAAATTAATTCCATCAGTAAATCAAAATGCTCAATCTATTTACCAAACCAAGGCAATTTGCCTAACCACCTATGGCTCTCCAGCCAAATTCTCCAGGCAAATATGCCTTTTAGAGAAAGGCAGAGTCTACTTCTCAGAGAAGCTTTATGGGCCAAGTTGGGCAACCATATAGTTTATTGTCCAAACCAGGGCATTTGTGAACGTGAAAGAGGCATGTTCATAATCACTCCTGGACAATCGATGTTAATTAGAACTTCCCAAGGAAACTGGGGACAAGGGAAGAAGCTTCAGATTTGAGGTTTCACCAACATGAGGGGGAGCCTGGGGTGTATCCATGTAAGTCACGCATCATAATACAGTGTGCTTTGCAGTGTGATGTTTAACATTAGCTTGGTATGTGTGCAAAGGTCCTCACACACAGTAGGTTTTCAACTACAGGTAGCCATGGCTAACATAGCAACTTTTTAATTATTACCCAATTAAAAAGTTTAGGAGCCTGGCCAGTGTGGCTCAGTGATTGAATATTGGTCCATGAACCAGGAGGTCATAATTTGGTTCCCGGTCAGGGTACATGCCCAGGTTTCTGGCTTGATCCCCAGTAGGGGGCGTGTAGGAAGCAGCCAACCAATGATTCTCTCTCATCATTGATGTTTCTCTCCCTCTCCTTTCCATTCTCTGAGGTAAATAAAAACATTTTTTTTTTAATTTAAGAAACTGAGGCACAAAAGGGGCTGAGTAAGTTGTCCAAGGCCACAGAGCTCGTGAGCGGTAGAGCTTTAAAGCACCTCAACCCCAGGCATCTGGTTTCACCATCCGTCTCTTAACTTCGTCACAAGCTAGCCTCTCAATATGTGACCCATGTAATGTGAACCTACCTGTATGTGAGGTAGGTACACAGACAACAAGGCAGCATGGTGGGCAGTAGTGGGAGGAGGTGGGGTGAGGGAGGGGACAGCTGGAAGCATGTGACAGTGTGACTTCCCAGGACAGGTGTGATGGACACACAGGCCTAGGTACGCTTCCTCCTTTCTCTTGCAATGCAAAGTTAGATACCGTGAAGCTCGCTTGCTGAGTGAGTGACCAGAAGAGATCCCCTCTCTAAGGTCAGTTTCCTCACCCGCAAGGGACGATATTGTAGGAAATGACCCGTCTAAGGGCCTGTCAGTTCTCTGAGGCCACTTTATTTCCACTTCAGCGCTGGAGTCAACTCCTGGCTGCACCTCTGAGGTCTTGGAAAAGCTAGAAAGGTCTGGACAGCCCGGTCTCCCAGGAAGAGTGGGCTTGCCTTCTCCTGAGACGGCCTCCAGGCCAGACCCGGCATCCTGGGCTGTGTGGGCGAGGAGCGGATTCTGCACACCCACACCTCGGCCAGCCAGAGAGACTGACCACCCAGGCTCAGGTCTGCCCTGGCCACATCAGACAGCAGCCTGGGTGGCCTCGTTGTCACTGCAGGCAGAGTTGTCCACCAGCATTAGCTGGGCCAGCCGCAGCGGCTCCTGCCAGCCCCTGATTCCTGGGGGTCCTGGTGCAAGGCATCTCCAATTCTACCACATGGAGCTCACTGTGGAAAGCAATGAAATCTCCACCAGGGGACGAAAATCTGTGCTGGCAAGGTGTTCTGGGCATGCGTGTGAATCAGCCCTCTGAAATATCACAAGCAGAGAGCCCCGGAGAAATACTCTAACCCTTTTCATTCTTTCATTTATTCATGGACCCAGCAAACATTTCTTTCACATCTATGTGCTAGATACACTACTAGATGTTAGGAATTAAAGAGATGACTCAGACATAATCTTAATTTTGAAAACAAGACAACATGAAGTGAAACCTCACTGGAAATTGAAAAGCAACCACAAAAATAAGTTATTTCTTTATAAGCCAAAATGCAGCCGTCATAGTCACAGAGCATGATGGAACCCTTCCTTTTCAAAAGGATGGGGTGTGCAAGGGTCATAGGTGGTTTCTTAGAAAAAGAGTTCACTGCATAGACTTTGAGTATAAGCTAGATAGGTGAAGGGGGGTGAGGAAGGTAATACAGGCAGAGAAGAGAAGCACCAGGCATCTTCTGTGTTGATAAGTCTGCTTCTTGTTCATTGGATTTGGGTAGTCTTTGGGGCTCTTGCTAGCCATGAACTTTGTACCAGTATTTCCCTGGGTATTTGTTAATACTCCTACTTTCAGCTGCTTCTTCTGCCTCTAAAGTGAGAAATAGGCTGCTTCTCCCCTTTGATGTTCTGGAGGGGAAAGGTGACTTCTACAGATGGCAGGAGGGGTGCTGGCTCTGTGTCTGTGCAGCTGACATGTAGCACCAGCTTACATTTCAACTGAGCCCCGATCAGGCCAAATGCGCCAACTGGGCAGGTTGCTTTGGTGCCAAGAGCATTTCCCTTGGCAACACTCCCTTCAGTCGGGCATTGCACCGTGAAGACCGTGCCTGCACCTGCAAACGGGTGACAAGTGGGAAGGCAGGTTTGCGCAACAGCCCCTGGCATGCTGACTTCATCAGGTGAACTGTGTGTGCACATGTCTGTTTTGTTTTAGTGAGCAATTCTGTTTCTAGATCACTCATTAATAGTGTTCCCAAGTCATGTCCATCGCTGTCTAATCACTACGTTTTTAGGGCATTGTTATCAGGTGTAATTACTGTTTAGCCTGTTGGGTAATGACTGTGATCTGCATTGTGTTTGCTATTCTCACAATAACGGTGAGGTATATTTACAAGCAAACAATCTTAGGAGGAAAATTTATCTACAGTGGCAAAGTGAAATGCATTGTTTTCTACACCCCAGCTGGCCTAGGGATACGATGGTAGCGATGCACATCCTTCCTGTGCGGCCCGCGTTCCCAAGACCTTTACCTTCCACACAAGCCCTCCCCTGAGGCAGGCTGTTCTCCTTTCTCCTTGGACCTCTCTCTGCTCACACAGTCATTTGCACTAAGAATGCCCTATGCCTTTTAGTAGCACTGCCTGACTCCTGCCTTCCACTCAGATCTACTGAAGATGAGAGCTCTGACAAGGAACAAGGAACATGGAACACAGGCCATCGGGCATGCCTCTGCCCAGGGCCCTACACTCCCCGTCTGTCTCTATCTGGGCTTCAGAAGGTCTGAGGGAGGCACAGATGAAATGGACTTTGAAATGAAAAAAAAAAAAAAGAATAGAAATAGATACTCTGGCAGGATAATGAATGCAGCAGTAATGGTCACTGTGAATAACCTGCTCTCCACACTAACACTCAGTCCCTACACAACATCCCTGCCATGGTCACCGCCTCTTTGCTGGGCCACACATGCCTCCAAGGCAAGGAATGTGGTTTATGTGCCTCTGTGCCTCCATTGCCAAGAACACTGTGAGGCCAGAATAGTTGCTCAGTAAGTGTTACAGAATTATTAATTCACTAGAGGTCTGGTGCATGAAATTCGTGCACAGAGTTGGGGGGGGGAGGGGCGTCCCTCATCCCCGCCTGCGGGATCGAGCCTAAACTGGCAGTCAGACAACCCTCTTGCAATCCAGGACCACTGGCTTCTAACTACTCACTTGCCTGCCTGCCTGATCACCCCTAACCACCTCTGCCTTGTCCCCCACCATGGCAGCTTCGTCTGAAAGGATGTCTGGAAGATCGTTCAGCTGTCTGGTCTAATTAGCATATTATGCTTTTATTCTTATAGATTCTTGACTGAATAAATGCTTAAGGCAGTAGGCCAGCCTGGCCTCATGTCCACGCAGTGGCGGGGAGCACACTTTCTCATATGGCAGCCCCTGCACATTTAAATGGCTATTCTCTCAGAAATGTCTTCTTTATATTGGATCAGAATCTGTCTCAATGTAACTCCCACCCCATGGGCCCCAGCTCCCCCCTACAGAGGCACACAAACAAATCTCTTCTGTGCAGGTTCACGGCCAGCGGCACATCCCCTAGAAACGTCACTTCTCCGTCGATGGACACAAGGTTCTCCAGCAGCTGATTCTGAGTCTTCCTGAGGCTTCTGTACTAGTGAGTAAAATCTCCCTGATAGAATGTATTCCTTGGAACTCCCCCTCAAGGCCCAGTGTTTCAGCACGAATGACGCTTGCTTTAGGGATCAAAGGCCTAGAGGGTGGTTGGGGAGCAAAAATGAGGCTGGATGGGAGCGCACTCCCTCGGATCCATCCTGTGACTGTCCCGGCTGACAGAAGTGTGCCCACCTCCCTCCTACTCCTCACTGACTTGAGCTGATGGGTTATGAATGTAGGATAAATCTGCCTTGTTCTATAAATCACTCTGATAAATTAGCCAATGGAGAATGCAGAGGTCGGGGTGGAGGGGGGTGCCGGGGCCAGAGGAGTGGCAGTCACCGATTGCAATACAGGAAGCCTGGACGTGAGCAACTCTGTGGAAGGCGTGCTGGCCTCCAGGACATCCAGGAGGAACCCGTCCTGTGTGCCTGAGCACCACAGGCACAAGGTTGTAGGAAAACAAACATGGGCCAACCAGAAACATTCACTAATAGACTACCACATAGTTTTTCAACTATTTCGGACTTGGGAGGGTTTGGGTGTTAATTTGGTTTGCCATCTTACAACAATTATAGGGTTCCGTGTTCCCTTAGGAGGTATTCTTCCCTCTGTGCCCCTTGCATATGCTGTCTGCTTGACCTAAAATGTGCTTCCCCATCTACAACCCACACCCAGAACTGTCTTCACAGTATTTCCCCGACTCGAATGCTCTCAGCCCATCCCGTTCCTTAGTCCACATGGGCAACTCTCCCATCTCATAAAGGGCACCTTTCCAGTTTTTCCCCCCCGGAATCACGTCTCTCTCCTTTGACCCCACACAGCTCCCTGTCTGGGGAGATATAAGGACAGGCACCATTTTTAAATGTGTAGACAAATATGGCATAAAGGAAGCTCCCTCACTGTGTTGGGGAAGATGTCCGCAGAGAACTCCTACAGAAATGGCTTCAACAGTGAAGCAATGCAAGGATTCAAATGCAGAGAGAAAGAAAAAAAAAGTATTATGCAGACTCAGGGAAAAGGGTGAGCCAAGGCAGAGAGGAGCTCTGGTCTAGAGGCCCCAAATTCTGGGTGGAGCAGCTTGGAGAGTCCATCACTAGCCAATGGGGATGCACTGTTGGCTCCTGAAGTTCCCTTGACTGGGCTGAGTATTCTAGACCAGGTGTGGTACTTGGGGTGGATGGAGAGAGAGCTTCTCTAGTTCTATGGAACATTCTTCTATGGCTTTGAACCCTTTTTAATGCGAGTGTCATTGCAACCACTAGGCAAAAGGTCAGGGACACAGCACCTGCCATGGATGCAGACCCATAGCAAGACTCCATTGTCCACAGGACATTTTCCTGATAACCTGGTGCCTATTTACCTGGCAGGGTCAGGGAATGAGCACTTCTACTTTAAAGACATTTCCAGATGTATGATGCTCACCCCTTTAAACATCAATAACTTAAAACATGTTCACCAACCTGGCTAGAGATTTTCTGAAGTGAATTGCATGCTCCCCTACTTCATCATTTTCTCTTTGCTTGGACCCAGCCTCAGGGCTAAAATCAAATATCCTCCACTGCTTTTCCTTACACCAACCTTGACCCAGAGTTGTTGAAAGTGTGACTACATTTTCATAGACAGCCGATTATGATTGAGACTTTGCAAATGGGGGCAAAAGCCTATCGAAGTGCAGGTCTGACGTAACAAATCGTTAATTTAAAAACTCTTTATCTGCGGCCTGTTATGCCTCGGGTACCATGCTTGGTGAGAGGAGCCCAAAGAGGAAAGGACTTCTTAGCGTCTTCACCTTCTTATCTCTCTTCCAACTTCCCAACCTTTATCCAATTGCCATAGTCATTTTACCATTCATCTTTCAATATCAATGCAGAGAGGTCAAATGAATAGAATAGAGGTTTACCTTAAAATGAGATTATATCCTTATTATCTTCAAAAAGGGAATTCCCTGAGGCCCGTGTAAGAATTGAAACGCTTGGTTCTAAGAGAACCCAGTGATTCAGTGGTTGCATCAGTTACATGGTGGTGGCCCTTGCTGAAGGCAGGGAGCTGGTCCAGGCTGTGGTTGGCAGGCTGTGCTGTTCTGAGAACTGTGATGCTGGGACATTTGCCTCGAATACCCAGTTGGCCTAACGTTATCCCAGCCTGTGTTGTATAAACTCTTTCTGTTCTGCTGAGTCCATTTCTGTCTGGAGACTTCCCAGATGCAAAACAATTGCATAAGCCTCTGCTAGTTAGCTTAATTGGCACATTCAGGTTAGTCATATAAACCGGGTTCTTTTATATTTTGCCAGTCTTTCCTAGTGTAACAGGACTGTTCCCATGTTAAAAATTTCAAATAAGTGTGATTAGAATCTGACTAGACTGTACTCAGTAATTACCTGCCGACACGCTGATGCTTGTGCTTGATGGTGGATAAAGGGAGTGTGAAGGCACCTCCATGCCATCCTTCTTCACCTCCTTGGATAAAGTCAAGGACCAGCTGTGTTGGAGTGGAGGTTCCACGGAGCACTTCTGGGAGGAGTTTTGGGAGCTCTGGAGCTGCCACAGGCTGGGCTTGTCCTGACTCTTTGCCTTTTATGCCACTTCCCACTGTCAATCATCAAAGAGGCTGCTCCTTCACTTTTCTTGGATGCTTCAACTCTCCCCATTTCCACTCTGTCTGCCCCTCTCTACCTCTGCTCTCAATGACCGCATCAGGCTTCCAACTCATTCTCCTCAAACCCACCTGCCTGGAGTGACCTTTTGGAAATGCAAATCTGAAACGCTCTCTCACCCTTTTCCTAGGGGATTCCCCACTACCTGTAGAATGGGCATTGAAGAAAGCCCACCGTCCTTCCCCTAGCTGGGCCCCATGTACTTGTCAGATTTCATTTCTCTGTCCAGACACTTTTCTTCTTAAACTCCAGAAAAGACTTATCCCTGTTGGGGATCAAGGAACCATGAAGTTCAATCTCTCAGATGGGAAGCTATTTCTGTTGGCAATTGTCAGGCAGAGTTGCATTGTGGGACATCATTGATGTTTACCACCAGGATCCCCACCAGGTTCTCACAATGGAGAACCAAGAAAGACCCCATTTGGCTCTGGCAGGAGGAAGGCAAAGAGACTGTTTTTAAATAGCCAGACTTTCTAGAGCCTTATCACACCTGGGAGGAAGGCATTTCTCCCACTCCAGCCCCTCTGATCCCTGTGTGACCTAAGTGGGGGAAACAAGGTAAGAAAAAGTGAGCTAGGAAACGCGTGTGAATTCCCAGAAGCCTGGGAGGACCTTGCAAGGGGCTGAGGTCCTTGCAGTACCAACCTGCAGGAGTCAGAATCCCATTGACTCCAGGGACCTCGGTCCTTTGTTAATCCCTAACTCAGACTTTCTTTCATTCTCTGTGCGCTTCACTGGGAAGTGAGTAGCAATATCTAAGAGTGGGGCGGGATTCATATGAGAAGGCAGCAAGAATCCCTTTGCGACTGCCCAAGTGACTGCCAGGAAGTCTACTCTAGCCTTCGGGTTCTCATTCTCAAACCCATCAGGGAATTATCTCATGGTCAGTCTATGGTAGGGGCCACTAACCGGGGGGGGGAGGGGTGTGTGTCCAAGACCCAGAAACATAGTCAAACGGGGAGCATATGAGTGCAAGTGCAGTTTTCTGAGGTCATAGGTTCCGTTGTGCTTTATCCAATTCCGAAAAATCCATTAACCCAAAGAGGCAAAGTAGCACTAGAAACAAGTGGCTCCTTCTTGAGAGTGTATCCTGAGAGAAGTGTTCCCAAAGAAAGCTGTTGAAAAGAAAATAAATCTGTCTAGGAAGCCCTTCTTTTGTCTCAGTTATCCGAGGACCAGTGAAAACTTAGCCAATGGAACAGCACTGATCCCTGGGCCCATACTTGGAACTTACAGTTATATGCCATTTTATGAAAATGGAAAGTGATGAGGAGTTGTAAAAGAGCTTAAGTAGAGAAGTAAGAATGTCACATTTGCAATTTAGACAGCTCATTCTGGTCTCAATATTTAGGAGGGATTATGTAGGAGAGCGGGAGGCAGGGAGGCCAGTTAAAAGGTCCTTTTAATCGTCTAAGCGAAAGGCCTCAAGGCCCTGAGTTAAAGAAGACCATTGAGTATTTCTTTAATGAGACAGTTATTTTGACTTTTATCCCCCTTCCAACTGAAATAAACCCTGAATTTTCTTTTTAAATCACCAATAAAAAGCTATGTTAGGTCATTGGTTTCCATATTTTGGGTAATTGCTGGAGGCACCGTGCTTAACTGAGGTTGGTAGTGGGCACGTGTTTCTATTTGATACTTTATCTGGGACATTTGGGGCGGGGGGCACTGGAGGATATTTTAAGTGTTCCCTTACACTCCATCTTTAAGATTTGTTCTTCAATTTTCTCTTTATTGGCTGGGAGTTCGTATCAAATTGGTATATATTGACTGGGTAGCTCTGGCCTGTATATGTCACTATATACTAGATTTTATTCTCTCTGTTTGAAATAATTAATATATTTTTTGGTTGGTATATTTTAGGGTGTGGGAATGCATTTTAAGGACTTGTCTCCCAAACTAGTTTTATCCTCCTCTAAACAAAATTAGCTCAGATGAAAGAAGTACCTTGAGGGGTGATTTTGCTCTCTTCTATGCAAATATGGATTTTGGTACTGAACATTGAAATTGTTTTTAAAAAATTAAGTTGAAAGTAACTTGTACACATGTAGCTCAGTGGCTGCCTTATAAATGAAGTGTAAAAACCGCTTACACAGTTCCTACCTCGTAAATGAAATATAAAAACCACTCGAGTTTTACCAGTTACAAAGGAAAGGGTATCTGGAAAACGCTGAGCAGGAATTACCCCATCTCTGAGGATTAGCAGAGGAGAGGTGGGGAAGAGCACCAAAGCAGACCCCATTGTTTTGAGTTTTAAAATGATTCCCTTGGTAATAATTCCTTTGATGGTGACTAATGATGATTGAGACATTAAAAATGGCCCCACGTGTACCTTTGGTTTTGAAGAGTAGATATGCCTGATTTTGAAGGAATGTTTTTAACTGCATAGCTTTAATTTTAACAAACATTTGTAGAGTATATACTATACACAGGGTAAGAAATATTTGCTGTCAGGAGGATGAGGACTAGAGATAAATTCAACAGTTTCCACTCTCAAAGAACTAACTGTCTAATAATTGTCCCAATTGAACAACACAATAATCTATAATTGTAAGACTGAACTAAAGGTGGACCTTACTTAGTAGTGATTGGAGATCACTGGCTTCATGAAGACAAAGGCTGTCTCTCTATTTCCAGGACTTTTCAAAGAACCCTCCCAGAGGGGAAGCCCAGTCACTAACAATGACAGATTCTAGACGCAAACTCCTCCACAATAAGGGCCAGTTTTTATGTGTATCTGTATTCTCAGTAGCTACCACAGACCAGGCACATAGTAAGTGCTCAATAAGACATTAAATTAATGAACTCTGCATAAATGAATAAGTAATTCAATGTTTTGGAGCATAGAAGAACTCACAATTCAACCCGATTAAGATACATCAGAGCAATGAGGGGAGTCCTTTAAGAATCCGGTGGCATTTGAGGAGGGTCTTGAAGAATATATGCTCAGTGCCTATTCAATGTTTGTTTGCATATTCAAAAGGGACCTTTAAAAAACAAAGGCCTAATGATAGATAAATCAAACTGAATTGTCTAGTATTCAGCCAAGCTAGAGGAAAATCCCAAGAATTACTTCCTAAGCCTAACAATCTGTAGTTGGCTCCAGAATTAAATAAAGCCCCTCATAAGCAGCCTCAATCCACCTCTCCAAACTGATCTTCCTTTATTCAAGCCCCTCCCCACCGCTGCAGCCAGACCGTTGTCCCCTTGGTCTCAGCACTGGCCATTCTTAATGCCGTTCCCAGTCACACCTGTAGTGCCCTAAAAGCAATTCACTGGAAAACAATGGGGAGCTAGTGAAGTCTCTGAACCACTGACATGACCTAAATGGTTTTATTTATTTATTTCTTTTAAAAATATATTTCTTTATTGATTTCAGAGAGGAAGGGAGAAAGATAGAGAGATAGAAAACATCAATGATGAGAGAGAATCATTGATCGGCTGCCTCCTGCACAACCCCTACTGGGGATCGAGCCCACAACCCAGGCATGTGCCCTTGACCGGAATCAAACCTGGGACCCCTCAGTCCGCAGACCGACGCTCCATCCACTGAGCCAAACCAGCCAGGGCTGGTTTTATTTTTTCAACAGTGGAAAGTAATTATTTAACTTAATGAAATGCTTTCTGCAACCTTCTGCAACCAAAAGAAATAGTACCTTTATACTTTTACACTGAAAGTGGTCATGTCATTGTTGGGGTAATAAGCTTATTGTAGTACAAGAGGGGAAGGCAAGCCAACTATGTTATAGTCAACTAACCGTTCCACAAAATCTCTTCTTTTTAATAAAAAAAAAAGTGAGATACCCAAATTAAAAAAAAGTGAGATACTATGTTTTACATATTAGATTGGCTTTAAAAAATAACGCCTAAATAAGAAACAGAATTATCAAGCTGCTCTTCTAATCTGTGTTTTAGAACACAAGAATGATAAGTTTCTGTAGTGGTCAGGATATAGGTGCATGTTCTTTCACAACTAGAGGCCTGGTGCATGAAAGTCATGCATGAGTGGAGTCCCTAGGCCTGGCCAGTGATCAAGGCCAATCAGGTTCCATGCCACCCTGCCTCCCCACCTTCCCGCCTCCCCGCCTCCTCCTTCCCTCGCCGCCCACATCTGCTGCCACCCACCCCTAGCTCCCCGTCCCAGCCCAGGGCCTGGCCCCGATTGGGCAATTGGGACCTGCAGGCCAGGGGGAGGGACTGGGAGGTTGGCCGGCAGGCCTCATTGGTGATTGGGGACCCCTGGTGGTCAGTGCACATCATAGTGACTGGTCGTTCCAGTCATTCTGTTGTAATGGTTGCTTAGGCTTTTATATAAATAGATAGATGAGCAAGATAAAAATTACTGAAGCAAAATAGTTTTCATGTTTTCTCTCATGGACTGGTCTGAAGTGGTAGGTAATCCCAGAGGCACAGGAAGCTCTGCTCCACAAAGTTACTCAAGGACCCAGGCTCCTTGTTCCCTGTGTCTCTTCACCGATGGAAGTGCTGCTTTTATCTATAGGGTCAAATGGACTCACTACTATGTCTACATGTCTTGCCCATCAAAGAATAGAAAGGGAAATGACACATAGAAATTTCACATATCACACATCATCACTCCCACGCATGACTCTTTGGACAGAATCTAGTCGTATGGCATACCCAAGTGGACCTCGAGTATTCTGTTATTAAAAAGAAGAAGGGATATTGTGGAACGGTTAGTTGACTATAACATAGTTGGCTTGCCTCCCCCTCTTGTACTGCAATAAGCTTATTGCCCCCACAATGACATTGATCTACTGATATGTGAATATAGACCAGAGCCTGGCAAATAAAGCAGTGTGTTGAGAGAGAGAGAGGAAGGGGGGGGAGGGGAGAGGTGGGGGGGAGTCATTTTTTATGTTCCTACAGAGTGCCCATGCCCTTTCTGTGCTTGACATATGCTATCAAAATCAATTCTCAAAATATCAAGGAATAGTAGATGTTATTATCCCTAATATAGGAGAGTAATCAAGGCTTAAAAATTCTATGGCCACAAGACTAAGTAATAAAAGCTGGGTTTGCACTTAGGTCTATCTAATTTCAATTCCTCTTCACATCGCAATTCATGCTTAGTCTTACTCCAGACTAATTGACACACTTAAGTCTCTTGTTTCCTTTCTGGTACATGCACGTCAAACTATTTTTTTCCTATAGTTAATAACTATCCACGACTGCATGGAAACTCAATCCATAGATTGTCTAATTTCTTGTCCTTGGATAACCTAACACTCAGTATAATACAGTGTTTCATGACTAACCAATATCTGAGGAACCGGGGTAATTTTAGCAAACACTAGATTTCCCTTTCCAGGGACCACACAAGGGAAGCCAAGTCTTCTCTTTTGGTTTTGGATTTTTTGTTTTAATTTTAATTTTATTTTTTATACCACTGAGAAAACATTCTGTTTGGTTCCCAATCTCAAACTATCATTTGGAGTTATAAACCCTCCACAAATGAGCGCTAGATGCCACAGGAGAATTCACACTTAACGTTTCAGAAACAGCAATGAATATCCGCCTCTTTGTGGGCCGCTGAGGATTCTGATCTATTAAACAGTCCCCTGATCACTCCCTCCTTCCATGGGGCCAGGATGCAATTTGCTCACAAATTGGAATCAGAATTGGGTTTTTTAAAGAGAACCTTCCCACAGTTATAAACATCCTTAATTTTTACAGCAACACATCGACTTCAAACCGGACTCATAATTATTGCAATATTTTCTTTAAAAGCCTGCATTGTAGATTCGGCAATGTCCAGACATCTGCTTCAAATCCAGAAGTTTCTTTCCTTTCTCAAAAAAAAAAAAAAAGAAAGAAAGAAAGAAAGAAAAAGAGAAAAAGGTTGCTCTCCTCCAATTAGCCTCTCCAGAGCAGCGGGGCAAGTGGGGCTGTGCGGATGGGGTTTCATGTTTACTGGGCACATTCCGGCCTCGCCCGCCTTTTCCCACGTGGGACCATAATAACCACTTGGCCTGTTGGACCCAGGACCAAATGACTTTTGAAATACAAAAGAGATATGTCTTGAGTCTTTTTAAAATATCCTCTGGCAAACCTTGGGTTTAGCATAAAGAAATGCCATTTACCTCCGATAACACCATTCCTTGACATTTCTATGTGAAGTATTGGACATAAAGTTTAAGTATAGGTGGGAGGAAACTTTTGTTATTGGTGAGACCTTTCTTTATACACCTGAAACGCAAAATCCTGAAGTCTGCTTGGCTGAGTTGGTGGTTGGAGGCAGTAACTTATTATTCAAGACCCAGAAGGGCATGGTAATGATGATTTCAACTGATACTTAAACCTGTCTTCTCCCAATAATTTTTTTTCTTTAAATACATTTTATCAATTTTTTTACAGAGAGGAAGGGAAAGGGGTAGAGAGTTAGAAACATCGATGAGAGAGAAACATCAATCAGCTGCCTCCTGCACACTCCCTACTGGGTTTGTGCCCACAACCAAGGTACATGCCCTTGACTAGAATCGAACCTAGGACCCTTGAGTCCGCAGGCCAATGCTCTATGCACTGAGCCAAACTGGTTAGGGCTCATCCCT
Organism: Corynorhinus townsendii; assembly: GCA_026230045.1. Classification (NCBI taxonomy): domain Eukaryota; kingdom Metazoa; phylum Chordata; class Mammalia; order Chiroptera; family Vespertilionidae; genus Corynorhinus; species Corynorhinus townsendii. Next base: position 165,063,506 of record JAPDVU010000007.1, read on the forward strand.
GATAACTTCAAATCTCCCAATAAATGGCCTTGTGTTAAATACTAATGTAGTTAAATGAATTATTCTAACTTAAGTCTGCCTTTTTCAAAAATTCTGTACTAAAAGATCATAGGTTTGGGCTTCATAAAAATGTAGGCCTAGATAACAACTCTGCTACTTACCATGAATGAAATTACAGGAGACTTTTACCCTCTGGGCTCAGTGCATATCAGCCCCAGGTCTCATTTTCCCCATCTGTAAAATGGAGAGGACTGGGGTTTTAAGAGTCAATAGTAACAATGTCTCCTTTATTTGGTCTACCTCCAAGTTTAAAACCAGGTGTTCACAAATGGGCAGAGAACAAGAAAGCCATTTATGCCAGTAGAGTGGGTTTGGAGAATGAGGCTTGAGGATGTATGGCACATCCAACCAGAGCTGTCCACGGGATGATTAGAAGTGCGGATCTGGAGCTCAGAGGGAATATCTGAGCTGGAGAGAGAGAGAGAAGATCGGCTGTGGAAATCATTAGTTTAGGTCTTACCGTTGGAGCCATGAGAGAAGATGAGATCACACAGAGGTTGTTCAAACTGAGAAAAGGCGGAGGTTCAGATGGGCAGGGCAGAAGGACCTGGGCAGGGGCCCGAGTGAAAGCCAGGCCAGGGGAAGACACTCCATTATGGACACAGTGAGACTGAGAGATGCTTGCCCAAAGCAAACTGACTTCCTCTGCTCAGCTTTCTGAGGCTCTCTCTAGGCCCAGAGGAAGACCAATAACTCCCCAGCTTGGGAGAGGTGCAGGTCTGGCGCATGGTATCCCTGTACCTGCACACTTCGTGTGGTAGTGTAGCCTTGCTATCAATGAGCTCTGATGCTCCCAAAATACTAAATAATAAGGGTTCCTACCCCTCAAACTACCCCCCCCCCAAAAAAAAGAAAATCCCAATGGAACAACTCTCTTTAAATTGTCTTGATTGTTTGGATATTGTTACACACACCAATAAGATCAGCTCTTGGGGTTTCCCAGAAAAAAATCTTTTGTCAAACATGAGTCCTGATTTAAAAGAGAAGGTCCTCAGAGTGTGTGTGTGTGTGTGTGTGTGTGTGTGTGTGTGTGTGTATGTGTGTGTGTGTATGTATGTGTGTGTGTGTGTATATATATCTCCTTTCCAACCAGAAATCAAGCTCACTTGACTGAGCCCTGAGAGTTATGTTATAGGACAGTGGTCGGCAAACTCATTAGTCAACAGAGCCAAATATCAACAGTACAACCGATTGACATTTCTTTTGAGCCAAATTTTTTAAACTTAAACTTCTAACGCCACTTCTTCCAAATAGACTCGCCCAGGCCGTGGTATTTTGTGGAAGAGCCACACTCAAGGGGCCAAAGAGCAGCATGTGGCTCGCGAGCCGCCGTTTGCCGACCACTGTTATAGGAGGTTCAAGATTGCTCTGGCACACCGAGTCCCTGGACAGGGCTACTGCTCTCCAGCATTGAACTTGGGCACTGCTCAGTTCTCAGGGGCTCTAATCACACCCGAGTTCATGTGATTATCATCTTAGAGAGTTGAAGTAAATGGCATTTGCTAAAGTTGAGCAGAGCACAATTTACACACCTAAATGCAGAAGTCTTTAACCCAACACAGATCCTTTTCTTGCTTTCAGTCCAACTAAACAGATACCAGGAATCAGTCAACATTCTAACCAACTGTAAGCAGCCTCAGAAGACAAACCTCATCTCTCCATTCGGTGGATGAGGTCACTAAGATCTGCTCAGAGGGAAGAAATGAGCTGAGGCTCTTCCACCCAGAAGGCGATCTGTCTTTCTGCAGCAGCAAGGCCTGATTTTTTCAGAGCACCAGTCAATCACTGGTCTTTGTAAGTCAAGTTTCTAAACGCCTTACAAATGAGTCTCGCTAAGTGGGCTCCCCTTCATGCCCTTAGCTTCTTCCACCTCTAGCTACATTGCCGGGAGCAGTGGTCGGCAAACCGCGGCTCGCGAGCCACGTGCACCTCTTTGGCCCCTTGAGTGTGGCTCTTCCACAAAATACCACGGCCTGGGTGAGTCTATTTTGAAGAAGTGGCATTAGAAGAAGTTTAAGTTTAAAAAGTTTGGCTCTCCAAAGAAATTTCAGTCATTGTACTGTTGATATTTGGCTCTGTTGACTAATGAGTTTGCCGACCACTGGCCTAGAGGTAGTGGTAATCACTCCTCATTTACTCAGTCTCTGGATAAGGAACTGGCATGCCTCTGAGGGCTGGGGGACTGACTACGAGAACAGAAAAAAGAGTACACACGAGAATCTAAAGAGGGGTAGAAAGAAAGGGACAGCTGTGGCGGGAGAACAACCTTAATCACCTTATCCTGATGATGACCAAAGGATGCACCTTAGTCATAGACAACCCATCCCTAACCGCCTCCATCCAATGTGGGTTTCACTCCAAGTACTTTGTTCTTAGATCCACAGCACATGTTAATTTCTGAAATGCATCTCAATATGCTGGTTCCATCTCCCTTTCCCATATTTACCAGTTGATCCTAACAGTGTTTGCCACTCCCACATATATCTGGGGCTCTCTGGACCACTGAGAGAGGGTCGTGGTTAAAGAGGGAAAGCGGGTTTGTATCTTGCAGCCCGATGTGAATGAGTGGAAGTGGCTCCCCGGAGAGCTATTGTGAGCAGAATTAGATGCTTCATCTAGGAAGGCTTGCTTCCAGATTCTAAAACAATGTGCATGTTTTAACCTTTAATGGCATTATGTTGGCAGTAAGCCAGTCATGTTTGAATAATGGCCATTACCTGTCTGAGTGCCCTTCAACTTTGCAGTGAGGGAAATGCCATGGTTCATAAATAACTGAGACAGTCATGACCTGAGTGGGGGAAGGAACGTGGCTGAACTACTGTGGAACTCAGAACTCTGTGGAGTTGCTAGGGTGGAGGTTCAGTGATAGGGTGGGATCCCTGACCCTCAAGGAACTCTTAGTCTAGTAGGGTAGATAGGTACATAAATACATAGTGACAACAGGGTTATAAGAGAATTAGAAAAGGACGTGATGCATTCTTCATATGATTTAGGAAGTGAGTTCTAAGCCTAGAAACAAGGCGTTGTAGGAAAGGAAAGATTAGGCATTAAAAAGAAAGAAAGGAAAAAGAGCATGGAACATTTTGAAGATAAGTCTGCAAACAAGTCACGGGCATGGTACACAGCTGGAATGTAGGTAGCATGATAGAGAGCAATGATAACTCAGGGCTTGAGACCAGACTTCGGAGGGCATGGTTTACCAAGGTAGGGAATGAGACACCAACGAACGATGTTTCAACAACAGGAGTGATTGAATAACATTTGTGCTTTAGAATGTTTGTGCTGTAAAATGGAGATTGAATTCTTAAAAGAGGTGACTCTGAAAACAGGAAGGTTAGGAAGCTGCCATGGTACTCTAGGCAATAAATGATGATGGAATGAAGGTCACACCAGTCGAGGCAGAGGGGAGGTGACAGACAGAATATTTATGAGGTAGGCTTTAGAGGATAATTTGATGACCTGGAGATGCGTGGAGATGTGACAAGGGAACAAAAGAACTCAAGGATGACACCAAGAAAAGGATGGGCAATGCATCGATTCTCTGAGTGAAGGAAAAGAGGAAGGAGGAGCATGCGGTTTGGGCCTTACCCATGCTTCTCACTCAGAGCCTAAACTGTAGACACAATGTGGAGAGGCTTTGCTGGGAGGATGCAGAGATCATCCCAGCTTTGCAGAGGATAACTCTATCCTTAGCTGTAATGTTCTAGATGTGGTTTCTAAGATGTTCCAAAATTCTGTAAAAAGAAAAAGGAGGAGAAAACTCTGAAAATTCAATTAAATGCATCTACATAGTGCTACTACTGATATCTATGTAATTTAAACGACTAGCTAACATAACATGGCACATCCATGTGGAGGGGCAGTTGGGAACCATATTCAAAGGTTGTTCTTAAAGTCCCCACAGGGCAAGGGTGCTACACCCCGCATGCCTGGCAGTCCCTTGATAACACTGATATTTTATCAGTGTGGGCTCAGTTGTTCCTTTGGTTAAACTTCCCCTTTACCACACTGAGCAAAGCCATTGTCCTCAGAAGGAAGAGTTATGTGGTGGGGAAACCACTTCTTCAAGGGAGTTAATTGTGGCCAATTTATTCCAGGGACCAAAGCAAAGCCAAAGGGTCCCTCTGAAAAAGGAAATAGTTCTCATGAGTCATGAATCATGCTTTCAGCGTGTCAAGGACAGTTAACTGGGGGAAGATGCCTGTTCCTTTCACTACAGGATGCTGACTCTCATAACTCTTTCTGAAGCCACAGGGTCTGTCTGTCCTGGGGGAAGAGGGCATTCAGAAACAGGGAGATCAGTGGGGTCTCAGCCTCGTGGTTTGTGGCCTCTGTTGGGGGTGCCTACAGTGTGGATGGGCTCACAGACTGAACTAATAAACCTCAGGGGCCAGTGTCCCCTGATCCATCAATTAACCAACTCTGAGCTTTGGGCAGTAGGAAGAAAGTCTTCATTTCTCTGATGTTCTTTTATGTTCTATGCGTGGGGAGAGGGCTTTGAGTGAAATCCTTGGTCATTTTGGTGATGTTTTTCTCAGACCTAGGGACTGGAGTTTCCCTAGAGTTTACACCCAGATACCCCCCAATAGGGTTGACCCAGGGCAGAGATTGAGATGGGTTTAAACTTGAATGTAGGTGCATGTTCAGGACATCTAACACACCGCTGCTCTCCTAAAAATGGAACACAATATATTTCAGTGGTTGAGACCATAAACTTATGATTCAAACAAGTGAGGGTTCCATTTCTGGACCCATCACTTATGGCTGATATTTTGATAATCTGAATGACAAAATACATATTTCTTGTAAATCACAATATTGCAGACACCATCATTTCTGAACATGATTACTATGAACTGTTCCCTACCAACTCACTTCTTAGACCTACGGATTAGTCTTCCTTGAAAAATAAGCCACCTCTTTCCTTTCTGTCATTCAAAAGGCTTTTTTAAGTCCCGTCTTCTCTTTCTGCCCTGCCCCTTCCTGGAATGAGCAACGAAGGCTCTAGGCAAACCAGATAACGATTCAAGTATGCTGTTCTCTGAGTCCCCCATACGTTCCCACCCAAAGGGCTTTTGTTCTTGCTCTCCCCACTGCCAGAATGGCTTTCACATACCGCATACCCACCTGTCCGATTACTAGCAGTCCTTCAAGCTGAGCTCAAGTATCCCTTTCCCATGAAATCTTCCGTGATTGTCACCAGAAGGAATTCCTTGCATCTCTCACAGCATACATTTCCTGTCTCTTTTCTTATACTCAACATTCTAGCTATCTTAGCTTAACTTGAACCTGTAATAAAGCATGACATATTGACCATATGTTCTGATTTACTCTTGTCCAACAAAAATGATAATTAATTTTTTTTAAAAAGCATAAACTCACAATGACAAAGAGAGGCCACATTAAACAGACAATAGATTTCAACAAATTGTTTGTGGATAAAATAGAATTAAAAAGTTGCACAGTAGAGGGAGATTATCTCTCTCTTTCTGTTCTTTAAATGTCACTAATCCTATTCATGAGGGTTCCACACTCATGACCCAATTACCTTCGAAAGCCCCGACACCCAGATACCACCACAGTGGAGATACGGGCCTCAACATATGGATTTTGAGGGAACACAAACATCTGGCCCGAAACACATGATATTCTTGGGATTTTAGAAATCATGGTAACAGATATTTGATACATAGAGGCTGGCAAAGATTGAGGAGAAATGAAACACTGGAATGGTGAGGAAACAGTGCGGTTATTAACACCAGATTTTTTAAAATTGTACAAGTAATAAACAATATTTACTAAATCATAACAATGTAAAAAGGTATTGCTGGTTTTGCCAAAATTTTATACTTCTATGTCAGAAAGGTAGAGCAAGAAGTTGACAAACTTTTTCTGTAAAGGACAAGATAATATTTCAGGTTTTGTGGGCCACATACAGACTTTTCAGCATATATATGTATATAACTCTTTAAGAATGTAAAAACCGTTCTTACCGAAGAGGCCATGGCAAAACAGGCTGCTGGCTGCATTTGGCCGACAGGTAGTGGTGTGCAGACCCTTGACCCTGGGCTGGAGGGAGGGAAGAGGGTGGAGAAGGTGATAAACCCTCACTTGCTAGTGGAGAAATGTAATAGATAACCTTTAAATGTGTTCAATGGAAAAATTAGTATTGTGTTATTTTAGACAAGACTAGGTCTGTGTCCTAAGGGCAACAGCTAAAAGACTTGTAATCATTGCCTCTGAGGCTTGAGACCGTGGTTAGGGAAAGGAAGACTGCTATTTGTTTTGTCACCATGAATATGTTAGCCCTATTTGATTTTTGTCAAACTTATGTACATGCCAGTTTCAAATAAAATTAATTAAAGTAGCAGAAAGAATCAGTCCTAGTCTGGTCTGTGCCTTGGTTACCTCCTGAGCACAATTCCATCTTCCCACCCAGGACCAGCAATGTGGCTCCATGCTCCTCTGAGAATTCTGGTTAGTCTAAGTCAATCCTGATACCTTCAGCCCTTTCAAGAGTTTGGAGCAAGAGCCCAGTCTTTTTTTAAAAATATTTTTATTGATTTTGAGAGAGAGAGGAAGGAAGAGAGAGAGAGAGAGAGAGAGAGAGAGAGAGAGAGAGAGAGAGAGAGAGAAACATCAATTAGTTGTCTCCTGCATGCACCCAGACCAAGGATGGGTTGAAGCCCCAACCTAAGCAACATTTTGGTGCACTGGACAATGCTCAACCACCTGAGCCACACCGGCCAGGGCTGGAGCCCAGTCTTAAACCCATCACAAGATGGCATTGCACTGACAATAGTCAGGGGGCCAGGCTTATGCAGGTTTTATGATATGAGGAGAGACTTTCTCTCTTTCCCATGAGTGTGGACAAGTACATGAGTAACTCATTTACTACTGGCAACCATTTTAACCCAACCAGAGCTTCAAGTTGGACCAAGGCTGTGGTTGGTAGAGCATAGAACTGTGTGCTCAATGACATATTTCAGAAGCTAAAACAATAATTATAATAATAAAGAAGCTGAATAAACCAAAGCTGGTACCCATGGCTGATGATGCAGAATTCAAGTTCCTTAAAATCTCCCACTGATCTCTGCATTTCCAGTGCCCAGAACTGTCTGTTCTGTTATTGACTTTAAGTAAATGAATGACTATACCTATAGGAACAAAAAGGAAAAAATGGGAACAATAACTGAGAAGAACAAAAGGATACAAATTTAAACTAGAGCAGCATCCCTCCACCCCCAGCACAGGACACATGAGAGGGTTGGCTCCCTACTCAGCTGTTTCCAGCTCCTGTCCCTACCGAATCCCCATTCTAGGTTGAGACACTTGACCTCTCTCCATCCATCCTTAAATCCACCTTGCCCATGACATAAACCAAAGCAGCCCCAAGAAAACATGACAAATCATTTGTTTCTTTTTAGGTCTATAAATTTCATTTTTCATCAGAAGTTGTTTAAAACAAAAAGAAGCATTGAAACAACAAAAAGCTTAGTTCAATCAATAGTTCAATCCTTCAAAATAGGCTCTTTGGTTCCATTTCTGCTGCTGTGTGCTGCCTGGGAGCCTCAAACTCATTTTTTATATACTGAACAAGAATGATGATCTGTTTAGACTCATGTCCTCTACAAGGTTTCTCCCATCCTTAGAGATCTGCCATGTTGATCTCTCTTCTGTAGCCCATGGCTCTGTGAATTGGCTCCTAAAAGAAATTACTCAAAATGGCATTTCTCTTTAAGAAAGTGTGACTTTAGTCCTAGCTGGTTTGGCTCAGTAGATAGAGCGTCCATCTGTGGACTGAAGGGTCCCAAAGTTCGATTCCGGTCAAGGACACATACCCAGGTTGTAGGCTCAATCCCCAGTGGGGGGCATGCAGGAGGCAGCCAATCAATGATTCTCTCTCATCATTGATGTTTCTATCACTCTCTCCCTCTTTCTTCCTCTCTGAAATCAATAAAAATATCTATTTTTTAAAAAGTGTGACTTTACATTTGGGTCTTTCAATACTGGTCAAGCTTTCAGGTAGACAGGGTTGTTCTAAGTTGGTCAGTTATGCTGACCTCAGTGTATAAACTGCTCCATCCAAAAGGCAGAACTCCAAATGAGAAGTTGATGGGAGAAAACCTCCAAGAGGTCCAGGGATCCAGGAAAGCTCAGTGCTCCGACCAGGGCCAGCTCTTTCCCTGGAGAAGTGGTTCACCATTGGATGACTCCTCCATGGGGCAATCTGATACTGCTTTGGGAGCAGAGAAGTGTAGCTGGAATGTGGGTGGATAAAGAGAAGGTAAAATGACTCATTCTAACTTTACTTTGGAAATGCTTCTACTGATGAATCATTTCCTAAGACTTCACTTTTGAAAAATTTCATGGCTGATGCATGTTTGTTTTTGAAGTGCGCACAGAGCATTATAATACTACCGTTTAGCATAAATTCTGGGTGTCCAAACTGAATTGTGCCCCCTAATTCATATGTTGAAGCCCTAATGTCTTATGAGACTATTTGGAGATAGCTCTTTGGGGAAACAATCAAGGCTAATGAGATTCCTCATCCAATAGCACAGGTGCCCTTATCAGAAGAGGGGGACCCACCAGGGATGTGCACACCCAGAGTAAAGGCCACGTGGGAACATAGCAAGCAGGCAGCTCTCTGCAAGCCCTGGAAAGAGGTCTCACCAGAAACCAGCCCTGCCGGCACCTGGTCTTGCACTCCCTCCTCCAGAACTGCAAGAAAATAAATTCTGTGAGTTAAGCCCCCCAGCCCGTGGTCCATTGTCATGGCAGCCCTGGCTGACTAATACACTGGAGTCTATCATTTACAAAGCTGATTCCTGCACATTATTTTAATCTCATAGCAGTCCTGAAAGAAGGGTGTTATTATTACCCCTATTTTACAAATGAGATAGCTGAGTCTGAAGGATCGAGGCAGAGCTTTCGATAGTAGATGCGGGCCACTTTTAGAAGATGGTAACTGCTGAACAAAGAGCCTCCTTTGTCACCGTCCCACCTGTACACGGGCCCTCAATTGGGTTTTGATAAAGTAACTGAAGTCCTGTGAGTAAGCAAGATAATCTAGGGGAAGAGTGTAGAATAAGAAGATACAAGAGGTGAGAGAGAATCCAAGATGGCGGCGTAGGTAAACACCTAAACTGCTGCCTCATGCAACAATTTCAAAAATAAAACTAAAAGACAAAACATCTATCACCCAGAACCACGGGAAAGCTGGCTGAGTGGAAGTTCTACAACTAGAAGGAAAGAGAAAAGAGCATTGAGATGTGCACAAGCGCTGAAAAGCTGAGGTACGGAGGCGCGTAATCCAGGCTGGCAGCAGGCGTTGCTTTTTTCAACCCAAAAGGAGACAACCCCCCCGCCCCGATTACTCTGAAATACAGTTTCTGGGGGAGACGCAGGGGACCCAAACTCCTACAGGGAGAAGCTGGACTGTCTGCCAGTGAGGTTGGCTTGCTTGCAGAGCTGCGCGCAGGAATAATTGTTTACTGCACTAGGGCACGGGACTCCCGGATGCCAACGGGGACGCAGAGCCGGCTAACTAGCAGCCATTGCTGTTTGCCACGCCCTAGCCTAGTGACACCCTGAGACCCCACCCTGCACAACCTACAAACCCACCCAAGCTCCAAGCAGCGGCTTTAGCATAAGAAAGGCCTGCCCTATCGCAGCTTAACCTAGCAAACTTGCAGCCCGGGCCAGACAGCTCCAAAACCTCCAAACCACAAGCAAAGAGGAGAAAACTGTATCTCTCACTGTAGCTCCTGCTGGGTGGCCTCAGACAGTAGCTGACCTGCACCCCACTGGAGATCCAGAAGCCAGTGTACCTAGTGGTCAGTGTGAGACACCAGATTTCAACTCCTCACATCCATAAGTGACACATTCAAGAGGCAGACTCAGTGAGCACCAAAGCCCCACTGAAACAAGTCCTGCCCCATAAGCGTGTCTTCAGCACAGCAGTTCTTCCATTATAGACACAGGGAGTGCTCACAGCTAATTGGCCTGGAGGTCAATTCCTCCCAGCGTACCAACAGCAATTAAGGCTTAACTACACCAAGACTTTGCACTCAGCCCACAAAGGGGTGTACCAAGAGCATCCACCTCATGTGATTGAGGAGGCTGAGCTACTGCCCCCTATACATCACCTACCACACAAAGCTACTCCATCAACACAGGGAAGCAGCCAAAATGTGGAGACAAAGAAACATGTCACGAATGAAAGAAACGGAGGAAAGCAAACTACTGGATGACATAGGGTTCAGAACCACATGTATAAGGTTACTCAAGAATTTTCTTAAAACCGCTGAGAAACTTGATAAGACCTTTAAGGATATTCATGAGAATGCCAAAAAAAATGGGAAAGGATCAGTCAGAAATGAAGCATACACTGTCTGAAATAAAGAATATACAGAAACTCAACTGTAGATCAACGTACCCCAATAATCAAACCAAAGATCTGAAATATGTGGAAACAAAAAACATCCAACCAGAAAAACAAAAAGAAAAAAGAATCCAAAAATATGAAGATAGTGTAAGGAGCCTCTGGGACAAGTTTAAGCGAACCAACATCCGAATTTTTGGGGTGCCAGAAGAAGGGAGAGAGCAAAATATTGAAAACCTATTAGAAGAAATAATGACAGAAAACTTTCCCTACCTGGTGAAAGAAATAGACGTACAAGTTCAGGAAGCGCACAGAACCCCATACAAGAGGAATCCAAAGAGGACCACACCAAGATACATCATAATTAAAATGCCAAGGGCAAAAGACAAAGAGAGAATATTAAAAGCAGCAAGAGAAAAACAGTTAATTACCTACAAGGGAGTACCCATACGACTGTCAGCTGATTTCTCAACAGAAACTATGCAGGCCAGAAGGGAGTGGCAAGTAATATTCAAAGTGATGAACAGCAAGCACCTACAACCAAGATTACTCTACCCAGCAAAGCTATCATTCAGAGTTGAAGGTCAGATAAAGAGCTTCACAGATAAGAAAAAGCTAAAGGAGTTCATCACCACCAAACCAGGATTACATGAAATGCTGAAGGGTATTCTTTAAGAAGAGGAAGAAAAAGAAAAAGGTAAAGATAAAAATTATGAACAACAAAATGACATCAAATACATACCTACCAACAAGTGAATCTAAAAATCAAGTGAATAAAAAATCTGAAGAACAGAATGGACGGTGAATATAATAGAATCAGGGACAAAGAAAGGGAGTGGACTGACAATTCTCAGGGGAAGCAGGTGTGAGGGGTGCGGGAAGAGATTGGACAAAAATCTTACTCCTATGGATGAAGACAGTGGCGGGGGGTAAGGGCATGGGGTGGGGTGGGGAATCAGGTGGAGGGGAGCTATGGGGGAAAAAAAAAGAGGAACACCTGTAATAATCTGAACAATAAAGATTTATTTAAAAGAAGAAAAAAAAAGAAGATACAAGAGGTGACAGCCTCTCATCAAGTTTCTCTAAACCCCTAGAACAGTGGTCGGCAAACCGCGGCTCGCGAGCCACGTGCACCTCTTTGGCCCCTTGAGTGTGGCTCTTCCACAAAATACCACGGCCTGGGCGAGTCTATTTTGAAGAAGTGGCATTAGAAGATGTTTAAGTTTAAAAAATGTGGCTCTCAAAAGAAATTTCAGTCGTTGTCCTGTTGATATTTGGCTCTGTTGACTAATGAGTTTGCCGACCACTGCCCTAGAAGGAGGAGAGGCCTGGAGTTGAGTTTTCATCTCTTGGGGTTCCTTCTGCTCAGAGTGCTCTTGGACCACTTTCTGTCTGTGGCCCTGACTTCCCAGTGGCTGGATTCCAGCTACTCATCCTGAAGAAGCCACAGCCCGTCTGCCCAAAGCGAGCTCTGCACTGCAAACCTCATCCCACTTCTGTCTTATGGCCAATCTCTTTCCTTCACTTGCCTTTCTCCCCATCCCCCAGCAGGGCTGCAGACCCCTCCCCTCCTTTCTTGGAGTCAAAGCCCATTGGAGCACAAGACTACACATGCCTCATCTTCTGACCTTCTCGGTCCTTCGGCCTTTAGGTAAAGGCTGAGACTCCCCAGGCCCGAAGTTCCAGGCTGCCTCACCTGCTGGTTTTCGAATCCTACTTCTTGAATTAACATGGGAGTTTTTAGAAAAGGAGGACTAAACTGGTGCCACTTGGGATTATCCTGCCAGCCATGGAAATACCAGGACTTAAGGGAAGTGCCTCTTAGGGTTTAGAAAGTCAAGTTTATAAAAGGAAATCCTGCTTCTTCCTGTCGGGGACTAATACAGGGAAACCTTTGCCCAAGAGGTGGCCCAGGCAGAAATGTAAATAATTGTAAGAATTGTTGATACATTGCTGAATGATAGGCTGGCTGGAGGTCAGTGAGGCAATATTTAAAGTTTAGGCAAAGTCCTGGTCTTTAAGGAGAGGTCTATTCTGCAAATTGTTACCTATCTACAATAAGATAAGTACAGAAATGGAAAGTAAGCACCTAGAAGATTGTATTATAACTGATATGGTCGTGATATCAAAGTCCATGATCATTTTTCTAGTAACTCATTTTTGTTTTATTTTATAAAAGTATCAGCTCACAATGGAATTTTCCAAAATCTGGTCTTTCATCACAGATCATTTGAGGAGCACAAGTATGGAGAACTTCCAAGGCCCACCCCTCAGAAGTTGACCTACGTGGAGGAATTACAAAGATGATTGCCCTTTGTTTGAGGATGGGGTGGGTAGGATAAGTTGTCGGGGATTCTGCTAGTTGTAATTGAAACCCTAAGAGTTTACTTGGCTGGAGTCCACTTTCAGTTCCATCACAAACTCATCCATCGAAAATGGGAACCCTCATTCCATGTCCTTCGGAGCAGAGAAAAGACAGTAAATGCACATTCTGCACAGTGTTTCAGAAGGAAGGACCACTCATTGTTATTGCTATGGATTGAGTTGCAGGGCCAGGATTTGAAACCTGCTTGCCTCAGGGCCTTTGCACATGTTATCTCTTCAACCTGGCCAGCATTTTCTCAGCTATCTCCCATGATGATGTTTGCATTTCTTTCAGAGGGAAGATCATGCATTTATTCCTCCAGGCAATTCTCCTGCCTTTCCCCTCCACTCACTCAGGTTCTTCATGGCTCCCTGTGCTTATTGGCATAGCAGTAACAGAGCTGACTGCAATTAGCTGTTTAATTTCTATCTTTCCACTAAATTGTGAGTTTCCTAGGAGCAAAGACCTAATCTATCCTCTTCGATATTATGGCCTCAGAGGCTAGCACACTGCCTGGCACACAGTAGGTATTCAATACATATATTGAGCAAAAGAATGGATAGATGAATGGATGGATGGATAATAGCCTCTTCTTCAAAATTGCAAAAAGGGTTTCTTTGTCCATTTTTCTGTCTTTCCTACACATTAATCCTGGCTCTGCTAACACTGCAAGAAAAGAGTCAGCAGGCTGAAGATTCAAATTCCTTGCTCACTGTGCTGGCATGGAAAACCTGGAATGAATGATTCCCCATGCCTAGCCCTAGGCTTCCCCCTCTGGCTCTCCTAGGGGGTGAGCAGCGGTCATGATCATTTGCTATCATAAAGTAAATTTGCAAACCTTTGTAATGTAACAATCCAATTTCCTTTCAGAAACATATACCCAGATAGTCTTGAAATCCTGAACAAAGTTGTGTTTCACTTTGCAGATATTTAAGAAATGTGGAGCAGGAATTTTAATAATAGGAGGAAGAGAGTGGTCTCTTGTGTAAACCCCGGAGTGCTGTGCTTGTGTGTGCACGCACTCACCGCCGTTAACGATAGTAGGAGTGAGGTGCATAATGGGTGTGCCTGTAACTCTACCAGAGGACAATACACCCCTCATTTTAAAATAGCTGATAAAGTGTGCATAAAGGCCTCACTTCTCATTGCTATTAAGAAAGGAAACACATAATATTTCAGGGCTCTAAACTAATTAACTGTGCACATGGATTTGGAGAGAGCATGCATTGTGCACAATAGTTTATTCCTGAATTTACATTCATAGGAGGCAGGAACTCTGGAGTTGAGAACACTAGGTGTGATTGAACTTCAAGGTGCTGGTTCTCATTGGAAGGGGACGTCTGCTTTCCTTTTGGCAAAGGAGAGAACTAGAGAAAAGAGATTAAATCCTTTGGAAGACTTTAAGCATCTGCCTCATTGCCTTAAAAACCTGGCCACGTGCTGGGTGACCCTGAAACATGTTCATGGTGGTGGTTCTGCTGTAAAGATTGCTTCTCAGAGATCCGGCGTGTGACAATCTGACCATGTTTAGAATGCAGAATGGGCAAAAGGCAAGAACAAAGAGATTTTGATTTCATCTAAACATATAAAAGCTATACATGCTTTCCACTTGCTAGGTTGTTTTTTATTTAGGACTCACCTCGTTCTTGATGTTTACCAGGACCCTTCTGGCTAATGTCGACATTAGCCGGTGTTTGGTCTTCAGCTGTGACATACATAATTAACAAACAAGATAAATATGCACTTTGCCATTCTGATATAAGTGGTGTAATTAGATATTTTTCTTTACATTCCTTCCTTGGAGAGATATTCATGCTCATCAAAAGGATAATTAAAACACAAACTGATCCATTTCCAGAATAAAACCTAAGAAACTGTCTCTATAAAAGCCACTGATTCAAAAGCACAGAGATTACTTGATATGAACACTTAGTAAGCACTCAATGAAGATGAGTTCAATTAAATGGAACGGAGTTGAATATTCAAAAAAGCATTCATATGCAATTCAAAGTAGTGCTTTTCAAATGTCAGGAAGTTGGAAGCTACTCTCTCACCACAATGTAGTTTCGGGGGGTAAAGTATTTGTCTTCTATTATTCCTTCTTCTTCCCCATGTAGATGAAGGTTACATAGTTTTGTTAAGACAGTCTCTTGACTTTTTAAATTACATGAACAATATAAAGCACATAGACTTTTTCAAAAGAGGGATCATACACGTACACACACACACACACACACACACACACACACACACACACACAACCTTTGCGTTTCCAGCAGTGCCATGAGTAACCAAGCAGCTTCAAGGAGAGCAGGCACCATCTCCACTCACTGACAGAATTCTATAATTTTGCCGTTACGCCATTACACTTCTATTACACGTCTGTGACTTGTCCTTGTCTCCCCAAATCCAAATTCCTAAGTTGTTTGGTTTTGTTTTTGCTGTTGCTGCTCCAGATGTTCCCCGATACTTGTTGAATTTGGGGCAAAGGCAGTAAACTGGAGAACTTGCACTTGAAGGTGCCTCGTTCTACCCCTGCCCAAGAACTCGGGGCCTTTGCTACTTACTCACAGTGTAGGTTAAGCGACATGTGACTCCAGGCATGTCTGTAAAAATGTCCATGGAGCAAGGAGACTCATAATATTGCCTTTTCAAAGTGTCATAAAACGCCCAAATCCACCAAGAGCTAGTGGGCCCTTGTACATGACAATTAAACATTAACAGGCCCAGGGCCCTGGGAGCAGGGCCCAGCAGCCCTTTGAAGCCCTGTTTGCCAATTAAACACCGGCTGACATTAGCGTCAAGGTGGCAGGGATCCAAAGCAGAGATAGGAACGTCAACCACTTCAGGGCCATTCATTAGCTCCCCAGACATTCCTGGCGTGGCCTGTTTCTTTACTATTGCCAAATCCACACCCTGCTCGGGAACTCAGGGCTCTGAGAAAGTTTACTCAGATAAGCTTATTATGGAAATAGCACTTTGTCACCCTTTACTACTCACTCCTTGTTCAATTATCTTTTATCTGTTTAGAGTATTTGCCAGCTCTCTCAAGGTTCCCCAGGATGAAGCCTTGGACTGGGGGGTGGGGGAAGGCGAGGTACCACTCTGTGCTTGTCTTTCAAGCCCAAGAATGCCGGCCTCTCTCTAGAACCGTGGAAACTGTTATGAGACTACTAGTAAAAAGGCTTGTCGTTCTGACCATGAGAAAAACTGTCTTCCCTTAAAACAGAGACCTAGGTGCTCTGTGGCCACAGAGCCAGCCGAAATAGGGCTGAGTGTTATTTTGATTATCATAGTATTTATTGTGTATTACTGGGGTTAAGTGTAAAGCAGGGAGTTTTCCCACTTCCCATCACCCTACCTAGAAGGTGCTCTCCCTCCTCACTTCTCCATAGCCGAGAAACCAACCTAATTAAGGCTTTTATTCATGAGCCTTAGTTAAATCCCAGTCAATCCCCGCCCCTCCCCTAAGTCGCCTGAGTCTATTATCATTGTGAAGTGTCACTTCTGGTGAACTCCTCTCAGATGTCAGGATACAGGTTGCATTTTCTCTGTAGCAGTCATTCTATACTCTGCCCACCAATTCTTTGATACTTCTCCCATCAAGAGGTGGACACTGATGCCCCTGTCCCTGAGTATGGCTGAACTGAGTGAGTGACTTCTAACACACAGAATGTGGTAGAAATGATTGCCTGTGGCTTGTAGGTGTGGGTCATACAGGACAGCTTCCACCTTGCTCCATCTCTTGTACCCCTTATTCTGCTGGATGCCAAATCAATTGAAGGAGAGAGCCCATTCAAAGGAATTACTGCTAATGGATGAACTATCCAGGTCTTGACTAAGAAGCCACATCAACAGTGGAGTGACTGAGACTTGAATAGAAGGCGCGAAAGGCTAACATGTATCATCTCCTGATTCTTTATAGCTCCAAGGGGAGGTGTTACTGTTATGACCAGATAAGGCAATAATTGGGCCAGAACAGAAATATCTCATTGTTTTCTCATGCTCGAGTGCTGTTCTGTACTCCTCATTCCCCCAAACAGAAGGTTTCTTGAGCAAGAATAGTGGAGAGAATGGCCTTAGATGAATAAAACTCATCACTACTAACCATAATTGGTGCATTCTCCCTACCCTTACAGTTTCAAGAGTGAGAACTCTTAGAAAGGTTAATTTTCATTTAAATTGAATTGGAAGTTAGCATTAGTATTAAATTCGGACTTGTGACCAATGTCACCAACAGCCCCTTCCTACCCCGCCCCCTGCCCCAAACAATTTAATGGTTACCCAGTTATAGACTGGAAAGAATGGTTTCTATGGGTTGAGGTGTGCCAGAGACCAAGACTAGAGTTTAGGTTTGATTCCCACCAGGTTGTGTCATTTCTTTCAGAACAAACTATAGCTTCATACGGGACAAGCAACCCCACGGGCAAAGAGGGACATTGGTCACATTGGTCAAGGGGACCTTCGCAAGAGTGTGAGGGCTCACACAGCCCTTGGCTGTGTTTTGTGTGTGTGTGTGTTGTTTTTTTCATAGACTGTGAGGTCCTAGGAGACAGACACAGGCCTGCTCCATGTCTCACTGTATACCACACATCTCAGAGGGCCTGACCACACATTCTCATAAAAGTCTTATGAATTAAATGGTTGTAGTGATCTGCATTTCCCCTTCACCAGGCCAAGGTGATGTTTGGCATTTAATCGCTTAGTTAAATACATTTAGAAATGGTAGGTCTCATAGGAAACTGAAGTTAAACTGGAAACATTCAGAAATATGCATAAACTTTAGATGATTCTCTGTAGCTGTGTTACTCTGAATATTTTACAGGGCTGAATTAGTCATTGCAGGTGGAGAATGGAGCGAGAAAATGTGTTAGTGTTTCTTCCCATTGAGCAACATTTAAATGCATTGAAGATGCCCACATATGTGTGTATGCCCACATACTTCTGAATCAGTTGTTCAAGGGAGCACTTAAAATGTAAAATTAAAACTATTAAGAACATATTGGGCAAAAAAATTGGGGGACCCTGTGGAGATAAAGTACGTTTTCACTTTATAGACTCATCACTTTATAACCAAATTGGGCAATAGCTACAGCTGAGGAGGAATATTACAAAACCCTTGTAGTATGGTGTTTTTTACCTTCTGTTTGCAAAGAAAAGTGTTGAAGTAAGATTTATACTTTATTATTGATAGCAGCTCACAAAAGAGTTTGATGAGTTTGAGTCTCTAGTACAAAATTCAAAACTTAGAAAATTCACGAATTTTTCCCCCCACTGTGATAATTTTGATCAACCATCATGGCTCAAAACAAGACTCCTATGGAAGTTTTTTCTAAAACCATAATGTTAAACCCAACCCCATGTGTTACCTACCCCACTCCTGGCCCATCTGTTTCAAGGCCATATCGTCTCTTTCCCATTAAAATGTTAGTTGAGTCTTGAACCGCGTTACATAATTTCTTAAATGATTATAGCTTCAAAAAGCTTGATATCTTAAGGATGAGGGAAGTTTCTCCACATCCTTTTTCTTAAAAACAACAATTTAAAACAAACATAAAAATTTTAAGTTATTTGTTTATTTCCACATGAATTAAATTATTTTATCAATATACTAGAGGCCTGGTGCACGAAATTTGTGCAGGAGGCTGGGGTGTCCCTCAGCCCAGCCTGCACCCTCTCCAATCTGGGACCCCTCAAGGAATGTCCGACTGCCCGTTTAGGCCCCGGGCCTAAACGGGCAGTCAAACATCCCTCTCACAATCCAGGACTGCTCGCTCCCAACTGCTCGCCTGCCTGCCTTCCTGATTGCCCCTAACTGCTTCTGCCTGCCAGCCTGATCACCCCCTAACCACTCCCCTGCCAGCCTGATTGATGCCTAACTGTCCTCCCCTGTAGGCCTTGTCATCCCTAACTGCCCTCCCCTGCAGGCCTGGTCCCCCCCCTCAACTGCTCTCCCTGGCAGCCCTGGGTCCCCCCCCCCCCAACTGCCCTTCCCTGCAGGCCCAGTTGCCCCCACACTTTCTTCTTCTGCTGGCCTGGTCACCCCTAACTGCCCTCCCCTGCAGGCTTGATCGCTCCCAACTGCCCTCCCCTGCTGGCCTGATCACCCACAACTGCCCTCCCTTGCAGGCCTAACCCCTCCCAACTGCCCTCCCCTGCTGGCCTGATCGCCCACAACTGCCCTCCCTTGCAGGCCTGGTCCCTTCCAACTGCCCTCCCCTGCTGGCCTGATCGCCCACAACTGCCCTCCCTTGTAGACCTGGTCCCTCCCAACTGCCCTCCCTTCCTGGCCATCTTGTGGTGGCCATCTTGTGGTGGCCATCTTATGGTGGCCATCTTGTGTCCACATGGGGCAGGCATCTTGTGTATTGGAGTGATGGTCAATTTGCATATCACTCTTTTATTAGATAGGATAGAGGTCTGGTGCATGGATGGGGGCCGGCTGGTTTGCCCTGAAGGGTGTCCCGGATCAGGGTGGGGGTTCCCTTGGGGTGTGGGAAGGCCTGGGCGAGGAGCCTGTTGTGGTTTGCAGGCTGGTCACGCTCCCCTCTCCCCCCATCAACCCAAGGGGAGGCCCTGGGATCTGGGATTTATTTATCTTCTGTAATTGAAACTTTGTAGCCTTGAGTGGAGGCCTGGGCCGGCCAGGGTGTGTGGGAAGTTTGGCTTCCTCCATTGCCGGGGAAACCCAAGCCTCCTGCTTGCTCTGTGGCCACAGCCGTCTTGGTTGGGTTAATTTGCATACTTGCTCCTGATTGGCTGGTGGACATGGCTTGTGGGTGTAGCAGAGGTACAGTAAATTTGCATATTACTCTTTTATTAGATAGGCTTTTAAATCGTTATGAAATATTTGACATTGGTACTCTATTCAACCTCTAAATCAGTTTTGAAAGAATTGATATTTTTATGATAGCTCATCTTCCTATTAAGAGATATCTTTTTTTTATTTTTTCTGACCCACTTGGGTCTTTTTTTATATCAGTCAATAAAGTGCTCAGGTTTTTTCTTTTTGATTTTCACACATTCCTTATTAAGGATACTATTGCGTATTTTATATATTTTGTTTATAAATAAATTAATTTGCTATTATAGCACCTGTTTATTGCTGAAATATAGGATTTTCATATAATATTAGATAATTTGTCTCTTAATAATGTAAAAGAAACACTCATTGATTATCTTTGTTTATTCGGGTAAATAATTGTATTGCCAGTCAATGAGGGCATTGTGCCTCTTCCTCCCAATATTCTTTCCTTAATTCTGCTTCGCAGGTTGTTGTGCTGGTTGGACCTGCCTTTTTCTCTCTCTGCCCATCACCATTACCACTCTTGTTCAAGGTCACATAAACTCTCATCTCACTGACACCATAGCTTCGTCACACATCACCCACCTTCCCACTGGCAGCCTTCTAGTCTGCTCTCAGCACTGCTGCCTGGACTATCTTCTCACCATGAAATGATGGTGCCACCTCAATGCATAAACACAGCCAGCGTTTTTCTGTTTCTCTCATAATAAACACACAGCTCCCTCCTGCACCCTGCAATCCCGGTCGGTTGGTCCTTACTGATCTCATCAGCCTCAGTTCACACCAACACCCACCTCTCCACACTCCAGCCCCACTGGCCTTCCACCTCCCCTTCCAACATGTCATTTCTACTCACTGTTCCACATCCCCCTCTTCACTTAGCAAACTCCTGGCCCCTTTCCTCCTGTGTCCTGTGCTCATCTCTCTGGGAAGCCTTTCCTCTGTGTCCAATGCCCCAGTTACATATGCTCACGGCACTCTGGAGCTCTCCTTTGTAGCATTTGCCACTAAGGAAATTGTCCGTGTTGTGTGTGGTTACGTGATGAATATCTTCCTCCCTTATAGGCGGCAAGCTCCGTGAGGCCAGTCCCCATGTTCAGTTGTGCACACCATTTTGTCCCCAACACTTAGCACAGTCGTAAGTCACGCTGATTAAACATAATGCAAACATCTGTCAAAAGCTGTGAGGCCATCGTTGTGAGAGAGGGCATCGCCGTTCCTTCCTGATTTTAGAAAGAATGCCCGGAGCATTTCACCATTAAGATGTTTGCAGTTGGCTGCTGATTTTAACATATTCTTTTCCATGTTAAGGAAATCGTCTCCATTTCCTAAATCATTTTCTCACCGCACAAGTGCCAAATGTTAGAATATACACCTGGATATTATCATTACCCATCTCATTGTGCAAGGCTTATTGTTTTAACAATCAATGGGGCTTTCTCTTTTTTCTTGTTCCATTATTTGCCTCTTTGTAATCTCCCATGGATCCGTGGGGAAAGGGGTTGAATATAAGCAATAAGTGAGTTAAGAATTGTTACCTTTGCAGATACCACATTATAGCCTCAACTATAACTGAAATTTAGTCCATGTCCAGAATAAAACTTACTTAAAAAAGAGAGAGAGAGAGACTGGTGACTGTGCAGCTCTGCCTAAACCCCCCAAGGGCACAACACCCACCCCTTCCCAGATGAGCAGCTCAGAGACTGAAGTCTGCAGTTTATTTGCCGTGTGTGTGTGTGTGTGTGTGTGTGTGTGTGTGTGTGTGTGTGTGAAGAGCACATCCCTGTGTCTGGCAAAGGGCTTGAGAAATTTTGAAAACAAATGTGTGCTCTCCACTTCAAATCTCAGGTCCCCACAACCAGGGCCTTTCGAAGGAAGGCGGCACCCAACATTATAGGCTGAACAGATGCGTTGTGCCGGGACTCAAGGTCCAGTCAAGTTGTGGCAGCTTTCTCCACAAAATCTTTTTTAAAAGATCCATAATTCAAATGTTATAGTTAAAATCTCCATGGCAATAAAAACAGGTGCGGGAAACCATTTTTAGCTACTATTCTTCTGTCTTTGTTTTGCCAGAAATAAGGTAGTTCCCTTGGCACTGGGTAATGTTCAAGGTCTCTCTGAGTTGTGTTGCCATCCACAGACAATATTCACAAGTAAGAGACCTGCCAAAGAGCACGACTGTTCAGCCCCTTGGCGGATAAAGCCCATCAGAGTACAGCCATCCACTCACTGGACAGACGTTGGTTGTCCATCGGCTGCTATACCACCTACTATGTGCTGGCTCACCTACTCTAAATTGCAAACATAGTTTTAGAAAAGACTATATATGTACTTGTATTTTCCCTCATTTTTTGTCTTTTGGGAGTGCATAAGTTTTACATAAATCAATTGTAAGTATTAGGACAGGTTTGCAAATACAGTGTCTGCCATATGATTTAGAGGCATGGAAAGTTATGCGCATCCTTGTGAGATTCAGTGTTCCACTCTGGCGTGCCTTAGTCCTACTCACTAGACCTGCTGCTATAGAATTAAACCCAAACTCAGGTTAGCTGCAGAATGAAACTTGAACCGGTATTGCCTCAACAGAGTTGGAGGCCATTTCTAGCTCAAGTAGACAGTCCTGGGAAAGTGAGTAAGTCCGTGGGGTTTCTCTCTTTTACTTGGTCACCCTGGGACCCGGAACTTCTTCCAAACTGTGGCTTTGTTGTCCCCAGGCCTTCGTTGTCCTCTACATTCAGCTGGCACGGGCGGGGGATGGAGGTGGGGTGGAATATAAGGGCGCTTATGCCAGAGCGTTGCATGGACCAAGCTGGCACATGTTCTTGCCATATTTCCTCAGGTATAACTCAGGTGTGTATGTCTACACCTAACTGTGAAGGGGCTGGGAAATGGAGTGCAGATATGGTACTGGGAAGGAGAAAATGATGATTTTGATAAACACCTAATAATCCCTGTTCATGGAAAGAAAAACTCATTCTAATGGGTACATGTTAAAGGAAGACACATTTGAGCTCAATAAAAAGCAAGCCCACTAATTTTAAATGTCTGGCAATGCGACACTTTGTGAGGTGAGAAGATTCCCATCACTCATCAAATGAAGATGACAGGTCCACATGGCGGGGCTGCTGCAAAGACCATATCAGCCTCGGGGGCAGGTTTGGGCATGAAATGGAAGGGCCAGCATTGTACTCACAATAACTTGTGGTGCAAAGAGCTTATTTTTAATAAAACACCACTTCATTCAGGTCTCCACTCAAAGGTCCCCTCCTCGAAGACGCGTCCTTGACAACCTTCCTAAAGACAGATCCCCGTCACCCTCTGACATCTTACTTGAACTTGTCAGGGCCTGGATTTGTATGACAGGCTGTGCTTGCTTGCTCATGGTCTGTTTCCCATTCTGATTCTGAAATGTGAACTCCTTGAATGCAGGCTCTTAGGTTCTCCTGTTTAATGTTATTTACCACATCCTAGGACAGTGCCTGGGCACGAATATTTACAAATATATGTTGAATGAATAAATCCAAAGAAGAGAGAAGCAGACCCTTGAAGACTGTACGAGGTGCTAATCTGCAGCACAGTGGTCATACAAATTGGGTCAAAAAGCTAGAAGACCTCAGAGTTATTTTAATTCAACATCCTCATTCCTTTGTTCTTTGGTTTGTGCTGTCAGTCAAAACAACATTTTCTAAGCATCTATTATGTGTTAGGCACTGGGAATACAAAGATGAATAAAACTGTCCCCTACTCTGGGGAGTCACAGGAAGTGTGTGTGTTTCTCCAGGTCAGAACCCGCATCACACCTTCTGTGACTGTCTGGCCTTTGTTTTCTGTTTTGGCTACAAGCTCCATGAGGAGAGAGCCCATGTCTGTCCAGGTGATAGGCTTGCACCATGTAGATGTGACCCTTCACTGGAGGAAGATGACAGAAAGAGGAAGGGCAGGCAGGGAGAGGAGGAAAAGGATAGAGGGAGGGGGTGTGAGAGGGAGGCACAGCTATCCTCAGGGAGTCCACAAACAAATTAGTCCAATTTACAGGTGAGAAGAGTCACAGAGAGTGGGAATCACAACCTGTTGCTGGCACAGCTTGGTCTAGACTGCTTGCCGCTCATCTCCTTCTCCAACACGTTCACACTTCACAAGGAAATATTAGACGTGAGCCCTTTCACACCCATGCACGTGTGTCGCTGGGAGTGCATGAGGGTAATCAGACGTCAGCCAACCTGTTTCCTGCCAAGTACTCTTACTTGACTTGGAACACGAGGTTGCTGCTCTTTGTGAAGTGAGTGAGGTGACTGACCTGCAATGGCTCCCAGTGACACTGAGAGCATTTAGAACCCCCACCCCCCCCGCCACTCCTGGCAGATACCTTAGTCTGTCAGTCAAAGCCCCCAGACTGGGTGGATTACAAACAACAGTTCCAGAGGCTGGAAGTCTGAGATCAGGGTGCCAACCCAGTGGGGTCTGGTCATAGCCCTCTTCTGGGTTGCAGATGAACTTTTTGGTTTTTGTAGCCTCATGTGACAGAGAGCAGAGAACTCCCCGGGGCCCCTCTTTTAAGGACATTAATCCCATTCATGAGAACTCCACCTTCATGACCTAATTACCTCCCAAAAGAATCAGGATTTCAACATATGAATTTGGGGGTTAAGGGGAGCACAGACATTTATTCCATAACAGCGGACATTACCTACATGGAAACAGGTGTGTGTCTACATGAGGTTTCCCAGGACCGGCATGTCCTCTTTTAAAATAGCACCTTCCTGTGGGTAAAGCAGGATGTGTGCCATGTGTGGCACAGATGGACCATGGAGGAACCATAAGGCTTGAAACTGGAAAAACTCGGAGCTTGGGTCTGCCGCTTGCTAATGGTATAATCCTGGAAAATTCACTTACCTGTGGGAGACTAAGGTTCCCCATGGGCAAATGACATCTAGAAATACTTCCTCAGTTGTTGTAGCTCATGAAGTAATCTATCTGAGAACTGGGACATGGCAATGTCAATACGTACCAGCTGAACTGAAGAAGATTCCCCCATGCCCTTGGGAATCTCAGTACCTGCTGTCTGCCTTGCTCTGTGCCTGCACAGCAAGCTGGTCACTCCTCAAGGGCAATGACCTTGCTCCAGACCTGCTAACTCTCACAATGCTGAACACATGTTGGGTTTAACATAAAAGTGGCCAGTAGATAGTTTGGGGTTGCTTTAGAGCGTACTAACTAAATGATACTTCATAAATTTGAATTAATTATTTACTCGTTCTTTGCTTTTATGCATAATGATAGGAATGACCTTTTATTGGTTTTTTAAGTTGATAAAAGCATGCATGTGTGTTATTTCATTTAATGCTAAGCTCGGTCTTGAAAAAGAACTCCTTTATCCCCGTGGTACAGAACAAGACATCACATCCAGGTACTGAGAGATAAGGACATTTGCCCAAGGTGGAAAACTTTGCAATAATGGAGAGGTAACTCAAAACCATTTCTTCTGACTCTAAATCCATGCTTTTCCCACCCTGGAAGAGCTCCCAAATCCACTGATAGGTCATGGAATACCATGAGAGTGCAAGAACATTTTGCCTGGCTAGAAACAACCTACAAATTCCTTCCGAAGTCTTTTAAACATTGTCTGGGAATGAGGCATCCCTTGGGATAAACAGCATAACTTGCCAGCCTCCCTGAGACGGGGCAACATGTTTCAGACCTTTACATCACGTCTGTAGGATTATCTTCCCCTCTATTATGTAAAAATAGTCCTTGCACTCATCATAGCCGGGGCCACTGCACATGATCCCCTCTTATCTGGGACATGCAGGCCTCTCATGCAGGGAGCCCCACTCAGCCGCATGCCCTGGGAACCTCTGACTGCTGGTCAGCAGCACGGAAGCTGAAACATCCTGGCTTGTTCTGGGGCAGCCTTCTTCCTGACGGTCCCAAGTCTATCTCTTGCTGCCAGTGTTTTGTTTTGTTTTTTTCGTTAGGAACGCTATTAATCATCTAAATCGATTGCTACTTCATAGTTAATGATTGAGTACTTGGACAAATATTTGCTGAGTGCCTGCATGGATCTAGGCTTTGTTTATGGTACAGGGGATAGCAGTGAGCAGAGGGGACAAGATCCCTGTCCTAGCAGAGCTTCCATTCTAGTGGAGAGGGGTGGGCACTCAACCACAGAAGTGGCAAGTGAAGAATATAGTGTATAGAAATGGGTGAGTGTTACGGAGGGTAAAGGTGGATGAAAACGAATGCTGGAGCGGCAGTTTGCAATTTTAGGTAAGGTATCTGGACTAGGCCCCGTTGAGCAGGTGCTATTTGAGCAAAGATGCGGATCTAGGGGAAGAGAGTACCAGGCAAAGGAAACAGCCAGTACAAAAGCCCTGAGGTGTCAGGACACCTGCTGTGTTCAGGGTATTGAAGAAGGCTGGGGCAGTTGGAAAGAATTTGAGGGCTGCATGGGGTCGGACAGGCAAGCCCAGGATGTGTAGGGACTGGTCACATAGCTTCCCATAGAACATGTTAAGGACTTTGGCTTTTACTCTGAGTGAAATGGGGAGCTGTTGGAGGGGACTAAGGAGAGGAAGAATATAATGTGATCTGTTTTAAAGGAATAACTGAATCTGTAAAGAATAGACTGAGGACATGAAGAGGAGGGTGTGGCCAAGGATGAAGCAGAGAAATGACTTAGGAAACTACTGTAGTCATCCAGGTGAGGTGTGACACCTGGAGCCCAGCCTGTAGCAGTGAACAGGCAAGAGGGTAGAAATGGCATGATTTCCTAACAGATTGGATGCAGAAGAGCCATGGATGACACTAAGATTGGGGCTTAAGCAAATGAAAGGATGGTATTGCCTCAATTTCTGTGGGGGTGGGGCAGGTGTTATTAAGATTTCCATTTTGATTATGTTGGTTTTGGGGTGTCTAATGGAAAGCCATGAATATCTATTGAGTCAACAGTGATATACAAGTCTAGATGACAGAAGTAAGATCAGGGTAGAGATAAAAATCTGGAGGCTTTGCATATACGTTGCATTGAAAGCCATGAGATTGATTAAGAGTGTCGAAGGAGTGAGTGAAGAGAGGATAGAAGAAAATTAAGGACTGAACTCTGAACTCTTCCCTGGTAAGACCATGGGAGAAACGGAGGAATCAGAAGAGCTGAGAAGGAGCAGCGGGTGAAGTAGATGAGGGGTGTGTGCCATGCTCTGTAAGGCAAGTAAAGAAAATGAGTGAGGAAGAGGTGGTCCCATGTGTCTGCTGCCAGAGACCAGGCAAGACGAGTGTCAAGAACTGATCACTCAGTTTGGCAAATTGGAGATCATCAGTGACACGAACAAGGGCAGTTTCAGAGTTAGAGCAAGTTTAAGAAAAAGTTGGCAATTCTTTTGAAAAGATGCGATGCAAAGAAATACTGAAAAATGGGCAGTAACTGGTGGGATAAGAGGGGTCAGGAGAAGATTTGGTTTGCTTTTGTTTTCTAAGACAGGAAGAATGGCAGCATGTTTCCTTCTGATGGAAAAGCCCAACAGAGATCAATACTGATGAAGAGACATTACTGGGATGATCTCCTTATATAGACAAGGGTGGATGGTGCACAGGGGAGGGTGTGGCCTTAGATAGGGGCACCATAGTTTATAATAAAAGGCTCTAAGGCAGAATATAGGAATCAGGAATATTTTTTTTCTCCACGGGGCCAGATAGTAACTATTTTAGGCTTTGTGGGCTACATGTTTTCTGTTACTACTACTTGATTCTGCTGATATAGTACTAAAGTGGCCATAGAAAATATGCAAATGAATGGGCATGGCTAGGTTCCAATACAGTTTTATTTTCAAATGCAGGTGGTTTGGCATGGGCCATAGTTTGCTGATCCTCATGGTACAGTAGACTCAATCTTCTCTCTAAATTCAAATCGGAGATGAGTTGAAAGATGGAGTCGCTTTGATAACAGGCCTCATAAACTTTGGAGTTGAAATAAAAACCAAGAACCTACTTCCATGGAGATCCTGTGAAATGTAGCATGCAGTAGTCTGTAGACCCTGACAACAGGGAAGGGAAGTTACTCACCTCTCTTATACCACCATCTATCCCCAGGCCAGCATATGATAGGCTAGGTGCACAGGGACTGCTTATGATAGAGCAATTACGAAGTGAATCTGACCCTCCCAACTCATTTTCCCCTGGGTGCTCATAAGATTAGGTCCTCTCGGATGCCCCTTGAGAGAGCCCCAAGAAAGAAGATCTGAAGCAAGAAATGCTGGGGGTCCTTTTTAATACTGCATAATGACTTCTCAGTGTCAAATACAATGATTCGTTAGGAAGTGGGTGACAGTTTATGTATGCATCTGTGCAAACCCAGCACCACCAGAGACAAAATTGAGAGGAGAGATGCTGTTATGACTGAGCAGTGAGATTGTCTTTAAGATGAAGAAGATGATGATGGTGGTGGTGAAGATGATAGAGAAAGTGGAGGAGGAAGAAGGGCAGGGGTAGCCTCTGCCACAGCAGGTCCCCCAGGCCTTGCTTACTTCTCGCTGAGAGGCAGCCTGTCTACCAGAGCAAGTACCAAGTTTGGATTTGAATTCCAGCCCTGGGACATATTAGCTGCTCATCTGTAAGCTGATCACTTAGGCTTTCCCGAAAGATCTCCGCTCCCACACTAACATAATGGGGGAAATATAATCCTTGCACAGAAAACAGATTCTTGGTGAGCAACAAATTAACTCTTGGTTGAAGATGAAAACCACTATGTGAGGAGGAATCACAATTCTCATTATTCTCTTCGCTATCAGACTGTCATCGCTGTGTTCATGGTAGGATCTCATTCTTCCTCTCTACTTCTGGCTTTGAGAAAAAGAAACCGACCAAAATTACTTTATTAAAATAAAGTGATACAATTGTTTCCGGTTTAGGTATTGCTGCAGAGGAGCAACTTATCTATTTTGTCCGTCCTAGCCTACGTCAGGCCTTTTTAGTGACCAATAAAAAATATCTATGTGTCACCCCCCGCCGCCAAGGCTTAGCTTTCCTTGGTCTTGATGGCTTTTTGGCTTTTCCCTCCAAACCTTCCTCAAGCAGAATCTGGAAATATTCTGCTGCTCCTGTAGCTGATATCCACATCCACTAGGGTGAAATTTGTCACCGTGGCACCTGCATTGACTTAAGGCCACAACCTACCTGCCTGTCCAGTCTTCTAAGCGGGTGGCCATCTGTCGCTGTTGCCGGTGGTAGTGGGGCTCTTGTGATGTGGCAAGGATAGCACTGGGGGAGACCCACAAGGAAATCTGAGACCTGGTGATAAGTTGTATTTGTAGCATAAGATACAAAATCAGAAGAGTGCCCCTCCTGGGTTCCCAATGTCCCATGTCTGACCCTTCCTCGGTGAGAAATCCGGAAACAGGGCCAGTGTCCAGAGATTCTGTGTCATACGAAAGCATAATCCTTTGGAGCCCATGCGGACTGCTGGGCCCCGGGCGCTGCTAAGCGGTCTCAGGGTCTCAGTCCCTGTCCAGGTAGCTGAGTGCTGTTCCCCGAGGTGATCTGTTGCTGCTGAATGCAGGATCCTGCCTGAAGCCTGCATTTGGAGTCCCCGCTGCTCTAGACCCCACACTGCTAGGGCCCACACTGCTAGGGCCACATGTTTACTGTGCAGAGAGAATGTGCAAATGACAGGGCAAGCTACCGGGTGGGCAAGAGAGAGAGCTCTTTGTTCCCTGGGATTATATTCTTTGGGGCTCAAGAAGGACTAGGAGCTTTTTCAAAATAACTAATCAACTTCCCAAGATTTTGCGGGCTTGCACCAGGCCCGCCTTCTAACCAATCCATTCTTTCCCCAGGCTAGACTGACAGGCTTCTATGCCGCCTTGGCTCCTCTTGTGCAAGCCTTATAGAAGCACCTCCCCCTGCACCATTTTGACTTCTACTGTGCATGAGCAACCTTCCCCTTTACTGTTCTATCCCTTCCCCCAGTGATCTGGGGGGAACAGACCAGTGATTCCCTGGGGAGTGTGTGAGGCTATAACTTCCTGGTGAAGCAAGCCTATACTCCTTTCCTTTATTAACATCTACCTACCTACACTAACCTCACCAGTTTGCACCTGCAGCTGAGCTCACCTTCATGAACACTGATGGACCTTCCAGATGATGTTTAACCCAGAAAGTTCCACCCAATGCATCGTCCGGCTCCAAATACCAGCTCATTGGCGATGCCCCAGACTAAGGTCCCCATGGCCTTTGGAGACTGTATCCTCTTCCTAAGTGGGCCATCCTCATGCCCTGGGCTACTCTGTTCAGGAACTTATATCCCAACAGCCTCACGTCATTCTCTTTTGCTCTTGAGAGCAATCTCCATGTCCTGGGCACAGAGCCAAAGGGCCATCTCCTAGAGCAGAGACAATTTCTGCTCAGCAAATATTTCACATGCTTCCCTACACTTTCCAGATTCCCTCACAGTTAGGATGGGGCCACAGTAACAAGTCAAGTCAGCCTGAGCAGAGCGATAATTTGTATCACTTCTAGGCTGAAGCTGTTTTGAATTCTTCTGTCCCTCTCTGGCCAGGCGGTAAAAGCCTTGAAAGTCACGGTCCCCATAGCACAGCCACAAAATGCAAGTGAGATGTCCACCCATCAATGTCACCTGAGTGTCACCTTACTGTGGGAAGCCACTACAGCTTCAGAGTTTGCCTCTTGGGGCAGCTAATAACAATTATCCTGACCGATCCATTCTTCGGCTAAGACTCAGCGAAGGCCATGCCTTCAAATACTGTCCCGTGGATGTAAAGTTTTTAAGAAAATGATCCTCAGCAAAACATGTTAGGACATGGTTATGTCTGCTTCTGTAAACAAGAACTACCAAGAGAATATGGCCACATCTTTCACAAATCAAAGTTTCACACTCCTGGGTTGCAGCTACCTCAAGAAATGTCACAAATAAAATTGGACTCCTGATCTCCCAGCACAACGTAAACACACACAGTTGAGATCTTGTCAGGTTGCCTTTGTGATGCTAAAATACGAATATAATTTTCTGGAGGCTGATACTCCGTGTGGGAACAAGGATATTGTGTAATCATTTCATCAATGTCTTATTTCCTTCGCCCTGGAAAGCGAAAGCATCCCGTGCTGTCTCTCCTTTTGATGTGCTTCCCCAGCATGTGTGCTCCAAGAAGGCCCAGCCCTCCCCAGAGCTGCTGGCCCAGCGAGGATTGCAAAGGGCTTCTGTGCAAAGGTTAAGTAACGAGATGGAGGAAGGAGGCGATCTCTGCAACCCTTGCCAGAAATGAGAGGTATTGACACCACATGCCAAGAGAACCATCAGGAGCCACAGCAAACACTTATTAGCACCTCCCTTGTGCCGGGCCCTTGGCTAGGGGCCGTTTCCCTAATGCCCGGCCCACCCTAACGACAAACCGGGCATGCTATCACCATTGTCAAAGAAAGGACTCGGAGACTCAGAGAGCTTAAAACCCAAGACCTGTCACACTCCAAAGCCATGCTTTTTCCATGACATCATGGGCCTTCCATTCAACCGTTGTTGCCACCAGCCAGATGCCTCCAAGACATTTGGCCATTGGCCAGTCTAAGAAGAGAGCAGGGCAGGGATTAGGGCCTGGTCTCTTGACCACCTACTAAGTGCCAGGCCTTGTGTGAAGGCTTTCCCCAGCTCATCCTGCTGCCTGACCTCGCGCCTGGGCAAGGGATCCCTCAGGCCCCCTTCCAGGTCACACGTGGCTCCTTTATTAATGTGAGAACGGCCACCGAACTTCTTTTTAATGAAATATTTTGGACCACTCGGTCGGTTGTTTGGGTTCAATGAGAAAGCGATGCCTCTTTATTCAAAGCTCTGTCAGAAGCTTGGGAAACATCACACTACTTTGAAAAATAAAGGTTTTTAAGATTAAAAAAAAAGAAAGCCCCAATGATTTGAGAACTTCTCTGGTTGGCAGTTGGCCCCGCTCCTTCCTGGGGAACCTGGCGCCACAGGCCAATCGGGAGGGACCATCGCAATAAAAGCGCCCCTCACCCCCTCCACCCTGCTTTCAAGAGTGATTAGCTGAGACAGATTCATAAGCCTTGGTTTTGTGTTGTTTTGTGTTTTTTTTGGGGGGGGAGGGCGGTGTCTTTTTGTTTTCTTGCACTTGGAGAATAAGTTAATTATGATTGGTTAAAATTTGTGTGTTTTTGCTTTTATCCCTGAACCACAATTAGAGCTCCTGACAGCCTCCTGGCCCTCAGACATTCCAGCTGGTATAATAATTGATAACCGTGGTTATGAATAGATGGGGCACAAGGCTGTGAAAGAATGCGCAGCCACTTCAGAGGGTCATTTATAGCGCGCCGAAGGGAAAAGAGAGTTTCAGGCCTGGAAAGCTTAGAAACAGAACGAGTTTTTATCAGTTTCCTAGACACCGTCAGATCAAAGCCTGGGTTGCACTCTCTGAGGCTCCCAGATAATGGGGTGGCCCCTCATTCATTCTGCGGCTGGAGCAGAGGCCTATTCAGAAGGGGAAACTGGGGAGTTTTCATGTTGCTGCTTTGTAGTCTTTATCGTGGTACCAATGCAAGAATCACCTTTTTATTTTAATGAGGCATTTGAAAAGTATTTGATTCCCTCTGGCTAGGGGCTCCCTCCCCCGGCTGAGATGGTAAGAAAGGGCTGCCCAATGGAGCCTCATTTTCTAAAAGCAATAGTTACTGCATTCCGCCCTCCCCCCCGACACCGCCCCTTGTAGTTTAGTAATTTCAGTGCAAGCAAAAGCTGGGCAAGTGGGAAAGGGCCAGAATACGCTGCCTGTTAAGTCCCATTCACTTTTCTCTTGCCATTTTTTATTTTCTGAGAATGAGGCTGGCACCAGTTCGAATCCCTGCTCCACCATCCTCTGTGTGTGCAACTAGGACAGTGGTCGGCAAACTCATTCATTAGTCAACGGAGCCAAATATCAACAGGACAACGATTGAAATTTCTTTTGAGAGCCACATTTTTTAAACTTAAACTTCTTCTAACGCCACTTCTTCAAAATAGACTTGCCCAGGCCGTGGTATTTTGTGGGAGAGCCACACTCAAGGGGCCAAAGAGCCGCATGTGGCTCGCGAGCTGCAGTTTGCCGACCACGGAACTAGGAAAATAGCTCGATGTCCGTTCCCGAGCCTTCCTTCCTCCTCCATGCGAGGGAAATAATAACTACCCCGTCATGTTGCTTGATGCTGTACTGTATCCACGGTACTCAAATATCTACAGTCGCAGGATCCAGCAAGCATGTGGGGGTGGTAAAAATGAACAGGGCATCTCCACTGAGCCTTGCAAACCTCCCTTAACCATGTTGAGGAGATGTTTTTAATGCCATAAACATGTGTTAAACATGTTAATGGTTGATTGTGTGAACGCACCCATCATATTCATATCTTGAAGCCCTAACCCCCAGTACCTCAGATGTAGTTGTGTTTGGGAATAGGGTCTTTGAAGAGGTAATTAAGTTAAAACGAGTGTTTTAGGGAGGGGCCTATAAAATATAACTGTGTCCTAATAAGAAGAGGAGATTAAGACACAGACACACACACAGAGGGAAGACCATGTGAACACACAGAGAAAATGGCCATCTACCAGCCAAGAAGAGAGGCCTTGGGAGACATTGACCCTGATGACACCTTGATCTTGGACTTCTAGCCTCCAGAACCATGAGGAAGTCCATTTCTGTGTTTAAGCCCCTGTGTGTGTGCTTTGTTGTGGCAGCCCCAGCAAAGTAATAGAAGCATTTATCATGGTGTTGTCTTTAGTTTACAAATCCTAAACCTAAGGCTTGTTTGTTTGTTTTTTATATATAATAAACTTAAGAGACTCTTGCATTTTGGGAGAAAGGACATGGGTAGTGCAGACGGAAGACTTGGGTTGAGGCCCCAGCAGTGGCACAATCCAGCAGTGTTTGGAGTCAGTGCATTATCCTGAGTCTTGGTTATCTCATCTAGAAAATTGTGATGATTAATGAAAAGTGTCATACAGAGAAATGCTGCTTAAACGTTTGTCATTGTTCCCACGATTTCCCCAAGTGACATGTGGTTGAGCCACCAGTTCAACAGGCCTCCCATACCCCAGCCTATGGCTTTTCTCCTCGGCACATCTCATAGCACATGGAATGCAAAGCTTGTCACAGTCTGAAAGCATCTTCAAAGCATAAGGCTCCATGTAAGCCACCTAGAACTGCTGTCTGCTCAGGTTGTGGGAAAGGGGTAAAGCCCAGAAGCATTGCCAAACCCCTGGGAACCAGGGCATCAATTGTTGCTCCTAGACAAATCGGTGACAGGTCCCACCCTGCTCTGGCCATTCCAGGGCAGTCAGCTCTGCCCCACAGGTGACTCCTTCTACCTCCAGGAGAGACATACAAGCTGGCACAAGTGACAAAATCATTTCTGTGTGATGGTGATCCAATCAGTCCTAAATAGACCCGTGTCTGTGGCCCAACAGTTCTGGAATGTCAAAACCCAGATGCTGTTCCCACTAAAGGTCTTGCTCAGGAATGGATTCTGGGCTACCAAATAATCTAATCCCCAGGATCCTGCTCCTAGGATCTCCCTTCCCCACCTCAGCCCAGCTGCAGGCTGCCTGCTTCTTGGCGGGCCAAGCACCTATCAATCCATGCAGAGCTGAGTGAGGAGACAAGAGCCCTGTGACCTTCATGGCTTTCTCCCACCCATAAAGTGAGGTGTAAACTAAAGGGGGAGGGAGGAAACCCATATCCTATGCCTTTTCCATATCATCCAGAAGAGTCTGGCAATATGCTGTGTGGGGCATCCATGCTCAGTAAATATTTGTGAGCTGAGTTTAATTTCTCTAAGTTCACACATACATGTGAAACAGCTTCCTTGTGTTTCCAGTTTGATTGGTTAAATAAATGAAGCACACTAAGTAGTGTATGAGTGTGAAGAACTCATAATAATTCAGAAGCAAATCGGACCTCATGTATAAGAAGCAAGACAGAGCCTGTGGGGAATTAACAGCATCCACCATGGGTTTATGTCTAAGATTTTATTTGTTTATTTTCTTACTGAGTCTTCTTCAAAAACAGGGATAGAATCAGAATTCCAGTAATATTTCTTCCCTCATTCATTTATTCATCCATCCACACATCTGTCCAAATGCCCCATCTGACACATCCATCCATTATACCATCTATCCATTCAAAAACTTGTTTTCCACATGCAACATCTGAATTTTGCCCCAAAGAGTAGAAACTGATTAGCCTGGACACTGTAACAGTCCCCTGACTGTACTCTTTGCCTCCAGGATCCAGTTGTCCTTCAGGCAGCCTCTGGGTGATCAAGCAAAAACATACATCTGGTCACAGCAGGCTTTCTTCTCAGCACCTCTATTTCCCTAGGAGAAAAGCCAAATTTCTTAAGGAGGCATTGCAAATTTCACAGTATTGAGTCAATCCACATTCCCAGCCCCATCCACTCACTCTCCAAACTTCCACCACCAACCCAGGCACATTTCCCTGAAGACACCTTGCCTTTGACCTCCAGGAAGTGGTTCATGAGTTTCTTTTGAACCTGGAGTGCAGTTTCCTACATTTTTTGCCTGTCAAAAAGCCCAGCTGGTGTGGCCCACTGGTTGAGCATCAACCCATGAACCAGGAGGTCATGGCTCTATTCCCAGTCAGGGCACATGCCTGGGTTGCAGGCTCAATCCCCTGTAGCAGGCATGCAGGGGGCAGCCGATCAATTCTCTCTCGTCATTGATGTTTCTATCTTTCTCTCCCTCTCCCCTTCTCTCTCTGAAATCAATAAAAAATAAATTAAAATTTATACTCACATTCAAGGCTCAGCTCAAATTTCACTGCCTGTCTATAGCCCATTTCAGTCTCATCAGGTGCTATGCCTCCTTCTCCGCTTGTCTGGGTTATTCCATTCACCCTGACATCAGCCACACTTTGATGGGGAAGGAGATGAAGATGAGCATGAAATGTGGATGGGAATGTTTTCTAGATAGAATACTTGGCTCTATGCTGGACTTCTTAAGGACAATATCTCAGATGCATGTTTTTGTTCCAGAGTTTTAACCCTGGTATGTTGGGTACTTCGTCTTAGAGGAGTTTCAGTGAAGGAGTCAAATTAACTAAAAGCATATCCCCCCTTTGAAATAGGTAAATTTAAATATTAACCCATTCGTTGATAATTGGGAATATCCACATGCAAGTGACAAAGTACTTGAAACTCTATTTGTCATACCCCACACTCTGGTTCACCCTGGAATCCTAGTACCTTAGAATTAAAATTATGTCCATACATGTTTGATTAGCTTACACTCAGAAGAGTCATGGAATGGCTGGGGGAGGATATCGCACCTGAACTTCCAGGAGCTTTTCCTCAGCAGGGTGGTCTCCATAGAGACTCAAAGGCTGAGGGCTCATATCACTTGGACAATATTACTAGTAAACGGATTCTGACACTCATCTCTTCTAACCCAGTGTTGCTGTGTCCATGACCCTTCTACTAATACCTTTCCCCGTAATGTATAAATGCTATATGAAATTATCATCACTGAATAGATCTCCTTGGCCTGGGAACACTCTGCTACCTACTATGCATTGGGTATTTATTCACTCACTCTCAGAACTGTAGGTAGCCTTGGTAGAGTTGCCTTTGGCATTAGAATTGTGGTTAACAGGTGATGCTGCCCAACTTTGACTAAGAGCACTGTGAAGAAAGGGTTCGTGTTCTATTATCCGTATTCCATTCAATAGCTCAGTGCCTGGCATTAAGCATGCGGCAAACAAGTTTTTGAATGAATAGATGGTATAATGGATGGATGTGTCAGATGGGGCATTTGGACCGATGTGTGGATGGATGAATAGATGAGTGAGGGAAGAAATATTACTGGAATTCTGATTCTATCCCTGTTTTTGAAGAAGACTCAGTAAGAAAATAAATAAAATCTTTGACATGAACCCGTGGTGGATGCTGTTAATTCCCCACAGTGATAAAGTGGAAGGTTTAGAAAAATGCAGTTAATGCTTCTTTCCACAAACCACCTAAAATTACCGTGCAATTACAAAATATCAGCTATCTAGCTTGGCCAGGAAACTGTATTTCTTATTGACCCAACAAATTTTTAATTGAGAGCTATTACCAAAGCTGTAGTGATTATAGTGTTCAAGGCATCCACACAAGAAAGCACATTGCCCTACAATTATACAAAGCACGACCGAACTTGTCTCTGGAAACCCAGAAGCACTCTCAGGCTCTTTCATGATTTGAAAATTTGAATCTAGAAAAACCTGCATTTGAATTTTGACTCAGTGACTTAACCATGTGACCTCTGGCCCAGCTTTACTTCTTTGACATCGGTTTCCTCAACTGTCCAAGGAGGACAGTCATTTTTGTCCTGCAAGGCTGACGGGGTTGGTTGGAATAGGGTACCACCCATAAGAGTCTGTTGTATGTGATACAGTATTAAGAAATGACCATTTGTGGTGGACACCATTGTCTGTCCTCCCCTGGGAGTGCTGAGTGTCCGTCCACATGTTCATAGGAGAGTGTCATCTTCTTAGAGATTCAGCCTCACTCCCCACCTTCAGCAGCTGTAGGGATAAACACGTGATGCACACTGGGCCAATCTGTGCGTTTTCTTGGGTTTTAAAACATATGAGAGAGAGAGAGAGAGAGAGAGAGAGAGAGAGAGAGAGAGAGAGAGAGAGAGAGAGAGAGAGAGAGGGACTCATTCACCCTTTGAAAATGACATTGAACAATGCGAGGCCTGGGAAGAGCAGTAGGCATGATTTAGGTAAAATGGCAAAGGCCAGCCTAGGCAGACGGAGCCCTTTCATCAGGAGAGGCCAGAGGAGCAGGGAAGAAAAGACAGTCTGGCTCTTCACTGCCCTGAGTCCGTGTCCCTGAAGCCAGGCCACCCACTGCTCCTCCCTGGAGCGGTGAGGCAGCAGGTGTCTCTGTCCAAGTGAGGTCAGGCTGACTTCTCTCCACCTACAAGCGAAACATCCTTGGAAAAACAAGCTCACTGGTAATTCATCACTTATCATTTCAGTGTCAGTTACAGGAAGGCAAGGACATTTGTAAATTACTTCACTGTTGAGTTCTCTGTGACCACACATAGCAGATACGCAACAAACACTTGTTGAATGCATCGTTATATTATTACATTTGTAAAAAGCACTGGTATGTAAAAAGCTCTTATTATTAGCAATCAGAACTAAGTGGCTTTTAGAGAACTGCAATAGCCTTTTCATATTCTCCCAATTTCCACACAAAGCACGTGCATTTTCATGATTTGAAATAGTGTCATTTCAAAGCAAAGCATTCAGAACAGCATTAGCAGGGATGAGGAAGTGGTCCATCGTTTTAAGCTCAATCACTCCACAGCTGAACTCACATTTACCCGTGACAATGGTAGAAACCCTGGGCGTTGGGATTAGAAGACCCAGCATTGAAACCCAGCTTTGTGTTTGGCAAGTTAAACCCTCAAATCCTCAGTTCCCACATCTGTAAAATGGGTTTTATATTGATACAATGGGTTTTGCAAGGATTAAATTAGATAAGAAATATTAAAGTAGTTGCTCAAGATAGAAACCATTATTGATATACGGGAGACATGTATACATACAAATATATACATATACATATATAACATGTAGCAGTATCTTATCTTAAGTGCTGATTGGCTGCAATTTCTTCCAACTGAATTCTCAGATTAGACTCAACCCCCCCACTGCACTTCAATCACTCCCAAACAAAGGTGAACCTCGGCAAAGGCCCTTAAGCCACCTGAAACGGGCTTTCCTCCACAAACGCTTCCCAGAAAGCAGCTCACAGCCTCATGCCCTGGAAATCTCCCCTCTGGAGCTGCTCCCTGAGGTGCCCCCCACAGAGGTGTCACTCTGAAGTGCCTTTTCATTCCTCAAGCAGTGGTCTCACCCTCGGCCAGTTCTTGCAAAGGCCACTTCCCCAGACCCTCTTTCCTGTAAGTGCTGGGAAAATCCCCTGTGGAATTATCAGGGATCTGACCCGCTTTGAAGAGCTGGTGGTTATCTTTATGGTTTCTGCGGGACTGAGCCTCCATATAAGAAAGGTCATGACCTGCTCTTGCAGGCTCCAGGACGAGAGAAGAAAAGGAAATGGCCAGGAATTACAGAGAGAGAGATGTTCAGTCGATAAGGGAAGTGACTTCGCAGCCACACTGAGTGGATTGCCAGTTTCTCCACAGAGTTGTCCAACGGGGTCAAGTGATTCTCACCCTCAGGGTTATAGGACCTAATCGTGTTCTGACAAACCACAGCCCTGCTCTGGATCAAATGTGCACGATATGATCTAGGCTCTGTGCCTTTGGAATTTGCCCCTGCGTAACACTCAGGTGTGCTGGGCCCTAGCAGCAGAAATCAGGACCAGTATTTAAGTTATGTTTCTCACAGTGGGTTCTCCTAAGACCTGGGCACCTGAAATCACTCGATACCTAGAATAAACACATACTAATATTTTTCATAATCACATATATCTATCTAGTATGGTGCATATTTATTAATGTTTCTAGATCGTTTTTTATATTGCATTCAACCTGATTGGTATCATTCAGATAGTGGGCATATGAAGTAAATAGATACAACCATTA
Organism: Corynorhinus townsendii; assembly: GCA_026230045.1. NCBI lineage: Eukaryota > Metazoa > Chordata > Mammalia > Chiroptera > Vespertilionidae > Corynorhinus > Corynorhinus townsendii. The sequence goes on from JAPDVU010000007.1 coordinate 165,102,726, forward strand.
CCTAAGTCCAATCAGTATCTATAGTTGCTAGTAGAAGTAGTTGTGTTACATATATTTATAGATATATATGTAGTATGTCCCATTACTTATAAATACCCATACCTTGCATAAACACACACCAATTATGTCTAAATAAAATCTGAAAAGTTATATCTGGCTTAAATGTTGAAATTGATCAAATCAGTGTATTTATTAAAAACTAGAGGCCCAGTGCACAAAATTCATGCACGGGCGGTGGGGGGGTGGGGGGGGAGGGCGGGGGTTGTCCCTCAGCCTAGCCTGCACTCTCTTCAATCTGGGACCCCTTGAGGGATGTTCGACTGCCTGTTTAGGCCCAATCTCGGTAGTATCAGGCCTAAACGGGCAGTTGGACATCCCTCTCACAATCCAGGACTGCTGGCTCCCAACTGCTCGCCTTCCTGCCTTCCTGATTGCCCCTAACCACTTCTGCCTGCCAGCCTGATCACCCCCTAACCACTCCCCTGCCAGCCTGATTAATGCCTAACTGCTCCCCTAACTGTCCTTCCTTGCAGGCCTGGTCCCTCCCCACTGTCCACCCCTGCTGGCCAGCTTGTGGCAGCCATCTTTTGTCCACATGGGGGCAGCCATCTTGTGTGTTGGAGTGATGGTCAATTTGCATATTACTCTTTTATTAGATAGGATAGAGGCCTGGTGCACGGGTGGGGGCCAGCTGGTTTGCCCTGAAGGTGTCCTGGATTAGAGTGGGGGTTCCCTTGGGGCGTGGGGTGGCCTGGGCGAGGGGCCAGTGGTGGTTTGCAGGCTGGCTATGCCCCCCAGCAACCCAAGCAGAGGTCCTGGTATATGGGATTTATTTATCTTCTACAATTGAAACTTTGTAGCCTTGAGCGGAGGCCAAGGCAGGCCAGGGCAGGTGGAAAGCTTGGCTTCCTCCATCACCAGGAAACACAAGCCTCCTGCTCTCTCCAGCTCCGTGGCTGCCGCCAATTTTGTTGGGATTTATTTATCTTCTACAATTGAAACTTTGTAGCCTTGAGTGGAGTTCAGGGCTGGCCAGGGTGTGCGGGAAGCTTGGCTTCCTCCATTGCTGGGGAAACCCAAGCCTCCTGCTCGCTCTGTGGCTGCAGCCAGCTTGGTTAGGTTAATTTGCATATTCACTCCTGATTGGCTGGTGGGCGTGGCTCGTGGGTGTAGCAGAGGTATGATCAATTTGCATATTGCTCTTTTATTAGATAGGATAATATAACAGACCGCTGTAATGTGAATTTAATCTTTTAAAGAAATAATAAAAATCTGTGGTGACTTTAATGGCAACAAAATAACTCCAAGCTTCTTATAATGATATTTTTTATTTTTTTAATAAGTCCCGGGAACCAAATTTCATATTAATGTCTAAGACTTACTGTTCACCCAAATAAAATAGTAAAAATAGAAGCTACTATTCAACATCTGTGATATGCTGAGTACTAAGCTAAGGACATTACAGATATCATCTCTTCAAAGCTCACCACCACCATGCCCATTTAAATGCTAGATTTCCCATTTCACAGATTATAAGCTAGGTTCAGGGAGGTTCAGAGAAGAATATAGCTAGTCTGACAGGCAGTCAAGTTCCTAGCTGAGGTCCATCGTACATTTCCCACCACCTATCCAGTCACAAACTGACTGGGGGAAATACTGACCTCTGCTCCCCTGTTGCCTGTCACTACCTGTTCTACGTGCCTGAGGTTGTCTGTCAGCCAACCCGAGAACAGCAGTGACTGGGGCCGAGTGTCTGGCATGTTCTCTGGCTGCATCAGACTTGCTTTGGTAAGAGCTCAAGACAAATGCACACGCTGAGCTTAAGGAACTGCTGACTTCAGTCGTTCGGTGAATAATCCTCCTATTTTCAGGAAAGCCTAAGAAGGAGGTGGGAAAAAGATAAGAGTAATAATTAAATCTTCTAGTGGTACTAATGCATCTTGTTTAGGAAACTGCTCTTTAAATTAAAATCTACTAGGACACATTTTTCCAAGTGAGATGCTGTTGTGAGACCGAGCTTTGTTTTTAAATATCTGCTTTCAAATCTCAGCAAAATAAGAGCACACCCTCTTTGTGCTCAGTGGTGTGCACATCTGGATATGAAGTTGCTTCCCCAAACTCAACTTCCTCAACCAACTGTAATTCAGGTCTCATCCCCGCTCGCCCCCATGTGCAGAAGCCAGTGAAGGTGAGAACAGGGCGTGTGGAAATGGAGCCATCGATCCAGGGAGCCCAGAGCCACCAGCTTCCAGCTGGTCCACATGCCTCGCTCCCTCCTTCAACCCTTAGAAACCTCTCCTGGAGACCTATTGTGTCCTGCAGGCCAGGCACCAAGAGAAGTGAAGATGACCGGATCACTGGCCACAAGGAGCTCATGGGCTAGAGAGGAAAACCGGCACATAAGCGAATGAATGAGCACAACACAGTGTGATGTGGGCTGTCTCGGTGCTGTGTGCACAACAGAGTGTGGGCTTCCAAGAGGCACCTGCCCACTCTATTTGAGGATAAAATGGTGATAAGAAGAAGCATCCAGTCCCCGGGCGCTAGGCCTATTGGGCAAGGGAAAATGGAATGAGCCAAGTTGAGTTCATAGGGCCACTCTACTGATCTCTGCACCTGACAATGACGGGGTCCGAAGGTCCAGAAACGGAGTAGCCACAGCTACCCCGGTGGAAGGGAGAAAGCAAGATGCCCATCCATCCTGCTTGACCCATCCCCAGTACAGCTTCTTCCAGGAGACTTTTTATAGGAGTGACCTCCCTTCCTTGGAGCTCCATAACCTTTTCTTTCCATGTCTCTCCCATGACACATAGCACCAACGTTAACTTTCTTGGGACACTTCCTTTATGTACAGAATTTCCAGCCAACAACTAGACCAGAAGTCGCCACTCAGTTCACCGATTCAGCAAATCTTTACTGCACACGTACACTGAGCATACACCGTGTGAAACATTGGGTGCAGGGGCTTCACCAGCTGCCAGCACCCACCATGCCCTCAGAGCCTGGCCTTCACAGGCGGGCAGGCACCACTACCAATCCCCCACCTCCATCTCTGTTTCCTTCATTTGCTTTTCACATTAGCTCCATCGCACCGACCAACCGGGACTCTGAGGCTCATAACAGGGAGATTCTTGCTTGAGGCCACAAAGAAAGTCAACCCCAGGCCTGAGCTGAGGCCCACCTCCTGGGCTTCCAGCCCTGTTTCCTGTCCGGTCTCAGTGTCATTGCCAGGCGCCCATCATGAGAGGGGTATCCCCCTTCTGACCTGGGGCCTGCTGCTCTGGTGACCTAACTATCTCTAAGCCCTAGAGAGATCCTACCCCAACACCAGCCACCTTCCCCTGCTGAGCTGCTGTGTACACCTGCCCTTTCTCTCTTCCGGGTCTGGGCCATTCCAGAAACGCTTCTAACACAAGCTAGCTTGGGAGCTCTCTCAAGCTATACTATCTGGGTGTGTGCAAGTGTGCACCCATGACGTGTCCATTCATGGGAGCCCAGGGGTTGCAAAGCTCTGTGTGTGAGTGTGTGACTATTCATGTTTACGTGCACAGGTTTGGCATGTTTTCTCTCTTTGTAACGTGTGTGTGTGTGTGTGTGTGTGTGTGTGTGTGTGTGTGTAGACATCCTTGTGTTGTGTTTGGTGTATGTAGGTATCTCTGAGATATGTGTTAGATATCTTAGTGGTGTATGTGTGGTGTGTGTATATCTCCATGAGGTATGTGAATGTGTGATATTCTCTATGGTGTGTGAGTATGTAGCTTGACCCTGTGGTGTAAGTGTCTGTGTAAATGTCTGTGGTATTTGGATACATAGGTATAAATATAAGTGTGTAGATGTCCCTGAGATATATGCAGAGGTTGCTGTGTTGTCTTTGTATCTCTATGTTGTGTATGGTGTGGTGTGTAGTGTGGTATGTGTGATATGCATGGTATTTGTGTAAGGTGGATGTGTATCTCCCCATAGTGTGTGTGCTTATCTGTCTCTATGATGTGTATTTGTGTGTCTCTATGGGGTGGTGTGTGTGTGTGTGTGTGTGTGTGTGTGCGCGCGCGCACACGCGCATGCAATCCTGTGCAGATTTCTGCTGACCTGGCTTTTCTGGGAGCCCCAAGCACTCAGCTGACACAGCAGAACACTGAGAGCAAAGCTCGGAGGAGGCCACGGGGAGTACGTCCCCACGCCCAGGCTGGGCAAGCAGGCCCATCACTCTTCACTGTCCAGCCAGCAGAGGGTTCCTGGCCCTGGTTTCCCAGCCTTCTGGGGGAGCAGGGCCAGGACTAGCCAAGGGCATCCACAGAAAGGGGGTCTTCTTCCATGCCATCCACACCTGACATTGGTGGGGCTGGTCTCCAAGGTCTGAATGCTGAGTCTGCACCGGAAGATGGAGGAGAGCACAATTTAGGGAAGAGCAGAGGGAGGTAGGGAGGGAGGTGTTCCAGACAGAGCACACATGCTGAATGTGTGTGTGTGTGTGTGTGTGTGTGTGTGTGTGTGTGTGTGTGAGCGCGCACACGCACGCACGTGCATTCACCCACAGGGTCACATAGTTCCAATTCTTTCTCATCCCACTTCCGGCTTCCGGAGGGGAGCAGACACTCACCGTGGGGCGGGTGGGAAATAGCCCTTCCCTGCTTCCCCCGGGGCGCCCCCAGCTGGCAGATGACACCCCAGGACTCCCCAGGCACACCAAGGCCCACCGGCTGTCACAAACCCCGGGTTCTCCAGGCAGCAGGCCTTGGCTCCAGGCCACTTCCCATGCTTTTATCTGTAGGATTGCCTTGAACAAACCCCTGGTCAAATGGTCTGCACCTGACGATAAACCCAACCTTCCAGATTACAGTTTAAACGCCCGGCCACACCGGGGAGGAGAGAGAGAGGCATTCCTGAGCGGTTGAGAAAAACCTCTCTGAATAATCCCTTGAGCCTCCCGTGGCTCCAGCCCCCTAATGGATGCTTTGATGACAGCAGATAAAGGCCAAAGGTACTTTTATTCTCTCAGAAATTGCTCCAAATAAACAACCTTGATGTGTAAAGCAATAGAAATCCCAGGAAGATTGATGGCTTGGAAATGCTGCTGAGTGAATGAATAACTTCCCCCTTTATTTCCAAGAGCTAATATTTGTCCACATTGGCTGCCTTTTAGGGAAAAAAAGTGCAACCTCTTTTTGTGCTGAGTGTTGGTCAGAGACAAACAGTCACCATCCAGTTATTACTTGAACTTTAAACTGAGCTCCATTTGGGAGCGACGGAGGCTGCTGTCAGCATTCACCCATTTATCAGGCTCCTGGCGGGCCTGCCCTCGGAGCGCCACCCCTGGGTGTGGGCTCTGGGGTGGGACCAAGCATTGAAACTGCCTTTGAAAGCCTTCACATGCGCCAGTGTCTCCGGAAAAAAAGTCCTGACGCTTTCTTCAGTGGTCACGTTCAATCAACATCTTAACAAAATCTGCCTTTGAATGCCGAAAGGTAGCTTTTCACAAGCCATGGCACCACTCTGCCCCAACGGGGACTGGAGCTTCTCAACCGCGTGGCCAGGACTCTGCGAGGGCCCCAGCGCCGGGGGGATGGCAGCCTTCCCGGGCTGCCCCTGGACAGCAGGTGACGTGACCAGCCTGGCACGGTGCAGTTAGAGGACCTGGGAAGATTCTGGCTTGCACAGCACTCCAAGAAATGTCCTGAGAAGTGTCACGTGGCCAAAGCTGGCCCCTGTTTAGATAGTGGTGTTTTGGGGAGTCATATTATCTTCTTGGATGTGCTTTTTCTGCACATTATCGTCCATTCTGGGGCCTCACTGAATGTGTCTGTCCTGGAGACTCCCGATATGTCTCTCTAACGCCAACGCTGCTCCTGGCGCCCAGGTGCTCTCCCCTGGGGTCCTACCCAGCACCTCACATGGACCTCCACGCTATGTCATCAGAGCTGGATTTACCTAGTCTCTGCGCCCAGCCTGGTTCTTGCCATCTTCCCACCATCTTCCTGGTTCCCAGGCCAGCAGCCTGGACAGACGCTTGACGTCCAGTTTTTCCACATCCATCCAAGCTGGCACCTCTCTGCTGAGTGTGCCAGGCCCCTCCCGTGTTCACTGAGGCCCTTGAGGGCAAGGGCCTGTCGGAGTCATCTGGTCACGTTAGCACCAGGGACTTCCGAAACTCTTAATGCATGTTGAACTGAGTGGCGAATTCTCTGCGGCAACTGTTGTCACATGTTTACACATGACGGAGGCTCGGAAAAGTTAAATCGCTTTAACCAAAGTCAGACAGTCAGCAAGAGGAGCCAAAACTTGAACCTAGATCTGTCTAAATTCAGAATCCAAACCCTTCCATGTTTGTCCTCTGTCTTATTTAGGGATGTGGCATTTTCATGTGCCAACACTCTGCCCACATTTATGGGAATTTGAAAGCTAAGCATGTAAGATATTTTCCTTGTGAATTGAACTTGGAAACAAACGTCCACGTTCATCTCTCAGTCGTTGAAATCCCAGTGTGCCTCTGTGATGATTTCTGACAGATAGGGACCAAGGCCTCCACGCCACGGAGAAGGTTTTCTTAATCGCCTCTGGTGCCGGCCGCGGCTCCTCCTCAGCTCCCTCTCCTTCGTTCTTTCCTTCCTCTCCAGGTGGCCACCTGCCATCTGGCAGCTGTGCCCAAGGCCCCACTTTGCCAACAGAAGGCAGCAGAGCCTAGAGCTTTCCCTTACACACACACACACACTGTCCCGCCCAAGTCAAGGCTGCTATGCCCCAGGCTTGACTACAGACGGAGGGAGCTGGCTGAGGCTTTAATGAGGCCAGCCAGGTTTTGAGCCTCTCACATGTGCCAGGCTCTGCAGCATAGGCTCAGGGTAGGCCTGGGTTGGATGAAAAGATCAGGTTGCCGGCCAATGCTGCTCAGTGGCTGGGCGTTGGTTGACCCATGCACCAAGAGGTCGCCTGTTGGATTCCTGGTCAGGGCACATGTCTGGGTTGTGGGCTCAATCCCCAGTAAGGGGCATCCAGGAGGCAGCTGATAGATGATGTTTCTATCTCTCTCTCCCTTCCTTTCTCTTTAAAAACATATTTTTTAAAAATAAATAGATGGGGTTCATCAGTATGTCAATGGCAATTGATAGCATGAGGATATAGGAGTTTGCCCAGGAAAAGCACGAAGAGTAAGATGAGAAAAGGACCAAAGATAGATTCCTAGGGAACATCGATTGGTTGGAGGAAGAAAAAGACAAGCCTGTCGGGGGTGAGGAAGGAAGAATAGTCAAGGACAAGGGGTGCTAAGACAATATGATGTCATCAAATGTAAGAGTTCCCCCAACAATGAAATGGTTGATGGCGTCAAATACAATTAGAAGGCCCTGAAATAATGATATCAGTGACAATACAATAACAAGGGGGAGGAAGAGAAAGAGGAAGAAAAGGGAAACCATTTATTAAATACTTACACATGAATTCTTTTTTTTTAATTTAATAAATCTTTATTGTTCAGATTATTACAGGTGTTCCTCTTACCCCCCTCCATAGTTCCCCTCCACCCGGTTCCCACCCCACCCTCTGCCCTTACCCCCCCCCACCACTGTCCTCATCCATAGGTGTATGATTTTTGTCCAATCTCTTCCCGTACCCCCCACACCCCTTTCCCCCCAAGAATTGTCAGTCCTCTCCCTTTCTATGCCCCTGATTCCATTATATTCACCAGTTTATTCTGTTCATCAGATGTTTTTATTCACTTGATTTTTAGATTCACTTGTTGATAGATATGTATTTGTTGTTCATAATTTTTATCTTTACTTTTTTTCTTCTTCTTTCTCTTCTTAAAGAATACCTTTCAACATTTCATATAATACTGGTTTGGTGGTAATGAACTCCTTCAGCTTTTTCTTATCTGTGAAGCTCTTTATCTGCCCTTCAATTCTGAATGATAGCTTTGCTGGGTAGAGTAATCTTGGTTGTAGGTTCTTGCTATTTATCACTTCGAATATTTCTTGCCACTCCCGTCTGGCCTGCATAGTTTCTGTTGAGAAATCTGCTGACAGTTGTATGGGTGCTCCCTTGTAGGTAACTAACTGTTTTTCTCTTGCTGCTTTTAATATTCTCTCTTTGTCTTTTGCTCCTGGCATTTTAATTATGATGTGTCTTGGTGTGGTCCTCTTTGGATTCCTTTTGTTTGGGTTCTCTGCGCTTCCTGGACTTGTAAGTCTATTTCTTTCACCAGGTGGGGGAAGTTTTCGGTCATTATTTCTTCAAATAGGTTTTCAGTGTCTTGCTCTCTCTCTTCTTCTGGCACCCCCATAATTCTGATGTTGGCATGCTTGAAGTTGTCCCAGAGGCTCCTTAACACTACATATTTTTGGATTCTTTTTTCTTTTTGCTTTTCCAGTTGAGTGTTTTTTGCTTCTTTGTATTTCAAATCTTTGACTTGATTCTGGCGATCCTCCAGTCTGCTGTTAGATCACTGCATAATATTTTTTATTTCAGTCAGTGTATGCTTAATTTCTAGTTGGTCCTTTTTCATGTCCTCGAGGGTCTCGCTAAATTTATTGGCCTTTTCTAGAAAATTCTTGAAAAACCTTATAACCGTGGTTTTGAACTCTATATCCAGTCCTTTGCTTTCCTCCATTTCTTTCATTTGTGATCTGTTTTTTTTTGTCTCCACATTTTGGCTGCTTCCCTGAATTGATAGAGTGGTTTTGTGTGCTAGGTGTCCTATAGGGCCCAGTGGCTCAGCCTCTCCAGTTACCTGAGGTAGACACTCTTGGTGCACCCCTTTGTGGACTGTGTGCACAGTCTTGTTGTAGTTAAGCCTTGATTGTTGTTGGTATCACTGGTAGGAAATGACCTCCAGGCCAATTGGCTGTGAGGATCAGCTGTGTCTACACTGGGAGAACTTCTGTGCTGGAGACATCCTTATGGGAGAAGACTTGCAAAAGCTTCTGTGCTCAGCTTAAATGGGGCAGAGTTTCAGGGCAGAGCAGACAGCATTGGTTTCCTGTCAGCCCTGCCCTAATAAGCCCCTGTGTCTCAGTGTCCCGTGGTAATCGCTGCAAGCACCTCTGAAAGAAAGCCGCCCTCAAGTTCCACCCACTGCCAGACAGTTCAGTTACTCCTCGAATGAGTCTGGGTCCCCAGAGTCTTGCCCGGAACTGGAGTTCAGGGCAGTCAGGAGCTTTTCTCTCCCTCCCACTTGAGAAAGCCAGCAGCGCACTCAGTTGCCAATCCTCTCCACACACGTGTCTCGGTACCTCTGCCTCCTGCAGCTCCTCTGAGTCTCAGTGTGCTTTTCTCTTTCCTTCTAGTTGTAGAATTTTCACTCAGCCAGCCTTCCTGTGGTTCTGGATAATGTTGGTTTTGTCTTTTAGTTGTAGTTTTGAAATTGTTGTGCAAGGCAGCAGTTTAGGTGTTTACCTATGCCGCCATCTTGGTTTCTCCCCCTACACATGAATTCTTAAAACAACCTTGCGAAATGAATATTAATCTCTCTATTTTGTAAATGAAAGAGGACTGGATCATATCCATGGAATCTGGCCAAAAGTGCATGACTGGGAATCTTAGTAAAATGAATTTTGTTAAAGGAAAGTGACTAGCCCTGACTGGTTTGGCTCAGTGGATAAAGCATCAGTCTGCGGATTAAAAGGTCCCAGGTTCGATTCCAGTCAAGGGCATGTACCTTGGTTGCGGGTACATCCCCAGTAGGAGGTGTACAGGAGGGAACTGATCGATGTTTCTCTCATCGATGTTTCTAACTCTCTATCCCTCTCTCTTCCTCTCTGTAAAAAATCAATAATATATATAAAGGAAAGTGACTAGAGGCCAAATTGAAAAGGTTTGAGTGGAAGGTAGGAAAGGAGAGAGAACAGAATAGTCTTTCAAGAAGTTTGGATGAGAGGGAAGGAAGAGAGATAACACAGGGACTAAAATGGAATATAAATCAAAGGAGGTTATGTTTTAGTATAGAAGAGGCTTGAACACATTGATAATCTGAGAAGAGAGCAATACAATGAGGACTTAAGAGACAAGTGGGCAGGATGGGCAGTTAATGAACCCAATATGGTGGGAAAACTAAGTCAAAGATTAGGGGGAGATGTCCTTACATAGGAGAAGCAGGGGCCCCATTTTTTAGGAACTAGAGAAAAGGATACTGAGAAGGGGTGTAGATAAATCTGTGGTGGGTAGATGGGAAGGTGAAGGAGATTGTGGTTAATGGTGGCACTTTTCTTAATGAAGAACTTGAGTGAAGAATAGAAATAGAGCAGGAATGTTTTAAAGCACAATGCAGCAATTTATTTAGATGCTGAAAATAAATACAAAGGGAAATAAAGATAATAAAATTATACCAACGCCACAGTATGTCACATATGAGAGGAGATAAATGAGTACACCAGGTGGTGTTTCACCAAAGGTAAAACTAAATGTCCAAAATGCAGTGCCCACTGGTTTGCTGCTTTTAGACAGTTTCAAAAGTGTCAAAATTAGTAGCTGCAAAGTCAATTATTGCATGTGATTTTAGCTTAAAAGATTTCTGAAAACAGATCTACAACACCAGTGTTCGTTTGTTGTTCGTCAGCTGTAATGTCAAGGATATTCAGAAAAAGAAAAATTCTATAATGCAAGAGTCCAAATATATATTTTACGTGGCTGGCCTCTGTTGCAAGATTGTAGAAGGTTATGTGCAAAAAAAAAAACACAAAGTCTGTTCAGAAGTTCATGCTAGCATAGTTTCCAGCTTTCGCTGGGTAAGCTAGATACAGCATTCATTACACAGCCAGGGCAACACTAAAGAAAGAAACAAATCTAGGATTGGCACACAATTACAATATCATAAGCATCACTCAAATTGGCCTCAAAGACTGTATAAGTACACATTTCAACTATTCAGAATGACTATGTGGGGGGTGGTGGAAATCAATTCCCCCCAAAGTCTACTCTACACATTGTACGTGAATCCGGATAGCACTTCTTAAGGACACCCAACCAAACATTTCACGGAGGGAAAACATGTTGAGAAGGCAGATAACAAACCTCTGCTTTTCCTCCCATGCATTCGTGAGCCACTGGCTTATTGGTTTTCACATTTAGTTACTGTGTCTGTCACAGCAAGTTCTGAAGCAAGATTAGCCAATCACGTTCCCTAGAAATAACCATGGGGGTTGTGCACAGTTGACAGCGAGGATGGGGAGTGGTTTGATGACATGACTGATGGAGTAGCTGAGCCAATGTATGACAGCTTCAGGAGCTCCCCTGAGAAGCCAGCAGGCAGAGGTGCCATGTTCTCTGGCATCAGCGCTGCAACCGGGAACTCTGTTCTCCTTTGAATATGACTGCGACACTGTATTCTAACTGCCTCTCCTGTGCTGGGTTCTCAGGACATGCGGCCACTGCGGTTTCAGTGGTTATTTCCATGACTCGGGATTGGCTGATCTTGCTTCAGAATTTGCTGTGAGCAAGAATTATGTTTTTAGAGTGAAGGACGGAGTAAGATAAGGAGCTTGATGAGAGCAGTGGATGTGCAAGTACTCTTTGAGGGGAGGTAAAGGAAGCAAGCCCCCAAATTAAATAATTGCTAGGTGGTTCTAAAGACCTGACTGGAAAATGGGACACAGGAAGGTGCAGTCGCTCCAGACTCCTGGTTTCTACTTTGTATGACATCAGCTACCAGGTGTTGGAGCAGAGAGGCAGTTTCACATGTTGATGCCAAGTTGGAGCATATCTCAATGCCTTCGGTGAAAGATGGAACACGCCGTGGGCATTATATGGGATAGCCTAGGTTGAAGACTACCACAGAGTAGACACAGACTATGTGCTCTGTGAACACTGGTCTGCTCGCCTTTAGAGTTCTCCCAGAAAATAGACTGAGGAAGTGATATTAGAGAACTCTAGCTCTGACATTTTGTGTTCATGTGGCTATTTCTGAGAAGCTTAAATTCATCGTTTCTCAAAGTATGGCCATGTGGCCCTCTTCAAACAGAATATTCTGGAGAGTTTCTGAGACATTCAAGCTCCAGAGTGGGCATCTTTGTGGAGAGAGCCAGTGTCTCCATGGGGAGCCCTATGGAGACCACATTTGAGAACAGGACTTCTGTGGGCTTCCCTGCCCCTTCTGGCATGTGCAGAAACATTACTTGACTGCTGGCCGAGGCATTAGTTGTGAGCCCCCTGCCAGAAACACCAAGACCCTGCATGGCTATTGATGGACAATGATGGAATTCTGGGGAAGTGAGGCACCTGGGTGGAATTTAGCTCTTTTCCCACCACAACATTCGTGGGGAAATTGTGGGGCAAGCTGCTTGTTATCAGCCCACTGATTCCTGACTGTCATCCCTCTGCTTTGGGCACAGGTATTTGTCAATATGCCCTTTGGCCCAACTGCTCTGTAGGGTTCTGTGTGTGGACAACATGTTTTACGGATGTTTTCCCCTTCATAGTGCCTCGCTATTAGGAAAGGATCAGTAGGAAAGAATTAGCAGATGATTTGTTATGATTATCATTCATGATATTTGCATAGCTCTTTAAAGTTTACAGAGTACTTCTACACACATTATCTCCTTATCCCACAAATCTGTGACCTGTCTAGATGCTACAGCTTCCATTCAGAATCGTATTAATGAAGGTGATGATTAGGCCACATGCACATTGTCAAAAATAGGATGGTGGCAGAGCTGAAGGCCACACTATGTGTCTTAGTCCATTTGTGCTGCTATAACAACATACAACAGGCCAGATAACTTACAAACAACAGGAATTTAATTCTCACAGTTCTGGAGGCTGGAAATCTGAGGTCAAGTTGCCCACACGATCGGCTGAAAGCCCTCTTCTGGGTTATAGACTTCTTTCTGGTTGCCTCCCCTCAGAGTGGAAGGGGCAGTGGAGCTCTGTGGGGTTTCTCATAAGAGTATTAATCCCATTCACAAGTGCTCCACCCTCATGAAATAATTGCCTTGCAAAGGCCCCGCCTGCTAATACCATCGCCTTTGGGAGTTAGGGTTTCAAATTATGAATTTCAGGGGAAACACAAACATTTAGACCACAGCACAGTGGCTTCCTCTCTAAAAGTCTAGAGTTGTTCTAATCACTTAAAACCAGAACAGGACCTTCTGACTCTCCTTTCATGACAACCAGATTATGTAGCCCCTACCTTCTCTCAAGCCTCCCGGGGCCCCTATCTCCTCAGCTCCAACCTCTTCCTCATGGCCTCTCCACGATGGTTGTCGGCCTCCAGCGTGGAGAGCATTTCAATGAAGCTGAGCTCTGGTCTGGACTGGGTTTCTGAGGACCGGTCAGGCAGGTGCACCACGGTTAATGTCTCCCCAGCATCAGCAACGAGGGTCTTTGCTGGGCCCTGGAAGTCTCCTTCCTCCTCTGTCCCCTGGGACATGGTGCCCTGTTGCTGCTCTTCCGGCTGCTGTAGAGACCAACAGCACTGTCAGGGGGCAAGCTGGGCGGCAGAAGCCCCGCAGAGGTGTGTGTCCTGCCCCTGCCTCCGTTCCCACTCCAGCAGTTGATTAAAAGGTGTCAGGCTATTTAAATGGTTGCTAACTTCATGACTAAAGTGTCAAACATAATTTTTGGAAACTTCAGAAAATATGTTTGAAAAGCTTTTCAAATGGAAACTTTTTTTTCCCTGCCAAGTTCCACCATAGCACACATTTTTACAGCCCTTATAATTCCTTGAAAAACTCAATGTATAATAGAAGTGCTGACAGATGCTGGACCGTAGCAGCTAGTCTAACAGCTCAGCTGTATTTATTTTTCATTACACTTGACTCTAATTGGTGCCGGTTTAACTGTGGCTCATACCAGCGAGAACCTTTTAACTCAACATCAGCCTGAGGAAATTGGCTTTTTTCCCCCCCGATTTCTTGGCTCTTACTATTAGTGACTGCCCATGTTTCTCCCCATTCAAACTATCTTCGTGTTTACTGGGAGGCAGTTAGAGTCATGTCTTAAAAGCGCAGGATTGGAAAAGCACATTTTAACCAAGCCGCCTCCATCCAGTGGCCTCTGGAATGCCAGCCATGCAGTCTCTAGGAACCTCAGCTTCCTCATCTCTAAATGGATGAGGAATGATGATTCTTATTTTACAAGGAGGTGATATCTTGTAGAAGGTTATGTATGAGGTTATTGATGCTTCTAGCAGGATGCCTAGAGCATAATAGGAGTTTGTTATTTGATATTATTTTCTATACCTTCTATGTTTATCAATATTATAACCAGTGACGAAAAAGTTTCATGCAAAAAAGAACTCCCTGTCTGATTAGTCTGTGTGGGTTTTTCTATTACTAGTGCAAAACCACTAACTCATCCATGGAGAACCCTGGACAATCCCACACAGACCCGGCTCTTTTCATGAGAAAGCCAGCAGCCTTGCCTGACTAGTGTGGCTCCGTGGTTGAGCGTTGACCTATGAACCAGGAGGTCATGGTTCGATTCCTAGTCAGGGCGCAGGCCCAGGTTGCAGGCTCGATCCCCAGTGTGAAGTGTGCAGGAGGAAACCAACTATTCGCTCTCATCATTGATGTTTCTATCTCTCTCTCCCTCTCCCTTCCTCTCTGAAATCAAGAAAAAAATATATTTAAGAAAGAAAGAAAGAAAGAAAAAAAGTCTTGGGCCAGACATGGACCTGTAATTCAAGGTTGCTTGGGTCTTCCCAGCTTCACTGAGATGCTCTTGGGTGTGGGAATTCTTCAAATGACTCTTAAGTGGCCTCCTTAGAGATGCTGACAGGTCCAATCAAACTCTCTTCTCCTGGGGCCTGAGATGAAAGGCAGTGGCAGAGGTGTCTGAGAAATGAAAAAGGCGCCCTGCCTAGTCCCGAGGAAATTCCCTCGGAACAGAGCAACACGTAGTCCAAGCTCTTGAGTTCTCAAGGCGTGCATCCTCAATGGAGGCGATGTTAACAAGAAAAGTGTCTGTTCATCTAGACAGAGCTGCTCTGGAATCCAAGCTGGAAGCCCTTCAGCTGTCACAAAGACCCCCAACCCCCCAGCCCCATGAGAGAACCCAAAGTAGACTCATTCCCTACCCCACCTGGATTTACATTGGAGGATGGGAGGAAAGAACTTCTCATGTAGTCACTGCTAGGCACAAGGGGCTTTACATAGGTGACCTTGACCGAACCTCATAGCAATCCTTCAGCTCCAGTGTAATTACTGGTACTTTGCAGCTATGGATGTGAGAATTGGAGAGGTAAAGTCTTGCTAAGGCCACACTGGGCCTGAAGGGGCCAGTGTTTCAACCTAGATCTCATGAGGACTCTGACCACAGTCCCAAGTGTGTAGGAATAAAAAAAATTAATGAACTCA
Source organism: Corynorhinus townsendii (assembly GCA_026230045.1). NCBI lineage: Eukaryota > Metazoa > Chordata > Mammalia > Chiroptera > Vespertilionidae > Corynorhinus > Corynorhinus townsendii. The sequence goes on from JAPDVU010000007.1 coordinate 165,118,007, forward strand.
TGCTAGCTCTTATTTTATTATACAAAAGGTTAGAATAGCAAAAATAGAAATTTTAAAATTAAAAAAAAAACACACACAAAATCCAAACCACCTCATCAAACCACTTCTTTTTATTTTTCAACGCTTCTTTAATGTTTTTGTGATGAGTACATTATTGCATCTCATACTATTCTTTGTATTTTTCTATATTTAAAACATATTTGTAAAAAAGAAAAAGAAAAAAAATACTATAATGAGCTTTCTGGTCCATAACTACTTATTTTCCTAAAATATACAAATGAAATGACATTATGGTTCTGGCTCAACAAATTTGAACTAATTGATCATTTAAAACTTAGTTCCAAATTGCTTTCCTGAAAGTTTTACCAATTTTAATTTTTAATTGTAGTGAATATGTGTAAATAGACTCGTTACATTCTTACCAATTTAAGTAATATATCTATTTTTATTTTTGTCAAATTATTGTGTGAAACATATTGATATTGCTTCAATTTTTCCAAGAGTGATTATTTTCCTTTATTTTCACATATTGATTGGAAACATTTAAATACACTTTTATATGTTTACTAGAGTCCCGTTGCATGAAGAGATTCGTGCAATAGGCCTTCCTTCCCTTGGCTTCCAGCACCAGTTTTTCCTCCCGCACCTGGGACCAAGGCCTTCGCTCTGGCCAGAGTCTGCCACCTTCATCTTTGCTGCAGACTCCGGAGTCTGCAGTCTTTGTCTTCTCTATGGCCAGAGCGCCGCTCCTGTAGATCCCTTCGCCCCCCACCCTCCCTCTCATAGCAGGCATCCTGCCCCACCTGGCCACTCCACGCCTGGAACATCTGGGTGGCCTCCATTTCTGTCCTTCTAATTTGCATAATCCCTCCTTGTTGGCTGGTGGGTGTAGGGGGGTGACGGTCAATTTGCATGTTTCTCTTTTATTAGTGTAGATTGGTCATTGTCTTATTTTTTCCTGTTAATTTTTGGGGACATACTCTTTGCTGATTTTCCTAACTAGATACGAATTCTTTATATGATAAAAACTTTACTAAGCTTTTCTCCTGTTTACTTTGCCTCCATGCTAGCGAGGCTTCCCCACAAGTTGCTAGTAAACAGCAGTTCACTCGAAAAATGTGTGTGGCTGCCGTGAAGGGCTTCAGGAAGGTTTGTGCTATGAACATGTATCATTAGCCTTTGTTCTTTAACATGACTACTCAGCTTAGGGATGTCATCAGCCCTGTTGGCATATAGTTTCTAGTTATATGAATGTTATCAACATGTAATGCCTTCTCTATCCGCCAAATGGCACATCCTAAGTTGCACAATATAGAAATTCTTTCTAAGAAATAGAGAGTTGTTTTGTTCAGTCAGTAAGTCATGCTTCCATGTTTATTCATATTTATGTTGTATGAGGTCCTATCTCCCCACTAGATTGTAGGTCCCTCGTTCTTATCAGAAGGCAATTGTCAAATTTTTAGTAGAATGTTAAGCGATGGTTTGTGGGAGCAGTAGCAGAGGGCAGGTAAGAAGGCTATCACAGGTCACCGTGTGGCCCTGGGCGCCTCCCTTGCTTTCTCTGGATTTTCCCTCTCAACATAGGAAGTGGGCTGGGTTCATGGATCCCCGAGACCCTATTTCCCTCTGGTATCTTATACCTCAATCTTCCTCTGAAATAGTAAAGATGGAAGGTTTGAAAGCAAATGTGATTTGGCCAAGGCTCATGCTAAGGAGCTGCCATCTCCTCTCTGTCCTGCAAGGGATGGCTTCTCATTTGAGGACATCCTGAAAAGACCATAAATGCCTGGTGTGTGTGTGTGTGTGTGTGTGTGTGTGTGTGTGTGTGTGGTCATAGTGGGAGGCCTGAGCTTCATAGTGTGGGCCCCCAAGAGAGCTGAGGATCTCACTGGTAAAACAAATATTCCTACAGAAGAAAGTATCTCTGGAAAATTAGTGGAAGTGAGAAGTGGCCCAGTAGGAGGCAAGGGGGAGGAAATAGTTGTAATCTATGATTGCCGACCACTGTGCTAGGCATTTAATAGATGGCTCCAGTTCTGATAACAGCCATCCAAGGTAGACTTTATTTCCCTTTTCACAGAGGTGGGATTTAAGGCTTAGAGAAGGAAAGTAAATTTGTAAGGATGCACAACAAGTAAATGGTTCCAGAACTGAATTGCAATCTTTTTCATTCCTGCACAATGCCATGGGCTGCACCTTACTTATTTCTTTGGCCAATGAGGATAAGACCTGGTGGCATGTGACTACCCAACTCCACCAGCTGGTAGGTGGCAGAATGAGCCTGTGGCCTAACGCCCATTTCTGAATGCCAAGGACAAGCCTCCGGATGCTTACACATTTCATCTTCACTCTGTGTTCCAAAACCTGCTTTCCAACTACATGAAAAGACTAAATTAGATGATAGAATTATTCTTACATTGATCTTACTCCTGCTCCAATTCTCCAAGTAGTGAATTAATTCAATTTGGATAATTTGGGAGGGGTATAATTTGAAAAACTACAAAATTTGGATTCTTATCCTAGCCTCCACCACTTCCAAACTGATTAAGATTAAGCAGATCACACCATCTCCCTGAGTTTTCATGTCCTCAGATGTGATGTATGGATAAGGATGTATAATTCAGGGAACATTACCAGGATTAAACAACAAAATGCATGTAAATTGCCCAATACAATGCTCGATCAAATCTTAATCACTGTAAAGGCCCCTTTTGCACCAGCTACTAGCATTTCATCATCTTGATTCTAAGCTTATTTGGAAAATAAGCCCCATAGGGGAGCTCACTGGAGAGCCACAAACAGACCCACATATCCACGGAATTTTCACATACAGCAGAGCAGGTATGGAAGACCAGAGTGGGAAGGAGGGAAAATGGGTCTGAAATAAATTTTCACATGGAAGAATTAAATGGGATTGCTTCCTCACACCATACACCAATATCAACTCCCTTTGGATCCAATGCCAACAACAACAACAACAAATTGTAAAATTTTTGGAAGAAAATGTAAGAGGAAATACATTTGCCTTAACATAGACAGTAATTTCTTAAACAAGACAATGTAATGTTAACGCTAGGATAAGATGGATCAATTTGACTACCCTAAAACTTAAAAAATCTGTTCATGGGAAATCTCTTGAAACGTTTTTAGGGGTTATATCAGCAACACAGCAGAAGGAGAGTTTTTATCATCTTGTCCCACAAAGAACACCAATGTAGATGAGCAGCGTGGGCGAGAGTGCCTTTGTGGAAGCGCAGGGGTCTAGCACAGAAACTTCAGCGCACTGTCGGAGCAAAATATCTGCGATCGGACACCCTGAGGAGGGTCAGAGGAAGAGTTTCACTTCACCCATGCAGCCCATCCCTGAGCTGGCACAGCTCATGCTGAGAGACCATCTCAGCCCGTGATATTTCTCCCATAGGGTAACGTGGAGGGGTGTGAGTGATCGCCCACCTTCCTCAGCTGTGCAGGATGTCACCAAAGAGACTACCTCTCCCTTGCCCCACCCAGAATACTGAAATGTGCTGCATGAGTTGAGGGGAGGAGGGCAGGGGGCAGCTGGAGGGACAGCAGCCATGGCTTTCAGGGGGCGTGTAAGGGAGGAGGACCTAAATGCTTCATGGACTCCGTCAGGAAGCCCACCCATGAGCTACTGGGGCCCTCTCTCCTATGGATCCCCCAGTTGACGCACAGGTACCTCCAACACTTGGTGGGCCTTCACCACATGGCCAGCTCGCTGTGTGCACAAGAATTAGCCTTTGCAGGTGGCTAGCAAGCATGTACAGAAAGCTGGCCCCCTTCTGCAGGACTAGGAGGAAGTGCACACATTTGAGCATTCAGTACCAACCTGCAAAAAGCAAACAGCAGGCTGTCAGCAGCCAGGCAGGCTTTGTGCAATCAAGAGAAGACATATCCGCTAGCTGGTTTGGCTCAGCAGATAGAGCAATGGCCCAAAGGGTCCTAGGTTCGATTCCGGTCAAGGGCACCTACCTTGGTTGCAGGCTCCTCCCCAGCCCGGGCCCTGGTCAGGGCTCATGCAGAGGGCAACCAATCGATGTATTTCTCTCACATCAGTGTCTCTCTCTGTCTTTCCCTCTCTCTTCCACTCTCCCTAAAAATCAATGGAAAAATATCCTCAGGTGAGGATTAACAAAAAAAAAAAAGGCATACAGTCTTAAGAATTTCCACCCAACCTTGGAGCACATAAATATATGAAGCAAATATTAACAGATCTGAAGGGAGAAATGTGCAGCAATACAATAGAGCAGGGGACTTCAATACCCCACTTTCAACAATGGATAGATCCTCCAGTCAGAAAATCTATAATAAACATTGTACTTAAACTACACGTTAGACCATATGAGCCTAACAGAGATACAGAACATTTTATCCAACAGCAGTAGAATACACATTCTCCTCAAGCACACAGGGATATTATCTATCCAGGATAGATCATATGTTCAGCCATAAAACAAGTCATAAAAATTTAGGAAGGTTAAAATTATATCAAGCATCTTTTCTAACCACAACGGTATGAAACTAGAAATCAATTACAAGAGAAAAACTGGAAATGAATAAATTCTTAAAAACCTACAACCGACCAAGACTGAATCATGAATAAATAGGAAAATCTGAACAAACCAATAAAGACTAAGAAGATTGAATCAGTAATTAAAAACCTCTGAACAAAGAAAAGTCCAGGACCGGATGGTTTCATGGGTTAATTCTCCGAAACATTTAAGAGATAATTAATGCCAGCCCTTCTCAGACTCTTCCAACATATTGAAGAGGAGGAAAAACTCCCAAAGTTATTTTACAAGGCCAGCATTACTTTGATACCAAAGCCAGATCAGGATACTACAAGAAAAGAAACCATAGGCCAAGATCCCTAATAAATATAGATTCAAAAATTCTCAAGGAAATATTAGCAAACAATACTCAACAGCACATTGATTAAAAGGCTCATATACCATGATCAAGTGGGACTTATCCCTGAATTGCCAAGGTATTTCAACATACACAAACCAATAAATGTGATGCACCATATTAATGAGAGATAAAAGGCATTTGATCATCTACACCAGTGGTTCTCAACCTTTCTAAGGCCGCGACCCTTTAATACAGTTCCTCATGTTGTGGTGACCCCCAACCATAAAATTATTTTCGTTGCTACTTCGTAACTGTAATTTTGTTACTGTTATGAATCGTAATGTAAATATCTGTGTTTTCCGATGGTCTTAGGCAACCCTGCTAGCGGTTCTCAACCTGTGGGTAGTGACCAACAGGTTGAGAACTGCTACTGTAGAGCCGAAGACCATCGAAAAACACAGATATTTACATTACGATTCATAACAGTAGCAAAATTACAGTTATGAAGTAGCAACGAAAATAATTTTATGGTTGGGGGTCACCACAACATGAGGAACTGTATTAAAGGGTCGCGGCGTCGGAAAGGTTGAGAACCACTGATCTACACAAAGAAAAAGCATCCAACTCAAATGCACATCAAGAAGAAGAGGAAGATATTCACATCATGATATATTATCACCATGGAAATGAAGGAATTCCAACTCCGTGCATAACCATCCACAATATCCTATTTTGCAGCTCATCTTGTAACTACAAAGAAATAAAATATAAAATATATATGTATATATATCCCCATTGCCTAATACAATGCTTCTCAAACTATCTGGGGAAAAACAAAACAACAGCAAACACAATTTGTTTGTGTTCCCCAATTCCTGGTATGCTGATAGTTTTGTAGGTGTCTCCCATTCAAGGCGATGAGTTGACCATGGACTTGGTTTTAGTGGCAATGCTGAATTGCTAAAACGTTATACATGCTTTCTCATCCAGTGAGAACCAGGACCAGCCAGTTCCCAGCCTGGCACTTGGTAAAAGTATTTGCTTCCCTAGCATTGGATAGGCTTAGCTTTGATTCCGGCTCCATCACCACCCATTTGGACGGTCAAATTATTTTAACTCTCTGAACTTAGTTTTTTCACATATAAAACAAGAATGAAAGTATTTAAGATAGTTACTGTGGGGCAGGGCTGGGACGAGGGTGGGGCAAGGACTCATTCTTGGAGTCATGCAAATGCCTGGTCAATGGTAGGATTGAAGCCTCCTTAAATTCTGTATCCCAGGTGCCTCACTTGCCTTACCCTCGTCCCAGCCCTGCTGTGAGGATTAAATGAAAGAAAATAAACAAAGCGCTTAAACAGTGCTTGGCACAGAGTAAGATGTTTGGCAATAATATTTATTCTGATACTATGATGATTACTTAATGTTCCTTATTATTATTTGTGTTGTTTTATTGGTATCATCAGCCTGACTTAAACCGTGAGCTCGCCATTTCTGCTCATTAAGCTGGAAATGTAATGAAAATCCCTTTGCAGAGAAAATGTTCATGTGCAAAATGCAATAGATTTAACTTAGCTAGCCTCTCATCCATTTATTCATTTTGCAACATAAAGAGCCTGTGATATGCCAGAATTACGCTGTTTACTGGAGGCAGAGAATAAATAAGGCACAGTCTGTGTTCTCAAAGAGCTCCCAGCCCGAGGTGGAGCGGGGGCACAAATTCAGGTAATGACAGCAATATGGCAGCTGCTATCCTGCAGGAATACACTGGGTCTAGGGTAGACCAGGGCAGGAGCCACCTGTGTTTGGCGAGATGGAAGAAATCTCCCAGGTGGGAGTGATGGTGGGTCCAAGGCATGAAAAATGAACAGTGCTTCACAAACCTTCCAAAGCATAATGGATTTTTTGCCCCCAGCGTATTCTCCCGTACAGTGAAAATGCATAACACAGAGAGGAAAATAACACTTTTCGGAGATGAAATAGACTGTAGAGATCATCAGGTGCCAATGGTGATCAGCCAGAGGAAGTACTGCCCTCCGGGGACTTTTGAGGACTGCTGAGTTATTTTTAGTCGTTATAGTAACTGGGCGGGGTGGTAGCATTTTGTAGGCAGGTAACGGAGATGGTAAATATCATGCAATGCATAGAGCAGTCCAACACATGGGAGAATTGCATTTACAAAATGCCAACAGCATTTCTTTTGAGAATCACTAAGGATAGCCTGTGAAATATAGACATCTATGATATATATATATATATATATATATATATATATATATATGTACTAGAGAGGCTCGATGCATGAAATTAATGCAAAGGTAGGCCTTCCCCCCAGTTGCCAGCTTCACAGCCCCATCCCCCACCTGCACCTGCCTTGGCCTGGCGTTGCCCGTGTCCACCACCACACCCCCTCCCCTCCCTCCCCCCCCCCCCCCCCCGTTCCCCAGTTCCTTGGAGCCCTCCAATCAATTGCCCCACAGAGGGTTGCCTGGGCCTCCCTCTTTGGTCACCCCACTGACTGGTGGCCACAATAGCGGGGCCCCTGCACCAATCACATCGCACCCGCCTTGGCTGACCTGGCGCCAGTGAGTGTCATAGCGTGGTCGTCTGGACAATCATTCTGCTGTTCAGCCATTCGGTTGATTTGCATGTTACGCTTTTATTATTATAAATATATGAAGGTGAAAATGCCAAAGACTTTCAGACAGTCCAGCATACCCTGTTGTGGCCCAGGCCTTCCTACATCTAATTTAAGACTCCAAGTCCCTTCTTCTTTGTGACTTATGAGCATGTCCTGAGGCAACATCAAGACAGATTATGCAAGCTCGGCTTTGGCCCTTTTCCCTACAGATCATTGCCCCCAAGCTGGATATCCCAAGCCATGTTGAATAGAAATTTTAAAAACTTGCAAAAATGTCCTGTACTTTGTCAGTTAAGTATCCCTAATATCTTTCCTTCTTTCACTGATGTCTTTCTTTGGAATGTTTGGAGAAATAACTTTCCTTCCTGTCTATCAATAATTTATAAATATATATATCCATTCCTCCTCAGAGATCCATACTTGTGATGATCTCTGTTTCTAAATTGGAAGTTTCTTATTTTATTTTACCGAAATTCACAAATTAGATTGTTAGTTAAACCAAGAGAAACTGTCTTTGCAGTTGTGTTTAACAGATTGTACTGCATGAAGAGTAGGTTTTTCTATTGACTAAAACCCACAACTCAACGGGGAATTTCATGCAGGACTGAGACTGAGCAATTTTTCTTACACTGAGAGATGACCAGAGGAAGAGTTTTAACTTAGAAAATATGAAACCCTTACTAAACAGTAATAAGCAGTATTTTTCAGAGTTATTTGCAAATCTATATATATAAAAGTCTAAGCAACTGTTACAACTGAACAACCAGAATGACTGGGACAGATGGTTGACCATTTGCTATGATGCACACTGACCACCAGGAGGCAGATGCTCAATGCAGGAGCTTCCCCCTGGTGGTCAGTGCACTCCCACAGCCAACCTCCTATGGTCCCTCCCCCCGGCCAACCTCCATGGCCCCAGTCCACCAACCTCCTGTGGTCCCTCCCCCATCCCCCCAGCCACGGTCTCTCCCCCCCGGCCAGCCCCTCCCCACCAGCTGGCTGGCCAGCCTCCTACAGTCCCTCTCCTCTGACCAACCACGAGGCTGATCAGGGGACCTCACCTGTGCAAGAGTTTGTGCACCAGGCCTCTAGTTAATCATACTCCTCATAACTCTGAAATTTTATTTTACTTTTAAAATAAACGTTTTGTATTAGAAAAACTAATTCCTGATGGGAAACTCAATGTGCTCAAAATTGAGTTTTTAATTTCAGGAATAAAATAAGTAAATAAGGAAAATAAAATTTTTAAACTTTGCCAGCACATGATAGACCTGTAAAATTTTAACAATATGCACTAAGATGTGTAGAAATTGTATCAGTTTGCTGTTGCTGTATTTTTTGGAATGACAAACACTGGTATGATGTATAAAACATCGTTGGCGTCAATATTACATGACTTCTCAAAAATCCACACTGATGATAATATCTGTATACAAATTGAAGGGGAGTTTAAAATTCTTTATTGAAATGCACAAATGAAATTATTTTATACCAGAAGGAGCAAAAGAGTCTCTGAGCAAGCACAATATAAATAAATAAATAATGCTCATTATTCATTGGAAATCAGTCTCTCACATGAAGTTTATCAGTACCTTCTTTATATGCACTTTTAACAAATAGATCACCCAGGGAGAGGCAGAACTTTGAAAGTAAGAGTCAGCCATAAGGGCTTAGGCAGGAAAATTGAAAGTCAATACTTCAGTGCACAAATCTTTTAGTGGTAAAGGTACTCACATCCAATTCATTTGCAAAGTGGGGGAAGAAGAAGTCTCAATTACCTGCACCTTAAATTATTAGCACAGGTAACACTCAGGATTATTGCCAGTGAGTTCATCTTCATTTTCCTGATCCCACCTAGAAACCTCAGAGACTAAAACCATCCAAAAGGAATACTTAAATAAATAATGGAGGTAAATTTCCCAGGATTAGAAAAAGATTTTAAAAATCAGATTGAAAGAGAAGACGTGAAGGGTGGAGATGCTGTCTGGATATATTGTGATGAGATTCAAGGAGATAAATCTAAAACTTCGAAAGAAAAAGTACAGACCACATATGAAGGAATGAGAATCAGATGACATGGTTTTAGTGCAGTAACACTGAAAAAGGATAATGAAGTCATATTTTTAGAGTATTGAAGGAAAAGAACTTAAAATCCAAAATTTAATTTTGAGCCAAACTGTCATTCATAGATGAAAGCATGATAAAAATATTCTCTGGCATACAATGCCTCAGACGTTTTTCTTCACAAAGGCACACATTGAAAGGGATCAAATACTTTGGTAAAATTGGTAGTTATCTTTAAAAAAAATAAAAGTTAAGACCAAATAAAAAATATAATAATCCCTACTTTATCCATAGCTTAAAATTTTAGACAATATCAATAATGAAGGTGTGGATGGGGAGCTCAAAAAATGTGAGAGGCTGCTAAATTGTTATTCTTACCATGGAGGTTGATGTGGATGTTAAAAATGTATCTGTTAAAGAAAAATCATACTTAGAACTTAGTGATAAAGAAGACAAAACTAATCAAAGTCTGAGTAAGTTATATTTTCTAATACAAGCCATAATAATGTCAGAAAGGAAGCGAGCTTCAACATGAAGAGGCTAAGTGTTTACCTGAAGAAATAAGAAAAATAGTATAAAACCATAAAAAGCAAAAGAAGGTAATAAAATTAGGAGCAGAAATCAACAAAAGGAAAATACAAAGATAAAATGGAAAAGATCAATAAAACCAAAAGTTGGGGGAACAAAACCAAATAAGCAAGCCTCTGTCAAGATTGATCAAAAGAAGACGCAAATTAAATAAAAAATGAAAAGTGGAACATGATTTAGTCCAGAAACACAGAAAGAGATTAGAAAGAATGAAAAAATACTGTAACAACTATTTGCCTGTAACTTTGAAAACTTAGGAGAAATGAATAACTATTAAGAAAAATATAAATTACCAGAACTAAATAAAGGAAAATAAGTTTAGTAGCCTTAAAACCATTAAATAAATTGATGTGGCAATTAAAATCTTCCCAACAAGAAAACGCCAAGCTCAAATGATTCTACAGGCAACTTCTACTAATCTGTTAAGGAATTTTTAACTCTTTTTATTTTATTTTTTTTAAAGAGAATATGCCCCCAAATAACCCAATTAATTCTATGAAGCCAACATAATCCTAATACCAAAATCAACATTCTACAAGGTAGGGAATTACAGAGACATTTTATCCATGAGCATGCAATCAAAACTACTAAACAAAATATTAGCAAATATAATTCAACAGTGTATTAAAAATATAATAGAGCGTAACTAAGTTGAGTTTCTCCTAGGCATGCAAGGGTGGTTTGATCTTAGAAAATCCATAAGTATAATTCATCACATTAACTGATTAAAAGAGGAAAACCCTATGGGATCATTTGACAGGTGAAGAAAACATTTGGCAAAATTCAACACCCATTCATGATAAGACTCAGTATGTTAAGAAGAGAAAGAACTATGTTAACCCAGAAAATGCTGTCTATTAAAAACTTAAAGCAAACATCATTCTAAACACAGCTTAGAAGGGAGAAAGCCTGGTCCCCACATGGTACCAGAGCTTTGTGTGGACTTGGGCAAGCCCCATTCCCTTTAGAGGATGCCATAATTTCTTCATCTGTGGCATGGGAGCTTTTGAAGACGCCCCTCCTTGTAGGGTTCTGTGATTCTAAGGCGCGTCCTTGAGGAAACGGAGATCCATGCCCAGAATGGCCACCAAGAAGGCAGGCCAGAATGTGTTTGCCTGATGACCCTTTGGAAATTGGCAACGATGTATTTCTCCTTTTATACTTTCCAAGAATTCTAATGGACCATCAAGTATCAAATCAGGGCCACTGGAACTTCCCTAAATGAGCTATCTTTCATCTTCCTCCATGTTTAAGTCTTGCTCCCTTCAGTTCGGTTGAAATTGCATACTACCCTGTGGTTTGCAGAAAAAGCCCACAGTGGTTTGGTCTCCTGGTTTCAATTTAGGGTCCACTCTCCTCTAATCACTAGATGTCAGTATGTTTTCTAATAATGCCTGTTTTGCCAGGTTTTGAGTTATGCTTCCTCCGCCCCTGGGTCTGACACTCCGCCACAGCAGTGGGAGCTGAGACACTCCAGCCCCCATTATCAGCTATGTTCCTAAGCCATAATGAAAGCCAAAATAACAATTAGCCTCATGTAAATGTTGAGTCATAACACTTCCTTCTCACACTCTAGAGAAGGCCTGAGCCTGTTCTGGTGAAACGTCCAGGTGTGATGGGTGGTTGGATCTTGTATCCTAACTGGGGCTCCTCCAAAAGGGCTCCCCAGGACTCTTGTGGGCTTATGCAGGGTCAGTTGGGGGCTGCTATCCCCTTACCTCTGTGTGGGGCATTTTGTGGTCGTGGAGGTTCTCTCTCCAGGTCAGCACCACCCCAACTCACCTGCATGCCTCGTGGTATTTGTGCAATATGGCACCACCATGTATGGCCATGTCTGTTAAAACAGTTTGCTCTGGGATCATCAGGTTCAATTCCATCGGAGGGATCTGCTGCCCTCTCAGGGAAACAGGCTTTGTTTGTTTTTGAAAATGTAAATACCCAGGGTACTTTTCAACCACGAATCGGGGGCTTAATTCAATATGCTCAGAAATAATTGCCTGGCTATTGACATTAACCTGATTTTGTCCTCAGAAGCTTCTGCTCAGAGAAACCTGTTTAACTCCTGAGTGCTAGGGTTCCTGCTGACAGCCCCATCCTTGCTCCCTGCTACATCCGTTTGTTCTAAACAGAGGCGTGGGCACACAAAGCCGCGGTCCTTATTGGTATAGGGATCGTAAGGGTCATCCACTAAAGTGCCTGCTCCAGGTCCTCGAGTCCCTAGGGGTCTAAACAGAATGAAATATTCTCAACTCTCACCAGTCTCCCTGAAGGTCAATACAGGGCTCCCTTATTTCACAGGATCTCATTGCTAATCAGATCACAGACGGGGGCGGGACAAGTGCCCCAATCGGGATCCTCCAGACGCAGAGGCTGAGAGGGAGACTGCACAGCAGGATATTTGTTAGGGATCGATGCCAGTGCAGGAAGGAGAAGGCGGCAAGCTTGGGCATAGGAAGAAGCTGAACTGTGATGCAGACTGGGCAAGGCCTCTGCCACCCAGTAGGGGATCTCTGATGACAGTGTTGTCCCTCAGAGCATCCCACATTGGGGTGACATGGCCAGGACTCCATGACTCTTTTTCCTCGATTGGCACATGATAGCAGACTGCCCCCAGAAGGGTGTGGCCTTGCATCAGGCACTTCCCTGCAGCTGTGGCAGACCCTAAGGGGTTGTCTGTTGCCCTCACTCCCCAAGGCTGGAGCACCGCGTCCTTTCTTGGAGGGGAACCTGGGTGGCACATTTCTGTGTCTACCTTAGGTAGGGATGTGCGTACAGTGCTGTGGTACCCACAGCTCCTGAGCTATTATTTATTCTTGATTCCACTAAAGATTCTATTGGGTGTCCAGGGATGGGGTGCGGCAAATCTTTCCTCTGCATGGCACTAAGCATTCGAGGCCCAGTGGAGGGGGCGAGCAGAACAATGTTCCCTTCTGAATGAGGTCTCCAGTAGGCATGGGCCTCTGCCAGCGTGATAAGCTGGCACAGTGCACAGTCCCCTGGGCCTCTGGCCAGTCCCAGAACAAGAAACTTGGACCATTTCCTCCCTACACAATGCTGGGGGCGTCTCTTAGTTCAGCTCAAGTCTCTTCTCATCTAATAGCCAATATTGCGGTGATAGTATAAAGGGGCAAACTCCTCTGCATTAATTAGATGTGACTCTTATTGTAAAATGCAGTTGAAAATGAACGCTTTCACTACGTACCAGTAGGCATTATGTGGTATGAAATGGGTGACATTTGCTTTCCTTAGACGTCTGCAAAAGTGTTTATTTTTATAAAGAGAGTCCGTCAAACTGCACATTAGCATGCACACATCCCTTCCTGCTCTCTCCTCCCATCTGGCTCACTCGCAGAAATTACATTTCTTCTCAGCTTGCCCACACTGTTAGCACACAATTCGGCTCCCACTTGCCTGGTGTCAATTTAATATCGCTTTAATTAGACAATTAAAGAAGGGCCAGCGAAGATTCCCAGCTAACGTGCTGGAAGTGGGAGTCAACTTGATTAGGAATGGCTCTTTTTCATTTTAAAATAGTTTGTTTGGTTTTGCCTTAGCACAAAAAAAATTTTTTTTAACTTGATTAAAGTCTCAGAAGCTCATAATGAATTGACTCAATGAGATTAAAGTATTTCCACGGAATCAGAACTCTGAGAACAGGATCTGACCCCCTCCCCCCAACCACAATCACTGTGTGCTACCTTCAAGAAGAGAGCAACTCCTAGCTTTGTTTATAACATCAAAAGGATAGATGAAAAGTGGAAGATTCAGTCCTGATGGGTGAAGAGGCGGCTCTCCTGGGCTCCCACACTAAAACACCCATCAGGCTGTGGTCAAGATGCGGGGCATCGATCTGGCAGTGTGGTTCAGTGGCCAGGGCTCTGGGCTCCAGCCCTCACAATGTCTGGCTGTGAGACTGGGGGCTGAGCACTTTCCACCCAGCCTGGATTTGCTCACCTGGAAAACGATTATGTCACGTTCCCAGGAGCATCATAAGGAGCTGATAACGGTCGGTTATGGACATGGAAGAGTCAGATGAAATTAAATCATCTGAAATGACACGGAACTTTATAAAAACAGACTTAGACAATGGGGCCTTTTTCCCCTCATTTTTTCATTCAAATACTTGGCAACCTGAGGATTATTATATTTAGTAATGATAATTAAACGATTCCATGTGCTCTGGGGTTCTCATAAGATCATGCAGCGTGCACTCTGGAACAGATCCTAAAGCTGATCTGGTCTAACAGCTTCATTTCCTAAATGTGCCAAGAGTTTCAGGAACTTAGAAACCCACGCTTGGGAAGTCAGGACACTAGCCGGGGCCTCTGAGTCCCCAGCCACGCCCTGGCCTCCGAGAGGGGCCTTCACCAAACGCACCTGCACCCAGGCAAGCTTCCCCAACAGGCTCTGCTCCTGCAACTTCTTCCTGGAGTTGCCATGGGTACCGAAGGTGAATACAGGACAGGTTGAAAGACATCTGGGCCTGTTTGGGGGCCTGCTCCCTGGTCAAGGCCAATGCTGCCTGCCCAGGTCTCTCTCAATGGGCACACGGCCTTCTCCGACTTCTTCTCAAACTCGCAGTCTGTCCAAATCTCAAAACGAACGTAGTAGATTTCAGGCCTGCTCTTGAGCCCTGGGTTTTCCAATGAAGGGAGCCGATTCAAAAGCTTTCCTGCTGTGAGCTGATATTGACCTCACCGTTTGCTTCAGCGGCAGTCTGTTACCTGCCCAAGCCCGGGATGGGGTCAGGCACAGGCCTTGCTACACGTGTTCCCAGGCTGGTGAGCAAAGCCCAGGGGGAACCAGGGCAGCGATGGCATTTGCCATGGAGCCTGCCTTGAGTCCAGTGGAGGCAGGCAGGCGTGACCAGCATCTGTCAGAAGGCCCATGGAGAAGCTAATGACCCCGCTTTCCCATTTCTAACTCCCACTTCTTAAATAGAGAACATCAACGCTTCTCTCTCTCTGCCACGGAGACATTAACGACACAAAAGCCCACTGGAGAGAAAATGGCATGTTAGACAGGCCACGCTGGCCTGCACCGAGAGCGCGATAAGTACGTCTTGAATAAATGAGCGAAGCCCCGGAAAGCGCAGTAATCAAGCTGTATTGACATGTACAAATAGACGGGTCACCCTGCTAGGGGACCAGAGGAACAGGAATATATTACCTCAATGTGAGATCCTCCCTCCCCCCAACTGGTAGGTGGAGTTATGATGTTACCAGCATCTGCCCCTGGGACATTGAACCACCAATCAGCACGCGCCGAGTGCCCTGGGGCCCACCCCTTCCCATTCTGCCCTGGGCCCAACCCCTTCCTGTTCCTTCCCTTAAAAGGACTCTCCACCCACACACGTGTTACTCTCTTTCCCTTCCTTCTGCAGGGGGCAGTCCCAGTTGGGTCCCTCCTTTTTCTCCTCCTGCCCCTTCCTGGTTTCTTTACCTCCTCTGTGAGGAATCTTGCTCGTTACTGCAGAATAAACCTCCCTTTTAATGTATTTGGTTTCCGACTCCCATTTCCTACACCTCAAACCTTACAATCAAGTTATATTATTTCACATTTTTGTGGTTTTTAATTTAGACTTCTGAGCGGGGGTCTTACCGGAGCCCATCGTGTGCTGGGTAACTGCAGAGACTCAGATTAAGGTGAGCAATGACATCTGTGTGGTATTTATCGGATAGTCAATGCTTTCTCCTACATCACAATGACCCTTGGAGAGATTCGCAAAGGCCCGAGAAGCAGGAACTGTCTGCCCTCTGCAGTAACCAAAGGAGATCAGTAGAAGCTTACTGCACTCCTAGAACATTTGGTCCCCATTGGGCCTGGCGGCCCCTCCCTCAGGACAGGACACTGGGGACTGGGATGATGGTCTGAGGGGCGGGCAAAGTCCTACGTGGTCAAAGGCTTCAGATGGCGAAGCCCTCCGGGCCACTTCCCCCTCGTCCTATGCATCCTGGAGAACGGAACCACTTCGATGTCCATGCCAGGCTCCTTCTCCGTGCCCTTGCCTCCTCCCCCTTTCCCATTGCTGCCAGGTGCACTCTCTGTCCTAGGACATCCCCTACCCCAAGCACTCCTTCTCTGTCTGCTCTCTCTCCTTCCTCTGTCCCTCCTTCCTTCCCTCTTTCTTCTCCTCTCTGGGATACCAGGTGGCCTGGGGTCTCCCTGAGCATGTTCCGGCTCCCAGTGAGAGGCAAGAGCCGCTTCTCTCCCGTCCACCCGCAGGTGGCTTCACCAAGGGCCTGGACCACTACTCTTGGCATAGTCATTCTGTTGCATATAAATTCATTTTCTCCAATTCAACACATTGGTCATTGGGCTCAACCTAACAGGGAGCCCTGAAGTCTCCCAGAATCCGACTGTCCTGGGGGCCAGAGGCCCAGGTTAGGAACCCTGCTCTCCCACAAGCTCCCAGTCACTTTCCCTTTCCAAGCCAGCCTGCTCCCCAGGCTGTAACACTAAAGGTGAGACTAAAGGGTTACTGGAGTCTCTTCTGGCTGGAACGCTCTGGGACTGAGAGGGGGTGGGGCGCAGCATTCCTGGGGAGTGACACAATTCCAAACAGCGAGATCAAAGGGGCTCCGAGGAGGGAGGCCCTGACCAGGAGCTGCAGGCCTGCATCTGGGGTCAGCAATTAGCTCCTGCCGCCACCTTCCTCTCCCGTGGGCTGGGGTGGGCGGTGGGTGCGCCCCCAAGCCAGAGGCAGGAGGTCCCGTGGAGGGAGAGAGGGAGGAGAGCCCACCGGGAGCCATGACATCTGCATGGAGCTTTCTGTTAGACAGATGCAAAGTTAAACATTTTAACAAAAAGCAGTCCACTCCCGGCTGTCTCGGCACCGTGTGAGAACCGCGCTGCTCGGGTACCTCTTAAAGTATTTGATGAGAGACTAAAAGGCTGACAGGCTAACACTTCACTTCCTTCCAATTAGGGGCCTTTAACATCAAAGGCCCAGGCCCCACTCAGCCAGGCTTACTTGAATGAATTAGGGGAGAGAATGAGCCCAGGAGTTGCTTCCTTCTCTCCCTGGCAGAGTCGTGGGGCTCGGGGGCTTTAATAAGATGTTTGAGGTCACCGGGGTCAGGCTCTGACTGGGGGCACCGGGAAACTGCCAGAGTGTTTCAATATGTGTGGTGTTTGTCGTGCAATCAGGCCCACCAAAGCCTCCCCTTGTGGGGCCTGTCTTTCGGGGACCCTTCCGGAGACAGAGCTCTCAGGCAGGCAGGCGCCTCCCCCCCCCGCACCCCGATCCCACTCTGCTGGGTGTTCAGGGCCTGGGCACAGGGGAGCCAGGCCCATTGGTCTTGCAACAGGTTTTTTGTTGTTGCTGTTTTTCAGCGAGCCGGGGCCTGAGATCCCGAGGAGCGGGGCGGGAAAACAGCCAGATGAGTGCCTGTCCTGTCCGTTAGCTCCAGAGGTTCCCTGTGTAGACAGCAGCTGCACAAGGTGGGAGTGATTCTCAGCCACCGCGCCGGCCAGCTCTTGGCATCCATCAAAGAGAGGATGCAAGTCTGTGTTCCCCAGAGGAGCACAATGAGCGAACGAAAGGTTAAGCAACCTGCGCAGAGTCAAACCCTTCGTCTGGGAGGTAGGTCTCTCTTGCCTCCACATCACGGACTCTTTTCACCCCACGTATTTCACTGCTGAGCTAAGAAGTGGTGCTCGGGCTGGGACCACACTTCTGGTCCTATGCCCAGTGACCTCATAGCCTCAAGGTCGCAGATAGGAGACTGAGGGAGTATGACCCGCGTTGCACTTCTGCCTCCTGCAGCGGAAGCTGAGAGCCCGGTACCAGGCTACCCCACCACTCCCCTCTCTTATTTATGCTCTGGCTGACAGAAGTGAGGTCCTCAGGACTCCTCCAGGAGCGCCGTTATAATTCACCGTTAATGAGCTGGGTCATTATTTTTAAGGCCCCATCAATATCTCCCTGTGGCAAAGCCAGCTTTAAGCCATAGACATTTACATACAAATTGCAATGCGTCCCTACACCTTCGTCACTTCCCCTAGAAGGGACCGCTGTGATCGTGTCTGTCAGTCCCCTTTCCTAGCAGCAAGGAAAGAGAACTCCATCCTGAGCGTAGGGAGCCTGTGCAACCTCGGGCCTCTGGGGTCCGCGGTGGAGACAGACCCGGCACAGGCAGACACCCCAGCCCGCTAAGCTGCAGGATTCACTGAAGCAGCCACGATCAGAACAAAAGTAAAGCACAAAGAGTGCCCGCAGTGAATGTTTTTCTGTGTTCAACATACCCACGCCAGCAGTGTTCTTGTGTAACATGGAGGCGAACACAGATAAGCTAGGGCTTTCATCTCTGGGGTTCCATTGGGTTGGGATCATTGAACATCAATGGAGGAGTGATTCCATCACTTTCTATGGTCAACATAAAGCCCTGCAGTGATATCACACCAATCATCCAGATGGGACGCGGTAGCTTTCCTCTTTTTCTCTTTCCTCATCCTCACAGCCATGTGCCCCGGTCTAGACAGACCTGGGGCCCTACGCAGCATGAATACACTAGAGATTGCATGGCCAGTGGACAAGGATGGTGCAAAGTCTAAGAGAAGCAACTTTCTGTATAAATTCCGTATGCTGTCTATAAATTGGTATATATTAATATTTTGAGCTTCAATACCCAATAGAAAAAGAGGAGGCCTGTTTTGATTTGGTTGTTGATTGTGGCGAGCACTTGGATATTTGGCAATCCAGATGGGCTTTGGTGTTGGGGTTTGGACTAGACCCTGAAGGTAAGGCAGGATTTGCCAGGCCGTGGGAGGCAGGAAGGGTGAGAGGAAGAAGGTGTTTTAAGACGTAACAGACAGAATACGGTGACCTGTGTGGGGCAATGAGACCAGGCCAGGGGCTCAGTGGAGTGTCTAGGAAGAGAGAGTGTGGCCCGATAGTGGCTGATTCCTCGGTGTTAGGTGGGGCAGGGGGCACATGTCTTTTTGGGATGCATGAAAGTGCCTCAGAGACATGATTTTAGGAGATCCTGAAATTCTATGTGTAGGACCACAGGCCTGCGGGCCTGCAGGGAAACCCGTTTTTCTGGACCCAGCACCTCAGCTGCCCACAGCTCAGGCCTGTGCTCCCTGCTCTGTCTGCTGTAACACCCCCTGCCCCTCCCCCTGATGTGCCCACCACCCAGCTATCTTTCCAAAGTGGGTTCAAGTCATTGTCTCTCCATGAAGCCTTAGGTGATGTGATTCCCATCACCATGTGTTCACCTGAACTCTGGGAGGCATGGTCTTCCTCTTCTCTGTGTGACGGGGCTGCTCTGAGCATGAGGGAAACGGCCGGGGCCCTGGCAGGTGCTATCTGAAGGGAGTTGCAGAGCTGAGGATGGAGCTGGAAAGACCTAGACAGAATCCAGCTCCGCCTCTTCTCCGGGAAAGCCCAGTGACCCCCCAGAGCTTCACCCCATCACCTGGCCATAGGGGCTCTGGGCCTGCTCCGAGAGCTCTGGGCAGGTGAGGTGAGATGAAACAGGTGAGCTGACTTAGCTCCACTCCAGAATGTCAGAGGTGCCCCCAGTCTTGGTCTCCTCCTGTCTGTCATTGCCTCTTCTCTCCTTTCCTCTGCCCTCTGAGAACTGAGCCGGCCCTGTCTCCCTGTCCCCTGGCCCAGATGGAGATCATGTTGTTCTGCAGGTCACAGAGCTGCACCTCCCAATTTTTTTCAAGCTGTGGGTGCTGACAAATGATTTACTGGGACATTGGGCTAATGACAAGATGCTGCTAGGTCTCTACTCCCCTCCCCCACCTCCACCCTGAGTGGAAGTGCTGGCCTCTATGGTAACCATCAAACAGCAATCTCATAAAGCAGCCCATCTTCCAGGGAACAGGGTGGCTCCAGGGGCCATATTGCAAATGTTTGACCCCCAGGTACCTCCAGGTCATGGGGATTTATTAGTTGGAATCTGCAGTTCAGCAGATGACATTTTAAAAGGCGTTTTATTGCCTCGTGACCTGTGTGCATTGCAGGGCAATTCCGAGGCTTTGCTTCTGCAGGGATGTCTAAGCCCCAGTGGCTCCCAAGAAGTTGCAGGCCTGCCCGCCCAGCACAGAAATCCAGGTCTGATCACTCCCACCCCAAATCTCATCTCAGGCTCCCCTCCCATCCCAAGTTGGGACTTGATGCTGAGAGGGCTTTTCTGCTCAGCATCCAGCGTGGCTCAGTGGTGGAGCAATGACCTAAGAACTAGGAGGTCACTGTTCAATTCCCAGTCAGGCTACATGCCCGAGTTGTGAGCTTGATCCCCAGTGGGGGATGGGGGTGTGCAGGAGGCAGCCAATCAATGATTCTCATCATTGATGCTTCTATCTCTCTATCCCTCTCCCTTCCTCTCTGAAATCAATCGATAAAAATTTTAAAGAAAATCTCCCCAAAGGCTATACAAGTTAGACTATGCTGTGCATATAGGAAAGCTGAGGCTCAGAGAGGCGAAGGAGACTTAATTAAAGTCTGACAGCTCATATTTGACAAAATGAACACTGCAACCCTAGGGTAGCCACCCATCACCATTCCACTTCACAAGATACTTAGGCAAAATGCTCCCATTTTCTTGAAGAGCAATGATCTGTAGGGCATACATTGAAGGGTGGTTCCCGGACTGGCATCACCAATGACTGTGCTACAGAGAGTGGCCTGGAGATCAGGCTCTCAGGGAAACTCAAAAGCCACTGGGAGATGCAATGTGAGTGACCCTTCTCTGTGTGTACCAGGCAGCCCCGGCTGTCGTGTCCTCCTAGAGCAGCATGACCTATAACACACAGCTTGTTTCCAAGAGCATTTTGAGGAGGCAGAATTCCCTCCTCTAGACCACACAGTCTGCCTCTGAGGCTTCCTGCAGCCTCTTGGAATTTCCCTTGATTGTAGCACCAACACCAGGTATTATAATTATCTGTGCCATCTTCCAATCCCACACCTATTCTGAAAGCGACTGTGGGAGGAGACTAGGGTGATTCATGCTGTCTCCCCAGGACCTTCCCCCATGCCTGGCTCCCTGTAGATGCTCATTATATGTTGATTGTTTTGAGTTGAGCTCCAAATCTGCCCCCTGGGGGGACGCTGTCTCTTCCTTTCAGGATTCCTCCCGTGAAGAATATGTTTCCTGCTCTGACACATGGCTCAGGCATGTGGTCCAAATCCGGCAAGACTCGGCCCATTCTTGTCGGATGAGGTTCAGTTGATAAAAGTCACACACGCTGCTGTTTTGTCAAACACCGGCCTCCAGGGTGCAGAGGCACGTGAGCTCCTTCATTGTGTGTGTGTGTGTTTTTTTATTCAAGATCAATGAAACATAAAGTTGAGCCCAAAATGATAAGGATCTTGTCTCCACACTGCCAGCTGCTCCCTTTTCCCTGGGCCAACTCAGTCTTAGCTCCGATCAACAGGCTTTTATTGGGTGTCTACGCTGAGCGAGTAACTGAATGAGACATTAGAACAACAAAAATGAATCAGGTATAGTGTAGAAGTGCAAGCCTGCCAGAGGAGAAAAGGGAGAAATCAGATCCTTAGGGTATCAAACAATGTATCCTGTGTAGGAGGCTCACACATGTATAGACTCATGGGTTGGGGAGATGGCTGTGGACTTGGGTGGCCATGGGCCATCTTTCAGTGGAGGTAATGCCCGTGTGTTAGAGAGTAAATGAAAGTGTTGGTATGAGAAACTTGGAAGGGCATCATAGGCATGAGCAAAGGTATAGAGGTGAGAAAGGGTTCCTTGGGCACAGGGAACTTCATACTATTTCGTGTTCATGGAACAGAGTTTAAGTTAGGGAGGGGCAGACTTGGGAAAAGAGAGACCCATCATCGAGATTTAGTATGGCAGCCTAGGGAGATTTAGCTCTATGCTATAGGCAACAGGAGTCATTGCAGGATTTTAAATATGGTAACAAAGAGCCATGGGCCCTAGGAAGATCCTGTTGGTAGCCTGTCTAGGGTGGATTGAAGTTAGAGTTGGTGGGGGAACGATCATTTATAAGACTGGTGAAGAAAGAGGAAAGATGATGAGTCTTAACTAAGGGCAGTGGAGATCGGATGGAGAGGAAGGGGAGGTTTGTAAGATACTCAGGGGAAGATGGACTGTCAAGCTTAGGTGAGCAATTAGATGTGCAGAACCTAGTCTTCCTCATTAAAGTTGCCACTTTAGGGCCATGCACTTGTCCCTGACTATAGGGTACTAGGAGCCTGTAGGTGGACTCACGTGATTAGCAGAGACCAGATGGAAATATGTCAAGTGGAGCCCGAGCCCTGTCCCTTGGACTGACTGAAAGAGCACAGAGCATCGGAAATTGAGGGAGAGCAGGCAACGTCTTGGGAAAAGAATTGCAGGGTCGTAAAGAACACGTGTTGGTCCATCAGTTACTGACTACAATGCCCAATTCTCCAAAGGTGTACTGTGGTTACGGGCACAACAAGGTTCATTTAATTGGTAGCCTTTGCAATGTTGTTGCTCCCCAATCTTCATAAAAAGGAAATGAGGGCTGTGGTGGGTGGATGAGGTGTTGAGCTGCTCTGGCTACAAGGAGAGAGGTCGGGCCTTTGATGAGCTCTGTAAATAATCAGTAGCACATGGCCATGCTACGCGGCCCAACTCATAGACTCGCATAGCACTGGGGGAATGCTAGGGGAGGCAACACCAGAGGCAAGGGGGCAAGACATTGGCAGGTGGCTAATTGGATAGCTTGCCACTATGAGCAATGTTCAACAGGGCTGGTGTCGGACAATGAGATAGGAGAGCATATGCCTTTGAATTTGGGGGAAGGGCAACATTGAAGTCCAGTCCCTACTATAGACTAATTGTTGAGCCCTGTGCAGAACCTTGCCTTTTTCTAGATCTGTTCACTCATCCACTTAGCTGGGAATGAATATGAGTGCCTACTTCATGGGTTTTCAATGACAATTTAGTGAATGGCAACAGACAATCATGGTTAAGGAAAAGCATAAGGTTGGGGTGATTGCCTCTGCTCAGATCCCAGTTTCATTCCCTAGGACCAGTGTCCCTTGACCAATCACTCATCTCTCTCCATCTGTGTCCATCCTTCTGAAAACGGAAGTATCAGTGACACTCACATTGTAGGATGGACGTTGGGATTAACAAAGAAGACACGTGTGAATGTTGGCACCTAGAAAATGCTCATTAACTGGGAACGTGCCCATGATACAAGGGATAAGCACTGTGTTCAAAGGGTGAAGAGGCTTATTGCACCCCAGACACGGTCAGATCAGAACACTGATAATCAACCTCTGACTCGGTGTCAGTATCTATTAGGTGTGCACCATTGTCCTCCATATAGACCCAGCCCCATCACTTATATTCCCACTTTACAGACAAGTCTAGCGATACAAAAAAATTAAGTGACTTGCCCAGGATTGGAATCCTGCATAATAACTCCAGAGCCAATGCCACACTACATGGCGTTACCTGCACACCTCTTCATGGCAATTGGGGATCCCTGACTGTCCTTCCAATGGCCTGGCATTTGTTGAGGGCCCACTGTAGGCCAGGCATGTGTCAGGCACTTTGCCTACCTCATTGTATTGTCACAACCACGTGACAATGTGAGCTGGCTACTATTGCCCCCATCTTACAGACTAAGTGACAATCCAAAGTGGCCACTCCCCGACTGTCTCAGGTCCTGCTTTGGACCTAAGTCTGCTAGATGTGAGGTCCTTGTTCTCTCCCTAACCACCCCCCGCCCCCTGGCGGTCCTGCCACTGGGAAAGAAATTAAGAGGAAGGGTGGAGACGATGATCATGCCTTGCATTTTTGCTCATAGCACTTTCACAGGCCTTGCTCTGCTAAGAAGGTGTTGTCATCCTGGTTACACATGACAAACCTGAGAATGGAGCATACTAAGCAACCTCCCCAAGGTCACAAAGCAAGGCTGCAGCACCCAGCTCCTCAAATTCCCTTCTGGAAGCATGGAGGGCCTGGCGTTCAACACGTAGCTCGTTTCAAAAAACAGAGACACCTTTCTGGGTCATATCCCGGACAACCAGCTTCATTTTGGAATCTGGAGAAGGGCCTCAGGAGCGGTGGGCCACATGCCCCTGGCCACAAGGAGCTGTGCACTCAGCCTCTACCTATGGGCTGGCAGCATGGGATGCTGCTTTAATTAGGTCGCCATGGTAACGAGCTCCAGGAGAACAATAGCTAGTTGTGTACTTGTGAAAATCATCAGCCGAAGACAAGGCCTCGCTAAACTGTAATTACGCTGGAGTAGAAGCGGATCTTCATTTCAGTGAGAGACAGAAACAGCCAGCCTCACCTCCTTACCCTCGGATGGGATCTGAACACCAGGGTTTGGGGTTCCAGGCAGTCTTATGGTTTAAATCTATACATGGAGTGTTAAACCCCACATCAAAATGATCATCTTTACATCCTGGGTTCTGAGTTGCTCCCACAGGTAAGGAAGGTGACAAGAATCAATAGGTGGCATTTATGGCATGGAGATGTGCCAGATGTTTCATTTGGTCTCCCCTAATCACCCCCAGCATCACCTGCTGTGGGTGTCCTGAGCCCCACTTTACGAGGCAGGAAGCCACGAGGGTCCTGCCTCAGCCATGCCCTCACTGAGGAGCTGGGGAAGGTCTTGACCCCGGGGTGTTGGGCTCTGAGGCCCAAATGCTTTGCTCTGAGCCGCATCACAGTTCAAGGACAAAAGGAACATCCCAGTCCGGCTGCACTTCTAAGGCGCCCTCTGAATCCTCCTTTTGATAAAACGTGAGGGCTCGCTTTTAATCTGCTTAGTTTGGCCAGTCTGATAAGATGCAGTTCACCCGAGCATCAGAGTCCCAAGACCCATAAATACCAGAAAGATCATTTAAAAATAAATTACCGACTGAAAGCAGGGAAAACGCATCCTTGGATTGTTGCTCTCCAGGCCCATCATAAATCTGTTGTCTTTTCGGCTCTGCAGTGGCCAGGGTCATAGACCGTAAAGAGCTTCTGCAGAGAAATTTGAAAAATCCCAGCAAGATGGGGCATGCGGGAGTCATAGGAAAGGCATCCGTCTGCTGCGCCATGCGCCCAGGTTGAAGGATGCAGCCCCAGGCTGGACGGGCCAGGCAGCGTGGGCACAGACACAGGGAGCAGCCTCCCCACCTGCGTGACATTGGGGGCACCATGCAAAGACCCCCGCCCCTAAGAGGTTCCGGTGCCTGACCTACTTTCACGGAAAGGAACCAAATTTCCAGTCTCACTGCAGAGAGAAGCTGTGTTTCCCTTTGGAGATGGGACCCAGTGACCTCAATTCATCAGACTGAGGGTGAGTCTGATTTTAGACTGTGTTGTTCTGGGGCAGTGGTCGGCAAACTTATTAGTCAACAGAGCCAAATATCCACAGGACAACGATTGAAATTTCTTTTGAGAGCCAAATTTTTTAAACTTAAACTTCTTCTAACACCACTTCTTCAAAATAGACTCGCCCAGGCCGTGGTATTTTGTGGAAGAGCCACACTCAAGGGGCCAAAGAGCCCCATGTGGCTCGCGAGCCGCAATTTGCCGACCACTGTTCTGGGGGAAACACAGTTCTGTTGGAAGAGAGGGGAGAGAGAGAGAATAGCTCATTAGGGAAAGCACAGGCCTGAGGTGAGGAGCAGACAGGAGTAAGGGTGTCAGGGCACCCCTCTCCCCACCAGCGGCCCCTCATTCTGGTGCAAGAGAGCAGGGAGGTGTGGTGGCCTCAGGGGGCCTCTGGACAGTTGACAAAGCAGGGTCAACCTTGGTCCTCTCATCTGTCACCTCTTTGAGTTGTTGTGACCGTTGCAGAGAAATGGTGCCCTCCAGCCTCCTGCTCAGAAAACGCACAGTGACAGGCTGTGACTCACCACCTGGGCTCAGAGCAGCTCCAGGGGGACAGCGATAGATCGGCCTCAGGGGTGGTGTCAGCACACCCCCCTCACCCTCCCTCACTTTTCACAGCCCACAGGAGAAATGGGAGAATGTACTAGTATTATCCCCCACCCCCACCCCCCAGGAAGGCACAGGACTTTGAATCACTAGCAGTAGGAGCTGTAGGTGCATCCAACATGGTCTAAAACAGTGATTTTAAACTCTGGGATAATTCTGGCTCAGAGAATGCGGTGAGAGCTAGGGACCGTTTCCCTGTGGGAGAAAAGCCTATGTGGAAACACATCCAATCATGTGTGAACATTCTCTGGGGCTCTGCAGCTCTCTGATGCTTGTCCATGGACCCCTGTGGGCTCACACCCCCACGGGAAGATCAGTGCTCTGGTCTAACCTCCTCATTTTATAGATGGTTGATGGGGAAGAGGAAAGGACTAACCCCACATCACTAAGTGAGGGAATGCCACATTAAAACCCCATTCCTCCCTCTCTCTTCCCCCACCCACCTTCTAACTGGCTCCCTAGCTTCTCTCCAATATAGTCTCTACACCACAATAAAATAGCCTTTTTCATATACAAATGACATCATGTATCGCTCCCATTTAAAAACCTTTAATGATTCTCCATGACCCCTGAGAGAAGATCCAACATCTTTCACATGATCTACACACAAGCCAGGGCATCATGTTATGTACCTGGAGGACAGTCTGGGGGCTGGGACTCCAAGCAGCTTTATGGTTTAAATCTGGTGCCCCTGCAGGGCTCCCAGGAGGACCTCAGCACATCCCTCCAGCCCCGTTCTCCTCCAGTCTCACTCCAGCTATGTCCATCTTCTCTCAACTTCTTTCACATTCCAGGGCCTTTGCACAAGCTTTTCCTTCTTCCTGCCACACTCTTCCTTCCTTTCTCCCCTGGCTACCTTGTATTCATCCTTCACTTCTCAGCTCCCCCGCCCCCTTTTTGTGAGGACTTCCTCAAGTGTAGCTCACCTGAATTAGTCAGGGTCCAGTCCGGACCTAGTAACCATAATATATTATTCCAAACAGAGGGGATTGAATATAGATTTGCTGCATAGGTATTGAAGACAAAAGCTTTTTAAGAATCAATGCTGAGTTAGCCCAGAGATTCGTGACTTCAGGAAGCAAGTACTAGCCTTAGGGTTGGGGAATAAAAAGGAAGAGATGGAGTTACCAGAATCTAGAAGTTCAGAGAAGGGGCCTGTGAGGTAGTGCTCTGACCTCCAAGTAGCTGGCACATGTGTGGGGTGGGACCTCCAAGAGGGCCCACACAGTTGGAGATTAGACCTCTGCAGGGGTGGGGGAGGGGCACACTTTCACAGGTGGCACTGGGACCTCAGTGCCTAGGTAGCTGGTGTAAGGACATGGCTGGGGTCTGTAGTGTCACCAACTGAGAGGGACTGGAGCTCTCCTCTGCTGCCGTGAGAGCTAGGGGGAAAATGAAGACTTTCCTTGATTCCTC
The DNA here is from genome assembly GCA_026230045.1 of Corynorhinus townsendii. NCBI lineage: Eukaryota > Metazoa > Chordata > Mammalia > Chiroptera > Vespertilionidae > Corynorhinus > Corynorhinus townsendii. The sequence continues at coordinate 165,145,496 of JAPDVU010000007.1, forward strand.
CTGTTGCCAGAAGCTAAGAGGGAGCCAGCTGGCAAGGGAGTCTGGGACATGTGGTTTGCAGACTCCCAACCCCAGCATCATAGAGCAGATTAGGGAATAGGTTTGGCTGAGAGACCAAAGTAAATAACTGGCACAAACCCAGGCCACATTGCTTATCTACTGACCTTTGCATCTGACTATATAGGCTCTATGAACGTTGGCCAAAACCATCTCCTATGCCAGCACGAAGCCTCTGGTCGGCACTCAGCAAGTTGACCAGTTGACTGGGAGAAGTAAGATGTATCTGAGCCTCAGCTTCCAGGGCTGTGAAGTGCAGCTAAACCCCTCTCCACGGAGTGATTGTGATGATTACTAGGATGATGGACGAGAAAGGCCATGAGCTATGTGGACTGGGGTCATGACAGAACGTGAGAGCTCTCCATGGATAATGTCTGGCTTCACCAGGAGCTGGACTCTGGGCTGGTTTTAAACAGTGTGGGAGGATGCTGAGGAAAGAGTGTGAAGTCCACTTACTGCCTATCTTCCCCTAAAGAATTTCAAAAGCTCCTTCTGCCTATTTTTGTCCTGTGGTGCTTGAGTGACTCTGTGGGTTATCACCTGCGACAAACATTTTTATATGAGTGTTGACGTTTCTGGTGTTTCCCGATAGGGCAACATCACCTACGGAGCCCTGTGAAAAGAAGTCAGCAAACGTCCTGACCTCAGAGTGTTAGGGGTGGAGACAACAGACAGAGAGGGGGAGGTCTGGAGGATTCGTAGCTGGTATCCAGAAAACCATGAACACAGTAAATTCTTTCTAACCTATCTGGGAAGCCCCCTGGGGGAATCTGTGTCACAGGAGATCTCAGAGATTAGAGCATTTTGCATGGACCAAGACATGGATCAAAGATGTGTCTAAACATGCCCTTTGGGTGTAGAATTCCTCAGGAACCCCTTCAAGAAGCTGTCTGTCACCTTGTCATCCTCCCCCTGGACCAGAGAGTCAGATGTGAGACTTCTGGTCTCTTTTTATTGGCTGCCCCGTGAGCGAGGGTGAACCCCTTTCCCTGCATTTGCTGTGATTGCTTTCAGTTGGGGTTGTGCATTTGAGTCATCTGGGTCACTTTCTCCTAGAGATCTGATGTAACTGGTTTGGGGTGGGACCCAGGTATGACACAGTTTTCAAAACTCTGTGCCTTCAGGGATGACAACCACTGTTCCAACACCTTTCAGTGTTCATCAGAATCACCTGGAGGATTTGTTGAAACACAGGCTGCTTGGCCCCACCTCCCCAGTTTCTGATTCAGTGGGTCAGGGGCAGGACTGAGAACCTGCATTCCTAGCAAGTTTCCAGGTGGAGGCTATGAGTCCCGGACCAGGTTTTGAGACGCCCTGCTGTTTGTTGTCTCCACCCCTAACACTCTGAGGTCAGGACGTTTGCTGACTTCTTTTCACAGGGCTCCGTAGGTGATGTTGCCCTATCGGGAAACACCAATGGTTTCAATGGTGGGGTGACTTTGCTTCCCAGGGGACATTTTTGGTTTTTACAGCTGAAGTGGGGATGCTACTGACATCTAGTGGGTAGAAACCTTGGATACCGCCAAACATCCCACAATGCACAGGGCATTTTCCCCAAATGAAGAATTATTGAGCCCAGAATGTCAACAGCATGACTGCCTCTGCCATTTCAGGGTGCATATGAATCACCTGGAGGTTTGTTAGAATGCAGATGCTGACAGCACCAGTCTAGGGAGGGCCCCAAGATTTTGCATTTTTATAAACTTCCAGGTGATGCCCAAATTGCCAATATTCCATGGCTCGGGTTACTTCAGGTTACATCCTCCCACAGCCTGAGATAGACAGGTAACTCTGCTATTCACTGCTATGTCCTCTGAGCCTACAACAGTGTAATTGCTGGCATCGGAATCCTCAATAAGTATCAGAAGTCTGGAAGACACTCATATGTAAACTGAGCTGGCCTCGCCCACCCACCATCACTTTTGGTCATAAGTCGAGATTTAGTCTGGTCCTTCTTGGTTCCTCTGAAGCTGGACACAAAGCCTGGCACAGATTAGGAACTGTGTCCATGGCTGTTGTATACAACCAGAGGGCCACGGTGAAAACTAGCATTCTGGAAACAGTAGATTCTCATTGTCCAAACTACTGTTGTTGGTCCCTCCTTCAAAATGAACCCCTTTCTTGGTCTCAAGGTCCTTTCACTTTCATTATCTTCTTTGATCCTCATCATGAAGTATGAGAAGAGTGAGGTTCATACAACCCCACTTACAGACAGGAAAATTGGGGTGCAGAAAGGTATAGAACCTAGAGTAGAACAAGAGCCCAGCAGCCGGCTGTGCCATGCCAAGCCTCTCCCATGTCACCCCAGGCTGCTCCCTCTGCTTCTGTCCTCCACTCCCCTGAACCCCACCTCCCTCCTCTGTTTGGTCTCCCCTCTCTAATCCCATATTTTTGCCTTTCATTCCCTCCCATGCCACATACCAGAGGGCTATCTCCTCTGCACACTAGCTTTCTTTTTAGCCTATCTGTCTAGGACTGCCTGGGATGGCTGACAGCTTCCTGAAATGCCAACTCCAGGCATAGGATCACTTCCACTGGTGGAGAAAATCAAGGTCCCACCTTATTTCCTGCTCCTTTTCTACCAGTTCCTTCAGCCACATTGGGATAGTTAAAACAAGCTTGGCCATGAATTGAGAATTACTGAAGCTGGAAGTTGGGTACTTGGGAGTTCATTATTCTCTTATATTTTTATATTGGTTAGAAATTTTTCATAATGAACAGTTTTGAAAAAAACAAACAATATGAACCCAGAAATAAAATTACTGGGTATGAGTGTTTCCAAGGCATTTGAAATGTATTGTCTAATTGCTTTCTACAAAGCCTGTAGCAGTGTGTAGACCCACAAGTAGTGTATGAGAGTGCTAAGGATATAATATTTTTAAGAAAATATATGCCCTGGGTGGTATGGCTCAGATGGTTGGGCATTGTCCTGAGCACTAAGGGGTTGCCAGTTTGCACATGCCCAGGTTGTGGGCTTGATCCCTGGTAGGGGACATGCAGCAACGGGCATGCAGGAGGCAGTCACTCAATATTTTGCTCTTGTATCAATGTTTCTTTCCCTCTCCCTTCTTCTTTCTCTAAAAATCAATAAAAAATTATGTCTAAAAAAAGAAAATATATCATTGCTTGGATAAATGTAAGAATGTGTATTTCTCAGTTCTCCACACCTTTAGAATGACTACTGGCCTATTTTATGGGATACTTTGGCCCAGTCATCAATGCACACCTGGAGGCCATGTCCCTGAACAGCAGGGTAGGGGGCGAGTCAAGGACTAAATGAAGTTCAGCCTAAGAGTCTTGCACACTCAGATTTATACAAATTTCAATTACCCTAATGAGGGGTTTCTATGTTACTTCTGACACCATTGCAGGACATCTTTTTGAAAGTCCACGGAGGTATTTGTTTAATGGGAAAATCTGCAATTGCAGCTTCTCAATGAAATCTGATTATCTTTAAGAGGCTCTTCACATAAAGATGGAGGGGGGATCGATGCCCAGGTTTCTCTGCCTCGCATAAAAGAGATTTCTGCTATAGGATAATTCTGAGCTCCTGTAATCTTCCAATTATGTTTGATTGCAGAGCCACTTTCCTGTCTTGGTATTAAAAGATGGTCAGCGTTTTTCTGCAACCAACACCAACTATCAGATGTAGCAGCCACTTATTTCAGTGGCTTGTTTATCATCAGCAGCTCTTGGGGCATGTGGAGCACCCCTGCCTTTAAGAGGAGCCCACCCCTGCCTTCAAGGAGGACCATGCCCTGACTATTAGTCACCCCACACATAAGAGGTGTTCATGACCTGCCCTGGGAAGGTGAACCTTCAGTCACTTCATAAGAATAGAGGGCTAGGGTACCTCTATGAGGTCACCAGATGAATGGGAGAGTTATTGGTTTAAGTGTGAAAAGTCGCATAATTCAGATACTGTGTTAGATATTGATAGTACAGAGATAGGCAAGTCAGAACCTTACAGTGAGGTAGACACATGAACAAATAATGAAAATACCACTTGCTAGAGGAATCTACCAAGGTGATTTGTGGTGCAAAGGAGGGCTTAATTCTGACTGGTTAAGCCTGAAGGATGAGAAGATTGAACTGTTTTCAGGGCTTAAAAGGTGGGCAAGGAGGGGAGGGGCAGTCAGGCAGAAAGAAGAGTATGCAGAAAGACACAGAGACTTGAAATAGTGTAGAGCTCTGGGTGGAATGATACTTCATTTACTTTGGATCAAAGATAGAGCGAAGAGGAGAATGAGACGGTAGACATGTTGGATAATGAAAGGCCCTGTCTGCATACAAAGGCAGTGGCTCTGCTTTGTAAACTATGCTAACTCTTCCTGAGGGGTGTTACAGAGGTGGGTAGCTAAGCATTTTGAGGGGGGGGGGGGGCATTGAAGATGCTGAAGGAGGATGGGCTGTTGACTCAGAAACCAACATCTTGATTGAATCTCAGGGTTGAGAATAACCCTGGAACATGTCAAGCCAGGAGGAGAAGAGACAAGTCTCCTTCACAGAAGAGTTCATCGATACAAATCATTGGCATAGTTCATTGATGTAGACACTACCCTGGAAGTGCTGAAGCATAACCCCCCACTCCTGGGTGTGGGCTGCATATACTGACTTTTTTCCAATGTGTACAATATGGAAAGGGTGGGGGTGGCAGAAAGAGTAACTTTCCAGTTGGGAAGCCTGACAAATACTACCTTAACCAGGTGATCAAGATCAACATCGATGGTGATAAGTCTTATTGATAGTATGTAACCTTGATATGATGTGATGAGAATGGCATTTTCCCTCTGTGATCTTCCTCCCGATAACTCACAACCCCAGTTCAATCATGAGATGAGACATCAGACAAATCTCAATAGATGGACCTCTACAAAATATCTGACCGATGTTTGCAAAACTGTCAATATCACCATGAACAAGGAGAGTGAGGAACTTTCATAGCCAAGAAGAACCTAAGGAGACCCAAGAACTGCAATGTGGTATCTTGGATGGCATCCTGGGAGAGAAAAAGTCACCAGATAAAAACAATGGAAATCATAATAAACTATGGGCTGTAGTTCATAATAATGTATCAATATTGGTTTATTAATTGTAACATGCGCCCTATTGATGTAAAATGTTAACAGTGGAGAAATCTGGCTGCAGGGTATATGGGAACTCTTGTACTATCTCTTCAATTTTTCTGTAAATCTAAAACTGTTCTAAAACAATAAGGTATGTTAATAAGAAAAAGAAATGAGTCCAGAAGACATAGCCAAGTCAGTCTATGAACTTGATCCCATGTGGTCCTGTGGGGAGGAGCAGCCAGATGATGGAAGGATACAGAGTGAGTTAGCTAGCTGGAGAAAAAGAGTTTGCAAGAATGAAAGAGGGACAGATGCAGGACCAGTGAGGAGGGGAGGGTCCAGTGCCAAGAGAAGATTGTGGGAGGGTGGCATGGAGAACAGAGCAAGTGGTACCTGAGATGAACCTTGTAAAGCATGGAAAGAATGGGGGTAGGTAGAGATGAAGGAAATTTACCCAGGAACTTAGAAAAATGCAATGGTGAGAGGTCTCAAAAGGCGTGCCATTTGACTGGAAGGATCCATAGCTTTGTTGTGCTTTAAAGGACATTGTCTATGCAGAATTGAGCTTGGGGAAAACATTCTGAGTCACAGTGGTGATGGGAAGGAGGAGGAGGCGGAATAGCAGAAGGAGGGGATATCATCCGACAAAGTTTTCCAACATATTCGGGACCTAGTTTTAAAATACTAATATTGTAGAGGAGATCATTACTGATAGCATATTAATGGGAGGAAATGAACTCTCCTGGGGATCACTGAACTCAGATTACCCTCTTTTTCTCAGTGGTGAAGTTTGAGAGATAGTCAGTCTTTCTTGGAAGAGGGAAAACTGCCTTGACATATAGAGGTCAAGTCTTGCGCTAGAATTTTATAAGTAGAAATTGTTTGTTGAATGAAATAAGAGCAATTGTCGGAAGCCCTAAGTGTAACTGTCCTTGAAAGAGTCTTTGCAATTGGTGATTAAGTCAAACTGATCTACTTTATTCACTTATAAAAATCCGATTCTCAAAGTTGAGCATAGCGAAATATCTTTTTTAAAGCAATAGAGGAAATGGTTCATTAAAACTACCCTATTGTAAATGTTTTTGCTAAGAGAAACAATTTTTGTTAAAAGAAAGTAATGACCACAGAGAACAATCTGTCTTATCTGATCAAATTAGTGGTTTGCCCATTTTTTCACTGAATGGGTCCACCATGAGGTATTTCCGCTAAGAATTGCAATCAGATCTTTAAATGCATTCAAATGTTCAGCAGGTATGATTTACAAATGCAACACTTGCGTTCAATGTCTATGCTTTGCTCAAACACTTATGTGTTAAGGAGACAGATAGAGAGGACTAGGGGGAGAAAGAGCAGCAATTATTATTCAGAACCAAGCAATGCTTCTAACAGTCTAGAACTTCAAATTGTTTTTATTGCAATCTGAAATGATTAGCTCTAAGCAGCCCTGACATTTATCGGATGGCTATGAAAAGAAAGCAAAATCGGTCATGACCAAAAGGCCCATTTCTGCAGAAGTTCACGTTCAGTGCACCCAGTTGGCAGCCCCCCAGGAGGAGAGGAAAAGGAGGAGGTCTGCGATGCAGTGGCCACGGGGTGATCAGACCCGACAGAGGGCTGCTGGAGCTGATCTGGTGTCCAGATAAACGTGGCATTCATGCTTGCCATCTGTCCACAGGTCAGTGGGGACAGAAACTCAAAATCATTATCTCTAATGAATGAATATACAATGACAGTCTTGTGTGTGGCAAAGGATCATCGCATAGGAACATGGTTGAGGAAATCAGGCATTGGGTCAAAACGTCGCTAATCCTGCAAGGGAAAAGTGGTGTGTGTGTGTGTGTGTGTGTGTGTGTGTGTGTGTGTGTGTGTGTGTGTGTGTGTGTGTTGTGTGTCTGTGGTCCTTTCAGCATTAATATCCCAGAGAAGCTTGAAAGAAAGGCGTTTTCACGTGGCATCCTTGCCCTTTCCTTGCCCAGAGGAGCACAGACATTCTGCAGAGAAGGTTCGGGGTGAGTGTTTTCTCAAGAGCGTGCTCTTTTTCCTCCAGCGTGCCCATCCACCTTATCACCTCATTTTTCCTTCTGCTCTTGTGGAGAAGGAAGCTGACTTCCTCCCTGTTTTCTGCACAGTGCCATGCATACTTAAAAAGTTAGAGCCTGCTATTCTGGATATATCATGCCTTTCATTGAAATAGCAACTCCCTATTCTGTATTCATCCTCATTGCTTTCCAAGGTGAACGCATAAATTACACACATACATAACATATGTAAAAATATAACTTCGCAGAAGTTCCAGCTCCAGTAAACAGTTATTTACTGAGCACCTGCTCTAAAGTGGGCACCCAGGAGAACCAGGAAACGAAGAAAATGATTCCTGGTCTTAGCAATGCCATGGCTTAGTGCAGAAGACATCTGTGTGTATAGCTAATTACAAAGAAAATTAAGTAGGGACCAAACAGAAGTGAAGGAACCAGAGATTGGATGGAGCAGGGAAGTGGTGCATCAGGCATAATATCTGTGCTGGGCACTTGAAAGCCATCGCTGCCTTGGTTTTGGAAAATGTCCTTCCAGCGTAGGGAATCTTTGTCCCTGTTTTTCAGATAGAAAGGTTAAACTACAGAAGGGTTTAGTGAAAAATGCAAAGTCACCTGGTGAGTAAGTGGCAGATCTGGAACTTGAACTCAGGTCTGTCTGACTTCAAATCCCGCGCTGATAGGAATCTATGGAGAGCTTACGCAGAAGACTGTATTTGAGCTGAGATAGGCACAGAGGCACATTTGTTCCAGGAGGAGGAGCCAGATGAACTTGGAGGCACACATCTTGAGACTTGATAGGGCATCACACATGAGGAATAGCCAGGGGTCGGATGTGCAGGAAACAGACTCGGTGCCAGGAAGTGCAGAGGCACAATGACGCAAGAAGATGCCAGCATTGTGGAGGGCCTTGAACACTATTGGGCTGGATTCTGTGAGCACTGGAGACCCACTAGATAGAGTGGAATCCCTGAGTCCAGGACTAAGTTATGTCCCCATTGCAAAATCAGTCATGCCCAGGGTGGTCTGGAGGGCTGATGGAATAGACTCAGGAAAGTCTATGTGCAGGAGGGACCAAAGAACCTCCTAGATAGGCAATGATGAACCTTTTGGTGGCTGACCCCTCAGCTATGACCATAAGGAGCAAGGATCAACCTCTGGTCCCCAGCAGTATATGGGGATTGAGAATGAGCCTTACCTGGCGAGCCCACCAGGTAGCACACAGCTCAGATGGAGAGAATATTCAAGATTATAGGGACCATGATGTGCATCACAAAGTGCTGACATTGGAAGTTTTTTTCTGGCCCAGACACCTGGGCTCAAAGCAGCCTTTGCGAGGGGGCTATAGTGAAGGCCAGTGGTCTTTGCAATGGGGACACCAGAGATTCCCTGTGAATGTGAAGGCAGGAGGCCATGCTGCTCTTAGCCTCACAATTGGTTCCTCCGGGTGGAAAATGGAAGATCTTCATATATTCTCATCTGGTTCAATAGGAGTGAGAGGGAGAAAACGTGTCTCATGAATAAGAGCATGCACAGAACACCTGGACATATGCAAAGAATTTGGGAACAGTCATCCCATCAGCCTACTTGTGAAAAGGCCATAGATGGATGCGAAAGACAAATACTGTCAGTCGGGGGGAGTCCAAGGAGGATGCCATGTAGGAGGGATTTCTCCAAGAGTGGTCTGTGGGTTCCTGATGTTTCCCAGTGGTCTTGCACATGGTCTTTAGGTGGTATGATGGTTTTGACTGAAAACCTGTTGAAGCAACCATGTTCACATACATTTCATAAATTTGAAAGGAAGGATTGTGAATTTTCACATCATAAAAATTATGTGATTTTAGATAACCATTGTATGCTTAAAGGGTTTACAAGTACTATATGGATTATGTTATCAGTTCCCCTAAGATACTCTCTTAATAAGATATCTTAGCTATCATTTCTTTACCTCATTGCATCTTATTGTATATTTCGGGAAATGTATATATGTATTATTGTTTTGCTGTATTCTTCTTCAAATCCCAAAAGTCTGACTCAATGGCTCAAAAGGAGTTCAGAGAAGTGAAAAAGTTGTAATGATAATAGTAAATATTACAACTCAGAGCAAGGTCATAAATGAATGAGTGAATATGGCTATATATCAAATATAGAATAGTATTTCATGTATGATGGAGCAGGATGCTCTCACTCACGATTTTGCTCAAGCAGCCAATAAAAGAAAATGTGGCTCAGAAGTAAAATGATCTATTCAGAAATCAGAGTTTTGGGGTAGGGCATCCAATCATCCTTAGTTCTCAACATACTGTAATGAGGAAAATTAATCATACAGTCTCATAAAGTCATTTTTGATCAAAGTTTGTAGACATCTCTACTAAGCCAATCTGAACATTTCAGAACCAATTGTATAGAATGTCCCTACAGGAAATTAATGAATAGCATTGTGCTAAATGCAGGGCGGGGGGAGGGGGGGCGGCAGGGAGAAAACCCAAGGAGCATTATTCCAAGTTGAATTTTCATAGCACAAAAGCAGACACAATTACACTGTTACCAAGGAGCTTGTAAAACCACCCACAAAGTTAATGACAAATATGGTGCACAGATTGAGAGAGAGAAAGGGAAAGTAGCAGTTTCTTAAAGACCTAACACTGATGGACAGTAGATAATATCAGTAGCATACAATGGTGAGAGAACAATTATCACCACTGAGAGGAAGGTAATGAATGAGCTGTTGGTATGCATATAGCACAGTGACAAAGTGAACATGCCTAGTATCTTTTTACTGTATTTGTTACTGAAAACCATACTACAGGCAAATTATTTTTTTCCTCCTAGCAATGATGGCTTTGTGGGCTGTTATGTAGGTCTCCAGCAGGCAAGGACTGGCCATAGGTGTCAGGAGAAAGAACATCCGATATAATAAAAGGCTAATATGCAAATCAACCGAACGGTGGAACGACCAGTCACTATGATGTGCACTGACCATCAGGGGGCAGACTCTCAATGCAGGAGTTGCCCCCTGGTGGTCAGTGCACTCCCACAGGGGGAGCGCTGCTCAGGCAGAAGTCGGGCTCACTGCTAACGAGCACAGCGGCAGTGGCGGGAGCCTCTCCCATCTCCATGGCATCGGGGAGCAGGCCTAAGCCATCAGTTGAACATCCCCTGAGAGCTCCCAAACTGCAAGAGGGTGCAGGCTTGGCTGAGCCTGCACCCCACCTCCTCCCCAAGTGCATGAATTTTGTGCACTGGGCCTCTAGTAATCACATAAAAATAAAAGGTTGGACCTCAGAGTCAACCCAGCCATTGTTTATCTGCAGCTGGAGATCTACACTGAGTGGCCAGATTATTATGATCTCTTAATGCATAATAATCTGGCCACACAGTGTATATCCTATATAATAAAAGGCTAATATGCAAATTGTCCCCTCGATCAGGAGTTCAACCAGCAGTCAGGCCAGCCAACCGCCCATGTCCCCTCCCCCTGGCCAGGCTGGCCGGAACCCACCCATGCACAAATTCATGCACTGGGACTCCTATATATATATATATTGAGTGGCCAGATTATTATGCATTCAGAGATCATAATAATCTGGCCACTCAGTGTATAGTATGCCTCCTGATCTTGATTCAGGATATGAGGCAATAGTAACAACTGTAGTCATTCTGCTTTTTCATATTCAGTGAGAATTTGGTTGTATTGGGAAGAGGCACTAATTCAAGCTTAGAAATAAGTTATCTGATTAAAATATTTCTTCAAAACACCAATAATACAAGTAAGATCATTTTCATTATTTCAAATAGTTCCCTCAAGTAAGTTATATCTGGGCAAGATTTTGAAATCTTGAACCTATCACTTCAGAATATCATGTATGAATGTGCTCATGTTGAGGATCAGATACCAGCTTTCTTGATAACCCTGAATTTGGTAGAATTTTTGATAATTTCTTGATGATTTTTTTTACTTGTCTGAAAAAGAACCAATGCTGTGATATTTTAAAAATGCATCTTAATGCAACAACAGTGGAATAAATGCCTTTCAAAGCAATGTAGCATCAAAGAGCTGTTGAGAAATCCCTTGGCAAGTTACAGCATTGAGCCTACCAGAAACATCTATCTAACTGGTATGAACAGGGGCTGGGTACAAAATTACTGTTTATCATTGTTTCTTGTTCTACCTTGAGTTCAGTTGCCAGGGAAACACCTGTTAGAGAAGGCTGTTTCATATCCTCTATGCTCAACGCAGCGTTTGGTGCACAATAGTCTCTCAGAAACATGTCATTAAATCCACAAGTGAATGGACTGTCTAGAGGATTCAGCTCTAATATGGTGTGATAGTATGATCGCAAAATAAAATACTTTCTATCCTATTAACCTTTCAAGCCTCTAGGCCCTCTTTAAAATCTTTGCTGCCCTCCCTTCTCTCTGTCTCCCTGGGCTCACTTCCAAAGCAAAGTTATCCAGGATCTTGCAGGCATCCAAGTGAGACAAGCAAAGAGTTTCCCCCTAAGAATCTTATTGCAGGTTGTGGCATCTGAGGACCATTCCTGACATCAGAATTCTACTCCATGCCCAACACACAACAGGCTCACAAAGGGCATTCTTCGTTTGTCCTTGCTGTTGCTGTCAAGAGATAGGTTCTTTGGATATTTCGCCCCAGGTCTAGTCTCTTTAGAGTTTGGGGAATGGAAGGACAGATCTTATTTTTGATGAATTAATAGATTGATCATTGTCATCACTGAATTATCTTCAAAATACTAACATCTGCTTTGTAACCTGTTCTAGAATTCTACAGTAAATGAACACTAGTGTCCTCATCTGTAGCTTCCAGATCCCTTGATTTTGAACTTTGGGGAAAAAACAGAAAAGTGTTGATTATTTCCCAGTGTTTACTCAGAGCTCCAGCTGTTGGAAACTTGGGACACATTCCAAGAGGGGCTTGAGAACAGTATCTCCAGCATCTTTTAAGCATCCAGAACAGAAGTTACTCAAACCTGGATTCTTTAACTATTCACAGTACTTATATCAGAGTCCAATCCAAGGATCTAAAGTAGAAAAATATATGGGCCTTGTTATTCTGGAGAGATAAAGGCCCTGAGGGTGAAGCCTACTCGTGTAACTAAAAAGGTAAGAGAAGGCATCCAAGGGAAGAGCTTTATGAGATCTGCTAGTCTCGGGGGGAGAAGAGAGCATCTTAGCAATGCCTTTTTCCAGGAAAACCCTCATCTTCTCATCTAGAATTCCCCTAGTTAGACCTCAGTTCTGCCCCCTCCAATCTAACTTTAATAGGTCAATATGGTTTTTCTAAAGCACAGACTGATCATTTTGACCCATGTTTAAACTTTTTTGATGGCCTGTCATTATTGCCAAAATAGTAAAATGTAATTCCTGCACCATGGCCTAAACTACCCTCCATGATCAGACAGCTGTGTTTCTACAGTCTCAGCCTCATAATTCATATGCTCTTAATACAGAACCATGTTTACCACTGAGTGCTTCATCCTGTGATTCCTTGGTCCTTGTCATCAGTCGTTGGGCCGGGTCCTAGCCATCCCTCAAAACAGCACCAGCATCTTCTCCTTCGGGAGGTCCTTTCTGACTCACCATCCTGGTGAGACATCCCTCCTCTGGGCTCCATGTTGGCCCTGTGGCTCACCTGAACCACAGAGTCCAAACATTGCCAAGGACCAGCATCTGAGCCCATCAAAACCTCCCAAATTTGTAAATATCATAATAGTATATCATTTTCCCCCATAAGTGCAATAGAACATGACTCTGTGGCTGTTGCCACATACATGATGACAAGCAGTGATTGTACCACTTGGGGGTGGGCAGATTTATGACAGGTGACTGGGTCCCTCACTACCCTCTCAACATGGTCACATACATGACTTAGGCTTTGCCCTTTTTTAGGTTCCTTTTGCTACGATAACAAATATTACAAACTTAGTGGCTTAAAATGACATAAATTTATTAGTGTTTTAGGTCAGAAGCTCAAAATGTGTCTCATTGAGCTAAAGCCAAGGTTTTGTCAGGGTTGCATTCCTTCTGGAGGCTCTAGGAGAAATGCCATTTTCTTGCATTTCCAGCTTCTAGAAGCTTCCTATGTTACTTGGTTCATGTCCCAGCATCACTCTGATCTCTGTCCCATCCTCTCATCTCCTTCTCTGACTTTGATCCTCTTACCTCCCCCATTCATTTATAGGAACCCTTGTATTACATTGGGCCCACTCAGATCACCCAAAGAATCCCTCCATCTCAAGCTCTTTATCTTAGTCACATCTGCAAAGTCTCTGGTGCCATGTAAGGTAACATATTCACAGGTATTCGTTTGTGGACATCTTTAGGGGGTCATTATTCTGCCTATCACATTCCCAATACAAGCAAGAACATATCATGAATCCTTGGATTTTTGTGTCATAATTTAAACCGTGAATGATAGAATCATGACTTTGCAAAGGGTGATCCCTTGCCTGTTTGCCCCTCCACAACTCTGAGCTCCTTGAGGGCGGGGCCCATGTCTCAGTGGCGTCTGCATTCCTGACACGTGATGAGCTCTATGCACATTCATTGAACTGAGGCGCTTGCTTTTACTGGGAATAAGAGCTCTACGAGTGCTTTCAGGGAACGCTCCCAAATTTGGCTGAGGAATTATCTTTTCCCAAGCATGTCATACAGTGAAGATGCTTCTAGTTCTAACATCATATTCGGCACTCTCTGCCTCGCTACGATCGGACCAGAAGCTCCGCTCCAGTTGCTAACAGGGACCATGTTCCAAGCCCATAGCTCTGTTCCTGGACAGAGTGAGAGTGCGCGTGGCCGTTAACAGTAACAGTCTCGGCTGAGGACAGGGATCCGTTTCAGGAACGCAGGCCGCCTGGAGTCATCGTGGGCTTGCGGCAAAGTCTGGGTCACAGCGGCTTGGTCAGAAGCTACACGCTCATTTCTCCTCGGTCCCCGCAGCCTCGGAGCCTCTACCTGCAGAGGGGACATGGCCGCACACTTGGGCCCAGCTTCGGGACAGGTGTCCAAAGGAGGGCCTGGCTTTCCACAGATGCTCAATAAAATCTCAGCCCTTCGGCCCCCTCACCTCAGAGGGCACACCGAGGTAGGGAGTTTTGTGCAGAAGTGAAGGCACCAGGAACCATGGTTTGGCTGTGGGCATGCTGGGACTCTAGAACCAAAGAGAGCTTGCCTTGTGCTGCGCCTGCCCGTCGCTTTTACTGCAGGCCTTCCTGGGCCCGGAGCAGTGTGAGCCTTGGTATACGGGCGTCACCTGCTCTGCGTGGGTTTTGCAAGCATCACCCCTCCTTCTGCTTTATTTTCCAGCATCTCCCTGACATGAACTGGGCATAGGAAGGCAGGAGTGTGAGCTCACCTGCCCAGAGACTGAAGGGACCGTCACTTCCACCACCTGGGGCCAACCCATCGTATCTCAGAGACCTATTTTCCGCATCTGCAACGTGGAGACCACGAGAAGGCCCTGCGGAGGACACTGCGCAGACTAAACAAAGTAGCTGAAATCCATGACCTGCTGTGTTATTTACAACACGCAGCAGGCGGTCAATAAATGGTAGAAGCTTCATCACCGCTGTCATTGTTGGCATCACTTCTAGCAGCATCATTTCACTGGGGGGCTGTGGGCAGATCGGAGCCCGGGTGGTCAGGGAGGTGCTTCAAGGAGTCAACTGCAGTGCAGGCCCTCCCAGCTCCTCCCAGGCACACCCTGGCGACAGACGCAACTTTCTTCACTTACGACTCGTCAGAGCTAATCTCTGCAAGAGTGGGATTAGCTGGGTCCCTGCCCTGTCACCGCTGGGCCATATGCTCCTGAGTGACAGCTGCTCGGCAGCCGAGGCTCGGGGAACACAGTCTTTTTAGCCCACATTTGATAAACATACATTTCTTCTGTCTGTCCTACTTGGAGCCATCTGTCAGTGTGGCATGGAGTCTTCTCTGGGCGGGGACCATGCTGAAATCGGACCACCAAGGAAGGTTCAAGGAGAATGCTGCCACCAGAGAGGGCTGGGGTAGGGTGGCAGGGCTTCTCAGGACTGGGGAGGGCCAAGGCTGGGGCTGCCTGACCCTCACCTGCAGGAGCAAGAGCCTCAGTTTCCCAACAAGAGTCTGGCCTCCACTGCCAGGCTGGATGCTGTTAGACCAAAAGGATAGCTACAGCAGTGCTCCCCAAATGTTCCTCAGCTCACAGACCGCCTGGGGTCCTGCTCAAACGCACACTGGGATCCAGTGGGGCGGGGCCTGGGACTCCGCATTCCTAGGAAGCTCCCAGGGAATACTGCTGCTCTGAAGACCACAGCCCGAGGTTAGGAAGGGCACACCTGGGTCTATAGAGGGCCTCTTGCCAAAAGGATGCTTTTGAATGAGAGTGTGTCTGGACTGAGATAACCGGAAGCCTAGGAGGCCAGCCTATCAAAGCGCCTCCTGATGGAGCAGTTCCCACTGCCCCGCGCCTCCCAGCTCTCGGCCGCCTCCTGTGGGCTGTCAACACAGCTACATCAACCCACGGAACATAAAGCGCCTAAGAGCCATATCCTCTTTCATAGAATCGGATGCAGGTTCAGAAAAGGCACAGAAGAAAACAGAGAGTTAGAAGAAGAATATGGCCCTAGCTGGTTCGGCTCAGCGGATAGAGCGTCAGCCTGTGGACTGAAGGGTCCCAGGTTCAATTCCAGCCAAGGGCACAAGCCTGAATCGTGGACTCGATCCCCCAGTAGGGAGTGTGCAGGAGGCAGCCGATAAATGATTCTCTCTCATCATTGATGTTTCTATCTCTCTGTCCCTCTCCCTTCCTCTCTGAAATCAATAAAAATATATTTTAAAAAAAGAAGAAGAAGAAGAAGAGGAATATGTTGCCTAACACCTCTATTTGCTCAATGCCTGCAGACTGTAAGGGGGTGGGGCAGAGGCGGGGAGGCCGCACTCCAAAGGAGAGGCCCCAGAGCCCTGCAGGCAGGCCTGCCCCCGCCCCTTGGCCTCTGCTCCAGCTCTGGAGGTTTCCGTTGGGAAGCTACCTGAGGCACCTCCTTCACGGCCATCGGAAAGTGCGCGTACCTGCCTAGAAGCAAGATAATGGGAGCAATTTCCCAAATCGACTCTGGCGATGTCAGACAGTGACATCAATCCACCCAAATTGCTTTTGAAGATGGAATGCTCCAGATCTCATAATTCTTCCTTAATTGTTAAGGAACTAATTAAACCCACGGCATCTCTGTTAACTGGGTTTTACTGTGTTATTTTCACGACTGGACAAGCTAAGTCAGGCATCAACGGACTCACTGTGGGCTTCTGGCTCCTGACAAAAGGCGGTAATGGTATTTTCAATGAACAGAGTCTGTAAGCCCAGAACCCCAGGTGAGTTACCAGCAGGTGCTTGCCAGTTTCCACCCGGCCAAGACCTGGCAGCTGGGCATCACCTTCCCGGCCTGGTTCAAGGCAGCCCTTCCCATCCAGTGCATATACACACACGTGTGCCTATGCAGGTACACGCGTGTGTCCCGTGGCACAAAACAGATATGGCCCACGAGCCTGGGTGGAGATAAGCAAGCAAATGTACAATTTGGAATTTCATTCCTATTTTTCTTTAAATTGTTGATTAAGTCCTTTATTTTAATTACAGCCTTCAGTGACTCTCCGAAGGTCTGTCTGCCTTCCTGCACTTGCCCCGCGGGATCCAGGCCTCAGCGCCTCTGTGTGTGCTGACCCACTTCACCCACAGCGGCCACACTGCACCCCTCAGCACATGGCCTCCAAGCCTGGGAGCAGGTGGAGGCTATACGGACGGCGTGACCTAGCTCCTGCAACCTCTGTCCCCTGCCTACCCCAGTTCCCCGAGAGCTCTGTGGTGACACTCCTCACACTGATAAACACTTTAGGGGCCAGAGCAGTTGCTTGGCTTCCCAGGGAAATGGCAGAGTCAGAACGAAAGCCCCTATCCCTTCACGCTTAATATTCTAGAATAGCAACTTTCAACCGGTGCTCCGCAAGGGGCGCCTTGGCGTGCCACAAGCATTTTGAAAACACGCAATACTGACTATTTAGTCAGAGCATGGACCTCTTTTCCCTTCGATTAGCGAATAAAAGCATGACAACAGCCAACACAACAATGGCTGCCCGGTGTGAATCAATCAAAAGTATACCGATTTTCTCTTTTGTCAAATCGGCAGAAATCTGTTTTTTGATGTGCTGCAGAATGTTAGTAACTAGTTTATGTGTGCCATGAGTTGAAAGGCACTGTTCTGGAATAATGGGATAGAATGGAGATTAGAAATCTTGAACATGTGCAGTTCCTACTTTCTCCTTACAGAAGAAACTGTGGCCTGCAGAGAAGTAGTTAAGGAAACCTGGAGCAGTTCGTTCTTAATGATTCTGGAAGCGGGTCGCCTATCTGCCAGTCCAGAGTTTATTCAGCAAATATCCCCAAATTAATACTAAATACCTGTCCCCTTTGGGGGCAGGGATGTCTCCAGGCTAGACCCTGTCCTCAGAGACAGTGAGCCAGCAGGTGCAGGGGAAGAGGCCGGGCAGGTGGGTGTGAGTCACGTGGCGATGGCTGCTGAGATCCGCTGGGAAAGCAGGCCTTGGAAAAATAGAGGCCACATAGTCAGAGACACCTTTGGCATTCCCTCTGAGAGAAAAGGCTCTAAACATACACCCCTTCTCATGTCCTCCTTCTTGCTGTTTTAAAAACCAAAATAAACCTTTTTTAAACCAAAATAAAGCAAAGGAAAAAAATCCAGAACCTCGAAGAGCCTCTGCAACTTGACCAACCACTTATTTTTCCAAAACCCACTTCTTAGCCTCAAAAATAAAAACAAAAAGAAGAGAAATAAAAAGCAATGTGCTGCGGACTCATCTATTCATGCCCTTGCTTCCTGATGGAACAAATCCCTCATGAATTATGTACGTTCAGCTGCCACCCCCAAGGCCTTCTGCTCTCTGAGCCACGGTGGCCAACTCCCCAGGTGCACAGTGTGATCTCGGCTCCGGGACAGGCACCAGCACCATCCCCAGCGGAGGAACCTGGGTCCAGACCCAACGCCCCGACCCTGCCTGCCAGTGTGGCAGAGAGATGCCCACACCCAGGGGACTGTGACTAGTCATCAGGTGTTCAGTCTAGTTTCTGGAGAAGGAACAGAATCCCACACAAGCCCCAGGAAACAAAAAAGGGAGGAAACCAATCACCAGAAGGTGGCGCTAGACTTTAAGACAGGCTAGGCAGAAGGAGTGAAGCTGCTCAGAAAGCATTTCAGAGCTGGGAGTGTATCTGCAGATGAAATGCAACAAAGTCAGAGATGGAAAGACCCTGAAATCTCAGTCTACAATAACCCCACGTCACTTATGGGGAAACTGAGGCCCAAAGATGGACCAAGATTGGCCGACAATTGTATGGACCAGGAGGTAGAACTCATCCTATCAACTCTATGTACTCTGCAAAGGGCTCCTGGTTTGGGGCAAAGCTGAGGCCAGAGAAGACAACACGGGGATTGGCTGGTCACAGAGACACCAGGTCTAGGAATTAAAGTGCCAACAAGGGGCAGGACCCACAGTCTCTTCCTGGGGGAATGGTCATGGAACCTCCCAGAGTAGAGAGGAGGCCACAGAGGGTCCAGTCCCAGTGGCCCTGGGAGCATCTCTGCTTTGAGAGTGAACCAAACAAAGACCACTGGGCTCCACTTCCTCCCAGCTGTGCCGTGTGGACAGTTCGCCTCATGACTCTGAACCCTGATATAGCTTCACCAGACAAATGGCATAAAAATCTCCCTGGCTCAGAATCACTTTTGACAATGAAAAGTCCTAATGTCAGGTGCCCAGCGCTATGCCTGGCAGCGAGGAAGTGCCCACATTAGAAATCTCCCTCCTCTTTCTGACGCCCCTCAAGGAGCATCCTCCTGGCAGGTATTGCAGACTCAGGTGGGACTGCCACCCAGGGTGCACTGCAGAAAGAAGACCTTGCTCTTAGGACGTGGCTCATCACCAAGGACTCCGGACATGGAAGGTGGGATCACAGGATGAGTGAAGAGGAGGGGAAGGGTGAGTCCATCCTGCAGTCAGCAGAGAGAGACACTGACAAGGTAGACCAGCCCTCCTATACTCTTTGAAGCCCATTTATAAAGACCCAATTCCCTGGCTGGGCCCATTGAGCATCCATGGATATCTGCACACGGGCAGAGACATGCCCAGACCTTCAGGGGGAGGCATGCTGTGGTCACCAAAGGGCCAGGCTCTCCTGGTGGCTCAGACCCAGCAGGGAACCACATTGTAACCTTCTTCCCATCTGAGCAAGTGGCCGACTCACTTTTTTCAATCCCTGACTCTCATTCAGGGCCTGCGGGAGCCGGGCAGCATTATCAGCATCCTCTTCACAGACAAGAGGCCAAGCCTTCAAAGGGCTTCCTTGGAACCACACAGCAAGGCAACCCATTGAGTAGGTGAGGCCCTCGGCTGATAGACAAGGCCCAGGCCCCGCCTCGCTTCTTGTTGTGGTTCCAGAAATAGCTCCCCACAGGTCTGAGCCTCAGTTCCCAGCTGAGAAGTGAGGGGACAGAAGAACGGGCCTCCCTGAGATCGCTTCCGGCTCTGTGACCCTCCGCTCTGGATTCAGTCCTCCCAGCCTCCCATCTCCCAGGGAAAGACGTCCAATGGTCTCTGAAGGGCCACTGTCTAATCTAGAACATTGCATAGAGGCAGGACTTTCTGGGCCATCTTTTAGGGACATCATATGAGGAAGAGACAGAGGTCACCTATAAGGGCAGGGGGGCTGACTGCCATCCCTTTCCACCCATCCCATGCCCCCCCATGCATGGACTTCTGTGCTTCTGCCCAGGCCTCTACCAGTAACACTGGCTTGATGCTCCTATTATAACTGGCTGATAAATGAGACACTTCTCATTAAGCATCAGCCTTGTCCCTAATATATAGTTAGAGAAATATAGGCTCCCTGAGGCTGCGCCTGTGTGGCCCATACCTGTGCTGATGCAGCGTTTCACCCACAGCTGGCTGAACTGGACTGCCGGGTTCAAAATCCTGGCTGCCACCTGTTAGCTGTGTCACCACAGGCAGGCAGATCCATCCCCTGGGACTTCAGTTCCTCCACAGAACATCGAGGATAAAGGCACCTGTACACATAACTCATGTGAAGTATTTATAGTAACTGGTGTATAGCAAGTGCTTAGCAAACGTGAACTAAGATTATCAGTGTCCTTTACGTGCATTCATTTGACATGCACAGTGGGGCCCCCTCTGCGGGCACCAGAGAGATTCTTCAAAGAAAGGAAAGTTGCAGGGGCTTCTGGGCGTGTGCCTGAGGAGAGCCCCCTCTCAGGCTCAGATGTCCACATGGGGGGCAGTGGGGGGAGGGGGGCGTTGTGTAAGGCTACCATAGTTAGCCCTTGGGATTCTGCACACTCTCCTTTCTGTGTCAATGTCAACGGCCTCCTCTCTTCCTGACGTTGCAGCCTTCCCCTGAGGTCACTTGTGACCCTGCCTCGCTCTTTGTTCCAAGAAAAACCATCCTTTTGATTCATGCTTTCAAAAACCATTCGTGGTGTCCTGGCTGTGTGACAACAGCATGGTAGGCTTTGGAGGAGGAATAGAGATGAATGATATATTGTCCCTGTGCCTGAAAAGCCCACACCCCTCTATACACCCCTCCATACATCTCTCTGGTTCCTTCAAAGAGTATTTATTGAGCACTTACTAGATGTCAGGCACGTGTGTAGCTGTGATCAAGATGGACAGAGGGAAGCTACAGTTAACCGGGAGACAGCCTGTGAGAAAGCATGACAGTTGTGATGACAGGAGAGCGCCAGACTTCATGGGAGTGCAGACTAGACAACAGATAATACCAACAAAGAGAGATAAGGGTTGTGAGACAGGGAGGCCTAGAGACAGCTGGAACACACAGGAAGAGGCCAGCTTTTCTTAGGGCTCAGGAAAGCTTTACCATGAAGAGGAACGACATAGCATCATCGAAACCACGGGTTCTGGAGGCAAGCACCTGGCTTTGAAATCCAGACATGCAACTTACTGGCTTCTGGATTTCACTTGGGCAAGAACTCAGTCTTTCTAAGCCTCTGTTTTCCCATCCATTCAAATGGGAATAAGATCAGTCCCCGATGTATGACGTTGACATGGGGATTGAATGAGAGGATTGATGGGAAATGCATAGCTGTTTCTGCTGGTGTATATATATATATATATTTTAAAAAAGCCCAATAAATGTTCATCTTTATTGCTATGATTGAGTGAGATGTGAGCTGAAATAAGGGATGGCCAGGAAGTGATCATGTAGAAAGGCATCCCATACTCTGCCCTGAATGAATCCCTGGCTTTGGGCCAATCATTTCTTTCCCTGGGCCTTAATTCTTTTCATTTATAAAGTAAGCAGATCTCTTACTTATCATTGAGGTCTCTTTCTGCTATAAAATGCTATGACTCTAAGTGCTCTGGCCTTTTGAAGTCTATGACCACACAGAGGAACCAGTCTTTTACATGGCTGGACAGGACATGGCAGATATTACCCATTCATAGGGTCACCAGGAATCAGAGCTAACCCAGCGGCAGGTAACAGGCACACATTTATGCAGATCATGACCTAATCATATCCTTAGTGAAAGCAAAGTTGCTTATGTCAAAGATCTGGCACAACAAGGATGCAAAATTCCACGAAAACCAGTACCCAATGCTGGTGTGCTAACAGGACACTCCTGCCTATGTGCAGTCTCAGCCCAAGGCTGCACAACCAACTCTCTCCCCACTGAAAGTACAGGTGCGCAACAGAAGTGATGACAGAACCATCATAACATGCACTCAGCTTCGCCAGGCATGTGGTTTCAATATGCCCCGTCGTGCTCATGACATTGTGGTCGATACTTTATTGTCTGCCTTTCAACAGAATCCTTTCTCCGGAGTGCTGGCCAAGTGGCCAGAGCCACAGAAATTCAACTCAGTGTTGAGTCATTATCCTCTGACTTCTTTTTGGTTCTAGAAAAAAAAAAAAGGTGTTTTTTTCCTTGTTTCCTATCTTGTTCAATAGCATCAATACCTTGCTAAGACAAAAGCTGGGAGTCATCACCCCAGACTTCTTGTCCTCAAGTTCAATAATTAGCCAGGGGTCAAGCGTTGTAAATCCCATCTCCTGGAAGGATGCCTTTCAGACGAGTCCAGTGTGCTCTAGCCCCATTGCTGCATCCTGCCTCAGACAATCATCCTGTCCTTGTTCAGAATGTTGCAATAAAGTTGGTTGACTATTCTCCACCGGCTCCATGTTCTCTCCTGTTCTAGGTGAGCCCTTTCTACAATACAAATATAAATGGTCATGTATTCCACTACCTAACACTCTTCAGTGAGCTCCCCATTCGCTACGCCCATGTTCCTGACCTTAAGCATACACCTGTCACCTTGAGGGCCTGTGAAAACAGGCACTGGAGAGCTCATGCCAACAGTTTCTGAGACAGTAGGTCTAGGATGGGGCCTGGGAATTTGCATTTGTAATAAGTTGCCATGTAAGCTGATACTGCTTACTAGGGACCACACTTTAAGTACCACTGCCTCACAGTCTAAGATGTGAACCCCTTGGCCTGGCAGTCAAGAACTTTGACAATCTGTCCCCAGCATAGTTTTCTGTCATATCTCAAAATATACCACACTCACATAGAGCTCATTTTGTGATGACTGAAGCCAAATATCATTGTCAAGCAGGGTCTTTCTAGTTAGAGCAAAGAATCCAGACTGTATGAAGCTCACGCCC
This sequence comes from Corynorhinus townsendii, assembly GCA_026230045.1. Taxonomy (NCBI): domain Eukaryota; kingdom Metazoa; phylum Chordata; class Mammalia; order Chiroptera; family Vespertilionidae; genus Corynorhinus; species Corynorhinus townsendii. Next base: position 165,168,418 of record JAPDVU010000007.1, read on the forward strand.
TTAGAAGCTGGTGGTGGGGATGAGGCAGAAGTCAATAGAAGTCAAGAGGCAACCCAGGGCTTGGCCACCCAGCAGGTGCTGGCAGGCACTGACACCCAAGCTTTGTAGCTGTGCTTCAATGTAGACACCATCCAAAATGCTGTTTTCTCCCGATGCCTTAGAACCATGTGACAAAATAAACAGCACAGCCAACTCACTACGGAGGCCAAATATAAACAAGACCCAAAACAGAATAGCATGGATGGGAGCCAAACGGAGAGGTAGTTTAAGGTTATGAAATCTGGCTTGGAAATCACATGTTGTCTCAACTTGTAAACATCAAAGAGCCAGACTGGGAAACTGTAATAATATAATAATAATTAATAACAATAAAATTACACCTTCTCCACTGTTACCCCAGGATATAAAATCATTTTTAAAAATTAAGATGTAATAGGCGCATTAAGTCATTTACTCCGTCTCCTGAGAGGGAAGATCTGCACCACTTGCAGGATCTTTTGGTCCAGGGAAGACTCACAGAGGACACAGGGAGCTTCGGGAGAGGCAAGACTCCAGAAACCCTGCTAACAGCCACGGAGCAGCCGCCACCTCCTCCACCTTTGGAATTCTGGGTTTCCATAAAGGAAACAAGGCTTATTCCCACCTCCTTGGAAGGAAAAGAGAGGGCCTGGTACCCCCACCCTGCGCATCCCTCAGCAGGTCATCACCAGCCACCGTGTCCAGTGGCTGTGACCCTGGCTACCACACATGTGTTGGAGCAGAACACCCTGAGATGGAGTCACCCCACTGAACACAATCAGAGAACTAACCAGAACTTACTTTCAGCTTTTGGAGGATCTTGTGTGCATTTGCCTGTTTCTTTTAGGGGGTCATGAGCAAAAGAACCTGAAAAATCAGAGTTCACCAAGTGATGAATGACTCTCCTATAATATAATGTGATGGTGATGCTCAAGTCATTCTTTTGAGGTGAATTTTCCAAGATAAAAATAAACATTAATTTATTTTTAGCCTTAGCATCCTCACCCCAAAATCAACACCCCCAACAACAAAAACCCCACCTAGCAGGTGTAATTGCCCAATAGGGCTTTTGAATAAAACTGTTTTTTTATAGAATTTATTTGGGATGAAATCCACCTTTTCTGCTATCACAATACATATTTTCTTTTGTTGTCTCATCTATCATAAAATAAATTCCCAATGGGAGCTTTGCTAATCTATAAGGAGGGTTTTATGCGCTTGTGTCTTAATCATCTTCGCAGTGTTTGAGTAGCTCCTGACCAAAGGGGTTTATAGAATTTTAAATTTTTCCGTGGAACATCATCACTTCTTTTTAGAGCTGTGCCGTCCAATATGGCAGTCACTAGCCACACATGACAGTTTAAGTTTCAATTTAAAATTACTAACAAAGCCCTGGCTGGTTTGGCTCAGTGGATAGAGCGTCGGCCTGTGGACTGAAGGGTCCCAGGTTCAATTCCGGTCAAGGGCATGTACCTTGGTTGCAGGCACATCCCCAGTGGGGGTGTGCAGGAGGCAGCTGATCGATGTTTCTCTCTCATCGATGTTTCTAACTCTCTATCCCTCTCTCTTCCTCTCTGTAAAAAAAAAAAAATCAATCAAATATATTTAAAAATAAAATTACTAACAAAGTAAAAACCTTAGTCCCATATTTCAGTAAAATGTGTGGTTAATTCGCAGTAACCACATATTAAACGTTGGATAGCACAGAGAGAGAACGTTCCTTTATCACGGAAAGTCCTATTGAAGTTCAACTTGGTTATAGAGATTTATTCATTCTGTGACCTCTCCTCTCCCACCCCATCACCTGCTCCTGGAACCCGCCTTCACTACAACACCTCATCCTCGCTCAGCGAATGCAACTGCTTCCCCACTTGGGCTCCTGGACTCCCGCCTGTCCAAAACAGTCCTGCATCCTGGCAAAGAATGTACAAGAGATTCCTGCAAGGCAGTTCCTAACGCAGAGCCAGGCTCAAATTCCAACACTCAAATTATTGGTGTCTGATCCCATTATTATTTTCGAACATTTCATCCCTTTTGTCCTCAGATACATGCCTATCCCTTACGGACCTGCGTGTCCATTATCCTGCCTGCTCTGACCTTGAATAACTCTGAGCTGCCATTGTTTGAGAATTCCTCCAACTTTAGGCATATTCTCAGTGCCTCCAGACTATGGTTGGTCAATGTGGGCTCAATGTCACCTATGAAAGTTTGGGAAATGCAATCCAGGCTAAAAGCATTCACTAGTTTTCATTGCAACAGCCCTTTGTCTGCTCAAATTGGAACATGGTGAAATGGAAAGAATACTAACAGTCATGGAATTCTGACTTTGTGTCTCCATCTCTCTGTTTTGGGCTCTGTGAACTTGGGCAAGCTCTGAACACCTCTGAGCCTCCCTTCCTCACCTATGGGGATAATAACAAAAACCATGAGTTTGTGGTTGTTGCATAACAATCATATATAATAATATTGACCAGCTAGCTCTGTGGTGAACTTAGATAAATCTAGACATTCCATGCAATCATTCCTTTTCAATGTGTCTCTAGAAATTTCTGAATCACTTGTAATAGAATAATGCAGCTGGTAGGTTATTTTGGTAAGCCATTAAAAGGCTACAGCTCTTAAAAGTAACTATTCAATTAGCATCTTGTTTTTGTTCGTATTACTACAAATAATTTGTGTTATCCATGCGCTGCAAAGTTAACCATTCAGAACAAATGTGTATCATTCGAAATCTTACATGGAAAGCAATCCCTTCAAAGGCTGACACTTTCTGAGCTAACTTCAAATTAGTGAGACCCACGTTTTCTCTGTCCAAGTTAGACTCCTAATCTCTAAGGTTATTCTTGTTCCAAGCTTGGCCGCAAACACAAAAGCAAGACCAGGCAGCATAGCATGGTGGGTGAAGAGTGTTGGCTCTGGAGCCAACCGCCGGAGATAGAATTTTGACTCAGACACCTCCTAGCTGAGGACTAAATAAATGCGTACACCAGAGCAGAGTCTGGCATGGACAGTTATTCTCACTCTAGATCTATGTGAGGAATTATCCTGATACTCTAAGGACCTTGGCACACCCATCTGAAATGTTATGATCATTGGTTGGGGAGGGGGATTCAGGGAGGGACTTCTAGCCATTATTACTGATAATGTGAAATGTATGGATCACTCATGTTGACCAGGCCCCGTGCTAAGTGCTTTATCTACATCACTTCATTTTATTTCATCTTCATCCTAGGTACCCTGGGGGAAGTTCTATATCTAATTCATGGCAAAGCCAGGATTTGGTACAGAAAAAGCTGACTCCTAAACCCAGACTTTGAACTTCCTGGTGCTTCTGCCTCTCCAGGTAAGTATGCTGCAGCCTCACACACTGGGCCAGGTCCGGGTTCCACAGGAATTTGAGATTTAGCTTGAGAAATCTGTTTCCTCGAATGCAAAATGAGAATGATCATACTTTCTTGAGGTGCTTCATATGAGAATTAAATGAAAGTGTGCAAGCACCCAGACACATCACAGGCATGCAGCAACGCAGGACAAACGAGCCCACAATTTGCATAGGGAAGGGAAGTACCTCTGCACCCCACAGCTGACAATGGCCTGAGACCTCACTGGAGCAGTTAAATGGGTAATGACTTTAGCAAAAGAGGATGCTAATTATAAAGGTGCAAGTCCTGGGAACGCCCAGCTTCCCACACACCTGTCTTGCTTGGCGTAATCAGGTGTCTCTGAGCCTCTACACGGCTGGGTGGTCCGAGAAGGTCCTAAGACCTTTAGGAGATTAGCAAGAGAGACCGTGCAGTTTCTTTAACTGCTCTTTGCAGATTGAAGTTACAAATATTTAACAACTCTGACAGTCTCTTCATGATCGCTGGTCTCTAGTCTGTTCCTGGCTCTAGACGATGGTCAGTGCTCCTCCACTTTGCTCCAGTCCTCTTAGATCTTCGCCCTCAATTCTCAACAAATCATCCCATCCTCAATTCCTGACCCTCTTGGTGTCTAAGACCCCCCTTCATCCAGAGAGCTCCCCCATTTTAGCACATATGTCTAAAGGTACCACTACATCAATATGTTTACACACATACATGTCATGTAACAAGCTTCTATGTGATTGATACTTGATTTCTCAATAATACCCAGGTCTCTAGTAAGTTACAGTGGACCAGACATGAAAAGCTCCCTGATGTTTATGGAAAGGGCAAAAGCAAGAGGAGGTGAGAAATACTGAGGGAATTAAAACCACCAAGAAATAGCAGCCAACGTTCAGAAAGGAGGGAGATGAAAGACCAGCAAGAAAGCCAACACCCTGGGGCCATTCAGCACCAGAACAAGAGGCAAAGCAAAGCCCAGACATCCCCACCGCCATCCCCACCTCCCTCCCACCTCCTACCCCAACCCCGTACCCACCCTGAACAAGAAAGCAATGTGCCCGAGCAGCAGCCTGTGATCTAATGGATGTTTATGAGCCCTGCCAGGCAGGTGAGCACATGGCATGTCCAGGCTATGCCGGTCCTTTGAGTTCATCAAATCCAAGCTCTCAGAGTTCAGGTGAACTGCTTATAATCCAAGAAGGGCCACAAATGCTCAACTCTTTCCCTCCGAAAGTAAAATCCCTTAGAAATGGGCAAATTCCATTCAACACGTTGTGCTTGTTGTATGCAATAATGATAAAGGTAATGGCTAACACATGTCAAGTGCTTGCCATTGGCCAGACTCTGTTCTACTTGTCTTAACTCATGTCCTATTCAAGGCCATCCTTGAGGTAGAGATGATCAGGCCCATGTTCCAGAAAGTGGAAGTGTGGCAGAAGGAAGTTAACTTCCCAAGGAAACAGACCCAGGAAATGATGGAGCTTGGAGAGGACTGTGTTAGTGATTATTTAAGGTAACGTCCATCAAAAAAGTTTAGAACATGAGTAGTATTTGCACTGCTGTTATCTGAATCCATTCATGCACTATGTCTGGTTCCCTAAAGATAAAGATAAATGACATGGGGGCGCATTAGCCTCTGATCCACCGGCGTGGTCATCCCTCCCATCAAGCCGCACACCCGTGGTGCCTCTCCGAGGGCTGAGCTCTTCGCTCTGCCTGGGTAGCAGCGGTTCAGTTCACTCGGAACCTACTTCCATCCCATTTAACTCAATCGCCATCCATTCCCCGACTTCACTCCCTAACCCCTGAATATCTGTTTCTTCAAATGCCTGCTTCAGCTGGTCGGTGACTTTGGTGACTTCTGTTAAGCATTTACTTCTCACATTCTGTCTTCTGCTAAAATCTGCAAAGCCAATGACAACCAGGGATTTTACCTGAAATCTTTTTTGCTTTTCACTTTTTTACTTTTATTTATTTTTAAATTAAGATTGTATATTTAAAGTGTACAACATGATTACACACACACATATACATATGTATATATACTGTATATATGTATATATCTATAAAAATAAAAGCCTAAGCGACCATCAGGACCACCAAACGGATTACCAAACAGGCTGCATGGGGTGATTAGGCCGGCAGGGGGGTTAGTGAGAGGCGACCAAACGACTGAGCAGCAGGCTGTGTGGGACAATCAGGCCAGCAGTGGGGTTAGTGAGGGGTGACCAAATGACTGAACAGCAGGCTGCATGGGGCAACCAGGCCCACAGGGGGGGGCAGTTGGGGGTGACCAGGCCAGGAGGGGGAGAACAGTGAGGAACGACCAGGCCAGCAGAGGAGGGCAGTGAGGGGCAAATAGGTTGGCGGGGGGGGGGGGGGGGGGGGCAGTTGGGGTGACCAGGCCAGCAGGGGGGGGGCAGTTAGGGGTGATCAGGCAGGCAGGCAGGTGAGCAGTTAGGAGCCAGTGATCCTGGATTGTGAGAGGGATGTCAACCAAGGGGGTCCCAGATTGGAGAGAGTGTAGGCTGGACTGAGAGCTCCCGCCACTGCACAAATTTTGTGCACCAGGCCTCTAGTGTGTGTGTATATATATATATATATACACACACAGAGAGAGAGAGAGAGAGAGAAATGATTATTGCAGTCAAACTAGTTAACACATCTCACATGGCTGTCATTTCTTTGTGTGTGATGAGAACACCTGTAATCTACTACTCTTTTAGCAAATTTCCAGTATACTTTTAAAAATTTGATAATTCCCAATGCTGGCAAAGTCAGATGTAACTAGTACACTCATATTCTGATGATGTTATAAACTAACATAAATTTTAGAAAATTATATAACCCATGTAGCAAAAGCCCTAAAAGTATCCATGCTCTTTAGGCCATTTTTTGCTTTCTTGAAAATATATAGTAAAGACAAACTTTTATGAAAATTCTAATTTCAGCTGCGTTGGAAAAATGGCAAACATTTTAACCAGTCCCCAAAGAGAAGATGGCCGACCATAGAAGTGCAGTCATCAAAAATGGTAATTATGACACTCTTGAAATATTTCTAGTAAAATGTGAAGAATTTGGAGAAATCGAGATACAAAATGTTGTTTTCACCATGGTGAGAATTTTGTAAATATATGTATATATGTGGACAGAGATGCACACTTTCACAGAAAAATATTCTTCATTCTGTAAAAGTCAGATTAGTGCTTTTCATTAAAAAAAAATTATCTTTCACATTTTGCATTGTTATAACCAAAACGATCAGAAATCCCTATTTGAGTTGCTGTGGACTCTTCGCTGTGTTTCCAGGAGGGACCCACGCATCCCGTGGACATCTGTCTCAGAAAGCCAAGAGGCAGGGTCTCCTGCACCTGGGCACAGGACGCGACACCTAAATGGGCCATCCCTGGGGAGCTTCCAGATCATAGGTAAAGCACATCGAGCTGCCAGATGAGTATTTTGGACTTTAAAAAAAAAAAAGCCCCAAATAATCTTAGAACAAAACTCTCCTGACACATTTGGATGCCGGCACAAGACTGAGTCTCAGCTGTCACCATCGATGGTTCTGACTTGAGGAGGGGGTTCTAGTCACTCCTAGGTTCAAGAACAATAAATAGCCATTCCCTAAGGCGATTGATCTGCGGGTCCGGAGCCCCTGGGCGGTGGGCCCGCGCAAAGCAATGTGAGATTTCAATGCAGCCCAGGCTCTGGAGGTGTGGGCCTCCGCCTGACTGATAACTCCCGCTTTTTAAAATTCAACTGCAGCTCAGGAAAAGGGGACCTTTCCAAGCGCAGCACTTCCCCCTGACTCTCATTCACCAGCTTGTCAATCAGATGTGCACCCTTCCTTTAAAGTTGAAGCCTTATTAACCTACACACTGGATTTGACTGGTGATAGGCCACCGCAGACAATGCGCACCCCTCCCGGGTTCCAAATCCCGTGGTCCTGCTTCAGTTCCCCACACATTCCCTGCGAGGGATGAAAGCGTCCCTCACACGCCTGATCCTTCCAGCACAGGCAATGAGAGGACAGCGTTTAAAAAAAAAAAAAAAAAAAGTTAGTGGAGGCCCCGCTGATTGAGACATCTTGGAGGGAAACCAGCTCTGCGCGTAACCAAACTGGGCCTGGAGAAGGCTGGTGAGTGCCCAGCCCTGGCCTCCGCGGGCTCTGTCGGCGGCACGCTGTGCGCGCCATGTGCGAGATCCGAACCAAACATATAGTTGGCAGAGGAATTCATTTCAGAGGCGGGCATGCCAGGGTTGCCCAGATACTGGTAGAAAGTAGCTCCAAAGTTGGGAGTGCCTTGTCGAGAAGATTCTAGCTGGAAAGTCAGGAAAATTATTAGTGGAGGCAGCTTGGATATCAAAAATATGGTCTCAATGACTGGGTCAGGGGAAAGGGCAATCTGGTCCCTCCCTGTCCGCCCCCCTCCCCCTCCCGCCCCCTGCCCCTGCCCCAGCCCCAGGGAAACAGCCATCCTTTGATTTCTTTCTCTTTGTTCCATCACAGCAGAAAGTTACCTCGGTTCTAACAGCTTTCCATGGGTTTCCAAGAAGCTTGGCTCCTCTGTCAGTTTCCACAAACGCCAGCCTAGGAGCAAAGTAATGGGCCTGGGAACTGCCTGGAAGAAACTGAGATGCACAGGGCCACGGACAGGGAAATGCACAAAGGAGGGTCCCTTCCCTTCCTCACTCTCCAGGGCTCTGCTACTTCCACGGGCAGGGGCAGTGATGGAGAGAGAAGTTGCTCATTTCATTAAGCTGTCCCCACATTTATTTCACCCGCTTTTTAAAAAGATCAGAATCACCACCCATTCCTCAGATTCCTAGTTACCTGAGGAATAGAAATGAGCTCGGAGGAGAGGGCTGGGAGCCTGCTCCTGCCCCGGCCCCTGATGTCTTCAGGGGGCACAGGTGGAAACTGGGAGGGTCCCCATCTCACTCCACTCCCACACCCAACTCTGCAGGAGGACAGGGGGAAGCAGGGCTTCCCCTTTTATTCTTTCTGCTCTAGTCATATTTCTTTCCTTGGACTCTGTTGGAAGCTGCCCATTGCCTTCACTAGCAGAAAGGGGTGGACAAGGAGTCCGGAAGGCTGAAGACCTTGAGCTCTGGCAAGGGTCAGAGCCATACACCCACTGTCTAGTTGGGATAAAGGGAACTGAAGCAACTTCCACCTTTCAGTCTCATGTAAATCCTTGGTGATGGGCTATACCAAGCTGTTACTGGAATGGCCTGCCTAAGGGCTATGGGTGGATCCCAAACCTGAATAAAAGGGATGGCAAGGCCAGAGCAAGGCAGAGTCCTTCCTTGGGCTTCCACCTGGCCCCCAATTTCCAAATTATTATTTCTTGTCTTTCATTTGAGCACGGCCTCCTCCAGAGCCTGAACCCGAACCCTGAACCATGTGGGACATGGGGGGGGGGGGGACGACACTCGCAGGACTCCCTATTAAGTTCAGTTCCATGTGCAATTACAAAAAGGGGGGTTATAAAAACAGGTGAATGATGATGCATTTACTAACTGATAGCCGATGAACAGGGATGCCAGCTCGCCAGCTTGCTCACACAGAATGTCAACTCCCAAGCTGGGCCCTTCAACCCCCTAATCTCTTGATACCAGGGTGCAGGTGACACAGATCGCTAAAGATGCTTTTCATCACTGCCACTCAGAACTCCAGTTCCATCAGCTCCCTATCCAGGCCCTGCCTGTCCCTCTGCCCACACGACTGAGGTCCCTGCGTCTGGAGGAGGAGCTCATGTGGTTCGTGCTGTAGAAAACCTCCACCAACACTGGGATTGCACAGTGAATCTTTGTCTAACACTGTTCTCCCCAAAGTCATGGGGTTGAGTAAATAGCCCACATTTATACTTTTACCCATCCAAAAGCTGATTTTATTCTCGTAAACTCTATTAGAGGTGCCATAGTGATTTATTTCTTAAGAGAAAAAGAGAACAAAAAACAAATCCTTTGTTCTGTTTCAAGAAACCTGGTTCAGCGAGGCTATCGTTCACTTTCTCTGCTCAACCTCCCTTTACGCTTTAAGGGAACCAACGCAAAGACTTTTCTTCATTCAGTGCTCATTGAAGGCACAACAGCAATTATAGACTTTTTTCAAAGAGTAATTTTGAAAATAGGGAGAAAAATATTTCGTCTGATGTAATAAGCTGCTAGCTTATTATATAACTAGTGTACTGGTGCACGGATTCATGCACATTGAAAGGAAATTAATTAGAAGAAATATTTTAATATTGCTATTCGCCCTTTTTCTATAACTGTCAACCAAATTCACGATCGACAATGACAGATCAAAACACACGCAAGCGATTGGTGCCAGCGAGAGCTTTATATGTATTGTGCATGTGTGAGTCAACTGAGCCTTTTATAGATATAGAATAAACTTGCTTAATTAGACCTGCTTTCTGCTTTAGCTAAACTTTTTCCAGACCAGTGAAGTACCCTAACTTCTCTTTCAGCAACACAGCAGTAAATATCAACACGAAACAGATTATTACTGTAGATCACGCAGGGAGAACAAAGGGTGAAATATTTAACTGTAGCAGTGTTTGACTATATTCTGCGCAGTGGGAAAACCTGAAGTCATTTTCAAGTTCCACCATTTCTTACTTCTTTTCAGTTGGGTCAAGTTTCTAAGCTTTCTAAATCTACATTGTCTTGCTAATGAAAAGAAAATAGGATTTCACCGAGTCTCCTATCTACCTACTCCAGGACTTCTGTGAGGATCAAATGAGATGAGGCATGGGAAAACGACTGACAAACATTTGGTTGAATTGTAAAATCTTTGTGCCTGGCTATAAAGCAAGTCAGGTTCCTGGGCTGAAGAAACTCCAAGGAGGTGAGTCTCTAGGGAGAGGAAGACAGGGCTTGCTATGTGACATCATTACCCGCCGCCCACAGCGACCGCGTTTCCGGGTTGGGCTGGGCTGTGGGCCATATTTTGTGCCATGGGGTCTTGGCAGCATTAGCTGCGATTTGGTGGGGTGTCACTAAAGGGTGGTGACGGGGCCTGTGTCCCACTTGGGAGAAGCCGAGTGTTGGTTTGTCGGCGGCAGGTCCATGGTGCCATTTAATTTTAAATGGCCAGTGCGCGTCATGGCAGCTCCTGTGTTAAGTGTCTGCCCCCTAGTGGTCAGTGCATATCATAGCTACCAGTCGGATGGACACTTAGCCTTTTATATGTATAGATTTCCAGACCCAGGAATGAGTTGAGAACTATCCATAGGGATCATTGGAAGTCTTTATTTCTTTTCTTTTTTAAAAAAATGTTTTGTTGTTGTTGTTGTTTTGTTAATCCTCGCCCGAGGATATTTTTTGCATTGATTTTTAAGGAGAATGGAAGAGAGAAGGAAAGACAGAGAGAAACATCGATGTGAGAGAAACACATTGATTGGTTGCCTCCACCATGAGACCTGACCAGGGCCAGGGCAGGGGAGGAGCCTGGAACCAAGGTACGTGCCCTTGACCAGAATCGAACCCGAGACCCTTTGGTCTGCAGAATGACTCTCTATTCACTGAGTCAAACCAGCTAGGGCTTTATTTCTTTTCTAAAAGCCTTGCCACAGTTCCACTTTCTTCCCTGCTCAGTTTCCTCGCCAGGGGTCCAAGTGCAAAGGAGCATGAAGGCCAAATGATGTCCCTTATGGATCGTAGGCATTGCAGGAACATCATGTTCTCTCTCTTCTCCCCCGAACCTGGAGCTTGGCATGGTGGATGGAATGGGGGCTGGGAGGGCAATGAGAGCACACCCAGAATGACTCAGAGCATCTGATGGTCAAGGCCTCAGCCATCCTTCCACTCTGCAGGTTCACAGTATCAGGGTAATTTACTAGCAGGTAAAATGTCTCACGACCCTCCAGGGCCAGCCATGTGTCCAACCAAGGACACCTTTGCAGGAAAGTGTACTGAGTTATGAGCATCAGGGTCCACGCAGCAGAGATGAGTAGGGGATATTAGGCATGACTCTGCAGAATTAACTTTCAGGCTCTCTCATTGGCGTCGACTCCTGAAAGCCTGGCCTCTCTGCCTCTACACATATGTAGACCAACTGCTCAAGAGAGCTGACTTGAGTAATTCAGAATATCGTCAGATAAAGGAGGCATCCTGATGTCATCGATAGAGCATGGGGGTTTGAAATCAAACATAAAATCTTACTTACTCCTGAGCTGCCTGACTTTAGACGCCACGAGCCACATTGTTCTACGTGTAAAACAGCGATAAAACTGTGATTGACTAGCTAGGACCTCAGAGGGACAGGTGGCCTTTCTTAAGCATGAAGTCAAAGAAGAGAAACATAAACAGAAGATTGAAGTGACTGCACAGTCTTTAAAAATGATAAAGAAACTAAAATAAAATGCCAACTGTGCAACTTTATATGTACCCAATGGATTAATGTATACTAATAAAAGGGTAATATGCTAAGTAGACTGGGAGACCTTCCCGGACATCCTTCTGGACCAAGCCATGGTGGTGGGCCTGAAGCAGAGGCAGTTAGGGGCTATCAGGCCAGGAAGGGGGGCAGTTGGGGTGATCAGACTGGCGGGGAGAGGGCAGTTGGGGGCAAGAAGGCCTGCAGGCAGAGTGGTTAGGGGCAATCAGGCAGGCAGGCGAGCAGTTAGGAGCCAGTGGTTCTGGATTGTGAGAGGGATGTCCCGACTGCCGGTTTAGGCCTGATCCCTGTGGGGACATCTGGCTGTCAGTTGGGACATCCCCCTAGGGGTCCCAGATTGGAGAGGGTGCAGGCCAGGCTGAGGGACACCCCCGGCCCTGCACGAATCTCGTGCACCGGCCACTAGTATTTTAATAAAAGGAGCATTTGTAAGTCAATAATAAAAATGACCAACAACATTTTAAATGAGTAAGGGACATAAAAAGACAATTCATAAAAGATACATAAATGATCAATAAGCATGTGAGAAAATATTCTACCTCACTAAACATCAAAGAATTACAAATTATGTCAAAATGATATTCCATATTTGACCTATTTAATCAGAAAAGACATTTTTTTTTAACACCAAGAGTTTGTTGAGATGAAAGGAAATGTGTACAGTCCGGTACTGTAGATGGACCTGCAAACTGGCATAACATTTCTGGAGATGATCCAAATGTTTTAAAGATGGTCATACGCTTTAACCAAACAATTCCACTCCAGAGGATTGATCTTAAGGAACTAATTACCAACATGTTAATGATTTAGCTAAAAGGATGTTTGCTGCAGTGCTGTTTGTAACAGCAAATATTTAGAAACACAACCTAACTACTCAGCATTAATTTAAGTAAGTTATTCAACAAATATTTACTAAGCACTTAGTAAGCTGTGGGTATGGACACAGTAGACCAAGTAAATCAATGCACTTTAATATAATAAATACCCTGTAGCATTAAAATGAGCTAGAATATTCAATGACGGGGGAAAAGGTAGTCATGCTGTTAACTGGGGGAAAGGGCATGTTAAAAACAGGATATGTAATGTAATTCCATTTGAGGAAAAACACATATTTTAATGAAATTTTGGAAACTATGCAACATATTTCCAAAGAGGTTATTGCAGGGTGATGAGAAGTGATTGTTTAAATTTCCTTCCTTTTGCTTTCTCTGCATTACAACCTTTTCTCTATCAACATGAATCATTTTACAATTTTTTAAAGTCACTGATGTATTACAAGCATCTACAGTGTGTTTTGAGGATAAAATAAGAAAAGTATCGGGTGTATAAGAAATACCCCAAATTTTTAATTTGTCTGTTTATGGATTTCCCCAGCACCTTCAGTGACCAACTCACCGGAGTGCCAGGGAGAAGCTGGGATGCAGAGCCCTCAAGTCATCAAAGCAGCCACAGATACGCCTGCTCTCTCTCCTCATTCGGAAAGGTTGGCCCGCCTCGCTAGTTTTTTTCATTCCAATTGGCATCAATTTGTCACCAGCAGGTTACCCTTATTCACCAGATTTGGGCCTTCTTTTCGCTCTACACCCCTTTACCTGGTGCTGGATTCTGTGCCCTGGAAAACAGAGAATTGGGAGCCCTGGCCTCACCTCACAAAGAATTTGCAATCTAGCTGGGAAGGCAAGACCCCTGTGGCAGGAAATGTACTGCCCTAACCTGTGTTGGCTTCAGTCCTGACTGTACCTTTTCCTGGTGAGTAGGGGAGGGAGTGGTCCCTAACACGGGAGCAGCTCAGGGAGGCTTCCTGGAAGAGGCAGCAGGAGCCCGGAAGCTCACAGAGGACCTGGCTATGAAGACAAAAGAGGTGAGACATTCCAGGACAAAGAATAGAGGACTTCTCACACCGGCACTGACCTGCTCGTCTCCTCACCCCTCCCCACCTCACGGGAATCCCTGTCACCTCCAAACCACTGCAGTGCCGGTGACCTACCCCCATCTTTGCATGTTGACCCCACTCTGCCTGTGCCTGTTCCAGGGACTGGAGAGCTCCCTGAGGGGGTGCTCAGCAGGGCTGGTGTGCCGTTAATGGCACAAGGCAGAAAGTCAGACGGACCTGGCTTAGAGTTCTAGTCTGGCCATTTACCAGCATGAGACCAGGGACCTGGTACCACTCTCCGCTTCCATTTCCTCATCTGCTGAAGAGTAGCCTTCATAGGATTCTTGTGTTGGTTTGTTTGCTTGTTTAATATGTTTTTATTGATTTCAGAGCGGAAAGGAGAGGGAGAGAGTGACAGAAAGTGAGGAGAGAGAATCATCAATTGGCTGCCTCCCAGGCACGTGCCCCAACGGGGAATTGAACCGTGACCTCCTGGTTCATAGGCTGATGCTCAACCACTGAGCCACGCCGGCGGGGTTACAGGGTTCCTGTGAAGATGTTCGGCGTGAGGGCATGCGAGTCATCATTCACCTCTGGGCCCAGCCCTCCGTGGGCCTCCTCCGGGCTGCGCACAGTGAGCTGAGTGTTCCTTTCATTGAGGCGATCTCCCGCCCCGTCAGGCTGTCTCCCCAGGACCAGGGCCGCCCATTCATCTCGGGACTCCTCTCCCTGCCGCTGCAGACAGGTTCAGGGAGTAAGAGAGACAGAGGGAGGTGATCAGAGAAATGAAAAAACAAAGTTAGGCAGACTGGCTTTGTGCGGAAGGAGAGTCTAAATAGACTTCCCTACTATAGTCAGTGCTTGAGAAATATTCGCCCAAAGAAAGGTTCCCACAGGAATACTGGTGGGCTCAGCCCAGCCCACGCCTGGCTTCTCGGCGGCAGGACCGAGCTTGGGGGGTTCCTGCCCCCACCCCCCGGAGGCTGTGTCCCCTGAGCCGAGCACCAGTTGTCCACCACCAGCCCTGAGGTCTCCGAGAGGAGGCCTGTCACATTCTTTCTCACTGGTTTGCAGCGCAGCTCATTCCAGGGACTTCTAAGGACGTGGGGGCCTTTGCAGGAGCTGTTAGCTCGTAGGAAAAAGGAGAAGGAACTCTTCAAGACACGGTTGCCCTTGGAGTATTTATAAAATCTGGTGGAAATACTTCTCTCCAGATGTGTTTTCCCGACAGATGCCCCTCCGAGGCGAGGGTGGCGGTGCCGGCGAGGAGCCTTCCCACAGCCCAGGACACAAAGCTGGTGTTGTTGAATCGAGAGCCGTGTAATCAGCTGAAGAATTCCTGGGCAGAACCAAGGGCAGCAGATACCCAAACCTTGAACTTCTCTGCCTCCCTGCATTTTTCAAGTGCTTCCTGGAGAAGGGAACACCCAGGGGCCTGGATCTTCTTCTAACATAACTAGGGGCTCGCAGGAGGGGCCCTGACACAGAGGACTGCCCCGGAGGCACCAGGGGTCAGGGACGGGGAGGGGAAGGGGGGTGTGCGGGGGGGAGGGGCAGGTGGTTTGCAGGGATGCTGTGGACTTTTCCAGACTCGGAATGACAGGGAAATGGCAACCTCCTCCTTCCCCAGTGGGTGGTCTCCACGAGAGGCTCTCAGCTCTGCCCTGGGTCCTGGCACCCTCCTGGCCCAGGGGAGTCGATGGAGAGAGAGCTGAGAACTAGCACTTGGTTTTCAGCACCTGCTTCTCGCCAGGCCCCGACAGGCGCTGCCTGCACGGAGAGGCCACGAGCACTAGCGCTGACACCAGACTGTCTGCCTGGGGCTGCCTCCTGGCTCTGCCACGACCTCGCTGTGTGGCCTTGGACAAGTCCCTTAACCTCTCTGTGCCTCCACATCCTCCTCTGGAAAATTGGGACAGTGATAGTAACTCATAGAACAGGATGAGAATGAGAATAAGTGAGTCACCCAACGTGCTCAGAACGGTACCTGGCGGTTAGCAAGCGCCCCGTGGAGGTCAGTTATTGCTATTTTGGGCCCTCGCCAGGGCGCTGTCTGGTGGGTGTGTTCACGCCCGATCCGAGGGAGGAAGTCAGAGGCAGAGCCAGGAGGAAACACATCCAGGACCTCACAGGACATAGCTCACGAGGCAAGTATGCGCAGCGCTCGGCTCTAAAGCTCGCCCAGCTGTCAAAGGGGACCCCTTGGCCTACCTGGGGAGCAAACCTCAGTTCAGTTGGACAAACTCTACAGAAGGAACTGCTCAGCCTGTGCGGACAGGAGGGGCTGCAGGACCACGGTGGGTCCCTGCCCTCCAGATGGGCTCCGTCTGAGGCTGGGGCTGAAGTGTAAATGGTTACAATGTACCAAGTGAAGCCCCAGACAAGGTAGGAAGTAGTAAAGGAACCCAAGCAAGACCCAGGGTGAGACTGAGAGACTCATCACCCCCGATTCCCAGCGTTTTTTCGTTTTTCGTAGGTGAGCCAAGAGGGTTAGAAAGCAGGTCTCTTCGCACGTTTCACAGGAGGGATTGCTTAGCAGGTTGTCCGAGAAATAGGGATCGCATTGTGTTCGTTGAATTCCACTTTCCTTCGCTATTATTCTCTCTCCATATGTGCTCGCCTGCTGGAAGGGCTGCCTGGTGCACGCATGCACACACACACACACACACACACACACACTGAGTGTCTGTCCTTGGAGACCCCTGGCTGGCCGTGGCTCTGTCGTTTCCCACTTGCTCCTGGTGTCCACGTGGCTGTGCAGTGAGTGTGTCCCACGGAGGCGGCTCCCTGGGGCCTTGCAGCCTCTTGATGAGGAGCCACCATAGAGGCTAGATGCGCCTGGCTAAAGCCCCGAATTCAATTGCACAGCACCTGTGGGGGACCCTGATTGTGAGCACCTGGGCGACCCTCCCAGCTCCCTAGCTCCACCCCCACGCTGTTACTGAGAGAGAAAACAAGATCTCGGTGGAAAAGAGACTTCCTTAACGTGGATCTGAACCAGCGAGCAGTAGCGAGGGACTTGAGCCTGGGGGGGTCTGGCCCCATCCCCTGTTCTCCTCCCCACCCCTCGGTCCCTCGGTCCCCAGGCTGTCACTGGGGGCTGCCCTGAGAGCATGTGGCCTATTGCACCTCCGCTGTCCTTCTCCTGCCTGCCGCATGCCCATCCACTCACCCGCTCCACGTGAGTCTCAGATCCTGCTTCTGGGGGGTGCTGGGGGCCGGGAGGCCTGAGGGGGCCAGGGTGGGGGCCCGGAAGAAGCTCAGCAGCAGGCAGACGGCCTGGCCCGCCCCCTCCGGGACAGCCAAGGTGGAGGAAGCTGGTGGAGACCTAAGCTCTGGCCCCGCTAGGGCACCACAGACTGATGGATGCTGGACCTCAGTGTCCCCATCCAGAACAAGGAGCAGGCTAGCCTCGCTGCTCCCCAGTGTTCCCCAGCCGGGATCCCGCCCCCTCCACGGCCTAGGCCACAGTCACAACAAGGCACTCCCTCTCCAAGGTGGAAGGGGCAGAGGATGTGCAAACGAGCCTCAGGAAGGCTGAGCGTCACCACAGCATTGCTCCGTGCGTGCGAGCCCCCCACCCCACCCCCCGGTCCCCACAACACGGCGGAGAGCGGGGCAGCCAGAGCTTTCATCGCATGCCAGATGGGAGCGTGGGCCGCTGAGGTAAAAGAACAATTTTCTCTTGTTCCAAACATGTTTTGGGGGGTGCCGCATACCACTGTCAGCTCGCTGTGCCGGCTCCCTCCCCGTCCCCAGGCGCTGGGCTCCCCCTGCCCCCTGAAGCATTCGCAGTCTTGAACTTTCTAATCACGGCCTGCCTTTGTCTGGGCACTTGGGATCATATGGCATCAATTGAGAGCGTAACCCGACTCAGGTTTGGTATTTAACATACCTGCTGCAGAGGAAGTGTCTTTGAAGGAGAGGCCATGTGTGGTGGCCCTCGACCCTCCCTTCGCGGAGACCCAGCCCCTTCACCTCTTAATCAGGCTCCCGGCTCACCACGGAGGTCTCACAATGGAAGGGCAATTACCAGGGCCCAGCAGATGAAAGCAGCGGGCCCAATGGTCCGAAAGGTTCTCCTGCTTTTAAATTATCCGTGATTTACCTGCATAAAAGGAGAGGAAGTGCCCGAAGATTATTCTAATTGAGCCAGACTTTTCAAATCATGGAAATACCAGCATTTCCAAGGGGAAATCCAATCCTTTCAAATTGCCCCCGTGAGTCGCTCATACAAACAGAAGGAAAGAGGACGCTTTCATTTGCCAATGTGGGTCTGATCAGTGTAAATTGGATAAATGGCAGGGCCAGGAGGGCACGAAGCTCCCAGAGTCCTCTGCCTGTGTTTTCGTAGGCAGGTTTGTCAAAGGGAGCATTCTGGAGCAGCGGATGGTGGAGGAAATGCCTCCATTCCGGCACCGAGCCTCTTCCTCGCGTGATTGGAACCAGGCGGGAGGCTTTTCTCCTGGTCTGAGGCCTGTCCTCCCCGCGGCTCTGCCCCGAGGTCTGCAGACCGCAGGCGGCTTTGAAGAGCAGGCACGGGATTGTCTCGGACGTGCTTCAGTTAAAGGCTTCAAGACCAGAGAAGAGGAATACTGGGCGTGATTGCGTGGCCTCCCCCCACCCCCGGGACAGGGTGAGACCATCTGTATGAATGGGCACCTTGTATGTGGGGCAAGTTTGGAGAGGGAATTGGGGGCAGAGAAATGAACTACCTTCCATAAGGTCAGAGTTCAAGTCCCTGGAAAAGCTGGGGCAAGACCTTTCTGCTTTGGGGTTCCCGCTCTGACCCCCGTGGAGACAATGGGCCTTTTCTCCAGAGGACTCAAAGCCAAATATGTGTAGGAACATTTGTATTAAAACTCCATGTGTGTTCACAGGGCTGCACATGTCTGGGCAAGTTTGGCTCAAGAATGTACATGGGTGTGAAATAAGTGCCATTTTTAAGTAAATATATTCCACGGAAGTTCTTAATGCACAAAAAGAACTCATCTATGAGTCCATCCATACATAAAGCATGAGTGTGTGTATTTATGCACAAAGCCATATCTCCTACATATCTGTGATCCCAGGACCACATCTTCCATGGCTGAAACATCAGCCCAGCGAGCAGCGCTTGACAAACCCCAAGGCCATCTCCTAAGGTGCAGGATTTTATTTGTAAACTGAAGGACAGAACCTGCTTTTGCTGAGCTATGCTGTCCTTTTGGGTCATTTTCCAGAAAGATAACCTTTGCATGGCTAGTAAGTAGACTTCTGCTTAACAAAAACTGGCATAGCACTTAGTAGTTAGCAGGGGGCTCCCACATACCTTGTTTAATTACGTAACCCTCAAGAAAATGCTAGAAGGAAGACAGAGTGGCGTTTCTACCCTCCTTTGGCGGAAGAGGGAGCAAGGCCAGCGAGCTATACCTCAAAATGCTCCATGGTACCAGCGGCTCCAGGTGACCCAGAGTCCCACAGCTGTCCTGCCCGGAAAGAAAAGTAAAGGGGGGTGGGGGAGGCTAAGAGAACAATTTCAAACCTTCCCAGTTACCCCACCTCCCATGCCCTCGCCTATGAACTATTGGCTATAAATTTGAGTGGCCTGGCCTAGCCAGGCAAAGGGAAACTGACTCTCATCTGCTTACGTATGAGAAGCTGGGGTTGGGGAGTCTTCGAAATATTTCCAAAAATGTAAGACCATCAGGAAATGTGTCTACAAAGCCACAGAGGAGCAGTTGCTGTCAGTTGTCACCAGAGTCCACAGATCCAAGCAGTTAGCAGTAAGCACAGGTCTCGTGTTGGCACCTGGATGGGATACAAATGAATTCTGTCTCCAAGAGCACGCATGTGGCTGCTCACACGTTAGCCTCCTCGCGCAGGGAGCACACGCAGCAGCTAAGCAGAACGCGCGACACGGGGCTGCGGCTCCCTCGCTTTTCGGCAAGGTCCCTGTACTGAGCCCACCTTCCTATGCAAGCGGAAACCATTTCACATTTAGGGCCCCGCTTTA
Organism: Corynorhinus townsendii; assembly: GCA_026230045.1. Classification (NCBI taxonomy): domain Eukaryota; kingdom Metazoa; phylum Chordata; class Mammalia; order Chiroptera; family Vespertilionidae; genus Corynorhinus; species Corynorhinus townsendii. The sequence continues at coordinate 165,188,076 of JAPDVU010000007.1, forward strand.
GCCATGTGCACTGCTCACCATGCCAGAAGGGCCTTCGCCATTTAATTCTCAGAGTGCCCCTCGTGGGTGAGTCCACCTTGGGACATGAAGCTGAATTGGAAAGAAGCCTGACGCAGGGCCTCTGCTCTCTGCTTTGCCTCCGTGGGCAGGGGGCCTTGGGCCACTCACTTCCCCTGAACCCCGAGGATCCCCTTCAGGAGGGAGGGGAATCCTTCCCCAGGCCGCCTCCTGTGGCTGCTGGGAAGACCTGAGCCAGAGCATAGAGGAAGCGCCCACGGAGGGAGACCAGCTGTGATTCCCCATCCAGCAACTGGAGCAGCTCCTGTGGGGAACGGAGGGGCTCCCTGAGCAGGATGTCTCTGGCTCCCCCCCACCCCCCACCGCCCCAAGCCTTAGGAGGCTGGCTGGGCCAGGACCACTGGGAAAGCGCCTCCAGGTTCCTGGGAGGGAATTCTCAAACCCCACTGACAACAGCCCATCCTTCTCCCGCGTGGATTCTGCCAATGCAAGTTCACCTACCCGCTGCATTCACCTGCGACCTCGAAATCAGTGCCTTCGGCACTTCCCGGTCATTGGGGCCTTGGCAGAGAGGCGGCCGCTGGCTGCCCCAGACCGCACACTCTCAGCTGAGTGTGAACAGGGGATGCTCGGCCTGCTTGTCTCACTTCTCATCCTGCAAACAGCTGCCCTTTTTGCTCCTGGGGCCGCATTTTTCGTGTTTCTGTGCTTTCTCTGGCGAGGTCACCGTGTCCGATGGCCCTCACGCGTGGTGCTCCTGGGTGCGAGGAGGCTGGATGTGTCTTGCAGAGAAGATGCGGGTGTTCAATGAGCTTCCTTCAGGCGTGAGTTGCAGTGCTGGTGGCTGTGAGTTCAATGTTAATGAATCGATGGTCTATATTAAATAAGGTGTCTTTAGAACACACACACACACACACGAACACACAGGGTTTTGACTGATAGGCTGAAGAAAATGTGGGCATGGCTGGCAAGGACAGAGCCCTGTGTATCCCTGAGGCGCGGTGGTTTCTAGTCACTGATCCCGTGTCTGCGGGGACTTTATAGACCTTCCTGCCGGGAATGACGAGGACTGCCTGTGCTTAGCCCACGTCTCGTTCCCCAAGGGCAAGGTCTGCATCCCCTGGCGGGCAGCGGGACTCTACCAGCCTGGCTCTACCGGCCTGTGCCAGTGGTGCCTGCTGCCAGGGCCTGCTGTGCCCGGCCTCGGGTGCCAGACGCTGACCCACACCTGCAACCTCCTCCTCCCTCAGAGCGGCCCTCCCTGCCTCCTTGGGCTTCGAGACCTAGGTCATTGTCACCTTCCATAACCTTCCCACTGCCCCTTCAGCCAAACCAATTTCCCCACCTCTATGGCACCCTCTGGGCTGGATCACTCCTCTTAAAAAGCAGGAAAGTGGAGGAGCTGAGTGCATGGTAATGATGGCGAGAGGTGTACGTTCCCCACTAGGGGGATTATAAGAATTAAATGGTTGATGGCCCTTCTAGCATGTGGAACAGTGCGCACAGTAAGAGCTCAGTAAGTGTTCTCATGTTACCCTCTGCCTCTTCCCATAGACTCGGGGTTCTGAGAACAAGGGTTCCTATCCCCCCAGTGGGTAAGTGTCACAGAATGAACTAACTCAGCGACGATTTAAAAGATGGGAGTTTTAGCCCTAGCCAGTGTTGCCCAGTGGATAGAGCGTCAGCCTGCAGAGTGAAGGGTTCCGGGTCTGATGCTAGTCAAGGGCAGGTACCTCGGTTGCAGGGGGTGCATGTGGGAAGCAACGAATTGATGCATCTCTCTCACATCGATGTTTCTCTCTCTGTGTCTCTCCCGCTCCCTTCCACTCTCTCTAAAAATCAATGGGTGAGGATGAACAAAAACACAGGAAGTTTTAAAAAGAAACACTTTTCTGCCATGAACACGCTGAAACATTCAGGAGCCAGGAAGTGCAGGCCATGGGGGACAGAGAAGGAAGGGATTAAATGTTTTTTCTGAGGAGGAGACACTTGTCCAGTTGAGAGTTTGTTTTGGGGACCCCTCAGGCAGGTAATGGGAGGAAGGTAATGGGAGAGAAAGGGTAAATTTGGGGGGATGACAAACAGGCCACAGAAGGTCAGGGACAGCTGGGGGTATGGGGGTGACAAGGGATCAGGAATGTGGATCTGTGGGGAGATGTCCAGAGGGGAGCACATGGGCTGGGTAGGGCACGCTCCCCACTCAGAGAGGCTGTGTTTGTGTGTTCCTTGTGCCCATAGGAACTGTGGCCTGTGGGCAGCTAGCTCCCACTCAGCCAGGTTCTAGACCAGAGAGGCCACGGTTCCTCCTTTGAGAGGCTGTCTGGCTGGGACACACCCAAGGGATAGTGTCCTGGATGGAGTGGATCATTCACATCTGCCTCCTTCCCTGGGGGCTCATAACTGGTGTGAGGAAGGGGTTTGCTGACACTTCCTCACGCCGCCTTGGGGAGGTTCCATAAAACAGAAAGCACCTCCCTCCCAACCTCAGAGCACCCACAGTCGTGTGTTCCCCCCTGAAGACAGATGGGCGGCACAGAATCGCCCCCAGACGGGCCTGGTGGTGGCTCCCACAGGACTTCAGAGCCCTCTGATTGGCTTGGACTGTGGGAGACCCGAGGTGGAGGCAGAAGACAGAGCAGGTAGACACCCGAGGCCTATGGCCAGGAGCACTCACCTCCCGACTCCATGACCTCTCGGTGTCCCCACTGATAATAACTCCCTATGTCTTCACAGCCACTTTCCCAAAGGAGCTCAAAGCCAGGGAAGGCATCACCTCATTAGGCCTCACTCGGTGGGAAGCAGTTGTTCATTCCACAGTCTGGTTCATGGTGAGTCTGGCTCACCTGTGGGAGCAGAACCCCCTGAGGCTCCTCCTCCCACGAGATCCTGCTGCACCCACATGCCTGTCTGGCCCTGGGGCTCCAGGTTGCCTTGTCCTGAGCTCCAAGGGCACGGCCTCCACAGTGTGCCCTGAGCTTGCTCCGTGAGGTTGAAAATACTTCCCACCAAGTCTGGGCTCGCTTTGCTCAGATCAAGGCGCCTCTCACAGCCCAAATGGGCAGCCTGTTCTAGGCAGCCTCACTTGTCCCCTGGGAAGTACCTATGGCAATAACCAAATAAGACCTTTGGATGACCTGGGCACTGAGAATACATGTAAATTAAATCTCTGTTTCCAAATAATGCATGCCTTACTAATGGACTTGCTTTCATACACAGGCTCTAAAGGCCTATTTCTCAGGACACATGTGTTACACACAAACCCATGTCACATAGACCATGTCCATTCTTCTTCTATGTACACACCCCTAGAATCACACACATGTGCCTACATCAGGCTTTCTTCACATGTATGTTCATGTCCACAAAGCCCAGAGCCATGAACCCTCCTCATTCATGCCAGTTTATACTGGTCATGTGTGTGCTCTGTGCACATATGTATATACTCTGGTAGGCACCCAGGAAGACACACAAAGGACATGCACACTCTTCTTACACTTTTTCTTGCTTAAGCTCCTTCAGACTTCTGGATAAAGTTACTACTCCAAGAACTTCAAGAACCCATGCTCTCTACTTCCCCAACGTAAGACACCAGCCTCCACGTGTGAGGAAGAGGAGGCTTCCCAGATTAAGAGCCCAGGACTCCCCGCTCTGGGACTTCATAGGCTCTTCTGTGCAGCCAGTCAGGCAAGTCTCTGGGGCACATCCTTCCCCCACTGAGGGCACAGGCAAGTCTCTGGGGCACATCCTTCCCCCACTGAGGGCACTGCATCTCCTGGGTGTGTGGTCTGACCCTCCAGCCAGCCTGGCTCTTGACCACCAGGTACTGTGGACAACAGAGTGCTCTGGGGCTCCCTGGAACTAAGCTAAGGGTTCTACCTGCGTGGAAGCCTGCCATGATGACCAGATTATCTGGAAAAGACATCCAGACAGTCAGTGATGTCAAAGATAGAATGCTAGAAATAGCCCTGGGATGAGTGGCAGAGACCCAACTCCAGCCCCTGCTCCCCCCACCACTCTGGAGCACTTTGTCCCATCCTTTCACCCCTGTGGGTTTGTTTTCTTACCTCGAAGACAATGACCATGGTAACTATCTCAAAAGATGTTCATGGCTGGTTAAGTGAAGCTATGTATGCAGAGCCCCTAGCACAGTGCCTGGTGCATAGGAAGCGCTTGGTAAATACCATCCTTTTTCTTTCCTGATAACCAAGTCCACCTACACGGCCAGTGTGGTTGATCCTTAGATCCTAGACTATAAAGCCAGTAGGGCTGAGCTCTCATATCATCTTGTCTTACCCTGTCATTATACAGGTGGGGAAATGAGGGCAGACGAAAGGAGTGTCAGGTCCAAGGTCACACAGCTGTGGGTGACAGCTTGGAGCTGAGATCTCAAGCTGAGAAGGGGTCTTAGAAGTCATCTGATCACAGGTGACAGGATGTGTTCTGAAAGCTCAGCTTCCCTTTGAGGTGCCCCCTTAGGGAGTCTCAGGGGTCATATCCCTATCAACCATTCTGCTCTTCTTAGTAGATGTTAAAATACTGGGGATGTTGTCCATATCTTATTTTACAGGTGAGTCAACCAAAGCACAAAGGAGGAAAGGCAGGCCTCATCTCAAACACAGGCTTCTTACTACAGTGTCAGGGCACCTCCCCTCTCTGTGACCTCATACTAAATCAAATAGTGTCCTTCACACACTCCTTGTGCTCAGGATCAAACTACCTAGGAAGCTTGTGAACAAGTAGAATGTGTCTGATCACAACACAATGCACTGGGATTCCTCTGTGCATGGGTTTGCTCCTGATGTTAACTCCTAAAATGCAAGTCAAACACTCCTTCCTTCAGAAGACTTTTCTAAACATCCCAAACCAGGCAGAATTAATGACTTCCTTCATTTGTGCCTCACTCCCAACTCCCCAGATTTTTCCTGGAGTGCCCATTCTCTGCTTTGCACCAAATGGCTTACATGCCATCTTCTCCATTAAAATCATATCAATTTTTATTTCCCCAAAAGAAGAGGGACACAGAATCTGGCAAAGTTAGGTGCTTAGGCAATATTAGAATGAGTAGAGCAATCAATTAAAAATTACTTAATCTGTTCTCCTAATATATGATCCCCAAAACTGACCATCTGTCCATAGTAATACACAGGGAAGGCATTGCTGGTCCCCTGATTCTCAGTGCCAATGGTCCCAAAAGAAGCCAGTGCCAAGCCCAGGAATAGAGCTTCAAGCATCCTGACACAGTACCATGGGGTTTCCCCTAGAAGCCCAATGCCACCCACACTATATGAAGAGGGTGCAAATGCTTTGCCCCCATTAATAATGGGCCCATTTCTCATCTAACTTCAGAGCCTGTGAAGCTGGTCCAGGCACAGAGACTTCAAAGGGAGCTTGGCGCTAGAGTTGGCCCCAGAGGGCACAGAGCAAGACAAAACACAGGCCACAGTTTTTATACTGTGGATGGTATATAGGAAGTCATTGTTACCAAGAGCTTGCCCTGCCAAACCCACCAGATTGTGGGAGCTGAATATCTCGCAGCTCTGCGTAGTATAGAAGTCAGTGCACAAACTATTTTGGCTCTAAGGCCTACCAGACTGAAATGAGAATTGCAACATGGGATTTTTTTTCCCATGGAAAACTCCCTCCCTCCACCTCTAAAAAAAAAAACAAACCACACAGACTCTAAAATCAAGTCTACCCAGCATGACCTTACAAATATCATACTGAACCAGGGTTATTTAAGGCAAAAGAAGAAAAATCTGTCTTAGCTGGATAATTGAGGAAGCCTGATCCCAGAAGAGAGACCCCAATAATGGGAAACTTTTACAAGTGGAGAAGAGGAACCAAAGCCAGATTATTCAGGAAATGGTTGAAGGACATGGAATTATTTTAACCAAGACTGGAGGAAACATGTTGCCTACTTTCAAGTCCTTGAGGGTCTACCTTGGGGAAGTGGGATTGGATGTATTTTGTGGGGCTCCAGGGGTCAAGAGCAGGATTCATGTTTGCAGATACTGGAAAAGGAGAGGAAGGGGCAGAAGAAATAACTGCATGGTTCCCACAGAGGAACGTGCAGCCTCCAGAGTAGTCCGATATGACCAATAGTTAGGATGGCTCTTAACATAATTGCAGTATTGGGGGTCAGTTAGCAATGCCTTGATTAGCCTACAGATGCCCCCTCTGTGTGGACTGACATAGGCCCGCAGGCACAGCCTGTCAGCTGACAATCATACAAAGAGAAAGGTGGCCTTCCTCTGGAGCTCAGACTGAATTTCAGCCACACTTGCTCCCTCAGATGTGTGCAGTGCCAAAATTACCCAATTACTGGCGGCTGTCCTGTTGGGTAGACCAGCTGCTCCAGAGTCCCCACATAAGCTGCTGCAGGAACATCTGGGGATATACTTCATAAATAGAGTCCCAGATTCCCCAGAGATTCTGATTCATTGGTTCATCTGCTGGTGTTATTGTTGTTGTGGTGGTGGTGGTGGTTGTTACTGTTGTCTCTAAAATTCCTGCATGATTCTGGTGATGGGTCAGAGCTGAGAGCTGCTAGCCTGGATGGCTTCTGTGAGCTCTTTCAACTTCAAGGTCTTAGTTGTTGTGGATGCATAGCTTCTCTGAATGGGATTTCATTTAGGATCTAAAATATCACTTCTCCTTTTAGAAAAAGTCAATAAAAGCTTTTCAAAGAAAAATTCCCCAAAGCGATCCAATTTGAGAGACAAGAAAACAGATCATTGATTTAGCAGAGCTTGGAAATGTTAGCCAAGAGAAGCTCAAGGCAAATTCAATCAGTTGTTGACTGAATGATGCCAAATATCCAAATTTTTAGGGTCATGTAGACAAAGAGCAAAGAAGAAAATATGTCCCATAGCTATTTAGCAAGTGTTTAGGATATGTCCAAGAGTTTAATGGGTAAGGTAACATCTAGAAGAATGGCTGCTTTCTTTCCACACACTCTTCAGATGTGTTAGGGTCAGATCAGGCAAACAGCCGGGGAATGTTATGACTCTACAAACCAAAACATGGTCTAGTCTCTGACCATTGTTTGAAGCCAAACTTGTTCAAGGCCTGTGTCCAGGAGTGTGGCTGTGTCCCCAAGCATGAAAGGAAATGTGGGAGGGAGGACAAGAAAGGAGGCAATATTCAATTTTCTAGAAGATCTGGCCTTGGCCCACATCATCCTTGCTTTGAGAAGCCTTGGAGACTGCAGACTCCTTGCCCAGGCTGCATGCCCTCAGGGATTTGACTGCTCCCTCCCATTCATTTTCCTCTGCCCTGATCATGCCAATCCTCTCACTCACTGCCCGGTCAAGTGTGATGCCCACTAACACCTACCAGTGTCCCTGGTTTACAAAAACATGAGAGGCTTCAATCCTACCTCTATAGCTTACTAACTATATCATCTTGGGCTGGAATTTTACCCATCTTTACAATGGGGATAATAAAGATACCTGCCTCAAAGTGGGATAATAAATGTGAGATTTAAATGGGTTAATGCATTTAAAGTTCTTAAAACAGTGCAGAGTGTGATAGAAGTCTTTGCTCTAGTAACTTTAAGTCATGTGATTTTGATGTTTGAACTCACCCTTCCCATGTTCACATGGCACCCATGCTGGCTTCTCTCATTGCATGGCTCACACTATGTGGTCATTGCTCCAGGACCATTGCCCCCCTCTGTGCTCTGTGGGGGAAGAGTTCACCTGAATCTGGATCCCCAGAATGAATACAGGGCCTGGCCCACAGAGCAGGCTCTGAGTAAATGTTCAAGGAATGGAAGAATCAACAGAATGTCAGTGACTGTAAGGCATTTAAAAATATATTTAGACCTTACAACTACTCTGTGAGATGAGATGAGATGAGATGAGATGAGATGAGATGAGATGAGATGAGATGAGCAAGTTTTATTATTCCTGTTTTTAGTTTGGGAGTCTGAGGCTCGGACAGATTAAGTGATTTGTTCAAGGCCCCATGGCAGTCAAGGGGAACAAAATGTCTGTGAGTCTGTCTGACTCCACCAGATTTTTGGTGTTTCTGACCCCACATTCTTGCTCAGGGGAGAGGCAGATGGCTTCAGAAAGAAGTGCCTCCACTAGGTCTTAAGAATGATGAAGACTTTTCCAGATAGAGAACATGAATAATGACATTCCAGTTGGAGAACATTGCATGGTCATAGGCAATGGGCCAGCACGTTGGAGGAATGAGAGCGGTTTGTTACTAGATTCTAAATTCCATGAGGCCAGTACTGTGTATTCCCAAAGTATTCCCACCACAGAGCTCAAGTGTATGCACAGAGCAAGCAACTATTGGGACTATTGGAAGAATGAGCAAATGGATGGATGGATGGGTGGATGGGAAAGCTGGAGAAAATGAAGCTCCCGTGCTTACAGAAAAATTAGTTCTCAGAGTATGCTCTTAAATCTATTGGTTGAAACCCAAAGTGATACTTCATAAGTGTTATCTATTGGTAGTGGCAAGAGGTGATGAGTTTGATTCTGGAATATGCCTTTGTTTCTACTTTAGCTTGAAAGTGCACAATCGGAAGTAATTTTATACTGGAAAATAAAGCAAGAAAGAAACACAGGGATCAGCTTGCTGAGAACTTGGCGACATTGTACTTGGACATTATTTCTGCAGGCAGTGAGACCCCAGGGTGTTGGAGTTCTGACCCGCGTGTGTCCCTGTTCCAGAAAGATCTCCCAGGCTGCAGTGGAATGTGAGGGGAAGTCTAAAGAGAGGAGCCTGGGTAAGAAACAACAGCCATGAAGCAAACATACATGGAAATTGGGTTCTGATATCTTTCCAACATTTCAGGGTGCCTCACCCACAATATCACTGCTTCTGCAAAAATGCAATTGAGGATGGGAGCCATGATGTCAGTTAGGGCCCCTGAAGAGCATTCTCATGAGCCCTGGATGTGCTTCCCCCATTTGCCTCCTTCAAGTCATCTTTATTTCCATCAACCCCCAAAGAATGGGAGTTGGACAGCGAAAGAGAATTCAAAATATTTGCATATCCAAAATTGGGAAAGCACATTTTTGGGAAGTTTAGCAATTCCCAAACGGACACTTTTATGGTTCATTTAATACTTTAAAACAATTTACCTAATGACAAGTTCATGCTGGAAGATTGGAAGTGGATTTTTATGTAAAAAAATGCCTGGAATGACTTGAATTTGGCCTATGACATTCCATCAATATCCTCCATTTTCCTACCCCGAGACCGAGGGCATCTTTCTGGCACCTCTGCTGGTTGCTCCAGAGGCTCTCTCCCAAGCTGTCAATCTTGAAACGTCCATGGTGCCATAGCAACAAGTCAGGGACACATTGCTTAGAGCCCACTATTAATTAAAAACTACTTTTGCAATAGTAGAGACATTGGTCAAACACCCATTGGTATGTCGGCGCCAGTTCATGGGCCATCTGTACACGGCTTCTCCCAACTCCACGTCCAGTGATGCCATGTCAGTAGCTTGAAATTAGACCTATTAGGCACAGGAACACCATGGAAATTGTCAAACGCTGCAAATCAGGGCTTGTTTTTATTTTTATTTTTCCCTCAGAGACCAGCTCTTAACATTTACAGCCCACCACCATCTATGCTCTATGTTTTCTCATCTTTAAAGTGAAGATATAATAATGGTTCTTATAAGATTACTTGAGGCCCAATGCATGAAATTTGTGCAAGGAGCTCAAGCCCTCACAGCCCATCACAGCCCCAGCCGGTCCTTGCAGCCCCGGCTTCGTTTGGAAGGTCGTCCAGATGGTCGTTCTGCTGTTCGGTCTAATTAGCATATTAACTCTTTATTATATAGGATTATGGTGATTACATTAGTTGGTGTGAATAAAAACTTACAATAGTGCCTGGCATAGGTAAGCACTCAGTGAATATTAGCCATTATTATCCCGGTTTCGTGCATAGGTGTCTGGGTTTTTGAGAGTAAGTAGGGAGGACTCTCTCATGCATGGTTGCTCATCTGCATCCCACCAACCAGCACCAAGCCCAAAGCCTGGCACCCAGCAGGTGCTCAGGGAGTGTGGGCAGAACTGACATGGTCCTCAGAGGGGCTGAGTTTGAGAAGCTCACGTTCCCTGCTGGCATCAGCATTAGCATTAGAGGGCTTGCTCCTTTAATTACCAAACCAGGCGTAACTTTTACTCCGTGGCCTCGTCCTCTCCTGCCTCTCCTCCTTTCTTTTAACTCCAGTTCTTTAACAAATCCCTCTTTTCAGGAACGGGAAGCTGATCTGTTCTGGGGACGTGCCAGTGGAGCAGTGTGCATTGGCACCACCAGGGCTGTCATTCTCAGGAGACAATAGGATCGGCGCGCCAAGGGGGAGAGTTCTCCATGCAGCATTTCCCTGCTTAATCCGCTCTTGTGGCTGGCACCGAGTCAGCCAAGGAAAGGAACCAAATTACCCGGGCGGCTTTGGCAGGCGGTGCCACTGACAGCAGGCCAAAAGTTAATTCCCTCATCGTCCCCCCGTGCCACCAACTCAGGGGCAGGGCTGGCGGGCTGGCATTCTGTGTGAGCCTGTCAGGTGGCGTGAGGGGAGAGAACAGGCGAGCAGAGGGTGGTCCATCACCAAAGCAGCTCCACAGACAGACGCACAGACAGATGTCCCACTCTAGTCCCGCCCCCACCTCAGACCTGAGCACCAGGCTCTGTCTGCAGCTCACGGGGAAGGTGGGTGGCGGTACCATAGTGTCTACCGTCACCACATGGAAATGAGGAGGAACTTGACTACAGTGAGACCCCAGGGCACAGGGCCCTCTGACAGAGCCCTTGGCAACCCAGCCTGGCCCCAGGGGCACCCCACATTCCTGGTGCCTGCTCAGCCCACCTTCACCCCTCCTTTCCCACTGCAGTTTGGATGGAGAGGGGTAAGGTCTACTGGCTTCAGCCACTCTGCATGCGCTTTACCAGGTGTGACCCTCACAGTGGGCCTACTAGGCGCACGCCGTTGGGCTCATCCAACAGATGCGGAAGCAGCTTGCCCAGGGGCCCGGAGGAGCTGTCTGCCTGAACTCAGGGGGCTGAGCCCATTTCAGAGACCAAAACATCACAGCCAAGATTCAAGTGCTTGCTTAATCATACAGGACACGTTACACCACACCCACTATGGATCCAGATCACAGTTTACTTAATAGTACGGGCCTTACTTCTCTTGTTCCATCTGCTCTCTTTTCTATCCTATTAGATACGATTCTACGTTTGAAATGCAGATCTGGACCCACCATCAGCACCCACTAATGAGTCTCGGCCGTGTTTTGAAAGGATAGCTTCTCCACAGAACAGAAGGGCATCCTGCTGCCAAAGGCCCCAAGGACCAGCCCAGCCGCAGCTCCCAGGCTGCACCTGGTTTTCTCGGGTGGGCAGGGCTGCCTAGGGCACTCACTGGGGTGTAACTGGGGTGCCCACTTCCAGGGTTTGTTTCTGAAGTCTGACCCTCCTTAACTCCCACATGTCTCTCCTTCTCCTTCCTGTGGCTTCTCACGTCCTCCTAGTGGTCTCCAGCTTTCTTCATCGTGCCTCCCCCTCTGCTGGTATGAAGGCTTTGTAGCCCTGCATTCTACACACACACACACACACACACACACCCCTCCAGGATCACTGTCTGCCCAGATCATTCCTGGGATGTGTTGTCTGGGGAGCCGCCATCACTTGGTTCTGCTTTCACTCTGGTTGCCAGGCCGTGGCTCGCTGTAATGGCACAGAGCATTACAAATCCAGGCTGGTCCCTAGACACCAGAGGATCACCTGGGGCAGTAGTCGCCATCCAGTGGTCCACGGACCGCTGTGGTCCGTGAGGTCCGAAAGGTTGGCAACCGCTGACCTGGGGTGTGATCAGGTGGAATGTGGTGGGGAGCTCTGGTAGGCATGCAGACACCCTAGAAGCCACCTGGGATGCCAGGACCCAGGAGATCAGTGGGGACTCCTCCATCCCCAGAAGTGAGGTTCCACAGAGGGGCCATGGGAAGCGGGGAGCAGACCCTCAGAGCGTGGGCCTCTGCAGCTCCCTGGGCCCCGGTGAGTTGCCCACAGGAACAGAGCGAGTCTCAGGTGATGGTATGCCTTCCCTCATGGCTCACCGGAGCCCAGCCCTGAGAAGGGGTCAGGTCTGACTTGCTTCACGTTCACCAGGTAACTCAGAGCACTCTGCTCACCCCAGCCCCAAGGAGGCAAGGCCCCTGTGGCACTCACCTCAGGGCAGAAGACGTGTAGCGTGGGGCAAGACCTGGCCCTGTCACTCTGGCTGTGTGAGCTTGGGGACGTCCGCTTTCCTCTTTGAGCCTCAGTTAGCTCCTCTTTTAAATGGGCCAATCAGGTTAACCCCCATTCCGTTAGGATCAGATTAGAGCACAGATGCTAACATGCTTTATAAACCATCGCTCACCGTCTAAGCAACTTAAAGTGAGCCTCGTGCTCACAGATGGTGATAAGATGCCAGACATCCTTCAGGCTGGGAGTGGTTAAATGACTCACCCAAGACCACCATGGGCTGGGGTTCAAACCGGGGAAGTTTGATTCTGGAGCCACGGCCTTCCCACTCAGCTGCACCGCCTCTTGGCATTTGTCTGTCTGCACTAGACCCCTGCACTGTGGCTCCTGTGACTGTGTCTACCTCCTGCCCTAGACCAGCAACCTGAAGGACAATGTCTCATTCATCTTCAAAGGAAGAAGCGGTAGGAGTGGGCAGAGCATGGCACCCAGGAGAGGCCACCAGCATTGGTTGAATGCCACTGAATTCTAATGTGCCCCTGAATAGTTCATTCAAAAGGCATAATGGTGGTGCCCAGACATATGAAATCTCTTCCCAGTCCCCCTGCTGCCGTGGAATCGCCACTCCCTGGCCCATCTTTGTGTTTCTCCCGGGCGGGGCTCCTGGGCTGGGTCCCTGGGCTAGTCCAGCCCTCTGCACGCGTTCTTGCTGGCCACGAACCTCCTTCAGCCACACCGCTTGACCCTGGAGGGGTCCGCTCTCCTCTCTGCCTCTCGGAAAACCCCCTTTCCTACCAGGCACGTCTACAGCCCACACCAGTGCCCTTCCTTGGACCCCAGAGCCCTGTATGTGTCCCCGACTCCCTGGGTACGAACTGCCCTGGCATGCTCTGCCGAAGGCGAGCACATCCTCCCCGTACGTGGCTCCGACAGGCGAAGGTGTGAACTGGTGGAGATGGAGTTGTGACCTGCACAGACCCAATGTCTGGACCGTCCGCCCCATGGGTGTGCCACATCTGGAGTCCACCCCCAGAGTTTCACTCTCGGTCTGTGGCCTCTGTTGTCCAGGGAGTGGGATCATGGGCTTGTCCCCGGCTCAGATGCCAGGCCCGTCCCTTCCCCAGGGCTGCTGACTCCGGCAAGCCCTCCCCCAAGCACAAACCTCCTTTCAGCAGCCGCTCCAAGCTCTAAGCCCTTCTCCCCTTCAGCCGAGACCCATTGTATCAGCTGTGATTTATGTAAAGGCTTTTGTTGGACCCCTGGTTTTGACAGTCTCTGTGTTGTCGAATGGTAATAATTACAGAGCCTTTCATCCTTTATTTACGGGATTGCTCTGGGGGGAGAGAGGCCTGGCGAGGAGGGGGGAGGGCTGTGGGGAGGGCGGACTCACTTTTCTGAGGCTCCACACAGAAGCAAAGGGGCAGGGGTCCTTTGGAAGTTATAAATAGCTCCCGGGAATAAAGCAGTCACCTCTCCCGGCTTCGGGAGCTCAGAGGACAAAGGACACTGGGATCTGGGAACACCGTGCTCCTTTGAGACTGACAGGGCTAAACGCAGTTTCCAGGGCCTGGCCCCCTGGTTTTCAAAAAGCTGGCGTTGGTCTCCGCTCAAGTCTCTGGTGTCAGGGAAGGGAAGCAGCTTTCTGTCTGCCCGTTCCATGCCTCCCGGCCCGGGAAGACACCTCGTCTCCCCAGCCAGCCTGAGTGTTAGGATGTCCCCCTGAAACCGAGCTAAAGCGACCTCTCTAGGCTGCACCTGAGAGGGTTCATGCTCATTAAAATCCCACCCTTTCCCAGCCTCCCTTGCAGCTGGACTGGGACATGTGGCTGGGTTGGGAGAAGGGCAGGGGCTGGAAGTGATGAGTGCCCCTCCAGGCACACCCCATGACATCCCTGCGCATCGTCCCCGGTGAGCATGGGGAAGGAGGGAAGCCATGTGCTCCCAAGGACACAGCCCTGTGAAAGGGCCAGCATGCCCCAGGCGGAGCTTACAGGAACGTGTCAGGGAGAACCGTGTTCTAGCAGCACACGTTAATGTGAGTGAGAACTACCCACGTTATGCTAAGCCGCTGAGATTCCGGGGTTTGTTTGTTCCTGCAGCATAGCTGGTCCTGCCTGACGAGCCACAACTGTTGTTCTCAACAGGTTGGGTACATGGATGACTCAGGCCTTTGCCTTCAGAGAGTTCACAGTCTGATGGAGGAGACAGTCCCCGGCTGTCACAGCACAGGCCCAATGCTGTAGGAGCACAGAGAATGGGCACCTTACCAGACTTGGGGTGCCAAGGGGAGCTTCCTGGAGAGAGAGAGTATGGGGAGTAACCCAGAGGATGGAGCAGGTCATGGTGAGTGGAGCGGGTATAAAGAGGATTGAAGACAAAGGAACCGCACATGAAAGGCAGGGAAGCAAGGCACACCCAGACCATGGGAGAAACTGCTCGATTCTCCAGGCTGGGCCTCATCTATCTCTCACTCAACCAGGATTGAACTCAGCCAGCCTCAAGGGCCCACACAGCTTGTGTCCAGGAAGGAGCAGCTGCCCCATCGGCCATGACTGGGACAGGCTTTAGTCGCGGGCTAGAGCTTGGTCTGTGAGGACGTGGATCTTTCAGTGGACGTTGAACATGGGAAGGAGGTAGACGTCAGGAAGAATGTGGATCATGGGAGACCTGAACCACAGGGAGGACATGGGTCATGGGGAAGATGTGGATCATGGGAGGACACGGATCTCAGGGAGCACATGCATTACCTGGAGCACCTCTGGGACCCACCAGGTGGTGGACTGAGTTGACATTGGCCCCAAGAAGTTACATTCTTGCTATCATAGAACCAAACACCTCATCCAGGAAGACAGGTGATAAATAAATCATGAAGTGTACCTAAAAGTCAAAGATAAAAACCTCTCAACTATCCCAGCTCAGGGCCTCTGTCCATTTTTGTCCTTCACCTACGGAACCCAGCATAGCATCGCCAGAGACAGGGGCTGGAAGAAAGCCAGACCTGAACGAAGTCCCCAGCTCCACCTGGTGTGAGCAGTCAGCCTTTGCCCTTTACCTTGAGACTTCAAGTCTTCGACCATACACTGGAGTCAATAAAATTTTCCCTGGAAGTTTGTTGCAAGCCTCTTGGGCCCATTTTCTCCATTCTTTCAGGTAACGGTATGCTTGGCTCTGTGACTAACACAGGCTAAGCCTCAGTATTTCTTAGCCATTTTCACGACTGTCTCTGTCGAATACCTAACTCCGAGAAGAGACGTAAGACCCTCACAAGATCAAAGCCATTGTCTAGAAGGTTTTATACGAAGGTGCAGCCTGACCCTGTTGACCTAACTCTGCACGCAAACCAGGCATTGCTTTTTGCCACATCGTCCTTGAGAAGATAAGCTCCTCAGACCCAGGGTCCTCCTGGGGGAGAAAGGAGTCTGAGTGTCCACAGAGAGGCGCTGGCCTGGGGGAAGACTCACACTGAATGCAAGGGCCTCTCCAGGACATGGCCCATCGGGTGGTGGGACACAGTGACAACCCGATGTGTGTTCTGTGGAGCAGGCATCAAAGCTCTGGGTGGGGAGGAGAGGGAGGGTCCATTGTGTGTCACACAGTTAACTTGCAGAATCTCATTTACTCTTCCCAGCACACCTGTGAGGAGGTTGTCATTAACCCCATTTTACCATTGGGGAAGCTTAGGCTCAGAGCCAGCAATGTGCCCATGATCACACCACGGTATGTGCCCAGTGGGTGAGGATGTGAAAGGACAGAGTGGGAACCAAACTCCAGTCCTGCCTCCTCGGCTGGCCTCCCTACTCTTCCTCGAGGAATAAAACATGCCAGTTCCTAGAAGGAGACAAGAGCTTGAATGATACAGGAGCCACTGGTGATAGAAGGCACCTGTGTTCAGACAGCCCCGCCTTCCCATGTTCATATGGGGCACCTGGGACTTTGACAGGGCAGGGGCTGGCCTTTGCTGTCAGTGGGCCACTTGGGCTGTGGGGACATCCTCTGACGCAGCCACTCTGCAGCTGTGTGAGCCTATGCCTGTGCCCAACCTCTCTGTGTCATGGGAGCCTCACCTATAAATCGAGGGCAATCTTCCCAACAAGGCAGCAGTTGTGAGGTGTAAATGAGGTGGTTTATGGGGCCAAACCTCATGGACCTCCCAGTGTGGTCCTGGCTCTGGGCAGACCCGCCCTTCTGAGTCATGATGGAAGCATGCTCAGTTCTCCAGCCTCATATTTCTCTCCTTGAAATTCAAAAGGTGCTCTTTCCCCCTTACTATTTCTCAGAGATGACTGGGTGAGTATACGAACTGTCTAAGATGTTAAGATTTCCCATATGCCTGGCTGACGAGGCTCAGTGGTTGAGTGTTGACCTATGAACCAGGAGGTCAGGTTCAATTCCCGGTCAGGGCACATGCCCAAGTTGCCAGCTTGAACCCCAGTTCGGGCTGTGCAGGAAGCAGCCGATCAATGATTCTCTCTCATCTTTGATGTTTCTATCTCTCTCTCCCTCTCCCTTTCTCTCTGAAATCAATAAAAAAATATTTTTTTAAAAAAGATTTCCCATAAAATACCTCTGAGAAAATAAAAGTGAAGCAGCTCATTTCCTTCTGTCGGCATGAGTGAGATCAGAGGGCTCTCTGGGTTAAAAGATACACTTTCTCAGGAAGGGGAGAGCCTGGCACGGTTACAAGGCCCTTCTCCGATGAATCTGCTGAAAAACAAACTCTCCATCTTGAAGGAAGGAAAGGATCATTTGAATGCATCCCTGCTTCGCGGGCCACAGCGATTTTTCCTGCCTCGTGTGTGAGCTCAGTGGTCCCTGATCGGCAGCCTCAGCTGTGAGATCAGAATTCATTAAACTGTGCTTAGTTCACGCTTTTCGTGCCATTAGAGTCGGAGGGCTGTTTGAAATCGGATTCCGCTGATGAATGGGTCTGTGCAATTATCGTGACAATGCGGGGCCGCCCCTCCACCGGGGCTGAGCCAGGAGGCTCCTCCCAGAGGAGGCCAGCCAGGCCTGGGGACAGGGGCCGGCCAGGGAGAATGAGGTTCTCCCCAAATGGCCTGGTTATTCCCTAAAGACCAGCTCTTTGCTTTTTATGAGCTGGGAAGGTGCCTGCAGTGTTCTGCTGGTATAAACAGTGGGTAGTCGAGTGTTCTGAGAACTTGGAAGTCACGCCAACTTGGGCTCAGCTCCTGCCTCTTCTATGTAGCTCTGAGATGCCCCATAACCTCGGAGCCTCAGTTTCCCTTCCTGGAAAATGAGGGTAATGACATCTAGTGTGCCAGTGATCACAGGACTAGAGATCACACCTGAGACGTGGCCGTGCTCAGCGAGGTCGCCGTGGCCTCCTGTGACATCCCTGATTTGAAGTCGCCCAGGCCGAAGTGTGACTGCTCATGACATGAGACTGCAGAAGCAGTTCTGAGAGCCCCCTTCCTGCTTCATGAATGGAGACAGATCCAAACATTGGGGGCCGGACAAAGAAACATGTGTCAGGCTCCAAAAGCCAGTTTCCAAAAGAGGCCGGGGGAGCAGGGAGGACTCTGGATGAAGGGCAGGACGGAGTGGGCCAGCACGCAGCCTGATGTGCCTGCTGCTGTCTCCCGGAATACCTAAGGCCCCATCCCTGCTGCCCGAGTCCACAGAAGACTCTACGGAGCCTCCTTTCTTCCCCGCAGAAAGAGACGCCCGCTTCACGGATGGGTTTCTTCCTATGGCTTACCCATCACTTGAAGGGGTGGTGCCTCTCCTGATATTCCACTCAGAGGGAGTTGAAACTCTTGATATAGCAATGACACTCAGCAGCGTGGCCGAGCTGTTCAAAGTCTCGACAGGAAATGAAAGGATCGCTTTCTGAGGAGTTGCCTGAGGTCTCCAAAGGACAATGAAAGATGTCCAAAACACCTCCACTAGGGAAAACCAAGAATTCAAACAAGTAACATCAGCAAGAGCCCCTCCGGTGTTGACGCCAGGTAAGGGTTTTCCTCCCTTACTAGCGCTGTGATTTTGTAAAAACTCCTCACTTGCTGGGCCGCAATTCCCACATCGCTAAAAGGAGCTCTCAGGAGGGTAAATGACTAAGTGCAATGCCTGGCGCTCTGTCTGATGCAGCCTTTTTTAAAAGCGCTTCTGGTGACAGAATTCATCTTCACCACCACCAGCAATACATTTGTTGTGTTTATGAACTGAGGGCTTACAATTCTATTATGTAAAATCTAATCAAGCCAAAAAGACTTATTTGGCATGTATTCAAATTTCCATACACATAAACAAATTTAAAGTCAGAAGTCTGGGCATTTGCAAGGTGCACTGTGCTGGGTGAGAAACTGAGGAAAAAAGGAGTAGATGACACCCAGGGCCTGTCCCGGGAGCTGACAGCTGGGTGGTGGCAGAAAGATGCAAGCGAGAGTCATAGAAACAGCAGACTCAGCCAAGGAACCCTGTAGACCAACTGAGTCAGGACAACAGAGCATCGTTCAGGGGATGAGACACGCAGGATAACTTCACACCCAAAGCACAGTTCAAAAAAACAGGAACTGATGAAACTATTTTGATGTTTTCAAGTTCAACCGTCAGATCACTTTCATAATGAAGCTGGCAACGAAACATAAATTACACAACCAATTAACGTCAATCAGATCATGAGGCTGATGGAGCACCCCTTATGAGGAGCCAGGCTTTGTGGTGGCTCTTTAGAAGAGTGGGGGAATAGAGACTTGATAAAAGTAGCCCCTCTGTCCTCAGCGAGTCACCACTCTAGTTGTGGAGACAAAGGAGAGGCAGAGGACCATTTTCTCCATAGCACTAGAAGGGCTGCTCCATGGAGGCTCCGCATTGAATTGGTGATGCAAACCATGAGGATCCTGGAGTTCAACTGAGCTTGGAGACGATAATGAGAACTGAGCTGGGCTGGGCTGACCAGGTGAGAAAGTGGCCCAGCAGAAAGAAAGCAGAAGCAGGAGCAAGGAAGCAAAATTCCTGTCGGGCAGACAAGGTAACTCCTAGAGTGCTGACAAGATGGCTGTGGGCAAGAAGGTTGGAGAAGGCTGACTGTAGTGGATCCTTGATGTGAAGGTGATGGGTTTAATTTTTCCCCATTCAGGTCAAGTTCACAAGCTCACCCCTTCCTGCAGGAGGCTGAATCTGATCCACAGCCATTGTTGTCTGGTACCCAAGTTTTAAAAAGAAAAAAGTGAATGTGAATGCCTTCAGGCCATGTTTGATTAGCAAAAGATCCCACTCCTCACCTCACACCTCCGTGTTACCTGCCTAGCCTGAATGCATTTGAGTTTGTGACCTTTGTAGGCAATTTCTTGGCACGACTAGCAAATTGGAGAGCAGCACCCATGTAGCTGAGCTTCTAGAGCAATAATCCAGCTGCCTTTGCAAGAAATTGCAGGAAAGAAGCTTGTAGAGGGGCCTGGTACTTACACAATAAGGGAAGCCCGGGAAAGGGTCCATGCAAATGAGGGGCCCTGATGATTCTGGCATTAGCTTCAAGGCAAGTCATCCTCTGAGCTTCACCAAGGGGCAAACTAACCACTGTAAACTTGACTCTGAGAAGACTTCATGAAGCCCCTGAGAAAATGACACAAGCCCAGCTGTTTCAGCCCAGATGTTTGAGTCTTTCCAAATCAGGCTTCAAATGATTCCAGAAGCTATCGCTTCTGTCAAGAATAGTCCTTGGGCACTTCTCAAGGACAAGGGCAATGGCTTGATTCTCTGCATTTCCTAAAGGACTTGGGCAGCTCCTGGACCAGAACAGAAGTCAAGAATGACTTTTGGATGATGGTTGGGATGGATGGATTCATTAGTTAATTCATTAATGGAGAAATTTTCTGTCTTCCAGTGCTCAAGAGACTTCTGAGGTCCTGGCTTTCAAATCCTTATCATTTGAACCACACAGGAAAGATCCAGGGATGATACATCACTATCCTAATATATAAAAAGCCAGGGGCTGTCACGACCGAAACAACTGGATGGATGACTGAACAGTGGACCAGGATAGCAGGGGGGTTAGTGAGGGGCAACCAGGCTGACAGGGGGGTTAGTGAGGGACAACCAAACAACTGAACAGCAGGCTCCATGGGGTGACCAGGCTGGCAGGGGGGCGCCGTTGGGGGTGAGCAGGCTGGTGGGGGGCAGTTGGGGGAGACCAGGCTGGCAGAGGGGGCAGTAAGGGGTGACTAGGCCAGCGGGGGGGGGGGGGTGCAGTAAGGGGCAACCAGGCTGGTGGGGGGGGGCAGTTGGGGGTGACCAGGCCAGCATGGGGGGGGGGCAGTTAGGGACAACCAGGCTGGCAGGCAGAGGCGATTAGGGGTGATCAGGCTGGCAGGGGGGACGTTAGGGGCAATCAGGCAGGCAGGCAGGTGAGCAGTTAGGAGCCAGTGGTCCAGGATTGGAGAGGGTGCAGGCTGGGCTGAGAGGACCCCCCAATGCACGAATTTCATGCACCAGGCCTCTAGTTTTGGAATAAAAATTCCCTGAAAAATTTCTACAGGATCCTTTGGTATCATAGTCCTCCCAGTCAAGAAAGTTGTTTCTTTTTTTGCCCTGTGTCTTATGGAAAGGGTAAACAGACAACTCTAAGATATGCCATTTCATTTTTTAAATTGTGCCATATACATCATAGCACTGTGATCTAGCATCATCTGTGCTTGTTTCCTTTTGTGTACAATACTGTATTATGGAGAAGTGGGCAGCTCTATCTTTTTGTCTTTCACTACAACATCTGTCAACTTATTGCTATTCTGTGCACTCTCTGTGTGACAAGAGATCACATCTGATGAAGAAAAGTTGAGGAAGGTAGGAACGGATTAAATCCCAAAGTTCTTAGTACAGCTCACAAGGCCATGATGATCTGGCCCAGTGTCCTTGTCCAATTCCACCTTCTACCCCTCCATGTGCCTCCTCCATTCCTGCCATATGCCATCCTCTGGGCCTAAAATGTCACACCTCTCTGCTTCCACCTCCCCTTTACCTGTGGTTCCAGCCTCACCTCTCTTCACGGTTAGCTCTCAGCACCACTCCCACTCTATGTAATGGTGGAAGCTTTCATTCCATCTTTTTAATGACATTTCATTGATGAGACACTATGTGTATCAGTTGCCTAGGGCTTCCATAACAAATGGCCACCTTCTTGGTGGCTTAATATAATGGAAATGTATTCTCTCACAGTTCAGGAGGCCCAAAGTGCAAAATCAATATGTCCTCGAGGTTGGTATCTTCCACAGGATCTTAGGGAGGATCTGTTCCATGTCTCTCTCCTAACATCTGCTGGTGGCCAGCAATCCTTGCCACTCCTTAACTGCATCACTTCAATCTCTGCCTTTGTCTACAGGTAGCATTCTTATAAAGATACCTGTCGTAGATTTAGGACAACCCTCATCCAGTATGACCTCATCTTAACTGATTACACCTACAAAAACAAAACAAAACAAAACAAAACATTTTTTCCAAGTAAAGTCACATCTGAGGTTCTGGGTGGATATGAATTTTAGAGTGGCACTATTCAACCCAGTGCACTATGGTAAACTCCTAGCACATTAGAAATAAAGTCTATGTGATGCTTTCTTCGAGGTGCTTAAAGCCTAAGGTGTACCTTATACATAGCACTTTCATAACGTTAATCACCGAAGTTTGCATTTGTCAGTAGATTAGTTTGTTCCCAGCATGGGCAGGGACCAAGTCCTGAGATTTTTTTGTTTGTTTTGTTTTGTATCCCTAGCTTCTTGGGGATCCATCCCTCAACAGTCTTGATAAGTAAATTGCCAACTGACTGTGCAGGAGAGCCATTTGCAAGGCCTTGGGCTGTAAGCGCCAACATTCCATTTCGCACCAAGTCCCTGCTTGTGTCCAATCCCTTCCGCCCACCCGGAAGGCCCCTGCAGCCACAGTATCTCCACGTAAGTATCAGTCCTAGATCTGAAGGCTGGGGATTTGCTAAGTAAGGGCCAGGCATGCTCCTTCTGGGATATGGAGTCCTCGGCTCCATGCCAGATGCCATGATAGTGCCACAAAATCCCACCTCTGACCACTGCTCACTGCTTCCCTGGGCCTGATCCCAAAGCTCAGGGTGGCAGGAACCTGGGGGGACACTGTAAGGAAACTGTGTTCTCTTCATTCCACTGACATACTTTCATAGACACAGAAGCACCGCAGCCCTGACTCACTGAAAGGAGTCACAGGATCAGACCACAACTCATTTACGGGGTGTCTTTAAACGCACAGCCATTGGTCATTGACAAGAAAGTGGCAGGAAGAAGGCAAGACGGTGGTTTTGCCCAAACCAGGGGCTGGCTGCCTGGGCCACACACCAGCTGTTGCTGAATGGACATGCATGGCCCTCTGGACATCTTCCTCAGAGGGAATGTGTGTCTCCTTCACATCCTAGGATGTGGGCTTTATTTTAAACAGGAATGTGTTGTTTGTCAAACAAAAATGACTCAGTTCCAAGAATATGCGTCTTCTAAAAGCGGGAACAGCTGAGAAACCCACACTGGTTCTGGACGAAATTCAATCCAGGCCCACCTAATCACCATGACGGGGACTTTGGAATGAGCCTGAAATGCCTTGGCGGTATTGGACAGTCAGCTCTCCCTCCTTCCCAAGCAGGCCAGGGCGTTCCCGTGAAAGCCCTTTGATAAGAAGAAGCAGGCTCCTGGGAGGCGAGCCACCCACCACTTTCTTAGGCGCTATTGTCCCGAGACGGGGATTGTGATGCGGGCTCCAGCCTGCGCGCTGCCCTGTCAGGTCCACGGCGCAGCCACACAATGCTGCACCTCCTGCAACGGGCCATTCATCGCGGCCTCCAGGTTCCCTGATGGGAACCCATTGACCCCAGGATAATAGATGAAAGTGTTTTCTCTCTTGCCTTCGCCTCCTGACCCCTTGCCACCATTTTTCATGCACTGTCTCCTCTCTAGCCAGACAGAGGAATTCTTCCTCTGATGATGAAGGCCCGATGACCCTCTCCTGCATCCTGTACGCGGACTGCTTGCTGGAGGGTTGCCCATAGGCGGGGGGTGGAGGGTCCCTGCATAATGCAACCAAGCCAGGCAAAGGTCATTTCCTCCCCACTCCCACTCCTGCGCACGCGCGCGCACACACACACACACACACACACACATACACACACAGCACACTCCAAAGCACACACACACACAGCACACACACACACAGCACACACACACAGCACACACACACACACAGCACACACACACACAGCACACACACACACAGCACACACACACACACAGCACACACACACACACAGAGCACACACACACACAGCACACACACACACAGCACACACACACACCACACTCCAAAGCACACAAGAGCAGCACTTCTGTAGCGAAATTATTCCAGCGAATTTGCTCACACGCTGGCTTGCTTGTTTTGCAGGGTGTTTGACTTCTTGCTGAGTCCTCCCTGTACAGGAAGCGCTCCACAGTCAATGCCCGAAGTCTCCCCCAGCCCCACCGTCTTCTCAGAAGGGCCAGGCCGCTGAGCGCCTGGGGGCAGCAGCACAAGCTGCCAAGTCCATCCAGAGATGGGCCGACTGGAAAGATCTCGATCATCCAGCAAAGCCCAAGCGCTCGGCTGAGAGCCCCCAGCAGAAGCGAATGACCCAGGTCACGGCCAGTTAGCAACACCCCGAGAGCAGCACAGGCTCCGGTGGCCACTCGAAATCCTCACGGTGCTCGCAGGCCGGCAGCAACCAAGATTGGATCTTGTGCTTGATGATCACAGAGAATCGCGGGCGGAACCACCACGTCCTGCTGTTTGTGGCCCACACGCAGCAAGCGATGTCACTGGCAAAGGAGCAAAGGGACAAGAACTCAGCGAAGGAAACAAAACCTGGCTGGGCCTGGGGTCTGGCGGCTTGGGCTCTTCAGCGCATTGTGTGGACACGTGGCCCTCTGCTCTGCCTCACGCCATGTGGGCGGTGGGACAAGCCCAGAGACCCTGACGTTGTACTGTCTCAGGAAGGTGCTCAAAGATGTGTGGGCCTGAGCCATGACGAGCTGGACAGGGCCCAGGCATCACGTTGGCTAATGCCCCATCAAAGTGGGAGGGGCATGGCTCACACTGAAGCTAATGACCCCTGAGCACCAGGGCCCCTCATTTGCCTGGGACCCTTCCAAGGCGCTCTTATTATTATTGGGGTGAGAGAAATCTCTTTTTATAAGGGGCATTAATCCCACCATGAGGGCTCTAACTTCAGGTCTCCTCTAACCCTCATTACCTCTCCAAGGCCCCGCCTCCGATTACCATCACACTGGGAGTTAAGGCCACTTACGAATGTGGGGAGCACAGACATTCAGTTCATGGCATAATGTCCAAGACTGACCCTACTGTATCCTTATAGTTCTTCAGCTTTTATCTCCCACAACTACACTGTAGGCCCTTGGAGGATAAGACTGTGAATTATTTCTCTTTGGAATCCCTAACACATGGACGAAACCTGGCACACGAGGGAGGCGTGAGGGAGGAAATGAATTCCACACCCGCAAGCCCCATAGCCTGGACCCAGTGTCTGCTTCCAGTTTCCCCTCCTTCGCTGCCCCCGAAGGCCCTGCCCTCCGAAGGCCCTGCCCCCAGCTCACCTGGAAGGCCCACCGCTCACCAATAGGCATGGCCTTTCCCAGTCTCCACCATGCAAATACCTTCCCGCTCTTGAAATGGCCTCAGTGCCCACCTCGCTCCTATCCACCTCCTGAAATCCCAAGCACCCTCCAAGGCCCATCGCCAGTGCTTCTTCCCCTAGGAAGACTTTTCCAAACCTTCTAATTAAAAATCATCAGCCACCCACGCCCTCCCCCACTCCCCGAGCCGCTGTGCCCAAAGTGCTTTTTAATTCTGTTACAACCATTTCCGGATACATCCTGTGTTCCTTACTAGACAGCCAACTCCCCACAGGCAGGAACTGTCATTATTTATTTCCATCTCTTCCCCCGAGCCTAGCAGAGGCCTGGCATACAGCACCCATCACTCAAATCGAATTCCAGTCCCAGCGTCGATGGTGGACAGGTGACTCACTGATGTTTCCCTCTGCCACCCAGATCGCGATCATAGTTATTTGGAAACATTGTTGGTGAGATTGCCCACAAAGGAAAACTGCCCTACAAGATTCTTCTTTTTGATGAAAAGTGGGTCTGTTTTTTCATTCGGAATTGATATCCATCCTGGGGGTAGAAGGTCAGAAGCCCTCCCAGGCCCCTAAGGAAGTGTCCAGAAGGACACAGGCCTTTGTTCTTAAAGAGCTTCAGATCAGAATCCCGTAATCCCCTCTGACCACAGGCTCAGTCCAGCCTTTGGCAGCACACAACAGGCAAGTGGACGCTAAGCATTGCATCCGTGGTTTAGTATTTGTAATTACAAATGTTAATAATTTGTGTTGCTACTTCGGTAGTTCTTCTAAAGGGAAAAAGCCTCCATCACTGGATTCTGGAATAAATCATGGCACTAATTTCGCTTTAAAAATGTTTAAACATTTGCACACCTAGTAACTTCTCTGACTCCTCCTTGCGACTCTATGAGAGAGGCAGGTAGAGGCAGGGTGGGGAAGCCCATTCGACCAGGCCACCAAGGAGGGCCAGGGGTCCCCTGGCAGATCCGTTTGGGTGTCGATGCCACGCAGTGCTCCCAGCCACCCGTGTGAGGGAGGAGGCATGTTCCCGCACAACCACGATGGCAGCGGCTGGGAAGGCGGGCTCAGTGCTCCGTGGGAAATAGGCCTGGAAAGGGACAAGCCTGCCATTCATTCTCTAGACTAGACAACCGACCGAGCTCCAGCAAGTCCTGAGGCTGCGGGCAGCGCATCACTTGAACGGAGAGGTTGCAAGTAAGGCTTGGCAGGGCTCTGAGGCTGTTGGTCTTCAGTGGGGTGAAGAGAGGAGCAGCCTTTCTGGCCGCAGCCACAGCCAGTCTCCAGTGCCTCCAGGAGTCCTCTGTCGGGGAGAGGGGGGGACGAATAAGGGACACCTCAGAGCCAGGGGTAGCCTGGGCCAGGCTGTAGGCCAGTCTTGAAGAGCTGGACACGTTGTGTGCGGAACAAGGGCCCCAGCAGAGCTGGCAAGCGGTAAACCTCCCCCTGGCTTCTAAGCTGCCCACATGTGTGATGTGGACTAGCAGCCACCCTGGTGTGGGTGGGGTGGCCACTGACACAGCCCGGCGTCCAGGGCTCCTGCCTCACCTATGCACACACAGGCCTCTCCCTGGTTGACTCTGGTGCCAAAAGTGGCAGCTCGGCCTTACTTTGGGGAGTAAGACAGGAGGCCCCTTATTAAAATGCAGGAGCCATGGCCAGTCATTAACAACTCAGCTCAACTAATTAATGGAATTAACCAGCAAGGAGCAAGGTTGAAGGACAGGGCAGCGGGGAGGGGGGAATCAGCTCCAGAGAGGAGAGGAGGTGAATGGGCGACCTTCTTTGTGCAATTCCTGCAACTTTGAGGCACAAAGTGCTCTTCCGCTCTGCAGATGGAGGGCTGGCAGGGGCACCCAGGCCTAGCCCCCAGCTGACCCTCCAAGCTGCAACATAAGATGTTGCTGAGCGGGGGGTGCGGCTCTCCCCAAGACCCCTCTGCTTTCCTCTCTGCCTCCCTCCAAGTTGCTCATTTGGGCTCCATCCATCAGGGGTGGCCGAAAAGCCTTCTACCCCTTGGGTGGCTGAGCCTGCTGACAGGGATGGGGAGGATGCCGAGAAACCCTCTGCTCCAGGTCTCTCTCCTGGGAAACCCCTCTCACAGAGTGAGGGCTGACCCCGAGCCCCACAGCCCTACCCCGTTGCTGGAGCCCAGCCCTTAGCTCATCATCACATGGCTCATCTCTGTAATTCCCTCTCTGCAGACCACGGCTCCAACCTTCCTCTCTGCACCCTACCTCTGAGCCCAGCCCTCCTGCAGGCCCTCCCAACCTCATGGGTCAACAAGGGAATTAACACATTCCTGATTCCCAAGACCTTTCCATGGGCAAAGGCAGGGATGCAGCCTTTGTATCCCAAGTGTGGACAAGAGGAGGTGACCTGGTGGTCGCCGGGGAGAATGAAAGGGGCACCACGTCCATGGCCTCAAATCCTTCTTCCCCGGCTGGCTGGCCCTGTGGAAATTAGCGCCTGAGCCTCTCTTAACCTCTCTGTGCCTCCGTCTTCTCCTCACTAAGAAGAGAGGTAACACATTCTTGCTTTGCATGATGTCATGTTGCATAGAAAGTACTTGATGTGGTTCCATGCACCCAGGAAATGCTCCGTGAATAGTGACTGTTGGTGACATCAGACTCTGAAGAGGTTGGGAGAGATGCCCACCGAAGATACGGGGGTACGACTCCTTGAGCTGGGTCACCGGGCTCTTCCAGGAGCCCCCATGTGGTCACAGGAGGGACTGCAAACGCGGACACGGGCTGCGCAACTCGGTGTGTGTTCATGTGTGTGCCTGCGTACGTGTGTGCGTGTGTGTGCAAGAATGGGGAGGGAAGGAGAGCCACTGCCTTCCTCTGACGCACCCTGAAGACCAGCTGGCTCAACCCAACCCACCCTGCCACCTGTCAGAGGCTCGCCGGCTCCCACCGGGATTATAAATCATTGATTTCATTTTGAATCTGAGGAGCCACTGCGTGTTTGAAGTGGAATTTGAGGCAGAAAAAAAAAAAAAAAATGGGCCGATTAATGGAGCTTGAAGAAAGCGAAGTATCACTCTCCGTTCCTGCCAGAGCGCAGTCAGCTGGCAGCTGAGCAACATTTGAAAAACATGGCTCTCAATTAAAAGCGTCTTCTCGTTTGGGCTTCATGCTGGCGCTCCTTTTAATTAATTGCAGGGACATCTGAATCCGCCCACCCGTGTTCCTTCTTGCAGAGTGTGGTCCGTGAAAGTCCAGGTCTCTCCCCGTGCAGATCCAAACGCTTCCAAAGGCATCCCAAGCCACCTGTGGGTCCTGCCCGTCCCCTGTCTCTCCTACCCCCAACCAGCCACACGAGCCACCGAATGCACAAGGCTCTTCCCTGCTTCTTGACTCTCATCTCTTGCACATGCTGTTCCCTCTGCCTGGAATGTCACTCACGTCCCTCCTCTGCCAGGAAAATTTCTGCTCATCCTCTGAAAACTAGTCGGTCATGATCTACCCTGTGAAGCCGTCCCAACACGGCGCAGGGGCTGAGTTAGATGCTCTCCTCTGTGCGCCCAGCCCCCACCCACGTCCAGGGCTCCTGGAGAGCAGGGACTGTGTCATCCGTGTGCCCTGCAAATAACTGTTTGTTGACTGGCTGCGTGATGAAGAGATGCATGGTCTCCTGGCCGCTTGGTTAGAGGATCTGACCAAAAAATAAATAAGTTTGTCTAAAGTTTTCTAAGCCTGGAAAATACCAGTGAAACATATTTCGCTTACCTCTCTCTCCCTAAATTGTTTTGTCTTCGATTTCTAAACCCTCCTTCCCTGCCCACCCACCCCCGCCCCGGCCCCCGCCACTGTCAACCACAAAGTCAACCTGGCATGGCACACCTCTCTGTCTGAATCCCAGGTTTCCTAATGTTCCTGGTAAAGAATCGGCCTTTTCACTTGCAGGCCACTGCAGACTTGGGCTCCCTCTCCTCCCAGCTGAACTGGGGCCGGATCGGGGAAAGAACCAGAAAGCGAGGAATGTTAAGGCATGAGGACATGAGGACTCGCGTAGGAGCTGGGCATGAGCTGGAGAGCAGAGGGCTCAGAGCCAGCCGGACACAGTTCTCCACACCAAGGGCTGATACGGAAGAGTGAGCTTCCTGAGTGGACTCACAGCCAGGCAGCCACCCAGGATATGCATCGTAGATTGGGGGTGTGCGTCTCGGTTTGCCCAGTGTCTGCCTGTCCCCCTGACACAATTATTTTAAAAGCCTCTGCTTCCTCTCAAGCATGTCCTGGTTTGGACAGCAATTATACGATCCTCTCATCATCGGGAGATCTTTTCCAGGCCGGTAAAGGCAGAGTTTTCCCGCAACCAAAGCTACTCAAGGACCTAACAGGTTGGTTCTGGACCACAGGTCCCTCAGCAGAGGAAATGGTGACGTATTCATCCTCATGCCCAGTAGTGAGCAGGAGATGCGGACTCGAGTGGGGACCATGAGTGATTCTCAAATGAATAAGTGAACGATTGCCCTCAAAGAGTTTCAGCGTAGGCTGGACAGCCTCGGGTCAGCTGGCCTTGCAGGAGATTTGAACGTCCCAATGGAATTTTGACCAGGAGATCTTTTAGGCCCTCCTTTCTGGCACAGAGGTTATATGGGAGTCAAGTTCAGGGATGAAGAGCAAAGAATCACGGAAGCAGCTTGGGTTGGAGTCCCCGGTCCCTCACTTACCAGCTGTAAAGCCTGAAGTGCCTCACTTAACCTATCTGTGCCTCAGTTTTCCTGATCGGTGAAGTGGGGGTAAGAATATTAACTTCAAAGTGTGGTTGAGAGCATTCTTTTTTTTTAACGTTCATGTATGTGGCATGCCTGGTCCAGGGTAAGCACTTGATAACTGTTTTCTATGATCCCTATGATGATGGTGGTGGTGCTGATCTTGGACGCGGTCCTGTAAACAGGGGGAAGTTACTAAGCGTGTCGGATCTCAGCGGTGCCTGTGGGAGGTTAATCAGATGCCGAGCCCAGGAACCAAGATGGGGAGGGAGGAAGCCCCTCCCAGCCCCTTTGAATTTCAGTTATGTGTACGTTTTCTTTGAACTGGTTATTCAACTCTTTCTCTTGGAGAGAGAACAAAGTGAGTGATGTGGAACTCAAATCTCATTTACAACTGAATTTTAAAACCGAGGAGATTTGCAATATCGGAAAGGCAAGGGAGCAGGGAATAAACTGTGGAGTAATTGCACTGTCGTCTTTTAAACATAAGGCTTGGCGCTGCTATTTTTGTTGATGGTATTCAAATGAGAAGATGCCACAGCTGCGAGGAGCTGGAGAGATCACTGACAACGGCAAGGTCTTCGCTTGACATTGGAGGAAACCACAGGCCAGAGGAGGGAGGGTCCGGTTCCTGCCTCACAGCGACCAAACCGGAATCAGGTTGCTGGTCCCAGGCTCGCGGGACAGGTCTCTGCAGAACAAGAGTGAAATGATAGCCCAGAGCAGCAAACACTACCCCGTGTGAAAGGAGGTTTCAGTAGAGCGTTTACTCGGCCACTGACACCCCTCCAGAAGCATGTCCGCTGCAGGCTGGTCACCACCACAGGCAGCCTGAAAGTTGTGTGAAGAATCCCTTCTTATAGTTTAAGAACCCAGGAGGCCGCATGGGATATTATGTCCATTGTATAGACAAGTAAGTCGAGGCAGGGAGTTCTTCCTGTCTTCAAACTCAGAAACTCCTCGGGGGAATGCTAAGGCCCATTTCTAAGGGCCTGGGGACGCCAGAATGGGACAACTGTGTGGTCACCAGGTGTCCCACACTAGACAGTCCAGAGAAAACCCAGGGTTCTGGTGTCGCTTGGGGAGCTCCACGCGCTTGTTTTGAAACCATGCTGGCATCTCTGATGGGCCAGGAGGATGCTGCCCCCCGCCCCCACCCCTGCTCTGCCCCCAATCAAAGTGGCCGCACTATTATGTGGTTTATGTTTGGGGGTTCGGTATAGGATTGTATGTATTGCAGCCAGGCGCCCCGATGCGTTGAAAGCCTCTGGCTGAGAGCATGCATAGGCTGTTTCTGCAAGGCCTCTCATGGCTGGCTGGCTGTGGTGCTAAGTGGTTCTTTTTTTTTAAAATATATTTTATTGATTTTTTACAGAGAGGAAGGGAAAGGGATAGAGAGTCAGAAACATCGATGAGAGAGAAACATCGAGCAGCTGCCTCCTGCACACCTCCCACTAGAGATGTGCCCACAACCAAGGTACATGCCTGGGACGCTTCAGTCCGCAGGCTGATGCTCTATCCACTGAGCCAAACCGGTCAGGGCTAAGTAGTTCTTTAAAGGGCGATAGGATGGTTTCTGAGTGGCCGCCAGGCGTCCGGGCTGCACCTGCACCCACCATGGGCAGCCGGTGGCTCGGGAGAGCTGTAGAAACAGACACCCAAACCAGGTGTGCGCGGGGCTCCTCGTCTTCCCGTGTCCCCGGGGCCTGGGCCGGTAGGAAGATGGTCCATCTTCACGTGCCTCGTGGGGTGTCTGCTCACCCAGCGGCACCCGGGCCATTCCGAGTAACCTTCACAGCCACTCCACTTGGGCCAGGCATGTGCTCTGTTGTTTTGGCTTATTTAATTAACATAATATAATGGAAATAAAATAATTGAAGGGGCTGCCACTTCAGGAAAGATGGCCTCAGAGCTCGGAGGCATTGTTGCACTGTTTCCAGGCAACGCCGGAGGCCCCGGCGGGGCTGGCGTCCCGAGCAGCCAGCTGGCCGGGCCTCACCCCGCAGTCCCAGCCAAGGCCTCCCAGCCCCGATCCATGGCCCCACAGGCTCATGGGCCTTTCTTCAGGCCATTCCTTCTTCACGTCTGTGTGCCTTTGAGTCTCAAAGTGTAAGTCCGCAGTTGGAATAACAGACAAATCAAACAGGGGAAATAAACATAGCAGAAATCCTACCATATATATCACATTTTAAAAATATCGGCAACAGTTATTTGCAAGGCCAGGCTCAGCCTGGCTTTCTTTCTGTAAGAGAGCTTTCAAGTAAAAATTAGGGTTCTGGAGACAATGCCGCAGATGGACCCTCTGGGCATTTATTTTCAAACTAGAGGCCGGATGCATGAAACTCGTGCAAGGGGCTCAGCCCTTGCAGCCCAGCTGCCTTGCAGCTCCACCCCCTCCTCCCCCCCAACCCCGCCCACTGGTCTTCCTGGAAGGTCGTTCCAGAAGATCGTTCTGCTGTCCAGTCTAATTAGCATATTAGCTCTTTATTATATAGGATGGTTTCTGAGATGAAGAGGCCTGAGTTGGTCCCAGGGGTTGGGCCCTGACTGCTGAGAGACCTCAAACTCCTACCCTCCCTCTCTGTGCCTCAGTGTCCCCGCTCCCCTCTCCATCCCTGGCCCCAGGACCAGCATGGGTGGGGAGGACCAATTGAGAACTGTTTTAGACAACAACAAGCAGGCATCGGAGCACAGATTCTGATCTGGACAGCCCCCTGCATCATGCAGTGAATCAAAGTGCAGGGCCTCCCATGGGGACCCATAAGGCCAGTGTCCTGGGAAGCCCTTGCCTCCTTCTCCAGGCCAGTGTGGGGCAGTGCCCTGGCCCAAGGGGAGGCAGCGAGACAGCAGGATGACAGAGATTCTCTTGGCAACCTGCGCTCATGTTCCTGGCCCCACCCCATGACGCCGCAGATCCTCCATTGCAAATACCTTTTACAGAGATCCGGCCCCAAGGAAAAGCCATGACTGCATACTTTATCTGCTGGAGGAGTGTTTTTATGCCAGTGATGCCAAATGATAGGCATGCGGGCAAAACAAAATGCCACGGTTCTAGCCAACCGTACCAAGTCCCAAAGCAGAATTTTATAAAAAGAATCTCTGCTCACGCAGGGGAGTTTGGGGGCATGTGGTCAGGGGTGGGGCTGGTTTGTCTCATGATGGGGATGCAGGGGAATGGGAGCTAGCTGTGGACGGTTGTAATTGCTCTGCACCTTGCTCATGCTCCTACCATAGTGACTCCTATTAATTAATCCAGTGCCATGGAGAAGTCAGTGCTGCTATGTTACTGCCACTTGTGGAAAAGACCACCTTCGTGAATGCGGATGGGAGCAGCTTCGTTGGGATCATCATTTGGTAAGTTCCTGTGTCAGCCTCCAAGAGTAATTTGGCTTGGGGTGGCCAAAACATAGCCACCTCCCCATGGGGAGAAACGCCAATTAGAGGTTGGGAGAAAGGATGAAGAGCTAAAAATATATATATATATATACAATGAAGTTGGAAACTCAGATGCTTCATAGATTTGATCACCCAAGCCTCCACCCTCCCCACCCACACCCCCCACCAAATCCACTTGATTCTCAAGGAGCATGGGCCTGGGAGGCAGGGGCAGGCTGCCCTCTGACCCGAACACACACTCACAGCAACGTCTCCTCCCAGAACTCTCTGCTGCGCTCTAACTTGAGAAAGCTACGCATTCTCTCACAGACACTCCTTGGCCGCACAACTAGGGATGAGGTTCAGATGTCGCCCCCACTCTTTCTCAGGTATCTCAACCTGGGGGTGCCATGTGCAGTGAGTACATTACACCCTCCTCCTGAGTCGCCTGAACCATCTGAGGGCCCCCATGTCCCAAGTGCCCAAGCCGGAAACCTACAAGTGACCTCAGGGTCCCCATCCTCTTCCTGCCTCCCTTACCCCACCCCCTCTGTAGTCATTAAATTCTAGACATTTAAATTACAACATTCATTAACTTAAAAAACAAAAATAAACTGGGGAAAATTAAAATTGTATGTAGAGTTTTCATGCATAATCTATGAATTCTTTTTTTTAAATGAACAAGGAAAATAATCCCATAGAAAATTGGGCAAGAAAACGAATAATTTGCCAAAAAAATACAAATGGCAAATGAACAGTTGTAATTTTTTAATCCCCAAATTTAAGGAAAATCCAATTAATGTAACTAACCATTTTTTCTCTCAAAATGTGCATTTTGTCCATGAGGGTTACAAGACAGGTATTTTGGTGTCCTGAGGGTAGAGCATATACAATGTACTTGACATTTTAGGGGAGCAATTTAACAATAAGTATTCTGAGTTTTTAAAATGTGCATTCCTTTTCATCCAGAAGTTTTCCTTTAGAATCAATTCTTGGTAAATAATTAGAGATGCCAAGCAAAGATATAAGCATAGGGTGTTTAATTATCACTTTATTTTAAGTAATAAAAATAAAAACCTAAATATCGCAAAATAGGGGCACAGCAAACACACTTCGCTTTATCTTCTTGGTGGGCTATTATGTGTAGTCCCAAAAATGTTCATAAAAATGTGTTGATGATATGTGAAAATGCTCACGATGTAATAATGTTGAATGAAAAACAGACTAGAAACCCAACAATAGCAAGAGCCTAATTTTGTTTTTGTTTTTAAACTTGTAGTTGATTTGTTATATCAAAACAGGAAACAAAGACCTCCAGGGCATCCCACTGTCCTCCGAACTTACCCACAAGACCCTTTGCGATCCAGCCCCTGTCATGGTTCCGGAGTCCTCTCCGCATGGCCTACCTCCCACCCTTGGTTTTCTGCCGCGCCCTCCCCCCCCTCCCCTCCCCCCCCGCCCCCCCCCCCCCCCCCAATTCTCAGCACTACCCTACCATACGTTGCTGCTTGATACCTCCATGCTTTTGTGCACCATGATTCCTGGGAGAGCCTGTCCCCCCGCCCCCAACTCCACCTCCCCCCAGACTGCCTTGTAAACATCTGCTCTGCTCTCCGGACTCAGCTCACGTGCCTCCTGCTCTGTAAAACCTCCCACAGCTGGGTTGGCGTTCCACTTGGAGATCCCACGCACTGCACCCAGCAGACAATGAGCAGCCGCTGATAGATTTTGAGCAGGAGAGCAGCATGTTCTGTTCCCTCTGAAGAGGCCTCTGGCAACCACGTCTCCGGCAGGAATGAGAAGCAGACAGGAAGCTCAGAGGCCACGGAGCACTCGGACTGGGGCCGAGGCGGGGCCTGGCGACCCCACTCACTCCAGGGTTTGCAGCCCAGCCCACCCTAAGGCCTGGCCTCCCGTCTGGATTCCTGCTTCTCCTGCTGCCCCCACACTGTTCCCTCCATGCTCAGCTCTCCCCAGAGACTCCCATCCCTGCGGGCCCTGCCTGGGGACACGCCTGGACCTGAGTTCAACCCCCACCCAGACACCCACTAGCCCTCTCCCTTTTCTCTTTTCTCCGAACAGTGTGGGGGAGTAGCCTGAAGAACTTCCTCCAGAATGCTGACACTCAGCACAGGAACCCAGCCCTCTAAACCAGCCTACCGAGCTCCCCACCATGGCAGCTCTGTGCTCTGTATCTTGTTCATGTTCCCTCCATATTGATTCCTATTAACGAATCTAGTGCCATGGAAAAGCCAACGATGCTCTGTTCTGCCACCTGGAAGCCACCAGACACGGATCAGAGCTCAGGGCCCACGTGTATCACTAATAGACATGACTGACAGGAACAGGGCACCCTGGATGTACCTCCAGGTGCTGTGCACCCCGCTGTGCCTGGCACTGGGCTGCAGCCTGCGAGCCCCCAGGAAGCTCAGCATTGAGCAAGAGTGACAACAGAGAGAGCAAAGTTCCAGGCTGGTATGCAGTTGGCAGTGTGGGGCCCAGAGGTCTCCTACCCTGCCTGCAAGTCTTTACAGAAGGGTCTGTGAAAGAGGTCACTTCTTCCCAGAGTCCTTAAGAGAGGAGGACTTTGAGCAAAAGAAACAGAATATGTAACATCTAAAAACACCCAGAATCTGGAGGTTTAGAACATGATTCCCAGCCAAGGAACTGGAGGTCCCAGGCTCAGTTCCAACATTCGCCAACCCCAGGGCACCAGCCAACTTCCTTAACCCATCATTTAACACCTGGTGCAACATCCTCTTCCTTCGTGAAGACTTTCTCAGTCACATCTTTTTCAGAATCTACAAAAATCTACCATAGGTGCTAAACCGATTCCTTTCGGTTTGGAACCCGGTCATATTAGAGAGGGCTCAGACAATGGCAGAGACTCAATCACTGTTTCTAGAACACCTGGTTCCCCCGACAAGCGAGCAAAGCAAAGGTAGTAAGTATGCCTATAGCTCCTCGTATGTTCTTTAGGCCCAAGCACATCGCAGTGTTCAGTGAAGCCCCGCCAATGTGTCTGTCTGTCTCATTTCATCTCCCACCAGAGTCTATCCTTTTAGAGCTTTGGTTCCATAAGGAAGTTTTCACATTTCAAAGGCCTCTGCAGGTCTGAGGAAGGTGCCATTGATAACAAGGATGGAGACCTGACTCATAACCAGGCAGACAGGGAGCATTTGTCTG
Source organism: Corynorhinus townsendii (assembly GCA_026230045.1). Classification (NCBI taxonomy): domain Eukaryota; kingdom Metazoa; phylum Chordata; class Mammalia; order Chiroptera; family Vespertilionidae; genus Corynorhinus; species Corynorhinus townsendii. The sequence goes on from JAPDVU010000007.1 coordinate 165,224,246, forward strand.
GAAAATTCCCTGGGAGATCCAAAAGCAGGTGTCTGCTGCGTTGTAAGCCCTCACAGAAGGCTGGCTCTCAGACGGTAGGAAGAATTGCTTACCCACAGCCTGGAAAGCCTACTCCAGGCAAGTTCCTACAGGAGCCCTTCCCATCACCACCTCCCACCCACCTCACTTCCTCTCCCTCCCCTCCCCCCACAACCCCCCCCCCCCCCCCGCCGCCGCCCCACAACCCTCCTCTCTGCTCCATGCAGTTAGGAATGAGGAGATCAGCGCCTTCCAACCCATATGTGCCAAGCTACCTGCTCAAACTCATTTGATCTATGAACATAATTGTGAGGAAGTACATTTTAATTAAACTTTCCAGCAAACTCATCCTTTGCCCTATACTAACTCCACTAAAAAGGAACTAAAGAAGCCGTTCTATCCACAAACTTTGGGAATAGGTAAATGGACTTCTGGATTAGTCTGTGACACTGGATGTCCTCTATTCCACAGCCTGCCCACCCCTTGAGGCCCTGCCTCCACTCTCCTGCTTCTGGACCTGTCCTCCAAGGAGTCTCCCCACTTGGAATGCTCAGAGGCTCCCCTTCAACTGAACCAACCCTCCTGCCCTCCCTCAGGACCCTGCCTTGATTAGTCCTCATGGATCCTTGGCCTTCTGAACTCTTCCAAGGCTCTATCCATATAGCCACGTGCCATGAAATAACCCTGCTTGTCACCCACCATCTCTCTCTTCCAGTAGGTCATAAACAACATGAAGGCAAGGACCAGGCCAGATACCGCCTGGTCTTCCCCCAAAGACCCCTTGCTTAGATCTTTGTGCAGACTAGAAATATCACTTGATACATTGCCAATACATGGGCACCAGGAAATCTCCAGCTGCTGACAAAAAATGCATAGCTAACAGAGTGTTCTATAATTCATCTAGCTGTCTAGGAAAAGTCTTGTCTCATTACTACCTAGAAAAATCAGAAAAAGAGGTAGGTGATTGCTGATTGCTTCCTCCTAAATTATTCTAAGATATGTGTCTGACTGCCTGAAATATAAGTCAACAAGCTCTTATCTGCAATTCCAAAATCCCAAAAAACTCCCGTAAAAGGTAGATTTTGTTGTTGCTTTAAGCTCACTTGGCAGCAAGCCCTGACTTGACCCAAAATTATTTGGCAGCAAAAGTGGATCTAAACTGAATTTGATCTAACCCATGGTCGGCAAACTGTAGCTCGCCAGCCACATGCGGCTCTTTGGCCTCTTGAATGTGGCTCTTCCACAAAATACCATGGCCTGGGCCAGTCTATTTTGAAGAAGTAGCATTAGAAGAGTTTAAGTTTAAAACATGTGGCTCTCAAAAGAAATTTCCATCGTTGTACTGTTGATATTTGGCTCTGTTGACGAACGAGTTTGCCAACCACTGAGCTAAAGTGAGGCTTCTACTTTGTGGAGAGTTACCTGCCTTGCTACAAAAATACTCCTGTACTGCCCTGATCCTGCTGGGGGTGTTATATGTTACACATACAGGATATGTGCGATGTCTTTTCTAAAATCCAAAAGCTTCAGAATTTTAAAATCAGCTGGCCCCAGTGGTATCAGACAGGGATTATGGAGCTTACACTCAATGTTTGGACGTTTCCTGTAAAGAAACCATTTGTCTCTGAATTATATCTTTCAGATTCAAGTATTATAATTTCTAGGGCATATGTAATCGATTGTATTATCATCCCCAATTATCATCTTCTCTCTCCCCTGTGAGAGATCGTACATACTTGCCATTGCCATGGGTGTCTTCAGTGACTTCCTGGGGAAGAAGAATATGTACTGCCCCACTGACCAAATCAATGAGAGCAGACCCACCATCTACCATGTCAGAGCCGTGTTTTTAAAAGCCGTTGATAGTCAGCAGTTGTTCTTTCTCCTCTGCCATGGCAACGGCACGCAGATAGAGGGTGCACCTTTCACCTTGATCCTGGAATTAAGAAGATACAATTATTTCACACCATGTGCAAAAATTAACTCAAAATGGGTAAATGCCCTAAATATAAGAATCATAAAAACTCTTAGAAAAAAAACATAAGGGTAATTCTTCATGGCCTTGGGTTTAGCAATGGACTGCTAAATATAACACCGAAACCATGAACAACTACAAAAATGTAGATAAATTGAACTTCATCAAACTTAAACACGTTTATACATTGAAAGCCATTATCCAGATAGTGAAAAGACAACCAAACAAAATGGAAGAAAATATTTGCAAGTTATACATCTGCTAAGCGTTTAGTATTCAGAATATATAACGAACTCTTACAACTAAAAACAAAAAGACAAACAACTTTGGGGCAAAGGAGTTGAATTGACATTTCTCCAAAGGAGATATACTCATTAGTATATCAGCCAACTAGCACATGAAAAGATGCTCAAACTCATGAATTATTAGGGAAATGCAAATCAAAACCACAATGAGGTATTGCTTTACATTCCCTAGGATACCTAGAATTTAAACAATGGAAAATAACAAGTGTTGGTGAAGATGTGGAGCAATTGGAACAATGTGCATTGCTGGTGGGATGGTAAATTATTACAGCCACTGTGACCAATAATTTGGTGGTTCCTCAAAAAGGTTTGACATAGAATTGCCTATAACCCAGCAATTTCACTCATATATTCCTAGATACACACCCCCAAATAAAAAATTGGTACTCAAATACATGTACCTGCACATTTTTAGCAGCACTAGTCACAACAGCCAAAAAATGGAAATGATCCAAATGTTCATCAATGAATAAATGAATAAATATGTTGTGCTATACTAGTATACATGCAATGGAATAATAGTCAGCCCTTAAAAGAAATGTAGTACTGATACATGCTCCAATGTGAATGAATCTCAAAAACATTATGCTAAATGAAAAAAAGCAAGATACAAAAGGTCACCTATTATATGATTTCATTTATATGAAACTAAAGGCCCAGTGCACAAAATTCATGCACAGGTAGGGTTCCTAGGCCTGGCCGGTGATGAGGGCCAATCGGGGCCTTCCAGCTGCCAGCTGGGGCCTCCCTTTCTTCTGCGCCACCCCCTGGTGGTCAGCACATGTCATAGTGAGCAATAGAACTCCCAATCTCCCAGTTGAAATCCCAAGGGGACACTTTGCATATTAGCTTCATATATATATATTCAGAATAGGTTCATCCAAAAAGGCAGATCACAGTGTTTCTCTCACATTGATATATCTCTCTTTCCCTCTCTCTTCCATTCTCTCTAAAAATCAATGGAAAAATATCCTCAGGTGAGGATTAAAAAATAATAATCATAATAATAAAAAAAGGCAGATCACAGATCCGTGGTTGCTAAGAGGTGGGATGAGAGAGGAATAGGAGCTTAAGGGGTATAAGATTTCCTTCTGGGGTGACGAAAATGTTTTGGAACTAGATAGAGGTGGTGATTGTGCAACATTGCGAATGTACTAAATGCCACTAAATTGTTTACTTTAAAATAGTTAAAACACTATGTTATATGAATTTCACCTCACTTTTAAAAAGGAGAGGGAGAGAATGGCACAGTGGTCAGTGCTGGTGTCCTGTGATCCTCCAGCTTGAAGCCTCCTCTCCGGTGACCCAGATGGCTACCAGTGTGGAGAAATATGGATTTCCTCAGGTCTTGGGGAAGGACTTAAGGTCGGCAGAACCACCGACCATTCCCTGCAGGGCCTAGTTCATTTCGCCCCAGGCCATGTGACTTGATAATTTGCCTTGTGGGTCAAGATGTGGGAAGGTTGGAAGACACTGTTTCATATGTCTCCTCCTTTTACTGGGGTCTGCCCTGGTAGCCAGGCACTGAGACGGTTCTGGGCTGAATGCTCACAGCGGGGCTCTGACATCTGTTGTAGTCAGCAGGTTCCTGGAAACCTAGGCAATATAGCCATGACCTTGGGAGCCACAGAGAGCCCCCTGATGACCTTGATGCTCTGCGTGATGCTTGGTGCTGGAGAATCTGCCAGGGAGCTTAGTCCAGGCCCAGAGCCCCAAGGATTGGGTGGGAGACTTACCCCTATGTTTTTTACAGTCATGATGGGAGTTTTTAATGCTTAAAACTTTGTGTTACTATGCAAGATGCAGCAAAGAACTGGTTATTGGAGTTTTTGTCTTTCTGGGGGAAATACATTAAATATTTAAGAGGGTTAGCCAATTTCAAAGAGAATTTGGAGACCTTAGATCAACTATTCTGCAAGTCAGACTCCAGAGCAAACTATCAGAAGCCGCAACTATGAACAATGAGCTGGAAAGCCACAATCCTCTACTCGTTCTTAAAATAGATTCTTATAGAAAAGCATGAAAGGAAGAGAAATCTAAACGCTACAGCAAGTGCTGCTGATGGCTGACAGAAACAAGTCTAGTCCCTAGAAAACACAACTAAGCAAATCCAACAGCAAGAGGCTGCAACTGAAACATCCTCGAAACCTCATCAGAAGTTCGTAGAGTCACTTCAGGAGCACTAACAGAGGGTTGGGAGGAAAATGTCAATCAAAATAGAAGCATAAACCTGCTTTACAAGAATATCAGAAATGGAGTGGAGCCCTAGCTGGTTTGGCTCAGTAGGTAGAATATTGGCCTGGGGACCAAAAAGTCCCAGGTTTGATTCTGGTCAAGGACACATACCTCGGTTGCAGGCTCCTCCCCAGCCCAGGCCCTGGTCGAGGCACGTGAAGGAGGCAACCAATTGATACATTTCTTTCACATCAATGTTTCTCTCTGTTTTTCCCTCTCTCTTCCATTCTCCCTAAAAAAATCAATGGAAAAAATATCCTTGGGTGAGGATTAACCACCCCCCTCCAAATTTTTTTAATGGAGTGGACAAACTTATTAAAAAGAAACAAAATCTCGGGAAATCCTAAACTGCCTGTGGAGCAAGTTCTCACCAGTGAAGAAGAGAAGCCTCTAAGTCAGCACTTGCTAACAGAGGAACGATTGGGCTGCTGCTGGTGGGGAAGCCAGCCTGAAGCCTGGAGAACTTGGAATTGGCCACATCAAAGGCATCTGGTTGCCATGTCTGACAAAATGAATCAGAGGAGGTGTGAAGAAGCCGTGAGGTGGCAGAGTGAAACACTTATTTAAAAACTGTCTAAAAGAAGAAATTGAATTAGCATGGAATTAACCAAAGAAGCTGAAATAATACATTCAAAGCTGTACTGCAGGCAGACAACAGCCCCATTAGCGAGCATCACCAAAAGCTCCAGCAGAAACATCAAGTCCTTCCTGGCCAGCAACACAAAAACAACCATCTACCCGCCCCCCCCCCCCCCCCCATCCAGCTTACAGAGAATTTACCCCATAAAGAGAGAGAACACCCTCCCCAAGAGTCCCCTCCACCACGGGTCCTCCCTGGCCAGTACCGCCCTCCCTGGCAACAAGGGCCCTCTCCACACCACCTCACTCTTCTGTCCGTATAACCTGGAGACAGAAGGAGTCACCTTCCATGGAGTCTACTTGAAGATCCAGAATAACAGCAAGATATTTTTGTCTCCCCTACAAAATCATCTTCGATGTTGTCTCTTTTAGTGTGATTCTATTAAAGGATGATACAATGGCTCGATGGAAATGTGATGGGCTATGATTGTTATCATAATGTGTTATAATTGTAGAGTACCTCATATGAATCTTATAAGTTACCTGCTGCCATTTCATTCATTTTGTAGGAAGTATATTTAGACTATTTTGCTGTTGTTAACTGAAATAATCCAGAAGTACAGTAAATTGGTTTTGCTATTTAACATGTCTCCTCATAACATGAAATGTAACAAAGGTTTTACATAAGAAGCTTCACTGTTTGAAACTCAGGTTTATTTCTCTATAACTAGGGCTCAATGTGCCTTAGTTATAAGAGTAATGTTATTTGCCATTATTAATTTTGGTTAGTCAAAAGAGCTTTTTTAGAAAGGACACATGCAGCAAAGCAGAGCTCTGGTATACCTGCCGCCGAAGGGAAGCTGGAGTGGGAGGTAAGTCTGGGCTGGCAGCAGGCATCAGCACTTGTCTCCGCTGCCTGACTCAGGGGAAAGCCACAAATCCAGCATGTTATATATCAAAGGGGAAGAAATTTTCACAACCAACATGTTGAAACAACATTGTCAAAGTTTAACGGTAACCATCTTCTGGTTCCCTCCCAACACCCCTACAGCCCACACATCTAAGTCAACCTTTCGGCACTGAGTGATTTTACCTGGGATCCCAGAGGATGGGGGGAGGTGAAGCAGGGGAGAAGCTCAGATATTCAGCTTCCTCTTGCTCTGGCCACTGGAGAGCCACTCAAACACTGGTTTCCTGGAGTAAGCCCTCTTCAGGAGGTGTGGTCGGAACTGAGAGCAGGCAGACTTGTCCAGCTAATCTTCCTCCTGCATATCGCCCGTTCTCCCACTTCCCTCTCCACTCTGTGGCCAAGGAAGCTTTAAAAATAATTAACATGCATTTGAGCCCTTACCACATGCCAGACATTATTCTAAGATCCTTCCTTACATCCTCTCTAAATCCTTATAACAGTCCATGAAAACTCCTACTAGTCCATGAAGATTCCTACTAGTCCATGAAGATTCCTACTAGTAGCCCCTAACAATCCATGAAGACTCCTACTAGTCCATGAAGATTCCTACTAGTATCCCCTAACAGTCCATGAAGATTCCTAGTAGTATCCCCTAACAGTCCATGAAGACTCCTACTAGTCCATGAAGATTCCTACTAGTAGCCCCTAACAATCCATGAAGACCCTTACTAGTCCATGAAGACTCCTACTAGTAGCCCCATTTTACAGATAAAAACTCCAAGGCACAGGAGCCTCTGTGCTTAGGAAGTGGTGGTGCCAGGTTAAGCCTCCACCATCCATACACTTAAGCTGTTAGCACTCCTGATGGTTCCACACACTCCTCTCGTTTACAGGGAGTTCCTCATGGAGCATCAGGGACACCAGCCTCTTTTATCCTCAGAATATAAGGAAATCAAGCCCCAGAGTAGGTCAATGGTTCCCCCGAGGGTCCATGGCTAGAAGGGAGTGTGGGAGTGTCAGTTCCAGGTGTGCTTCTGCTAAAGCTCACTGCCCTTCCACTGGTCACATGGCTTCCTATGTAGGGATGATAGGAACCTTGGGTTCATGTGCTGCTGTGAGAAGGCTCCTCCCCTCCCTTTGTGGAGGAGGGACCCTCAAAGTGAGGCACTACATTTCATGCCTCAGTGCTCCCATTGCAAGGAGTGGCGATCCTGAAGTGACAGAAACATCCTTTCTGCACCTGAAGATGCCACATCCCCTTTCCACTCTGACCTTAAATTCTGAGAGGCATACCAACTGTAATAGTTGGGGGAGGGGAGGGGGGAGAGAGAGGAAAGAGAATTTTGAAAAGATAAGTTAACACTAGATATAAATAACTATTACTACAGTACATGTGAGGTACCAAACGATTGGCTAATGGCTTAGAACTATAAAAGGAATAAAGATTTACCAAGATCATTATCCAGGGATCTGATACATTTCTGATTTTAATACCTGCCATGTGCTTGTTTTTAAGATATTAGGAGGTTTTAAAGCCATTCTTTATGGAATGTAAATGAAAATAATTTGAATTTTCAGTGAATTGAGTTGCATCCAGGGACTCAGGCTCTCTAACTGCTTATTACTACATATTTTTTTAATGATTGATTTTTCACAAGGAAAAATACTAAGTATAATAAATACGCTTACAGTTTTGAACCTAATTTTGCAATTATCATCTTACTTGGTTTTTCTCAGAGAAGGAGGCAGGCTGGAGCGCTAATCGCCCACACAGGTATTTACAAAGCACCCACCATGTGCCACCCGCTCTGGAGGCGCAGCGGGAGGCATTTCTCAACGCCTAGTGGGCTTAGCCAAGCGGCAGAGCATTCTGGATAAACTGAAACTCTTACCCAGCCATCAGCAAGTTGATTCCAGAATCCAGCCCAGATCTCCTGACTTTTGGTCTAAAGCCGCGTCACCACCATCTCCCTCTGAACACGTTTCATAAATGAGCAGTGAATACACAGGCTGGCCACTCTGAGACGGGTTAGGAGAGCCTACGTTTAAAATGCGAATCATCACCCGGCTGGCGTAGCTCAGTACTTGAGCAATGACCTCTGGACCAGGAAGTCACAGTTCAATTCCCAGTCAGGGCACATGCCCAGGTTGTGGGCTTGATCCCCAATGTGGGGCGTGCAGGAGGCAGTGGATCAATGATTCTCTCTCATCGCTGATGTTTCTATCTCTCTTTCTCTCTTCCTCTCTGATATCAATAAAAAATATACATATTTTTTAAATGCAAATCATGTTCCCAGGAACTGAGCAAATTCGGTCCCCTCGTTCTCTGAAGTCCACATCTTCATCACCTACCGGAAACAAGCTCTGCTGAGGCCACCAACAGCGCTGGTCTTCCTTCCATTGAAAACTAACATTGAAAGAAATTCTCTTAAAAAGATGAAATGTACACATGTTCAAACATCCGCAGAGCCAAGCTCCTGTTTGTCCCCTGTGTTTGGGCCGTGGACAAATATTCGGCATCCCAAGCGTCCATTGTTTCTATTCGAGAATGTGGGGTGAGTTTATTGGGTTAAGATCGGCTTTGTTTGGGTTTGCACCCCCCTTGTTTCTCGGAGGCCCCACATGGGGTGCCAACATGGCCTGGAAGAGGGGCATGTCAAGTGCCCCCCATCACGCATTGTCGCTGCGCAGTGAACTGGAGTCTCAGAGGGGAAGGGAAAACAGTAATTCCTTATTTTCCTCCTGACCGGGGTTCCCCTTTTCTTTGGCGGCTGGAACGCAGTAATCCGCATTCACAGCGCCGGCCGGCCGGGTTCCTCTCAGAGCTCTGTCGCTCCCATCATTGTCTTCTTATCTGGGCCTGCTTCTTCCAATAGTGCTCCAAAGCGCTTTCTCCCACAAAAAAGGCCCAGCTCTATAATAGCCAACTTGGGCCCTTTCTTCTCTCTCTCTCTCTCTCTCTCTCTCTCTCTCTCTCTCTCTCTCTCTCTCTCTCTCTCTCTTTTTTTTTTTTTAAGCTTTCCGACAGAGCCGGCTATTTAATCTTCTTGAGGCGTTCAAGATGTCACTTACCTCTGCTGGTGGAGACAATGGAGAAATCCCTCCAGCATGAATGCGGGCCTTGCTGAATGCCTCTGGCCGCTTTGAAGAGGGTTCTTGGAAGTCTGTGTCTCAGCTGCTGTCCTGGTGGCCCAGGGCAGGTCTTTTTGTGACCATCGCATGCATGCTTCAGGCCAGCCTCACCAGAGGCGCTTTAGCATAAAAGAAAGGGGATGGCTTTCTCATCAGAAAGACCCTGGTTCAAATCCCAGCTCAGACGGAAGCAAATCATTCTTTTAACCCATTGGGCCTCAGTTTTCCAATCTGTGGAATAGAAGAGGCAAGAGTTCCCACGTGAGTATGTTGCAAGAATGGAATGATTTTAGAAAGTCTGCTTCTCACCCTGAAAGTGTGCCCAGATAATTAGTTGATTGGTTATATAAGTTCCTGGCAACTAGTGTGGAATTCTGACATTCCGTTCTCTTAGAAAGAAATAAGAAGAGTGGCATTAATTAATGAATTGGAGCAGAAGGCTCACAACCTTTGTCACCCTTGACCCCTCTATCCCCACATCCAATGACTTGCCAAGCCCTGTTAACCCTGCTTTCTGCAGGCCCCTCCTGCCCCACTGCAGTCTCCTAGGCAGGCCAGCCTCAGAGGGCCTTCCCAGTGCAGGGATCACCCTTCAAGGCCCCGCACAAAGGCTTCCCACCTTGTGCCCTGTCTGTCCCCACCACACCAGGCTTGCTTCAGCTCAACAAACACCGTGCAGCTCTGACTCTGAGCCAAGAAACTGGAGACTCAAAGAAGCCACAGCCCCAGCCCTTGAAAGGCGTAAAACAGGCCATTGGATACAAATCCAGCTCTTCCTGCTCACTGGCCCCACGTCACATCCCACCAAGCCAAGAGGTGTCTTATTCACATTTGAACCATTCTTCTCACTGAGCAGAGTGACTGGGACTCAGCAAATGCTCAGGCTCTAAGCAAATGAATGAATCAATGAATGAATCAATCAATGAGAGCATTTCATATCTATTGAGTACCTAACAGTGCCAGGAGCCAAACGCATCAAGTCACATACTTTTCTGTGAAGTAGGACTTATGCCCATTTTACAGCTGACAAAACTGAGGTGCACACAGACTAGCTGACCAGATCAAGGTCATGCAGCCTCCACCTACAAAGAAACATCTCATCCTGTCTCTTGAGAAGGTCATTTATTGGGGTGATCGAGTTCGATTTTTCCGAGAACTCTGATGGAAGAGGGATATCGGACTAGATATGTGATCTGAGGTGCAGATCTGATGCATCCGGTGCTGATCAGGATGGCATGCAGGCTACGCACATGTGTATGAAATGTACATTGTGCACCTTCTCGGAGGCCCTGTGTGCGGTGAGGGCGAGCAGAGCCTTCCCCGAGCCGGGTACAACTTTTCATTTCCCATATCAATCATGAGAACAAGTTGAAGTTCAGATAATGGCAGCTTGGTTTCCCCTAATTGTTGGGGATTTAGACTGACTGTTTGCACTGCAGACTGCGGCCACTGGGTTCCCGGCGGGGGGCTGTGGCCCGCTCTTTCTCTAACAAACCCGCGTTCATGCGTCCATTCAGATCCATCACCCTGAGATAAACTGTGAATATTGCCCTTTGTCGCTGCTGCATTCTTCCCCGCATTGTGGGGGCACTATTTACGGATTTAAAGGTTCATTTGCACAATTCTTTTGTCAGCAGCCTGGGCGCAGAATGGCCAAGTGAGGGCTGCCTCTTCTCTCTGGGTTTCTGCCCCGGAGCTCTCCCTGAGCAGAAAGGACGCGCCTGCCCCGGGCTTAGCGTGAAGAATGTCAATGCGAAAATTACATTTTTTAAATGACCTGTCTGCTTCCGTGGCCAGGGAGGTCACCAGTTCACATGGGGCAGGATTACGTGTTGCAACCCACCACTTCGGTGGTGTTCACAGGCACGCAGCTCTGAACACCGGCCCTGGGTACACTCTACCAACAGCTTCATGCTCCAAGCGCCAAAGTGGCTGGCATGCACCACCCTACTCAAGTGGAGTCCCATTCTACAGAGGAGGACACTGAGGCTTTCTGGGTTTAGGGGCATTGTTGGGGGCCACACAGCAAGGAGATAGCAGGATTGAATTTCTAACCCAGGGCTTTCGGACTCCAAGACCTGGGCACCTCTGGGTCCACACTGCAACTCTCCAAAGTTTTGATGGGAAGACCCTGGGCTAGGCTAATGAATGGGATGGTAAGGATTTGTGTCTGAAACCGCCCAGAGATGCCCATGTCCAGATATCAGGGAGCACAAGGCTTCTACTGTGTCTGGGAATAGCACAGCCTCTGAGTCACCCCCGGGTGCCACTTCCTCTGGAATCTCACCCTGATTTCCGCGGCCCTGGGCAGCCATCTGCCAGCATCCTAGCCCATGCGTAGTGATTACCAGGCTTATCAGCTTCCCACTAGATTGCAGCCATTCCGGGTGCATGGCTGATCTTTCCTCCTAGTATCTCCAGGGTCCAGCAGGGGCCCCAACAAATAATGCACGCGTGCTCACACACACAGACACACACACACACACAATATTCCTGAAAGAGTGACTGGGGGAATGACTTCTGTGCCAAACGGGGAATACGTCTCCCAGAAATCATTCTGAGAGAAATAAGTATTCTCCTCGGGACCACAGAGCCCTGCCGCTCTGCTTGGAAAAGATCAGAACGAGCCAGAGGATGAAGGTAACAGCTCTGTGGTCTCTCCTTCTGGGGATGCAAAGGAAAAGCAAAAGAAAAAAATTAACATTCTCACATAGTCTCAGACTCAGAGCCCCACAAAGTGCTCACCTGTTTCATAGGACAGATCACAGTGTAGCTTTTTGGGTTTTTTTTAGAAATTAACCCACATTAGCAATCAGAATGCAGCCAAATGCCTGCGCTCCCTGAGAGCCCATACTCTATGGCAGTGAATGGAAGACAGGAGGGGAAACAGGGAAAAGAAAAACCGTGACAGGAAGGGACACAAGGATTTATGCGTGGCGGTAATTACGAGAAAGATTTTTTAAATGACAGGAACACAGAAACTGTATTTTTAGCATTTTTGTAAAGAATAGCCACCTCTCCCATCCCCATGGAATACCAGCATGTCTGCCTTTTTCAATCGTCTCAGCAAATCTCAAAGTAAATAATCCCAGATTTGCATAATCTGGGGATGAATTTAATTCTTTCTAAATACATGGGATGTCTTTAGAATATCACTATTACTCTGATATCAAAGACCAGTTTCACTTTGCTTAACAGATACATGTTGGGTCCATTCTCTGGTCCAAATCATAGTTTTGCTGCCTATACTTCATACACCAATGGCATGACCAGCATTTGCAGAAAAAGTTTAAAATTCATCATGTCCTTTGTGCCTGCAATCCACTTCCAAGAATATGACCGATCTAAACTATAGATGGGAAGTTGTGCAAAAGGATGTCCATCACAGTGTTGCTTATAAGTAAACTAGAGGCCTTGTGCACAAAATTCGTGCACTGGCCTGGGGCGAGGGGTCCCTCAGCCGGGACTGCGAGAGCGCAGTCTAGAACCCCTCGATCCTTACTGCCCACCTGCTCACTGCTTCTTACCACTCAGCTCACTGCTCCTTAGCACTGTCACGAAGGTGGGAGAGGCTCCTGCCACCGCCACTGTGCTCGCCAGCCATGAGCCCAGCTTCTGGCTGAGCAGCGCTCCCCCTGTGAGAGCACACTGACCACCAGGGGGCAGCTCCTGCATTGAGTGTCTGCCCCATGATGATCAGTGCATGTCATAGTAACCGGTCATTCTGGTCGTTCTGCCTTAACAGTCACTTAGGCTTTTATTATATAAAAAATAGATCAAGTCCTCAAAAGTAGAGATTTGCATAGGCCCATTCATAAGGAAACAATTCCATAAATATATGCGTTATGATGTCAGTTAAAAACCCAAAATACAAAATTATATATGCTGCATGAACCCAATCATGTAAAAATGTATATACATAGGAAAAATAAGAGAAAGCAAGCAAGTTTGAAAAATTGTTGGCATTGGTAATCTTCAGATAGGAATATGCTGATTGAAGGGTTTACTGTTTCTTCATACTTTTCTGTAATCTAAGATTTTATTTATTATTTTGATTGGTTTAGGCAATACATTTAAATGAGCACCTATAATGTACAAAACACTGTGCTAGCAGCTAAAGGCACTGCCATGAAAAAGGCAGACACGGACCTGCCCTCTGGAGCTGGCATTCCGTGGTGGCGGGAGGCACATCAGAGTAACACAATTACTTATAGCCATGGCAATAGATGATATGAAGGGGGCGCAGGGGGCTGTGTCAGTATACCGCAGAGAGGTCTGGTGTATACGTGGAGCTGTTGAGAAGGGTTCAGGGAAGGTTTCTCTGAGTAAGTGATGTTTGTGCGGAGCTCCAAACAATGAGTGGGACTTACCTGGATAAAAAGGAGAAGACCAGCACGATGGTATCTAACACTGTGGCTTCCTCAGCATTCCTTCTGTACCTCTCTTTCCTCCCCATGGCTAAAGAAGCCAGGTCGTGGGTTTTTGTCAGGGTGGGGGGTAGGGTAGGAGAAAAGGGAGTTCTCGTACCCCTGAGCTCAGGAGTAGATCCTGGTTACTTTACCCAATCAGGTAAACTCATCCTCCTTGCACCGGCCATCTATTCAGGTAATTCAGATCCCATTTAATCAATACATGACATTCCTATAGCCAATGAATTAACTCAAGAATCGTCAATGTATTCCAGTAAGTCCTAAGGGAGATTTGCCATGTTTCCTGAGAGTGGAGGGAGGGGCGAGACTCAACCCTCGTTTATGGGAGCTATCACAAGCTAGCTATCATTCTCCTTCTGGGCAGGGGAGTGATGGCTCTAAATAAACCCTAAAAAACGTCTGCACCCTTTTTGGCATCAGCATTGGGAGGAAGAGCGGAGAGAGATGGAAGGAACCTGGATGAGTTTCAGGGGCCAGATTATGCAAGATCTCATAGGACATGTACAGAATTTGGTTCTTACTCTGAACACAATGAATAATCCTTGAAGGATGTTTGGCAGAGAAGTGACTTACAAAGACTTGTGCTCTTAGAAGACCACGCTGGCACACTGTGTGCATGGACTTGGCAGTAGGAGGGCAGGAAATTGGTGAAAGTAACTTAACTCAGGAGCTCTGCAATGGCTATATTTCTAAATAAAGTTGTATTCTTGAGACTAGGGCTTCAACATATCCTTCTGAGGGAACACATTTCAACCCATAACACTAGGTATGAAGTTTCAGAATAGGATCTGCAAGCTATTGACATTACTATAAGCTGAGAAAGCATGTAACCATCAGCACCTTTATCTGACGTCACCTTTGGTGTATCACTTGCCATGTGGCACCAGGAAGGTGGATTTTAGGTCAGACAGGGCAGAGAACACAGTGTCTATTGAAGGGTTTTATTAAGGTTTATCCTCACAGGGTCATCTAACCCAAACTGGGTCTCCCTCCCAAGTTCAATTCAAGCCCATTCTTTAAGAGATAACAAGGACTACCCATCCCTTCCTGACTGATGAGAGATGAGACCCAATGTCATAGTCATTTCACAAGCACACACTGTGTTTCCCCTCTAGCAGGCCCTGGGGATAGACAGGTGCTGGGAAGGGGGCTTCAAAGGGGCACAGCTCCTTGTCTAGTCAGAGAAACAGAACAGACACAGCAAGAGCCCAATGTTTGCTGGGAAAATAAGTATTAGAAAAACGGTGATATGAGAGGAGGATTTGCTTTCCTTCCTCCCAATTCATAATTACGATGATTACCCAAATCCCTGAAAATTACCGAGAGAGAGGTACACATCAACTGAGCCAGCCTGGAGAGCTGCTGCATGCCATCTTTTACATTTTCATTCTTAGGGTTGGTTTGCTTGAATGGTGAGTTCTTGGTGGTCTTCCCACAGATAATGCAGTCCCATTTCCTCTTCGTACATATTCCCTCAGCTAACAAGTTCTAGCTGGTACCTGCTGCTAGTGGGGAGACGCCCAGATACCCGGCTGCCCTGTACATCACACACAGAGCCGTCCAGTGTAGTGGAGCAGCCGCAAGCTGTGGAGGGCCACTTATCTCAAGGTTTCATCCTATGGGTCTGTTCATCATTCCAAATCGTTACACACATCAATACGCTTCTCTGAGACTTAGTTTACTTCTCTGTGCCCAATGCACCAATATCACCTACCGTTGTTGGAGGGCAAAAGATAAGGTGAATGAGACCTCACACCAATGTAGATGCTCAACCAATGTGCCTTGTCTTCGCCCCTACCTCTGTCCACGTGTCATCGAGTCACAAACATTGATGGAGCACATGCTGTACAGTAGCCTCTGTTTGAGGCACTGGTGAAACCAAAGTGAATAAAATAAACCATTTTCTTGCTTTCTTGGAGCTTAGACTCTAATGGGAGAAGGTATTTTCCAAGTGAGCATAAGTGTGTAGAGAAAGAAAAGACAGGGTCATCTGATAATAAGAGAGCCTGGGACGAGACCAGACAACGGGCTACTCCAGATGGTGTGATCAGGGAGGGCCAATCTGAGAAGAGCACATACATCTGAATGATGAGGGGAACCTGTGCTGATCTCCGGGCAGATGGCGTAAGGCCAATACAAGCCTAGGGCAGGAATGAGATGAGTGGGCTCTAAGAGCAGCCAACAGGAGTCGGTATGGGGTGAGTAAGCTAGGTGTCAAGAGGCAGGAGGTGAGGGTGGTCAGATGGACAGAGATGAGGTCATGGGGACTTTTAAATTCCAGCCAGTGGTTGAGTGATCTTTAAATGTGGCGGAGAGTCACTTTCAGTTTTTAAGAAAGAGGATAACTTGAAAGGTCGCTCAGGCTGCTGTGTGGAGACTGAATGGGCTGAGCAAGAAAGGAGGCTACTGTATTCTTGCTATACAGTAGCCTCTGAGGCACTGGTGACACCAAAGGATCAGGGGAGGCTGCTCAGTTGCCTGGGCAAGAAATGGTGGAAATAACCAGCGGGGTGTGGTGAGAAGCAGGTCGATGCAGACATTTTGGAGGTAGATTTGAGGAGAAGGGAAGAATTCAAGTTAAATGCCGAGACATTATCTCTTACACTCCAAGGAACAACACTCTTTAGTCAGTTCATAAGGTTTATCCAAGTGTATTGAGAACTTG
Organism: Corynorhinus townsendii; assembly: GCA_026230045.1. NCBI lineage: Eukaryota > Metazoa > Chordata > Mammalia > Chiroptera > Vespertilionidae > Corynorhinus > Corynorhinus townsendii. The sequence goes on from JAPDVU010000007.1 coordinate 165,240,495, forward strand.
CTAAGCCCCGATACCTATGATCATGGTAAGAAAACAGCTCACATGGACACAAGCACTCCCCAAAGTCATCCCTACCTGCTTCATTTCAGATCAATCAAGACCCACACAGCAGTGGAATTCTGGGTATTTTTTTTTCCTTGATAGAATATACCATCACCCCTTCATAACATGGCCTGTGGAGCCTGCTGTTGAGATGTGGTCTCCTCCTTTTTATTTTCTACATTTCCATAACCTGTCATCTACGTGCTTGCTTTTCAATACGAACTAGCAGCAAGCTGTATGGATTTTTTAACTTTTTACTGGTGGTGTGTATCAGGGTTCATCATTGGATCAAACAGGGCCATCAGAAGTTTAAAGAATCCATGCCCGTCTTGTGAAACTAGAATGTGTTGCTTGATCCTGGTAGAGAGGTGTCTGGCCAGCATTTTACATTCTTCCTCTAAGGAAGGGGTGTGCATCTGCTGAAGGAGTTGACGCACCACTCATAATAAGCTTTGGACTAGGAACCAGAAAATCCTTGAGTCCCGGGTCTGCGGTTGACTGTGTGTCCTTAGGCAAGTCACCTCGCCTCTCTGATCCTCCCTTTGCCCATTCAATAGTAAGAGCACCTGTCCGCACACCACACAGCCTTGTTGGAAAGATCCAGGGAGTGTCTGGGTTTGCAAGCACGTTGAGAATAGTGACGTGCGAGGTTGAAGAGAGGGGCTGTTCACTCTCCAGCCGCTGGAGTCAGTCTGACAGCACTCTGTCTGGGCCATTACTTCATACCAAGTCTGTGCAGGCTTCATGCTCGGGAGCAGCGCCAGTGACTTCCTGCCAACATCCTCTCTGCCAGTGATGCCCAATGGACCCGACGAGCTTGCTGGGCCCTCCTGCGTCTAAGAGGCAACCAGTGGAGCTCCAAGCTCCCCTGGCCACAGACCACTTTCAAGGTTTTGTGATTAAGAAGTTTGGAGGCGAGTGTGAAAAGTTAGCACCTTAATTGTTGAAAACTCTCAAGGATTCCAAACTTGTAAATCATGAAAGGCCACTGTTTAGCAGGCTGGAATGCCTTTGAAAAAGGCCAGCGATCAGAGATTGGCCTCGTTAATAACCACAGTAAACTAGCTCTTGAAGCTCAAAGACACAGCTAATTAGGGCAGAAAAATTCAACCTCAAATTAAGGGAGTGTGTGTGTGTGTGTGTGTGTGTGTGTGTGTGTGTTTCTAACGTGTAAAAGCTTTTCTCCCAGAGAAGTATGTCTGAGTATATTTTGGATGTCTTCCAAGATCCACTGTAAGATAAAGCCAGGACTGAAAAAATGTCAGGGTGGGGTTAATGAACTCCCCAGAGCATCTGTGTACCCATCTGTCCAGCAAAAAGGATTAACCAACTTCCTCACCTAGAAGACGGCCTAATCCTAAACTTTCAAAAGACAGAGACTCTCTGAGGATGTGTATAACACCTTCCTAGGTTTTCTAAAGTCATAATGCATGTACGTGCCCAGCACTGTTGGCATGAGAGAATTTATTGAGTATGTTACATGTTCAAGATAATGGGATTTAGATACGAATAACAGCTGGCCCCTGCCCTTGAGAGGCTTAGATCTGCTACAAACCAGAGCCTGGCACCAAGAAGAGGCTCAACCTATGTCTAGGTCTTCTGTTCTCTGAGATTTCCCCCCACCCCGAAATAAAGGTCAGTTGCAACTGACTCGAAATCTGCCAGTTATGAAGCTTATACAAAAGCTGAGAGCCCAGCGTCTGTCTGTCAGTGGCCCACCAGCCTGAAAGCATTGCCTTGTCCATCTCACTAGAAGATTCTATCAGTCAGTGAGACGTGCCAGCAGAAAGGACATGTGAAATGAAGACATTCAGCCCAGCGGAGCAGCCCAGGGCCCACTTTCTCACTGCTGACACTGCCCACGGGGTGCACAAGGTCAATGACAAAACATTAAAGAAATTCAGAGCCACCGGGAGTGCAACCCAGCAGGAGTCATACCCAGCGAGGAGCATTTGGGACCACCGGTCACTTTAGAGCAAGTAGCATGTAACCAGTGTCCTGTGGGATGGCACTCAGGGAGGAAGTGGCACTTTCATCTTGTTGGCTTCATGGGTGCAAGGATGGTTGGCTTGTATTTTAAAGGATGGCTGGGGGTGCTGACGTATGGAGATGGGGCAGAGAGAGACAGGGCAGAAGATGGTTGGGGTTCTGATGTATGGAGACCGGGCAGAGGGAGACCCTTATTACTCAACTGTGGTCTATGGAGCCACAGCCTGGGCACTCCTGGAGGCGGGTCAGGGAAGTAGAATCTCAGGCACCACTTGGAGCTACAGAATTAGGATTTGCAATTTGGGGGAGCCCCGGCTAATCTGTTTGTGCTTGGAAGCCTGAGAAGCACTACGCTACCTGGACCATGTGGAGATGGATTTTGCAGAGGGGAAGAGAAACCACACTGCAGGATCAGGAAGCCCTCCCTCCTCTGGGTGATTCTGGGAAGCCCTAGGAAATGTGGTTTTCTCTCTCTAAAACTTGGTATCTTCATTGGTCACATTGGCCTATAAGGCCCATTCTGCCAACTTCCCAGTCGGTTTGGAGAGGCAGTGAGACAACACATGTGAAAGCACTTAAGCTCTGACTACCCATTTTTGCCCACAAAGAACCAACCCTTCTCTCTCTCGAAGTGCCCTTGCTGGAAATGAGACCTTTATATGTGACCACAGCTCCCCAATATGGATTCTCATGGGCTACATCCAGTGGAGATGCCAGCGAAGCTCCCACCCGCACAGGTACAAACTCCACAATGGTGGTGCACACACGTGTGGAACAGAGCCCAGGGAGGAGCATACTGAGGGCTTGGGGCCAGTTTGTCTTATGATATCTGGGGGACACAGAGAGTGGCAGAGCTCCAGGCTTACCCTCAAGGAGCCTACAATCTAGCAACAACTAGAATGTGTTCCATAGTTGACCTTCAACAGAAGTTCTAAAGTACAAACCCAGCTCTCAGGTCCTCTTATGGTAGACTAGAGGCCCGGTGCATAAAAACCCATGCACTAGATGGGGGCATCCCTCAGCCTGGCCTGCCCCCTCTCACAGTCAGGGAGCTCTCAGGGGCGAGAGGCGACCCGGCGATCAGGGGAAGGCAACGCCTCCATCACACCTCTGCTGCTGCCACTGCTGGCAGCACAAGCCTCAGCCAGCCCTGATTACCTGAGCCTTGGGCGGCCCTGGGCAGCTGGACAGCCACCATCCGAGGCTTGCCTGGGCCTCAGACTGGCCCTGGGCAGCTGGGGGGCTGAGGGGACTGGGGACTCCAGAGGCAGACATACAGAGCTGCCCGACCTGCCTGGGGGTGGGCCTGGCTGAGCTGCGCACCTGCCGCCCCCGGCAGGACTGAGGGGACTGGGCGCTACCATCTTTGAGGGTGTGGCAGACAATTAGCATATTCCCTCCTTATTGGCTGTGGATGCCACATCTTTGTGAGGGTATGACGGTCAATTAGCATATTCCCTCTTTATTATATAGGATTGGGCCACCCTGCAGAGATGGACCTAGGCTTGGGAAAGAGGCAAAGGACTTGGGTTCAAAGCCCAGTCCTGCTTCTCACTAATTGGGATTCTGGGAAAACCTCATCACTTCTCTGAGACTTGGCTTCCTCACATGGGCAATGGGGGCTCTGATAATGTGGGCCCCGAAGGTTGTTATGAAGAAAGATAGTGTTGGAAGTAAACACACCATACAGATATGTTCTCCCTCTAAACACGCCCCTTGTTTTATTTTCTTCATAGCATTTAGAACTACTTAATTTCTTTGTTCATTCGCTGTAAAATGTAAAATCCTTGAAATGGGGAATTTTGAAGGTCCTGTTCATTGTGGTATTTTCAGTACCTAGAACAGTGCTTGGCACAATAAGAGCCTGTTGAATGAATGAATAAATATTAGCATTCCTTATGCCCAGAGTGGATCATTCTGGAGCAAATTACATTTTCAGTTTGCAGTTGGAGTTCTATCCTTCAATGCTGACCCCTGCTATTCACACCCAATGCTTTGAACCAGGGTTGGTCTGTGTGACCAGTAGAATAGGGCAGATGCAAGAGTGTGTCCCAGATTAGGTGATAAGAGGCTGAAGTTTCCATTTTTGTTGCTTCCTTGCTCTGTTACTCTCTTGCTCTTGGGTGATTTGCTCTAGGCAAAGCCATGTCACCAGCAGCCCTAAGGGGAGATCCACGTGGAAGGACTGGATTCTCCTGCCAACACCCATGTAAGGGAACTTAGAAGTGGATTCCCAGACCCATCCAAGCCTCCAGAGACTGCAGCCCCAGCTGGACTGCAATTTCACAAGAGGCCCTGAGCCAGAACCACCAGCTAAGCCACAGCCAATCCCCGACTCTCAGAAACTATGGGAGATAATAAATAGTGGTTGTTCTGAAGTGCTATGTTGTTTCAGGGTAATTTGTTTCACAGCAATAAATAATTAGCATGTTCCTACTGAGTGACCTAAAGACCCCACCTGTGATCTCTGAGATCCTGGGCTGGAGGAAAAGGATTCCCAGGAGCAGGTAAATAGAAGCAGGCTGAGATGCTGGATGTATATATCATGTCTCCAAGAGGACTTCTCTCTTTAAAAAAAAAAAAAAAAAAAGCAGCATCCCAGCATCCACATTTAACATAGGCAGGTCCTACTGGCCCATGGACTTTTCCCCTCTGGTGCAGAAATTTCATAGTCCTGTGTGAGTGGGGGAGTAGAGATAATTGTTCCCTGGTTCTTAATGCTCTCTATCACTTGGCACTCTGCTTTTAACACTCTACCAAACACAGCTGAGGCCTGGCTATAACAGTGAAACAGAACTTTACTAATGGCTTTGGGAAAACAACAAGAGATGCAGGAAGAGAAAATTTGGTTTATAAACAAAGACATTTATTGTCACACTATGAGGAATGTTTTCTTCTTACCTTCCTATCTGCCTCCTAGAACCTTCCAGAACCCAGTTCCTTAGAGTACCTGTGTGGAATTATCATTTCCTCAGAGTTATGGCTGAGAAAACGGCTATTGGAGTCTTATCTCCTGGCTACTTAGGTATCTACTTCTGTCTAAGCATCCATCACACCCCTTACTTATCAGCACCAGAAATGACCAGCCCATAAGGCAAGACTTGCATCCCATAGGCTGTAGCTCATAGATGTCAACCATCCTTAAATACCTCAATAACATGCTCTTGAGGGCTGCATCCCTATAGTAACAGAGAATGAGCCAAGTTCCCCCACAACTTCTATATCAGCCAGCTCCACTTGCTAAAAACAATCCCTCACTCTTTCCTCAAAGGAAGCCACCATTGAAAATCTTTTTGCCATCACCAATAATCCCCCTATATCCCCTTCTACCTCCACCCATCCCGCTCCTTCCCACAATCCACCACACAGTTGTCCATGTCCATGAGTTCTTTCTCTTTTTTTGTCTTTTTTGCTCCATCCCTCCACCCCCTCCAACACTGTCTGCCTGCTCTCTGTCTATGAGTCTGTCTCTATTTTGGTTGTTAGTTCAGTTTGTTCATTAAATTCCACATATGAATGAAATCATATGGCACTTCTCTTTCTCTGGCTGCCTTGTTTCACTCAGCATAATGTTCTCCGAATCTATCCAGGCTGTCGCAAAGGATAAAATTTTAGCAAGCCGCCATTTTGAACATGTTTTTTTTTCATCCCAATGCATTTCTTTACATTTTTACTGCATCACATTACTTGTGTTTTTAAACTTTATATGAATAGTTTCAGATCCTACATATCCCTCTGAAAGTTACTTGGTTCACTCAAAATTGTGGATTTTTTTTTATATTTAACTATGTTGATACATGAAGCTGCAATTTATTCATTGGACCAAAGTCTGGATAAGTGATTTCGCATTCATGGTCATTAAGGTTTGTTTCCAACTTCCTCTACTACAAAATGCTGCTGTGTGGATTATTATACATGCCTCTCTCTGTATAGGTATGAGTATCTCTAGTTATTTGCCAAAAACGAGACTTGCTGGCCTGGCTGGCATGGCTCAATGGAAGAGCGTCAACCTATGAACCAGGAGGTCACGGTTCGATTCCCAGTCAGGGCACGTACCAGGGTTGCGGGCTCGATCCCTAGTAGAGGGTGTGCAGCAGGCAGCCCATCAATGATTCTCTCTCATCATTGATGTTGCTATCTCTCTCTCCCTCTCCCTTCCTCTCTGAAACCAATAAAAATCTATTTTAAGAAGGAGACTTGCTGGACTATGGGTTATGTGCTCTATATGCGCCTTCTGCTTCACTAGATGTTGCCAACTTGTTCCCTGGAGTGATGGGCTAGGTTAGACTTGCAGGAGAGGAGTGCAGGAGAGGTCCCCCATTGCTCCCCTTCCTCAGCCTTGATTACAAGCCAATCTAATGGGTGTGGACAAGTGTCCATTATTGTTCTACTTTACATTTACCGATCATCTGCCACTAAACTTCTTCTTGCTGTTGACTATACCTCCTCCACTCACATGGTGCATTAATTAGAATGCTTTGAGCTACAAATAAAAGCACTCAACTAAAAGCAGCTTAAACATATATGGTAACAAGAAGTCTAGAGATAAGGTGTCTCTATATTTGGTCAACTCAGTGGCACGAGGAGAAGGCTTCTGTTTTTCTTTTCTCCCATCTTCAGCGATGGCCTTCAACCTGTCTTCTCATGACGACAAGTCCACACAACTGTGTCCCGAGGTGCACTTTTACCAGGAACCCCTTGACCTGATGTCCCAGTTTCTCTTCACACTATCTTGGTTAGGGTGGTTTTACCTACCGATGACTAAAGCAATGACAAGAAGGGAATGGAATTTCCAGGGTCAGTTTATACTAATCAACATTCACCCTTGGGCATAGAATGCTCCTCCTCCCATATGAAGACATGAAAAGGTGAACCCCCAGACAAACTCAGGGATCCTCTAGCAGTAAAGAATGGGGACAATGGCCCTTGGGTGGCAAAGACAAGTGTCCACCAGAGCTGAGACATAAAGTCCTTCAAGGCTGAATTCTAGAAGCATCCTTCACTCTAGTGATGAAGATGTTCTTATCACAGCATGTGAACACCAGCAGGTTTGCTTTTAAGTTCGACTCAAGAAATTTTACTACTCTTACTTTTTAAACATGGAGCTCCATGAATTCTTCCAGCCTCGATTTTTCTCTTCCCTGCACCAAATTCTTTGTTATTCTAACTTGTCCTTAAAACCTTCTCTCCACTTCCTACTGAAAACAAGGGATCCCAACTTCCCACACAACCCTACCACCTCTGGTGCCTCTTTCTCTTCTCCTAGGATATAAACTGACATAAATGTTTATTACTTTAGCCACCCAGTCAGTTCTTCCCAAACTATGGTTATTCCCAATTTATTTGTGGTTTCAGGAATAAGATTTTTCTGACCCAGACCCTATAATTGGTATTGAGGCCATTTTCTGAGCCCTTAACAATATGAAACTTAATGTAGAAATAAACATGCCATTGGTCCCTCTGTCTTCTGAGACCAGAACCAAAGATCCTTTAAAACTGGCACTCGAGACCAAAAGTTTTCCTGGGTGCTGATTCATTCCTCATCAGTGATTAAATATTTAAGTGCCAAGGAGTCTGTGATTAAATATTAATTTCCAGCCAGTCTGCTATGAAATATTGAAGGGCTGGTGAGGCTGAAGTGTGCAGCTTTCAGCTCAGAGTGGAGAACAGCCCATCAAAGGCCGGATGCTGGGAGATAGAGCAGCTGCACGCAGACAGGTTGATGAGGAAGTGTACCAGATCCAAGTGCACCCTGGCCACACAGTGTGGAGACTGAGCACAGACACATTGGGCCACCTGTTTGTGAGCAAGAATTCACTCCCATGAGGAATACCAACCTGAACTTATTTTTTCTTGATTTGAAAGAGAGAGAGAAACATCCATGTGAGAGAGACTTATCAGTTGGCTGCCTCCTGTATGAGCCCTGACTGGGGATTGAACCCACAACTTAGGTATGTGCCCTGACCAGGAATCAAACTCACCACCCTTTTGTGTACAGGATGAAACTCCAACCAACTGAGCCGCACAGGCCAGGGAGCGCATCTGAACTTATGATGTGCATTTCAGAGATGGGAAAACAGAGGCTCAGAGAGGTAACGGGAATCACTCCTCTGCCCTTGGATTCAGGGTTCCCAAGGAGCAATGTTAACTACGTTTTTCACCTTTGAGCAGGAATTGTTTTCAGCTCCAAAACCATGGACAAAAAATATCAGTACAGTCTTTGCATCAATAAGAAATCATTAGCTCTCGTGTTTCCTAGGGAGGACATTTAACACAGGAAGTTGGTTACAAAGGAGTCACAAGGACTGGAAGACCAAACAAGAGAATGAGGGGACATTGGTGGAGCTACAAGGAACAGGGAGTAACACTTAAAGGTCAGATGCTGCTAAAACTTAAAGGCACAGTCCCTGTGCCAGCGCACGGGAGCCTGGACCTGCTCCTGAGTTCTTACAGACAGTGTCTCAGTTGGTTCTGGGTCCAACAGAGAGGAATCTTCTCAACCAGAGCTGTAGCTGCAGAAAATGATGCTAACTCTCATTAGCACACAGAAACTCAGATTCACTCTACTCTGCTGCCATGACAGTGACTGCAATGACTGCCACCCATGCCAGAGAATCTTTCTCCCTTCTGCATCTGGTCAGTCTCCCATAGGCGGAAGCAGACAAGAAGCCCACCATCAAGGGAAGCTAATCTATGTCGTTTGCAGACGTCCAGCTCCAGGAGAGTCTGAAAGTTGGGTACAGACCTAGGAAATGACAGGTGAGTAAATAACAGGCACAGCCCTCTTGCTACCTGGGAGAGAGAACCCCAGAATAATAAAATTGAAGGCTGGCCTCCCCGCTTTTTCTGCTGTTTTACCCTCCTAAGTTCCAGGAGTTTCTCCAGGGTTTGGTCTTAAAGTATGGATGGACAGCTACTTCCCTTTCTTTAGTCAACCCTAAAACCAAGAGAATGTTTCATTGGGTTAAAAGTTGCCGACTCAGTTTTTGTTTAGCATTCTCCAATGATCCCAAATGGGTGCGATTATAAGATCTGCAAAGAAGAACTTGGAAAGAACCCTTCCAGGCAGGATCACAGAAGGTTTGAGTTGTGAGGATGCTGAGCCTTCACTGAGACAATTCAACCTGGCACTTGACTGACTGAAAAACTGGGTGTTAGAAAGGGCTGGCACTTCCTGCTGGGTGTTTGCTTGGCCAACTGCAGCCCACTCTTATCACTCAGGTCTTGAGTTTCCTGCATCATGCTCTGCCTATGCCTTGAAAGCTTGTCTTTCAATGGAGATTGTCTTGTCTTTGGTTCTCATCATTTCTCATGCACTTCTTTCATCTCCCCAGGGAATAAAAAGAATATTAATTTCACATATTTTACCAGTTATAAGGCATTTTTACATCTATTCTCTCCAGCGATCCCAAAGAGAAGCTTACAGACTGGAAGCCGGGGTAATTATTCCCATCTCTGACTGTGTGAGGCACAGCAAGTTTCTGTGCCTGGCTCAAGGGCACAGAGGACCTGCCATATAGTAGACGCCCAAAAGATGTCTGTTGAGTAAATTAACAAATGAAAAACTGAATGGGCCATTGTCACCATTCATAAAACTAGGGCTGGAAAGTAGTAGTTGGCATTTAAGAGGAAGACGTTTATAGGAAAGAAACAAATGGGAGTGCTGAGGAGAGGGAACCAGAGAGGGCCATGTTCAGTTCTGGAAGGAAGGTCCCAGGAAGAAAGTAGGAAGCGGCTCCCAGAATCCACAGACAACTGAACATCAACCCATTTTAAGGTTGGGAGGAGGAGGATTATAATTACAGAACCCCCTAAAAACAGGCTATTGCTTCTAGAATGCCCATTACTGCCCATCACTCCTGCACCATCATGAGCTCTTTGGGTTTTAGGAGTATCACACTCAGTCCAAATGGATTCCAGTGAATCCCACCAGGTCTCTGATTGTCCTTGTCATCCCTACCTCCTACCCGCATCCAACTGTCCCTTTCTTACTCCTGGGTCTCATGGGCTTCTCTCTTGCCCAACTCTTGCCCTCTCCCCACTCTCAACACCCCCGCCCCCCCCACTGTTATAAAAACAGGCAGAGCCTACTGGCCGAATTTCCTGGTCCCTAATCCAGGGTGACATTCTAAGCAAACCACCACATCGTTCCCTTTCTTTCCCTGTTTAGGGCCAGCTTTATGCTGACTCCACTGCACTTGTTCTGAGACAAGGGGGAAGATGTGCAGTCTATTACCCTTATAAACCAGCTTCTTTCTTCCTCTCTCTGCCATTTAAAAGGCTCTTTCTATTTGACTGAGCAAGAAAAGGAACTCTAAGAGGGGAATTAACATTGTCCCCATTATATTGTCCAATTAACACTTGTCCCGTCAAAGGCTGAGTAGGAAGCCCGGAGCCTTGGTCAATGAGAACTTTTAATCCCTCAGGTAAATGCAAAGTCGCATTGAACACGATCAAAGGGCAGATCTCAATATATTCTCTCCCCAAACCCCTCTCCTCCCCCCCTCACGCATAAGACTGCTAAGTTCTGGTTTAAATGAGTCTCAACGTTCCTTTGTGGCCATGTTGGGTGAAAGAGTGGGGGATGGTTGATCAGACATTTAAAAACGCACACTAAGGCTCTTAATTACATTCAAGACAAAGACACCAACACAGACATGGTGAAGTAATGACGACCCAACCATCTTCTCTAAAAAAAAACAACAAAAAAAAACAAAAATCTATTTCCTCTCTGCAGGTACTAGGTCCAGGACCATTATTAACAAAATAAATTATGCAAATAATTAATCCTTTGCAGGATGGAATTCAAGGGTCACTCTCTTCATTCTATAGAATGCCTGCCTTCACTGAGACCTGACCCATGAGAAACTGACCCGCAAATAGAATGGGGACTCAAGCCGGAGGGCAGAGACTCTGTGATACTTTTTGCCATTCCCTTCATCCTCCTGTGCTACCTGTCACATAGTAGGTGCTTAAAACTTATTTACACATGAAGGTGTCTGAAAAAGTGGTTTACTTAGGGGTGAAGACCCAGATCACTTCAAAAAGATTCATTTCACTAAGATGAAAAATGAACACAGGAGAGAAGAAGGGTAGACTGGTCCATTGAAGCCAGGGGTGAGTTAGGTTTGAGCTCTTGGTGGCTCCCACCCAGTTACCACCAATGACCTAGAGGGCTGGAGAGGAGCTTCATGGTTGTCAGCACAGAAGAGAAACACAACTGCAAAAGCTATATTGTACAGAGAACATCTACTTAAAGACACTCAAAAAGAAGAATGCAACACGAACAAATGTAATAGCCTGGGGCCAACATGTAATCTGGGACTTTGCTTAAAGCAGGGGCCACACTCCTGGCCTTCTGGACACACAGTCTGGTAAATGACTTTATAAAGTTATAAATTACACGGAATGGTATCAAGTGAAGCAGTCACTCCCCTGAGGTCTGTCTCAGTCATATGACGTGAAGCAGGCTGAGCTGTAGAGAGGGGCCACGGTGCTCTTCTGGAGGCCGGCACCATCGGTGGCCGTTGGGGGAATGGCCTGGGCCTTAGATTGTTTGGGAACCTCTGTGAGCTCATGAAAGGCCAGCAGTCTGTCACACTGCAAGGCTGGAGTCAGGCTGTGCCATGAGCTTTGATCCAGAGTCACAGAGACCACAGACTGACGTGTGACCCAACCAACTGACATCCGCCAAGGCCATCATGATGTGCTCATCAACCCCAGGCCTTGCTGTGGGAAAGATGAAGAAAGATGGCCCTCGGGTACTCCTAGTCGGTGCGCAAGCTTCCCACCATCGCCAGCACTGACATCATCCACACCCTCTCTCCCCAGAGTTTACAACACTCCCTGCTTTGTTGTAGGTGGGCGTGAAGTACTTGTTGAATGAATGAAGTGGGGAAACGACGAGTAATTCACATGGCACTCTGGTAGTTGGTTGCCTGGAAGGGAAGTTCAGCTCGACTGAATGTGGCAGGAGGGCTTCCTGGAGGAGGTAGGCATCAGCAGGGCATTGAGGTCAAGAAGCACTCTGATCATAATAATGATCAATAGGGTGAAGTATAATTTATCACCTGCAATAGGAGACTGGGGGAGTGAAAGGGGAGCTATTAATAATTACACCAGGGAAACAGGCATAAAATAGGACTGTCCCAGGCAAACCAGATTTATGCTCACCCTGGTGATGATTAACTAGTAAAAAAGGGGACCCTCCTCTTTGAAAGCGGATATGGCTGGGCTGTATTCTGAGGATGACCCTGTAAGGGTCCCCAAGGCCATTTCCTCATAGATAGGAAGGGTCACTGCTGAAAGGAGTGGGCATCCCCATGTCATTCATCCTAAGAAGAGGCGGGCCTCACACAGGACACTCTGACACAGAATCTAAGTCTTGAGTGCAAAGTGAAGATTTACTTTCCATTAAGTTCAAAGTCTCCAGGCCTCACTCTCTCAGAGCCATATTGAAATCAGGAAGATCTGGGTAGCTCTTGAGACCATGCCCAAGAGGTAGGATGGGACCTTCTAACACTGGGGAATGAACTGGGTCTTATGTACCAAGCTACCGCAATACAAGTTTTTCTATGTTTAATTCCCTGTTGTTATCCCAGAGGCAGTCAAGTTTTGGATTGTGGTAGCCTGGTCTCAGCTATCCTATGGCTTGGGGAAATCATCATTTGTCCTCAATAGATCAGAAATTAAAGGGGAAATGGGCCACTTTTAGATCAAGAGGTGTCCTCGGAGGTAGGTCATAAGATAACTCTTCAGACAGTAATTTTCAAACTGATATTTAGCACATGAAAGATTAAATCAAGTGTTCCAAATTCTAATGGCTAAAACTTGCTAAAACTAAAGGACCTAGGGTCTGAACAGGGGTGGGAGTTCAACATTTTACCTTCTCCCCCTCTCTTGTCTACTCCCTACTAAGTGGCTCTGATGGAACTGATGCGCCATCAAACGTGGCTTGAGGATCTCCGCCCCACACAAGTGACTTCCCTGCGTGAACCAGAGCTACCATTGCAGGGGGCTGCCAGGGCCACACGTGGCTTGGGCTTTTGACATTTTACTTTATTTCACATTTATTTCATTACATGTTTGTTGGTCACCCTTCCATGCTGTCCTGCAAAGTCTGACAGTGGAGCAAGTATAACATCACCAAGAGGAATCACTGGCCAGTCGCAAACACAGACACCAGAGGCTCACACAGAGTCCTGTCCCCTGAGTCACCCGATAGTCCACACAGAGACCCCTCCTGTTTGCTGACTCCCCCGCCCTCCCTGGCAGAGCACTGCCTCCCACTCCCTTCTCGCGTCCCCTTCCCTCCAGCTCTCTAAGTCAAGGCCATAAAGACCTTTAATGTTGGCTCCATCTGGAAAGGAGACCACAGCTCCTCAGAACCAGGAGGCGCCAAAACCCAGGGCCCGGGACTAGAGGAGGCCAGAAAGGCATCTGGGTGCTGAGTGTAAGGAGCCATCACTCTCAGGATGGAACCGGTCCCCAGGTGTGTCTTACATGCCACCCCTGCCTCCCCCAGGTTCCCTCCTGCTGAAATGCTTCCCCTGAAAACTGGATCGGATCTTCCAGACTCGTTCAGGTGGAGCACCTAGAATTCATGTCCTTGCTCATATTGACCCGTTATTGAATCACACCGGGAGCTGCCATGCTAATGACACTTCCCCATCCCGGTGAGGAGAGGAAGCGATGCTGGGAGGCACGGAGCGCCCCTCCCTCACGCACTTCTGGTAAGAGAGGCACATCTGCAGAGCAGCAGCCCCGGACCAGGGGCTCTCCCTGCGCCTGTCACCTTCTCCCCGTTTCTCCGGGTCCTCAAATGCCATGTGCAGGAGGCTTGGTTGAAGTAGACACTAAACTCTGTGACCCATCTATTTCAAATGCATTAAAATTTCCCAGAGCTGCAAAGAAAGAGGTCAGCATGAAAAACGGCTTGAGAGAAGACAGGGGGAAATGTGACTCTGAGGACAATTTGGAGAGCGGGCCGCTGTCTGTGCCTTTAGGGCCACTGTTTTTCTAAAATGAGCAATGGCTGCAGAAAGGCACAGAAAGGCAATCACATGTATGAACTCCGACAGTACTCAGGTCCCACACACCTTGCCTGCTTTCACCTAGTCCCAATCCCAGGTGGGACAGCGCCTTGCTCACCGGACCGCCCAGACTGAATCCCAGGCCTATTTCTCGCAGCTGTGTGTCAAGTGACCTAACCTCTCTGTGCCTCGGTTTCCCCATTTGTAAACTGGAAATGTCATAGCACTGGCTTGATTGCGTTTGGGGAAGATTAGATGAACACACAGACATACATAGGTACAGTTCCTGCATCTGGAGTGATGAGTGGTGGCTATTATTCTCATCACCCCCCATGGTACATCTGAGGGCCCTGAGGCTCTGAGTGGCCCACTGATGAGAGGTGGAGTCAGGATTAGCTCGAGGTTCGTCTGATATTGGCCTGATAGTGCACGACCACATTTACTATCCCGTGATTCCTCTGCCATGAACCACATAGAGCGCTATTAGCCTTGTTGAATGAGGGAAGGTGTGGGCTAATGGATATTCTGGGAGGTTCTTGGGGGAGAGGCAGGGCCACCCCTGTGGAGTGAGGGGGCTGAAACCTGCCCTCTGAAAACCCTCGTTCAAACAGAGAGAGTGGCTGCCCCTCCCCCCATGCTTACCAGGGGGACACCCACGTGGGTAGAGCTCCACTGCCTGCTTTTCCCAGGACCCGATCCCTTTATGCCGGTGTATTTTACAGCCTTTGGGTAAAAATAATAATTCCACTCAAATGGCATTTCTAACGAAGGCAACAGTATTGACTGGTTGATAGTAATGAATTCAATGCAACTTAGCGTTTTTTGTTGAGCAAACATTTCTCGAGGCATTTCTGAGTCTCGTGGGGATAGTGATGGCTCAGACTCGGGTCCTCATCTCTGAAAGCTTGGCCTGTGATACTGTGGAAATTCAAGGGTGGGTTCTGGGCTGCGGTAGAGATCACAGAGTGCCTACTGGTGGGAGAGGGGGTGAAGGGAGAAGAAAATATGAATATGAGGAAAAATACATTCCAAGCAGAAAACTCAGGAGGAAGTGTCATGGGGCAGAAACACACACGAAAACATGTTCAGAGAAGGAGGCCTAGAACAATTGGCTGGAAATCAGAGGTGTGACAAGCTGCGAGGTCAACATCTATGGATTCTTCTTTAATACAGTGCATCCCTCCTGCCAGCGGTGGGTGTTATTTTAAGGCCAGTGGGGACCCAGTGAAGCTTGAAATGCCCCACTCAGAGGCAGATTCCTGGTCCATTAGGAGCAGCTCAGGGCCTCAGCAGGAGGCTGGTCAGGCCACACTGAGGCTTTGGAGGGACCTTCTGGAGGTCGGAGGGGGAGGGGGGCGTGGTTGGGCTGGGAAGAGAGGAGACCAATATGCAAGTGGCAACCTTGAGAGCCGATGGAGTCCTGACCCAAGTCAGGAAGGAGGGATCGGAGGCGAGAAAGAAAATGTGGGTGATGCCCAAACACAGCCGGAACCAGAGAGGGCGTGGTGCCACCCACAGAACACAGCGGCAGAATTGGACAGGCCCAGATGCCTCCTGCCCCCTCTCCCCCGCCCCCCGCCCCACTTGCCTCCATTACTGCTCATGGGACTTTGGGCAAAGGCCCAAAGCCTCAGTTTCTCACAGTACAGTGACAGCCCCTGGGGCTGCGTTATTGTGAGCAGTGCCCATGTCTGCTGGCTCCCTTGGCCCTACACACTTCCATGAATGGGGAGACGGCAAGGGAAAACTTTGCCAGAAGGTAGACAGCTGGGAGTGTCTGTGGTCTCAGCAATCACCCCCTACCTTGGTGCTCAAGCCGCTGTGACATGCCTTTTGTTATGTACCAAAGGCAGATCCTCACTGGCAAGTCTGGAAAAGAGTGAATCAAAAAGTAAAAGACTCTCTTAGTCACAATCAGAATGTCCTCCTGTTAGATCTTGCCGCAAAGAAAAAAATGAAACAGAGACACTGGAGACAAATCCATTCCGCGCAGCTGCTAACTTGGGTTGAACGGAGGGACGAGGGGCTTGGATGTTGTTTTTCTCTGTGACGCCATGGCCCTGGCACGACGCAGGAAGCTCACTAGACAGCTCCAGATAGCCGTTATCCAGCCCCAGGCAGCCAACCAACATCCACGGGCTCCTCATGACCACCAAGGGAAGCAATGCTTTCTTCCTAAGACCCGAGTAAGTCCCTGAGCTCAGCAGGAGAGAGATCTCCTTCTTCAGTCAGAATTACAAAGTGAAGGGGCAGTCCCTCCACCCAGAACAACTGTGCGTAAAATCAAAGGACAAGCAAGGTCACTGGCTTGGATGGTCAAGGGTTGACCTTGAGTGTGAACAACCAACCAGAAGCTGGGAAGATGGGGATCTACTACCTCCCAGCAGTGTGATCCTGGGCAGGTCACACAGAAGTATGGAGCCTCAGGTTCCTTGTCTGCAAAATGGGCATGAGAGTAGCTACTCTGAAGAGCAGTTTGGAAGATTAAAGGAGGCGGTCGATGTAAAAGTGCTTCAGAAAGGAGGAAATGTTACTCCCATAGGAGACATTGCTTTGATGACAATTGGGTCCCCAGAACATTAGGTTTTTGTGGAGACCCTGGCCCTCCCACCCCCAAGCTGCCCTTAGGCCTGGCCCATCAAGGGAGAGCTGAGTCGGGGTTCCATTCAACCAGCAGGCTTACCCCCACACCGTCCCTACCTAGCTAAAGGGGACAGCGGTATCCTCCCTGCCCACCATGTGAGCTTGTGGCTAAGACCTGTCGGAAAATGTACTCCTGCTTAGCACATGCCATATGCTCAAATATAAGCCCTGCCCCTCCCTGCCCTGTGAACTCAGGGAAGTCATGTGACCACTCGGAGCCTCAGTTTTATCTTCTAGGACTGGATATTGGAAGTTCTTAGTGTTTGGAGCCATATGAGAAGCAAATAACCAAATAAATAAAGTGCCCCGCACCAACCCTGGTGCATGACAGGTGTTTAAATAGTGACCTCCTCTCTCCCCTCCCATTCCTGTCCCCTACTCTCTGCCCCCAGGGTGACTTAGATCCTTAAATTGTTGCCCCAAATCCTTGCTAAACTATAAGTCTCCCTGGCAAGCTTCTTCAATCTTCTTTACCCAGGATTGGATTCTTCCCTGATTGGTAAAAAATTATGTCTAGTAATTCTGTTTTTCTGCCAGCATCACCCAGAGGGTAAGTGGCGTGACAGGGACCTTTTTGCTGTCTCCATTTTGGGGGTAAGACCATACAAGTCTTCTCTGAGCCATAAGCCCCCGAGCGTAGGAGGCCAGAAGAACTGCAGGGCCATACCTAAAAACCTGAATAATTGCAGGATAAATGGGAACCCTCTCCCAGTTAGTCACCTAGCTGTGTTTTAGGAAGTGGATTCTGCTCATCCCTTCCATGAGTATAACAACATGAAAAGTTGAGTGAGTTGCCCAAGATTAATATTTGCTGAGCACCTACTGTGTGCCACGCATGCTACTAGAGCACTTGAAACGTAGTAGAGAAGAAAACAGTGTTTGCTGTTGTCCTGGAGAAGACCAACAGTAACACCATAAGAACCAGAGTGACCAATGTCAGGGGAAGGAGGGTACAGAGCTTCTGGACCTAAACACACTAGGGGGCTGAGAAGCATTTGCTGAGACCTGAAGGGTGAGGGTTGAGGTTGGGAGAGGCCTGGGGAGGAGAAAATGTTCCGGGACCTAGACAGCCAGCTGAATTCAGAACCTGGGCTCACCCCAGTACAAGGAGCCACTAGCAGGGAAGCCAGGAGACCCTTGAAGACCAACCAAAATGGCTTGCTAGGTCAGTCTTTGGAGAAGCGTCTATAGCTTCCTTGAACTCTCCAAACAAACCATTACTAAATACCTGGCCCTGCCAGCCCCAAGGTCAAGAACAACTGTATTTGGATATTTGCACACATATCCCTGCTGGGTAACTACCCTCACTGTCAGCAGGTGGGTAGACAGGCCCCTCCAGCCCCTCCTTGGAGCAGGGGTGGGGTGCACCCTGGCTGCTCTCAGAGCCTGCTTGCCGCTCCCATAAACACTCACAGGGCCCAGCTCAGCCAGAGGCTGTGTGCAGGGGCAGGGCGCCCGGAGAGGGGCATCCGCAGGGACATACAGGGTCACTAATGGGGAGGAGTGTTTCTCACCAGAACCCACTCTAAAAGCTCATCAATTATTCATGGCCATTAAGAGGCCAAACTTCCTTCCAAGGGAGGGACCCACAGCTCAGAGCACAGCTGGCCAGACCAGCAGAGGAAGCTAGGGACAGCCCCAGTGGGCAGCTTGAAGTCCCCATCCTCGAGGACGCCACAGGCTGGAGGCAGCCTCGGGGGAGCAGGGAGCAGGTCGGGCCAACTCGCAGCCTCCTCCCTGGGCACGCACAGAGGCCGCTCCCGGGGCCTGCTGGCAGATGTGTTCATCCACTAAATAATTTACACCCTCCAGGAAATGGACTGCAGAGATGCCAAAGCCATTAGAGGCCCGCCGGAGGGGGAAGGGGACAGAGAAGGAAGAAAACATGCACAACAACACCGCCCACCCCCGTCCTGCCCCGCACCTCGGCGTCTAACGGCTTCAGAGTTGCCAGGAACACGCAAGCCCGCTTATCTGAGTCCACAGAACCCCCTGGCTGGCCATCCTCACCTGTATTTTCCAGGTGGGGAAACGAGGCTCAGAGAGGAACTGACACCCCTATAACACGGGCTGACTGCATTCAAATCAGAGCTCCACCCAGGTCTTAGGGTCCTGAGTAGGACCTTCAAGCCACAAGGATTTCATTAGGAAATCAAGTTCCTGGTTTCCTTTTACTGCCATTACCCTAAGGCAGGTTCCTCTGTGAAACTGCATCCTTTGTTTCCACCTATCTCCTCCCTCTGCATCTGAGCCCAGGTACCCATGACTTGTCTGGGCGCATCAGAAAGGACAAACCCCTTTGAGACCCCGACACAGGTTGTGACCAGCTGTATCCATGAAGAACCTGAGGTTCAGAGTAGAGGTGTGACTTGCCCAGGATCCCGTGGAGAGGAAGGGAAGGGGATCCAGTAGAGGGACTTGCAATCTAGTTCCCTTCCTTTCGAGGATGCTGGTGTCAGACCCCAGGCACCACCTTCTGGCCCCTGGAAGGACCCAATCTGAAAGGACAGCTGGCTGTGTTTCTGCCCAAAAAGGCAATGACTCGGACCTCTGTGCCTTCAAGGAGCCCAAGCTATCTCCCCCAGTGGCCTACACAAAGCCAATGAAGCAGGCACAGTCCTCGCCAGATGATAAAAACACAGCTCTAGCTTCAAAACCAGCTCTCGGTCTGACCCATGCAGGGAAATCAAATGCAGCCCCAGGTAGAGGCGGATGAGTGCAGGCTGCAGAGACCAGCCCGAGGCCTATTGATCATTTCTCAGAAACTGGGTCAGCTCTGGAGAAGAGGGTTGTGTGCATGGATATGTGTGAACCCTCTCACGGCATGTGCCCCCAGAGAAAAGTAGGCCTCCCCCACCGAAAGGGGGCCTGGACCAAAGCATGTGTGTTCACTTCCGAGGGCCACTTGACCAGGTACCACCCCTGGGTGCCTTAGCACAGAGAAGTTACTGTCTTACAGGACTGAAGGCCGGAAGTCCAAAATCAAGGTGTCCTCCGGCCATGCTCCCTCCGAAGCCTCTGGGGAAGGAGCCCTCCTTGCTTCTTTCAGCTTCTGAGCCAAGAGTGTCCTTGGCTTATGGCACTGAAGCTCCACTCTCTGCCTCCATCTTCCCATGGCCATGTCCCCTACTCCAGTATGACCTCAACTTAGCCAATGACACCTGTACTAATCATTGCGCCAAATAGAGCCACATTCTAATGCACTAGGAGTTAGCACCTCAGTATATCTCTCTGAGCAACATAATTTTACCCAGACCACCACACCAGGTGGGAAAGCCTTGGCTACAAGGCTTGGGCAAGAATCAGTTGGTCCTGGTCTCCTTGTGTCACTGTCAGGGACGGTCACAGCCTCTGGGTAGCAGTGGGGAGTGGGGGCCACGCACAGGAGAGAGCGCGAGGCAGAGTCTGCAGCAACCCTGAGACCAGACCCATCTGCCACTAGCTGCTTTGGGGAACTTTATTGGCAAATAGCCCACTCACATAGGTTTCATAAGGCTTTCTTTTCCTCAGAATCCAAAGGATGACATTCTTTTGCCTGAACAAATATTTGCTGAACAACTGCTCCGTGCCAGCCCCTGTACAGAGCACTGGAAATCTGGGAATTAACAAGATGCTGCCTGATCCCATGCAGAGCACCACATCTTGAGGCAGAGCATTTGAGTAGATGGACAATTCCACCTTAGAGTGATCAACACTGTAATAAAGGGGTGTCCTGATGCCAAGGGGTACAGAGAAGCAACAAGCTGATCTCTGAGTTGTCTTCATCGTTCACCTTACCACGCTGTCTTTCTGACCCAAAAGAGCTGTATTGCCTCCAGTCCACATACACAAATCTGGGGTTTCTTCTGGCAATAACAGGTGGCCCACTGAAGAATCACATGGTACTCCAGATGGGTAATGAGGCTCGAAAGCTCTCTCCCAGAGCCTTCAGCATTTCACACCATGGAGCTCAAGATGAAAGGGGACAGTTCAGGCCAAGCAGCCTACAATTGCCCTGAAAACCACCCAAGCAACACAGCCGTATGGCTCCCATTTTCCTCTTGGTCACAGCAGGTCCTTGTACCTCTGGGAAATTGAAAGCTCTCAAAATGCTTCTATCATTTACAGCAAACAACCCCTAGCGCACAAGTAGCTTAGAGTGCCTGGAGGCAACGACATACATGCAGCCTCAGGTTTGAGAGTCCAGGTCGCCCTGTAGAGAAGGACTGTGTAGGGCAGAGCCCTGGCAAGGCCATCCAGGTAACAGCTGCAGCACGGCCATGTGCAGCAGCCCATTCTACAGGTATTTTTATAGGAGGTGACAGGTCTCCCACTGCACAACCCCTATCCCATGGGAGGCGAGGAACAGCTGGTCAACCACAAAAGGACTTTGATGTTAATATCAATTCTCCCGACCATGAACAGTCAATTCACAAAAAAGGGAAACAAAGAGCCAATAAGTGCATGAAAAATGTTCCATCTATCTCAAACTCAGGGAAGTGCTTATTAAAGCAACAATGGGCTATCAACTTGTATTTATTAAACTAGCAACAAATACATATATAATACTCAAGGCAGGAAAGATGCAATTCAATGAGCAGCACCATTCATGCAGAAGGGAGAAAAAGAACACTTTCTGAGAAAAGAACGAATTTGACAATACCAACCCCTTTAAAAGTGTATAAACATTGGCTCACCTAAAGCAGCTGTCTTAAAGAAGTAATCCAAATGTGTTTTCTATAGAAAGATGGCTCTCGTCGAGTTATTTAGAATAGAACAAAATAAGAAGCAACATAAATATCCCGCAGAATGGAGAAAAATAAATAAGCAATGGTACGTTCAGAAGATGAAAATTAAAAATTACACTTCTGAGACAATTTAATAAATGAGAAAATATTTACGTTAAAACATAAACTGGAAAGAATAACACAAAATTACATCTACCACTTGATATTAACTATGTAAATAAGTATGTTAAAAGACTAGAAAGAATTATACTAAAACTGTAACAGTGACTGCATCAGTTGGTGGGATTATAGATTAGATGAGAAATTTTTCTTCTGTATAATTTCCAAATTTTCTTTATCCTAGTTAGAAAAATATTTAAAATAATGTAACTCATTTTTAAAAATACATGTGTGTGAATATGTTTAATTACTGTGACAAGTTTCAATTTTAGCCACACAAATAGTGTTTATGTGGATGAAAGAGAAGATAGTGATGAATTCTTCAAAATTTTTACTCAGTATACCAGACTTCTTTGTATGAGATAGTTGGAGGGCATAACCATTTTTCTAAGGATTTTGCTGCATTTCAGAATCAACTGAAATACTGCTTATATTTTTCAAGGCCCCGTTCAAGTTTCATCTTTTGCTGGAAGACTCATGGAATCTCAGTCCACAGGCTCTGCATCTTTCTTGAAAACTTTTGGCTATGACATGCTGTATGATTCAATGATGCTCTTTCATTTGTTTCTATTCTGTGTGGATGTGTCATCTCTTTGCTGGATTTTGCTGTCTTGGAGGCAGATGTATCAGGTAGCTAATACTGTGTAACAAACAACTCTAAGACATGGTGGCTTCAAATCACAACTCTATGAATTGTCTGGGAGGCTAGAATAGGCTGTTCTTGGCTGAATTCACTCAGGTGTCGGTGGTCCGCTGCCAGGGTGAGTAAGGGCTAACTGGTCTAGAGAGGCCTCAGTTGGCACACTTGACTTTGCTCCATGTAGTCACTTAACCTCCAACAGGCTCACCTGGGCTTTTTGTCACAATGGAGGCAGGATTCAAAGATAGTAAGTGGAAGCACACAGGGCCTTTTGGGGCTCAGAACTGGCACACTCTCACTTCTGCTCTATTTTATTGGCCAAAAGCAAATCACAAGGCAAGCCTAGACTGGAGAGGTGAAGAAATACACCCCCCTTCTTAATGGAGGAGCTGAAGAGTTACATGGCATGGATACAGGAAGGAAAAACTAGGGCTATTGTTGTCCTGGCAGTTCAATGTTTTCCAACTCCATATTGTGCCTAGTAACTAGACTGGCGATAAGATAGGCACCAACCACTTTGCTGATTGCTAACAGCTCTGTCCCCACTTTATTGTTTGCTCTGCTCTGAAACGCAGGCGGCTGGAAGCCTGGAAACTATATGCAAGCCCAGACTCCCTCGCCAGCTGGCTCCAGATTTGGTTCTGCCAATGGGAGGCACTGCCAGGACATTGAAAGGCAGGAGGAGAGAGAAGCCACTTTGTTTTTACTACTTTTGCTTCTAACAGCATCAATAGAAGCAGCAGGCAGGTATGGGCTCCCGGGTCCTGCCCAGGTGGGAAGGGCTGTGCCCGCAGGACAACTCTCACGGCTGTGGCTCTAGGAGTGGCAGCAGCATGGCAGCTATCCCAGTGGCATGGGCACCAGAGGGTCCCGACTCTGGAGGAACAGAAGAGAAAGCAGCCTCAGTGGCCCCCAAGATCCTGAAAAGCAGAGCGTCTGGAGCAGTTGTCACTCCCACAGGCCATGACACAGATGCCATGGACTCTGGGAAACCAGCTCTCCAGGTTGGACACCTGAGATTGCTTATCTGCTCAGTTAGTGAGCATGGATCACTAGCAGGCCAGTTCCTAGTACTATCGGGCCACAACTAGTAGCTGCGTGGGGACAGAACAGGTACTGAAGTTATTGCCTGTGGTGGTTGTCTGTGAGGAAGGGCTCAGAGATGAGGCTGCTGGTGGTGTTGTAAGCAATGATTACAAGAACTTGGCTGAGCAGAGAGGTGCTGCCTCTGGCTCCACCGGAGAGTTTAATGAAGAGAATGGCAAGATCTGACTTAATCGCTTAGCTTAAGGCACGGTCTGAATGCCGGGAAACTCCTGTGTCGGCCCCCAAAGAATCTCCATTTCTTATGCCCTCAAGCTCGATACAGATGAAAGTCAGGCCCCAAAATGTAATCCTACGAGTTGCAGAATTACAATATAAACTGAATTCACACCCTTGCCAGGTTTTGCATATGACACTGACTGGGAAAGAGTGAAATTCTGGAAGTTAGAGCAAGTAAATGTAGATGGCCTTAGATAAATGTGAGGCTCTAACCCCATCAAATACCCTTAGGTGTTTTTTTTTTTTTTTCTGTAGAAACACCTTGTCTTTTTCATTTGTGAGGGAACCCTGCAATGCAAAATGACTGTCCTGATATGATAGATAAAATAATTACAGACTGACAGATTTAGTAACTTCACCCAAAGGACTCTTCAAGAAATTACAGAAAGAGGAGACTGGGCCTTTAAAAACTTATCTCATCTAACCTCCTTAGTTACAGTTAGGAAAACTGAGTCCCAGAGAAGGTAGGATCAGAACCCTAATTTCTTCCCATCATGCTACGCAAGTCAGAGGGGAACTGAATGCGTGTAGGCTCCAATTGAAGTCATCTTTATTGGGTCTACTCAAGGAAGGTTCTCTGTTGTCCATCTCTTGAGTGTCACTAGCTTGCCAAATGTCACTACTAGCTGCTACATTTTCTTAACATACATTTCAGTCTGGCTTTCTAAAGATGGATTCAAAGGCTTTAAATTCTGATATTTGCCTTAAAGGGTGGACAATCATTCTGTGTGGAGAACCCCATCATTCAACTTCAATTTGCACAAGGAAAGTTGGCCTTGCCCGTGCTGATGTTTCCATAGCTGAGTAGCTGTTATCTGGATAAAAGCGTATACAGTAGATTCCTTTTGTCCATGCTTTTGCTTTCTGCAGTTTCAATTACTCACAGTGAACCATGTTATGAAAATATCTACATCACTGGCCTCGGTTCATCTCCTCATGTAGGTATGGTACCATCTCAAATCATCACAAGAAGAAGAAGCGTGAGTACACTACAATAGGATATTTTGAAAGAGGGAGAAAAAACTTATTCACATCATTTTATTTTTGTTATAATTGTTCTCTTTTTTTAAAATATATTTTATTGATTTTTTTTACAGAGAGGAAGGAAGAGGGACAGAGAGCCAGAAGCATTGATCAGCTGCCTCCTGCACACCCCCCGCTGGGGATGTGCCCGCAACCAAGGTACACGCCCTTGACCGGAATCGAACCCGGGACCCCCCAGTCCGCAGGCTGACGCTCTATCCACTGAGCCAAACTGGTTTTGGCTAATTATTCTATTTTTATGTTGTTAATCTCTTACGGAGCCTAATTTATAAATTAAACTTTCTCATAAGCACGGATGTGTAGGGGAAACCAGGACATACAGGATTAGGTTCTAGCCACAGTTTCAGGCATCCACTGGGGGTCTTGGCACACACGCCCTTGGATAAGGGGGAACTATTGTATTCTCTCAGCTCTCTCCCTGCACATCTTCCTCAGCATGATGCTGAAGTTTCACTTATTTTAAAATTGCTTATGTTTGGTATATTTTCCAGGGCAATAAAAGGTAGTGATTTTAGCCACTGCTGAACATGACATGACTTACCCACTAACAATAGCCCTGAGTGGACCACACCCTCCTATATTCAAGCCATTGAATATGGATTGTGTCTGTGAATTGTTTTAACCAACAAAATGTGCCAGAGTGACCCCATAAAAATCCACTGTATGCCTTTGGAAGTCAACCGCCATTCCAGATCAGAAATCTGGGCATTTTTTCCTTGACTCCTTTTTCTCCCAACATTCAGTTAGGAGCCATCCTGCCACCAGTGTCAAACCTGTTCAGTCTGGAATATGTGTTAACGTGCACAGCCACCCTCTGGGAAACTGAGATTGTTATACAACCTCAGTTTCACAGAGGAGCACACTAAAGCTGAGAGCAATTATGCGACCTGCCCAAAGTCAGAGGCAAGACTGAGAGAGAAGGGTGGATTCGTAGCCTATGCACTTAAACATGGCCCCAGATTACCATCACAATAGTGAGATTCCTGAAGTATCTCCTCTGGTGTCCCCTCCTTTCTACTTCCTGTGCTACTGCCTTTATCATCACTTCTCTTGGGGAGGAGGCTATTCCAATAGACTCTTAGCTCCTTATCTAAAGCCTCCTTCCCACAAACATTCTCCACATTGCTTCAGAGTAAGCTTTCTAAAATGTCAGTCTGACCAGCTACTTTAGTCAATGGTGGTCGAAGGTCTGCAGGGAGAATTCCAAACAGCGCAGCCTGTAGACGAGGCTGTGAATCATCTCAACGCCCCTCCCTCCCATTACCATGCCTGCAATAAACCTAAGTTCCAGGTAGGCAGAATGGCTGGGAGTTCCCCCAATACACCAAATCTCCTATAAAGGTCTTCTCTCTTCACCAGCAATCCACCTTTACCTGGCTTTCTCCAACTTCTACTTCGAGACTCGGCTTGCTCGGGGTCCCATTCCCTGGGAAGCATTCCTGGGCCCTTCCAGTCTTTCTGTTCCCCCACTTAAAGCTTAGCTCTATTCTAAAACCTAGCACACTAGAGTGTACTTGTTTATTTATGTAGCTCTCCCATCCACTAAGTGTGTGAGCTTTCTGGAACCATCTTTGTGGCCTACCACAGAGTCTGACAATGAGTTGGTGCTGGATAGTATTTAATGGATGGATGGATGGAGAGTGGGTGGATGGATAGATGGATGGATGGTAGATGGATACCTAACATGCTGCTTTCTTTTGCTGGAAAAGCATTACCTCTTACCCACCCCCAACACTAGACTAGACTTTTTCTCAATGCTCCAAATTAGAAGTATCATTGCTTCCATCAGTCACAGTTTCAGAAATGTAAAGATTAATACTCCCGTCGAGCAGCAAATGTTTTCTCCTTAAGGTGCCACAGGAATAACATTTGCTAATTTGTATTTGCATTTGAAATTGAAACACAAATTGGCACCAAAACTATTACACATCCCGGCTAATTAATGTTCTAAAAATGAATTATGCAAATCAAACTGAACGGGCCTCAGAAGCTCTTTCCATGTGTAGTGAACTACTCGGCACGCGAGCCTGGTTTCAGGGCTGATTCTGACAGGATGGTACAGTGAAGAGAACACAGGTTCTGTCTGGCCAGTGTGGCTCAGTGAGCATTGACCTATGAACCAGGAGGCCATGGTTTGATTCGCAGTCAGGGCACATGCTCAAGTTGCAGGCACAATCCCCAGTGTGGGATGTGCAGGAGGCAGCTGATCACTGATTCTCTCTCATCGTTGATGTTTCTGTCTGTCCCTCTCCCTCTCTCTCTGAAATCAATAAAAAATATATTAAAAGAAAGAATTCAGGTTCTGGAATCAGACTTAGCTAGTTCTATAGCCAGGTGGCAGTCTTCCTGGGCCTCAGTTTCCTCATCTGTTCATTGGAAATAAGAATGTCTACCTAATCCGGTTCCCCAAGAGGAGGAAATAAGTGACTATGACAGGTTCCTGGCCTACAGTAGCTGCATCTGAAGACTAGTTTCTTTCATCCTTTGGTTTCATGACACTGTACCATCAGGATGCCCTTGTCCCTCTCACACTGCCACTCCCTGCCTCCTTTGCTAACACTAGCCTTGCCTCAAACATGACCGTGCCCACCGGGTCCCTGAAACGGAGGACCTAGCACTATATGTGTTTTCAACTCATGTACTAGGAATCCACTGAGCCCCAAGCATTCCTTAGGCTTTGAGAACGGAATGTCAGAACAGCTGGGGGAGGTCATGGTGACTGATTAGGTAGCAAAGCAGACAGCAGTGAAACTCTGGGCAGCTGTCTGTGTGGTCTGAGGCAATGCTCTGATAACCTATCGTCATGACCATTAGCCATCTCCTAATGGGCTGGGCCGGGCCAGCACCAACAAACCAGCTGCGTGGTCCGAGGGACACTGTGGACCGAGGACACCATGCTCACAAAGGATCTATAGACTCAAACTAGAGTCCAACTGCAGGCAGGTCTAATGGGGAACCGGATGATTAGAAGAAATACACGGATGGGCCTCAAGGAGCCAAATAGGATGGCATTGAGAGCTGCTGGCTAGAGCACATGGCAGCATTGTGGCCAGCAGGACTAACAAGAGCTCACCAGGAAGACCTGCTGGTCAGTGTAGCTCCAAGACTTTGCACCCAAGGGCATCAGCGCATTGATATTTCCTTCGTTTTTAAGCCTCACCTAGACACAGTGAGGCCACCTACAGCAGCATAGGGAGGCCTGACAGCCAGCCCCCTGCTGAAGTCATGACTGCCGCATGGAGACAAAGCAGGACATGCAGAGTCCCCAGGAGAGAGTGCCACCAGCAGCAAGACGAGGTCCCACAGTTCCTCGGGCCAGCCCTCCACCTCCGGGCTGGAGGAATCTCCCAGCTCCTAGGGAGAAGAAGGCAGAGGAGCATCACAGACCCAGGGCCTATTGCAGGTGGGTAGTCCTTCCTCGGGCCCCCGTAGAGACAGACTTCAGCGCCTCGCCCCCCAGTGGAGACAATTCCGTTCCTTCCCTGCATTCCTTTGATGGAAACGTTCAAGTGAAAGGGCCTCATTCAGGCATGATGGAAACAGCACTCCCAGAACCCAGAGACAAGCCACGGGCTCACAATCTCAGTACTAGGGAAGGTTCCCTCTGCTGGAGGGAGCTGACCCCCATCTCACCCACGCTGGTTCCCTGTCTCCGACACATAAAGAAAAGGAGAGCCTTGGGGTTCTCTGTACCACAGAGCAGAACCTAGCTCGAAACTGCAGCATTTAAAGTAGGGGTTGTAAGAGAAAACTGGAAAAGTCTCATGATTCTTTCTAAAATATTTATGGTCAGCACCACGCCGTTTGACACTGAAATTTAGATACAGCCTGGCAAGGGGGCAACAGCATCAGCTTCAAAGACATCCTGGCTCCCACTGTTGGATGCTTGTGTGGCTGCGGAAGGTCCTTTTATCATTCATTAAATGTCTGTTTCCTCAGCTACACACACCCACTGGGGCAGCTCACTGATCCGAAAGGCGTCTAAATGGCCAGGGTTTGGGTCCTCACTCCAGCACTCTCCAGCTGGGTGGCTTTGGCAAGCTGTTTCCTTCACAGAGAAATAAGGTCATCATCATACTCATCTCCTACGATCAGTGGGAGGGTTAAGTGAGTCTGCCTTGGGCTGAATGTCTGTGTCCCCAAATTCGTATGTTGAAATCCTACCCCCAAAAGTGATGGTGGTAAGTGATGGGGCCTTTGGGAGGCGTGTAAGTCAATGAGGGCAGAGGTGAATGAGATTAGTGCCTTGTAAAAGGCTTCGCAGAGCTCCCTAGCACCTTCAACCAGGTGAGAACACAGCCAGAGGTCAGCAGCCTGCGTGCCATCCGGAAAAAGGCCCTCACACAACCACGCTGGCCCCCTGAACTTGGACTTCCAGCCTCCAGAACTGTGAGCAATTAATCTCTGTTCTTTCTAAGCCACCCAATCTGTGGCACTCTCTCTCTCTCTCATAGCAGCCTGAAAAGACAGGGTTAATACATAAATACAGTGCCTGGTGCATAGTAGGTTCTCATATGTTGACTGTTAGGACTATTGCTTTCTTCAAACACGCACGGAGGCACCAGAATGCAGAGGCGAACAGGATACAAGGCTCAAGGGACTGTCTGTCCACTGGACAGGATGCCACACCCATACATAGTGCAGCGGTGTGCAGGCAGCTAAAGACAGCCTGATCCAGCCTAGAGAATTCCAGAACAGGTGGCATTTGAGGGGAGCCTTAAAGGATAGCAAAAGGTGTCCAGAGGATGAAAGTGCATCCAGAGAGCAAGACCCAACGTGCAAAGACACAGGGGAGAGTAGAGCAGGCACACGGGGTCTAGACTGGAGATGCGCCCGGAGGAAAGGCGTGGTCCAGACTTTATCCCAAGGGACTAGGAGCCAGGAGACCTTGATTTTCAACTCCCCAAATACCAGCTCTGAGAATGAAGATTCATTTCCCAATTTGTAAAATTAGGGTTTTAAACGAGATTATACTTAAGGTCCCTCCCAGCAATTTAATCCTTACCAGATTGCACACTCCCAGGAGGCAATTGGGATTTCTAAGCAGCGACCCTCCTACTGGGGGGTGGGGGTGGGGGCAGGTTGGGTGCTCGAAAGATATCTTTTACGATTTCTAAATCTTCCAGTATTTTCTAGCTCAGAAATCCTTCATTTTAGCAGTTCTTTCACCAACAGGTTCCAGAAAGCACATATTAACAGAACTTATCAACCCCAAATCTTTATTTGATGTGTTTTCTCATTAAGACAAATCAAAAATGCCTCTACAGATGAGATCCAGGCTTTTAAAACTCAAAACCAAAACGCGCCCACTGCCTGAATCGCGTGGTGGGAAGGACGCCGCCGTCGGGGAGGGAGCCTCCTTGACGGAGGTGACCCAGGTCTCCCCAGAGCCGAGGGCCTGGGACTCTGTGAGAGCTGCCTCCATCCCTGGCTCCTGAGCCCGATAAAATTAGCCCACAAAATGATCTCCATGGCAACAGCAAATTTGTTTCTTAAAGAAGGTTAGAAATAATGCTTTTGGAAGAAACCCAGGGCAGATAGAATATTCTCAGATTACACATAAATGGTGTCTATGCAGCTCAATTAGTTGGATAATTTGGGCCTGAACCAGTGATTTGTAAAAGAATGGGCGGCTTTTAAGACCTGCAGAATGGAATGTGGCAGGTGGGGCCCGGGCCCGGGGCAGCGGAAGCCTAGACTCTCCCTGAAGTTTGCTCTGCGGATCTGGGACTCTGACCTGGACTGGCAGGTCCGGGGTGTAGGGAAAGCAGCTGCCTCCTGGAAGGAATGAGAGGTGCGTGGAATTAGATGGATCAACAGGGAGCCATTGGCGGTGGCGGGTAAATACGACAGGGTGCCAGGGGCAGAGAAAGCTGCTTCTCAGGTGTGCTGGGGGGCGGGCAGATTCCAGGGCAGGCGCCCAAATGCCCTCCCTTTTGCCCAAACCAAAAAAGAGCCATGACCCCAAGATGCCCCTGCCCGCTTCCTACCTGTGAGCCTTCTTCCTTCTCTCCCTCCGTCTTTCCTTTCTTTCTCCATTCCACCCCTCCGTGGAAGATGAACGCCTTTTGAGAACTTGAGCCCCATGTTGCTTTGCTGCATTTTGGGAGGAGACAGTAAAATCGTGGATTCATGCTGGGGCCAGGCTGCTTCGGTTCACGTTCTCCCAGCTCTCCGCCTTGGTTCCCCATCTGTGGAAAGGGAATGAGAATAAGGACGACTTCCTCGGGGTACTGAGGTGAGGACTGAGCCAGTTCATATTTGTAAACCTTAGAACAGTGCCTTGCACACGGGAAGGGCTACACGTGCATTTGATAAAAGCTCCCAAAACATTTAAAAGACTCCAGCCACTCCCTAGCCGGTTTGGCTCAGTGGATAGAACGTAGGCCCGCGGTTCTGGGTTTGATTTGGGTCAAGGCCGCATACCTCGGTCGCAGGCTCAATCCCCAGCCCTGCTCGGGGCACATGCGGGAGGCAACCAATTGATGTGTCTCTCTCACATCAAATATTTCTCTCTGTCTCTCCCCCTCCCTTCCACTCTAAAAATCAATGGAGAACTATTCTGGGGGTGAGGATTGACAAACAAACAAACAACAAGACCCCAGTCACTAGAAGATTCAGAGTGGTAACCCCTGGGTTGAAGCCCTTTCACTGTGAATCACTGCGGAAGTGCACATCATGGGACAAGCCGCATGTTATCCTGGCCCCCCGTCGCGAAGATGAGCCCCGATGCCCCAGAGGATGCCCAGAGGCGGGCGGTAGTGTGGAGTCCCAGGCCGGCAGGAGTTTGCTGAAAGAGACTCTGTCTCTGGGACAATGGCAAAGGGAGCCTGTGTCATAGCCTGCAGAGGGGCCTTGGGAGCCCAAGCTTGGAGGGCTCCCCAAGAACCTTGTGTCCCACTCTTTTCCTTCTGCAGGGCCCTCCCTCGACTTCGACCCAGCAGCACCCTGGCGTGTGAATAGGTGTTCCTAGAAAAAAATTAAAGAAAAGGCGGCCCTGCTCACCTGCACCAGGGGCACCGCCTGGGCTCGCTCACCCGCTGGAGCCTCCAGTGCAGGGAACCCGCAAAGGCTCCTGGGAGCCCAGCAGGACAGCAGTGCTGTGTGGAACGCCGCCTGTCCCCCTTCTTCTGAACTCTGAGTCCTGTTGGTCAAGCACTCGGTGTGACGAGTGTTCCCCCTCGACACACAACACTGAGGACTCCCCACTCCCGACAGCCAGCGATTAGTCAACACTGACCAGGGACTCAGGGGAAGGACCCCGTCTCAGAACTCGCAGCTCCCAGCAGCTCCGGGCTCAGGCCAGGCCCTGGCACGTGCTCTGTGAATGTTGGCCTGATGCTCTGGCCTCTGTTTGGCTTGTGTTTGTTTGTTTGTTTATTTGCTTTTTTGGTTTGCTAGTCAATGAATGAAAGTGTTCCTCAGACAAAGGATCCCAATGGCCCATTCACTGTTTTCAAGAGCTCGGGATGTAAGTTACGTCTCTAAACCATTCTTTTTAGTAGTTACGTCTGAGAATAGATTCTGAGACCACGGAGGTGTGGGGGTTCCACACACCACCCCTTATGGTATCTCAGCTGCTCTTAGAAACTGGCTCAATCCAGAGTGTCTTGTTTTAGAAGCAAAGTGGAAATCCAGGCTGGGACATGTCTCAGCTTTGTGATTGGCCAAGTCACCTTAACCATTCTGAGCCACTTTCTCCACCCTGAAGCATAACAATAGCCAGCCTTTACTGAGCATTTACTGTTTGCCAATAACATTGTTAACAGGTTTACCCAAATTAATTCTCACCACTTGAGAGGAGAAAACAGGAGCATGAGAAGCTAATAACAGGCCCACAATGCAAATGTACTTGTTGCTTAGTAGGTAAAAGGCAGAACTTGGGCAATTAGCCTCAGGACCCTCCTGGTGGCTGTGAGAATCAAATGTTATCATGTATTGGCTCCAAGCGGGAATCAGCACATGTTCCTTCCTTTACCCCTCCTGGCTCCAACTGTTAGACTCCCCCCAAAGGAAAATGACCCTCCCTTCCTTCCTTCCTTCTGTCCTACCTTCCTTTCTCCCTTCTTTTCTTCCTTCCTTCCTATTTATTTATTCATCAAACATTGATTGAAAACATCCTTGGTACTCCGTACCAGGTTCCTTATTAGCAACTATTGGCAGCGAAATGGCACCAGGTGTTAGACTGGAGGAGTCAAACCAGACCTGGGTTCAGCAACCTCGGTACTTGCGTTCTGGCTAAGAAAGAATTCACAGGCGAGACTCAAACCATAAGAGAAAGTTTACGTAGAAAGTCGCAGACGTAGAAGTGAGCTGTTAGGAGAAATGAGCTCAGGAAACAAGTTGCAGAGGCAATAGAAGGGCCCTTGGAGCTTAGGAGACAGAGAGAAGTGAGGAAAACGTGCCTGGGGAAAGCAGAGGTGGGGGTGGGGGGAGGAGTGCACTGGGTCCTGGATCTTGAGGGTTATTTATCCGGAGGTCTCAAGGGAGGGATCCCAATAGAGTAGTCATCAGCTTTCCAGGCGTGTCCTCTCAGAGTCCTGGTCTTTACTGATTGGTCGGTGCCAGGGCAGGGGTCATTAGTCAATGCAGCTGAACCTGATGTCGGCCATGTGTTGCTTGTCTGGTTTTGCTGCTTTTCTCTTTCTCCTAACTGTGGCCTAGATGTATTTGATGTGAGTCAGAACCTGATTGTTCTGGGGGTTTAATGCTTAAGGGCTATTCTCCCACCTCCTTGTCCATTGCCCTTCTAAGGGGGTCTAACCCATTTGACTAGCCACATGCCAGGGGAGGAAAGGTCAGAGGAGGGTCTGAACTACATGACCAGAGATATGACAGGTCCGGGGGTCTAACCCGCATGACCAGCAACATGCTGGAGGGAAGTTTACCTGGGGGCAAGATCCTCGTTTTCCCAGTTTTGCCTTTTGCTAGGCACTCAGGACTTTCCACCTGGTGACCTTCTATATCTGGCCCATCGTCCTCGCTCTGCTCATGTTCCTGCCCTTGGACAATGAGCAGCCCTGATCTTTGTTTTGTAATGCCAGCTACTTCCAAGGGAACTGGACAAAAAGAGCCCAAGTCCCAAATCCCAATTCGGTTTTGTTGTCATTCAAAGAAAAAAATTCATTTCTTGAGGATGTCCAAGAGTGAGGTGTTCTCCTTCCACAATCTCATTCCATCCTCACAGCCACCCTTTGAAGAGTATCATGTCTATTTTTTAACATAAAATATATGAAACCTGAGACCTGGGCAGCTCAGGGACTCGTCCCAGTGCACGGTGAACTGAGATGGATGTGACCCTGAGACCAGACACACACTTTTTCCCCCCAATTTCCTGGGTTTCTTCTCAATCTCCATTTCTCTGGGCTGCCTTTGCGAATGATGGCCCAGATTTCTGGGAATATTTTTCTCCTGTTTTAAATTTTGGGGGGAATATTTAGCTAGTTGCTGACATTTCCACTAGTAAGCCTGCCCCCTTCTCATGAATGGTCACTACCCCAGTCCCACAGTGCAGCTAGGAGGCGGTGGAGACGGGTCTCTGGCGCGGCCCTGTCCCCCCTGCCCAGGGAACGCCTGGCATTGGCCCGCCGGCCCCCAGATTTACTGCCTCTCACACAGCTGTTTGCAGCCAAGGTGGGGCTTCCTCTTAATAGTGTCGTTTACAAGTCAATAAAGCGGATGGAGCTCCATTTCCGCCGCGGGTCCCACCTCACAGGGCTCTGTTGTCTCACCCTGCAGTCAGGGTGCAAAAGGGGCCGCGGGGGCCTCATTCCTACCCTTATAACCCCGCTCTCATCCAGCAGCCCGGCCATAAAGGCCCCCTCCCGTCCAGGGCAGGGCAGAGTTCAAAGCTCTTGGGTACCCAGGATCCCGTCCTAAACTGTCAGCCCCGCCCCACTTTATGGCCCCTGCTCCCTGGTTCACCCAGCACCAGAGCCCAGCCCCCGGGGTCTATCTCGGGGGCAGAGATAAGCTCGGGCTCTGGGAAGCCTCGCCGCCACCAGAGGAGCTTGGCCCACGGGGCTCTCCGGGGTGCGGTTAATGAGCTTGAAGAGACGGCCCTTTGTAAACCCACAGAGAAGACACTCCCTCTGGGAGCTGGGTTTTCTCTAAGTGACCTTCCAGGGGCCACTTCCAGTGGAAGGGCCAGGGGAAACCTCTGAACTCCCAGGGGCTCCCTGCATCCCCGGAGGCCCCCCAGGCCGAGGCGATAATGAGGTGAGAGAAGATGGCAGCTTAATGGGCCAGGTCCAGGCCCTGCAAGCCGCAAGCCGAAGCCCTGCAAGCAAGAGGGATCAAGGCAGGGTCGCAAAGCAGGGTGCTGGCTGAGCAAGATCAGAAACGTTCATTCATTTGCTGTCCATTTGCCCAGGAAACATAACCAGAGCACCTACTATGTGCATGGTGCTGTGCTGGGTGCTGGGGGTTCAGCGTGGGGAAAGAACTCCTCTGACCCGCTGGTGTCCAGGAACCAGGGACGCTTGCCAGGCGGGTGGGCAAGTCCTGAAGAAGGGGTGGGAATCTACTGGGCAGAGAAGAGGAGAGGGTACATTTACAAAAGGGAATTGTGCCCACAAAAGGCATGGCACTTCAGGAAGTGTCAGCCTGCAGGGTGAGTAAGGGGGAGGCCCTGGGCAGGCCTGGGCCCTGTCCACTCCCTTGATGGTCCCACACTCAGAGAGGGAGGGATGGAGGAGCGCGGGCTGCTCCATCTCACTCGCTAGCACTGCAGCTGGGCCTAAGCCAGACAGCACACACAGCTCTCCCATCTGATGGTCCAGCAGGGGCAGCCTGCGGTCCCTGAAACCCACCCAAGAGCTGTAATGACCAGAAGGAAGCACCATGAACCCAGGGATAGAGAATCTAAGGGCTGTGTCACCGTGCCATCATGGGGTACAGTACACCCTCACTCTGTGTGGCCTGGTAGAGTGGGTCCTGCTCTCAGAGAGCTTGTAAGGATGGTTCGAGGGGGACCCCCACTTCTCAAGAGGAAAAACTGAGGCCCAGAGAAGTCAGCCTGATGACAGCTAAAATAAGGCCACCCCTTGTCTCTTTGGTGCCTTTGGGTGCAGCCCCTGGGGAGCAGGACTTCTGAGCATCGGGCGCCTTCATGGGGAGGAGCGGGTGCCTTTCCCTCGGGGCACGTGCAGGAGGTCTGGGCGCACGGTCGTCGGGAAAAGCTGAGCCGGACTGTGTGACTGCATGGGCCACCCTGCGCCCCCAAGAGAAAGTGCCCACGCCAAAGACAAAATGGGGAGACCAGCGCGGGCTGCGGCAGGCGGAAGCGCCCTCCGTCCGCTCCCAGACACCAGTCACTAGCCCTGCAGCCGCGGAGGAAGGCTAATAAGACCCCCTTCACCAATCGGGAAGATTCGGAGCAGAGAGCAGCTCTTATTATCCCAGTGCCTTCAGAACAGAAGCTGACGGATCCCCAGACCCTGATGTGTTCCTTCCTTCCTCACTTAGAGACGGGGCTTAGCTATTGGTTTCCTGCCCCGTGTAATTACAGTGCAGGGGCCTCATCCTCCAGGCCTGTTCTAGCGAAGGAGGAAGGAAGTCGCAGGCCTTTCACCGAAACTCCCTGCTCCAAGACTCCAGCTGGGATCTGACTGATCTGCCTTTGCAGCCAAGAACCCCTGCGCATTCCAGATCAAGGTCCTGCTCGGCCATTCAGGACTGCTCTTGTCGCCATCAATCAGCCCCTGTTCTCAGGCCACCTCCAGGCCTCCTGTCCTCTCCTGTTTATAGCCGGAGGGGGCAGGGGGGAGAGGAAGGGAAGTCCCTCCACCCACTGCCCAGCACTCCTGGCCGCTCCAGCCACCAGCTGCTCTCCCCTGAGCGGGAAGGTGAGAACACTCTTGTGTGTGTCTCTCTCTGCAGGGCGTGCAGAGGGCTGGGTCAGAACACATTTGCAAATAGACTCAGCAGCGCAGGGAACCCCTTGTCTTGTCCACCTTCTTCAGAGCCCAGTTTGGTGGCCCAACTTGGTGGTTCCAGAGAGGACAATGGCTCCGTCCAGAGGTGTCCAGGGAGAAGAGTCACATCCATGGAGCCAAGGGCAGAAGACACAGCTGCAAAGCCAGTTCTGTTCCCTGACCTTGAGCAAGTTTCTTTCCATCCTGGGGCAAACTCTTCTCTAAAATGGGGGTAAGCACGTATGTAACCCCCAAGGGCCCTTCCAGAGCTGGGAGTCCGGACGCTGTGATTCTGGGAGTTACAGGGATCCTTGCCTAACTGGCCGCCGTGGATTCAAGGAGAATATCATTTGTAAAAGCTGCTGAGAAAGGGAAGGGGGAGCTTCCTCTTCAGGGAGGTGGTGGCGGGATTCATTCAGATTTTAAAGAAAGAGCCAGAAAGTGGTTTTGTAAACAAAGTTGACCTTCATGGAGCATTTTGTTCATCAATGAAGAGATTGCTGGTCAACGCAATAAGGACGGGACTTCCTGGAGAGAAATCATCTTTCTGGTTTCAGGCATCAACAGGGCAGGCAGCGTCTAGCTAAGGCTCACTTACATTCGAAAAGGTTGTGCTTCAGAAAAGCATGAAAGAAATCACAGCCTATTCCTCCTCAACCGACGAAGTGCTGGGCACGCGCTGAGCACGCGGAAGCCGACATCTCTCCTGCCACAATGGGCCTCCTCTAGGGAGCGTCACAGGAGAGCCCACACCATCCACCAGGGAACATCACAATCCTGGGAGGTGCATTGGGCAACCACGATCCCTTCCATCTCACCAAACAGTTAACCGAGGCTCAAGAAGGTGCACTCACTTGCCTAAGGCCACACAACCAGGGCGTGGAGGAGAGGTTTGCAAATTCCAGTCTTCTGACTTGCAAGCCAGAGCTCCTCCGCATCCGCACAGGCCCCCGTGTCTGCAGCAGGGGCCCAGGACCCAGAGGTTATCACCTGGCGGGCTTCCTGCACAGAGTAGGTGCTCCAGGAGTATTTGCTAAGCTCCCGGATCGGGCTCTTGGCGCTCCTACTCTAGACAAAGGCCGGCCTGCCTCTTTCTAAACCTTGGGCTCACTTCTCTCCAGGTCTTTGATATTGAGTGTTTGTTATAGGATTGTGGTCTGCAAACAGAAAACCCTAAAAGGTACTGCCACTGCAATTCTCCTAATCTTGCTGGTATTCCAAGCACCAACCTTACGACACGCTGCTAATTTCCCCTAAAAACTGCAAGCACGTCTGTGTGTCACAATGGCAGGAAGACGAAGCCGAGCCTTGGCGATAGGCAGACCAGAGCTCCTGGCCTGAGTCATGCTAGGCAAATATTGGCCTTTCTGCGCCCCCACGGCCTAGTGTAAAGTGGAGTTAATGCTCACCTTGAAAGGATGTTGGAGGCCAAATGGAATTCATCCGAGCCTCTGCCGCGCCTGGGGTCTAGTTTTGCTTTTTAACGATGTGAGTTTCCGTCACTACCCACCACTCCCGTCCTCAATAAGCCTAGCAAGTCCCTTCTATGGCTCCCTTCTCTGTCAGAGGTTCCCGCCATCGGAGTCTCTGTCCCATTGATGTTTCAGATCCATCTGGATTGGTGATCCTCATCAATGATGCAAAGTTCGGTTCCTTCAGAATTCCTGGTTCCACAGACCCAGGAGGGACGCTCCCTGCCACCCAGCCAACCGCTGCATCAGAGCAGCGGGAGTACGCACACTTCGCCCGAAGGACGGCTGGAACGAGGAGGGATTGCTCTTCGCTTCAGTTTTGAAGACACAACCGTAGGCGCTGTGGGAGCTCTTTTCATTGGGAGAGCGCTGACCTCATTGCAGCCAGAACCACAGTATCTGTCAGGCCTGTCGCTTCAGGATCTGTCTCATGAGGTCCTTAAGGTCCTACAGAAAATATGGGAGAGCTGAAAAAATAAAAAAAGAATTGCTAGCTCTAAAACACAAAAGGAAAATTGCAAAAGCAAAGGGGATACCTATTTAATGAAATGTTACAAAACGTAACAGTATGTCATGTGACCACTTATTGGTAAGTTTATCACTTGTGAGATGTCATTACATTCGAAAATAGTTTGTAGGCTGTATTTTCTCACTTTGCATGAATTTCCGAATTGGGGGGGGGCTGGGGGGAACTGTCACCCATAGCTAAATAATTTCCAAGGCAAAAGTATAGACATTCTTTTGAGTTTTTCTATAACAAAAGCAAAACACAAAAATCCTTTTATACGTAAGATGGGATGGAAGTGTGTTGTAACACACTGAACATGGTGTTAGGTGGGTCTTAAGAGTAAGAGTGAGGGCCCACAGTGTCGTTGAAGTGTTCAGATCATCGTCTGATGGACCCTGATGCTCTCCCCAAGAGGGAAGCCGCCACCTAGCACTCAGCAAGCGGCAAGGGCTCTCAGATATCTGCTCCCCAAGAATGAGGTGCCGTCTCCAAGGGCCGGGCCGGCCAGCCCATCCTCTGCCCAGCCCCTCTACCGGGCATTCCTCCGGCTAATAAAACACCGGTCGCCCAGCACCGGGTTAATATTTACTCAGGACAAACCATTCTAGAGTTAAAGGCTGAAGGCCACACTCAAGTTAAAACATTCGAAAGGAAGTCTTTCTCCCAGGTCAATGTTACATTTTCTGCGGAGGGATGCGGCGCCCAGTGGGTGCTGGTCACAGGTGGCAGTACCTGGAGTCGAGGAGAGACCCGGGCATTGCAGCAGGATGTTCAGATCTACGGCCAGCTCTATCAGGTGCTGGGAGAACTTCCATTTTGTTCCTTTCTAGACTCCAGTTTCCATGGCTATAAAATGGGCTGATGATCCCCAGCAGGAAATCATGAGCATCAGAGGAGAGGAGTCTGCTAAGAGTTTCCAAACCTGAGAAATACTCTACAATGTCAAGTGGTCATGCCTCCTTTAGCCAAGAATTCCTTTTTTTTTTTTTTTAACTTTAGTCTAACAATAAGGGACTCCCAATAGAAATCGCTGTAGCCTCATTTAACATTTCAACAGTAAATGCGGACATTTCATTGTGATGGTCGTACTTTCCCCAAGATGGGGTCACCAGTGCCTCTCCCACTCCTGCTGTATGTCCTCGCCATGGAATAAGGTTCCTCTGCTGAGGGGTGGGTCCGTGCTCACACCTGGATGGAACTTCGGGAATCTGGAATCTGTGACTTCTGAGGCCAGGTCTCAAGAGATAACAGAGTTGCCACCTGACTCTGTTTCTTGGGACATGGACTTTGGAGCCCTGAGTTGCCAGATAAACAGTGGGACTACCCCGAAGCCTCAGTACCAGAGAGACCACGAGGAGACAGAGAAGATTCCCAGCCGCCAACCGGCAATACCTGTAAAATGGAGATGACATGTCATCCCTGAGTCACAAAGTACTGCAGCAGTGCTGTAGACCGACTATGCATGTCCGTCCAAAATTCATACATTGATATCAAACCCCCCCTGTGATGGTGTTCGCAGGTGGGACCGTTGGGAGGTGATTAGGTCATGAGGGTGGAGCCCTGGGGGATGGGATTCATGACCTTCTAAACTAGATCCCAGAGGGGTCCCTTTCCTTTGCCCCCCGCCTTGTGGACCAAGAACCCGGCCCTGCCC
This sequence comes from Corynorhinus townsendii, assembly GCA_026230045.1. Classification (NCBI taxonomy): domain Eukaryota; kingdom Metazoa; phylum Chordata; class Mammalia; order Chiroptera; family Vespertilionidae; genus Corynorhinus; species Corynorhinus townsendii. The sequence goes on from JAPDVU010000007.1 coordinate 165,280,643, forward strand.
CAGACTGAGAGATCTGTAGGCACCTTGATCGCGAGCATCCCAGCCTCCAGACCGAGAGAAATACATCAGTGTGTGTTGTTCCAGCCCAGCAGCCTGTGGTGCTTTTCGTATGGGAGCCGAAAGGGGCTAAGACAAATCAACTAAGATAATCCTTAGGAGCACGCTTAGCAAGATGGAAATGCACAACATGCTGCCCATCCCTGCCCCACGGCCTGTGGCTGCTTCTGCAAACTGGCTGCGATTCTGAGGGGACGGGTGGCATTTTTTCCCCCTTGGGTGAGCACAGAAAACCTCGCCAGCGACCCTGAGACAGAGCTCTTAGTTGCCATAGTCTCTTGCACTCCTGTGGACTGTTCTCTAAGCCTTTTCCACGCTGAGGCCAGTGGCCTGGGCCCAGGATGCTGCTGGGGACACCTCCCCGCTGCCAGCCCAGCCTGACCCTGCTGCCGGCCAGGTGGAATTTCTGAGACAAGTGCCCTTAATTCATTCTGACGTCCAGCCAGGGGCAGTGTCCATCGTCCAGGGAGCACAGAGGACCTATCATGTCCCCCATTATCCTCTGGAACCCTGGGCCAGGGCTCTGCCTTCTTCCTGAGGCTGGTGCCCTGGGTGGGTCACTTGAGATTGTGGCCCTGGCTCATTGGCCCGCATGGGTCCTCCTGCCCCACAATCGTCAGAAGGCTCTTTCTAACAAGAAAGCGCTGCCATCTGCCACCCCAGTGGGGGTCCCTCCATGCCTCCCTTCCCAGTCCCGGGACAAGGAAGTCCAAACTTGTTAGCCAGGCCCCGTCTCCTGCTCCTCGCCAGCTGCCTCCCGCCCCTGCCATTTGGCCCACCCAAAGGCAATTCTGACCATTTGTTCCAGCCGGGCCCCAACTGGGAACCCAGAGCTCCTCCCTCAGATAACTCCTGCCAATCCTTTAAATGTCTGTTCGAGTGTCACTTCCTCCGAGAAGCCTTCCGGGAACCACCAGCCTCTGTCCCTACTGAGACACGCACACATGTATCATGTGTTTATCATGCTGTACGCATGTGGCAGGACAGCGTTCCCCCACTTCTAGCCCTGCTCCCACCCCAGCCCTGGTGCATGGGGAGTCTGGCAAAACAGAGACTGCGTTTGTTGGCGGAGATCTTACCCAAGGGGAGTGGGCAACGTTGGCATTGAAAGCTTTGTCCAGCTTGGGGACACTCCGCTCTGAAAGCCCGGCGAGGCCCCCTGTCTCTGCACTGCCCCCGCAGTGGGCACCGGAGTGGGGATGGACCCTGGCCGACCTGACGCTCTGGCTGAGTGGAGCCAGGCCCCTGAGGGGGCACCGAGGGTGGGAAGCCCCTGAGACTCCTACACCCTCAGTGACTCCTAAGGAAATAGGACCTGGCTTTCCTCGTGGAAAAGAACTGCCCAGAGAAATTGCCCCAGTTCCCAAAAAGTGTCCTGGGAAACTCGTCCTGCCTGCCACAGGAATGCAGGGATTCCCCGAAATTCTGGTTCCGTGGCCAAAGAACTTGGGGAGATGATTGTTTAAGCCACACCCACCAGGTTTGTTCTGCATGGGTTCCCCCCGCCGCAGCCTCCCCGAGCCCTCAGGAGAGCAGGTGCATGGCAAGGCTCCGCGGGGGCACTGAGCGCCATGCTGATCGTCCTACCTGGCCCCATGCCCGTGTTGGAGGCGCGCCGCCTGCCCTGTTGTCCCACAGAATCGGAGTTTCACGGAGCACACTTTGGGGAAAGCTGCTCTAGAGATACTGACGAATGTGGATGTTCCCAGAGGGCCATATCTCCTGCGACCCAAATCTGAGAAGGGGGTGGGTGGGGACTTTTTATAACATTTTTCCATAACATCATCAGTGCCTGCTTTTACTGAGGTCGTTTTGTTTCTTGTTGGTGCTGTAAACCATGTGTGCGAGTCTTTCTCTCATTCCTGTGGCTACTAGGAAGCTCCGAACTGAGTCCGGCCCAAATTCAGCTCCTGCCCAGTCCCTCGAAGGGGAAACTCTGTCTTCTACTCTCTTCTCTATTACCCTCTTCTTTCTTCTTCTTTACTTGATCTTAGCCACAATTCCTTTATTTACTCACTGCGAACCTGTTTTACCAGCACATTAAAATCCTTTTGAAAAAGAGGCGACGTGTCCTTAAATAAATGTAAACCAGGGTAAAGTTATTAGCAGCTATGACAACAGAAACACCTTCATTCCCAGAATAGGTGCCTCTCCCACAGATGTAAGCATTAGCTCTTTCCTGACAAGAAAAAGAGGACCCACAGTGGCTCTCCTTCCTTGGCTTAATTTTCATGCTTAACCCTTTCACTCCACTCTTCAAAGTCAGGAGATAGGCCCCCTCCCCTCCCCCACACCCCTTGAGAAACGGAAACAAAAGCACCCTCAAGATCAAATAGATTACGCTAATGACACCCAGAAGAGAGGGTGGTCTGTGTCCGCCCGCTCTCCCAGCTCCCCAAACAACAGGCTTTTGTGCTTGGGAGAGAGATGGGGGGCAGGGGCCCCTCGATAAGTTACATCTACTGGGCAGGGCGGGCCTGCTGGGCTGACACTCCAGCCCAGGAAGCCTCTTCCAGTTGGGTGGACAGAGGGCCTCCAATTCTCAGCCATCGCTCCCACTGCCGAGAAGCCCTGTCTGCCCAACACCCAAGTAGCCATTCCCGGAATTTTTGAAGACCCAAAAAGGGGGTGAGTGAGCCCTTGGATGGCTGTGGCCTATTTGAATCTTCTTCCTCTAGACAGATGCAGTTGAATCCTCTCCTCTCCGACAATTTGACTGAAGTGAACCACATTTGGTAACTCTCATGTCTGCCTCCTTCCCTGCGCTGGGCTGCACCTTGTTGCCTATAGAGCCCCTTGTCCCTCTCTCTGGACAACACCATGTGCTTCCTCGTGCGGATCAGCTGCATCTTGGAGACCATGAGTCCACGGGTGGCCAGGGGACACAGAGTGTCTCTTCCATGTGTGTGCACTCCTCCCCCCAGACACCTGCCAGGTAACTCCTGGTAAGAGGGGCCCTGGATATAAAAACAGCTGTAGACACACAGCTGGGGAAGGATTCAGCTAGACCTGGCGGGACTGTGGAAAGTGCCTGAATTAGCTATTCCCTCTCCAAGCCTATAAACACACTGTGTGTCCCAACGCCATTAATTCACACACTGTGTGTCCCAGCAGGTGGGAGCTCCTCGAGGACTGGAACCCCATGGGATTCCACATTGAATCCATGTCCTCGCCAGGGCCTGCCTCTGAGTATGACCTCAAAAATCAAGCAGGAGAAAAGGGGAGGGAAGGCAATAAAACGGGGAGGAAGAGAGGAAGGAGAGTGAGGCCTTCAGTGCTTGGGGTGGTCCTACATTTTATTCATGACCTCCCTTAATCGGAAGAGTTTTGATGTTATCATTAACCCTATCTCAGAGAGGAGGCAATCAGGCACTGTTAGGAAGGAACTCGTCAATGTTTGGGCCCAGCTCCAGCCATGCCCTTGGTCCTAGCTCTTCTGGCTACACCAACATCCCCAGGGCCAGCCCAAGAGTTTCAAGTTCATCTCAGAGGCAGTGGACCTGAACATCTTGGTGAAAACCTGTGGTTTGAGTTTGCCAAGCAGTGTGAAAATTAGAACAGGGACTCTCAGCTTTTGGCCACAGTCTGAACAGAGTGGAAGACCGGCTTTTAAAGAGATCATATTTGTTGGGCACTTACACAGGTCTAGAAGGCAAACATTTTCCCCATCTTTCTCAGCCAAGGATCCTTCCAGAAAGTCCAGCCTTTATTCCTAGGAGTCCTCATTTCCCCTGGGGAGTGAAAGACAAGGAAATATAGGCCTATCCGCCAGGTCAATTCACTTCATTAGAACCAACGAGGCCTCATTAGGCAACCAGGAGCAGCAGGGAGACCCCGAGGACCCAGGCCCCATCCAGACTGAGCACTGGCATTCGGACAGGCAGTTGGAGCAGACATAAAGTGCTCACAGGTCCCCACGTGCAGGGAGTGGGGTATGTGAGGCCTGGGAAATCTGGCCAATCCTTGGTTATGAAAAACCACAAAGAGACTTACCAGTGGCTGTCCTGTTGGTACCTGTGTATGGTGTCCTTTGCTTAAAAGCAAGGGGGAAAACCATTTAAAACATTCCATTGGCCTAATTTGTGTTCTTAAAAAATGAAATTTAAAAAAATATATATTAGATTTTTCTGGGTGGCGTTACATTGTTAATGGGCAAGTGTCCCAGGCCCATACTTCTCATTGGAACATGTCAGAAAGTTGGTGTTACAGGCTAAGGAATAAGAATAATACCTACTAGTTGCATGAGGTCCACAGTTTGCCACGTGCTTCGTGGCAGAGGCCTTGCTGGCTGCTGTGCAAACGCTGAGGTTTCGTTTCTTTTTTCTTTTTTCTTTTTTTTAATTTTTTTAATAAATCTTTATTGTTCAGATTATTACAGGTGTTCCTCTATTTTTTCCCCCATAGCTCCCCTCCACCTGATTCCCCACCCCACCCCATGCCCTTACCCCCGCCACTGTCTTCATCCATAGGAGTAAGATTTTTGTCCAATCTCTTCCCGCACCCCTCACACCTGCTTCCCCTGAGAATTGTCAGTTCACTCCCTTTCTATGTCCCTGATTCTATTATATTCCCTAGTCCATTCTGTTCTTCAGATTTTTTATTCACTTGATTTTTAGATTCACTTGTTGGTAGGTATGTATTTGATGTCATTTTGTTGTTCATAATTTTTATCTTTACCTTTTTCTTCTTCTTCCTCTCCTTAAAGAATACCCTTCAGCATTTCATGTAATCCTGGTTTGGTGGTGATGAACTCCTTTAGCTTTTTCTTGTCTGTGAAGCTCTTTATCTGACCTTCAACTCTGAATGATACTTTGCTGGGTAGAGTAATCTTGGCTGTAGGTTCTTGCTGTTCATCACTTTGAATATTTCTTGCCACTCCCTTCTGGCCTGCATAGTTTCTGTTGAGAAATCAGCTGACAGTCGTATGGGTACTCCCTTGTTTTTCTCTTGCTGCTTTTAATATTCTCTCTTTGTCTTTTGCCCTTGGCATTTTAATTATGATGTGTCTTGGTGTGGTCCTCTTTGGATTCCTCTTGTATGGGGTTCTGTGCGCTTCCTGGACTTGTACATCTATTTCTTTCACCAGGCAGGGAAAGTTTTCTGTCATTATTTCTTCTAATAGGTTTTCAATATTTTGCTCTCTCCCTTCTTCTGGCACCCCAAAAATTCGGATGTTGGTTCTCTTAAAGTTGTCCCAGAGGCTCCTTACACTATCTTCATATTTTTGGATTCTTTTTTCTTTTTGTTTTTCTGGTTGGATGTTTTTTGTTTCCACATATTTCAGATCTTTGGTTTGATTCTTGGGGTACGTTGATCTACAGTTGAGTTTCTGTATATTCTTTATTTCAGACAGTGTATGCTTCATTTCTGACTGATCCTTTTCCATTTTTTTGGCATTCTCATTAAGCTCCTTGAAGGTCTCATCAAGTTTCTCAGCGGTTTTAAGAAGATTCTTGAGTAACCTTATAAATGTGGTTCTGAACTCTACGTCATCCAGTAGTTTGCTTTCCTCTGTTTCTTTCATTCGTGACATGTTTCTTTGTCTCCTCATTTTGGCTGCTTCCCTGTGTTGATGGAGTAGCTTTGTGTGGTAGGTGACCTATAGGGGGCAGTAGCTCAGCCTCCCCAATCACCTGATGTGGACGCTCTTGGTACACCCCTTTGTGGGCTGAGTGCAAAGACTTGGTGCAGTGAAAGCCTTAATTGCTGTTGGTATACTGGGAGGAATTGACCTCCAGGCCAGTTAGCTGTGAGCACTCACTGTGTCTATAATGGAAGAACTGCTGCGCTGAAGACACACTTATGGGGCAGGACTTGTTTCAGTGGGGATTTGGTGCTCACTGAGTCTGCCTTTGAATGTGTCACTTATGGATGTGAGGAGTTGAAATCTGGTGTCTCACTCTGACCACTAGGTACACTGGCTTCTGGATCTCCAATGGGGTGCAGGTCAGCTACTGTCTGAGGCCATCCAGCAGGAGCTACAGTGAGAGTTACAGTTTTCTCCTCTTTGCTTGGGGTTTGGAGGTTTTGGAGCTGTCTGACCCGGGCTGCAAGTTTGCTAGGTTAAGCTGCGATAGGGCGGGGCTTTCTTCTGCTAACGCTGCTGCTTGGAGCTTGGGTGGGTTTGTAGGTTGTGCAGGGCGGGGTCTCAGGGTGTCACTAGGTTAGGGCGTGGCAAACAGCAATGGCTGCTAGTTAGCCGGCTCTGTGTCCCCAAGGGCGTCCCGGAGTCCCGTGCCCCAGTGCTGTAAACAATTATTCCTGCGCGCAGCTCTGCAAGCAAGCCCCCCTCACTGGCAGACAGTCCAGCTTCTCCCCGTAGGAGTTTGGGTTCCCCGCATCTCCCCAGAAACTGGATTTCAGAGTAATTGGGGGCTTGTCTCCCTTTGGGTTGAAAAAAGCAATGCCCGCCGCCAGCCCGGATCCCGCACCTCCGTACCTCAGCTTTTCAGCGCTCGTGCACTTCTCAATGCTCTTTTCTCTTTCCTTCTAGTTGTAGAACTTCCACTCAGCCAGCTTTCCCGTGGTTCTGGGTGATAGACGTTTTGTCTTTTAGTTGAATTTTTGAAATTGTTGCGCGAGGCAGCAGTTTAGGTGTTTACCACGCCGCCATCTTGGATTCTCCAGGTTTCGTTTCAATGTATGCATTTCTCTTCACCATATTGGGTCCCAAAAGTGACTGCGATGGCCGGTAGGTGTGCTCACGGGGACACAGGTGGAGGCCTCTGAGCGTTGCCGTTCCCGGGTCTGCCTGCGTCAGTTGCTTGCATCTTTACAGCGCGGTTACCTGAAACAGGGCCCGGGGAATCGGCCGTCCCTGCACTTCTGGGGCCCTGCTTCAGCGCTGGAGCAGGCAGGACCCGGTCAGTTAGCTCAGCGGACGCCTGGCGGTTGGAACGAGCACTGAACTGGGGGCAAGGACAGTCTCCTGTCACCTCTTTTGCCGCTTCCTTACTACTCCATGTGCTCAGACAAGCCTTGGTCCGTGCTGAGCCTCAGTTTCCTCATGTGGAGAGATGATGCTCAGCCTTCCTCTCAAGGTGCGGAGGGATAACATGTGTGAATGTAGCCGACATCGCTGCTGCTATTGCTGTGTGGTGGCAGGCCTGGGCGCCAGGGGGCCCGGGTGCCACTTGCAGCTCCACGTCTTGCTGTGACATCTCAGACCAGTTACCTCTCTCTCAACTTCAAAGTTGATATCTGCAAAATGAAGAGGGTTCTTTGTCAGTGCCTCTCAAATTGGAGTTACCCGTCTGTCAAGGGATAAGGAGCTTGCTCTTGGAATGTCAATCAATGTCCTACTTCCTTCGCTGAGAAAGTCTTACTATATGAAAGACACAAAATGAGGCAATAAGAACTTACACAGGTTATGCTGGATGCGGGGTGGCACCAACTGGGTTAGCCCTTCCATGACTAAATGCTATGATCCCAACAGCATTTTCGTCGTGCTTGCGAGGTAAGCAGGGATCCAGGATGGACTGGATTTCATTCAGAAGTATTGCTATTCAGATGGAGCCACTGTCTCTTCTGATAGAGAACCCACTGTAGCCTCGCAAGGCCCCACGTCTTCACAGCGGTCCCTTCTTCCGAACTAGATGTGGAGATAAGACGTGAACAAGGGACTTACCCAGAAGGGCCAGACCCATAGCTGAGGATTGGCACCCAGCATCCTAGAGAGGACGGGTCTGTGCAGGAGCCGTGGAGAGAAAGGTCCCTGATAGCGTTGTGGAGGGCTTCCTAGAGGAGGTGGCGTTTGTACCAGGTCCTTAGAGTTAACCTGCAGGAAGTAAACTTGGGAGAGGTCCAGGAGCACAGAATCTTACACACGTTAGCCTTGTGCTTGCTTTTCAGCAAAGCCAGAAGTGCGTTCTCGGGCTGCTGTGGGCGAATGCTCTCAGGCAGATAATCTGGACCTCTACGTACAGTTAGATCCCTGCTAACACTTGGGTACATTTGTGCATATATCTCTATGTGCAAGCATCTGTGTGTACATCCATGTACACATGCCAGAGCACCTATGCAGGGGAACCGGACTGCTTAGTTGAGTCCTGCCTTTGCCTCAGTCAGCCCCATTCTGCAACGGGGACTCCGGTCTGCTCTTGAAGTGTAAACCTGTTCTCATGTGTCATCAACTCCATCCTCTCTGTGTTCAATTTGCCTTGACAAATGGGACGTTGGGCAGATATGCACAATTGGGCCCTTTGTTCATTTCCCACACTTCACTGTAAGGAACAAGAAATGATTAATCACACCATATAGGTACATCTGTTGGAAAATGCCTTCCTCCCCTCCAGCTCTGAATCTTGCATTTGGGGATGTTTGTCATATTTCAAATCAGCTGATGAGAATACGGTACCTTTTTTTCCTTTGGATTTAGGGCGTGAACTTTCTCTCTGACTCTCTGAAATTCTTTGCATCTGTCTTTTTTTTTTTACATCTCTGTCTTTTGGTAAACTGTTCTTTTTTTCTGATATTCTTTTTTCTATCTTTATGATTCTTTCCACACAATCCATTGGCCATGCAATTTTTCAAATTTAACTTCCAACTTGCAAATTGCTGTGTGTGGATTGCTCCCCACCCCCCTTTTCTGGCCTAGAAAGGAAATATTCCCATGGGAAAAGATAGTGTGAAACAAGGGTGGCTAGGGTTCTATCTGTGAGGTGTCCAGACTCATACAAAGAACTTTTTACTGAATTGTTTTTCCTCAAAAATAAAAAAAAGTAGGAAGACGTGTAGTATCTCTCCTAGAGGGTTCTGAATTCTTGGCTGAGGATAGAAAGAGAATGCTTTCAACCCCTTCCCCCTCCCAACCCTGTCTTTGAAAACTGTCCTAGGATAAAGAAACATTTTATTAGAAAGTTTGTAATAAGAATTCTGGACTCCTTGAGTATAAGGCACATCTGAGTTCACTAAGGGAGTAAGTCGCCTTGGGTTTTGGGGAGCCATTCTAGAATCCCTGGGAAGGGCTCCCTTTATTCTTGGACCGCCTTTGATGACACATGACCCTTGACCCTGATCAATGCCTCCTCCTCCCAGAGCAGCAGAGCAGAGGGCAGCTCTCTCAGAGCCCAGAGGAAGAGCGGGCATGAGGCCCTGACCTCCCGCCCTGCCCTAACCTCACTGATAATTGAGTTTTCCATCCGTGCTCACCAGCAGGCTCCTAGCACAAAGGAACAGCCCCTCCTGGCTCTGTCTTTGCCAGAAGCTGATGGGCTCCGCTAACACCAGCATTCGCCACCGGAACACACAGAGAGGCCTGGACCTGAGGGCCCGGCTCCCCCGAGGTCCACCCTGGGCCTCCCAGCACCTCCCATGTCCTGACAACAGCCTGTTTGGGGACAATAGCAGGTGTCCCTCCTACACAACACTCGCCAAGTTTACGGTATAGAAAGAATCAGCCCATCAGATAGTCAACAGGTTACTAAATGAGAAGCAATGATGGGAACCTGCTGGGCTGGGGGAGGTGTCCACAGAGCAAAGGTGCCACTGGGGTGAGGGCTGCTCTCAGTCTGCTGCAGGGGAACAAGCAGGTATACAGGTGCTCCATGGGACTGTGTGAACACCAAGAGGAGCCTGAATAATTGGTTCACCAAACATCATTGGCCCCCAGAGCACCGGGCATACTTGACTAAGCTCTGGGGTAAAGATGCGAATCTGATAACAGCACTCAGGACAGTCCAGGGTGGAGGCGAACATGCAGGGCACCAACCCATCCAATGGACAGAGGCTAAGACAAAGGGCTGTGCCAAGAGGGAAAGGCAAGTATGGGGCATTTCCCTACGGTATGTGAGCACAGTGAGCCAGCACCAAAGGCAGTGATTATCACTGGGGAGAGGAAGGAGGAAAATTTGGTAATGGACAATGTGAACACTTTCGGAACATTTCAAAGCGATGAACTAGATATACCCACAGCATTAGATTTTAAAAGCACACTGCCGCATGCAGGTGAAAAGTAAGAAACAGAATAGCCAATAGCTCACTGTCTTTGATATAACTTTGGTACACATTACACAAAGCGACTTACTTGGGAGAGCCGCTTAGACGTTCAAGGGTACAAAGCAGATGACCTGGAAGGGTTGCCTTTAAAGAGAGGTGGCTAGAAATGAGGATGGGAGCTAGTTAGTGAGAGAAGGAGCCTGGCGTGGGCCAGGAGATCATGTCTCATGAACAGAGGAGTCCCTGACCCTCGGCACTGAGTACCAGAGTCTCCCTATGGACCCAAGTGGGAGAAGAATCGCAATGAGAGATTCTTCTGGTTACAATGACTAGTTCAATGTCGGACTCTCCCGGGACCAGAGGTTGGCACCCTGTGGCCCGTGAGTCAAACCCAGCCCATCGGCTGTTTGTGGAAACAGTCTCATTGGCACACGGCCAAAATCAACCATTGACATAGTGCCTATGGCTGCTTTTACATTACGACGACCCCCGAGGTTAGCATCTTGCTAATGTGTGCCAGGTGATCTCTTCTGTTAAGTTTTAGTTTTTTAAGAGCAGGAATGTTTATTCACTTACTCTTGTGTTCATTCAGGCATTCACCCACATATTCATGTCATTAGTCAATTACATTTACTTAGCACCTACTTTGTGCCCCGGCCCTGCCCTAGACCCTGGGGAGACAAAGATATAAACAAGATACGATCCCTGTTCTCAGAGGTCGCAGTCCAAGGACAGGTACACAGGTCAACAAACCTGTGTGATAAGTGAGACATTAGAAATGTACAGAGGGCAATGGGAATTCAGAGGAAGAAGCATTTATTCCTGCTTTGGGAGATCAGGAATGCATCACAGAGGAAGAGGCTTTTAAACTGGGTTTTGAAGGATGAATAGGAGTTCATTGCACAAGTGGACAGGTGCCATCTTTATTGATGAAGCCTCAGAGACAGTGGTGGTGCCTGGCACATAGAAGATGCTCAGGAACAGTCAGATTATGACCCAGGCAGAGTCGGTGCTAAGAGAAAAGAGGACGCCATCGTCCTTCCTCTGGCCCAAACCTGGAGACACATTGGAGCCCCTTGGAGAGTCTTAGAAAACATGGTGTCCTGTCGAGAGCCTGACATCATCGGCCTGAGATGTCGCCCGCTTTGAAACTTTTAGCTCTCCAGTGAGTCCAGTGTGCAGCCATGTCTGAGGCGCCCTGATTTAGACCAATGCTCCTCAAACGTAATGTGTAAGTCCATCCAGGGGCAGGGCAGGGGTGGGGCCTGAGAGAGAGCTTCTCCAACAAGCTTCCAGCAATGCCCCGGCTGCTGGTCCTGAGACCACCGTGAGTAGCAAGAATCTCTGAGGCTGGATGGGCCCCGGGGAACTCGCCTGCACCCAGGGGTGTCGGGTCCGCTCTCCCAGGGCTACCCTTCAGTTCTGGATCCGGGTGGTGCTGGGGCAAGGACTGGGCCGCAGGGGCTGCATGGGGGAGGGGAAGGAGGGGAGAGACGGGCTCTCCGCTGTTTACCGCCTTGGAAAAAGCTGGCACAGCCTACCTGCCCCTGGCCCGCCAGCTGCCTGCCCACCAGGCTGCACTCAAGGCCAAGGAGCCGCCGAGGAGCCGGGGGAGCCGGGGGAGCGGGCTGACATCCAGTGCAGAGGGTGGCCTCGGCGGGCGGCGCTGGCAGGAGCTGCCTTCTGGGTAAACATTGTTCTGGGTTTTTCTTTATTTCTCTTCAAACAAGCCCTTCCCAGCGCCGCCACATCACCCTAAACAAGGCCTCTCAGTGCTGTTGACACAAAGGCACAAACGGTGTCATTCCAGCCCAGAGATAAAACTCTGATCCTCCCGAGCGAACGGGGGGCATTTCCTCTTGGGAAGCTCCCAGCCAATCAGGAGAGGCCGAGCCCTAAGCCCCGCCCTCCAGCCGGGCTGCGCTGCTGCTGTTGTTTTGGGTGGATTTCTCCGTCTCCTCTCTCTCCTCTCTCTCTCTCCTCTCTCTCCCCGCGGCTCGGCTCGTTTCATGTGCCCCCGTCAGCAGATATGTCAGCCCCAGACAATGGCCTCTTTCTGCGGACAATGGGCAGCGTGAGGAATGGCGCAGGAGGCAGGGCCCGAGGAGGGACAATCAGCTTTCAGAATCCAGCGGCCCAGTGGGTGCCGCAGGGAGGGTCCTGCCGGGCAGCTCCTCAAAGGCACCATTTATAGGCCCCGCAGCCTCTGAAAAATGGACGCTTTGCGGTGGGATCCAGGGGCGCTCGCTGGCCTGGCCACGGCTGCAGGCTCACTCCCTACCTGCTTTATCGGCCTCCAGGGCCTCCAGCAGCCCCAGCCCCTGCCAGCAGACTTTGTTTAATGAAAAAACAAACAGTCACCCCCAAATTACACCGAGGCCTGCTGTTCCCCGCACTGCCTCTCTGGCAGTACCCAGCCTGGGCCTCCGCGGGCCGGCTCTCCAGAAAAGAAAGAGCTCATTCATCCCCTAAGGTGGAAACTCGCTTTCTCCGGGGGAAATTGTGTAACTGATTTGTAGTGGAATCAACCACAGTCCTCCAGGTCTTTTTGGAAAAAGAAAAACAGATAAGGGGGCGGAGGCTGGAGCCGGCGCTGGCTGTCACCTCGTGGCGTTTGCTCGCTGCAGAATGATTTTCATGACAGAGGCCAGGGGCCCCGACATCATGGCAGCAGGGCCCTGAATTTCAAGGACCTTCCCTGCGATTGAAAAATTGAAGGAACTTCTGGGGGCAGATAGTCATGCATTCATTTGTTCAGTCCTCTAGCACAATGCCGGACGCATAGTAGGTGCTTAGGAAACATCCGTTGAATAAATGAAGCATTTTGTGTATCTGATTCCATGTCTGCCTGCTTTTCAAAAAAAAAAAAAAAAAAAAAACCTTCAATAGCTCCCTATTGCCTATAGGATAAATTTTATTATTCTTAATATGTCACCTGGCCCCTCAAATATCTCGCTAACCTCACAATTCTACCTTTTCACCCCCACATGTCCCCAACACACCCATCCCCACAACACACACAAACACACACATATGCTGCCTACTGTTTCTTGAACCAAACCATTGTGTGAGCCCCTACTTGGCCTTTGTCCCCGCTGCCCTTAGCCCCGAGGCCCTTCCAAAGCTCCTTGTAGAGATCTGGTGCGCTCCTCCCACTAAAGACTCCACCCTCCATCCCCACCCCCAGGTCTGTTCCTTCTCTTATAAGCCATCTTGGGTGCTTCCAACTCCATGGCTTTGCACTTGTGTGTGGCCCTGTCTTGACACTTCCCATCATGTCATATTTACCTGTCCCAACTCTATGTGCACTTGAGAACAGGCTCCAAATCGGACTGAACCTCCTATGCCCAGTGGAGGCCAGGGCCTAGTCTATAGTAGATGAAGGTTTCTCAGTAAGTAGAGGACCAACTAGCCCTGGGGTGCCCCACACACCCTTCAGTTTATCACCGACAGTCCCACGGCCCAAGAAATAACTCAGTCCTCGGCAAGCCAGAACACTTGGTCTCCCAAGAAGTAAATGAGTAGGGAATGGGTTTTCATTCATTCCACACACCTCGAGTAAAATTCTGTGAGCGAGGGCCCATGCTCATCCCCTTGTAGGGTGCTTCTAGAGCAGTGGTTCTCAACCTTTCTAATGCCGCGACCCTTTAATACAGTTCCTCATGTTGTGGTGACCCCCAACCATAACATTATTTTCGTTGCTACTTCATCACTGTAATTTTGCTACTGTTAAATGAATCGGAATGTAAATAACTGTGTTTTCCGAAGGTCTTAGGCTCGACATTATTATAACGAAAATAATGTTATGGCTGGGGGCCACCACAACATGAGGAACTGTATTAAAGGGTCGCGGCATTAGAAAGGTTGAGAACCGCTGTTCTTGAGGGTCTAACCCTCTGCAAAAGCACAAGTCTTTGAAGTTGAATGACATTAAGTCCATTAAGCACCTTTCCTTGGCCCTTGCTTATCTTCTCAGCTATCTCTGTTGACCTCTGCCTTATCTCCCGGATTTGCCCTGGGTCCGCCACTTTCCGAAAGGACGAGCCTCACCACTGAATCGCTAGGAAGGTTTTATAAGTCAAAGGACACAAGCTGGAGCTCGGTTCCCCAGGCAGCCCCCGGCCCCCCGGCCTCTGAACGGGAGCAGCAACAGCCAGGCCCCATTTGCCTGCTCAGCCTCCCTCAGACCCTTGGGCAGCCTGGACCCATCTGTTTCCTGGTTCTAGGTCAAATCAAGCTGAGAAAGGATCAGGCTTCATCTGACCCGTGGTGGCTACAGCATCTGGCTGCTCCCCCTGCCCCACCCCTCCCATCCTGGCCAAATGAGACTCCAGCCCCCCTCCCCCACTCCCTCCGTGAGCTCTCAGGACTTTCTAGATGGTGATTTCAGAGCTTCTGGGGAGTGTGACCCAATAGCAGCCCCAAAGACAGAGACATCTGACTTGAATCCCAGCTCAGCTATTGAGCTGGGTGGTTGTAGGTAAGTTGCTTAACTTCTCTGTGTTGTCTCATCTAATCAGGGGCATGTATAATGACCACCTCGCAGCACTATTATAAAGATCGTAGGACACTGACAAGGCATCCAGCTCAATGTCTAGTGCACAAGCTCCCTCACCTTCAACGCAGAGGGAATAAACTACACCTTGGCCTGAATCCATTCAGCACTTCAGAGCCAAGCCTGTACCTTCCGGCCTCTGACTCTGCTGACCAGAGAAGGGACAGGTCACTGAGCAGGAGTTACCGAGTTCTGCCCTTCTAGTGTCCCTTCCCCAAGTTGCACGGGCCATGCCTAAGCAACATGCACAGAAATTGCTGTTTTCAGTTGGGATATTCTGAAGAATCTTTGATCTACAGAGGACAAGAAAAAGCAACATCAACACATGGATTTCTTTGGAATCCTTGCCCCCTAAATTCACAATAGAAATGTTAAAATTGGACAAGAACTTATTTTAAAGTACGGCATGGAGGCAAATAGGACGCATGTTGATGTTAACATCCAGAGGTTATGCTTCAAAGAAGCAAGAGACTCAAATCTCTCTCACTTTCCTCATGTAAAAAAAAAATGATTTTTTTTTTTTCACCCAAAAGCAACTCCCTGGTGCTCCAGGAAGCAAAGGCTGTGAATTGTTCTGCATGTGGCCACCCACCCTCTAAAATACTTCTCTGTAACCAACCACCTTAACCATCAGCCAGCCAATCCCTGCCTCACCTTTCAGGTTCTTCCTTTCCATGTGCTCTGAATGCCCCTCTTCATTTCTTACTGGCTTCCACAATTTCTTATTAAATCAAAATTAATAGCTTTTTACCCTAAGAAATTAAGAGTGGACTGCAGATTGATATTTTTAGAAAGTCCTTCTAAGGTGTTTTCCTCAGTGACTGTCCTGAATTAATTACTTTAGGGAAATCTTGTTAGGACACTGTGTGTCTGTGTCTAGACTCACACATGTATAAGAACATGTCAGGTGTGTGAGCACACGCAAGTACACGAAGAACGAGTATCACAATGGTCAAGACATTGCGCAGCAAATAAAACTCAAGGGAACTCCATGTCAAGACTTTCTAGTACATTCTATGTTATTAAAAGTCAGGATGGAGAAAAACTGGAAATTAATTGGGGCATCCATAAAGACAATATTTGAAACATTATTGCACATACTGCACTCATTTTTCCCCAATTAGTCTTTTGAAAGACTTGCTTTTGTTCCTCACTAATTTCTGGGTAATTGTCCACTTTGAAACTCTTACAAAATGGGTAGGTATTTGAGAACCATGATGACCTATGACCTTTGACCCAAGGTGATCTTTAGTCGGGGTGGATCCATGAAAGATTGATTTGAGCAGAGCTGAGTTAGACAAACAAGCCATTCACGGAAACTCCAAATCCAGAGGCAAATCAGGTAAGAATGTCAGCAACCTTTGTGGCCTGGAATTTCCTGTCCCAGAGTCAGGAATTAGGCTAGTCCTTCTCCTGGCCTTTGCGAGTAATGATGAAGAAGTTTCTGGACCTTCCCCTTCAAACAGCCTTAGAATCACCTAATGGAGCACCCTACGTCCCACTGATGGGTGAGCTGGCTTCTTGGCAAATACTCTTCAAAAGGAACTGGAAAGAGTCCCTTTCACATAATTTAGAGCAATAATTCTATATTTTTTCACCTTTCCTCCAAAGAGTCAAAGTTTGAGGAAGACTCTGTTAAACAAATTGCACCATTTTAATTTGTTCTCCCGGGTTTTAGTCACCAGAACACAGGAACATGAATATTGGACCTTCCGACGGGCTGAGGTCCTGGGACCTGGCACACAGAGACAACACAGTCACAACCAGAGAGAAACTGGCTGGTGCCAGGCCCTGCAGCAAGGCCCCGAGTTAGAGGGTGCCTGTAGCTCCACGGAGCAACAGTCTTAAGTGCCCATGGCTCTCGTTACTGCCATTCCAGAAACGTCGGCTGGTCTGGAGGTGCCCAGGCCAGGAACCTCTGACCTTCTGCCTCATCCCCACCATGTCCGAGCCCACTGACCAGGCCATGGGAGCCAGGCGGGTGCACCGGGGAGGGTTTAGGAGCTACGTGCAGGCCTCGTACTTGTTTGCCTCGAGGTGTATTTACCGTAAAATGGCAAAGGAAAAAAAAAACAACCTCGATGACATTAATGAAAACTTTAAGTCAGAAACGCATCCACAGCCATCCCAGGACCACTGTTGAGCCTTCCTCTACATTGGCTCCCGTATCGATACACATGCACATTCTCATTATTTGCAGGCTCGCCTACTCACTATAATGTATTTATGAGCCCAACACCCATAGTCATGGCACTTTGCTGGCCAGTGGCAGACACGCGCCAAGTGGAGAAAAATCCACGCTCACTCTCCCAGCTGGGGCTCCACGTGACGATGCCTGCTTCCTTGTTTCAGCTCTCCCGCTGTAAACAGGTGGCTCTTCCCAGGCTATATGGTGGCCTGTTTTGGCATTTTTTGTGCTTCCCCGTGGTGATGTCACTGTTTAAAATGGCCCCGGCCGCAGTGCTGTCTGCATTCCTAAGCACGAGAAGGCTATGATGTGCTTTACAGAAAAAGTGTGAGTGTTGGAAAAGCCTCCTTCAGACATAAGCTACAGTGGTGTTGGCTGGGCGTGCCATGTTAATGAGTCTGCAATGTGCATAGAGAGCAACAAAAGCGCATGTAAGCTCAGGTGATGAATGGATCGGTTGATGACAATGTTGTCAGCAGAGGCCCACAGGAACCCGACCGTGTTCTCCCCTACAAGCAATAATTTAGGGTTCACAGCGACCACAGCACAGAACTACCATGAATATTAAGCATCAACTGTACTTACAGCTGATTTCACTTCCTGCTGGCTTCAGTTACATCATAAACACTTGTCAGTATCACTGTTTAATAATGCTCCTATATAATAATCACCTACTTAACCATTCCCCTGGCGTTGGCCTTCAGGTATACAATATTACGACCTTATAGACCACACTGCAGAGAGTATGTGGTGCATGAACTCTGTGAGAATACTCACCCATTTTATTCTTTTTTTAAAAAAATGTTTTATTAATTTCAGAGAGAAAGGGAGAGGGAGAGAGAGATAGAAACATCAATGATGAGTGAGAATCATTGATCAGCTGCCTCCTGCACACCCCACATGGGGGACGGAGCCCACAACCCGAGCATGTGCCCTAACTGGGAATTGAACCGTGACCTCCTGGTTCATAGATTGACACTCAATCACTGAACCACACTGGCTGAACTCACCCTCTTATTCTTGTCTGCATCTGCAGAACACATCTCAAGGGTTGACATAGTTTATCTCAAGTATTTGTTGAGTGAATGAATGACTTAAGGTTAGACACGATTGTAGGGACCATCGGTCCAATATGGAAGGCTGTGGCCCTGTATAAATGAGCGGATGACGTTTAGCAAGTGTTCAAAATATGCCTGTTGTTGGACATATTAACATCTGCTGACCACCTGCTCTGTGCTACGCAGCTGACAGGCCTGCATCTTGACCTTCATTACACTGTGTAGTCCACATTACTTCCAGAGGTAAGTCTTATTAGCCTCCTTTTACCAGTAAGGAAGCAGAGACTTAAGTAAGTCATATATGCAGAGTCACATGGCTGACTGGAGCCACCGCCACGCTTCTAGCCCAGGTCTCGGTGACTCCCAGTCCCCTGTTCGTTCCGCTGCACCGGCTGCACCCCTCACCCTCTGATAAGATGGCTGTCTGCATTCTCACCTGTCTGGGTCTCCCACTCATCTCTCTTGCAAGACCCAGGGCAAATGTTTTTCCTTCTCTGAAGACTTCCCCGACGAAACTCCCCAAAAGTAGTCATAGCATCCCCTTTGCCACACACTGTAAACTCATTGTACCCAACACACTGTCCTGAAAACATGGACTTATTATGTCTGTCTCTTTGTCTTTGGACAAAGACCATACCTCACGCATAGCCGGGTCAGCAGAACCTGTGTGTCTGCCACCGAAAAGGTGTTCTGGAAGCTATGAATGAATACGTGGGGGAAGACAGAGGTCATCTTAGGAAGGGGGTGCACTGTCTTCTTGCATGCTCACTTCAGTACCCCAGAATTTCACAGCGTGGTCGTGAAACATGGAGTCCTTGAAGGGGACATTAGCTCTCATTTCTCCTACCATGCAGAAATCTTATTTTCAGAAAAAAATAAAGTAGCTGTTCAATATGCCCCTGGGTGTCCCTGGGGCTGGGAAGCCGGGAGAACTGTTGTTTCACCCTAGCTTTTTGTAGGCGCGCTTCCTTCTGCGTCGCCCAGGCCCCTGAGATTCTGGAAGATGGAGCCATTAGAACACTAGCAATCACAGTTTCCCAATGGCACTGCTCATTATAGCAGCTTTTACTGAGCGCTTACATGCCAGGCATGGTTCTTGGTTCTCCATCCTCGTTTTTCATCCTCACATCATCCCTATGGAATAGCGTGATTACTTTCTTCATTTTCTAGACGGGAAATTTGAGTCACAGCGAGGTAAACTAACTTGCCCAAGCTGCCACATTGCAGAGCTGAGATCAGCACGGAGCCTTCGGAACCCACACTGACGCCCATGCTGCGGCCCTGTATAAATGAGCGGATGACGTTTATGGTGCAGCGTGTCCCAGGTCCTGTGCCAGCCCCTTTTCATGCACTAGCTCACTCAGCACTGGGGACAACCCGGTGACACAGGCAAGCAATGTCCACATTGACGAGTGAAGCCAAGTTCCACCCCCTCCACGTGGTATGTGCCACATGGACTACAACTCGCCAGGATACTGCCTCATACACAGGAGGCTCATGAAATGTTCTTCCTCGCCACATAGAAGTGCAGTGTCTGCACATTCATTTTGGACTGGTCATTATATACCTAAAATGCCCAAGAAATCGCTCTTCTGCTCTGGGCCTCAGTTTCCTTGCCTATAAAATGCAGACATCAGACCAGAATTCTCAGATCTCCTCCTCTGGCATTCTGTCCTATTCTCACCTGAGGTCTACAGAAGAAGAAAAGGGCAGGGGAGGAGAGGTGGGGGAAAGTCAGAGAAGGAGAGGGTGGGGTTGGGCTAGCAACAGGAGGAATCATCTGGCAGCAGAAACCCTGTATTTTAGGAATGGGCAGAGAACAAGAACCTAGAAAGAGCAGTAAAAGGAAAAATAAGAGAAAGTTCTCAGAATCTCTTGGTGATACCCCCATGATTCTGTTCTCTACCCCAGCAGGTAAAATATACCACACAGAACACCCCTTCCCAAGCACCTCATAGTAAACTGGTCCAGCTCATCTCCAGGCAGTGGAGGGAGCTGGGGGCTGACGTGTCTCAACACTTCACAAGTGAGTAATTCTAACGCCCTCCTCCCAGCCTCCGCTCCTGCTCCTGCTCCTGCTCCTGCTCCTGCTCCTCAGAGGACTCATCCGAATGGGCACCGGGTGGGACAAAGTGGGTGTGTCCCCCTAACATGCGCCCTGTGGTTAGCTGAGGCTTGCCACTCCACCTGGAGAGCCGGTGGGCCAGCTGATCTCTGACAAATGCTTCACCTGTCGTGTGAGGGCCAGCGCTCAGCCTTCCATGGCCCTGGACAGCACTGAGGATTCCTGTCTTTGCCAGCACATGTGGTTTGAGCCTCCTCCACAGCTGGACTCAGCCCCAAGGGTCAGTCAGTACACAGTGTCTTAGGACCTGTGTGTGGTGGGCCCCTCCTTTGGGTGCCAGGGCTGTGAGGCACCTTACACTGGGCCCCAGCGCTTCATTGAAGGTGAAGCCAGAGGCAGCCAGCCCCAACTTGGGAACTAGGAGGAGAATCCATGGACCTCCGGAAGGGAACTATGAGCAGGCAAGCCCCGGGACCCTCCTCCATGCTCTTCCCTCAGCCCCTTCCCTGGGCCAGCCGGGCCAGCTGATAGGCTCTGCCCATGCTCCATAGGGTATTCTATAGACCAGTGGTCGGCAAACTCATTAGTCAACAGAGCCAAATATCAACAGTACAACAATTGAAATTTCTTTTGAGAGCCAAATTTTTTAAACTTAAACTTCTTCTAATGCCACTTCTTCAAAATAGACTCACCCAGGCCATGGTATTTTGTGCAAGAGCCACACTCAAGGGGCCAAAGAGCCGCATGTGGCTCACGAGCCACGGTTTGCCTACCACTGCCATAGGCTGACCTTGAATGCTCAAGGTCAGGACCCAGCCTGCCTGCCACATCCAGCTCTTGAGCTTCACACAAGTGGGTTTGACAGGATGAGCCAGCAAATGGGAAAAGTCAGAGCTAAGTTCCGCCCCCACACTCCACCCGGCAATTCATCAGGTGGGTCTTGAAATATAAACTTGGGGTGGGTGGTGTTAGGTAGTCAGATGCTAGGCACAGGGCCAGGCCATGCCCCACAAGCCGACCTCATCAATAAGAAGGCTGAGACTTGAACCTCCATCCACCCACCCTGGTGTCTGCTTCTCAACTGGCCCCAACTCGGAGGGAAACACAGGGCTGTGAGCACCACCATTCGAACCCCACTGCTACTATTTTAACATCAGGAAGAACACCAGCTGGGCCTCAACTTACCCACCCATCCCAGGCTTAGAATGCAACATCAAGAGAGGGGACCCCAACCAATGACACATCACCCAACCTACAGGCCAGGGTTCCAGCCCCACCACGTCACCTCTCAATATGCTTATCTGAATGATGAGCTTACGAATAGCCAGTTCAATGAAACGATTTGCAAATCATGTGAAGAATATTCCCAGCATTGGAGGGAGTCAGGTCTGGTCCTGGCCTGGCCTTCCGCAGACCCTCTACTGTGAGCCCTGGGGGCCTGGAAGCCTGTGTCATTGAGACTCATGCACTGCCTGACACACAGTGGGTACTGTCACACTGATGACAGGGAGGAGTATTAGGAGGACCCGGTTCCATTTACAAAACTGGGTCTCACTGTGACCACACTCATCTAATACCTTTCAGCTATGCACCCCAGGCTCGTGAGCCGTCTTTGGAACTCAGCAAGTGCAAAGGTACAAGCGACATGTCAAATACACGAGGCTAGGGCCTTCCATTTCCCATTTAGAAAAGCTGATGCTGAGATCCCTGTTGAGAGAGAGGAGAAGCTAACCAGAGCTTTCCCACAACCAGCACTGCTTCCAGAGGCAAGAGTTCCTGGCGCCGGGAGAGCGCATTAGCAGGGCCCAGGTGAGCTCATCTGGGTGATGCTGCTCAGCCAGGGGAGGAAATAGACCTGGAGGATGGGGCGGAGGGCTGGGGGCTCCAGCTCTCAGAATCGGCAGTTGCCTATTGCCCTGTTTCCTCACACATGTGGCAGGCAGAGATAAATTAATAGCAATCAACAATGGAACTTCAACTTTCTAATGAACTTGGTGGAGTACGCCTTCTATTTTTAACTGGCCCAATTTCTCCGTCACATCACATGACGCCTATTGTCTTGGCTGAGAATTATGAGAGAGAGAGAGAGAGAGAGAGAGAGAGAGAGAGAGAGAGAGGCGAGAAATTGGGCCATAATTTTTTTTTCTAGTTCAGGAAAGTGATCCGCTCTCCCGTTAAATGTCTATGTTCTCTTTCATTTGAAATTTAAGTAACTTCCAAGAAAAATCATGACTTTGATTTTGCTCTATGCTCTATGTAAAGAAACTAAGAGCTACAAAATGACCTTGCTGGGGTCATACGTAACGGTCCTGAAGTACATAAGAATGTGCTTTGAAGACTGTGTCAATGTTCTAGGTTCATTTAACTTCAGGAGTTTCAGAAATGATTTTGGTTTAGAGGTGGGGTGGGTTCATCTTAACTTTTTACAGTTCATGTAATAGTGTGCCTTCCATTGGGCAGCACTAAGGGGCAGTGGAAAGAAAACTGCCTTTGGCTCGGAATGAAACCACGCTTTGCCAGTGAGTCTGGCTTGGGCAATTCTCAAAACATAGAGATATTATGTCATCCCTCAGATTATGTCATCCCTTAGTCTCTTCCTATGACAATTTCCAGGGCAGTTGTCAATGTCTTAAAGACAATATGTAACTCACCTGTTTTATTTTTTTAATTTAGATTCTTTATTGTTGGAAATATTACATATGTCTCCTTTTCCCCCCATTGACCTCTCCCCGGCCACTCCCGCCTCCCCCAGCACATGTGCCTGCCTCTCATCTGTTTTAGGTGAAAGAAAGAGACTCCTTAAAATTCATCGGCTTGGTCAAATTAGCTTATCCACCCAGGACACAGAATTACCCAAGTTCAGTGTCTCCTAAAAATCTGAATTTTGAACGCCCTTGTTGGGAAGCTGGATATCTGTTAAGAAAATATACCTTGGGCATATCAATCAGCTCCTAGTTCCAGATCTACTGTGTTTAAGTCCGTGTTTCTCAAACTGTGTGCCAAGGAAGCCAGATGCCCACAGAAACCACATAGGAACACTGAAGAGTATTTTGTATTTTGGAGCAATACCTGACATTCATCAGACAATGCACAACCCAGGAGCTCGAAGCTGTTCAGTGTTTCAGCATTTGATAGAGCTACATTCTCTTCAATGACATCATATCCGTGCAAAGCTGGGTTTGGTGTGATTGTAGTGATAACAAGCATGTGCTGTGTGAAAATCTATGTGGAACAGGAAATGAAGGTGGTGGTGTCAATCAGATTCCAAGATCTAAGAAGCTATTTATTACCCGACAGGCTCACATGTCCTGTGAGTTGCAGTTATTTAAGAATGACATGAAAATAGCACTTTTTCTTTCCATTTATAAGTATTATTTCAAATGATTACTAATTTGTTAAGAGATGAGTAATTAATTATTAAGTTGTTGGATATAATAACCTAATTAACAGTACTGTTAGGTATTTCTTTTGGCCTAAGAGCACCATGAATCAAAATGCTTGGGAAGCCCAGCCTAAATGCTTGAGAGTCAACCTATGAACCAAGAGGGCATGGTTAGATTCCTAGTCAGGGAACATACCCAGGTTTCAGGCTTAATCTGCAGTGGGGGGCATGCAGGAGGCAGCCAATCAGTGATTCTCTCTCATCATTGAAGTTTCTATCTCTCTATCCCTCTCCCTTCCTCTCTGAAGTCAATAAAAATATATATATATTTTAAAAATAGCGTGGGCCCTAGCTGGTTTGGCTCAGTGGATAGAGCGTCCACCTGCAGACCTAAGGGTCCTGGGTTCAATTCCAGTCAAGGGCACATGCCTGGGTTGTAGGCTCGATCCCCAGTAGGGGTCATGCAGGAGGCACCCGATCGATGATTCTTTCTCATTATTGATGATTCTATCTCTCTCTCTCCCTCTCCCTTCCTCTCTGAAATGAATAAAACTATATTTTAAAAAATTATCTTGGGAAAGCTCTGGTTTAAGCCTACAACCCTATCAGGTCTTTCAGCTTTTTACTTACAAAGCTGTATTATAATTCAATAATAATGATTATAAATATTGTGACAAGCTGCCTTTCCCCCTAAATGCCACAGCAATATTTCTGTTCCCAAACATGTTTCTAGAATCTTGCCCCTCCTCTTATCAAAAATGTATGAGTTTAGTCTCCCTTCTCTTGGAATATGAGTCAGGCTTAAGGACTTGCTTCTAACAGATGCTATGGATAGATGCTGAAGAGATGCCATGGGCTCTCAAGACCAAGTCTAAAAGGTGATGTAACATCAGCCTGCCTCTCTTTTGGGATGCTCACCCTTGGAGCCCAACCACCATGCTGTGAGGAAGCCTAAGCAGCCCACACAGAGTCCACATGGAGAAGTCCCTGTGGAGAGCAACTGAGACTGCCCGGCCAACAGCCAGCGCCAACTGTCAGATGTGTGATCAAACAAGCCACAGATGTCATGGAGCAGAAACATATCATTACCCTGTGCCCTGTTAGAATTCCTGACAGGGCACAGGGTAATGTGCCCTGGGTGCTGATCTCGACACCCAGAGAGCATGACAGACGGTTGCTGTAAGCCTCTGGATTGTGGGTGCTTTGTTGGACAGTATTAGTATGGCGGATACTTGTGAGATGCTTATCCAGTCCCGGAACTACCGGCTTCCCCGCTGCTTCTCTAGGACTCTCTCCATGTAAACCCACCCCACCCACACACCTTGCTTGTACAAGGTAACCCCACCCCACTGGCCACAGATGATTGGACTGGGACTGGGCATCATAACCTGACCAAATTGGGCCTAAACAAATCCCAACTCAGGAATTTGGAATTGAGAGAGACAAACAGAGAGATGGATTCTCCTGCTGTGCCTGGGTCCTGGGACATGTAAATCCGGGGACTTTGGGGCAACCATCTTCTTTGCTGTGCAGCCTGGCAAACAGAAAAAAAAAAGATAGAGAGAGGGAGACACGCAGGGGAAAGCAGGGGGAAAGGAAAGAGAATGAATACTGCCTGGGTCTCCAGAGGACTTACAGTCCAGGGTTCCAAGCCACTTCTTTAAGATGATTTTCCCTATTTGGATTAAGTTCGCTCAAGTTGTTTTCTGCAGCTTAAGGGTATTTCTCACATCTCTTCAGCACTTTACAGCCCATTGAGCCTCTTTACATGCATGATTTCATATGATCCTAACCAAAAGATGTATGGATTATCCTCATGATAGGAAAGAAAAAATGGAAATCCAGAAAAAGTGATTAACAAGTTTACAGGGAGAAGCAGAGATGAAACTAGAACTAGAGCTAGTTCTAGAGCGCCCCATGCTAAGCTCTGCTTGGAAACATTTATTCCTCCCACTCTGTGGGAATGGAGAGGTGACACCCAGCATGTCCTCGGAAACCAGCTGTGTGTCCACAGACTTCACCAGCTGCTGGGGAGGACTCGGATGCCCAGCTTTAAGCCAGTCCTCAGGAGACCAGACCCTCAGCCAAGGCAGCAGAGTGTGCAGAGCCCATGGCCCAGCGAGCTCAGCACCCAGGGAGTAATACGCCCAATCAGTGCTGTGTGTGCTCCAGACAAGAGACTCCCAGGGCCTGAGGTGGCCAGAGAAGCTGCCCAAAGGAGACGGCGCTGGAAGATCTAGAATAATCGGACAAGCAGAAGGTGACGGAGTTGGTGCTCCACAAATTGCTATTTTCTTCCAAAGGTCTTCTCCTCAGATCTTGGGGAACAAGAAATCTGAATTTTTCAATCCTGAAGTCTCACCATTTCCCTTGAGAAAGTTTACTGAAGAAAATATCTAATCCAGTCACCATCCCATGCATGAATCTCCTCTGGAAAATCCCAGCAATGCACAAATCTCCTGCTTTTGAACAAAGGTGAGGGGTGGTGATTGGGGGGGGGGGGGTAGAAATCTGCCACATACTCACTTTGGGTCCTAAATGTCACTTAATATTTCTACACCTCAATTTCCTCACCAGCCACATTCAATTGAGATGCTGTGGATGGTAGATGAAGGGCCCAACATAAGACCTGAGACATAGTAGGTGCTTAGTAAAGTCTAACATTTCAGTGATTTCATCTGGCAGCCCATTCAATCTATGTTCAGTTCTAATTGTTAGAAATGCTTCTTTCTACATGGATGAGCTGGATTCTGCCTGCCCAAAATACCCACCATTGACCCAGTCTTTCCCTCCAGAGCTCAGAGAATAGGACAGCCCCTCTGTCCCCAGCAGCCCCCCAAACACCACTGCTTTCTCCCTCCACCCTCAGACAGTCCCTCTCCTGCTCCCACAGTGACGTTTCTGAAGCCGCAGAGGGCGGTGTGTTTCTGGGAGACTGCACACACTGGAAGCCTTGTCTGCATGGTGACTCCTCTCTGAGTCGCTTCAGCTGCTTCCGTCAATACAGCCCTCAGATAAGATGCTGGAACTCAGGATGTTTGGCCGGAGAAAAGTCTGCTATGACTGAATCACATGGCCTGCATTAAGGTCCTCCGAAAGGCAACTTCAGATTCCCCCATCCTTTCACCCCCTTCTCTCCCAGGCCTGGCCTCGCCACTGCACAAACAGAAGCCAACGAGAGAAGTCCAATTATTCCGTGGAGATTCAGCTACTGTATTGACAAAATTCAGAGTTAATTCCCAGAAAGCATTCAAGCCCCGAGATGAGGGTGGGGGAGGGGTGGAGGGAGGGAGGGCTCGCTGGATAACTGGGTGAGAGTCATTGCCGCTTTTCAGCTGAATCTGACCTAGTTTAATGAAATCAGGTCATCTGTGAGCTCTTCATTACCCTCAGACTAAACAGGACCCAACAGAGCAGCCAATGTCCCTGGCCTTTCCAAATGCTGCTCGTTCGCATTATGACATTTGGATGTTGGGTCTTAATGTGTATTGACTTAGTGGCCTGGCCCATCCAAAGGTAGTAAACAGGCTGGGTGAAGGCAAGGAAGTAAACAAGAGGACTGATTTTAAAAGCACACACACACACACACACACACACACACACACACAGGCGGTGTACATACCCCGGGTCCCCAGCCTGCATCCTCAGGGAAACCAGCAGACAAAAGGCAGCTGAGTGTCTGTGACTAGGATTGCTGATGGATGGTGGGAACTCACTATTATCCTTCCGCCTTGTCAGATGAAACTTGCCATCTCAGCAGATCTTTGGGGCAGGAGGTGGGCTGGGAGGGAAATGAAATTGTCAGTGTAAGGGTGGCATGTTCAATTCAAGGGCAAATCTCTCCCGGCCACCATTGTAGAGGACAGGGACGGCTACCCCTCTTGAGGCTGTCCTGTGGGCTGGCGATGGCTTTATTTCATCGATCGCACAAACTGCATTTTCCTGTAACCGAAGCCTGTAGCCTGGAAGGCTGGAAATGAACTTTCTTTTCTCGGCGGATGCTCATTAATTGAATGACTATTTACAGAAGTAAATGATACGTGTGAGCTCCCAGTCCCTATCGGAAGCACCACAGACTGTCAACCTCAGAAAGGCAGGATGCTCCACCAGTAATAAACACAGCAAAAACACTTCAGGACAGAGGTGGCCCAAGGACTGAATGCTTGGGGCGTGGTGGTATTTTCAACTCAAGATAAATTTAACAACAGGCAGAGACTGGCGCGGGCTGAGAGCCAGGGGAGACAGGGAGGGGGTTCCTATACACACTGGGTCCTCTCCCAAGGCCCTTTCCGATGTGGGGGCGGAGTCACACTGTGATGAATGTGGCCTGGGCTTGGCTACTGGAGCACTGACTTCTGCCTCTTGAGCAATGGCCCACAGTGGGGAAACCCCATCTCCCTACCCTCAACCCTTAGGGAAACGGTTCTTGTCAGTTACTTTGTTAAGTGCCCAGTCCCTGTTTAGGGATCCCTGACAACTCACAAACACAGACGGAGAGACATGGAATATGGATGGACTTGTGGGTACCATGAGCTAGGGGTGCCCTTCTCTGGTCTTTTAGATTTTCCATGTATCCAATGAGGAGGTTCCATCACATAACCTCTAAGGGCTTTCTAGGAAGGTCACTGTGATTTTAGAGTCCTAAAGCCATTCTCTTCCTCGGTCCCACGGGTGCAGCTCTTTCTCAGAGCGTGCCCTGAAGAAGCTGTCTCTCTGGTCCTCTGGGACCCACCGTGACCTTGGCTTCCTTAACCCTAGGCTCTGACACTGATCTGCTCCCTCCCAGACTCAACATTTGATAGGAGTGTTTCACCTAGATCTGTCGCTTCTTTTCCTGATCAGTAAACATGGTCGGACAGAGCAGTAAGCCAGTTTCCTCCCCCTGACAGCAAGGGCCTGCCAGTTGGTCTGCTCCGGTGACCCTCCAGCGCCGAGGCGGGTGGAAGGCGTTGGGTCTGCCTGTGTGCCTGGCCTGACAACCAGAGTTGGACGCTCCACGAAGAGAAGCAAGACCCTTCCTCCCAGCAGAACGATGGCCGAGATGCTGGCTTTACCCCGTCTGTACTATCTAATCAGGAGAACGGCAGGGTTGAGTTTCCTGCTTTATTGGCACTCAATAAAACATATTGAGTGACCATGTCTGCAGTGAGGCAATTGGTTTAAAAGAGGGTTATAAGGATTGACTTGTATTTAAGTGCTTAGAATTCCAGAATGATAATTATCTCGTTGTGCCTCCTAAGTTATTGGCGCTCCGGAGAGCTCGGCAGCATATACATTTGAGTCCATCTAAGTGAGTCTCTGAAAGAACATCTCTAACCCGAGAGGCCCAACGGAAACCTGGAGGAGCTGGGCCATAGAACCTGGTTTTTGCAATAACACCTCGCATGAAAAGCAAATATATGAAACGGACCCAAGTGGAACTGCTCAGGTAGAAGTAGGTTGAGGGCCAGAGCCCTGCCTCCATTTCCCTATTTCACACCCGCCCCCTCCGGCCAAGCCACAAGGCCCAAGGCACCCATGGACCTTCCAGAACTCTGAAGAATTCAGAAAAGCAATGACAAGGTCCTGACTTTGTAGATGAGAACACTGAGGTCCAGAATGATGAGATGACTTGTCAAAATCGGAGTATAAGTCAAGAAAGAAGAAAAGCTAGATTTTCAGGTCTCCAGATGACTCTCCCTCGCCATGACATGGAGAGCCTGCTTTTTTAATGGCGCCTCAGTCAAGAATGTGAAGAAGAGGGGACCCTCAGCCCAGCTGGTGGGAATGTAGATTGGTGTAGCCACTACAGAAAGTGGTATGGAGGTTTCTCAAACAATTAAAACCAGAACTACCATATGATTCAGTAATTCCATTTATAGGGAGCACGTATCCAAAGAAAATGGAAACACTAATGCAAAAAGATAGATGCACCCCATATCCACTGCAGCATTATTTACAATAGCTAAGATATGGAAACAACCTAAATGTTCATCAATGGATGAATGGATAAAGAAATTGTGTGTGTGAGAGAGAAATATAATGAAATATAATTCAGCCATTTAAAAAAAATAAAATTTTGCTATTTGCAACAAAATGAATGGCTCTCGGGGGCACTATGCTACATAAGATGAGATAGCAAAAAAAAAGACAAATACTACATGATCTCTACTATATATGGGATCTAAAAGAAAAAGCTCATAGATACAAAGAACAGATTGGTGGGTAAGAGATGAGAAAAATGGGAGAAGGACGTCAAAATGTAGAAAGAAAAAAACTTTACCATGTACAAGCTTTTATTTTTTTAAAAAAGATGTGTAACTTATGAAGCGTGTATGTCTGTGTGTTTTGAATGTTAACAGTACCTATCTTTGGACAATGAGATTGACCAATTTTGAGTGAATTTTATGAAAATCAAATAGCACTTGAATAATAAATAAAATAGAATAATGAAATCGCTAATAGGCAGAAAAGCAGGTGGAAGATCCAGAATTCAGTCTTGCTTTACCAACCCATCTACTGGATGACACTGAGCAGATGTATTCACCTGTTTGGCCTCCCTTCGTTTCCCCATATGTGAAAGGAAGCAGTTGAAAGAGAAAAGTGGCTTGCCATCTCCCTGAGCCTGCACCTGGGGGTGCAGGGGGGCAGTGGGGGGGAAGAGCTGAAGCAGGTTGAACTTCACATTCTCCAGACCTGTTTCGTGCTCTCCACACCACCTTATCCAAGGCAGCTACCCTTTTACCTAAACACATGAGTATGTAATCTCCAAGGTCACTGCTGATCATATTTATGCGATTTTCATATGGACAATTAGGCAATCCAGCTTGCTTTCCCTCTTGCCTTGGGAGCAAGAAGCTCAAAGCCAAAGGCAGTGCTCACCTACAGTTACTACCCCAATAACCTGTTACGTTTTCCTTTTTCCCCATATCTTTATTTTGCATTTTTATTCAATAATGGTTTTGCATCATTGACATGAATCCTGAAAGCCCTTTCCAAGCCTCTCTTGGAAGAGGCAAAGGTTTAATGACAAGGTTTAAGGACCATTCCAGCCAAAGTCAAAACTGGTTCTCCAACCCCTTCCCTCCCCCCCCCCCCCCCCCAGGAAACTCAAAGAAAACTATTAAATGAGTGAGAAAATCTTCCTTTATGTTTATTTGGGGTCTACTTTTCTCACCCAAGGAATAAATGCAAGCTCCTCATCAAAGCCAAGATTTAGAGACCATGCATACAAGGGGATTTGCTAAGTGATTTACTGAAGAGTAGAAATGAAACTGCTTAGTCTTCACATCAGAAGAAGGAGACCTGACTTCCCTGGTGAGTTAGAGGAACCTGTTACCCTTGGATTCTCTGTAATATTTCAGTCTGGGTGAACTCCCCCCAGAAGCAGCAGCAAACATTATCTGCTGGAGGCTCGTAAACATTTACCTAAGTCAGAGTAGAAAGAAAACACATTGAATCTGATATAGGTGACTAGGAGGCAGGAATGGACTCTATTCTCTCACCAGTCAC
The DNA here is from genome assembly GCA_026230045.1 of Corynorhinus townsendii. Taxonomy (NCBI): domain Eukaryota; kingdom Metazoa; phylum Chordata; class Mammalia; order Chiroptera; family Vespertilionidae; genus Corynorhinus; species Corynorhinus townsendii. Next base: position 165,311,375 of record JAPDVU010000007.1, read on the forward strand.
ACTGGTGTGACCTCCGCCTGGGCTGGAATCCCATGGAAAGGATTTACCATCTTCCCATCTTCTAGGGCCAATCCTGAGCTAGGAATGCAGACTGGTATCCTCAAGGCACACTGATCTTGTTCACCCCAAAGCCAGCAAGAGTTCTTAGATGGCATGGAAGTTTGCTGCTCAAGGACTCACTACTGAAGTGAATTCTGGCTCCCACCATCCATCGTTCTATCAACACTACCCTCCCTCCCACGTTCACCTACCACCATATTGCCTACCCTTCCTCCCAAGTTCGCCTACCACCACACTGGGCTCTATCAGTCTTTATCGTTCTAGAAGTTTATGCTGTGCTAAACACATGAACTATCATCTCTTTCCTGAGACCTGTTTTCTTTTATTGCAATTCCTCCTAAATCTCTGGACTCTCCTTCGCAGGGACCCGCATGCATTTCCCTTCTCACAATTCTTACGTGTCCATGCTCCCAGGGCTTCATCCTCAGCCCTCTTCTTCTCTCTCTGCTGTGCCCCTGGCTGATGCTCTTTTCTGGGACTTCAACAATCAGCCCGAGCCTCTGACCACTCTCCAGCCCTCTCTTCTGTATTTGTAGCCCTCCAAACCCAACCGCCCACTGGACATTTCCACTTCGATTTCTCACCTGTCACAGCTACAAGTTTAAACCTGAACTCACCTCCCTAGAAATCTCTCTCACCCCTTGTGTCCTCTGTCCTTGTGAATGGTATCACCATCCAAGCGAGTCACTCAGTCAGGAGAGTGGGGGGCAGTCTAGATCCCCCCTCTCACTCCCTTCCAGTCAATAACCAGGTTATGTCTGTTCTTCCAACAAAGTATTTCTTCATTCTTTCCTCTCTTGTTCTCCAGCCACTGTCCTCCGTGCTCAAACCCATGCCAGCTCTCATGTGAATAAGTGCATGCGTCTCCTTCCTGGCCTCCTGCCTCCAGACTCTTTCCAGCACATGCTCTTGAGTGATCACATACTGGAACGCTGACCATGTTCTGAGCTGAAGGTCATTCTTCCTTCATGATCAATCTCATTTATCACTTTCTCTAGGAAGCCTTTCTTAATTCCCAATCAGGTTAATTCCCCCTTCTGTGTCTTCCCAAGGTATCTTACAGAGGTTTACCTCTATCCCAGCATGCTCCATACTCTTCCAAATTGTTTGTTTACTTGTCTCCCAATGAGACTTTTAGCTCCAGTGGTTCAGATTCTTGTTTTGGTTTTTTGTTCCTTTTGTCTTTTTAATCCTCAGCACCTAGCACAATGGTGGCCTGATTCATACACAACATATCGACCTGAGAGAAGGGGGAGGTGGGTGGAGGACAGGCACCTGGATGCCTCTACCAGCTTTGCCACTAATCTATGACCTGGGATATTGCATTTTAATTCTTTGAGCCTCAGTTGACCCAACTGCAACTTGAGCTGTTTCATTTATTGAAGACAAGTATGTTTGGAGGCCCTGCTTTTATAGAGAGCCCAATGCTCACTGCAGTGCCTGCCATAAATGTAAGCATGTCCTCTCCTTCTCTGGGACCTTGTGGTCAGAATCCTGTTTTCATGGATCTGTTCTGTAGCAGGGACAGATGGCTGGCTTCTAATGCATTTGCCATAGCTCTTCCATTATTAATGTGCCCCCTGCATCCCTCTCCCGGGTCCCCTGAGCTCTGAGGAAAGTGTGTTTTTCATCCCAACCAGGTTCTCTTTCACATAGTTTTGCAAGGGCTGGATGGATGGATATAACTCACTTTACCAACAGGCAGATGTCCTAGAGCATCCCGGCCGCACGGGGCACGTCATCGGCTCTGGGGTCCGCATGCACCGAGCATCATTTACATGGCAAATGTCAGCCCCAAACTCGACATTGGCCACAGTTCACCCAGAAATAGTTTTCTTTTCCCTTGGCTTGGGGCATCTGGGCTCCATATTGTGTTTCCTTTCCTCGTTTCTCTCCAAAGTCGTGATGTGAGGGAGGAATGCAATGTTTACGTCAATAGACGTTGGAGAGGGGACAGTCACAAAAGATGCTAAATTGTCATCTTCCACAGTGGAAGCCAATAGATTGTTCCTCAGGCTGCCACATCACGAAACCACATGTTCCCTGGAGATGTGGAGGAAGATGACAAGTCAGCCCAGAGAGCTGAAAGTCATTACCTCGGGGGAAAAGGAAGCCGGGAGGGAGGCATCACTTTTCCTAAGAAGCCTTGCAGGATTATTTAAATACTACGCACGTACAGCTTTGATAGAAACGAAAACCTAAATTAAACTAGAAGCCTCACTGAACTTGAGTAATAGCCCATGTATGAGGCCAGCAACCCAAAGCGTTGGCCCTTGTGGTGTCTGATGACGAAACAGCCATTTTGAAAACCCTTCCACTCCCATTCTAAGGAGCCCCCCCCCTCATCTCCCTCTACTAGGCACCCCCAAGACCCCGCAGCTCCTACACCGAGGTTCACCCGGAGAGAGCTAGGGGACTTGGCATCTTCAACAGCATCACAGGCTGCAGGTGGGACCCGGATCAGCCCAGTGCAGACCCAACTCAAGCCCAGAGCGTGTCATTCAGGGTCTCTGGCCGGAGGACTTGCTAACTTGCCCGTTGGCTCAGCCCCACCTCCTCCTCCTCGGCTTCCAGGGGTCGAAATGCACACATGCCTCCCCTGCTGGAAGCAGCAGGTCTGCATTTATGGGTGGAAACCACCAGGCCTGACGGCAGAGAGCAATTTCTCTCATTACGCCAACTCCTGGAGCTCCGGCCGGCCGGTGGCAGCTGCTGCCCCATTAGGAACGCATTCTCCACGGTGCAAACCGCCCTGCCACCCGCGGGGCTGCGGCCAGCTTCGGGGCGGCCGCCAGATACAGCTGGAATAGGTCACTCAGACCCATGAACTGTGGCGCCTGGAGAAACATTAGTCCCCCAGATAGAGTGTCACCTTCTTCTCCTGTGAGCGGTAGAAAGAGAACGGCGCCCGGGTGAGGGTGGGGGCTGTGTGGCAATGACGGGAATCACGGGGAGGGCGAGGCACGCGCACACACTCAAACTCACGCATGCCCACACCCCGCTACAGACAGCCCACACCCCTGAAGAGGAGCTGGAGGGCTCAGTGGACCCCTGACACATCCAGAAGGGCACTGCATTTAGCCGCAATATCTACGGGCCCAAGGAAAACACACACTGAGGGTGCGTTAGGTTCGCGCCACTCACAAATGGGACAAAGAATTTTTTTTGTCTCCTCGAGGGCAAGCATGGAAGTGTGCTTCCTTTGGCTTAAATAGGAAGGGGCACCTTGGTTTTATTTTACAAATGCTCACCGTCTCTCTCCCTCCACTCCCACCAGAATCCCCTCTAGGAGCCCTATTGCTCCTAATAGCATCACTTGAATTTTGGTCAAAGATCCTAAATATTTGATTCGGACATCCCAATCCTAAATGGGTGGCTTGGCCTTGGCCCAGCAAACCGCCGCCCCCCCCACCCCACCGCGCCCAGCCTGGGTGCTCGCCTGCATGTTTAAATCCCCGGAAAGCTGCAGGCATTGTCAGCGGGTCCTGCTGACCAGGCTGATGTTTTACAGCCGAGCTCTCTCCCCAACAATGCCATTTACTGCACACGAAAGATCACAGCCAGCAGATGTGCGCGGCCCCGCTCTGGCCTCTTGAAATTGCATCTGTTTTGAAATGTGACTCGACTTCAATCCGAAGCTGACCATAACATCCACGGCGCGGACGGGAGGTGTTTACTAGATAAGCTTTTGATATTTGATGTTTGCTAATCATATTAAAGCCTTGAAACAAAATCCCAGCCACAATCAATCCTCACAATGGTACACATGAGGCAGGAAATGCCGGGGAGCTCTGCCCCGGTCGGGGTGTTTCAGAGGCTGGGTTGTTCAGTGAGCAGAGCGGGGGGGGGGGGGCGGCGTGGGTCTGGCGGTCAAGGAAGCAGGACTTAGCGACTCACTCCCTTTCTTTCTGGGCCAGCTGGGAGTAAGCCGCTTTCCCCGCTGGGTCTCAGTTTCCCCGGGTTAGAACTGCGGCTCAGACATGCCAAGGTCCTTTCATAGGCCCAAGGCCTGGCGATCAGGAGCCTTCACATAACGTCACCTGTGAATGGATGGAGAGCCGTGGCTAATGGATCCGACTTTGCAGCAGTTTGCAGCTCTCTTCATTCTGTCCATCCTGACTCTGTGACCGCGATGCTTTGCTGTCCCAAGATGGCCACACGTCAGGAGCGGCCCCTCCCTGCAATGGCTCAGACTGCTTTGCTGACTGGGCAACGGGACAGCTCAGGACCTAGACCAGAACTGAGACTCATAAAGACTGGACTCCTTCCCGGAGGCCGACCCTACGGATGGAAGTTAGCTATTTAGGGTTGAAAGTGGTTTGGGGGGTCATCTCAGCCACCACTTCCCATTCCTAGGCAACCACTGAGGTCCCCCCCACCCCCTGCCCCATGCATCAGGCCTCAGAGCCTCACTACCTCGCTGACCTCACCTCACATCCACCCCTCCCTCCACTGAAATGCCCTCCTAGATTCGCTCCTGCCTGAACCATGTTCCTGCTGTAGGCTTACCTTGCACTGAATTTGAAAGTGGACGAAGCCTGAACCCCAGGGGAGACGGGAGGGCTGGGCTACAGCACCTTTCTTTGATCAGCTCTCCTGTCTGCTTTTACTATGCCTGGCCCTCCTTCCCAGAGCCCAGCCAGCACCCCATCCTTGCTTGTCCCTATGAACCTGACCCAAGAGCAGTTACTAACAAGGCACAGGATGTCCCCTTCCTCATACGGTCTATCTTTTCTTAAAAGGGACCAGGAAGCCTTCACATCTTCAAGGCTCAAAGGTGCTGGAGCCATCATGGTGGGATGGCAGGCAGGCATTTGTTAGACTGGTCTCTCTAAACACAGCAGTCTCCCAGGGAACCGCCAACCTCAGCCACCAATGGTCATCTTGGGGCTCCCAGGGGGTTTCCGGGCCATCCGGTCAGAAAATATGCTTCATCAATCACCCTGGCCGGTTTGCTCAGTGGTTAGAGTGTCAGCCCACACACTGAAGGGTCCCAGGTTCATTGCTGGTCAAGGGCATGTACCTTGGTTCCCCAGCCCTGGTCGGGGTACATGCAGGAGGCAACCAATCAGTGTGTCTCTCTCACATCGATGTTTCTCTCTGTCTCTCCCTCTCCCTTCCACTCTCTCTAAAAACCAATGGAAACATATCCTCAGGAGAGGATTAACAACAGTGGCAAGGTTTTGCTTACCTTCAAGGGCCCTAGAGGTGTTCACTGAACTGGTGTCCGATGGGTGGAGGATGACAGCAAGAGCATGGGCTGGGATCCCTGCCACCCACCACCCACCGCCTCCCGCCAAAGCTGGCTTTGCCTCCAGTTCTCAGACCTGGTGAAACCCCTCAACAGAGTGAAGTGATTGGCCATGGGTTTTGTCTCAGCGGGGAGGGGACCTTCTCATGGGTATCAGTGCAGGACATGAGGAAAGCAATTTCCTTTGTGGGGCTAATTTAGTGCTTGGTCACACAATGAGGCCTGCCTGCTAGGCCATGTCATTCACCAAACTGGCCAATTTAAAACTAGCATTGTCACAGCGAGTGCTCACAACCAGGGACACATCTCTCACCGACGGAGGAGGAGGCAGGCAGACGGGGGCACAGGTCAGCTAAGGAGGCTCCTGCAGGGTAGTACGTCGCTGAAATCTCAGCACTGACCGCTTTGGGATCTATCTGTGTTATAATTCTCTCTTGGACAGATGAAACCCAAGATCCCTGAAGGAATAAGAAGCAGAAACAGGACTTAAGCCTGAATCTCTGACCCAACATCTGGACTCTGCCATGAAACCTCTCAGATGTCCCTGTTTCCCAGGAGATTTAAAGATAGAAATTAGGCCCTGGCCAGTGTGGCTCAGCTGCTTGGAGCATCATCCTGTATAATGACGGGTGTGGGTTTGATTCCTGGTCGGGGCACATGACTGGATTACAGGTTCATTTCCCAGGCCAGGCACATTCAGACGGTGGTGGGTCAATGTTCTTTCTTGCATCAATGTTTCTTCTCTCTCTCTCTCTCTCTCTCTCTCTCTCTCTCTCTCTCTCTCTCTCTCTCTCATTTCCCCTCTCTCAAATCAGTGAGCATACCCGCATACCCTCAGGTGAGGACTGATAGAAATTAAAGACTAGTTAACATTTCACAAAACCCTCAGAGAACAGACTGACAACTTCCTTCATCGGTGCCGGGTCCTGCAGGTCCTAACAAGTGCCTGGGGCTCACTATTACTCCTGCCTCTATCAGATCCTCTAAGGAGCAGACCACGGAGACCCTGCCCTTTGTCAGGGGTCCAACACCCACCAGACACGGCTGCTGCAAGGGCTTCCTCGCACGGCTGGCCCTCCCCCAAACTCCCTCCTGAAACCTGAAGCTGCCTCTTCCACGTCACGGACCCAGTCACAGTCCTGACTGCCAGGAAGGGTGAGAATTGTCTGGCTCTTGCACCCAAGCGGTTGCTATTGTTTTCGTTGCCATTCTTTTGTGTTTTGCTTTTTAAAACATAGTAATAAAATCCACCTTTTCTATTAGAAAAGTGAACTTAATTTTAAACCCCCTATCATGCCATCAGTCAAAAATTAACACTTCCTTCTAGTTTTTGTCTCTGCATGATTGTGTCTGCTGCTCTATGAAAGGGTGTGCTTTTCATGATCGTGACTGTGCACAATTTCCTATCCGGTCACACCTCTTCATGGTATGATGTAACCATTTCCCTCTGTTTTCGTAGTCTTCATCAACATCCTTTCAACAGCGGTCTGAACACCTATGGTGAGGACGGAGAACCACTCACAGGTGAATCCCCTCTTTGGATTTCTAGGTTGGAGTTCTAGGTTATTCCCAGTTCTCCCCTCTTATAAACAATGCCGTAATGAACACACTCGCTTATGGATTTCCTTCAGAAAGATTTCATGAGTGACATGACTAAGTCAGAGGCTGCTAAGCGTGTAAGAGTCTCGATAGACGTGTTCGCACAGCATTCTAAATATCTCATTGTATCGTAAACCTTGGCTCACAGAGTGTCAGAAAAGGAAGGACACGTTTCCATCACCTTGTCAGCCTCTTCCCCTTCCAGATGAGACGTCCCAGTGGGTCTGTGAGGTCGTAATCCAGCAGTCACCGCTCACTCAACAAGATGGTTCCCCCCCTATGTTTTCCTCCCTTCAGCCACACTGGGCATTTGGCTTTGGCTCAATTCTTCCCTCTCTTCTCTGCCTGGAATGTCTTCACGTTGCCTCCTGGCCCACTTGTCCTTATGGGAAAGGCCACACAGACTTCCAACCTGTGGGCCCTCCTCTGTGGGGGCGCCCCCCCACCCCACCCCGTCAGCTGGTCATCATCTGTGCTGGGAGCGTGACAGGAACATGAAGGCCCAGTGTGAGACCCCAGGACAACAGCTCTGACCGCACCTCCCTGCCAGAGGTGTGGCTGCCCCTACCCATGAGCACGACAGTGAGTGTTCCTTTCCTGGCCCAGCCCCAGCCCAGCGCTCCATACTAGGTCATGGCCAGTCGGCCCCGACTCAGCTCCACTGAGAAGCAAGTTCCTCATCCCCTCCCTGGCCACACCGCCACTCTGCACAGGGACCCTGACAGCCCGGTCGATATCCAACAGTGACACTTTTCAGCCAGAGACCCAGGTTCAAATCCTCGCTCTAACACTGACAGCAAAGAGGCAAGTGCAAGTGCAGTCGCCCTGAGCACCAGTGTTCCCACCGTGGAACATTCCATGACTCCTGACAGGGTCACTGTGAGAAGCAAGCCTTTGTCAGGTACCGTTCTTCCTCTCCGAGCACCCAGACGCCGGACTCGGTTTTCTTGTCCCAAAGGACCCTCGGTGAGGGTCTGACCACCATGGGCAAGCTGGGAAGAATCGGACACGCTCGGCCCCTCCTCCTCCAATAGCTACAGGCCAGCGGGACGCCGTTGTCAGGAAGCAGTGTGTACAAGATACCGAGCCTGACGGTGTAATTATGCTGGGATTCCTTCTAGTAATTAGCTTTCCTTAGGAGAAAGGCAAATCATTATCTTTCCGCCTCAGATCCAGACAGTACATTCCGAGGCAGCTCTCCGCACATCCGGGAGGGCCGGGGAAGGGTGCCACCCAGGTGAACGCAGAGCTGTGTGTAGCCAGGAAATGTGCTCAGGAATGATCTGCACAGACAGTGCCACATTTCGGAGGAGGGGGAGGGCTTTGTGCTGCCCAGGAGTTCTGCAGGCAGCCTCCGCCAGGATGTGGTGTTCAGAGCTGGGCCCATGCCCAGGACTCACTGGCCGGTGCCAGCAGAGGGACCACACCAGCCGAGCCGAGTGCACATCACCACGGCCACTCTGGGGCCAGGATTCCGGCTCTGATCTCCTGGCTGCCTCCAGGGTCTTCCACATGGACACACCTGCCTCCTCACCTCAAACACAGTTCTCCACCCCGCCCCTCTGGTCGCCTGGCTAATTCTTTAACCTCCAAGAATCATCAAGTGGGATCTTGTCCAGCAAAAGCCTTTGTCTTCCTTGAATGCCCCACAGAGGGGTAAGGCTTGTGTTTCCCTCAGCGTGGCAGTTCTCGGTGGCCTGGGCCATTCCTCTCACTGAAATATTCTCTTATATCCCCGGAATATAAGCCCAGCTCCAAGCATTTGATAGAGCATTTGTGGAGTGAATAAATGAAAAGGACTCGCCTGACCAAGAATAGATTATTGATTGGAAATCAATGAGTGGAGGACCATATTAATGAAAGAAAATACGTTTACCTTTTGGACAGTATTAAATCTGGGCTAACCAGGAGCAAGTAATACACTAATAAATACACACACGCCTCACTGTGGAGGGGATCCTAGGTAGGTTCATAAAAGGTTGACGCACAGCAAAGGCAGCCTGGCTGGCTGCTGATGGGCGAGCACAAACTTCCTGAAGAGGCACAGAGACAAATGTCCATGCATCCAGCCGTCGAAAGGGGCAGACAGGGAGGCTGTATTCAACTGTGGTTGATGCTCATGGTCGTTTCCTCAAAGTCCTTAACTGGAATTGAAACTAGATTGTCCGGTTCAGAGGAAATCCACTCTTTCTCCAGGCTGTCCCATACCACCTGACTGTGTTACTGTGAACATTTTCCCTCTGTCTCCATAGGCTCCTCCTTCCCTGTGGGGTTCAGCTCCTTCTCTCCATGAACTCAGCATGCCTAAGCACCTGCCATCTCCACACCTGCCGACGGCCACTGCCTCGCCTCCGTGCTGTCACCACCACCAGCCTGGGAGTCCATCCAGGCCAGGGACTGGGGTTGTTTCCCTTCTACATTCCTGTGCGAAGCTCATGGCAGTAAGTATCCAGAAGAGGTGCTCAGTGCCTTGGGGTAGAGATAGTGAGCAAATGAATTGATTCTTCCGATGTTTCAAAAGCTCACTGACTCCTTCCCAATACCTCTACCACCTCTCCAACCCTTAAGACCCTTAAGCCTTCGGTTCATAAACCATAGTTATTCCCGTCTAGTTACCCAATGCGCCTGCTAAAGCTACCAGAGCCCTAACCGTTTGCCTCAGTGGATAGAGCGTTGGCCTGCAGACTGAAGGGCCCCACGTTCAATTCCAGTCAAGGGCATGTACCTTGGTTGCGGGCACATCCCCAATAGGGGGTCTGCAGGAGGCAGCTGATCAATGTTTCTAACTCTCTATTCCTCTCCCTTCCTTTCTGTAAAAATCAATAAAATATATATTTTTTAAATTAATAAATAAAGCTATCAGAAGTCACCCTACACCTGGTGGAAGTGGCCACACGTTCATTGCTGCAGGCCCTGGGGTGAGGGGCGCCTGCCTGCATGGAGCTCATGGCTGGGCGGGCCCAGAGGTGAAGGGGTTTGTGGGGAAGAGGGGCTGTCACTGCCACAGCTGGTCACGGAGGTGTCCTCACAGAACTGCAAGTCCCATGCTGCAGGGGAAGGAAGAGTTCATGAATGTGGTGTCTACAGAGCTTGGAGGCTCCGAGAGGCGAGAGCATTCCAGGGGACGACAGGCACATAGAGAATCCTAGGAAATGCTGAGTGGGAGATGAGACAGCCAGGCAGTGGGGAGGGGATGGGGAAGGCCTGGAGTCTTCAGATAAAGCTCTGTCCCCCCAGAGGGAAGAAGCCCCCTCAGGCTTTTGAGTTTTGAGGAGACAGGGCTCTGATGGAGAGAAAGACTGAATTGCTTCCCCTGAGACCCACCCTATTCTGATCTCCAAGCCCCATCAAGGGCCCAATCACGCCAGTGGGCACACCCTCCGGGTGGGGGGTCAGACCCATAGTGGCAGTGGGGGGCCCGGCTCTAGGTAGGCAAGATCAAAAGGCCCGAATGACCTCTGGGGTCACAGTGACAAAGTGCTTATGGGCTGGAAGAGGATGGCGCCATTAGAGTAAGGAAATGAACGCTGGCGTTTTCCCCCTGAGTGGGCACACTGGGAGCCCACAGGAGGGAAGGCCGGGGCGGAGGCGGGCGGTGCGGAGCCAGCCCTGCTCTCTGGCCCGGGAGTTAATGTGGACCCTGGACACAGTGGAAGCACTGACCCGGCTGCGGCTTTAGAGTGAGAACACTGGCGAGGTCAGAGCCGCCTGACCCCCAGCGAGGTTAACCAGATCAAAGACTCCGCTGATTGCCCAGTCCACTGTGCCCCTAATGACTGTAAAACTGGAGTTTCCACCAGCATCGCATTGGCCTAGCTACCTCTTCAGGTAGCCTTGGAGCAGGGGTGAGAGCCACCAAGGTGGGGACCCCTCAGCCCTACATCTCACTAACTTGGTGACTTCACTCTTCTTCCTCCTGAATTGTTCTCCTGGGACCACCCCCACCCACCCACCCACCCACCCTTCCCAGAACATCCATCACCCCTCCTGACTGCCCTGTTCTGTTTTAGGCAGCAAAAGTAACACTCAGCTTTTAACTGGTTAAAGTGTTGAGTCAATAGGTAAAGAAGTGCAATGAGCCTCCTTCATATGCTTTTGTTTTGCCTATTGTGACAGTGAGGCACGCCCATTGTGGAAACAGAGAAAAGCCTAAAGGAGAAGATAAAGACCATCCCAGAGAGAAGCTCCTGTTGATGGTCTTAGTGTATTTCTTCCCCACCTTCTCTCTATGCACTTGTTGCATAGCTAAGGCCGTTTTGTGTCTATCATTTCATACCTTGAATCTTTGGAGTTAAGTATATCCTCAGAATATTCTCACATGATTAAAAACTCTCCATAAATATGATGTTTAATATCTACATTAGATTCCAAGGCAACAAGGTGATTATGCATTCACCTTTAGGTCGTTTCTCATATACCTATTATTGATATGAATACTTCTATAATGAACATCTTAGGCATAAAGTTGTATTCACATTTCTAATTATTTCTTTATAACAGATTCTCAGGGACATATAATGAAATTACCCAATCAAAGGCTATAAATGTTTGGAAGAAATTTTATTTCCATTTTTAAAAATGATTCTAAACCAAGTTACACAGTGATCATCAAGGATACAGAGACCACTAAGATATGGCCTCTACTCTTTGAGAGCCCACATTGCATACATTACACACCACTCTAATTCCATGCAAAATGGACCACCATTGTCATTTTATGTGGGAATTGCTTAATAAAAAATATTGTATAATGTTTAAGAGCATCAGGAGGGAAATCTTCCTACCGTGCAGAAATGGAAAGTTCCATTCTCATTTAAGGGCCATTTGCATCACATGCTTGACCTATGATCCCCCTCTCCTGGAAGTCAAGCCTATGGAAGGTGAGCGATTTAAGACAAAATGGGCATCTGTCACCCCCGCTGCCAGGCTGGTTTCTGCCCCTGGGCCTTTGCTCACGTCATCCCCTGCCTGGGGTGCCTCTTCCCAAGAAAGTTGTTCATCAGCCTCCAAAGGTCAGATCCGATCCCATCCCAAAAGATGTCCCAGACCTTCCCAGTTCACACCGAATTCCTTTCCTACCTGTTGCCATGACCACAAAGGTCAATTGTTAATGCAACAGGAGCTCCTTCAGAACAGGTACCTATCTTACTCATCTCACAAAGCTTGGCATATGATTGGAACTCAATATATATTTAGTGGATCAATCAAAAGGCATATACCACTTGTCAAAAAAAAAATAAACCGACGCGTATTAAAATTTTTTAGAGTTGATTGGAGCAAAAATCTATTTCAGTCAGGAGAGCCAAACCAGAAATGATTAGGAGCACTCCACTACAGGGCCAAGGGCATGACTTTCAGAAAGAAGACTTGGAGACAAAGCAAGGAAGTTATCTGATTGGCTGTTGCTTAAGTGGATGCCTTCTTTGGGAAAGCCTGATTGGCTGTGATTGGTTGTTCCTAGGTTCAGATATCTTAACCTTGAGGCAATACAGGCTTAGGTTTTGGTTTGCTTACCAGGCTACTAAGACATTAGAGCCACCTCAGTCTAATGGCCTTTGTTATGTTTGCTATTTGCTAATTATTTCTTTTGTATTAATTTTATCTTTTAAAACAGACTACGTGGAGAAATGCTTAGAGTTTGGCGTTGGGGGGTGAAAGTCAAATCCCAGCTCTACCTCCAGTAGCCGTGTGACCTTGGTCAATCCTCAATTTTATCATCTGCAAAATGAAAACAAAGTATTTACCTCATTGGGGTTGTTGTTAGGATGAAATAATGTACTAGAAAGCAAAGGAGCTCTCAGCGATTATTAGGGCTGTGTCAAAAGGACACAGGAGCCAATCTAAAGGATTGTCCTTGACCGAAAATGACACAATTTGAGCACAGAAAAGAAAAATAACAAAAAGGAATGAAAAGCTAAATACAGGGTTGGGCAAAAGTAGGTTTACAGTTGTGAGTACACCGAAGAGTTTTTATTCTTGTATTATTATTGATTTATTACTTATTGCATTATGTATGTGTATTATTTGTCTTCTTATTATTGTTATAATTTCATATCCTTACCTATGGTTTATCTTTCAGGTAATAAAGCTATTGTAATAACCATAACCCACTTGTCTTTTTCCATAGGAACAACTGTAGACCTACTTTTGCCCACGGATTTATGAAAAAACGGTGAGTTCATAACAATGTTTTAAATCTTATTATTCACCTCAGGTGTTGTTGGGGCACAAAGTAATTCTGACAAAAATGATAAAAAGGATAAATCTAGCATTTTAGAAGTGAATTCAATGATATAGCACATTTTTTTCTCATATTAATTTGTTAGCACAGAGTAGGGACTCAATAACATTATGCTTTACTAGATAATAAGAGTATGAGTTTCTTGCGAGCAGGAAATGAATCGCGTTCTTTCTTTTTTTCATTGTGCGTTCACCACCCCAATTCAAGTCTCTTCCTATCAGAATCATCTTCTTTCTAATTCCTTCTTTCTTTTGATGAATTATTTCTAGTTCAGCAGTGACTAGTTTATGCTTAGGCTCTGAGTAGGTGCTCAACAAATATTGATCAATTCCCATCTCAGAATCCACAAAAGTCTTCCAATGTCACATTCTTCTACTTTTGGCTTTTTAAAAGACAAGATGAGAAAGTCTCGCAGGCACAAGGCAAGGGCTCTGGGAGGCCACACTTTGATCCAGGCCAGCAAGTCCCTCCCCTCCTCTCTCAGCCTCACTTCTTTAACAGAAGCAGAGGAAGGAGTCTGCTTTAAGAAACCAGATCGTTAGAGCTAAAAGGGACCCTTGCAAACACACCACCCAACCCCCTCGTTTACAGATGAAGCAACTGAGGCTCTGGGAGGTTAAGCGACTTGCCCAAGATCACAAAGCCAGCTAGGCTCCAGCTGGGGCTCTTTCTGTGCAGTAAGTCACTGAAAAAGACATTCAAAGCTCAGTTTTAAGATTGCCGAGGTGGATCTGCTGAGGCAACCAAGCTCAGCCCTGCTTCTGGAGAAAGGAAGAGAACAAGAATGGCTTCAACCACTCTGCACAGTACCTGTTCCCAGGTGCTGTGCTGCACAGCATTTGGAATGCTGGTTGTGGAAATGTCATGGACGTTTCAAGGTGGGATCATAGCTTCTTGGGCCAAAGGGCCACATAACATGTTCTTAATGGGCCTGGCCTTCCCAGGCCATAAGGGAGCTGTTAATCCCTAACCCCTCACCCCAACCCGGCCATCGATACCAACCCCAACACATCCAGAGCATGCTCATACTAAATATTTTCCCCACACTTTCCCATCTCGAAATGGTACCATCCGCTCAGCTGTGAGGTCCAACATCCCAAAGTCATTTTGGCCCCGTTCCTTGCTGTATGTCTAGGTGCCCTCCATCTGCAAATCCCATTGGCTCTTCCACGAAAGCACACCTGGGGTCTGACGGCCTCATCCTTCTTCACTGCTACCACCCTGGCCCAAACCATGGTCTTTTCAGACTTGAGCTGCACCTGGAGCCTCCTAACTGTTCTCCCTGTAGTCACTGCTCAACCGAAAGCCTCCACGTAAACCAGATCAGAGCCCTTCCTGCATCAAAGCCTCCGGCGGCTTCCTAGTGCACTTCAAATAACACCCTCAGCAACTCCAAAAGGCCCTCTGAGCCTCCCTAAGCTTCTGGCCAGGCCCCTCCTCTCAGTGACCATACCCCCAGCCTCCCAGCCTTTCTGTCCCTTGAATACACCTGGAATGCTCTTCACAGGACTGATGCCCTGTCATCCCTCTGGACTCAACTCAGGTGTCAACTTTGCTGAACAGCCTCTGAGCCCTGTCACACTACACCTTTGCTGTTCCCTCTTCCTTGTGACACTTATTACTGTTCTTCCCAGCATTGACCCTTCTGCGTGTGTGTCCATCTCCGCTTTCCAGTGGGAGCTCCATGGGGAAAGGACTTGTCTGTCTCGCTCCAGGAGGCACCCTCTGTCCCTCACAATTACAGGTCCCAATAACAACTGGTTGAAGGTATGGGTTGAGACGGGTTGAGCTTCTATGAGCCAACAAAAAGAAAACTAACTTCAAGAAAGCTTCCCTGGCCACTTCAAGGACCTCGCCAGACCCTGATGGTTAACCCTCCTGGTTCTCCAACCTGGCTACACATTGGAATCACAAGGCAGTTTTGAAAACCATGAATGCTTGGGTTGCATCCCCAGCCAATCAGATTTAATTTGTCTCGAGTGTGCTTGGAGACTGCAAACATTTAAAGTTCTCCAACGGATTCTACAGTGCTGATAAGTTTGGAAACCACTGGTCTCCACCTCTTAAGCAGAAAATGCTCTTGGTCCTGTGTGTGGAGAGGAAGGACAAGAGCAAAGAGAGGAGGAAACAACATTATTTGAATGTCTATTATATGCAAGGTCCCATAGTAAGTCATTTCATATGCTCTTTTATTTAACTTGGAAAGCAATACTGTGAGAGGGGCATTATTTATTTCATTCAGGTAACAAACGCATAGTGTTTACCGTTACTCTAAGCTCTTTACACTGTTAACTAATTTAATCCTCATAGCAAACGCAAGAAGCAGGAAGTATTATCATCCATATTTCTAGAGAGGAAACTGAGGCACAGAGAGGTGAAGTGGCATGCCCAAGATCTGTTATCAGCACCATTAGTATCCAATCTATTTCCAGTCCAACTGCATAGCCCCTGTGCTACCCTGCCTCTATTACTATCGCTACTTGATAAAGAAATTGCAGCTGAAAGACATAACTTGAAGTCACGGGTAGATGTTTATAGCATCTTTATTCATAATTCCATTCCCAAACTTGGAAGCAACCAAGATATCCTCCAGTAGGTAAACAGACACACAGCCGTGGTGCATCCAGACAATGGTATATTACCCAGTGTCCAGGGCTAAAAAGAAATGAGCTATCAAGCCATGAAAAAGCATAGATGAAATTTAAATGCGTATGACTAAGCGAAAGAAACCAATCTGAAAAGGCTACATACTATAGAATTCCAACTACATGACATTCTGAAAAAGGCAAAACTGTGAAGACAGTGCAATGATCAGTGGTTGCTAGGGTTTGGGGGGCGGGGGGCGGGGGGGTGGTGAATAGTTGGAGCCCAGAGGATTTTTTAGGGCAGGGAAACTACTCGGTATGATACTATAATAATGGATACAAGTAGAAGACATCTGTGCAAACGGTGAAATGTACAACACCAGGAGGGAACCTTATTGCAAACTATGGACTTTGGCTGATAATGTGTCAATGTAGGTTCACCGGTTGTAACAAATGTACCACTTTGCTGAGGATATTGATCATGGGGGAGGCTGTGCATGTGTGGGGGTAGGGAGTTTATGGGAAACTTCTGTATCTTCCTCTCAATTTTGCTGTGAACTTAAAACTGCTGTAAAAATAAAGCCTATTTAAGAAAAAAAAAATGTTGTGTGGCACATGCAATCACCTTATCCAATTTCATATCCCATTCCCCATACTTTGCGGACGCATCTACTACCGCCCCTTAGACTCAAGAGTTTTGAAAGCAGCGATCGCATAGTTCACTGCTTCTTATTCTCCCAAAAATCTGGCCACGTTGCTAAGGGCCCAGTAGATGCTCAAGAAACAGTTGTTTAAAATTGTAGGGGTGCTCAAAATTAATGGGGTCAGATTAATTTCAAGTATACATGGTATATATAATAGGCTCACTGCCTAACCGTTGTTCATAAAAAAAGATTAGAATTATTTGCAATTAACACATCAAAGCACCAGCTGATAGTACCCAGCTCTCTGCTCATTAGTGGACCTTCCTTCTTTATTTATAAACTAGAGGCCCCATGCACGAAATTCGTGCAAGAGTAGGCCTCCCTTCCCCTGGCTGCTGCACCAGCTTCTCTCTGGCACCCAGGACCCAGGTTTCCCTCGCAGCCCCGGCTTCATCCGGAAGGATGTCTGGTCTAATTAACATATTGCCCTTTTATTACCATAGATGAGGGTCTGCGGTTTGTAAGGAGCTTTTGTAAATGGGTAATCCTAACAATGGTTCTAATCATTGCATTAATATGATCATCATCATAATGATCAAGAAGGTAACCCAGTTCTAGAAACTGATTTCCTTTCTTCTTTCACCCCATATTTAAATTCCATCTAAAATGTTTGCTGATTGAGCCTGTCCCGTGTGGCTCAACAGTGAGCTTCAACCTATGAGCCAGGAGGTCACGGTTTGAGTCCTGATCAGGTCACATGCCCAGGTTACGGGCTTGATTCCCAGTAACGGGCATGTAGGAGGCAGCAGATCAATGATTCTCTCTCATCCTTGATGTTTCTATCTCTCTCTTCCTCTCTGAAATCAATAAAAAAACATATTTTTTAAAAAGAAGAAGAAGATGCTTACTGATTGAATAACATCAGGGCCAGTGTAGACACCAATTATTATGCACAATCTGCATTGTTTCAGTCACCGGGCAGGTTGTGTAGCCGCTAGCGCAAGGCTCTCTGTTTAAGGGAACGTGCTCCTTATGGCTCTGCTCTGTCCACTCGCCAGACAGACAGATGCCCTGAAATCACTGCCTCCCAGCTGGGGGGCATCCCCCACATGCCCGGCATAGTCCTACCTTTCTATCCCATTTCTCTGTTGACTTTTCCTCAAGGCTGTGAGGATGTGGATGGTCACTAACCCTCTCTGGACCTGAGCTGCCTCCTGCCACCTAATAAGCATTTCCAACCCAGTAAAACATTACTAATTTAGGTTGGGTTCCTTGAGAATTTGCTTTTTTCCTTTGAAGTCCAGTTTGCTAGCCTCTAAAAGTTGGCCTAAGTAAATAGACGTATGACTACGCCTATACACTGCAAATATTTTCTTACTATCTCATCTGAGCAAAGGCCTTTAGGAGAGTAACAGGGACGAGGAAACTGAGGTTCAAAGAGACCAAGTGATTTATCGAAGCCATGCTGCTGGTAAGAGAGCATGAAGTCAAACCCACTTCTGCTAGGTCCATACCTTCTCCTGTGTTTGGCTGAAGTGACTCTGGTTTTGTTATTATTTTAACAGACACATAATAACCCCAGGTTCCTTATCCCCACTGTGAAAACCTGGAATATCAGCGGGTTTGCTGAAGTTCTCTCTTATGCATTGAAGAGCGTACATAAGTCACTAGTATTTCATTTATTCAGAAGGTGTTATTAGTGCCCTAGCCGGTATGGCTCAGTGAATAGAGTGTCAGCCTGGGGACTGAAGGGCGCCTACCTCATTTGTGCCTACCCAGCTTCTGGTCAGGGCACATGTGGAAGGCAACCAATCGATGTGTCTGTCTCTCACATCGATGTTTCTCTCTCTCTCCCACCCCCCCTTCCACTCTCTCTACAAATTAATGGAAAAATATCCTTGGGTGAGGATTAACAATAGATAGATAGATAGATAGATAGATAGATAGATAGATAGATTGATTAACATTTTTTTTAAAAAAAGGTGTTATTAGTAATACAGTGGACACCAGGAAATTCTTTCATGGTCAGTGTCCTTGGGTGGCAAGCACAGGCCTCGGCTCCAGACCCTGTCAGTGCAGTTCCCACGTATTCCATAGGCAAAGCTAACGGACCTTTATTGCAGGACCGCTGGAGCCAGATGCTGTCCTGGGCTCTGTTTCTACACTAGAGGATACGGCAGCCAGGGTGGTGCACTTTCAAAGGTCAGGGGCAAAGGTGTCAGGGGTCTAAACGCAAGTCTTCCCAACCCTCACCCTGGTGGAGTCCCTGATGAGAGGATGCTAGGACCTCGGGGATTGCTTTGAAAAGCTTTTGGGAGGGAGGCCCTGTGGGAAATGCCTGGAACTCTCTCAAATTGGCTCCATTTCAGACCCCCAGGACCAAGAAAGCATTCAAAGGGGAGTCCTGAAGGAGCCATTTATATGGAGATCGTCTTGGGGGGCTGTTCAGAGCTTGGACGCAGTCCACGGCTAACAGGGCTATTTCTGTTCCAACCAGAAGACGCCTAACCATCTCTGGCTTCCACCCAGTTATAATGGCTAAATACACCCACTTTAACAAGAAAGGAAAAGAAAGAGAGAAAAAAGAGAACGGGGTGGGGGACACACACACTAGAAAGAAAGAAAGAAAATGTAGTCAAGAAAGAAAGAAAAGGAGACATGTGCTTCCTTCTTTGTGGAACGTCACAGCTGGAAGGGACCTCACATCTTAGCTCGCCCAGATGTTTGGAGTTATAGGATCCTGAGTCCTACTCAAGGGTGAGAGATGAACAATGAGTGAATGAATGGTCCGGTGACCCATTAAAAACCAACACACACTCCCTCCCAACTGGATTTCCAGGTACACCTGGGAGCCTGAGGATGCTACCCAGGGCCTCCCATCATGGACAGGGTCTCCCTCCCCAAATCCAGAGGGCAGAGGGAGCAGAAAGCTCAGGAGCTGGAGAATGTTGAGTATAAACCCTAGCTCCACTGGGTCTCTGTTTTCTGTGTGTGTAAAATGGGAATGAAAATGTCTACCTAGGAAGGTCCTTGTCCGGATGGCGCAAGTCAGTCGCTGTAAGTGTCAGCCACGAAGGAATGCTAAACACCTTTATTGCAGAGACTTTCCATGGGGTTCCCTGCAGAAGGTGAGTCACTGAAGGTTTTTAGGAAATCAAGTCCCATTTTACGTATTTATTCTCTTATTGTTTGATTTTTAGAGAGAGAGAAGAAAAGAGAGAGAGTGAAGCATCCACGTGTTGTTCTACTTACTTATGCATTCATTGGCTGATTCTTGTATGTGCCCTGACGGGGGATTGAACCTGAACCTGAAACCTTGGTGTAGTAGGGCGATGCTCTAACCCCCTGAGAATCCGGCCAGGGCCTAGAATCCCATTTTAGATACTCATCTTCTTACCCAAAACTGATTGAGAGTCCTGCTGAGGTCAGGGTCACATGGAGATGGTGGAACTGATTTAAGTCTTAAAGGATAAGTACCTCATTAAGAAGAGAAGAGAAGAGAAGAGAAGAGAAGAGAAGAGAAGAGAAGAGAAGAGAAGAGAAGAGAAGAGAAGAGAAGAGAAGAGAAGAGAAGAGAAGAGAAGAGAAGAGAAGAGGGATGTTCCAAAAAAAAAAAGTAAGAAATCACAGAAATGCCTGGGCAGACAATGGGATCTGCCTCCCGTTCGTCTTCTAACAGTAAAAATGTCAGGGTGCCTCTCCGAGTAGTTAGCACAGCCATCAATAGGGCCGGTTGACCTAATGATTAACTAATTGATAACAAAGAGTTCCTAAGTGTGATCTCCTCATTAGAAACCTTTGTGATATTGATCAGCTAAGTAGGATTTCTGCAAGTATGTAGGCTCCTCGGAGGCAGCTTTTCCTCCTTGGTTTTCCTCCAGGATCTTTTTATTTTATTTTATTTTATTTTTTGTAATTAGGTCTGCTGCTGTCTCCAGAAATCCGAAGCACCCAAAGTGTGTATAGGTCACCGGTCCCTTCTCCTCCTGGGACACAGCCCTTCCTGCCTCACTCTGGTTCATTTCCTCCTGAGCACATTGTTATCAATTCTTTCTCTTTCTCTGCAAGGCCTACAGATCAATGCTTCTCAAACCTTAATGTGGATTCATGGGGTATTTTGTTAAAATGCAGGTTCTGGTTGGGTGACTGTGAGGTGGAGACCACTCTCCTGCATTTATTTATTTTTCTTTTTTTAAATATATTTTTATTGATTTTAGAGAGGAAAATAGAGGGAGAGAGAGATAAAAGCATCAATGATGAGAGAGAATCAGTGATCAGCAGCCTCCTGCACGCCCCCACTGGGGATCAATCCTAAAACCTGGGCATGTGCCCTGACCAGGAATTGAACCATGACCTCCTGGTTCATAGGTCAAGGCTCAACCACCAAGCCACGCAGGCTGGGCCATGCCCTTGCATTCCTGACAAGCGCTCGGGTCCTGCCAGTGCTGCTGGCCCACAGACCACACTTGCAGCAGCGCACTTGCTGCCACCTGCTCATTACAACCAAATCTCCTTGCAAGAGGAACAGGAGCTCAGGAAGCTCACTAATTGATGGGATTTTCTCGGTGCCTCCCTCCTTTTTGGGGAGCTGATAACCATCTCTGGCGCTGGCATAGCAACTTACTATTTGCAGAGCCATTTCCTGTCTGTCTTCTCATTTCTCTTCCACGCACCGCACCGTGTGAAGTAGTTCAAGGAGGCCCTTTCTTTCCATTCGTCAAAGGAGAAAAGTGAGGCTCAGGGAGGTCCCCATTTTCCAAGCAGCTCAGGTCTGTGTGGCAACGAAAAGCTGCCTCACCTCCCCCGTGCCTATCATCATCACTAGCTCACAGCACACAGATCTGGTGGTCTCTGGCCTGGAGCAGAGGGAAGAGGCAGGGGAGGTTCTAGTGTGCCCACTGGACAGCGGAAGTCCTCCCGGCCAGGGCTCCACTCTTGAATCAGTCTGTCTTCTCAGGAGCTAAGCACGTCCCCCCCATACGTTAAAATAGCCTGCAAGGGCCTGGTCGGCATAGCTCCATGGTTGAGTGTCGACCTATAAATCAGGAGGTCAGGGTTCAATTCCCAGCATGCCGAGGTTGAAGGAGGCAGCCAATCAATAATTCTCTCTCATCACTGATGTTTCTATCTCTCTCTCCCTCTCCTTTCCTCTCTGAAATCAATAAATATACACTGAGTGGCCAGATTATGATGATCTCTGAACGCATAATAATCTGGCCACTCGGTGCATATCCTATATAATAAAAGGCTAATATGCAAATTGTCCCCTCGACCAGCAGTTCGACCAGCAGGCAGGCTGGTCAACCGCCCATGTCCCCTCCCCCTGGCCAGGCTGGTTGGACACCACCCATGCACGAATTCATGCACGGGGCTCTAATACACACACACACACACACACACAGAGTGGCCAGATTATTTATATATATATATATTTTTTTTTTTTTTTTTTTTTAATGGCCTACAAGGGCCTGGTCGGCGTAGCTCCGTGGTTGAGTGTTGACCTATAAACCAGGAGGTCAGGGTTCAATAATTCCTGGCATGCCGAGGTTGCAGGAGGCAGCCAATCAACGATTCTCTCTCATCATTGATGTTTCTATCTCTCTCTCCCTCTCCCTTCCTCTCTGAAATCAATAAATAAATACATATATTTAAATAGCCTGCCAGGGTCTTGTGCCTCAATGCTAGGCATCCTGCATATTATCTATACTTGCTTTCCCTAACAACCCTGCAAGTTACAATTTGTTATTCTCTCTCTTGCAGTTGAGGGAAGCTCACTCATTTACTCAATATCACACAGTAAATGACAGGGCAGGATTCATAGTCTGGGCCCCCCTCCCCCCCCTGCCCCACCTCCATGTCTGTTCCTATGGTAACCCGTTTGCATTGCTTAAAGGTATTGCTTGTACTCTTCATCTCCACGTCCCCCACGTCAGGGGGCCTGGGAAGGCACTTGAAATGTCTGTTATGTTCCAGAAACATCTGCTGCATAGAATTACGTTAAATTGAACGGAACACTGATTTATAATACATTGTATTTCAATAGTTTATTGCCTCCTGAAGTGACTTGGAAATAAGAACACAGCGTTTTGTACTCTGAAGTTAGCACAACTTGATGCTCGTGAACTTGCTACAGAGGAAATGTTACAAATGGAAGTAGTTATGCACAGGGCGGCTCAGGTACCATAATTATTTGTTTCTGTTTTGTACCTTCTCGTGGGTAAAAGTTCCAACCTGTGCACAAGTGTATTTCTCCGTTGTTATTTCAGCCTTAGCAATAATAAATATAAATAGTCATCATAACTACTCTGTTTTAAGCATCTGTTAGTTGCCAGGTACTGCATTCGGTTTGCCCTCTTTTGCTTGATCCTTACAAAAAGCCTAGGCAGTGGGTGTGATTATCCTTAGAGCTTTGGAAGTGAGCCTTGCAAGCGTACGTGCCCACCCCAAGTCAGGCCCCCAGCAGGAGGGGTTCCATCCTTCCTCAGACTTTGTCGCCCCTCTTGGTTTGTGCGACCACATTTTCCCAATAATGATGCAAAGTTTGTTTGAAAATAAGATCAGTCTTAGCCGGTTTGGCTCAGTGGATAGAGCATCGGCCTGCAGACCAAAGGATTCCGGGTTCAATTCCACTCAAGGGCACGGACTTTGGTGGTAGGCTCCTCCCCAGCCCAGGCCCTGGTGGGGGCTCAGGCAGGAGGCAACCAATCGATGTTTCTCTCTCTTCCCCTCTCTCTTCCACTCTTCCTTTAAAAAATCAGTGGGAAAATATCCCCAGGTGAGGATAAAAAAAAAAAGAAAGAAGATGAGATTAAACTGACTCATTGAAATCACCAACAACAGTTAGATTGTTTTCTCGTGTTTGTGGTTTCCCGTTCTCCGCTCCTTCCCAGCCTCATACCCACCCATGAAATAGACATGACGATTTCTAGGCCATGGGGGAATAAGCTGAAGCCCGGAGAAGGGTTATCATCACCCGAAGCCACCCAGATTCAGCCCCCCAAGACACCCCCTCACGTGGAGGTCTGTTCCCCATGACAACTAGCTAACCACAGCACATCTTTCCACTTTCACCCGATTGTATTGCTTTTGGCCCAAGTCCATGCAAGGCTTGCGGTGAGTGAAAACAAGGTGCACAGAGTTGTTCAGGGGGGCGGGGCGCGGGGGAGGAGGATGTTCCTGAGCATGACTATATTAACATTTTGGACCTAATGTTATACAAAGCCATCACCCAAATCCCTCACTCACAGGCCCATTCATTCAACTGAAATACTTGTTGAAAGGATGAAATGTGGCACCTGACGGGAATTTTGGCCCTGACTTTCCAAATGGCGAAAGGAAAGCAATCAGAAAGCTACGTTCGAGTCTGGCACGAATTGTCGGTCATTTCCCTTTGATAGAATTGATCCTCTAGGAATGACTTCCCCGCGTTCCTGGCACAGGCTCAGACGTGGAGAGCGGAATGAAAATACCGAGGGAGGTCCTTCCCTTCAGCGGGTCGCTGGTCTCCAGTCCATCGTTAGCTGCCTCTGATGCAAAAGCATGGTCTGCAAGCACGGCCAGAAACTGGGGTCTCGGCTCAGGAAGGGGAACGCCCAGTACCGAGGCGGGGGACCCTATCACCGCCTCCTGAGTGGCCTCACACTGCCCAGGTGAAGGGCGGAAGGAAGACCAAAGAGTTCCTCTCTCCATCCCTTTCTCCTCAGCATCTGATGGGATGCGTAGTGATGGCACCAATAACCCAGCTGTTGGCTGGCTGGTACAGGAAGGAGGTGGGTGGGAGAAAAGGGAGCCTCCATGGTCCCACAAGGATAGGAGAGGACATGGCAGGAAATGGAGACCTGTGAGCCAAGAGGGATGTGTGGCAGCCTAGACTAGAGTGGGACCTCGGTGCAGGGGGCAGGGCGGGGCGGGGGGAGGGCGGACGCGGGAGCAGGAACTGGACCCTGGGGGTTCCATGCCAAGCTAGAGAGCTTGGTCTTTACTCTCTAGATAGCAATCATGGCTCACTGACGTTTTCAGGAAGAGAGAGGCACACATGGAATTATGTTTTTGAAACAGCATTCTGGACGCAGTGGGGGGTGCGGGGAATGGGTTGGTGGGTGGAGGGGTGGCTAAGGGTTGAGGAGAGGAGCTTCCAGACAAGCCAAGGAGGCCGGAGAGCACCAGGCCTTGGTGCCTTGGATGCTAAAGGAGCTGGGGGGTCAGGAGGGGGATCAAAGCTAACTCCCAGATGTCTCATGCAGACGATACAGGGGGCAAAGCAGGTTTAAACGTCCAGGGAGGAACAAGAGAAATGCTACTTTATGTTGCTTTTCTGTTGCCTTTTCATTTCGTCTGGACAAGAGAGGCAACAGTTCAATGCCGCCTTTCTCTTTGCAGCCACCCTGGTCATTCCTGCAGGCAGGCAGTGGCTGCTGGGGGTGAGGCCAGCGCATTGGTAAACACGGGGCTAAAGCCGCCAGTGCTGGCTCAACAGAGAGCACCGGGGCTGGCCAGCACCTTCCACGGGCGACACCGCAAGTCCCTGGGGCCTGTTTCCAAACCAAATGGGACGGAGACAAACAGCGAAGGCTGCGTCCCACGGGCCAAGGTCGGGGACTGGAGGACTTGCTTACAGACTTCCCCCAACTTAAACCAGAGAGTTTGTCTTTTATTACAGTGATTTTATTTGAATTTTATTTTGTGAGTGGGTTTTCTTTCTTTCTATCTTTCTTTTCCTTTCCCAGTTTTAAAACATTTCAATGTAACATTTCAATGGGGCGGAGGTTCCATGTCTTCCCCTAGACCTCCTCTCTGTGCGTATTGGACACTGGGGCCCCAGTAGACCCCCCCTCCCCATCCCCTACCCTGCCCCGCGCCCCGTGAACAGAAGCTGGGGCAAGCAAATGCCACCCCGTCAAGGCCGCTCCACAAAGATCTCTCCGAGTTCCTGGGGGCTCCGCATGTCTTAGAAGCCCCCCTCCCTTGCCGCCACCACCCAGTCTGCAAGGGAAAGCCCAGTACTTTCTTCCTCTCTCCCCATCTCTCTCCCCCTGGCTTGGTCTCTGTCTCTGTTTAGCTCTCATTCTGTCTCATCAGCCTCTCTTGGTCTGTCTCTCAGTCTCTCTATCTCTCTGTCTTTATCTCTCAGTCTCTCTCACCTCTCCGTGTGAGTCAGTCTCTCCATCTCCGGCTCAGTCTTTCTCTGTCTCTCTTTGTCCATCTGTCTTTCTCAAGCTCGGTCCGTCTCTGTCTCTATCGCAATCTCTCTGTCTCTTGGCCTCGCTCGCTCGCTCTCTCTCTTTCAGACTCTTTCTTCCTCTCTCTTTTCAAATTTCAAAGCGCCCCCTTGAATGGCTGACTATTCAGGGCCGGCAGAATGAGGCCTCTCCAGGGCTGGGCTGCAGTCAAAGCCGCACACACTTCTAAGGGGGCTGCAGCCGGTGGAGCAGGGTGCGGGCAAGCGGTGCGGGTGGCAGGCGGCCCTGGGCCGGACTGGCCATCTGTATGCAAATGTCAGCAGCCCCAGCAAACCTGCCTCGGCCTGGCCGGCCGGCGGGCCGTCCACACAGCAATTATCAGTGTACATGGGCCTTTGTGCCGCAGCCCGGCTTTGTGGGCGCCGGGGCTGCCCAGCACCTGCACCAAGGCCGTGGCAGATGGCAGGACTTGGCAGCAATATGGAAGCTTGCCTGAATGTGGCCGGGCCGCAAATGGACATCTTTTATTCCTTCCTGGGGGTGGGAGCTGCAGAGAGGGGATTAGTGCTAGATGACCAACCATTCACGCACCAGGCAAATATTTCCTGAGAGCCTACTGTGTGCCCCTCCACCAGAGTGAAGGAGGACAGAGAAAATCTGGGAAGGAACTACTGACCGTCAAAACTGCTATGTATAAAACCAGTGACGGGGGTGAGCCAAGTCTCTTCATTCCTGGGGGCTGTGGACGTGGTGGCCCCCTAGAGCTCCTCCTTGCCCAGCTCCCCACAGAGCCCACCCCTGGCCTGGCCCCCCCTGTGCCCACACTGTGTGCACTGCTGGAGGGCCAAGGTCCGAGTGCTTTCTCCCCGCGAGTTTGTGTTGTCTCGAACCCCAGCTGAGAGGGCCTCAGCGCAGGGCTCCAGATGAAGGCAGGAAAGGGCTGTTTCCTGGTCCATCTGGCCTCGGGTGGGAAATCGCTCGGTCAACTGCAGAGACCGGGTGTGTCCCCGCTCAGGTAGGGGGCACCTTCCCCCCAAGATGCCCGTGCTAAGTGGCCCTGCGCAGGCTGGAGGCCTTACCAAAGCACCAGCGCACAATCCCGCAGCCGTTCTGCACTTGACAAAGGATGAAGCTGATTCCGAGACGGTGAAGACAGAGGTCTCAGGCTGAGCTGAGAGGGGCAACCCAGACTAACCCTCGGTCTCCTGGCCCCGGCATCGAGCTGATAGGGCTGATCTTTCCTTACCAGGCCCATTCCAGTGCCGGGCTATTTAGAGAAAACCTTTGGGCAGGGCCTAAAGATCCTATTTTACTTCCAGATAATGTATGCAGCTGTCACTGTCCCTCCACGCACCTGAGCCACACTCCTTCCCTGACCCTCTCTCTGCCACTCTCTTACCCCACCCGCTCTTGGTTCTCACCCCAGCTCTTGTCCTGTCATTGGTTTGTAGCTGTTTGCTCAGTTGTATTTGCCATGAGCTCTCTGGATACCGAGGGACGGTGAGCCGGGGCTGCTTTGAAACCCAGCGAGCCTCCCCCATCACTGGCTTTATTCCTTCCTTCCGAGAAAATCCATTTGCGGGGGGGGGGGGGGAGGGGGGGCGGGCAGTCACACACTACAGCAGCACGAGTAGCAGGACACAGACAGGGAGAAAGGAAAGACTGTGCTGTGCAATTGGATGCCTGGCCAGATGTCAGTTTTTGAAAAATAGAAAGCTGTGTGTGTGTGTGTGTAAGTGTGTGTGTGAGTGTGTGAGTGTGTGTGTGAGTGTGTGTGGGTTTGTGACTGGGAACCAGAAGACGAGTTCTAGGTTCAGACCTGCCAGGAACCAGCCATGCTGTATTGCACATCAATCAAATTATCTGGGCCACATCAGAAAATGTAAGAGCTTGGATGAGATGCTTTCTGTGCTTCTATTGTCGTACGTGCACAGAATCACACAGACATGTGGCTGTTAGCATAGCTAAGCAACGCAGATATACACACCTGCTCAATCACCAGTTCAGTCTCCCCACCTTTCCATCAGGGGTAAGCCATCAATTTTTCCAGTGCTCTCTACAAGAGAGAGTGTATCATGGCTGTTTTACATGGATGTTTGGTGTTCAAAGAGCCAGAGGGAAAGAAAGAAGAGAAGGAGGGAAAGAAGGAGCAAGGAAACCCTTTCAGACACACACTGGTTATCAGGCCTTAGACTCAAAAGTTTCCCACATGTAACAGAGGCCATTAAATCCTAACAGCCCTGGAGGGCAGGTAGGCATTATTTTCGTTGTTTTTGTAGTAGAGTAATTGAGGGTCAAATATGACTTCTCAAAGACAGACACTAATCGTCCACATTTTATAAATGAGAAACTGAGGCACAAAGAAGGCAAGTAACTTGTCCAAAATGTCCTGACTAATACAAAGCAGAAGGGAGATTCGGCCCCAGGCAGTTTGGCTTTATATAACCAGGGCACCTTATAACTTCTCAAAACACCCTCGCAGCAGCGTCCTGGCCTGCCACTCCCACCTACACACATTCAGGATCATGCTTATCACCTCACACTCACACCACAAGCACACACCTACACATGCACATGCACATTTAGAGTGCTTACTCTCTTACTTTTCTACATCTCCAAATTCTTCCCCTTTTTTCATTTTTATGATGTTTAAAATTTTTGAATATTATGTTCTTATTGTCTACAGTGAACGTATTTTTATGATAGGAAAATGAATTTCAATTATTAAAATTATAAATGACAATTTGGCTGGGTATAGAATTTTTGAATCACAATTCTTCTCCCAGATTTTATAAATGTTCCATTGACTGCCTTTATCCAATGTTGCACAGAAAAGTCTGAGGTCTCCTTGATTTTTTTCCCCACTGTACTTATTGGGTTATTTTGTTTTTTTCTGTCTGAAGTTTTCTAAGATTCTTTTGTTATCTGTGGAATTCAATATTTGCAGCAAAATATGTCAAAATGTTTGTCAGATTTTATTAAATCATCCTGATAAAGTTCACTCATAATTTCACAACTTACTTTAGTTTCAGAAAAATTTTATTCTGTACAATTTTGAATATTAGTTTCTGATTTGTTCTGGGCACAGACCCAACTATTATTTATTTTACAGTCCATGTGTACATCATCTTTACCCTGATCCATTTTTTTTGTGTGAGTACAATATCTTCTTTTTTCCTCTGGAGTTACATTTCATTTATTTTTTTAAATATGATTTTGTATTAGTTTAGGTGTACAGCATAGTGACAGATAATTACATACTTTACAAAGTGGTCCCCCCAATATTTCCAGTACTCACCTGGCACCATTCATAGTTATTACAATATTATTGACTACTAGTAGCCCTTCTCACGAATCCGTGTGCCAGTAGCTCGCCAGTAGCTCGCCGCTGCCCGTCCTCCTGTAGCTCCCCCCTGCCCCCCCCCACCCCCTATAGCTTGCTGCCCTGCTCCCTCCTGTAGCTCTCTGCTGCCCACTTGTAGCTCGCTGCCCCACCCTCCTGCTGATCCGTGATCCGGTCCTTATGCATATTACATCTTTATTATATAGGATATTCCCCATGTTGTACTTTATAGGCCCACTTCCATTTTTTGAAGGCCCAATTTATTTACCTCCTCCAAGAAGCCTTAGCCATCCCCCCAGCTCCCCAACTTCTTCAGCACTTTATTTCACTCACACACCCTTGGCACTTATACCCTCGATGTGCTCCGCCATGTGCAGCATTGGCTCCTTGCAGGAGGCATCATTTTACTCATCTTGGGATCAAGTCAGTGCCAAGCAGACTGCTCTGCACGTTGACAGCACAAATGAATAAAGAGGTGACAGTATTTACAGTAAGCACTTTGCTTTCATTCCCACCCTGACTCGCTCCCAAAACAAAAACAATGAAAGGGTTTCACTCAGTGCTGGTGCCGTTCACTCACTTCTTAGTACAAATGTGTTCTATAGACACATTATCAATTTTACAGTCGATCCTCGTTATTTGGGATTCCATATTTGTGTATTTGTCTACTCGCTAAAATATATTTGAAATAACAACATCAATACTCATGGCACTTGTACAGTCATTCCTGAACTTGGGCAGTGGTGAAAATTTTGAGTCACCCAATGAACACGTCCCCTTGCTGAGACTGAACAGGGCGCGCTCTGCCTTCTTGTCTCAGCTCTCATACTGTAAGAAGTGTCCTTTTCTCGGCCCATCTACAGCTGTTATTTTGCATTTGCACGCTTTGTTGGGTGATTTTGTTGTTTAAGATGGCACTCTTGTGTTTCTAAGTGTGAGAAAGCTGCGATGTGCCTATGAGGAAAATGCAAGTGTTAGATGAGCTTCGTTCAGGCACGAGTTAGAGTGCTATTGGTCCTGAGTTCAATGTTAATAAGTCAACAATATATACCCAATGAGGTATCTTTAAACAGAAACACAGGTGAAACTAGGCTATGGATTGATCAGCTCACAGGAACCTAACCCTGTATTATTTTATTTTCTGATTCAATGTTTATGGAGACTTTATAGAATATAACTATTGTGTATAAGTTATGTACAATCACATATGCATCTATGTATGTATGTATGAGTGTATATGTAGGGATATATATATGTAGATACATATATATATGTGTGTGTGTATATATATACACACATACACTTTCCTATCAATAACAAGCATCATTTTAAATCATTTAAAAAACATTTAGAAAACTAGCTTATCTTTTCTTTGTGAATGATCAATAAGGAAAGGGTGACTCTATCCTAAGAACCTATCTCCTAACCTTTGAGTTGTACAATCTCCTTTGAAGTTGAGTAGCACCAAGCCAGCTTTGAAGCAAAGGAAGCCCAGGCCTGCCTCCTGATTCTGAACCCCCTTCTGTGGGAGGCCCCAGGACTGGACGTTCTTAGTAGAATCCTTGTGTGGCCTGCCTGGGGCTGCCAGCTCCTAGAAACAGGAATCGGGTCCCTTCCTTGGGAAACCCCTCGAGTACCCATTGATCTCATTGCTAGGAAGCATTCCTGGTCATGGCATAGCAGAAAAATTCCATGTAGACATGTCAGAGCCGCCTGGTTCGCTTGTCAGCAGGACTCCAGTCTACACCGCTCTCAAAACCGGAGTCTGAAGTTAGAAAAACTCTAGCCAAAGCCATTTTCTGACTCCCCTAAATAACCCCTTGTAGACGGCTAACCTTGCTCCCTGAATCTCCTCACTGATAGCTCACCTTGGTCCTCGGTGCTACAATTTCATCCCTTTCCTGGCTAATCGGTTCTCAGCCCACAAAGACAAAGCATGGCTCTTGGCTGAATGACACCCATTCATGTCCCCCAACACTGTCATTAGACCCCCCCTTGGGCCAGCCTTCTTTGGTTAAATGATCCTCATTCATTGAACTTTTCCTCCTCTGACCTATGTTGCTGCCCTTATATCCATTTCTGGGCTCTTTTTCAGACTTTAGGTGAAGAATGCAAAAAATGCTTCCC
Source organism: Corynorhinus townsendii (assembly GCA_026230045.1). Lineage (NCBI taxonomy): Eukaryota > Metazoa > Chordata > Mammalia > Chiroptera > Vespertilionidae > Corynorhinus > Corynorhinus townsendii. The sequence goes on from JAPDVU010000007.1 coordinate 165,342,404, forward strand.
TTGTCTAGGGTCCTATAACACCTCTCTTTCCAGGTTCATCCTGCAAGTCGAGCACACACCAGGCCTTCCTCTCAGAAAAGACACGACCGCCCAGTCCATGTTCTTCATGTGGCTGCACCACGATTAATTCCTGAGATGTTCCAAGACCCCGAAGAAGCTCTTCTAAGAAGCTCGTTGCTATTAAGTATCTATGAAAGTTATATTAGGATAATATATTCAATTCTAGAAACCCCAGGTAAAGAGATGCTAATGATTATCCATATGATTCCCATACTTAAAACATAGGCACTCAGCAACTGTCACAACAGAGGGACGACAGAGCTATTTTCTATGCCTAATTAATGTATTAAATACTCTCTCTTCCTATCTCCATCCTCCGCTGTAACCTCCCCCCCGCCCCCCCACTTCCAAGACACAGGCATGTACATCAAGTGCTCTCAGATTAATTCATGGCACTTTGAGACATTATTCTAGGTTCTCTCTTCCAGGTGTAATTTACTGTAATCACCTCAGAAATTGAAAGCCATTTTCCTGAAGCTGGGGAGTAGGCACTCATTTCCATCCCACGTTTCAAGCCCGAAATGACTCTCTGGTCCCCAGAGGTCAAACGGGAGGAGCGGTTGTCACTTCGCTCTGTTTCTCGCGCTGGCTCTCGGTGTGTCCGGGCTGCCCCTGCAGATGTAGTGCTTGATCCTAGCTTTCTTCCCAAGCTGTGGGTTGATGGCAAACATCCAGGGTTTGGCCACAATCTGATCAATAAAAGCCGATACTACATGGGTAATATGTAGTATTACATATTACATATCCACTGAGAGGAACCACCGTGTGGCAGCATGACCAGAGGCTGGCCTGGGAGAAATTGCTGAAGACCTGGGCTGTTCTGCCCAGAATGTTTGACCGCCTTCACTCACCTGGGGGCTGTCAAGTGGAAGAGGGATTGGTCTCAGCTGTGTGGTCTCCAGGGGAAGGACGAGGAGCAGTGAGTGGAAGGCGCAGAGCAAAGGACTTCAGCACAACATGGCGCAGACTTTCCAAAGTGATGGGACACACACACGGAGCTGCCATTGCTGAATTCCTACTGTGTGTCACTAGGCATAGTGTTTCCCTCTGTCCCCAGCAGAACTCAGCAAGGCAGATGTGATGATCCACATCTCCTGGCTCCAGGAACTGAGGCTCATGGGGGTACAGGGCCCTGTGCACAGAAAAGTGGGGGGTCTGTGTTGGAAGGAGCTGCTTCAGCAGGCCTCGTGGCCTGGCCAGGGGAGGCCTGGAAGTTCATGAGAATGCTGAAGGGGGATCCTGCAGAAATGAATGTGAGAATGCGGGGACGGACCAGCAGACCCTGAGTGACGGATGAATGATTACTCTGTCACAGGATTGCTGTGAAAGGGAGGGCTAAGGGACTGCCTGGCTAAAGGAACCAGACAGCCCCAATCACCTGCCTCCTCAGGCTTTTATTGTAACAGCAGTTTGAGATAAAGTTTATCTTTTAGATATAATCAGTAGGGTAAGTAATCTTGGGGGGACACATGTGTCTGCAGTGTCCTTTAAGCAAGGACACCAAAAGATTAAACATAAAGATTCCAGTAAACACAGGAGGGTCTGCACATGCACAGACTTGTTTGGAAAGGTCAAGGAATAATTAGGGGTGCCGCTTTCGGCACAACCCTAAATCAGAATTCCGATAACCAGGGTGGGCCGCCTTTAGCACACTTGCCTTTTCAGAATGTCCTCCTTACGAACTTTCCAACCAAGTCTCCTGTTCTCCCTCACATGAGAAACCATCACTTCACCCTAGCCAGTGTGGCTCAGTTGGTTGGGCATTGTTCTGTGCACTAAAAGGTTGCCAGTTCAATTCCCAGTCAGGGCACATGCCCAGGTCGCAGGCTTGATCCCCAGTAAGGGATGGGCAAGAGGCATCCTATTGCTGTTTCCCTCTCACACCAGTGTTTCTCTCTTTCTCCCTCTCCTTCTTTTTCCCTAAAAATCAATAAAAAATACTTTTTAAAAAAAAGAAAAAAGAGAAAGAAGCCATCACTTCAAGGAACACTTCCTGTCCTGAGAGTCACAACTGCGATGCTACCAAGTGCAGACCTCCTGCAAGAAACTGCATGGGCCTTTTAGTTTCTCACGTTGAAATCATTACACAATAGCAACAATGCCTGTGATGTCTGAGTGTCTGCTGGGCAATATGGTGGACATTTACTAGTAACAACATTGCAACCACATTCTCAGTCCTCAACAGTCCCACCAGTCAATTCATATAAGCTCATGGCTCAAAGAGGCCAAATAGTCTTGGCAAGATCACACAACTGGGTACGGGTGGGGCCGCTCCAAGTCCACCAGATTCTGAGACGTGAACTGCCTCCCTGAGCTGAAATGAATGTTTCACTAGTACACGGTGAAACGGAAAATAGTGTTCTCTAAGAAGTTGGACTCTGGAGTGAGACCTGTATTCTAACCCCAGCTCCATTGCTTCCTGCTGTGTGACTTTTGGAGGGTTACTTAACCTCTCTGCACCTCGGCTTCCTCATCTGTGACATGAAGATAGGTATAAGCATGAACTGAGTTAAATCGTTTAGATCCTTGCCTGATACATGGTCTGTTCTATACAAGTGTTAGTTATTGCAATTTCTTTTTTTTAGCCATGTAGGTCACACTGCTCAGAAGTAACTACAGAGAGCATGGTGAGAGAGCCCCCCTGACTCCCCAGGTTGTTCACCAGGACCGACCCTCACTTGTCCCATCTCTGCTGGAGAGGGACCCAGAAGGACGTTCTGCAGACCTTGAGCCCCAGACATGCCTCTGCAGGAACTTCTTGGTCTTGACTGCCCATCCAATATGCACATTTCACCACTGACAGGCTCTCCAGAGGGCACTGGGGGCAGAGAGACAATCTCTGGTCCCAGTTGAACTGCTCACTGAAACACAGAGGTAAATGGGGCGTTCTCAACCAACGAGCCCCTATTTGGTGTGAAAGCAAGCAAAAGCATACCTCCTCTGTGCCAAGCTGGAGAACAGATCAGCCATCCCATGTAGGTGAGCTATCATCACAGCAAGAATTAAAAATAGATGATGTCATTCATTATAAATACTAAGCAAGCACTGAACATCTATTTATGTTTGCTCAGCTCTGAATGTTCCTTGCACTTATGGGGGACAAAGGGCAAGATGCAGAAAGAAGATCCAAGCGTAGACCGATAGAATACCAGAGTTGCTAGGAGGAAGCCAATATTGATGGAGCCCTATTCTGTGCTGGACAATTTATACGTCTCATCTGATGGGGTCATCAGGACGGCGATGAGGCTGTTGAGGTTCAGACCTCCTGAGTCACTCTTTCCAGGTCTTACAGATGGAGGGACCAGAACTTGAATCAAGTTCAGCTGCAACTTCCACCTTCATCTCACTACAAAAGGCCTACGGGTCACCCACTCCATTGCAATTACCCAGGAATACCTTTTTCAACAAGGCTCCTGTGTTTGGCCACCACAGGTTGGTTTTTGCTCATAATGAGCTTCTGGTCACATAAAGGCTTGCAGGCTCTTTCTCATGAGCTGCTACTGCTCCAGGAGAGCAGACGTCACCCTCACAGAGCTGGCCGACTTCAGAAGAGGGCTGAGGTCTACCATTCCACTAGCTCCAGAAAGAAGGGTGGAGGAACTCCCCGCAACTCTACCTCCTGTGTCCTGGGGGCTCCCACTCTCCCGAGCAGGCAGCCACTTCAACTTGGCCCAGAGCAGCCAACAGCTGTGTGGGGGGAATGGCACCACCCCAATCCCCATCCTAAGGAGAATAAAGCAAGGTCTATACTGTAATCCACCTCTCCACAGAAACCAATCACTCCTCCTCATTACTGAGCGAAGCAATGCCTCTCAGGGCTCCTTTTCCTCCTTGCAAACAAAATAAAACAAATCCTTCCTATGGATTTCATTTGCCGTTTAATGCAACCTAATGATTTCCAATTGAAACCATATTTGTATTTGTATTGACTTATTAATAGCACATCCATTTTCCAAGCAATAAAGCCTGAACATGAACTGATGACTTTGACCGAAATGCATTAGGTAGCATTAAAGATTAAATAAACACTGTTTCTATGAATAATATTTAATGTCGTCTATTTGCCAGTCTATTGAAAACTGATCTCTGGGTATTTCCAGCTGGGGTTCCAAGGAGTGCATTTTGAATGTATTATGAGTAATGACTCTGCGCTAGGATAGGGAATGGTTTCCAGGAGGTTGCTAGAGCTTGTTACAACTCTAGTATATTCTGGTTCATTTGCACAAATCGTTCCATTGTTGATGGCAGAAGCAAAGGACCATGAGGACTGAACTGAAATACAAAAAGCAAGTTAGAAGTGAATTGAAAGAAAAATGGGAAAAACTATTCCTTCCTCCTCCCTCAGAGTGCAGTGGTCATATTTGTCCACCTTAATAATTATTGATCTTTACTCTTTTTCCCCATACTTTGTCAGGTTGAGTTCTACCTTAGAGTTCAGAAATCAGTTCCTTTCCATTTCTGTCACTAGACAAGGTGTGGCCTTAGTGGAGGTGGCCTTGGTCACTCCTCCACGGGTCTCAACTCTCTCTATTTTGGAACGGGGACAGCTGGGTCAGGAGACCTGAGGGCCCCGAAAGCTCGGGCATTTACCGATTCTGATTTTGCTGAGTATACTTTAAATGCCATGAGGCACCAATGATGTTCTCCCTGATTTTGTGTCCACAGGGCCAGACACCCATGGTCTGCAAAGAGGAAGTCCAGGCTATTGTAAGCGGGTCAAGTTCAGAAGTCAGATTTTCCTGGTAGACATGCCTTCAATAGGCCAGTGATAGCAATAATAATAATCTACTACTTATTGAGCACCTACTGTGGTCAGACAGGAGGCCGGGTATGTTATGTACATTACCTCTAATCCTCTCAATAATCCTCCAAAGAAGCTAAACCACTGCATAGGTCAGGTGATTTCTTTCATTTGTACTCGTAATAATTGACATTAACCCCAAGATTATTAGGTGGCATTTGACTCTCTGATCTTGACTAGGAAATTTTTGACACCCATTTTCCAATGTGAAATTGGGCCCAGATGAGTAGAATGACTGATCACTTCCTTCCCAGCCCCTTCTCTGTCTCTTTCTTTCCCTTTCTCCCTCTCTTCCGTTCTTGCTCTCAACTTCCCAGCAACCCTTCCACCCCACCCCAATCTCTCCTTCCTTCTCTCACTTTCTTCCTCTCGCTTCTGTGACCTTGAAGAGGGGTCCTCAGAAGCTCCCAGGTAACAAGAGAGTCAGGCTTTAATATCTTTCATTTCAAACTCGTGTGATAAGAGCCAGACTCAGGTCTGCACAAGGTGGATCTGAGGGAGGACCCCCTGCCCTAGGAAAGGTAGGAGCTGTCCCTGGGCATCAGCTGCTGAGCGGAGTGAGTCAGGTGAAGAGCTTGCAAAGGGCAGGTGAAGGATTTGAGAAGGGCATTTTGGGTGGTGGGAATAGCAGAGAAGTGAGCAGGCCCAGAGGCCAAGGCATCCCGACACAGGGCCGAAGGGTCAGGCCAGGATGGAGGGAAGCACAGGCCAGAGTGCTGAACCCTGAAAGGCCAGGCCAAGGGCATAGAGGTTACGCTCCGGGCAATGCAGAGCCAAAATGGGCTCTAAGTGGGGAGTGACACTTGTCAATGTACATGGAGCCTTTGAAATGCTATTTGCAAGAGATCTTTTGGCCAAAGCCTTAAAAAGCCAACTGGTGGGTGTGCAAGGCAGATCTGTGCTCACATCTGAGCATGGCGGATATGGGAAGGCCTTCACCTTAAGCCAGTCTAACGCCTCAATTTTCAAGATGAGGAGACGGCGACAGAGGAAAATTATCCCCCTCAGATCCCTCTGCTGGGTGGTCCCCAATTCCTAATGGCCCATTTAGGATGAAGAAAGCTTCAACATCTTGTTGCCATCCTTTGCATTGGCTCCAGCCCCTTCCCCAGCCTGGGCCCAGGGCAAATCGGGTTTGTTCCGCCTCCACAGCACTTCCACTGTGGTGTGGGGCCACCTGTCACTGGCGGGGGTGCTCCGCACACACTCGGCAGATTGTTGGGTGCAGTTGTGTGTAGACAACTGTCTTTGTGTCCCTCGCCATATGGCTGGGGAACTCTCAGCACTGAGCCCGCCCAAGAGAGTGAGTACCTCACCTGTTCCCTCTGTCTCAGGGGGCTCTGCCCTGCCCCGGGCTGGGACTGGAAATCTCCTGGAGAAGCTTCAAGAAACTTGCATTGTGATCACAGGTCAGGAGAGAATCATGAGGGAGCCACGGAGGCCTGCAGACAGCCATCACTCACCACTTTGCCCGAGTACACGCTGTACCTGCAGCTCGAAGTGCAAAGGACACATTTGCCTCCCACCCTAGCTTTCTGTGACCTCCTGGCCCTCACCAGGCCCTCCCACTCAGGCTGTCCCCTCCCTGTCCTTTGGGCCTGCTGTGTCCACAGAAAACCTTCTATCTCATCACGACACAGTGACATCAGAGTCCCTAGGCTCTCTTTTCCCGAGGACCTTGAGCTCTAACCCTGGTCTCTGATGGGAGAAGCAGGAGCTCTATCCCCAATGTATGCCAGGAATCTCCTGATGGTCAGAAGCCCGGACCTCACAGTCAACCTCACAGAGGTGAGACCGGGCCCGATGCTGGACGCTGATGCCCTGGGTCCCGTCCAGCCTCTGAGCCTTTGTCTCATCATTTGTAAATTAAGGCTCACGTGACTTCTAAGTTCTTTCCAGTTCTCAAACTCGTGTTTCTACCAGCATGAAGCTAGGACAACCTGCTGGAATTGGCTGTTAGTCTTAGAGGCTTTTGAGAATGTGGCTCGACCAGTATGGTGGGTGCATATAGACCCTCCTAAACCTCCAAAAAACAAAAGAAAAGTCCTTAGTAAGGCTTCCTGGCTGTGAGAGTCAGGTCAGCAGGGACCTCCCTACCTCCACCCACAGCTACTGTACTAAACATGGTCTCCTTATAACTCTAAGTTCAAATATATACCTCATTAGAAGGAAAGAAAAGGATTCTTTGCACATAAACTTTTTTTATTTTCTTAAAAAAAAAATCCCATTTTCTTTCTCTTGTGTCTCAGGGAAAAGTCTTTGCAAGGTACAAGAAAGATTTTTCTCCCCCAAAGATTTTACTTCAAGGTTAGTTAACCAGCATTTTCCCATATATAAGCATGAAAGCTGGGTCCCCTGGGCTGATTTCTTTCTGTTTACAGACCGACTACAATAACTCCCAATTCTGCACATGAGACCAGCTCCCTTGGAATAATATCCGCTAAAATATATAATACCAGTACTTTGAAGTGCTCACACACACGTGGCGAATTGGGTAACCTCAGCCCTGAACTATTCCAGTATTTTGAAATGATTCTCAACATTTCTTGATTTCACACGTCTTTGTTTAAATTATAGGTTGCCATCAAGGTGTATTATCCTGTTGATCGTTTTGTTTTGTGTATCAGAGTGCAAATTATTTATTTTAATTTAATCTCTTCTATTGAAAATGTTACGGTTATGCCTCTAACATTTCATTCACGACGGGGATGAATTCTGAGTTCCAACAGGGAGCTCTAACAATGTTAGAGCTGGGAGAGCTTTTCACAGAGTACCTAGACCTACACAGAGGAGGAACCCAAGGTCTAAGGTTGCCAGCCAACTGGTGACAAAGACAGGGCTAGGAAATGCTGACACCCTCTCTTCCAGGAGAGTACTTCCTCTACAGAAACCTTCTCAAATCTTCAGTCAAAAAATACCGAAATGCCCATGACTCTTCTCTCAGGAAGCCATTTGCCCAAGTTCTTAGAAAGTCTTTTTTCTGTATTTTGGAACCTTTATCCAACTCTTTTTTGCCTTATGCTTTCATACATTGACAATTGTGTTTTATTGAAGTCATGGTGTCCCAAGACAGAGGCTCCCTACTCTGACCTGGGTGTACCCCCCTGTAGGGATCTGAAAGTGTCCTGGGCCTTGTATGGGAATGGAAGTCTCAGCCTCTTGTTTGGGAAATCTGGTATACCACACGTTTCCATGTATCAGGATCTTCCATGAACATTCAGCGCACTGGCCAGTCCTCCCAGCAAGAAACTAAACAAGACTCAATTCAGCCGTCACCTCTGGTAAAACTCTTTCCCAAACTACCCTTCTCTTCCCACCCTGATAAAGGTCCCCCTTTGTGAGCACAGCCACTGCCATGACGTCCTCCCCCAGGCACAGGTGATAGGAAGCTAGAAGTCAAGCAAAGACACTAAATGGCTGAAACCGGTTTGGCTCAGTGGATAGAGCATTGGCCTGCAGACTGAAGGGTCCCGGGTTCGATTCCGGTCCTTTGGTTGCGGGCACATCCCCAGTATGGGGTGTGCAGGAGGCAGCTGATCGATGTTTCTAGCTCTCTATCCCTCTTCCTTCCTCTCTGTAAAAAAATCAATAAAATTTTTTTAAAAGACACTAAATGGAATCCAGTGTGTGGAAGCATAGGCTGTGACCATCATGGTGAGCCTGAGGCAGGAGCAGACAGGAAGCAGGGTGTCAAAGCCTTGCTGCCCGGCCAGTGCAGCTCAGTGGTTGAGAATTGACCTATGAGCCAGGAAGTCACAGTTCCATTCCCGATTAAGGGCACATGCCTGGGTTGCAGGCTTGATCCCCAGTGTGGGGCGTGCAGGAGGCAGCCGATTAATGATTCCCTCTCATCATTGATGTTTCTATCTCTCTCTCCCTTTTCTTTCTTCTCTGAAATCAATGAAAATATATTAAAGGGGGCGGGGAAGAAGCCTTGCAAATCATGTCAAATGTGGATGACATGCCTAGAGCCACAACTGGGGAGCTATTGAAGGAGAGTAAGTAATAGGAAACATCAGGTTTGGCGCTTTATATTTTTTATTTAGCATTTTTTAAGTTGCTAAAGTAGTGTGTGCGTGTTTCAATTTCTTTGGACATAGATGCGGTGCATGTATAAGTTTACATAAGTGGAGTCATATCCAATATGCTGGGTGGGTTGTTACTACTTTTAATGTTTTCCTTCTTTTTATTTTTTTTGAGCAGTTTGCTTTTAGGACTCTCCCTCTGACAATTATGTAAAAAATAATAAGAATAAGCTAGAGAAGAGGAAGAATGGAGGTTGGAAACTGGAGGCTGCTGTTGGCATGCAGGAAAAACATGGAGTGCCTGACTCCGAGGTGGCTGTGGGTGGCATTACCTAGGGCTCCCTTGTGGAGTTCTCCAGTGGCCAGTTGGTTCTGGGGGTCGTAGTTCAGAAGAGACACCCAGCAGTCTTGTGAGGCAAGAAGATGATTGATGTGTTTTTCTGTTGAATGGAGCTGAGTTCTGGTCCACAGTTGGTAATGCTGGGCAAGTCACCTACATTCTCTGAGCCCTACTTTTCTACCTACAAAACTGGGGTGATCATTTCTACCTCGCAGGAACCCTGTGAGGATTAAATGAAAGGGCTTGTGTGGGAAGCACTTCATTCCAGGCCTAACCTGTCATGGACACTGAGTGAGTGATTGATACACTGGCACCCCTGTCCAGCCCGAGGTAGCCAGTTCCTCACACACTGGACCCCTTCTCCATCTCCCACACCCCAGCCAGGGCTGCCCAGAGCAGGACCCCATTCGCACCTCCCAACAGATCTGTCAGGGCCTCGGGAGATTGCAGGCAGCAGATAAGAATCTAGAAGTTCCTCCCAAAATATGTTCCCTGTATGTTTGCTGAGGCCTGCAATCCTTTACTCAGGGCTCAGCAACCTGTAGAACCTAATTCCACAGCTGAGAGTGCCCTGAGGAAGAGGACACTCGGTTTTTAGTAACTTGTCAGTCAGAGGCCCTGCCAGGGCTAGATGCTGAGGAAGAAATTCAGAGAAATAGTCTTCATATCCCAAAGCCGTCTCCCCCACACACACATAGCACATACTCACATACATCACACACTCACACACACTCTCACACACATCATATACTCACACACACACATCATATATTCACATACACTCACACACATTATATACTCACACACACTCATACACAGCACACACACACACATGATATACTCAAATACATACACTCACACATCACATACACATAACACATACTCACACATCACACACACACTCTTACACACTCATACACATCGCACACTCACACATCATATACTCACATAGACACACACGCGCGCGCACACACAGAGGCAGCACACAGAGGCCAGGCCTCCCTAGAGAAGCAGCGGGAAAGGATAAAGATCAGTGAGGAAGAGAGTGAGGAGGGAGGAAGATGCTATAAAAGAAGGCAGGGTGAGACAGGAGGAAAGGGCTCTCAACTTCAGGGACCCCTGGCCGAGGCCAACTCCAATCTTGAGAAGGGCCACTAAGGCCAGCCTAGTGCGGGGTGTGGCTGGGTGGGGAAGATGTCCACGCATTGCCTGTGATTTGCTCTGTGATTTCAACAAGACTTCCCACCACCCGCACCTCTCCAGCCCAGGCCTTCTTTTCTCCATCTGTCCCGGGACACCACTGGACTGAGGCATCTTTGAGGTTACCCCCAGCCTTAGATTCTTCACTTCTGGCTGTGAGTTCAACGACAAGGCCCCCAAGAGCAGAGCTACCAGGGACCTTCTGAAAGGCACGGAGTAGAGTGGGTACTGAGGCTGGGCCTGTTCAGAAGGCAAGCTAGAAAGCACAAGGAAACTTCAGAGAGGCCTCACTGGGGCCTCACAACCCCATACCCCCAACCCCCGGAGCCTGTGGCTGGGCCTTAAGGTGGGGAGCCCCTCGCCTGGCTGCTGGCAGGCCCGGGAGCAGCCGGCCAGGGACAATGTTCCCTGGGCTGCAGACAGCCTGGCTCCAGGCCCGCCTCCTGGTGCCCTCAACCTGACATCTTCTGGGCAGAGCTGCGGTGCCCAGGGAGCCGTGGGGATGGTGTTAGTAAACACGCTTTCTTGCGCCCAGCCTGGCAGGGCCTGTGGGCAGCGGGAGGGTGAAGATCTGGCAGCTCTCATGGCTGGGCAGGCGGATGGGAGGGCAGACAGGCGGGCTGGCCGCCCTGCACAGCCAAGCCAAGGCCCAGAACAGAGCAGCTGCTCCTGTCACCATGGAGACAGAGACTGAACAATGAGCAGCCAGCAATGTAGCATGGCCACCTTGCATGGAGGGGAAAGGGGGGCCGTGGGGAGGGAGGGGGGGCACACTCCCACCCGGCCTCACACACACACTCACACACATGCACACACATACACACACAGCCTAGTAGGCCTCCCTACAGGAGAGAGTCAGGAGAGTAGGAAGGAGAGAGAGAGGAGGTGAAGGCCATCCCAGCTTTCTGGTTGCAAAGTTAGGCAAAACTCTCACACTTTGATTTTGGCTAAATATACATTTAAAAAACCTACCCTGCTTTCCAGAGGATCGTGTGGTACCCTGGATTCCTGCGTAACAGGAGAAGGAAAGGGGGTTACTAATTAGCAGAAGGCATGTGGGATCAACCTGCCTTCTACTTAGAGGAGTAGCTGGGAACCTACTGGAACTTCGAGCCCCAGGAAATTAGAAGGATCCTTTTTTAAATGCGCCTAAATCCTGAGTAATGCCTCCTTGGAGATATTATGAAGAGGAGGCTCAAGGTTTTCGCCACGGCACGGAAATGGGGACCCTGGAAGTGCTGGCCCAGGTCCCCCGGCGGGCGCAGGCCACTGTGTCCAGAGGCCCAAGGGGCGATGGGATGTGAGGGTCGTGGGACCAGCGTGGCAGGAAAGCGGGGAAGGCTCTGGCCGTGGGCACACTGGGCACTTCCTGAGAGCTCCCCGCACATGGACAGGGAGAGGTGAACAAGTCCACGTGTCTTCCAGGGGCTCCCAGCATCCCCTGGGGGAGGTGGGCGGTCCATGGCCCTCCTCGTCTTGGGAACAGACACTCACCAACCAGCCACCGGGGCCTCTTCCCACCCCTCCCGTGTTTCTACGGTGAAAACCCAGGTCTGGGGGCACCTCAACCTCCCAGGAACCTATCCAAGGACTGACAATGCCCATCCGTGTCTCCATCAGGTTCTTACCTCCCTAGGAGGTGACTTGATTTCTGGTGGCTTTGCCCGACTCCTTCCTGCTTCCAAGCAGGTGGGTACCTGCTAGACAGTAGCAAGGACAGGCCCATTGGCTGGTTGGCATGATCCATTGTGAGAACTAGAAGGGACGTTTTAGGGAGCATGTTGTCACCCCCTCTTGCCCACCCCCAATTTGGATAGAACGTAAAGTGAATATCAGAGCTGAAAGGGAAAGCATCGCAGTCTGGCCCCAGCCGTCAGCGCGGGCTGCCGGACACAGGGGGTGGGGAACATGAGGAAGCGGGAGGTGATGACCATTTCTGGGGGGGGAGGGGGACGGATTTTAAAAAGTGAGCTGGAACCCGGTCAGCGTCACTCAGTGGGTAGAGTGTCGACCCTTGGACTGAGGGGTCCTGGGTTCGATTCCAGTCACGGGCACGTGCCTTGGTTGCAGGCTCGGTTCAAAGCCCTCATTAGGGCTCATGTGGAAGGCAAGCAATTGATGTGTCTCTCTCACACCGATGTTTCTCTCTCTCCCTCTCTCTCTCTCTCTCTCCACCCCCCTCTTCCACTCTTTCTAAAAATCAATGGAAAAATACCCTCGAGTGAGGATTAACAAGCAAAAAATAAAAATAAAAAAAGATCTGGAGAGAGGAAGCAAGAGAAACAGCACACCTTGGGGAGGGGGAAGGCGGCTTGGGAAGAAAAGGAAGCCTGGGTGGGAAGCGGTGCCTCCCAGTCATAAATCTCATCCATGGAGTCAGGTTCTAGCAGGTTCCAGCAACGGCAGGAAAGCCCAGCCGAAAATCCTGAAGGACCACCCTCAGCTTTCGGCACCTGAACCAGCAGGCAGGACCAAAGCTAAAACACAATGGATCGTCCAAGGAAGCAAGGATCCCGGGATGGAGCCAGACCTCCTTCCCGCTCCCCACCCATCCCACATCCCGCGCTGGAAGGTTCTGGGAGCTCTAGGAAGCCATCTGCGCTGGCTCAGAAGTGGCTGAGGGAGGATTAAAACCACGAAAGGAAGGATCAGAGAGAGACCGTCTCCCCCTCTAGAGCCACTTCAGGAGATGAAAAAAGCCAGGCGATTTTTAATCATCACAAATTGTTTGAGCCTCCAATTCCATCCTCTGAAGCCGGGCAGCCTCCCCTGGTTGCTGGCTGATGCTCAGGGGTCTCTGGTCCTGTGAGCTCACCCGCAGTGAGCCCACCTACATCTCCCTCCCCACTTCCTGGACCCCTCTGCCTATCCATCCAGGTCCCTGCCAGGCCAGGCCAGACCAGCCGACCCTGCTTATCTAAGGAGATCACATAAGACTCCAGGCCTCGGGGGTATAGCCCGCTGGCAAAACATATGGTGCATCGTAAATAGGACTTCCTTTTAGGAAATGAGCCGCTGTAATTAAATCCCCATTCATTTTTTTGTAACATACACACAGAGACAAACAGATCTTTATCCTTTGTAGGCTCAGAAGAGGAATGGCTTGTGGGAGACAGATTCTCTGGTGTCAACGCTTATAAAAGGCTTCCTAGACCCAGGTGGAGGGAGAACGTGGAATTCTTAAACCCACGGCTGGCCCACGGGTGTGAGGGGTTTTCTCTCTCTCTCCCCACTCCACCCCGGGACAAGCCAGGGAACATTCTGGAATGGAAGGATGTGTTCGGCCCAAATTTGGGCACAGGAAGTGATCTCCTCTTCCCATCCCACAGTCCTACACCAGAGCAAACTCAGGAACAAAGATTAAATTAGATTTATTTCAATTAGGTTTAATTTGATTCGGTTCAAATGAGCACCGGCTGTGAGCTGTGCACTGGGCGAGGCGCTGGGAGGAAGAAGACAGGCAAGGGGGACCCTGGGGGCCCTAGAGGATGCTGGCCCCACACGGGGCAGTGGTTTGTTCCACAGGGTCCAGGGAGGGTCACTGGGGTGATGGAGGTGGGTAGCATTTCCTTCACCAGGGAGGAGAGGTGTGACTTCAGGAAACAGAACAACCTGCTGAGATGTGGCCCGGATGTGAGTCATGAGACTCGGGGCAGATAAGGCTGCAAAAAAGAAGCAACTGGAAGCGCATCCTTTTGGAACCAAGATCTAATATTTGATTTCCTCCGAAATGGAATCGTGTTTCATGAGGCATCTGTAGTGTTACACACGGTAGGGGGGAAAGCCCTAAACTAAGCTAACACTTTCTTCCGCTGATGGGAGTGAAAGGCACTGAATCAGGGAGGTGGTGTGCGGCTCTCCTCTCTCCGAGGTGAAGAGATCCAGGGATCAGCCTCCAGTCATTTGCAAACCCACAAAATTGCGAACACCAGGGGCCCTTCCCTGTAGTTAGAGCATCTGAAATCAGTGGAAAACCACAACACTGCTTTGAGATGTAAATGGTCCTCACTGGGCTGGGCTCCTCCACAATTCCCATTGTTATCTCCACAAAACGCCCTGGGCTGTCAGCGGGGCCTTGGCTGGTTCACCCCCAAAGAGGTTAAACCCCAGATTCGGAGGCTTCCTATTTATTAGGCAGAAAGTGCGTCTCCACCCGCAGAGATCAAGTCCCAGGAGGAGGGCAGGCCTTGTCACAGAGGGTTCAAGACCTGGTTTGGCCCTAGCCAGTTTAGCTCAGTGGATTGAGCATCAGCCTGTGGACTGAAGGGTCCCGGGTTTGATTCCAGTCAAGAGCACATGCCCGGGTTGCGGGCTCAGTCCCCAGTGTGGGGCGTGCAGGAGGCAGCCGATCGATGGTTCTCTCTCATCATTGATGTTTCTCTCTCTCTCTCCCTCTCCCTTCCTATCTGAAATCAATAAACATATTATTTTTTTTAAAGACCTAGTTTGCCTTCTTTGAATCCTGACTCCAAAGCATATTAAAGCTGTGTGACTTTCAGCAAAGTACCTAACCTCTCTGTGCTCCAGTTTCCTCCTCTGTAAACTAGGGAGGATAACAAGGCAATACCCGCCTCCTAGAGTGGTTGTGTCCGGTCGTGCGGATCACATGATATAACCTGTAAAGCACGGAAGACAGGGTGAGGTGCATTGTAAGTATTCTGAGTGTTTGCTGTTGTTATTACTGTTGTGGAATGAAGGTTCAAGTCGCTCTACAGAGACTATGAGGTAGGGGCAGAAAAAAGCCATTGTAAATGAAGAAGATTCTAGGTTAATTCTTGGCACCTGGACAGATTTCAAAAAGAAAAACGTACCTTCTGAGTGGTGTGTACCTTCATTTAAAGATTAGGAAGCTGAGGCCAGGTACATTGACCAACATCACACACATCACAAGACACACCCCCATTCTCCTCCTCTGTGACCTCTGCCGCCTCCGTGAGCTGCTCCGCAGTTTACAGAAGGCTCTCAGGAAGATGGTTCTAATCTGGCCCAGAGCAGAGACTAGTGGGCCCATTTCACAGAGGAGAAAAACAAGGCTCATCAAGAGGTGAAGTGACCCTGCCGTGAAGATGCAGCCAGCACACAGAATGGGCGTTAGTGCCCCCTCCTCTGTGTCGTCCACACAGCATGCTCTCTGGCTCACCCCCTGCACACAGCTCATACCCCACCACAGCCTGCCTGGCGCTGGTGCTTCCTGTGGCCAAGCAGCTCAGTCCCACTCTCTGTCTACCCATGGACAGTCTCTGTCTCCAGGACCCAGTTTCTTGTGAAAGGGAAAAAAAGGCTCTATGGAAAGTAGTCTCACAGAGCGATCTATTAGCCTGTTTTATCCTGCTGAACCCGGGAGACACACGTGCAGAAAGAGGCGCGGAAATCAGTGTGTGCTTCCGGGCGCCCAGCAGAATGAGACGGGAACCTGGTAGATGTCCTACATGCTTCCACTCAATCCTACCACACCCTCCTCTGTAGGCCTGTGGCTGTCTGAGCAAGGATCTGCCTCTCCCATCAGACTGGGACTCACCTCCGTGGCCCAGTGCCCAGGAACACAGGAGGGTCTCGGTGAAAGCTTCCACTCAATCCTCCAACATCCATCTCTTGCCATGGATCACGTTACTTCTCAAATACGTATCATGAATCACTTTAAAGAAGGGGAAGGTCATTTTGAGTTTCAAAAACTGTCCACCTGGCCAGTGTTTACAAGAGGAGGATGGAGGGGGGGTGGTCGTTCTAATGTCAGTGTGGCACTTGCTCCGTGTGTGACCCCAGGAAGCCCCCTCTCCCCAAGCCTGGCTTCTCCCCCCTGCAGAATGCTGGTGCCGGCCACACCCTGCCAGGGACTCCTCCCGGCCTCCAGGGTCTGTGCTCCTATCCTCCGGTCTGACTACGGAAACCAGGCCGTGTTCCTTCACATCCCACCTGGAGATGCACCAGAAGGAGCAGAGGCCACAGACCAGGAGCCTCGGGGAAGTCCCTCCCGTCCTAATGCTGGAGTTTGCTGAGAAGCCTTCTCAGCTGGAATGCAGGTAAATGATTAAAACGTGAGAGGGCATTGTCCTGGCTTTTTCCCTCCTGCGGTCGGTCATTCAATCCCAACGCCCCGTGTGAAACGTATTCCTGTTTGCATGGGGGAGGCCCATAGGTTTCTAATTCTTCGGTGGGAAACAAAGGCCCTCATTCACTAACCAGTAACTCAAGAGGGTCGTTTCTGCTCTCGCCAGTCAGAAAATGTTGTCTGGCCACGAGATCTCATCATCGAACTCAAGAGGCAAAAAGAGAGCTCTTTTTACACGGGGTCCCTTTCATAGGCGGGGTGTTTGCATTTCCCTCCTCCTGAATGCGGGCTCGGGTTGGGTTTAGGGAGCACCACCCCGAGCCAGGGGTTCTAATGACAAGACAATGAGCAGGGAGGACTCTATTGGTCGCACAAGGGCTTGTGTTACCGAAAGCAAAGTGACTTGGCCATTTGTTTGGGGAAGGAAGACCTGGCAGTTGGCTTCACCAGCTCGCTGAGGAGTGACTTCACACATACATGGGACAGAATCCTACCTCATGGACAAAAGTCCCCAGAGGACACTCCCATACGAAGGCAGCCAACGTATGGCCCAAAGAATGCATTCGTGGAAGACAAATGTGTCACCGTCCAGTGACTCCTCAAGTATGTGCGAGGGGATTACGTTCTCAGCGGGGACCATAACCTAAAAGGGTGTCACCTGGCTGTGTGCCCCGCAGTTTGGTTAGCACCGAGGAGTTTGAGAGGCACTGGGGGAGGCCTGGCATGTGGGGTGGGACCAGCACGCCCACATAAGTGAAAGTGCCCCCCAAAACTCTGACCCTGTCTTCCGCCGGCTTGCAATTTTGTGAGGGAATCAGCTGACTCCTTATTTGCCTCAAATACAGTGAAGAATTTGAAAAAGCCTTGAAAAGGGTCAAAACAAATAATGACAAGAATCCCAAGGAGGAAGTAAGCACAGCTGATTGCAGCTTCAGGAATGTTTTTAAAAATGAGTGGGTCTGGGAGGGTCTGGAGCAAGGACCCACTGGCACGTCTGCAAAGACTGAAATGTGCTGCTGGCTCCAACCAACACTGTAGCCACTCGCCACGGGGCTGCGGAGCGGGGGGAGCGTGGCTAGTGGGACTGGGGACCTGCGTTTTATCTGCTGTGTACTTTTCTCTTAAATTTAAAAAAAATACTTTTACATTTTTCTCGTGGTAAAATACATATAACCCGAAATCGACCACTCTCACCGTTTTTAAGTGTGCAGTGGAGTGGCCTTGAGCTCAGTCATGGCGTGGTGCACCCCTATGCATTTCCCAAAGTGTTCAGCACCCTGAACTGAAACGTTATTCCCATTAAACAGTCCCTCCCCACCTCTCCCCACTCCCCCAGCCCCTGGTGAGCTCTATTCTCCTCCTGTCTCCGTGAGAAATGCTTCTTCTAGAAACCTTGTATAAGTGAAATCATACAAGGTTTGTCCTTCCTTGTCTGGCTTATTTTACTTAGCAGAACGCTTCCAAGAGGTATCCAGGCTGTAGCATGTGTCAGAATTCCCTTCTCTTCTTTTTTAAGCCCTCACCTGGGATATGTTTTTATTGATTTGTAGAGCGAGAGGAAGGAAGAGAGAAAGAGAGAGAGAGAGAGAGAGAGAGAGAGGTGAGGGAGAAACAGTAATCGGTTGCGTCCAGTATGTGCCACAACCTAGGTATGTGCCCTGATTGGGACTCGAACCTGAAACCTTTCGGTGTACGAGACGGTGCTCCAACCAGCTGAGCCAGCTGGCCAGGGCTCCTGTGCTTTTTAAGGCCGATCAATATCCTATGGACATAGGCCAGCCACATTTTGTTTACTCATTCATCTGCTGATATTCTATTTCATTTTAAATCACTTCAATGTGACTAGCCACAGGCAACGGGTGGCTACTGCACGGGACACTATGGGCGTGTAGGACGCGGGCACATCCGTGCGTTGGAGTAAGTGTGAGTGAGGTGTGTGTGTGTGAGCGCGTGCATGCTTGCACACACCGAGCTGAAGAGGCGGTGCTGGAATGAGGAGAATTCACAGGGAAGGAGTCCTGCTGAGCGCAGACCCCGGCTGCGGGGAAGGGGGGTGGCGGGAAGGCCTTCGAGGAAGCCCAGCTGAAGGTGCTGGTGGCTGAAACACAAGGCCTGTTCAGAAGGGAGGAAATAAGGCCAGAGAGAGAGGTTTGGCCAGGCTGTGGATCGTCTCCAATGCCAGGCTCGCAAGCCGGAATTCTTTCCAAATGGCCTTTCTTTATTTGCGCAGTTGTGATATTCCGTGGCTCTTCACAGCACCGTCTCCGCGATTACTGTATGAAGCCTCGGGACCAAATGCTGGGCAAGTAGCCGCCGGGTGACACCTGAGAGAGAACAGCAGGTCCAACAGCTGCAGTCGGAGCAGGGAAGTCAGACGGGGAAAATGATGGTTCGAGTGACAGGGAGACCCTCGCTGCACCCGAGGACTTGCTGGAGGCGGCCTTCACAGAGTTCGCTCCCTGAGGGCACGACAAATGGAGCTAATGAATAGTTGAAACGGGCATTTGCAGCTCTCCCAGGCCCGTGCTGACAGCGGCGAGCAAAGCAGGACTGTGGCTCCTTGGAGGGCCTAACCTACAAGGTGCCGGTCGGTTCTCCCGGACTGGTTCAAGCAGAGTAGGGAAAAGACCCTAGACTTTCCAGGGGGGGCCTTGAAAGAAAGACGTGGTCCCCTCATCCGTCAGACGGAAATTCCTGGCGGGTCTTTGTAAAGCGCCTCACCCCGCATCTAGAAGCCACAGGAACACGAAAACGTGGGAGGGGGGGAGGGTGCGAGTCTTTGAAATCATACTGTTTACGTAACCACCAAACACAGACCCCAACGGGCAAAATGTTGTCAGGGTGCAGGACATCTTAGGGGGTGTGACCTAGTGGTGGGAAAAAGATAATAGGCCTCCTCGGTCAACGTTTTATGGCCTCCCTGCATCTCAAAGGGGATGGCTGTAAAGTCCCTCTCTGTTCCAGGCCCCCACTTGGAGCCTCCGCTCCATGAGCTGCCTGCTCCTTAGAACTTTATCCTCAGATGTGCCAGCGTGAGAGAGCAGTCAGGCCAGGGAGAGCAGGAAGAATCCAAACCCAGAAACCAGACATGCCTCCTGGATGGTACCAGGCATGCAAGAAGATGGAAGGTGCAGATCAAGAGAGAAGTCTTGTATTCTCATGACCTCCACTTGGTAGATGTGGAAACTGAGAGTCAGAGAGATTTTCTTTTATTTTATATATTTTTATTGATTTCAGAGAGGAATGGAGGGGGAAAGAGAAATAAAAACATAAATGATGAGAAAGAGTCATTGATCAGCTGCCTCCTGCACACACCACACTGGGGATCAAGCCCACAACCCAGGCATGTGCCCCGACCAGGAATTGAACCGTGACCACCTGGTTCAGAGGTCGAGGCTCAACCACTGAGCCACACTGGCTGGGTGACTCAGAGAGATTTTTGTTTCCCTTAAGAAGATGGAAAGAGAGAGAGTTAGAGACTAGAGCAGCAACTCAGATGGATCTCCTGCGAGTTGAGAGGACATGTCCACCTCACTCTGCCGTGCCCAGCTCACTTCTGCCTGTGAAGGGGACAGCAAACACTCGGTAACTGGCTGATGGCAGGCCCATGAAGGGCCCTAGGGCCTTGGAAGACATGAATTCAGCAGACTCTGCAAGAAAGGGCTACTGTGAACTTTTTACTCTATTTCTAGGGGATCTTAGAAGTCAGATCACCCCATTATTTGAAGATGTGGAAACTGAGGTTCAGAGATAGGAAGTGACTCAGGAAATCGCTGGCAAAGCAGAGATTCTCACCCCATTGCTCTTCCCTCTGCCATAGGAAAAGGCCCAAGAAAATGCAGAGATGGGTTTTCCCCTCTTGACCTTGGCCCGGAACCTCTCCTTGTGTCTCTGGTTGGCAGACTCTGCAGAAGGAAGAGCATCACGGGAGGCCCTCCAGGGAGCCCTCACCCCCTTCCAGGACCTCTTGAACTCTGTGTTGAGAAAAAGGAGATCGAAGTCACACCTGGAGATTACAATGGCAGGTGCTGACCCTTCGCTGGAAAGCAGGGTGTTTGCTAAATTAACCCAGAAAAAGGATGGGGGAATCACAAGTAAGGGACTTTCTAAAAGTTACAATGCTCTGCAAGGCCACCAGTAAATGTCAGATCACAGTGTGTGTGTGTGTGTGTGTGTGTGTGTGTGTGTGTGTGTGTACACATGCACTGGCAATCAGAAATTGCACTTGCATGGTGTTTTATAAATTTTAAACCATTTTTGTACCCACTCAATCATTTTTATCCCATAGAATGCATTGATAGCCACAGGACTATTAATATTTATTTTTTCCCGTATGTTTAAACTTTAGTCTCAAATGAGTCCCATTTTCCGTCATTCTCTGCTTTCCTATAACTTGCCATTTCCACACAAACTGAGTTGCTTCAGCCCCCCCAAAGCTTTGTTTGTTCTTTCCTGGCCTTCTGGAATGTCTTCCTTCAATATTGTTTTTCTCCCCTGATTCTCTCCTTCTTATCTAGGAGATAAGTGCCGCTTCCTCCAGTGAGCTCTTCCCCCTCCCCATTGGCCACCACCCAGGTCTAGACTGCAGTTTTTCAGGGCAGGGCCTCGGCTGGACTCAGGTCTGCACCCCCACGCCTGGCACAGTGGTTGGCATAGCACAGACACGGCAACAGAGTGTGACTGCTGAGGAAAGTGACCCCAGAGAGCTTGACGATTTGCTCAGCCTCCAAAAGTAAATTCACCCCAAATTTGTTTTCAGATCAGTTACTCCCAGCCCAGGGTAGCAGAGGAGCAGAGGGTTACCATTCAGCACCAGGGTCTGACCCACTTTGCAGCTAGACAGCCCTTTACAGGGAGTTCCTGCTTCCCTCATATATATATATATATATATATATATATATATATATATATATATATATATATTATTGATTTCAGAGAAAAAGGGAGGGGAGAGATAGAAACATCAATGATGAGAGAGAATCACTGACCAGCTGCCTCCTGCAAGCCTCCACTGGGGATCGAGCCAGCAACCCAGGCACAAGCCCTGATTAGGAATTGAACAATGACCTCCTGGTTCATAGGTCAATGCTAACGTTCAACCACTGAGCTACCCGGTCAGGCCCTGCTTCCCTGTTGACCCTGCTGGGTCCTGAGCCCCAGCAGCCTCTCTGCGTGGGGCCCACAGCACAGGGATAGTATTTCCTCTCCTACCCCTTTAGCAGAGAAACAGCCGCAGAGGAATCTGGAAGCTCAGAAGTGCCCACGTCTTTCCTGCTGTATCCATTTTTAATTGTGCCGGGAAGGGTCACAAAGGATGTCTGGGGTGTGCATCCATCCCGGGCTCGGGTTTTAGCCTGCTTCCTTCCTCATTCCCAATAGCTCCTCCAGCGCCCTGTCATTATTTCTAATCTCATTTTGCGTTGAAGTGAACGTTTCAAAGACTCCAATTCCTTCACTGTGTTTACTTAGGCACAGGTAATACTATAATCCAGGATGATGCTTTTGAAAGTAATTGTCTTGTAAATATTTGTCTGGCAAATCCTAATTGGTTACTGGGTTACTTGAAGGAAAAATCCTTTTGGTTGAGTCATGATGCTGTGACATTCTTCAGACCATTCACAATGTACCTTCAACACTTGTGCGAAGCCTCAAGGAGCGGAGGTATTCATGGGACCCAGGACGGCTAACGTAGGGACCTGCTTCCTCCAGGAGCTCAGAGTGGAGAGAGGAGAACAGGTGTAGATAGTTAGAGAAACACAAATGAATTATTAGAAGGACACGGGCAGGAGGAATAATCATTTGGATCAAAGGAAGCAGTGTGAGTATGAAACTTGGAGTGAAACTTGGTCAAATGGAGATGAGAGAGAAGAAGGGGAGATCATTTGGACCCCAAGGGACTAAGGTGCGGCAGGGCTGGTGAGACCTGGGAATCGGGCAGGCAGAGAGTCTGAGGGCTTTATCCCTGATTCAGTGTGAACGATGGAGGGAGAAATTGAAAGGAAAGACCAAGGGATGCCTTTCAAGGTTAGTGAGAATGGAATGCTACCTTCCTGTCCAATGCCTGTCCCACAGAGTGGAGCCAGCTTGCAAAGCAAGTCATTGATTGGTCATTGGTCACTCTGGCCCTTCAGCTGAAGTGGCCTTTCTGGACATTTAATGAAATTTAAGGTTCAGGGCTCTCAGTCTACTGACTCCTTCCAAGGCCATAGCAACGGGCTCACCTGGTTTTATGAAACTTGCATAAGGAAGCTATTTTA
This sequence comes from Corynorhinus townsendii, assembly GCA_026230045.1. Taxonomy (NCBI): domain Eukaryota; kingdom Metazoa; phylum Chordata; class Mammalia; order Chiroptera; family Vespertilionidae; genus Corynorhinus; species Corynorhinus townsendii. Next base: position 165,365,136 of record JAPDVU010000007.1, read on the forward strand.
ATCCTACAGAGCCACTGCCACTGTTGGGTGGGGAGGGGAAGTCAGAGTGAGAAAGAACGCATTCTTGATGACTCGCCTGGGATCATGCCAGTCTAGTCATGAGGATTCACGCCCGGCTCTCCCCCTTCCTGAAACTCGGAGCCATGGGGACCTCTAGCCTGTGGCTCCCACGCCAGTGACTGTGTTTCTGACCCCACTCTGGTTCTTTTCTAGTGTGAATATTCTAGGGTCCTAGTTCCGAACAGCCACTCCAGAAATGTCTTGTATGCAGGACAAGTTCTCAGAGTCCTCAGAGCCATAAACGCATACGTTAGAGTAGAAAGCAGGGAACGTGAGACAGGTCTAACATCCCCAAGTTTCAATTCAGCATGTGTAGACTGGGCACTTCCTCCCATCCAGGCCCTGGCTCAGGGCTACAAGTCAGGAGAGGACCACGGCCCTGCCCTGCAGAAGCCCGTGTTCTAGCCGGGCCGACAGTTGTGTGAGAAGGACAGGAGCTTTGCCACAATGAGATGGGGCTTTAGAATCCAGATCTCCTGCCTCTTGACCCAAGACTGTGAAATGTTCATGATGAAAGAGGCATCCAGGAGCCACCTAGTTCCCTGCTAGCTTCATAGTAAGTCAGATAGAGCAGATGTCCAGGGACCTGGACCTGCCACTGCTGGTCTTCAGCGTTTCCCATCACATTGGAGATTTTTATTTTTTTTTAAATAAGCATTAAATGGGACTTATTGTGTGTCAGGAACTGTCCCAGGAAATCTGTTGACTAATTCAATCCCTATAATAATACTAGAGGTGGGTGGCATTAGCCTCCCCTCACAGAGGGACATACAGAGACATGGAGAGATTAAGGACTTGCCATGATCCTGGAGGTAGGGAGAGGCAGAGTGGGGCCCAATCCAGGCAACCTGGCTTCGGAGCCTGTGATTCAGCCACTGGGTTATGAGCTGATTCTAATGCAGAGAAGCTTCTGGGCCATCCCCAGCCAGGCCAGAGTTCGGGGGAGCTAAAGGGCCCGGTTAGGTGAAAGGAAGGTGTGAAGTGGGGCAGATTCTTGAAGGAAACTCCAGCAACATGGGTGGCAGGTCCCTGGACATGAAGGTGGGAGTCTCACTGTGAATCTGGGCCTGAAAGTCACAGGACGTCTCTGCACCTCCACTTCCTCACCTGAGAAATGGGGACAGAGTCCCAGCCTACCCTCTATGAAGTGCCGAAGACGGGTGTCATTCCATGTCAGAAAGGTCTTTGCAAAGAGGAGGGAAGGAGCGGGGAGCAGGGGAGCAGTGTTCAAACAGGGAGAAAAAATGAAAAAACAGAATTTTAGCCAAGAGACGCTCCTCCCTTGGGTTCCCCCAGGGCATCTGATGGCTGCTTCAATTAAACACATTTCTGGGTAAGAAGGTTCATGTTTCAGATTCTGCGATGACAAATGTGAACAACTCTTGGAAAGGCCAAGCCAAACACAGACTCTCCTGGTTTCTTTGTAGGGAGATGCCAGAGGCGGGCGAGTCAGGGGCACACGCTGTGGATTGTTGGGAGTCCCAGGCCTCGGGATGCCCTTGAGCTCCACTCCCAACCCAGACACTGTTCCCATGCCCCCCAAGTTCACTGGGAGTTACAGGGAGTCTTCTTCAACAGAATATGCTCTATTTCAAGGTACACAATGCGAGTCATGATTCACAGCTCCCAAAAGAATCAAAAGAATTCATTAAAACAGTTAAAATGGAACATCCAGCTTCTGTAGTGCTGGCTTTTCTCTCTCCTGAGGACCCAGGCACTGAAGGGCCAGGAAAGCACCACACACGTGCCCATTAGCCTGAGGATTGGGGCGGGTGGGATGGAGGCAGGCAGTCAGGGCAGTTGGAGAAGAGGGCAGATGCCAGAGGGAGGTACTCCCTGACCCAATCCGCTGATAGAAGTTCTGAGATCCTCTTGAGTCTATTGGCAGATGTGGTCTCCCAGAGTATTCTGGGAATCTGTGACACTGTCTCTCCTGTTCTTGTCCCTGTCCCTCTCAGGTTATGGCCTTCTTCTGTAGGATGCCCCTTCCTCCAGGAAGCCTCCCATGATCATCAGGTGGGAGATTTTATGAGAGCCCTCATTACCTTGTGTTCAATCCATTCCCAGCATCGATCGCGCTGTATTATAACATCTAGTCCACGCCTGTTGGTCTCTCCCCACTAGACTGCAAGGTCCCTGAAGACAAAGACCATCCTGGGAACTCTGTTGCCCCAGGACTGAGCCCAGGGCCTGGCATAGAGCAGACGGCAAATAAAACTTGTCTGACCTGAACCCCCCTGTATGGAGTTGATGTGTGACCCCTAAAACGGTGTGTGGAGGTGTTAACCCCCAGAGTCCTGGAATGGGATTCTTTTGGAAATTGAGTCCTTGCCAAGGTGCGTTAAGAGAAGGTCGGGTAGAGCAGAGTGGACCCCTAATCCAATATGACTGGGGTCCTCCAAGAAGGGGGAGATTGAGACAGAGACACAGAGGGATGCCCTGTGAGGGCACAGACTCAGAGAGAACGCCATGAGAAGGTGAAGGCGGTGACATGCGGACCAGCCAAGGAATCCTACGGATTGCCCGAGTCCACCGAAGCTAGGAGAGAAGCGTGGAGCAGGCTTGGAGAGAGCAGGGCCGGGGGCCACCTCGATTTCAGACTTCAGCCGGAAGTGTGAGAAATACAGCTCTGTTGTTTTAAGCCACTCTGTTGGGGGCACTTTGTTGTGGCAGCCTTAGGAAACTGTTACACTCCCACCCCCACCTGCCTCCTCTCCTGCCCAGGTCCTTCCCCTGAAGCAAGCACTGGCTCTGAAAGCCCTCATTTCTGAACTCTTCTGCTCCTGGGGGCTCTCTCTCCTTCCACAGAGGGCCGGCTCATGGGAATGGGAGTTTATTTTAAGCTACAGTATTGCAAGTGGCCTGGAGGATGCGGTCAGAATCCAAATCCCATAAGAAGGCGTTTTCAATAACCAAAGACCGAGAGAAATCCTCGCTATCCAGCAGCAGGCAGAGTGACCGGCAGCCGAGGGCAGGCCTCCGTCCTCACCTCCCAGGGCATTTCCCAGTCCCCCAGGGAGGCCCGGCGCCAGGGAGCAGCAACCCCCGGTGCTGAGATGACAGGAAGCCGGGTGGCATAATCTGTCCTCCACCCCACAAAAGACAGGAAATCCAGAGCTGAAGGTTGAAAATCTGACCTCCGCTCACCCCTGCATTGTGTCAGGCCCAGAGTGAAAGAACAGGCTGCACAAAGGCCTGTAAAGAAAGCGATTAGGGCCTGGCCCCTGGAAGGAGAGAGAGAGACACGGGCCCAACCCGAGCTGCCCCGGCTCCAAAGGCTGGAAGGACTTGCCCACTGTTTCTGAGAATGGCCTCCCCCTGTCACCCCGGGTCCCTGGGAAGGGGTGCGCCCAGGGCTGGTCCAGGGCTGACTTAGCAAACCAGGCTTCCGGAACACGAAGAACAGGCTCCCGCTCAGACTCCAGAGGAGTAGGGGTCCTTTGCTGGGCTTGACCTCAGTTTCAGCATTTGTAAAATGGGAATCACCTCTACCCTCTCTGGGGCTGATTGTGTGAGGTGTGAGTCGACTGTCTGATATTCATAACATAGTCTTGCTTGTTTGCTTAAAGGAGACTCTTGAACAGACATATCAAACTGCCCTTTCCAATTCCAGTCATTCTGCACCAGGATGGTTGATGCAATTGTTCAGGTCACGTCCTCCTGAGGGGTAAGGGGGGCTGATGTCCAGCTGCATTCTGTCCTCACGCCATGCACACTGGGGGGGAGAGGGGGGGTGCGGGGCTGCATCTGCCTTGGAGGAGAGGAAACCTTTCTCTAACCCCTGCAAAGATGCCACATAGCCCATCGGCAGCACTGCAGGTGAGAAGCAATGAGGAACCCATCGCATTCCAACAATTGGTTGTTCTCAGATTCTAAGTGTCCACGGATAACCCAAGATTGTCTTGCTTTGGATACGATGAGAAAAGATAGTAGTCCACTCTCAAGCAGGTGGTTCTCGGGTTTTTTTATGGACATGGCCCGAATACATTACATCATCAGTTTGGGGACATAATGCTAACAAGAACACACCCTGTCACCAGGTTTGTGGGAAGATGGTTCCTTCTACCCATGTCAGGGATGTAATGATCATCTTCAGATTACTGGAACTAGAGAAGAGCTCAGACAGAACACAAAGATTCTCACTTAAGGGATTGATATGGAGAACGCCATTCAATGATTTATTCCCCACTCACTGTTTGCCTACTATGTGCAACACCTGAGAAGACATGGAACACACATTCTTCATCGAGAACCCCTTACTCCTAGTAAGAGAAGGAAGACCCAAATACAACTACTCATAGCATATAATAAAAATTAATAACCTAACAAAGATACAAAACAGGCACATTCACATCAATTTATGTGTATATGGAAAAATCTAGAAAGATATACACCAACACTTTAATAGTGGTTCTGCCTGAAAATTGGATTACTAAAATGAGAGTCTTCTTTCTCTTTTATATTTTTCTTTATTGTGTAATTTTTTCATAGTGTCCATGGGGGAGAAAGGTGGGGGAGTTATTTTCATTTCTAACACAAAGGAGTAGGAAAAGCGCTGGGTGAGGTTAGAGGAGAAGAGTGTGAAGGTCTGTGAAGAAGGTGCCCTTCATCTGGGCTCTGGAAGACAGGTGGGCTGCAGACCTGCCAGCCTGGGGACATGTGTGGAGCGGAGAGAGACAGCTCAGGGTCAGTCTGGCTGGAGGTGAAGAAACTCTAGAGGTGGCCTCGCTGAGCCAAAACCAGGCCTCCCAAGGCCCAGGTCTCCCCACCATGTCCAGGAGTGCTTGGAGGCCTCCTTGGGGAGCAGGCACGATGCTGCTAGTTACTACGATCGAGAAGCACCATCGAGGTTCCTTTGCAAGGATGAAATGCATCTACATAGTTTGCTCGCCAAGTCACACAGGACCTAATCGTGTCCCTCTTCTTCTGAGACCCCTTGGCCCATCTCCCATGGTCTGGAGGGCAGTCCTTTGGCCCAACCCATCCGTCTCACCTGCTGCTTCCAGATGCACTTGAGCCCTGAACATGCCTGCCCCTCCATGCTGTTCCATTCGGGCTGCCCCCTCCACCCACAAGGCTCCTCTCTCTTTCCGCACCAGGCCGATCCTATCATCCTTTAAGGCCACTTTGTCTCCGCAGGGGGAAGGCTCCCCATGTTCCTGTCCCACTTCCTGCACCCCCTCCTCTGGAAATTGTCTGGGTTCACATCTTACTTCCTGTTAAGGTCGCCGAAGGAGGAAGGCACAAGGCCGAAAGTAAGGGATTATAAGTTTATTAGGTCATCTGGAAAACCAGATGGGCTGAGCCCCAAAATGGTGCCAGCACAGGGATGGGGAGTCAGAGATTTTAAAGGACTTTAGACCAGGGGTGGTCGCGGGCGGGTTGGGAGGCAGCAGGGGAGGAATTCTCTGGGCCAGTGGTCCGAAGGGAAAGATAATGGTCTTAGCAAGTGGGATGTGGTCTAAGCGAAAGGGAATGTCGTTATGAAGTTGTTCAAAGGTCAGTTGCCAGGGGAGGGGTGTTGGTTCAATTATTTAAAATCAGACCTAACACCTCCCTTCCCATGTGGTCAGTCACCTGCAGTGCCACTCTCTCCTCACGTGCCCTCCCTCTCATCCACGTGCACACGCGGGTTGAGCAGGAGAGCGTGGAGTTTTGCATCTCCCCGTGAAGCCCACGAAAGGAGGGCGGGTGGTACACGGTTCAGGAGAGGTCAGAAGCCTGGCAGTCCATAAAAGCGGCCATTTTTAACAGACAGAAATCAAACCAAGATTGCATTTCTACTCCCGAACGCCTTCAGTGATCATGCAACGGGGTGTCCTTTCGTGGGTGGTGGGGAGCAGAGTGTGTGGGAGCTCCAAGTCTTTGCAGAGGGGACCCCGAACTGCAGCCATTCTCCACCAGGACAGCCTCAGGGGTGGACTCTCCCAGGGCCCTCCCCCACCCCTTGTATAATAAGGGTGCCATCTGCATATTGAAGAGTCCCCACAAAGCTCTCACTCCCAGGCCCTTTGTCCCTTTGCTTAATAATATGCACATCCATTAACATGACAGATCCTCTCCCCTTCAGGGGGCCTGGGACTGGGAGGATCTTCAGCCCCTCAAACCAGGTTTTGCAGAATATATAAACTGTTGCTCTTGGGAATTCATTGTGGGTTCTCCCCAAAAGCTAAATATGGGTAAACACCTCTTCAAAAGTCCCCGAAGAGGTTTGCTTGACTCTCCACCCTGTTCCTTTTTCAAAGGCCAGGACACACCTTCACATCCTGAGGAATGGCAGCCCCTACCCCCAACTGAAGTAACCAAGATGGTTTCACAACGGCCAATAAAGGAAGACACCCCAGCGGGTAGCGAACCCCACTGGGCGCGTTCAGGGCAGAATCCTCGCAGGGTCCTCACCCAGAGAGCGGAAGTGCAAGACCATTTTGAGGGGCCTGAACTTGCAGCTTCTCTGATGAAACAGCCTGGCGACCCACAGGCTCACAAGAGGATTTTATTCTGTGGTGCCCAGAAGCAAGCCCAGTCTCTGAGAGCCTCAGGGCGGCCATGCCCGGCCACCTGGGGCTGCTGCATACTTGGAAAACTGCTCCTTGCAAAGACCTGAAGAATGAAGGCAAGTCATGAAGGCAAGATTAGAAGATGGAGCCCAGCACCACAGTCCTGCTTCTGAAGCGCTATTATCCTCATCATCATGATTTAGAAGGAACTCCAGAGCCTCAGGGGACTGGGCAGGCCTGCGGACTCCTGGTGCCCAGCATCCGTGTGGGATCCGCCACCTTCACATTCATTGTCCCCCGTGGTCACTGGCCAAAGGAAGACCTCTCTCCTCATGGCACAGCCTCAAGGTCACTTGGCAGTGTTTCCAGAGCTCAAAGCCGTGTGCTGGACACAAAGACGGTGTTCTGTTCTGTCCAGGCCCTCCTTGCAGGGCAGACTCTTCCACGCGGCCGGGCTGAGCACTGGGGAGTTTCAGCCTCCTGGGTAGGGAGCCTCATCCAGTTGGTCAACCAGGTGAGAGGGACCCTCACCCTGGCTTGCCAAACTGTTTCCCAGACTTCCAGTTGGTTCTTTTGTGTGAGTGATATATATACTAGTATATATATTATTGATTTCAGAGAGGCAGGGAGAGGGAGAGATAGAAACATCAATGATGAGAGGGAATCATTGACTGGCTGCCTCCTGCACGACCCCTACTGGCAATTGAGCAGGAAACCCAGGCATGTGCCCCGACTGAGAATCAAACTTGACCTTCTGGTTCATAGGCTGATGCTCAACCACTGAGCCACGCTGGCTGGGCAGGGCTTCCAGTTTTAACACTGAGACAGTCAGAGACAAACTGACCACCCTAGGCAAAGAGGGAGAGAGAAGCCACAGCCTGCCAAAGGATGTCCCCCTCAAGTGAAAGCACTGCAGAGAAAGTGCTAGAATAGCAGCAAACATTATAATAAGCATGTGATGGCTGTTTCCACTCCAATTACCCAGCCCTCAGCATCCACACCACCCTGAAGCCAGGGCTTGATTAGGGCCGAGTGCCGTTTCTTTGCTCCAACATTTTCACGTCGTGGTTGGTCACAGTGGACAAGGGAAACGTCCTCCATGGCCTTCCTGCCAGCAGAACCCAGGGCCACATGACAGGGCCGCCTCCGTACACAGCCAGCCCAACAGAATGGAGGCTCCCACCACAGTGACACATTGACATGTGCACATTTATCCCCCAGAGGAATTTCCAAGTGAGGTAACTCCCCAGGAGAAACAGCCTCCAGAAGTGTCAAACGAAATGTAGTCACAGCCAGCCCGGAAGTTTACAGTTCAAGACATCCATGCACGCCTCCAACTGCACTCTTTTAATGAGATGTTTGGGGGAGAGGGTTTCTGGCAGAAAGAGGATTTTCCCTCAAGACACGATACAGTATTAGTTCAGCACGTTCAGAAGAAGGACCAGCTCAGGACAGGAAAGATGTATTCCAAAGGCAATGGAAGCATTTACAATGGTAAACTCGGCTCTCAGCCCTGCCCTCTTTGCCAACAAAGACAATGCATCTCCCTGGAGCTCGGGCGGTGCCAGTCTCTAGTTCTGGGATAAACTGCCTATTCTTCTTGGCTTCATGCCAAAGAAAAGTGGCTAAACCCACCCAAGCAAAACCCCAGGTGTTAGGTGTCTGTTATCATACTCGGTTTTCATTTGAGTAACCCCATTAAAAATCAGATTGATCATCGTTTCCCTAGGTCCAGGTGAGACAAGCCCGGGTACCCAGTTCATCTGCACAGATTGAGAGCCTCTCACTGGCTTTGGACAATTAGTCGAGTCTTTCCACTCCTGATAATTAGGTAACAAACGCTACGGAGCATCTGTGATGAGCAGAGGCCTGTTCCGGGTGGGGTGGAGCCATCAGAGGGGTGCCTATTGTCTTTGAAGGCATTTCTACCTGGAAACCCACTAAGAGATGGATCCAGAAAGCAGGCAGAGACGTGGGAAGGACATGCTGGCCCAGACCTCCTAGTCTTCCCAATTTCCCAAGTGCCACCCATCCCTCATACCCTTTCTGTCATTTGATCCTTGTAAGAACCTGGGTGATTGTTACTGCTGTTTCCCGGATGGCGAGCGTGAGGTTCAAAGGGAAGTGACATGTCCTCAGCCACAGAGTTGGTGAATGGAGACGTGTGTCTGGGATTCCGAATGGGGAGTGTGCACAAACCCTGCAGACGGTGCAGTGGTCCAAGCCATCCCTAGGGATCAATGACTCCCCCCCCTCGGAACTGGAGATTACCAGCTCCAACCCAGTCCACTCACAGACATGACAACTGAGCAGCAGACGTTACCTTCCTGTGCCAAGGTTGAAAATAGCGAACAACGAGCTTAGATCCGAGGGCTTCCGTCTGTAAACGAAGTGTTTTTATTACCCACGGCTGCCTCCCAGTCCACGCGGAACAAGAAGTTGTTGCGGGGAGAGGGGGATCTGCTTTTATGCCTTCCCTCAGACAAATGGCGGGGGATGGCATAAGACACAAAATTCAACCCATAATAGGCTGTGGATTTCTGAAGGAATGGACTAGTTTCTCCACCCTCCCCCATACACACACACCCCCGAAAGCCTGCTGAAATTCTTGGGCCTGCTAGAGTGCAGAAGAAAGTCGATGTTGCATTGCCTCTTCAGAGAACATCCCACGAAATCGCATGTTTTATCGTTGGGGTACGTGCTGTGTATATTCTCCAACTGTGCATTGTACCAACAGGCCCGTCGGCTTCGACCATAAAAAGGCTCTGTTACTTCTGGTCAAAGGTTTCGGGATGAATGTCCTGTAGCATGATCTGTCAATATCAGAAGAGATCAGGTAGCCCTGGTCAGTGGCCTATGAAGAGATTTCCTTTACAAGCAAGGAAAACTAATAAACCATTGTGGACGGCATAGATGTTTGGGGGCACTCAAATTCCTAGGCTCCGTCTTCAATAGGCTTCAAAGCGCACATTCATTTGTTTCCAAGGAACCCGTTTTCAGGTTTTGTACGGCCCCTTGGAGGAACAAAAGTCTACAGCGTTTTTGCTAAGCTCGGGCTTGTGGATTTGTTCTACCAGGAAATGTTTTCTTGAAGATTCTTTGCTCTAGTAACATAGGGAAATAGAGAGAGGAAGGATCATGTCAATGAGAAACCAGGTTATTTTAATAGATTCAATTGCACCCAGGCTCGAGGCGCTATCCCATGTGCCCTTTATAAGTTAGCGGCCGTCACCCCCTAAGACCCAGGACATGGGTGGTGCCATCATTGGACCAGTGGGGAAGCGGCACAGCCCAGAGCGTGTGGGTGTGGGAGACAGTCAGACCAGGGACTCTCCATTCAGATCCCACTCTTCGCTGCTCCACTCTGGGGCTTCCCCTTGAAAGAGAAAAAGAAGTTGGTGGGGAGCCTTTGCCAATGACCAGAGGAGATGGAGGAGGAAGAACACCCATCAGGGAAGCCGGAGGCCTGGCTCCAGGGGGGTGGGTGCTCTCCCTGCCTGCCCCACAGCTCCCTGTCTCACTGCATCTTTCTGACAATCTCACCCCAAACTGCACCCCATTTCCCTCCTGCTGTGGCTGCCAGAATCCCTCCCTCCTGTTCCACTCTCACCACCTTACTGAATGCTCTTTGAGTCATTCACGTATTGTGTTTATTTTATTGTTGTCACTCTCTCCTAGACTATAAAGCCCATGAAAGCAGGGGTTTGGGGGAGTTTTGTCTCCCTTGTTCACTGATGTCTCCTAAGTGTCCGGAACAGTGGTTGACACATGGTAAGGGCTAAATAAGTTTTCACTGTGAGAAGGACAGAGGGACCGAGGGGAAGGGAGTAGGGAGGAAGGGGAAGAGGAAGAAAAGAATCCTGGTGGGCACACAGGACACTCTTCTTTCCCTGCCTGGTGTCCCACCTCTGAAATGGGAGGTTGAGCTGATGGCTTCCAAGCTGCTCCCAAATCTGATCATGGCGGATTCTAAAGACAACCCAAATTAAGATTTTTCAAAGGATAACCACCATAGAGATTAATGAAAGACCAAAAGACCCAACTCCCCAAATGAAATATGATGAACTGGTCAACACTCCTGAGAGATCGTGACACTCAATTGTAAAAAAACTGAGTGGTCTCTCTACATGGCTTCACAGAAGTGGGAGGCATTGTAACCACTGTCACCATAGGAAAGGTGATCTGTGCTTCAGATAAGAGTCGGCATCTTGTGAGCTCTGGTTGACCAGCAAACCGGCTTCCTCCAACAGAGCTCCAAACTGGGAGCCTGAAGGCACAAAACCTAACACAGTCCCCCACCCTGCACCAGTCCCTCCCATCTCCCCTCCTGTGCAGACTGTGGGCTTCCTGAAGACAGGCCCCACGCCCCTGCCCACCTTGTGCATTTTCTCTTCACTCCCAGCCGTCAGGACTGCCAGTTCACTGATGCCTAAGGGAACTGGGGATGGCAGGAGACACACCTGTCATGGAAATCAGCCCCACCTGCTCCTCACCAGGCTCCTCCCTTCGCTGCTACTCAGCCACCTGCCATTCTGCTGGCATCTGCCACGGCCCTGCCATCCGTCAGTCACCAGGCTGGGACTGAATGAAGGTCAGAGGCGAATGAGCCACTGTGTCTGCCTTAGGGGAACCCATGGTCAAGACAGTGATTAGGCCACCTCTCCTCTCTCCGGAGGTGACGCAACATCACCAGCTAAGGGCCCACCTGAGGGTGCAAGGCAGACCTCCTGGGTGAGATGATGTTGGGTTTGCTACTCGAGGTTGGAAAGGATTTCAGTAACCAGAAGCTGGATGACTTAGGAGGTGAGAAAGCTCCAGGGTGTCTGGTGTGGCTGGAATGAGGGGCACCTGTGTGTGTAGGGGAGCGGGGGTGGGGGGGGGTGGAGTAGGTGAAGGAGCTGGTGAGCCAGGATGGGGACAGCCTATGTCAGGCTGCGGGGTTTGGGCTTTCTCCCCTAAGTGGGGGGGAACTACTGGGGGTAAAATGAAGTCATTCAGGGAGATGCCCTCTGGGCTCCACCGAAGTCCTGGGATTTATTGATCTCCCTGCTGTAGAGCCATTTCGAAGCTGCTCTTGGAATGCAAACATGATTGAAACGAGTGGTTCAACTCTGTGACTCCAGCAGTTACTTCATCGATAACTCACAGCTAAACTGGATGACACTTTCCCTCAGCTGGGCCAAAAAAGGCAAGTGATATTTAGTTTTAACACTTAAATACATATTCATGATCCACCTAATGCAAAAAAACTTCTCAGTGAAATGTAATAAAGAACATTTTAAAAGATTGTTAAACTGAAAATCAAAAACAAGAGATCGAGAAGGCTTCCAGATGCTGGCCAATCCGGGCTCCTAAAAAACAAACAAAAAGAGATCACAAACATTCAGGAAGACAGAATGGGCACCAGACATGTAGAACGCGAGTATGGGATTTGGCTCTGAGCTTCCCAGTGGCCAGAGCAAAAATGGAGCACGGTAGGAATTAGTTTAGGGCCTCATTATTTTCCTCCTCCACGGCTAGACTCCCAGCTCATCTGAAAACACCCAGGTAGGCCCCTATGGGCACCACAAAGAGAAGCTGGGCTCCAATAACCCCAGGTCCTCAGTTACTTTGAGGTCACTGATCTTTCGTTTGGTTCAGGATTACACAAACAAGGTGATTTGGGTCTTGTAAAATGCAAACGGTCAGGAAGCCTTTTGAATGACAACTTAAAATGGACTTTCAAAGCAGGTTCGTTATTTTTCTAGTGTGGGGACGGCCTGGCCATCAGCAATATCCGTGGCAGTACCAACCTCAGAGCTCTGAGATGTGTGGCTGTGAACGGAGTAGAGGTTCTAACCTCCCACTGGCCTCTATAAAATGACCAAAGCAGACTGGCTCAGATTGTCCCATCTCTGCCCCCGCCCGCCCTCCCCCCCCTCAAGCTGTGATCAGACAAGCAAAGCACATTCTCATCCTGGGCCCTGTTTTCTTCTCAGTAAAGCAAAAGGCCCTTTTCAATTCAAAGCTAAAAACCTGGATGAAATCTTAGAAAAATAAGCCAGTACCTTTCACCTGAAGGAGAAATAGGTTTGTACAGGCTTTCAGGTCTAAGTAGAATACCTCCCAAGCCGCCCCAGAAGTGGTGTCACCTCCCATCAGGGAAAATGAAAACTCCTTCCTCGCCCAGGTGCCTGCCCCCCAACCTTTGGCCCTGGGCTGTCCTCCAGAGCCTGCAGAGGTGGGTCCTGCTTCCACCGGGCAGCCCCAATGCCAGCCTGTGTGACAGGAGCTGCAAATGGACAGAGCACTCTACACCCACTGACTCTCCTGAAGGGCCATGTCACTGGATCTGGGCCACACGCCTGTCACTTCTAGAGTTACTTCTAGGAGTCAGATTGAGAGCTCTTGAGAACGTCATGCATATTCTGCTACAGTTCCCGGCCAGCCTAGAACCTTCCAAGTTCTACTGACCAAGTTCTACTGAACTTGGAAGGATGTTTTCTTGGAGACAAAACTACACTTGACACCAAAATGTAAAGCCACCTGCCAATGGGATAAATATGACCAACACCAATACAGCCAATTACACTACCTGGTCTTGACTACTTCTTACTTTAAAGGATCCACGTCTATAAAGAAGTAGGTCAATGAGTAAATAAATAAATGGCCCATGGCTGACATTCTAGTTTAATTCCATGAACTAGCCAACAATGAAAATGCTTTTTAAGAGTGCCATTGCTACAATGCAGTCACTAGTAATATCTCTATTCTGTGGAACCTGGAAGAGATGTCTTAAAACCTTTCTAAGAGCAGTTCCCTCCACCCTTAAGTGGGGTCAACAGCCCCTCCCTCCCCAACCAGGATTCCCTCAGTAAGTTATGTGCTATGAAGGTCACCACTTAAGGAATAGTCTAACTCGCGTGCCATCAAGGGGGGAGAAAAAAACAGCTGCATCATTTAATTGCTATTTATTTTCATAAACATGAGGTATTTCAAAGTGCTATAAGATGCAGCACTAAATATATACATTTTGAAAGAAATTAAACACAGAACTTTGCATTTACCCAGTTCTATGCACCAAACAACAAATACATTAACAGGAAGAAACAGGCTAGGAAAAAGGCATATATATATAGTAAATTTCTTTACAAAAGTTTCTTAGTTCAAAAAGTGATAAAGTAATATCTACTCAAAACTTTCACAACTCATTTTCATACGAAAATATAAGTATCAAATTTAGTTATGTATCAGCATCATACTAAAGTATACAGGCAGTGTAAGAATTAGTACAGTACATAACAGAGATTAACAATATATTTGTATACAAAACATGCTCCTCAAACATTGAGGTATTACAGTACTTAGGTATGAACTTCCAGTCTAATACTGGCCACAAAAGCCACCTCTCATGACCCGGGACGCATACAAAAGGCGGGTGTGTCAGTGGTATTTACAGAAGTGTTCTCCGGGGGGTCTCAACTGGCAAACCCCTCCCGTGGCATCTGCTGGAACGTAAGCACCATTTTAAAAGGAATGACTTTCTGATGTTTGCAAACTTGGAACAAGGTGACTTCCACAGCCCCAGAGGCTCCCAACTGTCACGCACTCCCACGGCCGTCTTGGAGGTGACTCGGAGGAAACGTCAAGGCCCACACAGCATCCCATCACCCAGGCCCTCTCGCGCGAGGTCCTGGCAGAACTACCCCCCCCCCACATGTCCTGCTCCCCACCCAGATCCAAGCTCGACGGGGGCGGGGGGCGGGGAGGGGACCGATTTGAAAGTAAACCAACATTCTTAATGTCAACAATGTAAAAAAAAAAAAAACAACAACAAAAAAACAAAAATCAAAATGTGCAAAGTGGCAGTGACTGTCCAGTTTGGAGAACCGTTTAGCAAGTCCGAGCGTGTTCGATCTTCTTTAGCAGCTGCTGCTGCCTGGCCTGCAGCTTCTCCTTCTCCAGCAGCAGCTGGTGCTCCTCGGCCTGCAGGGAGTGGACGTACTCGGTGGCCTTTTTCAAAATGACCACCTTGGCGGCCTTCTCGTTCTTCACCAGCTCTGGCACGTGGTCCCTGAGCGTGAGGAAGCTGGAGCGCAGGTCGTTGCGGCGCTGGCGCTCCAAGATGTTGTGGTTCCGGCGGCGCTCGCTGTCCTCCGAGTCGGAGTTGCGGGGGGCTCAGGCTCTTGGCCTTCGGGGGGATGACGCTCTTGAGGGGCCGCGGGGACGCTTCGCTCTTAATCTTCTTCTGGGGCGGCGCCTCCTCGCTCTCCACGTAGGGCGAGGGCGCCGCGTAGTTGTGCTGCTGGTGGATGGGGACGCAGCGTTTGAGGATCAGGTCCCCCGGGTGGGCTCTCCCCGGGCCCAGGGCCGCGCTCTTGGGGCGCACGGTGATGGTGAAGGTGGTGACGGCCTTGCTGTTGGCGGAGGACCGCCGCTTCTCCACGGTCACCACGTCGATTTCCTCCTCTTCGTCTTCCTCTTCGTCGTCCTCATCATCTTCAAGAACAAGATGGGCGTTATTCTCAAGAGCGAGACAGAAGAACATTCCCATCTCCCTCCCTCGGTACCGCCTCTTCCAGGCCCTGGCGCATTTTGCTATTATTATGGTTCCATCAACATCGATGGGAAGAGAAATGTACTCGAGATCTTTTCAATTAAACATACCTGTAAGTACTTTTCCCTTCCCCAATATTCCTAGCAGTTACAGCTTCCAGACTTGAGCAGGTGGCAGAGAGAGAAAGAACCTGGATTTTGGGGGGAGACAGAATCCTGGCTCCATCACACTCCATCACACACTAGTTGTGTGATCCTGGGCAAGTCTCTCAACCTTTGGAAGCCTTCGTGTCCTATTAAATGGGACCAATACCACAAGATTCTTGAGATGGACCTGTAATATGTAGAGAGCTGGCCTGGTAAACAGATGCCCAGTAAACGGTCGCTTTTAACACCATCTCCAGGCTACCCCCTAAACTTATTTAATATTTCCATCTCGACACGTAAAAGAGTTGAGACTCCTCACTTAGCAGTTCTACACTTGGTTGCGTTTGATTTGGGGCCCTTAAACAAACTTACAGAACAATTTAACGAACCCCTGTTTTTTCATCTAGCAAACACCCCGTCTTCACTAGCAAGTCCTAATCCACAGGCGTTCTAAACCCAAACATGGGAGCACCTCTTCTCCGCCAGTAATAACCGCAGCAACAAAAGCGTGTAACATCATGCGCGCGTTCCCGGCCCCCCCCTCCTCATTTACTACGTGCCCGGATAGAAAATTATTGTTTAAAAACGCAAGCATGAAAAATCAAAACACTTCTTCTGCTTGATCTGAAGGGGACCGGAAAGCTGAACAATCCTACAGGATTTGTTCTAAAGCCGAAATGTGAGGCTGTTGCAGCCTGTGGGTCCCTTTAAGCCAGTGTTTTGGTTTTCTGCCAAGAAGACAGCTGTTGGAAGGAAGTGCTTCCTCACCGAGAGCTGTCAAGGCACAGACATTAAAGGGACAGACCAGCTTCAAACTGGAGGCTTATCACCAAGTTTCCTTCCAGGAGCCTCAGAGGAATCCATCCTCGGCCCAGAAGGAAATTTAGGCCTTTAATCCGCCTGCATTCTGAAAACACTGGGCTTCATGATTCCAGGAACGCAAACTCCCAGCCCCCAAACAAGGGCTGTTTTGAGTATTTGGGGAAGAGTTCTTTCTTTACCTCCAGGGCCCCAGGCAGTCTTCCTCTTAACCCTCCCCTCCAATACCCAGGCACACAATGGAACTTATCAACGAGTGCTTCTAGGGCATGTGCATTCCTGGAGGGCCAGCCCAGTGCCCGCCCTCACCTTGAAGGGCACCGGGTTACAGAGCCCAACTAGGATCAGAAATTAGTCCTGGAAATTCTGGCTAGAAGACAAGACTGGACCCCGTCTCACTGCGCACTGTAAAGAGGCGGCCCCTTGGGAATGTACACAACCTCTGTTGTACTTGCGGCCAGCTGCTGGATGGAGAGGCAGGGGTGGCCCCTTCACCCCCAGCCATTCAGAGCCTCGGCCTGCCTGGAATATCGCCGCCTGCCGGCCACCTACCAGGAGCAAGTGGCCCACCACCCACAAAGGGACGGGGAAGAGAGCACCCAGGTTTAAAAAATAAAATTTGCTGCAAGCCATCTGCGCAATCTCCCTCTAACTTTCTGTGCCTAAACAGGATTCTACACAGTGTCTTCTCGGGGTGTCTCCCCACCCCTGACCTGGGTCAAATCCCTCTCCCCTCCAGGGCTAACAGGTTTCTGCCCAAGTAGTGCACAGCCAGCGGCCCTCTTACCTCCCACCCCACTGTTTACCAGTTTTATGTTGCAGAGAGGTGGGCAACTAGACCGGATGAGGGCCAGGGATGGAGTCGGCCCCCAGAGGGTAGAAGGAACTTTCAATGAAGGTGACACTTTGGATAACACCCTCTTAGCAACTCTCACTCAACCGCTGCTCCTCCTAATCTTGGGGGTCAGTTTGACCAAAAAAAAAAAAAAAAACCCTCAGCCTTCATCACAACTTCCAAAACGCTCCCCATCAAAGCCTAAACCCAGCAACAGTGACAAAGGGCGCGCACCCCCACACCAGCACCCCGGGGAGGCAGCCGACCCTTGCGTGGTCTTTACCTGAGTCGCTCAGAGTGTCCTCGCCGGAGGTGCTGAGAGCCTTGTGGTCACCGCCACCGGCTGGGCGGACGCCGGTGCGCGAAAGAGAGGCCATGGAGACGCCGGCGGGGGCTGCGGCCCCAGCCCCCGAAGCGGCCGCAGGGCCCGCCGCCGGAGCACCGGCCTGGGTGGCGGGCACGGGCGCGGGCTCGCGCTTGTTCACCGGGAAGGGGAAGACCACCGCGGGATCCACGCACTCGGCGGCCGGGTGGGCGAGCTCGGAGGGCAGGACGGCCCCAGCGCGGCCCGTCCCCACGGCGTGCCCGCGGCCGGCGGGGTTGGCGGCGCCCGTCCCCGGGCCCGGGGCGGCGGGCCCGGCCGACGGCCGGCCGTGCTGCAGCTTCTCGCTCACGGCGCGCTCCAGCTTCTCCCGGGCCGAAAAGCCGCTCCACATGCAGTCCTGGAGGATGACCGGGTTGGGGGTGAGGCTGCCCAGGCCACCCAGGCCGAATGCGTCCTCCTCGGCAGGGTTGCCCCACAGGTCGGCCTCGGGCAGCAGCATCTCGGTGGCCCAGTTCGGGGGCTCCGGGCTGTGCTCCGGGAAGGCACGGCTGGGCGACAGCGGGGGCGTGGGCAGCAGCTCGAACTTCTTCCAGATGTCCTCCCCAGGGGGGGTCGAGTCCGGGCCGCCGAAGTAGAAGTCATCTTCGTCCGGGTAGAAGCAGGGCTGCAGCGAGTCAAACTCGAGGTCTGGGTTCTTGCAGATCATGCCCGGCATGGTGGACGCGGTGCAGCTCGGCATCGGCTCGCCTCCCGGCCGGCGAATAGGAGCTTCTTTCCTCTCCTCTCTGTTGAGTTCGGGGGCGCTTCCTTCCCGCGGGGCGCGCGGAGGGCGGGGGGCCGCACCAACCTCCGACACTGCAACCGACAGACACACCAAGAGAGGTTGGCAAGCGGAGCCGAAAGGAGGGGGGTCAGGCAGTGGGCGCCCCCTCGAACGCCGGCCCTCCGTCTCCCCTCCAAGCCCCCCACTCCGCCCTGCGTTCCCGAAGGTGAAGGAAGTCCTGCCCCGGTTCGCTCCCTCCCTCCTTTTGTGTACAAGCAGTCTACGGCGGGGGTGGGAGGGGGCATGCAGATGCGGGGGCGGGGGGGGCAATGGCTCTGCAACTTTGGAAACTGCCATTTCATTCACACAAGGCACTGCGGGGGTTGCGGGGGGGAAGGGGGGGCGGGCGTTGCTCCCGGCTGCAGGATCCTAGCTCACCCGCTCAGCTCGCCCGCCCGCCCGCAAGCCCGGTGGCACCCATGTCGGGCCAGCTGCTCCAAAGCAGCCCGGGCTCCGACCCAGCCAGGCACGGGATCTGGAGTCTCCCCATCACCCCCCTCCCCCTCCGCTGTGAAACTGCAACCTTGGGAGTGTGAGCGAGAGAGAGGGATTGACGAAACTTTGCAAATGGAAAAAGCCTTTTCTCTACACCGATACCAACAGAACGCACCCAAACCCACCCCCTCCCCCGACTCAAGCAGACGCCCCACAACATTCACCCGCGGAAGGGAAGAGTCCTACCACCAGCTTATTTCGAGCCTCTCCAGCCCCACCCCCGGTCTTCCTAAACCCCAACAAGGGCGAGGGAACAGCCCGAACCCCAGTTCCCGGGAATGGTTGAGGGGCCAGCGCGGGGAGGGTCGCCGGAGAGCAGCGTCTCCTTCGAGCCCGAGCTGCCCTGACCCAGATTACGAACCACGGCTGCCTCGCCCAGCCTAACCCCCTCTCCTTCCTCTGGGGGCACCCTTTGGGGAAGAACCCAAAGCTTCGGGGTGGGCGCAAACCGGCTCCCGTCAGCTCAAAAACACAGACAAATGTTCTACTGAAGGGTGCATTTCTAACGATGAAGCCATTAAGGCAAGAGCACTAAAAGGAATAGGGCGGGTCTCTTCTGGCGAGGGTGCCTTGGGGGGTAGGACTGGATTTTTCAGAGAAAAGCCCGAGGAGGTTTTGTTTCGGAAGCAGCACCCGTCCCCTGGGTATATCGGGGCGCCCTGAGCGCGAGCCGCGAGGCGGTCCAAGGCTTGCCTTCCCGCCGCGCTCCGCAGCTCCCAGGGCGCCGGGAGGTTTGCAACCCCCGCTCCTTACCTCCCGCGAATTGCTGGGGATCTAGAGGATATTCTGTGCGGGGGTCCCCGGGTGGCCTGGGGCGGGGGGGTCCTCGGGTGGCTTCAGTCTGTGCGCGCTTGCGCCCGGCTAGCGCTAGCTCGGCTCCAGCCCAGTTCCCAGGAGCCCCCGCATCCACCCAGCGCGTCCAGACAGATGACTGTCACTGGCTGCGCTTTGAAGCTCGGGGGATATTATTAACTGAAAAATCTGACACACCCGGAGGGCGGGGAGAGAAGGGGGCTGCGGCGCAGACGAGGGGGAGGGAGACGGGCCGAGGAAAGGGGCTTTACCCCGCCCTCTTGATTTCCATAAAAATCAGGGGAGGCGCCAGGCCTTTCGCGCCAAAAGCCACTTGCTTTTCTTCTTTGCAGAGGGGAGGCTGCCAAGCTGGGAAAGCCGGGGCGAGCTCCCCCCGCCCCCTCAGACCGCCGGGCCCGCACCCGGTGCACTCTGCCCACCAGCTGCGCGCCGAGCGGTGCCATGCAGCACCCACCCTGCAGGCCTGCAATTGCTTGGCATTAAAGAAAAAAAGAAAAACGTCCAGACGGCTCCGGGGGAGTCGCCCCCGCCCTGCCTGCGCTTGTGTGCGGTCCCGGGCGAGGCCGCGGTCCCGCCGGGCCTGGCGGAAGGGCTGCCCTTTTGTGATCTCCGAGGGGGGCTACACCCGGGGTGTAAAACGGGAGGAAGAGGGCGCGCCACTTAGGATCCGGGCCCGCTGGATGTTTCAAGTTTTAAATTGCCAGGCGTGGGGCGCCCCCCCTTGTTTGGAAATAAATAAATAACTGCGGGCTTCGAGGGTGGCGCTGCGGCGGTTTCTTCGGCCGAAGGCGACACCTCGCGGAGGCCGAGCGGAAAAGCGGGGCTGCCCGGCCTGGTCTCGGGGGCTGAAGCGGGGCCACCCGACGAGCTGCGCCCGCGCCCGTGCCCGCGCCCCCGCGGCACTGTCCGCCCGCCCTCCCCGCCGCGCGGGGGATGGGCGTGGGGGTCCCTCGGCCACCCACCCCCTCGGACCTCCACGCTAGCCTTTCACCTCCCGCGTGGTGTCGAATCATGGGGAGGCGGGTCAGGGTCGAAGCAAAAATCTCGTCTCCAAATTGTCGGCGGCCAAAAACGGGAAAAGCGGCTATCCCTGCTCAGCCTCCCGGTGCCTCAGTTTCCTCCGTTGCGAAATGCGATTAGTCATGCGTGCTCACCCACAGGGTTGCTCTGAGAAATAAGAGTTAGGAAAGGACTTAGAACAGTGGCCGGCACGCCAAGTGTGAGCGTCAGCTATTATTGTGGTGATCAGATCCCCCAAGAACCTTCCGGGGAAATTAACACGGCCATCCGGCAGCAATCACCTTCACCCGCACCCCCACCCCCACTGCCACCAGCACAGCCTCACCTCACCCTCTCCAGCTCGCTTACAGGTGTGTTTGGGCGGGAGGAAGGAGGGATCAAACTTTATCGCCTCTGCCCCCCAGCTCCCCAGGAACAACTCAGGTCTCCTGCACAGCCCCCCTCACAACCAAATACACAGGGAGGTGGGATTTTCCTTTGGAAAAACAATCCTCCGACGGTTTGGGGTAGGGGAGCCTGGCCCCTGGGTTCGGCTGGGAAAGTTCCTTTACAGTTTATATCCCTTTTTCCAAACTGGAAATTCGACTCATCCCGGCGTTCACCTCAGCCTTCGAACTAGATGCAGACGAGGGTGCGGAGGGTCGGGCCGCGGGTAGAAAGCTCTGGGATTAGCATGTGTGAAGGCTGCCCTGGAAGCCTCCGTAATTCTGGACCAGAGGTTGCTTGCCAGAGTTCTTAGGAAGTGGCCCATGAATGAGGATGAGCTGCCCTTCCGAGCACCTTTCGTATTGTTATGACTTCCCTCACATATGTAAAACACTTCACTTTTGCAAATGCCCTTCGCACCCCACGTGGGCTCCCCCTCCCTCCCCACCCCAACCTCCTAATCTAAACCAAGCCTTCCTGCTGTATTCTCTCCAAACATCCTTTACCCCCATCTGTAATGATATATTCCTGGGAGTGTTTGTTTAATGCCGGCTTCCCGCCCGGGTCCCTGAGGAAGAGCTGGCTGCCCTCCCTCCCTAGACTGGTGAGCCCCTCGGTGGAGGGCCTGCTTTGGTGTGGGTGGCGCTGGAGAAACAACCTGTACTCAGCAAGTACTCAGCTCCGTTGTTCAAGGCACAGATCCCTCAATGAGTCCTTCCAGGGAGTCCTTCCAGGGAGTCCTTCCAGGGCAGCCAGCTCTTCCAAGATAGTTTTTGTATTGGTTGGTTGGCTGATATCAGAGAGAAGGTGGAGAGAAAGGAACGTCGATGTGCCGTTCCGCTTATTTATACATGCATTGGTTGCTTCTTGTCAGTGCCCTGACCAGGGATCGAACCCTGAAATGTTGGTGTATCGGGAGGACGCTCTAACCAACTGAGCTGCCTGGCCAGGGCCCAAGATGGTTTCTGTTTATCGGCAAATGTCTTTCAGAGCCTTCTTCAGGTCCTCAGCAACTACCCCAGAAAAGGCACTCAGAATTGCCCGTCCTACCTTTTTTTTTTTTTTTTTTTTTTTTTTTACCAAAATGGCAGGACTGCTAAAATAGGCAAGGATGGCCCCCCTTGCTTTGTTTAAAAGTCCCGCCTTCGCCCTGGCCGGTGTGGCTCAGTTGGTTGGGCATTGTGGTTCACAGAAAGGTTACCAGTTCAATTCTCAGGTCAGGGCACCCACAACAAAAAGCCCCACCCTGGTCCTTTCTCACCAGACCTGTGCCCTTCGCCGCTCCAGTTGCCCTTTGTCAAGGGACAAACAGGAGCAGAAAAAGAAGAGACAGGAAGACCAGAGCCCTGCTTACTCTGTATGCCTCCAAGCAAATCGTGTACTCTTCCTGGACCTCAAGCTCTAATTTCCATCTTTTAACGCAAGCCAGTAATTACTGACAAGTCTGAATTTGAAGGTTAGCAGAACGATAAAATTCAACAAGTATTTATTGGTACTTTCATTTGCAAATGGAAAGATAAAAGACACCCCGAGAAACCCTGTCACTGCAGGTTCCAAATCAGCCTGTAGAGAAACATGCACAGATTCTTCTTAAAAATGTTGAAACACCTCAGACTATGTGGATGCACACTAAATTAATCTTGAGATGGCTTCAGAGATAGGGTTTGGTTCAGCGTGCATCTACTGTCCAGATTCAGAGATAAGACACAGCCTCAAAGCGCTCATCTCAGAGGGAAGGGAACACACCTAAGATGGACCAACAGATAGGATACAGTTGTGAACAAAAAAGGGGTTCTATGGAGAGTGACCTGACAGGGTGATGTGATCATAAATCCCTAACTGGGCAGTTTATGGTGGGTAATGTTAACAGAAAAAAACATTGAAACCTGTAAAGAATTTTTGTGAGTTTATTTGAGCCAAACTGTTGAGGTATGCTGGGAAGCAAAACCTCAATGGACTGAGATCATGCTCCGGAGAATGGCGGGTTACGTCTGTATTTATACATTGCCATCAAAGGAAAGGGACGTAGGTAGGTTACATGAATTCATTGGTGATAGACTAGAGAGGCGGGAGAAAGCAAGCAGGGAAACCCCTGGGATTGGATAAAAAGTAAAATGATAGACACATACTTAGGTGGGTATAGGAACAATGAACATAACAATGAAGGAATTTGTGGCATCTGTCCTGGCACCCAGGCACATTAGGTTGTGCCCCAAGGGGTCCAGAAAAAGGGAAGTTACAAGTTACCCAGACATTGCAAGGGTCTGTTATTATAGACGCAAAAAGACAGGCTCAGTTAAGGTAAAGGTTGACCTTGTCAGTGAAGATACCGGCCTAGGATGTAACTACCCACCTTCACTGCTTTTAGTTACAGTTTAATTTCAGGTCATCCTTTGAGGTGACTAGGTCTCTGAGTTTGCAAGACCGCCATGCAGGCCTCCCCTGAGCTTGTCAGGTTGGCATGTGGCCCCTTTCGTCCACAGTAGTCACACTCTGAGCATGTAACGTTTTATATAGTAAAAGGTTTATCTTTGCCTCGAGCAAGCCCTGCCCATTGTTTCTGTGAATATAGTTTAACACACCTTTGAAATTAGCTGCAACCACCCTTGAGGAAGCTCACAGTCTTGTTAACTATCCTTAATCCAATCACCACCTTGCTTCTCCCACCTTCCTGTAACCTTCCTTATGTCCGTCCCTCCACATTTGAAGTCTTGCTGCTTGGCATATGTTGTCAGTCTGACTCTTAACAAAAGTTTTCTACAGGTCTGGATCTGGTTTATAAATAAGGAGATGAGGGAGGAGAGTATTTTCCTACAAATCCCTTCTGTATTAAAAGAACAAGACACACACACGTTCAGAAGGACCCAGCCCCTGACTGGAGATCAACAATCTGTAGGTGCTTTCCCGCATCCTGAGTTAAATATCTTCTGGGTCCAGCTTCAGGGACCACAGTTTCGCCTAGGAACTTCACTGGTTCCTTCTGCCAGAAGAAGAAGGAGAAGGAGAAGAAGGAGAAGGAGAAGGAGAAGAAGATGTAAATTTTTACTGATTAAATACTTTTTAAAACCTTGGCTCTTCATTTGGAGTAAAGCTAGCTCCCTGACTTACCCAGTTACAAATTAATTAATGAATTAATTTCTTAAAGTCTGGATTGAAGATCTAAATGGAAAAAGTAAAACCATAAAAGTATAAGAAGAAAACATAGATGATTTCTTCGTGAGACAAGGAAGGAAGATTTTAACATATTTGAGGATAATAAAATTTAAAATTTACGGTTAACACACGCCCTAAACAGAATAAAAAGACAACAATGTGATGGGAAAATACTTGCCTCCTATGTGAGATAAAGAGTATATTCATGTAACAAAGAGCTTCTACACACTGACTAGGAAGCAAAGCCTATAGAAATACGGGGCCAGGATAAGAGTAAGGAATTCACTTGGTAGGAAAAGCCAAATTTCATGAACGTATGAGAAGATGCTCAGCTTCAGGAGCAGTCAGGGAAATGCAAATTAAATCTCAAGAAGACAGACATTTTTTGGTCTAGCAGATTGGCCCTAGTGTTGGCAAGACTGGGGAGAGGGCTGGGGGCCCTCTCCTACATTGTTGGGGTTCCAGTAAAAGCAATCCCACTCTTTCAAATCCATTCTACAAGACTTAAGACAAGAAATACACACAAATATGTAGACAAGAATATGTGTTGCAGCATTGTTCACAATAATAACACGAAAATCGCAAACAATCTAAATGCCCATCAATAGGGGAGTGAGTGGCTGGATTTATTACAATATATGCATGCAGTGAAGACTGCGCAGACACTAAAAAGAATGTGTTAGATCTGTAGGTGTGGTCTAGGAAAATGTCCATGAGTATAAAAGGGTTTAAACAAGGTATATACAGGTCAATGTGTCTGGCATTTTGGGTAGATGTCTACCTAAACCCAACATTAAATATATGTCTACATAAACCCAGTAACAAATTGGGTGGAATATGCGACAATATTTTTTTAAATATATTTTATTGATTTTTTGCAGAGAGAGATAGAGAGTCAGAAACATCGATGAGAGAGAAACATCAATCAGCTGCCTCCTGCACGCCCTGCACTGGGGATGTGCCCACAACCCAGGTACATGCCCTTGACTGGAATCGAACCTGGGACCTTTCAGTCCGCAGGCCGACGCTCTATCCACTGAGCCAAACCGGTTTGGGCATGACAATATTTTTTAAGTGGTTCACTTTGAAGAAGGCAGTCAGGTAGAGGGAGAAATGCATTCTCTTACTTTACGAAAATTTTTAGAACCAGTTGGATTATAAGCAAATGCACTTCTTGTCCGGTTATTTTTCTAAACAATATTGTTGTTACTCCCCAGGAATGCTAACCATTAAGTTGGAAAGTAAAGGGGGCTTTTGTGGAGCCTAACGTCACCCCAAAGTTCTCTTGTTTCCTAGGCTGGGTGGCATTCTTTCAAACCAAGCTAGGCTGAGCTGAGTCAGCTGAGGATTCCAGGACTAAGATGGGACAAGATGAGCACTGGTTTCATTAAGATTAGAATCAAGCCAGCCAAAGCTGTTTAAAGTATACGATGTTGCATGTGCCCAAGACAAGACATCTATTTTTTTACTTCTGAGGCTGGAGGAAAATTTGAGAACCGGCATTGGATTTGGGGGATGGAGAATTTTTTTGGGAAAGTCACAACTATGTTTAAAACAAAAATTATCCTCATTGAATGCCAGGGACTTAATTACAGATTTAGAAAACAAGGCGTGTCCAACTGTATTCCCCTCCAAGACTGGTTTTACATCATTTGAGGCAGCTCGGATAGCCCCCTCCACCAGGAAGCCTTCTCCCAAGCTTGGTACATGACCGACTTGGGGAAAGCACTCACTGCAAACAGCAAAGACCTTTGTGGACGGAAAGCGCTCTTGTCTCTAGAGCTGGGATTGCCTTCTACCTCATTTCCTGTTTGCTAAAGTGCAAAATGGGAAAGCTGACCTGGGAGGCGGCAGGTTGCTCAGGGCCAGGCTCCATGGGGTTGGGTGGGACAATGGGCTTCCCCTCCTTAGAGCTCAACCTTGGGTTGTCAGAAGGCTTTGCAAGGAGGGGAACCCAGTCTTAGCAGGATGCTGACTCCAGATGTGATTTCCAGATCCACTTGCCATGCTCTTTCTGGGACTACGTCCCAGTCTCAGTGACTGGGTTTGGATATGTCCAGATCTCCTCCACTGGGGTTTCACATCTTCTCTTTAGGTGGTTATGTAACAGATGGCTAATTTGCCCATAGATTTTTGCTGCTTTCAATTTCCTTCAATGCAAAAGACACTCCCTACAGCCCCAAGGACGGCCCACACCCACTCTAATGTCCGCTTGGGTGTCTTTTGGTTTCCTTGTGTTTAAATGGTGATTTCAAGCTGTCCATTTCCAGAAGCTACTGCCTTTGCCCTAGATCGCTTATTCAAATCCTGTCCTCAGAGATCAGCTGGAGACTTTCCAGGAAGGAATGCTAACCTTTGCCCCAACCCTCCGCCTCTCCCCCCAAATCTTCATCAATTGTGTATTGCCTGCCCCGCCCCCAGCTAGCATAATCCAGCTGTGCTCTTTATCCGGCTCCTGTGTGGCTCTCCTAACAAGGTTAGCCGTCCCCGAGTGGAAGGAACCTTCCCCATCTTGTCTTTGCATCTTCCACAGCATCTGCTTCAACGAGTGGTACAAAGAGCCGAGCTCTAAGGCCAGACGGTCCAGCGAGCTCTGCCAGGTTGGACACTGCAGACAGCCACCCTGAGAGTTCATTTCTTCATCTTAAAATTCGCATTTTGTCAGGATGAATGGCGGAGCATTCATATACCTGGAGGCTCAGTTATGTCAGTTCTCCCCCTTCAGTCTAGCCCCAGTCTGCCTACAGGGGCTCAGGGAATCCTGCATCCACCAACCACAGCACTGGGGTTCCAGGTTGAGCCTGCTGGCGTTGGTTCTCTGTTGGAATGGGACTAATTAATAACCCTTTCTCTAACCTCCCCTGGGACACTCCCCCTCCCTCTTCGTAGCTTGATCAAGACCCAAGTACCATTGGACTTGGAAGCAGGTATTGCAAAATCAAGGCAGTACACGGTAGTCTTAGCAAGAGCACCAGCCCACAGGCGTGACTTCTATGCTGAAGAATCTTGCATTGGTCACTTAACTTCTCTTGGCCTCAGTTTCCTGATTCATAAAAATGGGAATCATGAGTCCAGAAGAGGGAGATGGTATCTGTAGAGCAGTAGGTTTCGATTCAGAAGTTCAGTTGAATGTCCTGGTACTATATTGTCTCCATATGTTAGGCTAGCCCACTTTCATCAGCCTCAGTTTTCTCATCTACAAATGCAGATAATAAGATTCTTTTTATTGCAACAGAGCAGATATGAGATCTGGAATCAGAATAAAACCATCAATGCTATCTCTTACTATGTTATAACCTCCTAGAAACTGTGGAGGTGAAGGGCTTGATTCTAATGCAGCAAGGACGTGAAAAATGGCACAGTCTCTTCACAGGAACAGTATAGGGTTCTGTGTGAAGTTATTAAAACAGGGCTGTTTAGGATGGACGCTTTAGAATCATCTTACAGTATTGATGGTGGTCATATTTCCTGGTAAGTGGTATCATATCCAAAAACCTGTCAAAGGGACAGATGGCATTCTTAGCACAAAAGAGGAAACCAATTAGAACTTAAAACACAGAAAATGGAAATGTGTAAATGCTAACAAATTGTTCCAGTGTGAGGACTGAGCTATCTTCCCTGACACCAGCTAAGGAAGGTTTTCATCTGGCTCATCAGTGCTCACAGGGCACTGGCTGTTAGGGTCTAAAGAAACCTTACAGACTCTCCTTCTAACCCCCTAGGTTTCAGACTTCCAGACCTCACCGCAGTTGTCGGGCAGATGCTGACAATTGCACCATGTCACTTCTTCAGCTTAGAAATGAGCACTAAAGCCTGGGCCTTAAGAAGCAATTTCTAACTCCCATATTTGCATCCATGCAGCCTATCAACAAACACATATAACTTATGAGTTCTGCTCTCAAGGTACATGCAAGCCAGTGTGGGTGATAGACAAAGACATAGAAAAGTTCAATTAAATGTATTGTGCCCTAGAATATATTATGTGCATAGAGGAAAGAGCCTTCCCCTCTACCTGGGGGAATGGAACATGGCTTCACGGACTGGAAGAAAATTAAGCTGTGGGACAAGAAATAGAAGTTTGCCCAGTAGTAGATAAGGGTA
Source organism: Corynorhinus townsendii (assembly GCA_026230045.1). Lineage (NCBI taxonomy): Eukaryota > Metazoa > Chordata > Mammalia > Chiroptera > Vespertilionidae > Corynorhinus > Corynorhinus townsendii. The sequence goes on from JAPDVU010000007.1 coordinate 165,393,185, forward strand.
GATACTGTGTATTAGTCAGGATGGGTGAAGTTATGCTGTTGTAACAAACAGTCCCTAAATCTCAGTGGCCTAATATAACAAAGGCTTAGTAGTGTTTGCTCTCATTGTGTGCTACAGCATTCTCATTAGAGAAGCAGCTCTTCATGAAAAAAAAGAACAATAAAGGGAAAAAATAAAGAGTACAGCTGTTAAAACCTTTGCTCAAGCCTCCATTTGGATTAAAGTGGCCCCCATCGGACTAAATGGTATGGGAAAAGGGAGCTAAAAGCTTGGCTGTTCCAAAGAAGCCTCCTAAGTTGCAGACACTGAAAATACATTCAGAGAAAAAGAGAGGTGTCCGAAAGAGAACTGTGTCTGTGGCTTCAGTTGATAGGAATTGGATTATTCACGGATGGAACGCCCCGCCTATCCCCAAGACCACACTCTTAACACACCTCTGAACTGCCAGCCGTGGGCTATGACCTGAGCCATCTCCTTAAGGGCAAGGGTGGCATTTATTAGACCTTTTTCTTTTTCATGATGCATAGCTGTGCCTGGTACGAAGGAAGCACCTGGTAAATATCTGTGGAATGAGGAATGAGCATATGAATGTCTCTCTGTTCTCCCAAAGCAAGACTGATCTTCTCCATGTATGTGTGGACTGTCAGGACCAGCATCCTTTGGAAAAGGGAGGTAACAGACCTGTAGTTTTCAAACATGATGGTAGCAGCGAACCCCTTTATTAACAAATATTGTTGTTTGCCCTAGCTGGTTTGGCTCAGTGGATAGAGTGTTGACCTGCAAACTGAAAGGTCCCAGTTTTGATTCTGGTCAAGGGCACATGCCTGGGTTGTGGGCTCGATCCCCAGTGGGTGACCTACAGGAGGCAGCCGATCCATGATTCTCTCTCATCATGGATGTTTCTATCTCTCTCTCCCTCTTCCTTCCTCTCTGAAATCAATAAACATATATATTTTAAAAAATTGTTTAAGTAACATTTACATTAATCCCAAGTGTTTGTTGGTTGTTTGTTTTTTTTAAAGGAGATGAACGTGGAACGCCTCTGGTTGATGTGGAAACAGGGGACCCTGAACCTCACTGTCTCAGTCCCCTTCCGTCTCCCTCTCGAGAAACTTCTGGACATCCTTGGGATTTCCAACGCAGATTGAACACGACACATTGACTAGTAAATAAATCAAATTGCACCAACAAAACACCCCAGCCCTTTCTCATGAGACCCGTTTCTGGCTTTCGTCTCTTTCTCGCATTGAAATCCACAATGTCTCCAGTCTCCTTCAAGGGGTGCGGTGCGGTGGGGTGCATTTCGTTTCCCAATAGTTCTCCAGACCAGAGGGCTGAGAGGGGCCACTGGCTCCGATGTCCTCAACATGGCACGCCCTGCAGGCCCAGGGGGCTGGGTGCCTCCAAGGACACAGACCTGCTAAGCAAGGTCCCAGGGCCTCCTGAAGGTAGGAACTCCGGCCACTGGCTCCCTTCCTGCAGCAGCTGCTTCTGGCCTGAAGAAGGCTGTCTTTTCATCTAAAACTCACTTCTCACAGTCCAGGCCTTGGGGGAGCCTGGGGAGAAGTTACCCTGCTACTCACCCCTCCTCTCTGGCTCTCTAAAGAACCCTGGCCCACTCTATTAGCAGATGAGGGTGTAAAACCCTCTGGGAGTGTTACAGAGAGAGCCCAGATGGCCATCCAGGCCCTGTTCCCAGCATGGCTGAGCTGAGCCCAAGAGAGCCAGGCCTCAGGCCCCGTGGATGCTGTCAGGGGGGGCAAAGTGTGTTCATTTCCTACCTGCAGCACCTCCCCTGGCCTCCCCTAAGATGACAGGGCTGGGCACCTTGATACACACCGTCCAGTGCCAGATGGGGTCTCTCGTCCCCTTGTCTTCGTTCTTCTCCATTAAAACCAAGGTCAGCCGTAGACAAGGCCAGGATCTCTCCTCACCTCTGAAACCAGGAAGATGAGTGCAGGAGGTTTTCATCCTATCAATTGGGGAGCAAGGGAGGCCCCCTTTCCCTTTGTTCACCTGGATGTGCTCCATGACCAGAGAATCGACAGTTAACCCCTGCAGTTCAGCGTTGCTCTCGGCGTTTTTAAGCACGGGCAGCAACAACTCAGCACTCTTTTGGGGCCACTGAGCCTGTGTTCAGCCCCACTGTTTGGCCTGGGCACACCTCCAAGCTCCACCATTATAATGAGGAACGGCACCCATTGCTTCTGAAAAGTGACACCCTTCAGATACTTGGTGGCTTTGCGGATATGCGTCCCTGATGGCCTGGGCGGTCTCACTGGTGTTCTTAAAGTGAACATGGACATTTAAAGGCCCTCTTGATTTGCATGCTTTTGCAGGGTTCTCTGGGTCAAGAGAATAGCAAGCCATTTTCAGAGGTCACTTCTGGCCCCTTTCCAGAAAAGTAAAATTTAAAAATTCTTAATATTTCTTTTTTTTTTTTTTAAATATGACTGTCTACTTATTAAGCTAACCACAGTTCCAAGCAGCATAACAAACATTAAAATGCTTGTCCACACTCTTTTAGAGCATAAGTGCCTATTCTGTTGCACTCACGTTAGTATGACATTGACATCTGAGTGCCACTGTCATCTAGTAACCGGTTCCTCAAGAATTGCCCAAGAAACACATTTCTGACCCATAGAAGTAGCTCATGCAGGTTAGTGCGGAGCTCAACTGAAGTCCCTCTGCCAACTGTGACACGGTCCCGTGAGGCGACCTCCTCCTCCTCTTCCTCCTTCTCCACCTCTCCAACCATCACCACCACCACCTCCAAACCCACGGCCTCTGCCTCCTGCCTGCCCAGGTGGAGGTCCCGTCGCACCTGCAGGTCGAGGTAAAAACCTCTGCAATCGGTTTTTTAAAGGACGGTGCCTTCCTATTTTCTGACAATTTAACTGAAAAATAAAAATCTCTACGTTGTCCACATAGCTGATCCACTTTCCCGATGTGCTCTCTGTTTTCTAAAGGAAGCCGAGCCTTGCAGTAAGCACCTGATTTCCCTCTGTGGTCCATTTACAGACCACGCCCTCCTCCCAGGAGTTCAGGGACTCTCCTCATGAAACCACATGTTTGGGAGGCACGTGGCCTTGGCCTTTGTTAACCGCCCCCCCACACTCCTCCCTTGGCTACTCCACGGCCAAATCTTCCTCCCCCTGCCACCTCCACCGCTGGCATTGAAGCCGCCACGACCCGCACCTTGAAAGACATGCTCTCCTTCCGGCCCCATGCGCACCTCTGGCCCAGTGCACACACCACCTGCCGGGTAGTACTTTCTAAATCAACAGAATTGTAAACATCAGCAATCACTTTCCATATATGACCTTGAATATATTTTAATAGATCCTATAGGCCTGTTCTTATTATTGAATTTTCTAAAGGCGTTAACTGATCGTTCCCCTGGGGTTTCAAATTGGAATCTAGAACCCTTTTCGCTCCATGGATCAAGCACCTGCTGCAGCCCAGGCTGAACGCCAGGCCTTTGATAGACCTTGTCTCACCTAACCCTCCGTTACCCTTCAAGGTTAAGTATGTTCACACCCATCTTCCATTGGAGGAAGCCAAGGCCTAAGGTCAGACTGTTAATAAGTGGCCGAGCTGGAGTTCTAACTCAGCACGATTTGACTCAATCCGACTGAAGGGCACATTTGTTTATAAAGGTACCTCTCTGTGGGTTTCTTAATGCCAGCTCCAAGACTGCATTTTCTTAAACCTCATAGATATAAAATTAAAAATAATAATCACTGTCTATTAGTACATGGGATCTGATTTTGAAATAAATACTCCTTGTAGCATGTTAACCTTCCTCCCCAAACACTGACCCCCTGCCCCCAATGAGCAAGGGCCTAGGTCGGTCTGAGGGCGGGCGGTTCTGTGTTGGAATTCCACTGAAGTGAAACTGCAGCGGCTAACTGTCCCGAACTCCTTCTCCAATCCCGTAAGCCCGAAGGCTTATAAGACCACCATGTGAAATGAAATTGGCTACAGAACTTCCCAGAGCCTTACCCTCAGATAGTCCCAGGGGAACAGAGTGTGGCATCTACTGGGTTGGTTTGCTTCTCTACCCCGGGGACTCAGTTCTCAAAGGAATCTTCAGATCAGAATTGGAATTTTTCTGTGTTGTTCTAGAACGTGAAATTTTTGAGTGACAAAAGGAAGTGACTGGGAGCTCTATTCCAGTGTAACATAAGAAAGAACTTGGTACCAATTGGAACAAGCCGACAATAGATGGGGCTGTCTTTTTCTTTTTTTAACATATTTTAATTGATTTCAGAGAAGAAGAGAGAGGGAGAGAGAGATAGAAACATCAAAAATTAAAGAGAATTATTGATCGGCTGCTTCCTGCACACTGCACACTGCACACTGGGGATGGAGTCTGCAACCCGGGGATGTGCCCTTAACCGGAATCAAACCCAGGACCTGAATTGACACTCTATCCACTGAGCCAAACTAGCGAGGGTGGGGCTGTCTTTTTAGGTACTGAGATGCCCATCACTCACAAGATTCAAAGAGAGATGAGTGAAGCATCGGAATTGGTTATTTTTTACTTTTGGTTTTAAGAAGAAGGGATTTTGCATAAAAATAAATTCTGTGATTCTCAACTGCATGCTTTGCATTTTTATCTGTTCTCTATAGAACTAACATATGGCCTCAGGGGGACCATCCCAGAGGTGATCAGGTCTATTGTCCAAATTCACTTCGAGGTTGGGATGTTGGGTTATGAAACTGGTTCATTTCTGAAGGTTTGGATTGATTTTAAAGACTATCAATCAATTGTTTGGTCCGAATTAATTTTGCCTGAGAATGCCTGATGTGTTAACAGCAGCGGCAATTAAAATTGAATGGTGGTGTAATCACCATCTCAAATATTTAAACAATGTGATTATATAAGATCCATCAACAGAGTTCCAGGGCAATAAACGTGAAGGGAAAATAAGGATTGCTCCAGGGTTCAGAACATGCAACCTCTCCTGTGGATGCCTCCCAGATCTTCCCAGTTCCAGACAACCAGACAAGCTCTCGCTGGCCTCTCATCTGACAGTGCTAGGCCTCCACCAGCCCCCCATCTTGGGTACTTTGAGCTGAAATATGCCCTCCAGTTGTCTGCTTCGATCATAATCACACAAAGGATGTTCTGTGCTTCCCCCTAAAGTCAGTCTGCGTGGGGTCTTCCCAAACATCCCCTGAGCTGGGAGCTGAAATGCTGGCCCCGGGGGTTCTCATTCAGCCCAGGACACATATATCAAGGACCTACTATGTGCCCACCAAACCTTCTAGATCTCCGCTTTCATCCTCACCTTACTTCCTAAAGAAACTCACAGGCACTGCCTCCTGGAACCCAGAGGTACACCACATTCAACGTGGCCCAAACGGAACTCATTGTCTCTCCCCTCAGGCACACGCCCCGGCTGAATTCTTCCTTTCAGGGATGGCGCTCCCTGTTACCCCCATCAGAAACCTGGCAGTCAGGCCGCCTCCTCTTCCTTTTCATCTTATATCCTGGCAGTGATCATCTTTTGTTATTTCTACTTCTTTTCCAGGGAAGTCACCAGACCGTCCATTGTTCAAAGATTGAAATCCTTCCAAACCAGCATCCCAGTCCCCAAGCGCCCCTTTGCCTGCCACTTATGCCCCTCCCTCCACAGGCTCTGGCCCTTCCCCAGACCAAGCAATGAGAGGGCTAAGGTCTGGCACAGCAGTGGGTCTCCAGGAACTTGAACCTGAGAAAGGGAGGTTTTGAATGGCTGGTGTGTTGGTGGTGTGAGAAATGGCTCACCTGTCCAAATTTCAAATGAGGGACCAGGAAACAGTATCATGGTGAAAATTAAACTTTTTTTTTTAAATTTTATTTTATTTTTATTGTTTTAAGTATTACAAATAGTAGTACATATGTCTCCTTTTTTTTCCCCCTTTGATCTCCCCCCGACCACCCCTACCCCCCAGGACATGCCTTCACCTGCCCACCCTCCCCCCCCACCCCAGTGTCTTATATCCATTGGTTGTGCTTATATGCATGTGTACAAGTCCTTCGGTTGGTCTCTTACAGCCCTCCTCGCCCAACCACCCCTGTCTTCCCAATGTAGTTTGACAGTGTGTTCAATGCTTCTTTGCCTCTGTATCTTTTTCCCACCATTTCTTTCCTTTAAAAAGTTTTGCCTTTGCAGACTGGAAATAAACATATAATAACAAAACAAGACAAAACAAAAAAATGTTTGAGTCCCAATTTCAATGTCCAACAGTTCCTTATGTGTACATGTCAGCAGTGATATCTGGATGGTGGGCACATGGTGGCAATGCAGGTCCGACCCTCTCTGGTTTGGTCCTAGGTAACCTGCAGCGGTGCACAGCTGCTGACTGCTCCCATGGCAAGGCGTTGTCAGCGTCTTCCATCTCTGGACTGTTTTTTCCTCTTGTCTTCATGGTTGGAGCACTCCTGTCAATTCCTCTCTGTTGCAGGAATCCATCTGGTCTTGGGGTTGTTTTCTGAAAATATACAAATATATTCTCGACCACAAGTTAATAAAGGAATCTTTTCTATATAAGTGATTTGGGATCCTTTTTATTTTTGTTCAAACGATTTTCCTTTGTCTTATTTAGACACCATGTGTGTTTTTAATGGCCGTCTTGCTGTTAGCATTGCAAATGAACCTTAATTTGGTAAAGTAAAAATTTTCTAGATGTAATTTACTTATAGGATATTTTTCCTTACATGATATTGCCCTACTATCCCCCCCCTTTTTTTTTTTTAAATGGAGGTTTTTGTAAATTTTATAATGCAGTCTTGATAACTTTAAATTAAAAAAAATTTTTTTTGTTTTCCCCCACACATATGACTGCTTTAGGTTCATTGCATATTCAGGAATTTTTACCATGAGATGAACTACCAATAGAAATTTTAGTTATTACTTTAAGAATAGCTTTTTGTCCAGTACTTGAATATTCACTTATTTCAATTAGCCTATTTAAATTAATCTGAAAACTCGATTACTATTTTACTGTCAAATTTAATACTCTACCAACAATCTTAGTTTACCCTGTAAATATTAGTGGGAAGGATTATTTGCATTGTTGAGTGGGCCCTGAGCATTCCAAATGCTCAGCTGAATTTAGATATAGGGCAACTGCTGTCGGCCAAGTCTCTTGTCTGTTACCTGGGTCCCGATCTGAGCTGGGCCAAGTCTCTGTCTGTCACCTGTATCTCGATGTGAGCTGGGCCGGGTCTCTTTCTGTTGCCTGGGTCCCGATCTGAGCTGGGTGTGGAAAGCGCAAAGCAGCCATGGGGGTAGGAGACCTCCTTTAGAAGGGGGTGAGGGTTCAAGCCCCTGCAATGTTGGGGGGGTGAGGGTCTGTGCCCCACTTCTGTTGCCCCCCAAAATTAAACTTTTAATTACACTCTTGAGAGTGGGAGCCCATTTTACAGGAACACACGTGGGACCAGGAACATGGCCTATTTATTTAGTCCCTCTTCCAGTTCCTCATGGGCTGAGGACTATTTCATCACCTATTTCCTAATTGGTCGTCTTGGTCTTGCTGTCTCCCATTGGATTATTTAAAAAATGGGCTGGGGCCTTCTCTAGTGGCCTCCACCTCCCTTTGTCTGGTGCAGTGGTCGGCAAACTCATTAGTCAACAGAGCGGCAAGCCACGGCTCGCAAGGCCGCTGTTTGCCGACCACTGGCTAGGGGAATCTTCCTAGAACATGTGCTATCAGCCACTGTACAGCTCTCATCCTCTCTCCCCACCCCCACATCCTGTGTGCTCTGGGGAAATTCAGCAGCCGCCTGGCCACATGCTGTTTCTTTTCTATGAAGATAAATCAGAGGCATATTTCTTACAATGGGACCTCATTACTATCCGACCGTCATGTTCATGACTCCTGGTTGGCTTACCTGAGAGGGCACAGTAAGCACAGTGCCCGGGGCCCTTTAAGGGGCCCATTACAATGTCTTAAGTTGTGGCTCAGTGGTGGAGCATTGGACCTATGCACTGGTCACAGTTTGATTCCTGGTCAGGGCACATGCCCAGGTTGTGGGCTCGATTCCCAATGTGGGATGTGCAGGAGGCAGCTGATCAATGATTTTCTCTCATCATTGATATTTCTGTCTCTCTCTCCCTCTCCCTCTCTGAAATTAATGAAAACATATGTATTTTTTAAATGTCTTAAGTTTAATTACCTTTAAAATCAGAAAAAAATGTATGTAATAATAATAATGAATATATACAAATGAACTGTGCCTGGAGTACACTTGTCTTTATCCTGATGTAGCCATGACATTCCCTTAAGTAATTTTAATGGATGGGGCCTACAAGAACAAAGGCAAACTCAGATGCAGCCCATCCGAGCTCTCCCTAGCCCATCTCCTGCCTCCGTGAACACGTGATTTTATGTCATCGTGTGTTTGTGGGTTCACTTGCTTTCCCTTTCCCTCACTGTTCCACTGTCCACATTCGCTGACCACCAGGGGGGTGCCAGGTCCAAGAACTCTGAATGAGGAAGCCACGCTCCGTGCCCCGCAGTGGTTCACAGTCCTGAGGAGTGAAGATACAGAAACCACCAACTGTAACCCCCTCCCTGGCTGTTGCAACAGGAGGCCAAGGCACGGGGAAGACAGAGGCCCTCCCTCCCATGGGAGTGGGAAGACCTCCTGGAAGGGGTGGTGTCCGAGCCGCAGGACAGGAGCAGGCCAGCGTCCCAGCGGACCCGCGCTCTCGCCTGGGACAGGAGGGCACGGAGCCAAGGGCCAGTTGGGTGTTTGACCTTCTCCTCCCACCGCTGCTGGTACCCACACCTCTGGCTCCAGGGTCTGTCGAGGGCTGGTGAGGGTTTGCTGGCTGCTTCATCAGGCTGGGCTGCGCAGAGTGTTTGGATTTGGATGGAGGCCAGCTCCGTGGTGAGTCATCGCTCCAGCGAACCTCCACCACCCACATGGGAAGGACTTTAGGCAGCGGCTGAGGGGCCAGCCGCCCCAGGCGAAGAGGGCACAGCCAATGTGCCCTCTTCCCAGACAGGGCTGTGTGGCTTCAGTGGTCCACCGCTCCTCACAACACTGCCTCTGCCCCGGCAGTCACCACACTCACATTTATTCATTATTTATTTATTTAATATATTTGTATTGATTTCAGAGAGGAAGGGAGAAGGAGAGAGAGATGGAAACCTCACTGATGAGAGAGAATCATTGATCGGCTGCCTCCTGTATGCCCAGCATGTCATAATTGCAAGAGTTTCATCAAAAGGTTGATGGAACTTGGGGACTCAACAAGGGCTGAGTCACATATGTTATCACTTGTTGGAAATGGCTAAAGGCATTTCCCCAAACCTGAAAAGGATGATTATTTGCTGCCAGACATCTCAGGGCATCTTAATCTACATATTATTGCCTCCTACTGGCCAAATACCTGAATAGCCATAGGCTATTCCCCATTCTGACAATGGACTCTGTAGAGGAAACCATACCCTTTGAAGTGTATATCTCCACCTTGCCTTAGGACAATTTGTGTAAATAAAAAGCAAGGAGTCCTGAGACAAGGAGAACTTGGTTTTCTTCAGCCAGGCTCCTCTGTCCCCCAATGCCTTTCAAAATTACCTTTCATCTCTGGACTCTTATTTAATCTATGCACGGCCCCGTCTCCAGATTGCTGAACCCTTCTAGATGACAGATCAAGACCCACTGGCATTAAATGACGCCCAATGTCCGGCATTACACCCCCTAATGGGGATCAAGCCCTCAATCTGGGCATGTGCCCTGGCCCAGAATCAAACCTGGGACCCTTCAGTCTGCAGACTGACACACTACCCACTGAACCAAACCAGATAGGGCCACATTTGCATTTAGGCCTTGGCCAGAGGGAAGGCATGTGTGGATGGTTGTCCATGCATGGCGGTGGCTGCTATCCCAGCAGCTCCTGGTACTGCCACCTGGGACAGTCTCCCTGACCTGTCCCTGCTGCTCCCTCCTCCCCACCTGCACCAGAAGCCAGCCCCAAAGCCTGCTCTCCTCTCACTCAGGTCCTGTGTTTTCACACGTCTGGGCCATCCCTTCTCTACTCTGACATTTGACTTGGTCATCAAAGCTCTGAAAGCTCTTCAGTGAAAGCCAACCCTGTCCCTCTGGTTGGAATTACTTGCAATGGTTCCTGAGTTCCCCAAATATACGGTAAACTTACAAAGGTGTGCAATAGTCCTTAGTCATTTTGTTGTGACTTAGAGAGTTCCTGGTGTGCGTGTGGCATGTCTTGCTCACTAGAATGACCTCTTGGGGAGCAGCGACAATGAGTGATGGCTGCCTCCCCAGAGACCAGCACAGACCCCTCAAGGAGGCTTGTTCTCAGCCAATGCTTGTCAAGGACTCACTCCCATGGGGCCTGGAAATGGGATGGATCCTGGAGCAAGCTGCTAAAGCTGTATTTGCCAAATCCAGTCTGCATTTTGGCTGTTCTTCCTTAGAACAAATCAGAAGGTCAGACGTAGGAATGAGCTGCTGGCATCCAGGACAGTGTGTCCTGGCCATAATGATTTAGGGTTAGCTCAGAGTAGGGCCAGAAACAGATCAGACCTCCCAAGACTCCATGAAAAATCCCACAAGTCTCTGTCTTATATGTCAACTGTAATTGAAGAAAAAAAAAAAACTTAAAAAAATCACCACTCTCTCCTCCACCTTGAAACATGACAAGGATGCTCTTTCCCAAGACTCCCCACCCGGCCCTGACACGGGAACTGCCACTCACCCTTAAAGACAACTTTGGGATATCAGGCCCTCTGTGAAGCCAGCTGCACTTCCTCGGAAAGAGTCCATTGCTTCTTCCTCTGGCTTCTCCAAATGCCCACCTCGTGCCTCTGTGACCAAGTCCGGCATATTTATTAAGAGGATCTCCTTACCTCTTTGCTTTTCCCACTCTCTGCCATGCTCATGTGGCAGTTCCTTCTGGGAAGAGTGACTTGAGAGGAGCCAGAGTAGACAACATGCAGAGGAGAGCAGCAGGGGTGAGGAAGGACCTGTAGACCGGGCCTTAGGAGGTGACCGTATGTTGCAGTCACTGACTGTATGTTGGGACACTGCTGGTGTCGCCTGTCATCTCAGTGTACTTTTATCCATAGCACACACTGTCGCCCTCCACCGTGCCTGGTCTGGTCTGTACAATTTCTACGGCCTTATTATGTGGATTAAGGACAGAAACCAAGGTGTCCAATCCACAGGAGCCTTGGGGGAGCCCATCGCTTCTTTAGCTATTGAAAGGGCTGCATTCAGGTGTGGCCAGGGCGTTCTGTGTGGCCTTGAGTGAACTGAGGACCCGTGGGCAAGGGTGATGTAATGACAGCCTTTCCCTCCTTCTGCTTTGTTTACTGTTGGGCACCAGGACTGGGCACTGTTCCTGGAATATATTAATCTCTTGATAAATATTTCTGGGACAGGGGAGGACCGGATAGGGGGAGAGCGGGGAGAGGGAAACATACAGACATAGAGTTGGCTGCATCTAAGGCTGCGCTCCCATCTGTGGAAGTGCCCATCAGAACCCAAAGACCCTTTGCTTGGCCAACAAAGCTCTCAAAGTTCTTCAGGAAAGCCAACTGAGTCTCTGCAGTTGGAATTACTTGCCACTGGAATGACTTGCTTAGGTGGCAGGGGAGGCATTGTGGACTGATTGTGCCCCCTCACTAAAATAAAGATATGTTGAAGTCCTACCCCCAGGACCTGAGAACTTGACCTTACTTGGAAATAGGGTTGTTGCATATGTAATTAGTTAAGAGGAGGTCATACTGGAGTAGGGTGGAGACCTAATCCAATACAACTGGTGGCCTTGTAAAAAGACAGCCTAGGAAAGACAGACACACACACAGGGAATGCCATGTGACAATGAAGGCAGAGATTGGAATTATGTAGTTGCAAATCCAGGACTCCCAAAGGTTGCCAGAAACCACTTGAAGCTTTCAGAGATCTCTCTTCCAGAGCATGTGAGAGCACAAATTGCTTGAAGCCACCTAGCTAGTGTGTTACCTTGTGGCAGGTCCAGAGAAGGAAGACAGAGGAATTGCGCACTGGGTGGGAAGATGCGTAGGAAGATGGGCGTGATGCTCCCGGCCTCTCTCTCTAAATGGATTAGCTGAACTCCTGCCTCTGAGTCAGGATGGCAGTGACGGGTTGTCTGACACACTGCACAGTCCCTTGTGTGCCCATCTGGTCCTGGACAGGGGGCCTGTACCAGGGAGCAGAGCACAGGCTCAGCTGGCTACCTGCACACCAGTGTCCTCAGAGCTCCCTTCTCTGTCCAGCTGGCCATGGGCTCAGCGCTCTTCGACTCCTAGAACCTCAGAGCCTGAGGAAGTTCACAAAGATGACCAGGTCCACCCATCAGTGGCCACCCAGATTCCAGGCCCAGTGAGGTGCTCCCTTCTCGCTGCGCACAGGCCAAGCTTATTTCCATTAAGGTGTTTGGATTTAATTTCCCCCCACCTTGATGCCCGTGCCCCAGCCCTCCCCCCTCATTTTCCTCTGGATTCTACTCTGAGCACACCTCCCCCAAGCATCATATCTACACCAGCACCGCCACCCTCTACACTTTTGCCCAGCTCTTTGGCTCTTCCCACCTCTTCTGACTAACAAATCACATATACAGTAGCTCTCCTAACCATGGTTTCCATTTCCATGGTTTCAGGAACCAGTGTTCAACCGCAGTCCAAAAACATTAAATGGAAAATTTCAGAAATAAGCAATTGGTACGTTTTAAATTGTGCTCTATTCTGAGCATCCTGATGAAATCTCGCACGGTCCCATTTCTCACTTAGTAGCTGTCTCAGTTATCAGATCGACTGTTGTGGTATCTCAGTGCTTATCTTCAAGTCACCTTAACTTTACTTAATCATGTCTCCAAACACAAGAGTAGTGATGCCGGCAATTCTAGTACATCAGAGAAGCCATCAAGCGCTTCCTTTAAGTGAGAAGGTGAGTGTAGCACAATAAGGTATTGACACACACACACACACACACACACACAGAGAGAGAGAGAGAGAGAGAGAGAGAGAGAGAGAGAGTACTGTATATTGTTATGTTTTATTATTAGTTACTAGTAGCCCTGCGCATGAATCCATGCGCCCACTGCCCAGAGGCCCATCCGCGGCCCAGAGGCCCATCCACGGCCAGGCGGGAAAAGCTTGCCTTGTTGCTGGGGCAACGAAGCAAGCATTCTGCCAGGCCACTCACTCTGCCGCCCCCCCCCCCCCCCACAGGACTGGGGGACTCCAGTGGGGCTGAGGGGACTGGACGCTGCCATATTTATGACGGAGTGATGGTTAATTTGCATATTACCCTTTCATTAGATAGGATTGTTGTTAATCTCATACTGTGCCTAATTTATAGACTCAACTTTCCCATTTTGTATGTAAAGGAAAAAACATAGTACATATAAGGTTTGGTGCTATGCAGGCATCACTGGGGGTCTTGGAATGCACCCCCAGTGGAGAAGGGGTGGGTGACTGCATATCACAGGTACAGGTGCACTTGTTTCTTACTGTCCCCCCACTAGAATATAGTAAACTCTGAACCAATGAATGAACAAACGAACGAATGAATGAATGAAGCAACATTCCAGCTGAGCTAGCCAGATGGAGAGTGTCCCTGGGAAGAGTTTGGAAAACACTCAGCAGTAAGATCATCACAGTCAAGAGAGAAGTTCCACGCAGGGTGAGAAAGAGTCCAGAGAGAAGCAGACTTCCGCAGGCCACCTGGAGCTGTGTCCTCAGCCCAGCGCAGTGCCTGTGGGATGAACGCCTTGTGATCCTTCCTGTTTCCTGCATCTTCTGGATGACAATCGCACCTGCACTGATGCTTGGAGAGCAAGGGTTAAAGGGTCAAAGATCCTTCCACTTTGGGCTTGTCATTGCATCAGTTTCCTTGACTTATTTTTAGAGTAAGACCGGTAAAAAGAAATATATAATAAGCATGGCATGTCTGTGTAGGGATAATTGTACTGCTTGGAGGAGGGGAAAAGAGATATCGGATTTATTTCAAACAGCATGAGCCAGCTTCCTTAAAGCTATGCTATCTTTTAATTCTCAGAACAATGTCTTTGATATAAGGATTACTTGCTCCATTTTACAGATGGGAAAACTGAGGCTAGGAGGAGCTAAGTAAACTTACCCAAGATCAGTCAGCTTGTGACCCAGGATTCAAGCCCAGCTCTTCTGACTCTAAAGCCTGTCTTTTCTCTACTGTCCCCTCCTAGGGCTCAGATGCCTTGGGGGTGAAAGACAAAAAGAGCAGTGGACTTGGAGGAGACCTTGGCCCTTGTGCGTCAGGGTGATCTTGGGCAAGTCGGATAGCTTTCTGAGTCCCAATTCCTTTATCTAAAATGGTGATCCCAGCCCTGCCAACTTCACTGAGTAGAAAAATATCTCTGAAAAGGTGACTAAACAACCAGGATTTGACATTGAACCATGCCCAAAGCGAAGAAGGTCCTTATTCTCAGCACGTCACTGTGTGCATTGAGTCTGTGATGAAGGTGGGATCTGGGACCCTCCCTCTGCCTCCCATCCTATTCTCTCCTTAGCTCCATTGTAGCCTTCAAGCACAGCTCCCCAGGTGGGGCTGGAGGAACCAAGCCCATGAGCCCTTCTGCTTCTGTGTGGAGGGTAGAAACACCAACCACCCACAGCTCCCCTGGGGCAGAAAACTGACACTCAGAGCCATGAGGCAGCCCCATTCCTGGGCATGAAATGCCTCTTTTGACAGTAGAAATTCTGCCTGGGTCTGACCTAATGATGGCAGTTCTAGAGCTTCCAGAGAGTTCTAAAGCTTCTAGAGAGTTCCAGGACCTTCCTGAGAAGACCACCTGGGTGCTGCACTACAGACTGACTGTATGCTATGAACGCAGGCACAGGGCAGGCAAAGAACTGCTATCCCCACTCTCACTGCGGCCTCCCATCCAATGACTCAATCATTCCTTCCACACACATTATTGTTTCTTCATGTTGCCAGACTTCATGATAGACGGAAAGCCCTTGAATGTAAAGGCCTGTATCATGGACTAGGTTCCATCTCTGACTTCACCTTCCAGACAAATGGGACAATTTTAACATCCATCTACCTCCTGCAGTCCTCACGAGCATGTAAAGTAGTATCTGCACAGTGCCTGGCCCACAGCAAGCAGTGGACGGTGGTCATTATTATGAATAACTCCCACCACATTGGCCACGTAGTAGGTGCTCAATAAAAATCTAAGGAAGGAAAACGAGGTTCAAAGTGCTCTCTTGAATTCCCACTTGGTTTCCACTCAGACAGAGCGAGGGGATGGGGGGGGAAAATCCAGCCTCTCTGGTGTTTAGAACCGTGACGTCCCAAAATGTCTGTTTTCAAGCCACATTTCTTTCCTTTCCTGCAGCTGTCAGAGGCCAGATTTACTTAGTAACAGAGGCCAGCTTTTCGGGAGATGGGTCTGTGGGGGAGAGATCTACTCCGATGAAAAAGATAACACACCCAACCAGCGGCCCCATCCAGTGGTGATATCATCTGGCACGCAGCCTGCATGAGGAGGAATTTCCCTTGTACCTGACAATAACATTTTTTTTCACAATAAAATATGTTGAGGTTGAGAAGTTTATCTTGGCGGACCACTGTACCATTAACTCAAGATTAAATGCATCCTGTCCAACTTTTTTTGCTACTTGTAATGGGCCTCGGGCTCCCGGTCTCCAGATGTCGATTCCACGGATGCCTCGGGAAAGGAAGCTAATTGTTCTTTGCATTGGAAGTGTCCAAAGTGGGGCTGCGGTGGCCATCCCCATGCACTCCCCACAGCCTCCCTTTCAGGACCAAAGCACTCATGTCCATCGATGGCTCCCAGTTGAGCCTCTCCTTGGACACTACCGTTGACTGAAGTCAAGGTACTTAAAGTTATGGCCCCTTTCCTTAAGGCAGCCCAATCCAATGACTGGTTGATAAGGGGGTTCAAAAGACCAGCCCCCCTGCATCAGTTTGGAATAGCTCTGAAGAGCCACCCCCAGCTGTAGATCTCCCTGCAAAGGCATCAGAGTTCAAGTCCATCTGGCCAATCTTACCTCCTTCACTGTCCCCCAGGGGTGGACTGAGAGGGCCCGTGTTCCCCAATATTCTCCCTGGGCCTGACCTAATGATGGCAGTTCTAGAGCTTCCAGAGAGTTCTAGAGCTTACTATACCCTATACCTCCAGCTCTGGGATGGTGGTGCCAGAAATGGTTTGGGGAAGCAGACTCTACTCTGGAGTTTGAAGTTAGATCAATCTCCAGCCAGTTGGCCATGAAGGCCCCATTATTTGTGGTCCGTGGTGCCCTAATTGCCCCAGGCAATTATTAAAAGTTCCAGGATGAACTTAGATAGAGTGTCTGAGGAGAGGGGTTCATTAGGGGTGCGAGACCTCAGGTGTTGGAGAGGCTGGCAGGAAGAAGGGCAGCGGGGTAGGGTGTCTGTTGTTGAGAACTATTGCGGCAACAAAGGGCTGAGAGCGATTGATCAATAAGGTCAAGTGCGAAAGCCAGAAGACTGCTTTGGTAGCACATAAAGGGACAGTCATCTCCTGCAAACCGAAGGCAGAAAGGGCTGAGTATCAGTCAGGTCCGGGAGTTACTGACCAGGCCAGCGATGGCTGAATTCTCAGCCCCAGCGAGCCTGCTATGCCAAGGTCAGGGTCCTTGTGCAAAGTGTCTTGAGAAACAGCAGAGTCCAACTCCTCCCTCTGCCCAGCCCCACCCCCTTCCTCGCAGGTGCAGTTCCCAAGAGCACTCCCCAAT
Organism: Corynorhinus townsendii; assembly: GCA_026230045.1. Taxonomy (NCBI): domain Eukaryota; kingdom Metazoa; phylum Chordata; class Mammalia; order Chiroptera; family Vespertilionidae; genus Corynorhinus; species Corynorhinus townsendii. The sequence continues at coordinate 165,409,940 of JAPDVU010000007.1, forward strand.
AATCTTCCTGCACTCTGACCTCAGTTCCAGAGTCGGCTTGCCAGGGAACCCCACACCCGACGAGGCAGAAGGTCATATCAGGAGGGAGTATTCAGGCCCCTGCCAATGGGGCTCAGCGTGGTGAGGGAGAAGAAAGAACGTGGGTTTGGAGCTGGATAACTTGCTTCACTTTTATCTCATGGTTTTGCACTTACTATGCTCTGTGCCTGAAATGCTTTGCTCCGACATCTTCCCACAGCTTGTCATTCAGGGTTCTGCTCAGATATTGCTTCTCTAGAGGCCCTTGCTGACCGCTTACTCTAAAACACCCCACACCCACCTTGACCCAGTGACAGTCTATCCATCACCTTGTTTCATTTGCTCCACCCCCTAACAAGTATCTGAGACTGTTCTGTTCAATGATTTGTTTATTTTACTTCCCAGATCTCCCACTAGACTGTAAGTTCCATGAGGATCCAGACCAGTGTTTAGTGTCCTGCCTGGGTGCCATAGAAATATCTCTGCAAGAAAAATAAAAAATAAAAATAACAAAAGAAGGCTAGGAAGAAGAAAGGGGCTAAGGGAGGAGGGAGGAGTCTTGGGTTCAAATTCTGACTTTGGCGAACTTGGAACGATTCTTTGACCTCTTGTGGCATTCGATTGCTTGTCTGTCACAAGGGGGTAGGAATTATTTTTGGAATTCAATGAGATAATATGTGCAAAGGACCCATTTTCAAGCTTTCCCCTGGAAACATTTAGGAAGTTCTCTTTAGGATAGACCTCAACTCGCATTTCCCTTCTCACTCACGCCCCCTTCCACCTCTCTCTTCCCTTCTAAAGGAGAGATGCCTGGAACATTGAAGTTACCAAATTGATGGTATCTGTGAGGTTGACATGGTTTGGGAAGACAGCCTGCTAGCAACGGCAGGGATCTTACATCAGCCTTGGAGGTTGTGTTGTATTATTATTATTATTATTATTATTTTATTGAGTTCAGAGAGGAAGGGAGAAGGAGAGAGAGATAGAAATATCAACAATGAGAAAGAATCATGGATCAGCTGCCTCCTGCACACTCCACACTGAGGACTGAGCCCGCAACTCGAACATGTGCCCCGACCGGGAATTGAACCGTAACCTCCTGGTTCATAGGTCGAGGCTCAACCACTGAGCCTTGCCGGGAGGGCGGGTGTGTTGTTGCCTTAGAGGTCTACCCCTTGTAGCAGTCAGCAGCATGAGGCTTGCAGGGAGCTGGGTTTCTCCCCTGGCCCAATCCCGTGGTGATTTCCCTGGGAAGGCCGCCCTGGGCACCAAGGCCAGGACTGCTGCCAGCTGCTCCCACGCCGGGATTTTCCAACTCGGCTTCCACTTTCTTTTCAAAGTCTTTTCCTCTACCTTATTGCAAATTGTAAACAGGATGGGTTTCGTTCACTTGCATTTGTCGACACATTTATTTATTTTTATGAAAGTAATAAATAGACTTGGAAAAACTCTGGACAACTACAAATGGGCGGGGAAAATAAAGAGTCAAAACCATTGTTTTCATTGTTGCTGATGTTCTCCCAGGATCCTTTCCATATTATTTTCATAAGTCTGTTTGGTCACAGGGATCACAGGGATATTTATATACTAGAGGCCCAGTGCACAAAATTCGTGCACAGGTAGGGTCCCTAGGCCTGGCTGGCGGTCAGGGCCAATTGGGGCCTTTTGGCTACCAGCCAGGGCCTTCCTTCATTCTGCACTGCCCCCTAGTGGTCAGTGCATGTCATAGTGAGTGATCAAACTCCCAGTCTCCTGGTCAAACTCCTGAGGGGACCTTTGCATATTAGCCTTTTATATAGATAGATAGTTTAAAAAGTCAGGGACTATTGCCCAGCTGGTGTGGCTCAGGTTGAGCCTTGACCTATGAACCAGGAAGTCACACTTCAATTCCACATCAGGGCACATGCTCTGGTTGCAGGCTCAATCCCCAGTGTGGGGCTTGCAGGAGGCAGCCGATCAATGATTCTCTCTCATCATTGATGTTTCTCTCTCTCCCTTCCTCTCTGAAATCAGTAAAAATATATTTTAAAAAACAGTCAGAGACTATTGGCTTTTGGTGACAACCAGGAGTCAGTCTGCGGCGTGTCTTCCTTCCTACCCCGATTCCCACTCTCCAAAGGCAGTGCTCTCTCCTTCGGCGAGTTCTCCGGTATTTGTCTCCATTGACCTACACACTATGCCTGTGTTACTCTTGTTTCCAGCTTTTTTGGATATAATCGACATATAGCATCCTGTAAGTCTAAGGTGTACACTATGATGATTCGACACTCCTGTACATTGCAAAATGATTACCTAGCCCAAGCTAGTTAGCACGTCCATCGCCTCACCTCGGACTTTCAGATTTTTGTCTTTTGACTTCTTGGTAATGGAGTTGAGGTTTTAGCCCTTTTCCCCACTCTCCGCAAGTACTCAGCTGTTACCAATTCCCACTTAACACTCATATCATCTTATCAACCAGTGTCACCCCAATTAACTCAATAAAAATTTTTAAGGCAAAACAAATAACTAGTGATTACATACATTTTCATGCCTATGCAAGCATGCTTGGGTAGAGCCCCCTATGTACTCCCCTCACATTTCCTGTCTTGTATAACATTTGGGCCTCCTTTGGAATTAATAATTGCCTCATGTTGTTTCCTCAGCGTCCTGTGCATCTACCTCTACTTCATCCTCAGGCTCTCCAATGAGCTGCACTCAAGCACACAAGGTAAACCATGTCTCTCATGGCTTCCTCGGAAGCATCCTTTCCCCATCCTGCTCTTCCCATCTGCAGGAGGGAAGCATCCTTTCCCCATCCTGCTCTTTCCCATAGTCCAGGGGGATTCCAGATCCAAAGCCTGACCTGAACTCGTGGGGAGGCTCTGACCTATATATCTCCTCCTGTGGCTGGCCCCTGAGGGTCCCCGCAGCTCCGCCCACGTCAGCTGTTAGGCTCTGCAGCTCCGCCCATCAGTCAGAGTGGAGAAGTAAGACTACAGTTATAACCAGATATTGAACTAGGTGGCAAGCCCCCCATTTTCCTTTTCACTGTGTCAGGAGAGATCAGAGAGGCAACTTCCCCGGATACCTGGGTCCACGTCTAAGGTGTCGCACACAGTAGCTTCTCTTCTGGAACTGCTCGGAGCCTATTGGCCAGAGAGCCTCGGCCCTACCCACGCCGAGAGGTTGGATGTTAAAGACTGATGGGGACGGCACTGCTCCTGAATCTAGGTTTTCTGGTGGTGACTTTGGACGAACAATGCCCCTTTGATCCTCGGAAGCGGGCCGGGGAGTCCGGCTCCGTGGGCCTGCAGCGGGCTGGGGAGGTCAGGTGGAGGTCCTGCGGGGTCCAGTTTCCCTGGCTGCAGTGATTTGCATTTCAAAGGCACCAGATCAACTGCAAAGGAGCACATTGGGGAAAGATTATTGCTAATTTCTAATGACTCAAAAAGGCCAAGGGCATCCATGGCTACCCGGCTGAAGCCTGAGCAAGAGTTTCAGGGTGAAATGAGAGAAGGTAAAGTGCAGCCATGCACGGGGAACATGGCAGGGAGCTGGGAGGGGAACTGAGGGGAAAGAGAGCACGGGGAGCCTGCCGACGGAAAGAAGAAAGGGATTCCGTGGAAAGTAACCTCCCAAGGTGATCTGATCATTAATTCCGAACTGGGCAAGTCTGGGGGGGGAGTCACCCCCAGGCGCAGAACTGTTTAGTAAAAGGTTTATCGGTGCCTTGAGCAAGTCCCGTCCTTTGTTTCTGTGCATCCAGGTTAACAACTCCTTTGAAATAAACTGACCGCACCCTCCTGAGAGCACATAATCTCGTTAACTATTCAGTAATCCAATCCCGCCTTGCTTCCTCCCACCCTCCTGCAATCTTCCTTACCCTTCCTCCTTCATTTCAAATGCATAAAAACTGCAAAACCGGTATTTTCTAAAGCTTTTGAGATCTGACTCCCTGGCATCTGTCATCAATTTGGCTCGAGTAAGCTCTTATAAAAATTCTCTACATGTTTGGACGCTCCTTACGTCGACAAGCTGAGATCAGAAGTACCATGTTAATGTGTTAACTAGCATTTCCACCCATTCCCTTCCATTTCCAAGGGAAGAGCAGAAAGGGCCTTTCGTGATTATCTGCTCGATGCCCTGGTTTCATGAATAGAGGAACTTGGACCCGGAAGGCCAGCTCTCTGGTTGATGGGCCAAACTTGGGGGGGCTGAGCCAGGAGTAGAAGCCAGGTGTCCCATCTCCTAGTGCTGTGCTCAGCCCTCCACAGTCACAATCTCAGAACAGAGGTTGGTCCATGTTGGTTTGGCACCTATGCTGAGACACAGAGGAAGGGATTATGGGCAGAGAGGCCTAGAGCTGTGAGATCGTCCCTTCACAGTTCCTCTTGTTTTGTGTTGCGTTTGGACGTTACAGAATTTTCACAGTGACTGTGATAGCAGCAATGTGTCAAGATCCTTACAACTGTGTATCCTGTAACCTAGCACATGCGTTTTTAGAACTCCATTCCCCCCAAATAATTGAGACATGCACGGAATTTTAGCCAAAGGCCGAAGGACATCCCATTGTGTGTGTACACCCGTTTTGTTTCTCCACCCATCCATCGATGGGCATTTGGGTTGTTTCCACCTTTTGCGACTGTGCCTAATGCTGTCATAAACATGGGTGTGCAAGTAGCTGTTCAAGCCCTACTTACCTTTTTTGTGTGGATAGACCTGGAAGCGGAATTGCTGGCCCCAGGACTGGGTGTTACTCTTAAGCAATAACTCTTTTGGAGCCTCATTGGAAGTAATAACTCTCTCAGGCCCTACCATAAACATACATTACCATATGCCTAGGGATGATCAACAATAATGTCCGTTAAAAACATGGTGGCCCCGGGGCTGTGACCAGGTTGTAGCGGCCGGAACCCTGGCCTCCACTGAGCTCCTCTTGCCAAATCCTGGAGCTCCAGAGATTTCATTCCCGCCGCGAGGGCCCGCCCTTCCCTTCAGCAGACTGTGCTCCTGGGAAGTTGTCTTCGGTCATTTTTTAAGTGCTCATTATGCAGGGAGCCCTGTGGTGGCTCCTTCTGCAAAGGCAGGGCCCTGTCGGTGGAGGAAATAACGAACTCTCAGTTACTGGGAATAAATGAGAGCTTTGATGTAAAAACTTCTGACCTGCGTGGAGGACCTCACCGTCTACAGGAGGCTCTCACTGTAAGGTTTGAGGCGCAGGAAACGGGAGTCAGAAACCAAGATACATTAAAAGGGAGGTTTATTCCTTATGGGGGGCGGGGAGGAGAAGAAGGGGCCCAGCCGGACTGCTCTCTGGAGAAGGGAAAATACAGTACACGTGCGTGGGTGGAGTGTCATTTTTAAGGGAAGGAACAGGAAGGGATTGGGCCCAGGGCGGAACGGGAAGGGGTGGGCCCCAGGGCACTCGGCGCATGCTGATTGGTGGTTCAATGTCCCGGGATGTCATAACTCCGCCCACCAGTTGGGGGGAGGGAGGATCTCATATTCCAGGCTTTTTGTGATAGTATATAAAAAAATTGAGAGTCAGGGCAAGGTCAGGGGCAGGGGCTGAAGTTCCATCTTCCGTAGCTGCTTCCTGCTAGGAGAGGGAGTTGTTAGGGGTCTACCCTGAGTCTCAAGGATTCTGATGCTAGGTTCTGAGTTCAGGCATTCACCAACCAGAAGTTGGGAGAGATCGATCTGGCCCTGAACTCACCATATGTTTATAGCTTTCAAGCCACATCCCTAAAACAAAGACATTTAGCTCTTATTGATAAGCGAGGGAATTCATTTTACTCTCACTACTGAGGGTCCTTACTCCTCCATCTCCTGCTCTTTAGAAGAAGCAAGTCAAAAGTTCTACCAGTGACAAGATTGCAGAACATGGAAATTGTACTCAGTGTAATGTCTATTGTGTGCCCTGAGCAGTGGTTTCATAGATAATCTCCGAGATAAAAACTGGAAGTGGAAGGCCAGCGGCCCTGCTGTCTATCTCTTTATGGCTTTACGGATCTTCCACATTCTTCAGATTCCCTGCACACACACACACACACACACACTGCCGGGTGGCTAGCTAGGCTGTGCAGGGACCATTGTCCACATTCACAGCCCAAAACCTGAGTTCCAGGCAGGTGACGTCAGCCGCCCCAGGACACCCAGCTGATAGCCAGGTAAGATGCTGTCTCTTTTCTCCATGCCAGGTCTGGGGGCCGCAGAACTGGGGCGGCGGTGGGGTGGGTTAGGGGCTTCAGGTGGCCCCTCTTTCCTGGCCCCCATCCAGGGCCACCATAGCAGCCTCCATTGTGGGGACAGGCTTCAGGTGGTGACAGGCTTGAGGGCAGAAGAACCCCTGCAGGGGGCAGGAGACAGAGCTAAGAGCCGGAGAGCTGGAAGAGAGACTCTGTGTGTAGAGCTGAGCAGACCCTGAGTTCATTAATAAGTAATAACTGTCATTCTTGATGTCTCAGAGCCAATGGTGCGGCACCGAGGAGGTGGCCAGCCCGCCCACAGGCCTGAATGGAATTCCTTGGCTTAGGAAAGAGCCTGGGGAACAAAGCCCCCTTGTCTCTGGGGAGGCAGCTGTGACTTCATGGTTTGCGGCCTCTCCCAGGGCCACCATCAGGACAGGACGCCTGGAGGGGCAGGGCTCATAGACTAGCTGGTCCCCCGCCTGGCACACACTTGGTACCCTCTCAACACTTGTTAAATGAGGGACAGGTCAGCCCTCTCAGCCTCAGTGTTCCCATTTGTGAAATGGGGAGAACAGTAGTCCTTCATTCAGTTCCACCATGTATATTGAGGGAGAGAACTAGGAAAACAGCCTGGGGATGTGGGCTGGTAGCTGTCAGTATGTGGTGGCTAGGAAGGGAGGCATGGAGAGCTCCATCTTCTGCGAGCACCCATAGGCCTCCTGCTCAGGGAGCCTCAGCCTGGGGTGGCTGGGAGAGGGACTCCGCACGCCGGGTGGAGGGCCGAGGGGCAAAGGCAGGGAGGAGGGGCCGGAGCAGTTCCCACTTGCACTCCCCGCAGCTCACAGGCCAGCCCGGCGCTTCTGTGCCAGGACCCACGGTGGCTGGACAGTGATTCTTGGCTGCCTTGACCCTGTAAGCCTGTGTGTGTCCGTGTGTGTGTGTGTGTGTGTGTGTGTGTGTGTTTTCTTTTTCTCTGACTCCATTCCTGTTTGTCTGGCTGTCTGTCCGTCTCTCTGAGTCTGTCTGTCTCTCTGAGTCTGTCTCTGTGGTATGTCCCCCGGCTCTCCTCCTGACTGCAGGCTGCCCAAGCCTTGAATGTCGTGTGCGTCTGTCTGTCCATCCGCCTGGCTGAGGATGGGAGTTGTCACGTGACAGGGAGAGGAGCAAAGTGCTAACAACTGGCTGACAGCTGGTCACAGCTGGTGACAGCTTGGGCAGGCCCGGGCGTGGGAAACCACAATTCAGGCAGCGACAGCTGGGAAGGGGACCACACTCGGAAGCCGAGCTGACAGGCCGCCACACCACAGCGAAGGCAGAGGCCGCCCCATCCTGCCAGCCCCGCCACAATCCCGGGAAGTGAGGCCGATGCACAGGTCCGCCCTGAGTCTCTCCCACCCCCCACATCCCCAGCAGCCCCCGGGCAGGGGGGCCCCAGGCAGCTGCTCCTGCTCCAGAAAAACGTGGATTTTATTTGGTGGGTTCATGAAGGGTAAGCAGGAAAAAATACATGTTCATCTACGGGGACACTTCCTTGGACGTCGCGTGTGTGTGTGTGTGTGTGTGTGTGTGTATGTTTGTGTGTGTGTGTGTGTGTGTGTGTGTGTGTGCACGCTCACGTGTTTGAGCATGTGGGCTCTGGGGAAGGGGTGCAGCGGAGGGGAGGGGCGATGGCTGACATTTCTAGAAAGAGAAGGGCCCACAGTGAAGGTGAAGTGAGTGCGTACAGTAGATAGCACAGGACACCAATGCTGGTGATCATCATTATTGCTGCTTTAAACGCTGACATTTTATTCCATGTTCAATAGAAATCATTCTAAAATATGCTTTCGCCACCCAGGGGCACCGAGCTCAGTGAACCAGGAGCCTGTGTTGCTGCCGGGAGAGGCCAGGCACGGGGGGTTCATGCTGCTCGCCCCCCCCCCCCCAGACCCCTCCCCTCCCGCCCCTGCCACGGCCCCAGCCGGGGCTGCCAGACTGGGTGCAAAGCGAGAGCTGGCGGGTGCTCAGGAGCTCAGTGAGGCCTCGGGCTTTTTGACAATAAAGGACAGGGCACAGAGGGTGCACTTGTGGCCAGGACTTCGCTGTTCAGAAGCTTCTTATTTTATTCCTGGCCTACTTTGGGCTGAATAAAAGTAGTGTGTCTGTGTGTGTGTGTGTGTGTGTGTGTGAGAGAGAGAGAGAGAGAGAGAGAGAGAGAGAGAGAGAGAGAGAGAGAGAGAGGCGCCCAGGAACCAAGAACAAATGACACCTATCCAGTGACCCCACCTGGTGATGGAGCCTGAAGGAAGGACCCCTTACTGAAGCCTCTGCTCAGCCCGCTAAGGAGGAGGAGGAGGAGGAGGAGGAGGAGGAGGAAAAGACAGAGGGCTTTCCCCGCTCAGGAGGCCCATGGTATCCTGGGAGGATGTCCCAGCTACTGTGGCCCCAGCAAATATCTCCCCAAACTTGGGGGTGTAAAGCAACTGTTGATTACACTCACTGATTCTGTGGACGGGGCATTCAGACAGGCCCCATGGGGGCAGCTCCACGTCTCTGCTGGGAGACTCCGAGGTGGGGCCTGGGGTCACCTGAGGGTTTGTTTCCTTCTGGTGGATGCTGGCACAGGCTGGGGCCTGGGCTCCCTCCGCGGACTCGTCCACACGGGCTCCCCCTGTAGGTTGGTCCGGGCTCCCTCCCGGCGTGCTGGCCAATTCCAGGACGAGCATCCCCAGAGGGACTAGAGACACTATCTTGCCTTTTCTGAACTCTCCTCAGAAATCCCGCATCACTCTGCCACGTTCTCGTCCACAAGGCAGTCACCCGCCCCACCCACGTTCACGGAGAACGATTCTACCAGTTGATGGGGAGGGGAAGACTCTGGAACACGATATGGGACTGAAACCATGGCTGAGCCAGTGTGGGAAATACAGTTGGCCCCCAGGAGATCATAAACAATAGTAGGAAGAGAAGGGGCTCTGATCCTCCAAGACTCACATCATGGGTGGGCTTGGGACACAATAATCATAGCAGGCGCAGCACAGGGGCCTGCGAGAGCAATTTTTGGCCGACTACCAGCTTCCGTAACAGGCCCTGGTGGCCCTTTTACATATATTATCTCACTTAATGAGGAAACATTAGCAAAGCCTTTCACAGCCTACACTGCATTCTCACACACGATATTTTAAAATCCTTATTTCAAGTCCCCCAGCCCCGTAGTCTCAGCTTCACCCACGAGGAAACCGGGGCTCAGAGCCAGCAAGTGGGCTCTGCCCCTCCCCGCAGCCTGGGAACAGCGGGGTCTGCTCCCAGCATCCCCCCCCCCCCCCCCCCCCCCCGTCTGGGCTTTGGCTCCCTCCCCTCCCCCCTCCCCCCTCCCCCCCGGGCAGATCTGCCCACAGATAGGATTTCAGATCCTTTAGACCAGAGGAAAGATACTGACAACGTAAAATCATTTTGCACTTTGCAGCTGGTGTGAAAACAGACCTTCAGCTCAGGGAGGTCTCCGCAATTTCCTCCCACAGGCACCCTGCTGTCCCCCAGCCCGTAGGTAAGACAGCCATTTCCGGCCTCTCCTCAAGTCCAAGGTGAGGAATCCCTCGCCCCCCCGCCCCCCCCCCCCCGCCCCTCCACCACCCACCCGTCGGAAGAGCCAGCCTGCCTTCTCACCGAGTGTGGATTCCAAAAGGCGCACCATTCCTGGGCCCTGGAGCTGGGGCCTCGCTGTGGCTGCCGCTCGCTGTTCTGGAGGGAAAAGTGACAAAACACGCACTGCATGGCACCTTCGGTTTCTTGCTCTGGGAAACGGGAAGAATGCCCTCCGCCCTGCGGGCCCCATCTTCTCAGGAGGGTGAGCAGGGGAGGGGGAGGCGCTGGCCCTGGAAGGAGCCCACGGGGAAAGCCCAGTCTCCCCTTCTGCGGCCCAGGTGTGGCGTGCGCCTCTCTTGGACAAGGTGCGCGTGTTACTCTGGGTAACGCTTGCTGCTATGACAGGTAAACCCAAACTGCGCGATGCCCAAATCCAGGGGAAGGGTTTTGTTTTGCTTTCCTCACTCGTGTAAAGGCTAACGTGGGTGTTTCTGGTGACCGTCCCCCAGGCTCTTTCCCGTCTGGCTCGGCCGTCCTTGCTGTGTGGCTTCCAGCACACTCGTGTGCGTCATCTCACGTTGGTGGCCTCACGGTCACGAGCCGAACCGTCTCACTGGCGGATTCTGCTTCTGTTGGTGGTGACGTTCTAGAGGACAGCTATGTTGTGAGCAGAGCAGTCACATGTTTTTTATGACATTTTTGAGGGAGAAGATTCGACCATGTGCTTGTTCTGAGTTTTGACCCTGACCTCCACAGGTTTCTTTAAAAATGCGTATTTCTTAATGTTGCCGGTCCAGGGTCTATTCCATGTGATTTTGTCTTGGTTTCAGGGTGTACAGCATAGGGGGGTGCCAACCAACTACTTTGCAAGGCGTTCCCCCACTGTGTCCAGCACCCAGCGGGCACTTTGTTATTCGCACACCCTGGGGCTTGTTCAAGAAATCCTTTCCTTTCTTGAGGTCAAAACTATGTCCTCTTGTACTTCACGCTAACTGTTTTTATATAGTTTTATCGTTTCTAGTTACATATTTAATTCACTTGGGATGAATTTTGTGTGTGGTGTGAGGTAGGGGCGCTCATATCATTTTTGCCATAGAGATAACAATGGTCCCAACACCATTCGTTAAAAGTCTGTCCTTTCCCTTTGCTTTGCAGGGAGCCAGTACCGTGTGCATGCGGGTCTGGTCCTGGCTCACTAGTCTGTCCTCCCTTCTCTGCTCTGAGGATCATCCCCCTCTGAGCGGATGCTGCCTTGTCGCCATGGTCACGGCTTTGTAACAGTCCCTGATATTTGGAAAGATTTGCAGAGTCCCTCACCTTGTTCGCCACCTTCCTAACTGTCTGGGCTGTCCTTGGCCTGTGCTTTTGTATGTACATTTTATTTTATTTTTAAAATATGTTTTTATTGATTTCAGAGAGGAAGGGAGAGATAGAAACGTCAATGAGGAGAGAGAATCGTTGATAGCTGCCTCCAGCACGCCCCCTCCTGGGCATCGAGGCTGGAGCCCAGGCATGTGCCCTGACTGGAATCGAACCTGGGACCCTTCAGTCAGCAGGCCAATGTTCTATCCACTGAGCCAATCCAGTTAGGGCTACAACCATGCTTTTTAAATCATTCGGTCACTATCACTTTATCCTTCCGTTTTTCTTTATAGCCCTCCATCATCTGACACATGAAAGTGTATATGTTGGCTAATTCTGTCTTCCCCACTAGAAGGCAAATTTCGTGAATGCAGGGTCTTTGTCTCTTTGTTCAGCACCTGGACCACTGGCTGGCACCTTATAACCACTGAACAACTGATTCTTTAGATGGATGGTGTAAGCCCAATCCTGCCTTTCACAGTGGAGTAACAGAGGCTGCCCTGAACTTTTATATTGAGTATACACACAATTGAGTTCCGAAATAGGATGTTGGAATACCTGTCTACTTAAAAAGGATTAGAAAGAATTACCTGGGCAAAAGCAACACTGGATTCTTACAGAGTTAAAGAAGATGCTTTGGGGAACATGTGCCCCCGTCAAAAGTCCTTAAAATCTATCATCTTCCATAATGTTTTCTAGCCTGTTGAGCCTTTTTCAAGAGCAGTGGAGACCATTTGCTCACTGGGAGTTGCGATGAATGAACAGCCATTATCTTTGCGTGCACAGTCTGAAAATTGCATACCGACATTCATCACGAGAAGTTTCTGAGAGTCAGAGAGGGGCTCCTATAACTAAATATATTTATAGAGTTCTCTTGTCTTGACTTAGAATAATTGTATCAAAATAAAACACTTAGGCATTAAACCTTGTATCATAATCCTATGCTTTTTTTTTTTTTTGGAAGCCATTGAACAAAATGCCAAGTATTCTAATATCGTCTCTGAATTTATAAATTCAGCCATGACTCTGAATTACATGGCAGGATTTTATAATTGTTTTTTCAACAGCTTCACAGGGTAGACTTTGGCTGACCTGAGCATGGTTTCACCGACTCAATGAAACCTTGGTAATTGACCTACCAAACCAAGAAACCCACCTACGGTGTACAGGTTTCTGTCCCTGATATCTGCAGGGTTGTGTTAACTTGGTACTCAAGAACTAGGGTTAACCTACAGATTGAGTTATGTATTTGCTAAATGTGTTAACATATCTGTGTATTTACATACACATATAAAATATGTAACTTATAAATAAAATTATGTACAGACAGTGCCCTGTGTACGATGGTACGACTATGATCTTTCAACATTCCAGTGGTGCAAAAATGAGACTCATTCAAGTAGAAATCTCACTTAGAGTTTTGAATTTTTATCTTTCCTCCACCCTGTGGTACTCACTCGTGATGCTGGGCAGTACCAGCGCCCACAGCTCCCAGTCACACGATCACAAGGGCAAACATCCCTTCCTCTACAGTGTATCTATTGTGTTAGATGCTTTCGTCCAACTGTGCGCTAATGGAAGCGCTCTCAGCACGTTTGAGGTAGGCTAGGCGAAGCGCTAGTGTTCAGTAGGTGAGGTGTAGTCAATGCACTTTTGACTTAGCAATGTTTTCAACTTACAATGGGGTTATCAAGACACAACGCCATTGGCAACCCCAGTCAGCAAGTGTTTTAATTCTAAAGCAATATTCTTTCCACTACACCCCACTGTCCTTTTCGATGCCAAAATGAAAATAGAAGGATTTATATTAGCAGCCTGTTAGTTACTAGTTCAGGTGTTGTAGCAGGTGTTTGGGGGCCAGGGGTAGATTAGACCTCCCAAAGGATTGCATCGTCCCTGGCAGGTACTGATGGGAGAAAGCCAGCAACTGTGCCATATGGTACGTGCCTGGTGGAAGGAAGCACAGCTGCTGTGCGAACAAGGGCACAGTGATCAAGACACACTTCTCAAGGACACGTCACATTTCTCTTCTAATTCCCTTAGAGCCTTAGGCACATAGTAGGTGCTCAGATACTATTTATGGGATGGATTGATGGTTGTACTGATACACGAAAGAATGAGTGAGGTGACTCCTAGATCTCAGCGTAGTCAGAATTTTCTAGGACATGTTAGGTAGAGGGAGTAGGAAGGTCCTTGCACTGGTGGAAGTCACCTGTTCTGTGGGGCAGCCGCATTGGTTCAAGAGGCGTCTGTGCCCACCGATGCAGTGGCAGGGGGTTCCCTTGCACACCACTCTGCAGTCAGTGGAGCTCCCCACGTGGTCTGCAGCCCCGTCTGTATAACCACGCAGGTGCTGTTCGCTGGGCAGTGAAGAGGCCACATCCAGGAGAAAAACACCCTGGAGATTACTTTTCCCCTTCTCCCCATTGCCTTCAAATCTCACCACCTTCCTGTTCATCTGGAGTGCCACTCTGGAGAGAACCATCTCCGTTTCCAAGTGATTCATTGAGAACATCGAGTGCCAGACCACATGCGAATTAAGGCTTGTCACCTAGCATCATGGCACCTTAGTAACACACCAATTAACAGTTACTGTAATTACACCACTTACATGAAATTAATGAAGAGTCTAGCTGATGAGAAGTAAGAACCTGTCCATTAGAGCAATACAGAACATTCATCAAGTGTCTGATGAAACAGCCTTTGAGAAATCTGTTCCTCCCCGTTGCCTAATTAAACAAGATATTTTCAGGGGATGGGGGGATGGCTTTTTGTAAAATGAGTTGGCAACACATGGAGAAGACACACTCATTCCTGCTGCTGGAAGGGCTGCGCGCACAGGCTTTGGCGTCTGAGGGATGGGGTTCGGATCCTACATCTGCCCTTTCTACTTGTGCTCTCAGTAAACTAGGAGGAGGAGGAAACATCCTCACCCTGACTGTGTGCATCGAAGAGCATTTACAGCTCACGTTATATTTAATGCTGAGGGTCTGGATGCTTTTCCCCTGAAATAGAAACAAGGATGTCTCTTCTCACCAAGTCTTTGCAGCACCCTGCATTGTAGTTTATGGATAGGGCCATGAGGAGGGAAGAAAGGCATCCAGCTGGAACAGAAGCAAAGCTTCATTTGCAGACGACATGATCACCTCTGTAAGAAAAGCCAATGAAATCTACAAAACAGCTACTGGAATTGATGAGTGAGTTTTGCAGGGTTGCAGGATGCAAGACCAATATACAAAAGTCCACTGTATTTCTATATATCTGGGTAATTTTTCTTTAGCCTCTCTGAGTCTGTTTTCTTATCTGTAATATGGCAATACATTTATATACTTTTATAGAATTTCTCTGAGGGTTAGGAAAACGTAGGTTCCCAGAACAAGGTTTAATAGATGCTGGTTTGTTCCCACTTTTAGAGCATACCAGTGGTTCCAGCATGGCATCTTACCTCCCAGACAAGCATTCATGAATAAATGGTGCAGAGGAGAAAGTCACTTCACTTTGGAGTAATAGCCAAGGAACCCTCTAAAGCGGAAATCATGTAGGTGGAGCAATTTTTTAAGTTCCAGTCCTATAGTCCAAGCGACCCAAATTGGCTCTCTCGTCCATACCCTCTCGCACCCATTCCCACTTCCTTAGCTCCTGCCTGGACTTTTATGACAACCTCCTAAACAGGCCTCCTACTTTTGATCATGCTCCTCTTAACTGCAGTCTTTTCACTACAGCCAGAGCGACCTCTTTAAAATGCAAATCTGATCGCCTCATCATGCTATGGAAACCCCTTGTGGTTTCCTATTGAATTCAGTTAAGCCCCAGCTTTTTAGCTTGGCTTCTGCACAAACACGCCGGGCACTTCTTAGACTGAACCTCTAAACTTTCCCCCAAACACCAAGTATTTGCTTGCTTCCCGGCCTTCCGGAATTTGTTCCTGCTTCCCAAAATACCTCTAGTTTTCTTTTCCACACCCGTCAAGCCCACCCTAACCTTGTCCAAGAATCTACCATGTATCTTTTCAGCCCAACAAGCGAGGTCATCTTCTCTCCGAAGGCTCTCTAGATTGCTCTAGTCTAGGCAGAAGGAATTACTATCTTCCCCGCCCCCCCACCGATAGAATGTGGCACTTATCACATCCTATTGTACCCTTCTATTGATCTGTCTGAGCTCTTTAAGGACAGGGCCACACCCCATGTGTCTCTGTGTCTCCTATACATGGCAGAGGGCTTTCTGAAGGTTTGCTGAAGATGTTTGGAATTCTTCTCTGTTACCTGATAGGCTCCTTTTGCTACACAGGCCTGACAGCTCTGTCTGCTCCTTTCGGGCCAGGGGGGCTAGCATTCTTTCCATTTCAGACTCCGAGATCTCTGGCCCAGCTGGAAGCCAGCCCCTTTGGGGAGCATCTCCCAGGGATTTTCTCCACTGGGTTCTTGGTGGCCAAGGTTGGCTCTGCACAGTGAGAATGCAAATGTTTGTGCACACACATTGCACATACTGCAATGATGATGGATGCATGCAGAGTGACTGGGAGAAGGCCTACTCTACTAAATTTAATTGTGCAAGGCATTTAAAAATATATATATTTTAATTGATTTCAGAGAGGAAGGGAGAGGGAGAGAAACATCAATGATGAGAGAGAATCATTGACTGCCTCCCGCACACCCTCTACTAGGGATTGAGCTCGCAACCCGGGCATGTGCCCTTGACCAGAATCCAACCTGGGACACTTCAGTCTGCTGGCTGACCTCCATCCACTAAGCCAAACCAGCTAGGGCCAGAGTTCTGTTTTATTTCCCCAGTCACCTAGTTAGTTTTATACATGATGAACAACTTGTTATATTAGGCCTCTTTGTTCAAATCATTGGTGGTGTTCTACTGGTTTGCATGGTTTGTATTGTTATTGCATCTCACAGACGAGGACACTGAGGCTCAGAAACACTAGCAAGGCCTCTAAAAGAGGCAGGCCCCTGCACAGATAGCTGGCATAATAAGAAATGCATCTGCCGACTTGGGGGATGGCAGGCAGCACCCGCGAACAGGGGGAGCTGGTGTGTTAGAGCAGCGAGCAGTGCGGAGGGAAGGGCGAGGGGCCAGGCGCAAGGAAGGTGTGACACTCGGGGAGAAAATGGGAGTTCTGGGCTGGAGATCTCGGGCACATTTTTGAGCAATAGAGTCCCCTGCGCAGGGTTGGAGCAGAAGCTGGGTGGGTGGGTGGGTGGGCGGGGCAGGCAGGGGACAGCCTTCCCTCTACCCCAGCCCGCTTCCCACCCACATGGGACTCTTCCCCGGGAAAAACGGAGCCTGCTTCCTGCAGGTTTAATTCAATGTCAGCTGCAAAGCCCTATTAACTAAATTGGCCATCAACCCACGTGTCTGTTCCACATAATGGGGTTTGGAACAAAACGAGTTTTTCTCTGCGTTAGAAAGTGTCATGTTGGAATCAAAACTTCTTCCAACATTCAGGCTAATGAAAGCCTCGAGTGAGAGCTGATCAATGGGGCCCACGGAGTTTCCATGGCAACCGGAGCAGGGAGGCAGGTCTGATCAGAAGCCAAGTGCACCCAGGTGATGCTCTGGGGTGCTCATGGGTGGAACCTCCATTGGTGGGACCCATAAGAGGCAGAGGCCTGGAGCCAGACCCAGTGGGTGGAGCTGGGGAAGTGGAGACACCAGAGCTTCCTCAGCCTGACCGGGAGCTGGAGCCTCTAGGTCTGAGTTTAGCACACTTGCTGCTGCAGCAACACCTGTACCTAAGGATTTATTTTTGCGTTTTTTTCTGGGCCTCCTATGCCTTCGCTACAGGGCTCCCCACATCACCGATCGCCACGCACTGGTCCTGCGGCCGCAGCCCTGAGCCCTGAGCTCACGGGGGCCAGGACACCAGAGCTGGGGTCAGGCCGTAAGATGGTGTGTCAGGGGAATCACTTATCCTCTCTAGCACGGGTTCCGGGTTCCGTGTCTCCAAAAGAACAATGAGCGAAAAGCTGCTCTATTTAAGGCAGGAGAGCTGAATCCCAGCCCCCTTCTGCCTCCGATGCGGAGAGAATGACTTACCCTGTTGGAGGGGTAGTTTCTCCACCCACAAATCCAGGAGGAGGGTCTTGGGTGCCTCTGGGAAGATGTCATAGGAGCATAATCTGACGGGCCTTGGGCCAGCCACACAGGCAGCTAGATGTCAGGGTCATGCCCTCTGAGCTGGTGAAGAGGGGGGACCCCGTGGTCGATGCTATTGCCTGGGGTCTCAGGTGCCCTCCTCCCCTCAGGGGGAGCTTCAGACTAACACGGAGCCTCCCACCGGCCTGGCCCTCCCGGCACGGTCCCCATCTCACGTCGTCCTTACTGCGGCCCTGGCCACTGTTCTCACACCACACGTGAGGCCACACCCCCGGGAGGCTGGGCCTAGAGCCTCCACTGACCACAACTCAGGACTCTTGCCTCTCCCTCTGCCCATGTCCTCTCGGCTCCTTCACTCAGCTGGCATTGGCCTGGCATCTGTCCCTCAGCCCAGGCTGGGGCCCAGGGACCCTGGAGACAGCCCTTCTTCTGAGCTGGCTTGTGCAGGCTGCTGCAAGGCCTGGCCACTGGCCACATGCCCACCCGACATCTCCACGCCGCCACATGGCGAGGGGTCTGTTTTTCTAGGGGACGCAGGGCCAGTACATGGCCCATTGTGTGCCAGGGACCAGGGCCTGATTCGATTGAAGCCTGCCCATCCAGGGACCTGCCTGGGGCAAAGAGGGCTGCTCTCTTGAGAGACACAGGCAGGCTGTTCAGAGAGCCTGTAATCAGGTTTGCGGGCAGCCTCGGTCTCGCCTGGCACTGTGTCCCCTTAGCACCAGCCTCAGGGTCAGTGTGCTGGCATGCCCACCCTCTGGCCTCACCAGGCTCCTCTTTACCCCTAATTGGACCAGGCCTCCAGCTTGGCACTCTCCAGGCCTGAAGTCATCCATCTCCATGGGGAGGGGAGATGGGCATACATGGAGAAGGGGCCAGAGGGGCCCGAGAAATCACCTCTGCAGACACAGGGGTCACAGCCAGAGATGGAGGGCTGCCCCACAGGGTCCCAGGGTAGCCCATGCAGAGTGGGGAGCAAAAGGCTCAGGAACCCAGACCTCCCTGCCGCTACACACATACACACAGGGAATTCTTTTTCTCAATTCTGCTGTAAAATATCTGAAGGTTAAAATGAAAGCGAGTAAATCACTGTCGCCCACCCCATCAATGAGCGTCACAGCGCAGGTGAATTCACAACCAGCCGATGGGACAAAAAGCGGGCACGAGAGGACACCCTGTATGGTTCGTCCACAACAGGTTCAGAAGTGAGAACCAACTGCAGGTCTAGAAGTCACATGTGGGGACAGGGCAAGTGGGGGGTCGCAGGGGCACTGGAGGTCTTTCTTCTTGAGCTGGTGACATGGGTATTTGAAAACTCATCAAACTATCACTTACAGTTTGCCTATTTTTCCATATGTTTGTTATGCTCCAGTAAAAATGCAAACGGTCATAAAGCCACAGTGACAATCAAGACACAGAATCGCTCCATTACCCCCTAACTCCTTCGTAGCCAACCCCTCTCCCATCTCCAGCCCATGGCCACCACTGACTTGTGTTTTGTTCCTACAGTTTTACCTCTTCCAGAATATTCTATATGCCATTGTCCGGTGCGCCACGGTCTGCTCAGCCTTTCACCCATTTCGTTGCTTCTAGTATCTGGAGAAGCTGCCTAAAGCCCCGTGCGAGCATCCACACTCTAGTTGTAGGACAATAGGGATGTTCCGTTCTCTCAGGCCAGAACCCACTGGTGAGATCCGTGCGTGTTTCGCTTTATAAGAAGCTGCCGGCTGTTTTCCGCCGCGGCCACCCCATTCTGCACCCAGCAGCGAATCAATGGGTGGTCCAGGTTCTTGTCAGCACTTGATGTTGTCAGAGCTGCTTCGTTTTCTCTCTCTTTAGCCACTCTAACTGGTGTTTAGTGTATCATTTAATTTTTATTTGAAACCAAGATGGCCAGGGACTATCCTTACCAGCAATTTACAGGGGGGAAGACAGGCTCTGTCCACAGGTGTCTCAGCGTGATCACAATTCGTGACTGTTGGAATCAAGACATCCAGGTCTTCTGATGGCCCTGGGTGAGTGGGAGACGCCGTGGCGAAGGCTCCGAGAGAGAGCAGGGCAGCGTGGAGGTGACCAGGGAAGCAAAGCCTGTGCCTCCGGGACTGCTCGTGAAAGTCCCGACTCAGGTGGGAGCTGAGCTCGAGTGTGGAAAGACAAAAGTGGGGAACGCATGTGGGCAGCAGGAAAAGCAGGGCAACGGTGTGCAGGTGGGAAAGATGAGCCGCCTGGGGATGCGCTCATCCAGGAGGGCACCAGCTGATAGGAGGGGCACCAGGCTGATAGGAGGGTCACCAGGCTGTTCAGAGGGGCACCAGGCTGTTCAGAGGGGCACCAGGCTGTTCAGAGGGGCACCAGCTGATAGGAGGGGCACGAGGCTGAATGGAGGGGCACCAGGCTGATAGGAGGGGCACCAGGCTGTTCAGAGGGGCACCAGGCTGTTCAGAGGGGCACCAACTGATAGGAGGGGCACCAGGCTGAATGGAGGGCACTCGGCTGAATGGAGGGATGCCAGGCTGATAGGAGGGAGACCAGCTGATAGGAGGGGCCGCTGATAGGAGGGGCACCAGGCTGAATGGAGGGCACCAGGCTGAATGGAGGGCACTCGGCTGAATGGAGGGGTGCCAGGCTGATAGGAGGGAGACCAGCTGATAGGAGGGGCACCAGGCTGAATGGAGGGGCCCCAGGGTGATAGGAGGGGCACCAGGCTGAATAGAGGGGCCCCAGGCTGATAGGAGGGGTCCCAGGCTGATCGGAGGGACACTAGTTGATAGGAGGGGCACCAGGCTAAATGGAGGGCACCAGGCTGAATGGAGGGCACTCGGCTGAATGGAGGGATGCCAGGCTGATAGGAGGGGCCCCAGGCTGATAGGAGGGGCACCAGGCTGACCGGAGGGACACCAGCTGATAGGAGGGGCACCAGGCTGAATGGAGGGCACAAGGCTGAATGGAGGGCACTCGGCTGAATGGAGGGGTGCCAGGCTGATAGGAGGGAGACCAGCTGATAGGAGGGGCACCAGGCTGAATGGAGGGGCCCCAGGCTGATAGGAAGGGCACCAGACTGAATGGAGGGCACCAGGCTGAATGGAGGGCACCAGGCTGATCGGAGGGGCACCAGGCTGATCGGAGGGGCACCAGCTGATCAGAGGGGTGCCAGGCTGAATGAAGGGCACCAGGCTGAACGGAGCAGCTGGATGGGCTCACAGAGGCGTTTGTATAGTAGAAACAGCAAGGAATTTTAAGGTCAAGATACCTGGGCTGGAGACACAACTCACAACTGCACTGCCCACTACTGTCATGTGAGAGAATAACAGTGCCCTTGAAGTTGAGGGGATAAAGAACATAAGATGTGAGAACTCATAGCCGCCTCATATCACACTGATATGAGTGGGCCCAGCGCTGCACGTGGGGAGCACTCCACGGTGGCTTAAACGAAGGGATTCTTGCCAGTTACCTTAGTCCGCTCGGGCTCCTGCAGTGGAACACTATTGACTGGGAAGGTTATAGGCCACAGAAATCCATTTCTTACAGTTCTGGAATCTGGAAGTGCAGGACCAGGGGCTGCATGGTCAGCTGAGGGCTCTGTTGCAGGTGGCAGACTTCTCGCTGTGTCCTCACACGGAGGAAGGGCCAGGGAGCTTTCTGGGGATGCTTTTATGAGGGCACTAATCCCATTCACGGGGCTCTGCCCTCATGACCCAATCACCGCGCAAAGACCCCGCCTCCAGAGGCCATCACCGGGGGCGTGGAGAGGGTTATGTCTGAACATATGAGTTTTAGGGGGACACAAATGTCCAGAGCGTAGCACCAATACCTATCACTCTCAGACAATGAGGAGGAGACCCTGCTGCCCTAATGCGTGGGTTTATTAGTGCCTATGAGGGATGCAGCCCATCACTGTGATTCTAAAGCTGGAAAAGGCGGTGGTCCTTGGGAGCCAGCAGCCAGAGCTGTTTTGTGGCAGAACCCTGAGTGGTCTTGGCAGCAGAGGCCACAGGGATGGGGCCGGGGTATTCAGGGTGGGGAGACCAGGCTGAGGAGGGGGGAGGGGGGATGCGATATCTTTTTGTGTCTGGCTTATTTCCCTTAGCGTCGTGTTTCCAAGGCTCATTGGTGGTGTAACATTTTCAGAACCTCATCTTCTTTTATGGCTGAAGAATACTCCATTGTATGATTTTAAAAATATTTGTTTATTGATTTCAGAGAGGAAGGGAGAGGGGGAGAGAGATAGAAACATCCATGATGAGAGAGAATCATTGATGGGCTGCCTCCTGCACGCCCCACACTGGGGATTGAGCCCGAAACCCGGGCATGTGCCCTGATGGGAATCGAACCATGACCTCCTGGTTCATAGGTCAATGCTCAACCATTGAGCCACTCCAGCTGGGCTACCATATTTTATTTACCTATTCACCTGTCGGTGGACATCTGGGTTGCTTGCACCTTTTGGCTGTTGTGAGTAATGCTGCTATGAACGTTGGTGTGCAAGTATCGGTTTCAGTCCTTGCTTTCGGTTCTTTTGAGTGTCTACCTAGACGTGGAATTGCTATGACAACTCCATGTTTCATTTCTTGAGGAACTGTGCCAGGGCCTTTTATGCCCACTGGGGCACTACCCCGGAAGCACGGAATACAGGGCCCATGCTTCATTCATCCCCACGTGGCACACCCTAAAGTTGTCTTCGGGGTCAGATGATCTGGGTTCAAATGCCAGCTCCCCTTCTCGTACCTGATCATGATGTTTAGCCCACAGGATTGCTATCAATGTGAAATGCACTAATAACGTGAAATGCCTGGCACCGCGCAGGTGTCCAATACATCCACGTGCTGCCGCCCCGCCCCCACTTCTGTTCCCTCATCTGTGAAAAGCATCCTAGACACTCACCGCCTCGCAAACTCCAAATGCTCCCAGGACAACTGGGTGCAAATGTTCTGTGGAGACTTTCTTTAGGGAACATGCCCCCCTCTTGGTAAAGGAGTCCATAATTCCTCCACATGCTTCCCCATCTGTTCCCCCAAATGTGATAATTAGGAAATGATGCTGTCGCTTCCCAGCGTGAGAAGTCTGCCCCTCCCGCCCCGTCTCTGAGCAGCATGGCAGAAGGATGAGCAGACAGATCCTGGTGCTCCCAGCCGGCCCCACGCCTGGGCCCCCTGATTCCGATGTGGCTCAAAAACCAGGTCACCCCCGCCCCAGGAGGCAACCCAAGGTGTGGGGATAACATGCCGAATCTCAGGAGGTCTGAGTGGACGGAGGCTTCCAGACCACCTGGGCCACCTTCGCTGTTCACGCTGCTTCTCTCATTTACGCTTCATCAGGGCGTGAGAACCATTTATGATCAGAGAACTGAGGTCCGGGAGGCAAAGTGAGCTTCTGAGCAGCGCAAGTTGGTGGGAGAGCCGAGACCCCCTCCCCACCTCCTCCCCTTGCTGCTGAAGGTGCGGCTGCCCAGCATCCAGCCCTGCCAGCATCCAACCCTGCCAGCATCCAGCCCTGCCAGCATCCAGCTCTCCCAGCATCCAGCCCTGCCAGCATCCAGCCCTCCCAGCATCCAGCCCTTCCATCATCCAGCCTCCCAGCAGGCTCGTGGGAAGGCGGGTGGTCCCATGATGTCCCAGAACGCTCATGCCAAACTGCCTGCCTCCCCTTCCCCTCCTGGGCCCTCCGCATGCCTGCCGCTGAGCCTGTGCGCGTGAGGCCCTGTCTTAGTTTGCGTTCCTTCCACAGCAGAGCCCGAGGCACGGGTTTAAGGGCAGGTTGCTTATTTGGGAAAGAATCTGAAGAAGAGAGGGGTCTGGAGGGGAGGTCAGGAAGGTGTCTCGCCCTGGCTTTTACTACAACAACCAAGGCCCAATCCACCGGGACCCTGTCCGTCACAGTGCAGCCTTGCTCAAGGATGTAACCTGAGGCATGCATCCTGTCCCCGACTGGTGACACACTGTATTCCTTCTCTATTGCCAAGGAACAGTTTCGTGGCCCAGAATCTACTGGCTTCAAACACCAGACATTTATTGTCTCCCCGTGTCCCCGGGTGAGGAAGCTGGGGGCGGCTAGGACCGCAGTGTCTGAAGGCATCACTGGGGTTGACGGATCCACTCCAAGATGGGACTCACTGCGGCGGCAGTCGGCAGGAGGCCTCCGTGCCTTGCTTTGTGGGGCTCTCCACGGGCTGCTCACAGAGCAGTTTCACCCAGAGTGAGGGACAGAAAGAGAATGAGCACCCCTTTTAGCCTCCGTCACTGCTGTACAGGTCCCATCTCCGAATGCGGCCAATCTGGGGGTTCGGGCTTCAACAGAGGAAGTGAGGGGCAGGCACAACAGGCTCGGCCTGGAAGGGCTCTCGGTCTAGTCATCCCTTTTCCTAAGGGCAATCGAAGAGACGGAGGGCGTGAGGGGAGGGGTCCAAGGGGGCAGGTGACAGCCCCTACGTCCCTCCACTCCTGCCTTCCTTTCCGGGTCTTTGCTCACCTCATGACCTCCAGCTGAGAGTTGCTGGATTCTGAGACTCAAAGAGCTTCTAGGCAAAGCCTTGAGAAAGTTAGTCTGAGCCTCGGTTTGCTCATCTGTAAAGTGGGATTGGAGACATTGCCCTGCCTCCACCTCACAAAGGACCACATAGAAAAATGAGCATGAGCCCTAGCTGGCTTGGCTCAGTGGATAGAATATCGGCCTATGGACTGAAGGGTCCCAGGTTCCCTTCTGGACAAGGGCACAGGCCCTGGTTGTGGGCTTGATCCCCAGTAGGGGGCGTGCAGGAGGCAGCCGATCCATGATTCTCTCTCACCTTCTCCCTTCCTTTCTAAAATCAATAAAAGTATATTAAAAAAAGAAAAAGAAAAATGGACATGAGAGTATCCTGTATGTGAGAATGCAAACAACGTCCTAACCAATGAGAAGGAAAAGCTGAGTGCAGGTTGCGAAGTTCCCCACAGAGGTCAAGTGGACCTGGTCAAGGGCATATGTACAAACGTCCTTGGGCGTTGGCTGTGCATGTTGCATGTTTTGGGAGCTCTGCTTCCCCGGGCTTCTGGACGTGGGAGCACTCTGGGCAGGAGAAGGGGTGACACGGTGGCAGTCCCTCCAGGGGGGCTGCACCATTGGCACTGGGACCGAAGCACCACGTTTTAAGTTAAAACTCCCAACCACAGCGCCTACCGTCTGGATTGTTGCAGAAAATAGACCCAGGTATGCGCTTGTCATTCAGACACACCACAGGCCTCCACACGATGGATTGCATTTTCTTTTTTTTAAAGGAAGCGATTTAAACAGAAAACGTTAAGCATCACACTTAGACAATATTGTCGAGAAACCCAAAATGCAATCCTGGTTTAAAACAATCATGGAAGAAAGATTTTAATAGAAAAATCAATAAATATATGCAAAACATGGTGAAAAGATGAATACAAGATAAAACGGACTCTGACTCTTTTAGCAAATTTCAGAAAGGTGACAGTTTAATGGACTCTGGATTGAAAGCACTGTATGGAATGTGGGGAGAAAAAAACATGAATATTTAAGAAAACCTATGAAAATGGCTGGTATAAGAATTAAATGGCCAAAAAAGCTAAAACAAAAACAAAAGCCACTCTCCAGTTCTGCCTTCGCCAGGCTTGCCCTGACCTGGGCGGGCATTCTTCCCTTTGGCTCCTGCCCCAGGTTTGTCCCCAACAGCCGGTCCCAGGAGACGTCAGATCCACCATTAATAACCCACAACTGACCAATTAGGTTCCGAGGCAAAGCTGGAATGACTCGGTTGAAATTTCTAAAGTTCCAGTTCAGCGTAGGAACCAAATCAGACTCGAAGGCCCCGTAATCAGGCAAATTGACCATCATTAATGGCAATTAAGATAAAGTGTTAATGACTCTGTTTACCTCGGTGGGAAAGCACGCAGGGTGCCTGTGCTGGGGGCAAGGAGACCGCCTGCCCGACACAGGGCTTTGCCTCACACCTCTGGGGCCTGGCGGGTGTTCTGTCTTCGCCTCCCGTAGCACATGCAGGATGCAGCAACTACCCTCAGGCAGAGGGGGAAACAAAGGCTCCGAGCCAGGAAGGGCCTGAGCTGCCCGCGGTCCCCGCTCTGAAACGCCACTCTCTCGCTCAGCTGCCTCGCTGGCCTGAAGAGCTGCTGTGGCTGGAAGGAGCGGAGAAGCGGGAGGGCAGGGAGCTAGTCAGTTGCCAGTGCCGGGGAGGGAGAAGCGTTCCCCTACCCTCCACGTTCCTCTGGTCGGACAGGAGACAGGTGAGCAAGAGAAAATGATCACACTGCATGCACACAGCTGTATGGGAACCCCGCAAGCACCAGAGAGTCAGAGCCCCCACGTACAGGGGGGTTCAGAGGTAGAAAGGGGGATGGAGGCATATGACATCCTGAGCTGGGGATGAGTTCATGCAGCTTGGGGTCTCTCCCAAGGGTCACTGCAGGACGACAAGAAGAGAGCAGATGTTTAGCAAGGACCAGTTTCCCAGCCATGTCGGTGGGGCGGAAGATTAGGGCTGATAATCACTTATTATGGGCAAGCCCCCCTATCCAAGTTCTTCCAGGTCGTGAAAGAGAGGGGCAGAAGTTTCTCTTGAGCCTGGAGCTAAAGTGGCCTTTTGGCTCAAAACAAATCCCCGTACCCGAGGCACATCTTGGGGTGGCTTGTTCTGAACCCCCAGACCAGGCACATAGTTAATTATGCATGCACACTACTTAATTAAGTAACTGAAACCTGACAACCACAACCTTTCTGGAGAGACCTTATTAGCTCCATTTTACGGGTGAGAAAACGGAGGACAGGGAGTGTGAAATCATTTGCACGAGGTAACACAGCCCTCAGTTCCTACTGCAAATCTCCACATTGCTCCATCCAGCTCAGCCCCTGGCCGCCCCTCCGCCTCCAGAGCTAGGCTCACCCTGAGGCTCTGGGGGAGGCCTGGGGTGGGAAGACAGGGATCGAACCATGCTCTGGGCCTGATGGGGCCTGCCTGCCTCTCCTCGGCTGCCTGCCCTGGTGGGACCAG
This sequence comes from Corynorhinus townsendii, assembly GCA_026230045.1. Classification (NCBI taxonomy): domain Eukaryota; kingdom Metazoa; phylum Chordata; class Mammalia; order Chiroptera; family Vespertilionidae; genus Corynorhinus; species Corynorhinus townsendii. The sequence continues at coordinate 165,436,160 of JAPDVU010000007.1, forward strand.
TCCCACCGAAATGGCTTCCTCTTGTGGCTTCCAGGCTGGGAAAAGGGCAGGGTTGTGGCATTCCTGAGCTGAGGAAGGGGAGGAGGCAGGAGATAATTAGGGGGTAGGGATCAGTGGGGAATTGAAGCAATTACCCAGCTAATTGAGGCCCAGTGGCCCACTTTCTCTGCACATCTGGGTGCCAGGCTCAGAAAGCTGACAGCCCAAGCCTCAGGTAATGGTGGCTGAGCAGCCCCAGAGGCAGGGGCTCTGCGAACCCAACATTCTTGCTTCAGGCCTCATCTCCAGCCTCATGGCCTCTGAGGCCAGGTTAGGTTGCGTGTGAGGTTGCTGCCCTCAGGATTTCCTGCAAAAGAGGCGGCTTTCCCTGTAGGACATTGGCTTAAATCATTTCTACCCACTTCTGTCATCCTGCTGAATCACCCAGTGACCCCATTTACACATGGAGAAACCGAGGCCTTGACAGCGGGAGCAAGTCGCTCAGAGTCACACCCCCAAACCTGGATGTCCTGGAAGAGCCTGGATCTTTGGATTTCTGCTTCTTTCATGTTATTTTATTTTTTTGCTTCCACATCCCAGCTCTCCCCTGGAACGTGAGTTTGGACACGTGTCTCCCATGCCCACCCTTCCCACCTCCAGCCCCCACCCACGGAGTCAAACCTATTCGCCATCCCCGGAACGAATGTGGAGGTCAGCGTCCCAGGAGCCGGATTCTCCTCGCTGCCCAGAGCCCGGCTTTGCCTGTGTTGTGTACACAAAGGCAGCCCAAGTAGGCACATGTGTTCCAGAGGCTTCCACCCCCAGCCCCTCTCCAGGGACCCATGGGGGAATTCTGCTAAGATAATTATCTCCAACTGGGGTTTTGTTCCGTCCGCTGGTAAGACAAGCTCCCCGTTTAGAATAATAAGGCCGTGCTATTGCAGGCTAGCTGGGAAATATTTTTCAAACAAGCAATCCGCCTATGTGTTTCACATATGCCGCTCATTAAGGTTTATAAGACCTTTTGGTCTTCACAATAAAGCTTGTTTTTTTAAAGGTTAAAGTCAGCATGCCCCGGTGACTGCCAGCGCCCTGCTTCCCTCTTCAGATGGGACAGAAACCCTGGGAAGTGTTGAAAGGGAATCAAAGAAGCGGGTGCCTCCGGGCGCAGCCGGCGGAGGAAGGACTGGAGACTCCAGGAGTGACTGTCCGGCCGGAGCAGGCGCAGGCCCGGGAGAAGTCCTGCCTGCCCCCGCCCGCGTGTGCACAGGGCGCTGATGCAGAAACCTCCGCAGACCACGTCTCTGTGTCAGTGACCTGCAACCTGGCAGCACGTGAGACGCGCCTGGCACATTTAAGGAACGCGTGCCTGGGTCCCAGCCCCCCACATCCTGATAGAGCTGATTGGAGGTGGTCCCCAGCCAAGGCTGAGACAAACAATGAACTCCCGGGTCCCTGAAGCTGCCCTGCAGGTAGGGGCCAGCAATCATCCTCCCATTCTAGAAGTAAGGAAAACAAGGCCCCGGGGCGCTGCATGCCTGCACCTGGCCGAGTTGGGACTTGACCCTGGCGCTCCTGACACCCTCCCAACCCTCCTCCCCATGGAGATAACTAGCGTTTTCTGAGCCCCAGGGCTCTGCACACGGTCTCATTCAACCCCTACACACCACGGAAGTCAGTGTTCGGAGGGCCGTTTTGCAGATAGGAAACCGAGGCTCGGAGGAGTTCAATGCCTGGCCTTCTGTCCCACCAAACGCAGAGGCTCTGCACAAGTCCTGCAAAGACAGGTGGCGGCGGTGCCATGGGAACCTGGCCATTAGGCTCCCACCTGGGGGCAGTGTGACCTCTGATTCTTGTGTTTAAAGAGTCTTTGAGGTCCTTTAAGGACCTTATGCAGAAAGAGGAAGCAAATGGCCATTTGCCGGCCACCTCCTATGTGCCAGACCTTCCGCTGGCTTGCTTTCCCTACATTTCAGAAATGCAATTGATAAGGTTGGTGTTGCCCTTCCCATTTCAAAGGAGAAGTTGCTGAGGCCTCAAGCTGTCCAGTGACTCGCCTCAGGTCACAGAGCTTGTAAGTGTTGAGTTAAAACTTCCCGGTCTGGGGGCTCCCACCTCCCCACACTGCCTCCCCAATGCTTGTCAAAAGGGCAGGTGTGACCTGCCCAGACATAGAGAAGAGTTTCGGGCAAATTTGAAAACAACAAAGATAATTAAAAAGGGAGAAACAGTTTTATTGTGGCCTTGGCTGGATTTCATTGTTTTTGAAGTCCCTGTTAATGTGGTGCCAGGGCATTTTAATCAATGGGGTTGAAGCTTGCTAGTTACGAACACAGTGAGAGTGTGCTTTTTGCTTTTGTTATTAATTAAGAACATCATTCTTTTCAAACATTCTTTGATCAAACCCCTCTTTGCCTCCTAGTTTCATTTAAACATGGACATGAAGGCAAGTAAACATGGGAACCGTTAACACAGAGGGTGCCCCGGGCCGGGAATCAGGATGGCCGGGTGGGATCTGGGCACTGCCCCTGACCCTCAGCATGAACTTGGACTCCCATGAGCTTCAGTTTCTTCCCTGTGATCTCCATCCCAGCATCATGTCAGGGATGCTCTGAGAATGAAAATGAGAGAATCAAGATAAAATGTTCAAAATTACAAAGGGCTATGCAAATAGGAGGGTTTGTTGCTAAGTATGACTATTAAAATATGACAACTGTTTACAACCAGTGGTGTGAAATTTGCACTGTTACTCTCATTTAGACAAAAGCTACCAGCAACAATTGAGGGCAGCACATATTTACTCAGTGTCCTTTGAGGTCCGGGGAATCACCTGCTGTGAGCTGGAGAATCAGTCATTCACTCATCCATTCATTCCATGACTGGGCACCTATGCATGCCAGGCCTTGGGCTAGTGTAGGTACTGAGATGAAGCAAACTCAGAAGGAGACCAACAGTTGTGCACTTACAGTGAAGCTGAGTAGGTGAGGACATAGCAGAGGGAAGAAGGCATTTCCCTGGGAGCCCAGAGAAGTGTAAGGTGAAGTGGGGTAGCTGAGTATATTTGATCATAGCTCCAGGATTTGGACTGATCAAGTCTGTACTCTTGTCCTACACCAGGGTCTCCCAAAACATGTCCCCTGGACGTCCTCAGAGAGGACTACGCATGACAGCCTCAGGGGACAGGCCTCTCATCTGCTGGGCGTGAACATGACAGGGGTCCTTTGGGTGGCAGTAGGGTTTGGCTGGCTGGTCTACCTTAGGCTGCCTTGAGCAACCTCAGAGAAAACATCCCCAAAGGATCCTCTCGGGTCAGGGTCTCACCCATCCATCCGTTCATCTAACTATTCACTTCTTCACCAGTTGGCATTGACCCACATATGTCTGACCAGTTGACATCCATCAATAGACCGGACTCGGCAGAACCTACAATTGGAACTCACTTTCATTCATCCCAGAAATGCTTTTTGAAGGCTCAGGATTAGCCAGCACAATCCTATGGCTCAAGGCGTTTTGACAGACTTCTTTAAAACACCTGCATACATTCAATTCGGTCCTTTCCTCTTTTCAGGTCACCTAATAAGAAAAAAAAATGTAATTTATACTCTTGGTAAATACCATGCTTCATTACATGGATCTCTAATATTCCACACTGCCTAATCTTTGCACGTAGAATATAAAATCCAGATTTACTTAACTTTTAGGGCCAGAGGGACAGCAGAGAACACCTCCCATTTTACAGGTGAGAAAACTAAGGCATAGAGAGTGAAGAGTGAACTGCTTGAGGTCACACAGTAGATTAAAGGTAGCGGTAAGGCTTTTATCTCCCTATCCAAGGACAATCTTCAACCCCATATGGTATGTTCTAATTATGCTCTACAATATGCCTTATAGCACAGACAAACTCTCTTTTGGCCTCAGCTTTCTCACCTATATATAAAAAAAAGTTTGTTATTTATTTCTAATCAAACTTCCAGCTCTATTTCTTGGATTTCTAAAAAAAAAAATTACCCGGCATACCATCATTAAAGTTTTGCGGGGCAAAACCGGCTTGTCGCCAAGAATAGAATGACTCTGTCTGTGAGTTCTGCTTAACTCAGGGCACCTGTCTGTTACCACTGGTAGCCAGTTGGAGCCTTGGGTGGGCTGGCTGGGGGCTCCCTGGGTCCGCCTGAGTGCTGGTCTGCTCCAGTCTGCAGCTCTGGCCCATGCCCTGCTGAGAGTCTCGGCATGTCTGAGTTTGAGACGTAGGCCCAGGGAAGCAGGTAGAGCTAGCCCCTTTCTGATCCCTAGTCCTAAAAGTACGAGCGCCACGGTCACAGTACCAAGCAGCATCCCCAGGCCTGCCTCTCTGTCTTAGGCAGCGGGATACTGGGGGAGCCCGAAGCATCCCAACATTCACTCATTCACGGAGCCAACAGGTCATGTACTCAACCAGCAAGCATCAGAGCCTGGACCCTGTGTAGCCCAGTGCAAGTTGCTTGAAGAGGTCCACAGACAATCCGTTAAATAAACCACCAGATAAGTGGCACATTGAGAGCAGGGACCGTGTCATTCATTTTGTATCTCAGACGCCCACACATTGCAGGAACTTCATGACTGCTCGTTAGTGGAATGGATTCTCCGTCAGGGAGCTCCCTGCTGACCTGAAGACAGTGGCAAAACCGCCTACCCCCTCTCACCCTCACTTCTCCTCTCTCAAATGAGAAAGCTAGTAACAGCGCCTGGAAACGACTGGGGAGGCCTCCACAAGAAAGCCAGGTGGAAGGACTCCGTAAATGGCAGAGCCCTCAGAGCTATGTGACGGCCGTGGGGGAGCATACACCGCAAAGGGCCGCAGGCGAACCAGCTGGGGAGACACGAATCGGCTGAGCAGACTCTCAGAAGGAGGCTGGGAGAAATGCAATATTTAGAACTTAAATGATAAGTCAGACCGCGAGAGATCTGGTTGTGCATTTGCTTGTGTGCCTTCCAGGAGGAAAAAAGTAAAATAATGGCCCAATGAGAGAGCGTGTGGCCACTCGCCCTCGGAACGGGAGTTTGGGTGAAACACGCACCTTTCTTGTGGTCTTGGTGTGGGCTTGGGACCACACTGCTGAGAGTAACGCACCTCTGTGGGGCCCTGGCTAGGCCCAGGGCACTCATTCGTACCTTATCCCATTTAATTAGGAACTGGAGGGAGATTCAAAACCGCCGTCCTGGAGTTATTTGGGTTCTGAAATCCAGGAATCCGGGAGGGCTCAGGTCAAAGGGTTTCCCATTATTAAAGTGTCCAGAATGACAGAGAGATCCAACGCCCGCCGCCTGACCTCCACCTCCACCTCTGTCCCTTCCCTCCCGCGGCCGCCGCAGGCTTGTTCAAATAAACAGTCGTGGGTCCCCAGCGGAGCTCCGTCCAGGCCAGAGCAGGGACCCTAATTGTGGGTTAATGAGGCCCGGGTTTGCTCTGAGGGAGCTGTTTACTGAAGCAATTTCAGGTTGCTCCCTCTGGCCAGAGATGGCCGCCCCTGGCTAGCCTGTTCAGGATAAATGTCATCTCGGGCACCGGGAGAGATTCAGCCAGCCCTCCGCCTCCTGGTGTCGCCCCACTGTGCGACAGGAGCTGAGGAATAAAAAGCAGGAAGGTGCAGGCCTTGTGTCTCAGGCCCAGGGGGGCAGCCACTACAGAGGGGACAGCACTCTGAGAGACTGGAGCATGGGTGCTCTGGGGGTCCCGGGGAGGCCCCGAGCTCAGCTTCTTCTGGGTCAAAGGAAAAGCTGGTACAGGATGGCTTCCTGGAGGAAGCCTCCATGGCAGCTACTCAGGAGCCAACTCTGACCTAAACGCAGAAGTGCATGCTCTTTCCCGCAGTGTGTGGCCACCCGCAGACTGTCCCCGGACTCGCCATGGTCAGGCTACGGAGGACCTCACTGCACTCTGCCCATTGGCCTCTGTGCAGGAGGTCACTTCGAAACCTCTTGGCCGGAGGATCACCAGGAAACGCACTCCGTGTGTGAGTGGCTGATCCAGCATGATGCTGCTTCGGATGCGGCAAGCCCCACGCACCTGGAGGCCCGGCGCCTGCTGCTGGGAGGACGTGGCACATGGCCTCCCGCACGCGTGCTTTTAGCCTCTCTCCAGGGCTCGGAGAGGGGGCGCCAGCAGGAAATCGCAGGCCAGGTGATGTCTCCTGAACAGTATCTCCGTTCATATTTATTTATTTACTTGAAATTTAATAAATCTTCATTGTTCAGATTATTATAATTGTTCCTCTTTTTTCCCCCCATAGCTCCCCTCCACCAGGTTCCCACCCCACCCTCTGCCCTTACCTCCCCCGCACTGTCCTCATCTATAGGTGTACACTTTTTGTCCAGTCTCTTCCCGCACCTCCCACACCTCTTTCCCCCAAGAATTGTCAGTCCACTCCCTTTCTTTGTCCCTGATTCTATTATATTCACCAGTTTATTCTGTTCCTCAGAGTTTTTATTCACTTGATTTTTAGATTCATTTGTTGGTAGGTATGTATTTGTTGTTCATAATTTTTATCTTTACCCTTTCTTCTTCCTCTTCTTAAAGAATACCTTTCAGCATTTCATATAATAGTGGTTTGGTGGTGATGAACTCCTTTAGCTTTTTCTTATCTGTGAAGCTCTTTATCTGACTTTCCATTCTGAATGATAGCTTTGCTGGGTAGAGTAATCTTGATTGTAGGTTCTTGCTGTTCATCACTTTGAATATTTCTTGCCACTCCCTTCTGGCCTGCATAGTTTCTGTTGAGAAATCAGCTGACAATCATATGGGTGCTCTCTTGTAGGTAACTAACTGTTTTTCTCTTGCTGCTTTTAATATTCTCTCTTTGTCTTTTGCTCTTGGCATTTTAATTATGATGTGTCTTTGTGTGGTCCTCTTTGGGTTCCTTTTGTTTGGGTTTCTCTGTGCTTCCTGGACTTGTAAGTCTATTTCTTTCACCAGGTGGGGGAAGTTTTCAGTCATTATTTCTTCAAATAGGTTTTCAGTATCTTGCTCTCTCTTTTCTTCTGGCACCCCCATAATTCTGATGTTGGTATGCTTGAATTGTCCCGAAGTCTCCTTACACTATCTTCAAATTTTTGGATTCTTTTTTCTTTTTGATTTTCCGGCTGAGTGTTTTTTGCTTCTTTGTATTTCAACTCTTTGACTTGATTCTTGCAGTCCTCTAGTCTGCTGTTAGGTCTCTGTATATTTTTTATTTCAGTCAGTGTATGTTTAATTTCTAGTTGGTCCTTTTTCATATCCTCAAGGGTCTTGTTAAATTTATTGACCTTTTCTAGGAAATTCTTGAAAAATCTTATAACCATGGTTTTGAACTCTATATCCAGTCATTTGTTTTCCTCCATTTCTTTCATTTGTGATCTGTTCTTTGTCTCCACATTTTTGCTGCTTCCCTGAGTTGGTAGAGTAGCTTTGTGTGGTAGGTGTCTTCTAGGGCACAGTGGCTCAGCCTCCCCAGTTACCTGAGGTGGACACTCTTGGTGAACCCCTTTGTGGGCTGTGTACAAGTCTTGTTGTAGTTAAGCCTTGATTGTTGTTGGTATCACTGGGAGGAATTGACCTCCAGGCCAATTGGCTGTGAGGATCAGCTGTGTCTACCCTGGGAGAACTTCTGTGCTGGAGACACTCTTATGAGACAAGACTTGCAAAATTGCAAAAGCCTCTGTGCTCAGCTTGGTTGGGGAGGAGTTTCAGGGCAGAGCAGACAACCTTGGTTACCCATCAGCCTTGCCCTCTGAGGCCCCTGGGTCTCAGTGTCCCTCGGTAATCGCTGCAAGCACCTCTGAGAGAAAGCCACCCTCGAGTTTCGCCCACTGCCAGACAGTCCAATTTCTCCCCGAATGAGTCGGGGTTCCCAGAAACTTGCCCAGAACTGGAGTTCAGCGCAGTTGGGAGCTTCCGTCTCCCTCCCGCTTTAGAAAGCCAGCCACGCACTCAGCCGCCCATGTATTCAGCAGTCAGTCCTCTGCATGCGTGCGCCTCCGGACCTCTGTCTTCCGCAGCTCCCGAGTCTCAGTGTGCTTTCTCTTTTCCTGATAGTCCAGATTCCCCCCGAATGAGTCTGGTTTCCCAGCGTCTCGCCTGGGACTGGAGTTCAGTGCAGTAGGGCGCTTCCTTCTCCCTCCCGCTTTAGAAAGCCAGCCACGCACTCAGCCACCCATCCTCTCCGTGTATAAGTTTCCGAACCGCAGCTCCTCTGAGTCTCAATGTGCTTTCCTTCTAGTTGTAGAATTTCCACTCAGCCAGCTTTCCTATGGTTCTGGATGGTGTCCGTTTTGTCTTTTAGTTGTAGTTTTGATATTGTTGTGTGAGGCAGCAGTTTAGGTGTTTACCTATGCCGCCATCTTGGTTTCTCTCCATATTTATTTATTTTTGTTGTTGTTTTTAAGTTCTCACCTGAGGATATTTTTCCATTGATTTTTAGAGAGAGTGGAAGAGAGAGGGAAATATAGAAAGAAACATTGACATGAGAGAAACACATCGATTGGTTGCCTCCTGCATGAGCCCTGACCAGGGCCCAGGCCAGGGAGGAGCCTGCAACTGAGGTACATGCCCTTGACCAGAATAGAACTCAGAACCCTTCAGTCTGCAGGCCGATGCTCTATCCACTGAGCCAACCGGCTAGGGCTCTCCATTCATATTTTGATGGGCCAGTTCTCATTGCACATAGCCAGAGGGGGAAACGGAGGCATGGAGAGGCAGTGGCATGGCCAGGGTCACACAGTGGTGGAGCCAGAACTTATCTGGAATTATTATGACTCACTCATCAATGACTTACTGAGTGCGAACTCCCCGGCAGGCGTGGCTCCCAAGCTGGAGAATATCTGGGAATAATCAAAGCCCTGGCCTCGCGGTGATGAGATTCCAGGCAGGGAGACAGACCGTGAACACGTTGATATATACATCATGTAACATCTGTAAGACCTGTCCGACGCGGGGCTACGCTCCCTTCCCCATCACACAGCCACAAGCATCTGGCCCCGACGATTCCCTCGATCCTCTTTATTTCCAGGGGCCCGACATGCAGGCTTAATAGCACGCTGCCTACCCACACGCCTGTCATAAACCCGAACTGCTCCTTTGGGGGCTTGTGCCATCCCCACAAAGCGGTCACGGCATCAAAGAAGAACTCTGTTCTCTGCCCGGTGCCTGCGGTGCAGCTGTCCTCAGCAGGCCTGGAATTCTCCCCCAAACAAGTTGGCCCCTGGGGTTCTCCCGTCCTTCCTGGAGGTACTCTCTGAAGTTCCTGGCGAGGAAGTTCTGGTTCAGATAAAGGTTACCCAAATAGCTCCAGCCGCCCAAAATGTGGTGGGAGATTTACAGGAAGCAGGGAGGGGCGGCACTTCCAGGAGCTGTAAATCTCTCCCGCCCGGGGCCAGGGAAGAGAGAGCAGGCCCACACTAAATCAATTTCATTGGCGTGCTCCGGGGTTTCTGCACTTGGAGGCTGGGCCCAGAGTGGGAAGGAAATAGTTGTCAAACATCAGGAATGATGAGGACAGACACTGGAATCAGAGGCTGTGATTTCCTGTGAACCACAGCGCTGGCTAGGTCTTGATCTTTTCTTAGGGGTCTTGCAAAATTGTCTGAGCCCAGGAAGGAAGTAGCCAAAACTCAGCGGCCCTGGGTGCCAGGCAGCATTGGTCTTCTCCAGGGTCTTCCGATGCTTTTCACAAGATCCCCTCTTCCTGGGCTCCCTTCTCCCAGCTCCTTGTGCAGTTGCCTCCTAGTCAACAGCCACCTTTTAGCTCATATGTCCCTTTCCAGAGAAGTGTTCCCTGGGTATTCTATCTAATGTTGGCCCTTAGACGCCCCCCTTCGATTCCCCCCTCCCCCCACCAAGTCTCTCAAAATCTCTGGTGTCATGGTTAGGTGGACAATCCTATCTGAAAGAATCTCACCGTGACTGCCAGTATAGCCTCACTTGGTCAACTTCATGCCCATTGACTATCTGCTGCTGCATCCCTGGGACCTAGCACAGGACTTAGCATGTAGTAGGTGCTCAATAAAGATTCACTGGATGAAAGAATCAATGAGGAAATAATTTACCAAAGGCATCCGCTCTAATCTTTATCCTTCATTCTCAGTAGCAAAGATGGGTGGTGGGGAAGGGAAAGAACTTATTGGCTCCAAACACTAGGAATGTTGACCACAGGGAGAATCTTTCCACCCAGAACATTCCTGAGAGAGATGCATATGAGTTCATCTCATTCTACAAAGAGATCCCATGAAAGCAGACTTCTGCTCCTCACATGGGGGGTCTTGAAGCCCTGATCCTGGGCTCTTGGATAAGCACCTCTGGAAAGGGAGGTACCCCCAGCCCTTGTCCCCTTTCTTGTACTGCTGTTTCCCCAAATGCGGTCTTTCCAGCTCCCAAGGCCATTGGAAGGTGCATTGGTCCCATCTTCACTCCCACATACCTGCGCTGCCTCTGTCCCCACACCAGGGTCCTCCTGCCCTCCTGCCCCTCCCTGCTATAGACCTTGCAAAGACCTCTTCCCTTCACCGAGATGAGGGTGGTCCTCCCTGGAGTCAGGGATCCCACACCAAGTTAGTCAGAAACTTATCAAGGTCATCTGGCCCACGTCAGTCATTTTTCAGAGGTCCAAGCTGAGCCTCAGAGAAAAGAAGGGACTTTTTCAAGCTCACATGGCCAATCTGAGACAGGGTAAGCCCAGGCCCAGGGGCCCCGATGCCAAGGCTAGTGCTCCTTGGGCCACACCAATCTGTTGGCCCCTGAGAAGCACGTGGCTGCTGGGGAGGCACAGGGTGGGCAGTGACAGCCCCATTCTGCTCTAGAGCAGCCCAGTCATGGTGGATGTGATGGAGAAAAGAGCATGGCTGTGGGGATGGAACCTCAGGCAAATGCTTCAACCTTGGAGGCTCATTCATAAAATCACCCAGAGGAGAAAGAACAAGAATGGCTGGGCTGGCCCCTGGCCCCCAGAAAGCGCCCTGTCCCAGTTCCTCTCCTCTCTGTTGCTTCCTTTTTCTTTCATACAGTTTTTTGGTATCTCCTTTCTTACTCCCAAAGATCCCATTCCTACCCACCACCCTTACACACACATATACACTGGTTTGCCATCAATTTCAACTCGCCACATGTCTATCATGACCCCTGTTTTAGGGATGTTAATCCCCTTGCCATCTAACCCAATTTAATTTTATTTAAAAAAATAAAAATTATTTCCAATCATTTCTTCCAGGAAGACTTCTAGGATTTTCAGTTTGATGGAAAAAATGTCAACACATTCATTTTCTTTTTTCTGGTTATAATTTAAAATAACATTTTACAGCATTCAAGCAACACATGTTGCAAGCATGATCAAGAGTATAGGGACAAATCAAACATGGCCCTTTCTCTCTAAGAGCTCCAGTCTAGTGAGAGAGCAAGACACATAAGTAGTTACAGGATGGAGTGGTAAGAGGTCTACAGAGCAAGTCAGCTAGGTTAGCGTCAGCTGCTATAACAACAAGCCCTCAACTGCCAGTGACTTAACACAACAGAAGTTTGTTTCTTGCTCATGAAAGAGTACAATGCATGTGTCCTGGTTAGCAGGAGGCTTGGTGTGGGGACAGTCACTACCAGGGGTTCTGGGGGACCTTCCTCAGAAGGGATGGAAGAGAGTTTAAGGACAGATTAGCTGAGCCAGCTCAGGGGCGGGTTGTGCTGCTCTGTGCTGAGTTGTGCCCATGCAGGTAAAGCCAGCAATGCTTTTTCCTTTGGGTGAAAAGACATGATATTCAAAGAAGGCAATAGGGATACCATTTGGGGAAATCTTCGCTTAGCTGGCCTGTCCCCTTTCCAGTCAGGTAACTCAGCATTGTGAAGAGGAAGTCCCTTTTAGGAAATGCCTCATTCTCCACTTGCTCTTTGCAGCTTGGTCAGATGGAGCCTAAAAGACAAGGGGGCTGAGGAGGGTGTGCTCAACTCAGACCTGCAACACTTGCCCGAGGCAGGTAGGCAAGAAGAACCAGCAGGAGTGTCTGCGCAGAGGCAGTGCCTGCGAGACCAAGGGATTTGCAAGGTGAAGGGACACCCAGTAAGCTGACTGGCTGGTTTTTCTGGATGGAAGACCCTCTGAGCATATGCAGCCCAGGAGCCAGCGCTAGAGAAGACTTGAAGGCCCTCTGGGCCGATCCTTTCAACATGTGAGTCCCTGTCTATAGCATTTTCCATGAGGGTTGCCCAGCCTCAGCTTGCATTAGCTCACTGGGCAGACTGGCTGCACTGGGGAGCTCAGGGAGAAAGATCTCCTGAGACCCAAGTCAGATCTGGCTCTGGGACCTTCCAACCTCCAGGGACTTCATGCCTCCTCTGAGACCCACAGACCATCTTCGTCCCCCATTTTACGCTCGAGGAAGCAGAAGGGAGAAGGGACTGCCCTGGTCACTGAGCAGATTCAAAGCTGGTCTGGCGTGGAAGCTAGCTCTCCGCAGCGCGGCTCCAGCCCTTCCCACTGCGCTTTGTCAGATCTGTTTACAGAAGAGAAAAACCAAAGGAGCTGTGTTTCTTCCAGCTCGGGTTCGCATCGCGGAGCTTTTCCTGGGGAGACAGAAGGCACGTGGGAGGCGGGAAGGAGGGGCCGCTTCTCCAGGGACCGGAGGTGTCAGGGAAATGTGACGGGAGGAAATACATTTGCACAGAATGAAAACGGGGAAAGGGAGCAATTTTCAAACCTTCAAGCAATTAGGAAAAAGGCATCTCGGGAAATGAAAAAAATGACCCTTTCAGGAATGTTCTTTCAGAGTGAACAAGAAGCCCACACATCTCTCCCATAAAGTAAATAGTCTGGTTACCTGATTTTCTGCATAATTGATGGCGATAGCAACATAATCATTCAGGCATTCGTGAGCAGATCTTGAAAAGAAGTTTTAACACTTGCCGCACGCACACGTGCACACACACACACACACACACACACACGCACACGCACACACGCACACACACACACAGCAGGAAAGTAAACGCCCCTGGAAAGAATGTATTGTCATGCCCCACAAATGGGTCCGCACAGGTAGCGGCGTGCGGGTCTGCCCCCTGCACCACGGGAGTGGAGCCCACCTGGGCTGCTGCTCCTCAGAACTCAGGGAGGCGGGGAGGGGCCACTTACTTGCTGTGACCTTGGGCCTCAGTGTCCTCCTCTCTGAGAAGGTGTCCCATTGACTGCCCACTTGGGGAAGTCGAGCAAGTGCAAGGTTTCCCCAGGGGCCAAGCGGGTGGTCCTTGCTTCCCCCAGGGGCCTCTTCTCATTGTGTGCAGATCCCTGTCCTTCCCACAGAGAGCTCCCGGGCTCTGGGGAGATGCAGAGCGCTCCTGGGAATAGACGCAGAGCCCTGGGGAGGAGAGAGGCAATTACTGTCTCTGCAAGGCTGGCTCGCTCAGATGGCTATGCTCAAGGGGAACTTGGACGAGTAAGGGTGGGGGAGGGAGGTGCTCCAGGCAGGAGGACTGGCCTGGGTAGAGGCTCAGAGGAAGGGCACAGCAGGGCCCGTGCAGACACTGCTATGGAGCCTGCAGGCAGGTGCACAGAGCAGAAATGAGGGGCTGCATTCATTTCTTGATCCAGGATAGGAAGGCTGGGACCCACTCCACACGGGCATCCCAAGGGCACTGCCCACTGTGCTCCTAAAAGGGCAAAGGGTTTGGTCTGGAGCCTCGGAGCTGGCAGAGGCTTGGGCCTCTCTGTCTCTGTCACTGCCCCTCTGGTCTGAAGACTCAGCTGGCTCTGCCGTTGCCCAGGAACAAGCTCCAGTGGCCCCAAATGAAGCGAACAGAACCCTCACATCCTCCAAGCGCTTGGAGCATCTGTAGGAGCCAGGGGATTCGGCACAGATGGGGAAGCTGAAGCCCAGAACGGGGCCCCAAGGGGAGTTGGCTGCTGATCCTCATGGGGGGGTTACCTAGAGGCCAGGTTCCCAGACCCCCAGGTCAGGGCTCTTTCCCTTGCATTTTGCTGCCTCCCGACCAGTCCTACTCCGGGGGGCGAGGCGGAGGGCGCCCCTGGAGTTGTGCAGGGCACAGCCTGCATGGCCTTGTGTGACAGCCTCGCTCCCTGCTCTCCGGGCATTTAGAGACTGGTCCTTCTTCAGTTCCAATATTGCGCGGCCACAGCACCCAATGTCGACTGCTGTGGGCAGGCGCTTGGAGCGCATCTATCCAGGGTCTACGGCCATAGGTGAAGCCTTGCCCCACCAGCCTTGTCCAGGGTCGACATTGCTGCTGCCCACCCTACCTGTTCCTGCTAAGGCAGGGGAGGCTCCCCAGTCTCCTCCAAACAGGGCCCGGACAGCCAGTGCCAATGCATTCATTCCGGGCCAGGCCCTGTCCCCGCTACTGCTCAGAGTTGTCCTTGACCCAGATGCCAGATGCACTTTCTCACCCACTAGCTCGGTGCCCGCATGAGACGCCCAAGGCCCAGAGAGGGCGATGCCCTGCCCACAGTCACACAGCCAGTTAGCAAACCTCATCTCCTGACTCCCGTCCAATTCTCTTTGTCATCCGTTGCGATGCCTCCCCAGCCCCCACGCCTCTAACACAGACTAAACTGAAGATGGCCAAGAACACTCGGTCTCCTCAGAGGGATCACGTGCTTGTCTCGTTTCTTGTCACCTGTGCCTCAGGAGGCCATACCCAGCAGCCACCTCCTCGCTGCCAGCCCAGGTTCCCTCATCACTGACCAACGGGACTGTGTTGGCTTCTCCACACCATGAGCAGGCCCATCTCACACACGGAGGAGCTGAGGCTTGGAGAAGTGGGCTGTCTGTCCCCGCAGGTCATGCAGCCAGTGCGGGCTGGGCTGGGCCCCAGACCACAGCCTGAGCATCTGTCTTCCACCCCCCTTCCCCCCCCGCCCCCACCTTTCCACGCACCCTTGGACTTGTCACTGTGAATTTCACTGTTAAAGTCCTCCCTTCGAGATATCCTGCTTTCATTCGGCGTTGGCTCCTGCAACTGTGCGCCCTGAGAACAATACGGAAATCAGCGTTTCATCAAGTGTAAAGCTTGTTAAGCGAGATCTTGAAATCCCTACAATTATTCTTCCAGGATCAAGCAGAACAAAGGACGCTGGAATTTTCTGGGAGGGGAGGGGGCGAGGCGGGGGAAACAACAACCTGAAATAAATATCCATGAAAGCTGGCGCACAGAGCATGGGGGCCTGGCACACAGTAGGTGCTTGGCAGCGTGGCTTTGCTTTTGACTTTTAGGGACAGCTTGTCAAGGACCTTAGCCAAGTGAATAGGACTGCAGGACTCTACCTGAGTGACTGGATTTACAGCACCTGGAAGAAGGTGACCTGAGAGAAGTCACTTCCCTGTAAAGTGCATCTGGAATGCCCCAGGACCCTCCTCTCTGAGGACACACGGGTCCCCTGGGACATGAGTGAGGAAAGGGAGGCAGACCATAGCCCTGTAGGGTGCCTAAGGAGGAGGTGCCCGGGACCTTGAATAGCCACCCCATGGCCAGTCTCCTCCAGTGACAGCTACACGGGATGGGATTATAGATGCTTATAGATCTTTCCATCCTAACCCTTCTCCAGCTTTCTGGAAAGCAATCCTCAGACACTTCCCCATACTGTTCTGCTCCTGTTCTGTGACAGGTCTTAGGCAAGAGCTAGAGGCCGAGGGAGGAGGACAGCAGGGCCGCCCCAGTGGCTCTGGGGGCTGTGTGGCTCCTGTGTTAATGTATTCACACTCTCCAGGAAGGCACCGTCACAGCCCTGGTAGGGCAGAGCCCAGTCTTGTGTGGGAGACTTGCAATTGCCTCTCAAGCTCCAAGACTTGCTGGAGGCGCTGGACCCACCAGGCTACAGTCTGGAAGGGAAAATGCCTCCCAGCCAGGGCATCCCACCCCCTGCAGCACAGCCCTGCCCCTGCACTGCGCAGAGGGCGGACACAGAGGGGCGGCAGGCGGAAAACGCGGAAAAGCCGTGGCTGCGAGCAGGATTTAGCCTGGACCGGGCTGAGAGGTGCTGGCTGAAGTGAGGAGAACGGGAAGCCGGGCTTTAGGAAAAGACTGAAATCGCCTTATTCAAACAGGATTTTCAGGAGCTTTGCCATGCATTGTGAACGCAACCTTCCTTCACTACTTCCTTCAGACTCTGAGGTCAGGCTCCCTGCTGCTTTTAAATCATCATAGAGGCTGGCGTGCTGTTTGTTGGGTGAAACAAGGAGTGGAGATGGCCACCCAACCTTGGTGACATTGTGCCGTAGGCTCAAGTGTAATGAAATGTCTCTTATTCCCCCTCCAGCCCCATGCCAACTACGAGCCTCCTTGGGGCAGGGCGCGTATCTGGCTCTGGCTCTGAGTCCTCAGCCGCAGTAGAAGCTCAATACCCGTTTCTTGAAGGTGGTGCTAGGGCTGAGGAGGGCAGAGCAGACCAGCTCTGCTGAGATCCTCACCCTGACCATGTTTTCTTCTTCTTTAAAAAATAAATTTTTTTCTTGATTTCAAAGAGGGACAGAGAGAGAAAGAGAGAGTGAGAAATGTCAATGCTGAGAGAGAATCATTGATTGGCTGCCTCCTGCACGCCCCACACTGGGGATCAAGCCCACAGCCTGGGCACGTGCCCTGAGCGGGAATCAGACAATGATCTCCTGGTTCAGAGACCGACACTCAGCCACTGAGCACACCAGCCCAGCCATTTTTTCTTCTTACTTTGGGCAGGTCTCTAAAGTCTTAGCATGTGCTGAAAAAGTCTTAATCTGTAGAGAATCCAAGATGGCGGCATAGGTAAACCCCTAAACTGCTGCCTCGCACAACAATTTCAAAACTACAACTAAAAGACAAAACATCTATCACCCAGAACCACGGGAAAGCTGGCTGAGTGGAAGTCCTACAACTAGAAGGAAAGAGAAAAGAGCATTGAGACGTGCACAAGCACTGAAAAGCTGAGGTACGGAGGCGCGTGATCTGGGCTGGTGGCAGGCATTGCTTTTTTCAACCCAAAGGGAGACAAGCCCCCAATTACTCTGAAATCCAGTTTCTGGGGAGATGCGGGGAACCCAAACTCCTAAGGGGAGAAGCTGGACTGTCTGCCATCGGGTTGGAAAGTTAGGGGGGCTTGCTTGCAGAGCTGCGCCAAGAATAATTGTTTACTGCGCTGGGGCACGGGACGCGGGGATGTGGTCAGAGATGCAGAGCCGGCTAACTAGCAGCCATTGCTGTTTGCCATGCCCTAGCCTAGTGACTCCCTGAGAACCCGCCCCACACAACCTACAAACCCACCCAAGCTCCAAGCAGCGGCTTTAGCATAAGAATGGCCTGCCCTATAGCAGCTTAACCTAGCAAACTTGCAGCCCGGGCCAGACAGCTCCAAAACCTCCAAACTCCAAGCAAAGAGGAGAAAACTGTAGCTCTTGCTGTAGCTCCTGCTGGGTGGACTCAGACAGTAGCTGACCTGCACCCCATTGGAGATCCAGAAGCCAGTGTACCTAGTGGTCAGTGTGAGACACCAGTTTTCAACTCCTTACATCCATAAGTGACACATTCAAGAGGCAGACTCAGTGAGCACCAAAGCCCCACTGAAGCAAGTCCTGCCCCATAAGCATGTCTCCAGTGCAGCAGTTCTTCCATTATAGACACAGAGAGTCCTCACAGCCAATTGGCCAGGAGGTCAATTCCTCCCAGTGTACCAACAGCAATCAAGGCTTAACTACACCAAGACTTTGCACTCAGCCCAAAAGGGGTGTACCAAGAGCGTCCACCTCAGGTGATTGGGGAGGCTGAGCTACTGCCCTCTATAGGTCACCTACCACACAAAGCCACTCCATCAACACAGGGAAGCAGCCAAAATGCAGAGAAAAGAAACATGTCATGAATGAAAGAAACGGAGGAAAGCAAACTACTGGAAGACGTAGAGTTCAGAACCACATTTATAAGGTTACTCAAGAATCTTCTAAAAACCGCTGAGAAACTTGATGAGACCTTTAAGGATCTTCATGAGAATGCCAAAAAAAATGGAAAAGGACCAGTCAGAAATAAAGCATACACTGTCTAAAATAAAGAATATACAGAAACTCAACTGTAGATCAACGTACCCCAAGAATCAAACCAAAGATCTGAAATATGAGGAAACAGAAAACACCCAACCAGAAAAACAAAAAGAAAAAAGAATCCAAAAATATGAAGATAGTGTAAGGAGCCTCTGGGACAACTTTTAGTGTACCAACATCCAAATTTTTGGGGTGCCAGAAGAAGAGAGCAAAATATTGAAAACCTATTAGAAGAAATAATGACTGAAAACTTTTCCTACCTGGTGAAAGAAATAGACTTACAAGTTCAGGAAGCGCACAGAACCCCATACAAGAGGAATCCAAAGAGGACCACAACAAGACACATCATAATTAAAATGCCAAGGGCAAAAGACTCTCTTTTTCAAAGAGAGAATCTTGAAAGCAGCAAGAGAAAAATGGTTAGTTACCTACAAGGGAGTACCCATACGACTGTCAGCTGACTTCTCAACGGAAACTATGCAGGCCAGAAGGGAGTGGCAAGAAATGTTCAAAGTGATGAACAGCAAGAACCTACAAACAAGATTACTCTACCCAGGAAAGCTATCATTCAGAGTTGAAGGTCAGATAAAGAGCTTCACAGACAAGAAAAAGCTAAAGGAGTTCATCACCACCAAACCAGGATTACATGAAATGCTGAAGGGTATTCTTTAAGAAGAGGAAGAAGAAGAAAAAGGTAAAGATAAAAATTATGAACAACAGAATGACATCAAATACATACCTACCAACAAGTGAATCTAAAAATCAAGTGAATAAAAAATCTGAAGAACAGAATGGACTGGTGAATATAATAGAATCAGGGACATAGAAAGAAAATGGACTGACAATTCTCAGGGGGAAGCGGGTGTGAGGGGTGTGGGAAGAGATTGGACAAAAATCTTACTCCTATGGATGAAGACAGTGGCGGGGGTTAAGGGCATGGAGTGGGGTGGGGAATCAGGTGGAGGGGAGCTATGGGGGGGAAAAAAAGAGGAACACCTGTAATAATCTGAACAATAAAGATTTATAAAATAAATAAATAAATAAAGTATTTTTTTAAAATAAATCTTTATTGTTCAGATTATTACAGGTGTTCCTCTTTTTTTTCCCCCATAGCTCCCCTCCACCTGATTCCTCACCCCACCCCATGCCCTTACCCCCTGCCACTGAATAAATAAAGTCTTAGCACGTGCTGGAGACCTCAGTCTAAAAGAAGACTGAGGACAGAGAGGATTCCAGTGTGAACCACTGAAACTCTTTCAACCCTTCCCACATGGTGTGCTGGCAGAGTGGAGTCCAGGGAAGCTGGCCTCCTGGCAGGTGGAGTCAGAGACCAGAGGAAAGGGCAGGACCCTCGGCTGGCGGTGAAGAAGGAAGGCGAGAAGGTGAGAGAGGAGGACACAGCTGAACACCAGAGCGGGGAGGCAGGCAGGAGAGCGGAGGGAGGGGCCCCAGGTTGGGCAGGTCCCACAGACTCTCCTTCTAGTTCACGGAACTAATAGACAGGAGCTTTCAACACAGAGCTGGTGCTTAGCCACTGCTCTCCCTCCACCTCCTTCCTTCTCGTGGGAGGCAGAGACCAGCCAGCTCTCCACCGGCTGCAGTTCTCCGATGGGTCCGTGTGAGGATGGGCCTGCCTGAGGATAGGCCCTCGAGAGGAGGCCTGGTGGGGATCGGCCCTTCTTCCCAGGTGACTCCCTCCTCCTCTCGCTCAGGGTCCCCACTCACTGCCCCTCCCTCTGCCTCAGAGGCAACTAGGCCCTGCTCTGAGGATGGCTGGAGGCCCACTTTCTGGAACAAAGCCGGATCCCCCCCAGCACCCCCAGGCCCACCCCTCCCCAAGTCCTCGGGGAAGGGCAATTTGTGGGAAAGGAGCTGCTGGGTAATAGATTTCTCTGTCAACATGATGAGTGAAAAGAAAGGACGAGGTAATTACCAGTAATGCACTTCAATTATGGCTCTGCCTCCCCACCCCCCACCCCCCAGCGCCATGTCCCCGTTTAATTTTCGTTTAAAACAAAACAGTTGCCACAGACCCAAAGCTAAAAACAGAAATCCCTTTCAGCTCCCGGCAAATTAGCAGGCGCGGCTTATTATGGAAGCGGTGGGCGAGGACTTCTTCCAAAGCGACACAGGAAGCGGGCCTCCCGGCCCCCAGCATCCCCTGGCCCCCCACTCCATCCTCCAAGGCTCCCAGCAATTAACTCTGTCCCTCCAGGACCCCAGATCCCTTCCCCTGGCGGCCCCGCTTGGCCTCTTTCAAAGCCCTCGCTGAGGAATCCTGTCAAAAATCAGTTGCACCTTGAGGAGGCCCGAGGTCAGGGGACTTCCTTGCGACACAGGAAGGCGTGTTCTCTCCGAAAAGGGAAATGTTCGCAGCCCCTCAGATCTTGGGCGACTGAAAATAAACGACCGGGCCTTAAATTAACTTTTTCTTTCTTGTGCCCACCTCCCCCCGTGCCCCACCCCCCCACCCCCCACTTTCCACCCAGACTTTCCAACTTGAAGGAAAAGCATTTATTATCTGAGAGTGACACACAGGAAATTAGACTTATAAATTGTGCTTAAAATGTTATAGTTCCCAACTTTCTTTAATGCGAATCTTAATGCTAATAGGTTGTGAGATATGTGTTTTGACTTGAGAGATTTTTTTTTTTTCTTTTCTAATTAATTCTCGGCTCCACCACATGAAACGTTTGTGGTGGTGGAGTTCCAGGGGTTTGGGGGGCTGCTGGAGAGGAGGCCTCCTGCTGGGGTTCAAACGGCCACTTTCCTACAGGGGGTTCCAGAAACATGCTTCTTGCTTAGGGTTGGTTCAGTCCATCCTGGTGGTCAAAGCCCTCGCTCTCTGCCGGTGAAGTGCAAAATAGAGGATTCGTGTTGACATTCCATGGTGACCCCACCTTACCCCCACACCCTGGTCTTTCTTCCCCATTCTCTCTCAGGTACTTCCTGCTCATTCGGACAACCCCTCGGGCTCCCCACCCATACCAGGCTCACCCTGCACCACGGTTCATTCACGCCCCTCTCCCACTAGGGACCCCACTAGACTCCCCCACTTCTGTGTGGAGTCTTACACCGGTGGCCCCCGCCCCGGTGTACAAATGGCATTTGTACAAATCTAGTCTTCGGGACAGTTGCTATGTGAGACAAACTCAATAGCAGCTGGGGAGCTTCCTCCTCCAGGGCAGGGACTAGACTAGCATTTCTGGGCCCTGCAGCCTGGCCCAGCACTGCCATGGTAATGCAGTAGATGCCCAATCAGGCGAGTGGCTGAAGGGAGTCGAGCATCCTGGGTGTCACTAGGTTCACCTCAGTCATTGGAGATGAGAGAACGGTGTGATGGGAAGGGGGTAGGTTTCATGACTTTCCAGACGAGCCAAAGACCTTCTTGGAGGTTTGGTTGGTGGACTGGGGACCCAACTGAGCCTCAACTGGTGATTTGGGGTGGGGGGGGGTGGGGAGAATGAATCTTCTTATCTACAAGAATGAAAATGAAATGCATGGACTGTAACCACCCCTGGAAGAGATCGGCTAGCTGTTCCCCCAACCACTTCCCTCTTTCTCCTAGGCATGCAGTTAGCTACCTCTTCCAGCCTTCCTTGCAGATAGCTGTGGTCAGGTGACCGAATCTGTTCAATAGAATGTGGGGAGCCACTATCTGCCCCTCCACAACAGGCCCCTGAAACCTCTTATGCGACCCTCAGTGCTGTCTCCCTTCCCTTGTCTTCTGGGTAGCTGCTGGGATCCAGTGGAGCACGCCAGACTCTAGCAGAGGGCAGAGTCCCTGGATCAGTGGTTTTCAACTGGAGATGATTTTGCCACCTAAGAGACACTGTTACGAGGAGGGGGGTGTGTCCAGGGATATTGGTATCCCGTGGGTGGAGGCCAGGGATGCTGCTAAATATCCTACAAAGCACAGGACAGCTCCTACAACCAAGAATTATGGGGTTCTAACGTGTCAGCATGCCAAGGTTGGGAAACCCTGCCCTGAACTGCAGTAGCCTGCGTCTCTGAATGGCTGTGTGGATCTCTGCCAGCCTTGCAAGGCCATAGAAATAGGAAGTAACTCTTTCAACCTCAAGCCACAGAGATTTGGCAGTTGTTTGTTAGGGAGTCAGCCCAGTGTGGCGAATACCTCTCTCCCTGACGCTAAATACACTGCACTGAAACAGGAGGTGTGCTTCTGCATTCTGGGGGAGCACACTAGACTCCCCCAAATCAGAATCAATGATTGCTTATTGTGTGCTTCAAGCACAGTCTCAACCCTTGAAATACCTACTGCTCCCCCATCCTCTCCTTGAAAAACTTATTTATGTCCATAGGTGCCCCCTAAATTTACAGGGAGCTCTATGAAGGCAAGGACTGGATCTCAGCTAAGCTCAGATGAATTTAATAAGTTCCCTGACAGGGTCTGCTCTGTACCACACTTTGCTGATAGAGGGGGATAAAGACCAGATAAGCTCTAGTCCTTGCCCTCAAGGAATTTTCAGTCTAGTGGGAGAAAGAAACTTAAAGAGATGATGGACTACTAATGGCAAACACAGTGATGGGGTGTGCCTCAAGTGCAGTGAGTTCACTGTGAGGGGGTGTCCTCAGGTGAGTGATTTCACTGAGAGCGGGTGTCCTCAGGTGAGTGAGCTCACTGTGAGGGGGTGTCCTCAGGTGAGTGAGTTCACTGAGATGGGGTGTCCTCAGGTGAGTGAGTTCACTCTGAGGGGGTGTCCTCAGGTGAGTGAGAGTTCACTGAGAGGGGGTGTCCTCAGGTGAGTGAGTTCACTGAGAGGGGGTGTCCTCAGGTGAGTGAGTTCACTGAGAGGGGGTGTCCTCAGGTGAGTGAGCTCACTGTGAGGGGTGTCCTCAGGTGAGTGAGTTCACTGTGAGGGGTTGTCCTCAGGTGAGTGATTTCACTGAGATGGGGTGTCCTCAGGTGAGTGAGTTCACTGAGTTGGGGTGTCTTCAGGTGAGTGATTTCACTGTGAGGGGGTGTCCTCAGGTGAGTGATTTCACTGTGAGGGGGTGTCCTCAGGTGAGTGAGTTCACTGTGAGGGGTGTCCTCAGGTGAGTGAGTTCACTGTGAGGGGTTGTCCTCAGGTGAGTGATTTCACTGAGATGGGGTGTCCTCAGGTGAGTGAGTTCACTGAGTTGGGGTGTCTTCAGGTGAGTGATTTCACTGTGAGGGGGTGTCCTCAGGTGAGTGATTTCACTGTGAGGGGTGTCCTCAGGTGAGTGATTTCACTGTGAGGGGTGTCCTCAGGTGAGTGAGTTCACTGAGATGGGGTGTCCTCAGGTGAGTGAGTTCACTGAGATGGGATGTCCTCAGGTGAGTGAGCTCACTGTGAGGGGGTGTCCTCAAGTACAATTATTTTACAATCTGTCAAGTGGCATTATGGTTTCCTCCTCCCAGGACACAACCTTGGAAGCCAGAGGTCCTTGGCCATACCTGATGGGAGTGGTCAGAGAGTTGAGGAGCAGCTAGACCTACTGATAACACTCACCGTGCTCCTCCACCCAGCAGAGGACCACAGCTCTTGTCTCCATGTCAGCCCCATACTCATCCGAGCCCTCTGCTTTACATATCTCCTGCCTCCTGTCATGCATTCAAGAAATTCTCATGCCTCCCAGACGGCATCATATCTCATTATCTTTAAACCTAAACCTTGGCCTAGCCAACCTAGAACTGCTTCCCCTGGCACAGACCCTCCCCATGCAAGTTTCAGCTCCATTATCACCTTCTCCAGGAAATAAATTCTCTTTGTTTCCATCCAAGCAGGCTCTGTGCCATTCCTCTGTAAGTACTTGTATCCTGATTGGCAACCTGCCCAACAAGACTGGCAGACACCGAATCACTCATCCTAATGTGCCCTGTACTCAGCACAGTGCCTGAGCACACTTAACAGGCTCAGGAAGTGTTTGCAGAAAGAATGAAGAGATGGATGCATATCTATCTACATTTTTATGCATCCAGTTTCTTACAACTAGAATGACATATTTCCATCTCTTCCCCTGGTAGGCTTATCTGGCCTCCTAGGTTATGTTAGCTAGAATTATCTAAGCTTCTACAATAAATAGCTAACAAGAATGTTGTGGCTTTAAGAACAAGAGGCTCATTCCTTTCTCAGATAGCCATGGGGTGTGGGCGAGGTGTTCAGGTGGCCATTGGGTCTACCTGACCCTGTGGTCAGAAATCCAGGCTGACTGGTTGGACACTAAGATTTCTTCCATGTCTCTTATCCCGTGGTCCTAGATGGCCAGCTCCACTCCTCAGGCCTGGCCTCACTGCTCACGCCCAGCCGTGCCGGGGATCCGAGAATGGGCTCGCTGAAGGGGCAGGCCCATGGGATCACCTACACCAGTGGTTGGCAAACTCATTAGTCAACAGAGCCAAATATCAACAGTACAACGATGGAAATTTCTTTGGAGAGCCAACTTTTTTAAACTTAAACTTCTTCTAACGCCACTTCTTCAAAATAGACTCGCCCAGGCCGTGGTATTTTGTGGAAGAGCCACACTCAAGGGGCCAAAGAGCCGCATGTGGCTCGCGAGCCACGGTTTGCCAACCACTGACCTACACCCTTGCAAGCCCATGAGAGCGAGAAAAGGGTGAGCACTAGATGGCCAGGTGGGCGAACAGAGTTCAAGTCTTGGCTTCATCATTTTGTAACCCTAGCAACAGGTGCGTGTGTCTCTCTGAAGCTCAGTCTTCTCACTTACAAATGAAAATCCCATCATCTGCCCCCTGCTGCCCTTGGGAAGATCAAGTCCATTCACAAAATGTGAAAAAGCCTTTGGGAAACATTAAAGGACGGCATTACATTGTACCTTAAAAATGTGTATTGATAGGCCATTTGGTACTATGTGGTCTGACGTGTCCACATTTTCCTCCTCATATTCTAGGAGCCTCCAGAGGACAGGCAGGGAGAGACAGAGCAGGGCCAACACCTGTATTTAGATCCTCCCTCAGGCAGCACACCCACATCTGGTTCATGCGCCTTTCTGGGCACATGGGGGCTGCTGGTAGCCAAGGCCCTGAGACCGGTCTGGCCAACCAAATGGCATCAGTATGGCACGAGTCACTTCTGGGCTGAGGCTTTTAAGAGCTGTTGTGTTGGGATGACCTTGAACGCCATGTGTAGAGATGGTGGCGTGAGGGGACAGGGGGAGTCTGGCTCCCTGAGTCTGGAGTGACCATATAGTTTATTGTCCAGCTGGGGTACTTTTGAGAACGAAGGAGAGGAGCCAGGGGTTATTGGCTGGATGGCAGGTGGAACCTGCATGGCCCCAGGCAGTCGGGACATGGGGTCCTCCTCCCTGCATCACAGGAGAGAGGGGCGGCCCCACCGCGCTGCACTGGCCTCAGAGGGCCATTTGTGTCCTGCTCTGCCACAGACCTTCTGAGGTTCACCTCCTGAGGCAGTTGGTGAATGAATGGGAGTTTCTACATTCCCATCCTCAAACCCAGTTTCCACAGACACCTGGGAGACAGGCATTGTCTCCCACAGGTGACACAAAAGCAGCCTAAGATTTGAAGAGCACAAAACCAGCTTGAACCCGCCTTGGCCTGCTTCCCAAGTTCATGCTTCTCCCCTACTCCAAGCTGTTGCCTTCCTCACGGCTGAGCCAGATTTCCCTGCTCCCCGAAGACCCCGAGAAGAGGCTGTGGCTTGAAAGTGACACGTCTGCCCCCCCCCCCTCCCCATCATTAACCCCCAAGCACACGCTCCCATGGCTGCTCCCTCCACCTGCAGGGCTCAGAAGGGAAGTGCCCATATTTCATTAAAAAAAAAAAAAAAAAAGATCAAACGCCCTCCTCCGGTGACTTTAACTTATTTATGGGTTTGATTTCTTTTTTTTCCCCGGGATCATTTCCTCTCATTCCTGCCAGGAGTTCTCGCCTGCAGTCCTCCCAAGTTATTAATAAAAGGAGTCAAACGGTAGCGAGGGCCCGGAGCGCTCTGGGCGCCTGCGGATGTGTTTAGTTTGTGCTGGAAGCAGATGTTTTCACCCAGATCGCAGGCTCCTGCCAGGCCCTTCGCCTCGGTCCCGTTCCCAGATGAGGACAAAGGAGGTTCGGCGGACCGAGTCATTTCCCAGCCAAACGAGAGAAAACGAAGAGTGAGGGCTGCCATTCAAGTCACAGAGGCCGGCCAACGGCGGGCCCAGCTTGGTGCGAGGGGCCCCAGGTGAGCCAACCAGGCACAAGGGTCACCTGATGTTCCCTCCGCCTGGCCCTCCGGGTTGAGGGGTGTCAGCAGTTTCCGGGGCGGGGATTGTCCATGAGGCACACAGTGCCCAAAGACAGTCTCTATGTTGGCCATCCGGGGGAATTCTGAATTCAAAAACACACAGAACTCAACGGAGAAGTTTCGGACAAATACCTAAGCCACGCACACCGCACAGGTGTTCCGTAGCTAAGCGTTCTGCCCCCCCAAGGGACAACTAGGGGAGCAACAGGGTCACCTCCATCCCCATCCCAGCCCCGCCCCCTCCCGTTACCACAGCCGATTCACTTTTCTCGCCGTGTCTGTGTAGACTGCCCTCCCCTTCTATCACCCACTCGGGACATTGTCTCCGGGTCGAAGCGATTTACTCACTAGAATCTTCCCTCTGCTTGTCCCGGGCAGGAAGGGATCCTGGGCCTGGTCCCCGGCTGGACCCATTTCCTGAGTCGGTCAAAGCACAGTGACCATGACCTTCAAGGACACCCGGAACACCACGTCCGGTGCTGAAGGCTTTTGACAAAAAGCCACAAGGGCTTGTTTCTAGGGCCAGCTTTGCCCCCCGCCTGGCAATTCCCGGTGTAAGCCACCCACCCTGGCCGAACCGTGGCGTCTGCACGTGGAAGCGATGCAACCGGTGCTGTGAGAACCCACTAAGGTCACGGAACAGGAGTGGCCGTGGGGCCGGGAGGCCTCCCCAGACTCTGAGGTAATGTTAGCATGTTTTCCACGTTCCATGAAGGTTCTGGGGGCTGTTTGTGTCAGCGGGGCACCTTGGGGTGAATCCCTGGCACTCCTGCCTTTACGGGTGGGCATGAGGCCCGAGGGCGCACACGGAGTTTTGTTGGGAGGGAGTTTGCCCCCGCCAGGGTTTGAGGGTATAAACCCTGCACCCCCTGTAGATTGCAGACTTGTCTCCATGGGGAGGCCCAGGCCAGGGCCACCTTCCCTGGGGGCGTGGCTCACAGCAATCCCACGGGGAGAGGCTGCGCTCCCCAGGGCTCCTCTCTGGGGCTGATTGAGGCTGCCAGCCATTCCCTGGGAGCTGGCTCATTTGCATGTGGCCCGTGGGTGTCTGTGACCAGTGCCCAGACAATGAGGCAGTTATGTGCTCCCTCTGCTGCTCCCTGGGACCCAGCCCGGGGCCTCCTCTCTCACTGTGGGCTCCATTCATCCCAAAGGACGTGCAGCCCGCAGGGCCCACCCTCACCCTGGGGGCGGCCGAGGGCCAGTGCCACACGTCACCATTGTCACCACTGAACATTGCTCGGATTCCTGGGGGAGCAGAAGGCAGCTGGGCGAGCTTCCAGGGCAGGCCAGCCTGGAGCCCTCGGAAGGCATGGCCCCCTCCCCTCGGGCCTGCACCAGGCACACAGCCTCTCTTCCTGGCTCTCACCACCCAAGGCTGGCCTGTCACCCTGGGGGACAACAGCGCCCTTTCTGCCAGACTCCCCTGTCTTCAGAGACAGCTCATGCAGTCAGGTGACCACGGCAGGAGTCCAGATCTGCTGTGGACCCACTGTGTGACCTTGGTCAAATCTTTCCCCATTGATAAAATGAGGATGTTAATTTCTGCCTCTCAAGATGGCTGTGAAGTTTAATCAAGTGGAGTATGCAAAGTGTCCCTGCGGCTGGTGCTGAGTCAGTGACAAGAGCGACTGTGGCACTGAATGGACGGTGTGACCTTGGGCAAGGGATTTGACCTCTCTGGCTGCTGAGCCCTCTGGGAAGGGTGGGAGTGACCATTCCTGCCTGTCCAGCCCATATGGGTGCTATGGATACATGACTGAAGAAGGGACAGATGTGGGGACACTTTGCACACTGGATGTCTTGTTTGGCTTTGTGTTATGCCCTCTGGGATACCAATCAGTTTCTGACATGATTTCAAAGCCGTGGGCACCCACTATCCTTGCGTAGGAGTGGGGGTGGTGTGGGGTGGGGACAGGGTGTGCCTGAGGCCAAGGGCCATGCCCAACAGGCGAGGTCTGAGCCTCTGGGATTTTGATGGTCCCTCCGGTGGGTCCCCCCTCAGTGTGTAATTTCCCGGTTCATTGAACCCACGCGGCCCCTCGTGCATGTGTTTCTGATTCTGACACCGAGCACTGACATCACTGGAACAGTATGCGGGGTTACTTTCACACCCACCACGCGGGGAGTGCAGAGGCTTTGGTGCCAGAAAAATTGGATAATGTGGGGCAGCCTGAGTTTGCTCTCCAACTTTCTTTTTAAAAAAATACATTTTGATTGGTTTCAGAGGGGAAGGGAGAGGGAGAGAGAGAGAGATAGAAACATCAATGATGAGAGAAAATCATGGATCGGCTGCCTCCTGCACGCCCCTCACTGGGGATTGAGCCTGCAACCCCGGGCCTGTCCCCTGACTGGGAATCGAACCATGACCTCCTGGTTCATAGGCTGATGCTCAGCCACTAAGCCACACCAACTTTCACATCCTCTCAGGACCCTCCTGAGCTTGCCTGAGGCTGTGGTCCCTGGGCGTGTGCACAGAGAGGGTCAGGCTTTGGTCCTGGTCACCAGGCGCCTGGCCCCTCACCTGCACTGCCTCCTCAGCCACAATGTAGTCAGGACTTCCCAGCTGGTGCCAGGGACCTGCCTGTCTGCAGAGCCCTCCCAAGACCTGTGGGCGCTGCCGCACACACTCCTCCTGCCAGTCCCAGACAGCCCTGGGAGCAGCAAGGGCCCTGGGCTGTTGGGGGAGGCTGCTGGGTTAGGAGGCTCAAAGCACCCTGGCTTTGAGACCTGGCTTGCCCCTTCTAGGATCTGAATATATCCCTCACTTTGTATTTCCACCTCGGCGGTTTCCTAACTTATTTGGCTTGAAATTTGTGCTAATTTTTTTTTTCCAGGTGCAATTAGGCACTGACCCCTCTCTGTTACAGTGTCTTGATCTGAAGGGCAGCTGCAGGGATTAACACCAAGCACAGCACCGGCCAGGTGATCCGCTGGTGGCAGTCACGAGCATTTATCCAGGCCTTTGCCTCGACACCCATGGTGCCCTGCTCAGGGCCAGATGCTGTTTGCATTTGTCAGGTCTCTGCTGAGCACCAGTTCTAGCCTCTGCCAGGGACCCCCTAGGGAAGAGCCAGCCACCTGTCCGTGGGGGAGCTCCAGGCCGGTAGGAGAAAGAGTGTAACCAGCGCTCACACCTCTGACCATGAGACCAAACAGAGCCGGAGCCAGAAACTGAGCAGGAGGCGCTGGGCCTAGGTGGGAAGGAGGCAGGCAGACCACACCCATCAGAGAGAGGATCTCATGGCGGAGGGAAATTCTCCAGGTGGAGGGAGAGGAAGGGCAGCAGATGCGACAAAACACCTGTCTTTGTGTCTGTCTGCCCAGATGTCTGCATTTTCCCAGGCAGGGGGTGATTGCACACCTGTGTGTGTTGGGCTACTGTTAGCCATGGGGGAGTAGGGGGTGGGGAGGCCTCATGTCCTACATCTCCAGCCAGACCCTGGCAATGGGGGGCAGAGGGCTACCCAGAGGTTTTGGAATCAGATAAGCTGGGAACTTGGATTCCCTCCAGCATGTACCCTCTGCCTGGCCTGGGACAATCAAGGAAGACTTCCTGTAGGAGGTGCTATAGCCGCTAGGACTGGGGAGTGGGTAGGACTTCTCAGCAGGGAAGGAGGAGAAGCAGTGGAGCTTGATAAGGAAATCGGTTTCATTGAGTGGAGAGAATGATGGCTCTGTTTTCCACTTGTGAGCATGTGGCGAGTGAACGTGGAAGCAGTAAGAGGAAGGTTGTGCAGGGTCTTTCTCTGTCCTAAGGGTGTCACCTGCAGAATCGGGCCAGAGGAGCTCAGAGGCAAAGGGGTCCGTGGTGGCTGCTCAGTCAAAGAGGGCTTCCTGGGGGGAAGAAAGGCCGAGTAGGGGGAGCAAAGACTGCTGGACACGGAGGAGCAGTGGGAGCAGAGCCCACACCTCCGGGGCCTTGGGGAGACAGGAGCCCGGGAAGGGCGGCCTGCGGCGCAGGTCCGGGGGTCTGTGTTTCCCCGGGGAGCCGAGGTCAGCCGCTTCCCATCCCTCACTTTGTATTTCCGGCTCTGTGGTTTCCTAATTTATTTGGCTTGAAATTTGTGTCAAACTTTTTTTTCCTAGGTGTAATTGAAACCAAACCTCTAAATGCGTGTTCATTCCTGAGGGAAATTAAAGGTGATTTCAAGCAGGAAGATCACAGATCTCAGCACACGGCCTGGGGGTGCTTGTTGGAGGGGAGGCTCAGCTGCCGGAGCCCCTTTAGCTAGATTAGCTGCAGCTGACTGCCTTCTCTGGGGGGGGGGGGGGGGGGGGCGGGGAGGCGGGCAGGCCTGCCTAGGGGAGCTTGGGTGATGCCGGCTCTTGTAGGGGGGTCCCCTGGGGTCTGGGGCGGGGGTCTGCCAGGAAGACCCTGCACGTGGCCCTCACCCAGGAGAGAGCTCAGGTGGAGTTGGGGAGAGGAGAAATCGCAAGCCCACCTCCTCCCCAGGCCTTCTGGCTGCTCTGGGAGGGCAGAGGGCCCAGGGACTCAGGGAACAGTGTCCCTGTTGCCCTCGCTCCGGAGCTGTGTGACCTCGGACAAGTCACCCTACCTCTCTGACCCTCCACGCCTCTGTCCCCTCATCTGGACCCAAGGGAAGGAAATAAAACCTGAGAGCGGAGGTGAGGATGGAATTCAATGAGGTGCTGGGTGCCCGCAAAGCCCTCGGGGTCTGGAGCGGTTTGGGACCCACAGAACTGATGGTGTCTAGGCTGGCATCCCAGCAGTGGAGGGTAACGGCCTTTGGTCTAACACAGGGACTCAGCCCGGGCACACACTTCCCGGAAGGGCCACCGCAGGTGCCTTTTCCTCACGTTCCCGTCCGTCAAAAGTGAGTTGGAAGGGCTGCAACCTCTTCGCACGTTGCGCGGCCTCTGCTGACCACCTGCGTGCATCCGAGGACGTTGTTTTTGTCGCTCCCCTTTCACAGATGAGAAAACAGAGTCCGAAGGGCCGTGCGATCTGCCTCGGGGCACGGGGCTGGGGTGCGGCAGAGCCTGGGGAAGCTCTGGGCCCGTTTCCCACCCGCTCAGAGGCCTCCTCCGGGATGGCCCCACGCGCCCGGCTCCGCGGGTGGCAGAAAAAGGGGTGCTGTGCCCAAACTCCCCACAAGAGAGGTGCTTCCGACACTCCACCTCCACCTGCTCCTCACGCCTCACCCTCCTGCTCTCGTCTTGGGCACCAGCGGCTCTGCTCACTCTGCCCCCGCCCTCCCCCCCTCAGGTTGGCAACCACACACCTCCCCAGCAGGCTCCTCTCGGGGGTCTTGATGGCCTCTGTCCCCCGACCTTCCTCCACAAGGACCGCCCACAAGGCAGGTACCACATGCCGGTCCCCAGCCCTCGGAACTGAAGGGCCGTCCACCGTCTAGGCATTTGTCCTCTCTGTAAGGCCGAATCTGGAAGCTCCAGGAAAGAAGATTCCAGATTGTCGCCAAAGAGGCCTTGCAGGGCTCGGAGGGCCTGAGGAGGAGATTGGCTTCCTCAGGAAGAGTGAGCTCTCTGCTCCTGGAGGCATGCAAGCAGACCCCGGATGGCGCTTTGCCAGGAATGCCACAGAGGATTTGGGGTTCACTGCGAGGTCACGGTGCTGCCCCCCGCGCCTCCCCAGACACCTTCCCCCCCGGGACAGGGTCAGGCTTGCTCGTGGCCTGAAGCCCACGCGGGGCTTTTCTATTGGCCCTGCTGGCCGCGCTCCCCCTGAGACCGAGGCCTGCTCTCCGCCCCGCTGGGCCGGGCCGGGAGGGACACTGGGGCTGCTGATGTCACCCCCCTGTCCCCTCCATCTCGGCGCTTCTGCAAGGACAAGCGTCCCCTGCCCAGGCAGGTCACCCAAGGCGCAGGGAAGCCTCCGGGAGGGAGCGGCAGGACGTTCAACAGGCGGGAACCGGGGCAGTGAGAGAGGAAGAAGCCCAGGCCCAGACACAGCTGGAGGGACAGCCGCCAGCAGGCCCCGAGGGCGCGTCCGGAGCTCAAGGAGTCCAGTTTGCGTGGGGCTGCGGGGCGGCCGGGATACGGGAACAGTGAGGCGGGCAACTCAGCCCCTTGGACTGTGAAGACCGGGGGCCAGGAGACGCAGTTTGCAGTTAATCAGACAGGCAACAGGCAAGCCACTGTGGGGAGGTGCTGGCGACATGGTTGTAGCGACGCCTGTGGTCATCTGGACAGACCCGCGGACGGGTCCACGCAGCGGCCCCTCTTCTGCGTGCCGCGGGGTGGAGGCCTGAGCTCGGCCACCTTCCCAGGGTGGGGCCAGTCACTGCCCCTCTCTGGGCCTCTGTAACGCAGCTGTCCCCACCTGGGCACTGGCTTCCGGATGGTGGCGGGCTGGGGAGAGAGCTCTGCGTGCCTTGCAAACTACCTATCTGGGCACCAACCCCACTCTCCCTACACACCTTCTAGTGCGTACCTTCAACGTTTTCATTTATTTATGGAGCACTTATGTTTGCCAACTGAGCACCAAGCACGAGCTAGGCCAGCGGTTTGTCAACCACTGAGCTAGGCTCTTGGTATGCTTATCAGATTTTAACCCTAAAACAACCCAGTTAGACAGTTATCCCCATTCTCCAGGCAGCGATTTGGATGGAGGGAGCGTGCTGACGTGGTAAGTGCCTGCTGCGTCCTGGGTGGGGAGGCGGTCTCATTCCGGGAAAGCCCCTGTTTTTCAAACGTGGTTCTTATCTTGGTTCTCGGTGTCCTGCTTGGGTGGGAGAAGAGCTCAGCTTTCTGAGGCCGAGTTTTCCCATTTGCACGATGAGAATAACTGTGCCTGCCTTGCCGGGCTTCCCTGAGAAGCAGGGGATCGGTGTGGATGCCCACAGAGAGCATGGTGCAGAGCCTGGCGTGTAGTAGGTGCTCACTAAATGCATCCGGAGTGAAGAATGCACTGCAGCAATCTCAGCTCGTGGGCTCTGCTGTAGGAACTTTGCAAACCCCTCCTGCTTCCTTCCTACAATCTGCTCAGGAGAGCGCTGGCTGACCCTGGGCCCAGGACAGAAGGCCTCACTTCCATGTGGTTACAATTGGCTCTTTGAGGGGCCATCCCCCGAGGGGACAGAGCCGGCTTCCCCGTCTCCACATCAAGTGGTCCGATTAGAGCCAGCCACCAGAGTGAGGCATCCGGGGGCAGAGGCCGGGCAGTGATGGATAACCCCGTCCTGGGACGCACACACAGGGCTATTTTGGGGCCTCCTGCCTGGGAGGCGGCCTCCTCGGGGCATGGGGGCCGCTGACCCGGAAACAAATTAAAGGCACATCTGTTGGGAGGCCATTTCCAGCAGTGGCTCCAAGCAGCCGCCTGCATTCCTGGAACAAGGGGGCTGTGTGTGTGGTGAGCCAGGCACATACTGGCCAGGCTGTGGGATGGGGGGGGTGGGGGTGGGGGTGGCGCGCAGCCTCTGGCCAGGAAGGAGCAGCTGTGGGGGATGTGGGGTCTGAGGAGAAGGAAGGGCCATTTCTGGGCCAAGCTAGTCTCACTCAAAGAGGAAGTTGTTTTTCAGGATCTTGAGTGACTAAGGACCCGAGACATCAGGATATTGGATGTTGAGAATTTCCCAACATTGAGATCACCAGATCAGCTCTCTCCACTTGAAAGAACCTGAGGAGGGCTCTCTCCTCCAGCTCCCTGCGAACAATTGAACCCCTTCTTACGATCATCCATGGGCCATCCTGGCTTACATACTACAGGGGCCAGCAGGTCATTGCCCTCCAAACTGAGCTATAGGGCCCCTCCACGCTTGCTTATTGATAATAAGAAGCATTTTGTCTCTGGGCCTCCATCCAGTAGATTCAGTGTGCCTCTGAGGTACCCTAGGGTAATGTCTGTGCTCACTAAGTATTCTATGAATGGATGGAGGATGGATGTTGGATGGATGGATGGGTGGATGGATGGTGGATGGTAGATGAATGGAGGATGGATGGATGGATGGATGGATGGAGGATGTATGGATGGAGGGTGGAGGGTGGATGTATGTATGGATGATGGATGGATAGTGGGTGGATGGAGGATGGATGGATGGTGGGTTGATGACAAAAATTGGAGTGACTGAATAGTCTGTGCTAGACACAGAGAATAAAAAGAAGATAACAAGATGCTGAAGGCACCGTGCTTTCAAGACTTAGCATTCTCTGCACATGAAAAAATCTCACATGAGCTTCCTTACACCTAAATCACCCCTGGTCCTTCTTTAAGGCCCAGCATAGACACTTCCTCTGTGGAACCTCCCACTGCTTACCTGCCTCCTTTTCCCTCCCTGCAAAAAGGAAATGACAGACACAGAGAAAGAGGAGAAATACATTCTGGGCCTTGAAGCTGACCACTGCCGTCGGGAGAAATGGGGCAGCCGGCAAGAATCTCTCCAAAAAGGAGTAGGAAAAATCCCGTGTGATTTTGTTGTCTGCCTACAAAATTTGAACACCTAGCAGAGTATGAGAGTATCTGCTGATGGATTATGTTCATGATCCATTTGCTGAACGAGTACATTCTCCAAGTATTCTGTGCCCGGCTCTGTGTGAGGAGCTGGGGGATCGGCATCCATCATTGAGATCCTGCTCCAGGGGCTCACAGTCTGGTGGGGGAGGCAAACAGGCCCCCAGGTGGGCAGTACCAGGGCAGCCACACTGTGCAGCAGTGAAGGATGGCGCTCTGAAGCCAGACTGTCTGGATTCAAACCCTGGCTTCACCCCTGCCCAGCGGTGTGACCACTCTGCGCCTCAGTTTCATCATCTGTAAAACGGGGATGATGGTAGATTACCGAGAGTTCTTATTTATCAAAGCACTTACAACAATGTCAGGCACACAGGAATTTCTATGCAAGGGGTTGTTACATGAAGTAGCACAGTCCTGCAGGGACGTGAAGGGGATTTCCTGATGCGGCCACCCTGAGCTGAGAGATGGTGAGCAGTTTCAGGGACCAAGGTCTTGTTTAGGTTGGGGGGGGGGTGGGCATCTCAGGTGGGTAGGTTGGGCCTCATTTGCTCAGCAGCTTCTTAAATTTACGGGCACTCCTATGTTCTGGGCACTGTGCTAGGACCACAACATGCCTGATCTTCAACCAGCCCCCCGTGCAGAGGGGTGATCGCTGTGCTCACTTCACACGTGAGGAAGCTGATTCAGCAAGGCTAAGCCACCTGCCCAAGGACACACAGCAGACCCAGGGCAGAGCTGGCTGCAAGCGCAGGCCGTCTGGCTTTTGGCTTTGCTGCTTGTGACCTGAAACGGGTCCCTTCGCATTCCTGGGTTTGCTCCATGGGGACAATGGGGACCAGGCTGCAGGTGAGACTGAGCGAGCTAACGCCTGCATGTGCTTGGAAAAGCGCCGGGTGCATGGTGAGGTCCGAAACCAACTAAATGCCACCTCAAACTCCCAGACACCATTCGGACTGCCCTGTCCGGCCGCCTCGGAGTGTGAGGTCTCAGCAGCATCCCTCCCCGGGAAGGCTCATGCCCGGGACCGCTGTGCCCTTCACTGTGGTGGTGGTGGTGGTGGTGAGGGGGGGGGGGGGGCAGGGGCTCCTGTGCTCTGAGGGTGGCATGTGGTTTGAGTTTGAAAGTTTACTTCCTGAGGTCTAATGAGCCTCTGAAAGTGATTAAGCAAAAGACAGAGAGGTTACCAGGGAGCCGACGCCTTTTTGTCGGAAGGAGTCACATCCAACCTGATGTCCCCAAATCCGTTTCCCCCAGCTCCTGTGACTCTCCCAAGAAGGGGCTGCCTCCTGGTGGGTGGACCTTCCAGCCCAAGTCCCCAGGCACCCAGGCCACCCGGCCCTGCCCTGCGGGCTTCCTCTGCTCCATCTGAAGGGACCTGGGCTGGGAGCCGGGCGCCCTGGGTCCAGACCCGGACCAGCCCCTTCTCTCCTCTGTGCCCTCGGGACCAAGGCCCCACGCCTACCTGTCTTGGCATGAAAGACCGCAAACACGTTCGGAATTCGGAGTGAGACGTCGTTAGGAGCAGTATATTGTGTTACGTGCATGTGTTGTGTGTGCCATGTTGTCACGCCTGTTGATTCTGTGCATGTTGGGCGTGTTGCATGTGTGGTGTGTGTCTCCCGGAGCTGGAGAAGAAACCATGGCTTACTCTTACACACATCCTCATGACCAAATGCTCCACTCTACGTGAGTCCTATCTGCTGGGGACGGGGTCTGGGAGGCGACTAGACGTCGAAAGGAACTTACTGATCTGGTCCACCCTCCCCGCTGCGCCCTGGCCCTCCTTTATCACATGTATACTAAGTGCTGCACCAGCTGTGTGCACACCTGCAGGTGGGACCCGCTGCTGCTCACACACATGTCTCCAGCGTCCACATCCAGATGTGTATCTGAATACAGAATTGGAATCCTGTGACAGGCCTACCCTCACCTGCAGGCCAGGGCTGCTTCTTCACTGAACCCAGCCTCCGCCCCCGGGAAGGGAAGGTCTAGGGATGCTGAGAGCTGCATTTGAGTTGAACTATCGTGGACCAGGAGTGAGCAGACTCGGGTCTGGTCCCACTTCTATTTTTTTAAACATATTTTGATTGATTTCAGAGAAGAAGAGGGAGAGAGAGAGAGAGAAACATCAATGATAAGAGAGAATCATCCATCAGCTGCCTCCTGCACGCCCCACACTGGGGATGGAGCCTGCAACCTGGGCATGTACCCTGACTAGGAATTGAACCGTGACCTACCTCCTGGGTCATAGGTTGATGCTTGACCACTGAGCCACGCCAGCCGGGCTGGCCCTACTTCTTACTGGCCTGTGCCTGCAACTTCATCTCTCCCAGCCTTGGCTTGCTCATCGGACACCAGGAGGTCGATGGATGCTGGGATCACAGGCCTGTTAGGATGCTCACACAGACGCTGGAGTGAAAGCACTTTGAAAAGTAGGGGTCCCCTCCCAGTGCGAGGCGTCCCCACTGAGGCTGGTTTGGTGAGCACTCATTCTGGTGGCACTGGGGGTGGTGATGATGCAGCCTTAGGAAGTGTCTGACTTCGGGGAGTAACTTAGAGCACAAAGGTGGACCCCTGGGGAGATGCTTCTGACAGGCGGCTCTCCCAAGGAAGGGACAACCCCACCCCCACTCTCGGAGGAGTGAGCTCCCCGAAGCCCCGTGTCTGATGATGGAGACGGGATTCCTGTCTCAGGGGAGGAGGTTGGGCTGAAGGGAAATGAACTAGGTTTCTCAGAAGGCTCCTGCTCACAGAGGGGAGCGGGGCGGGGAGGGTGTGCAAACTGTTATCTTGTCGCTCAATTCCTGCTCTCCCTGCCCTTAGCAGGCTAGGCTGCCCCGAAATCCAATTCTGGTTTCTGCGGGCTCCCTGCCCCCCTGTCTCCCCCCCTCACCGTGGGGTGTGAAGGGGAGCCCCCCCTCGCATTCCTGTCAGGGCTTAGCAAGGCCCCAGGCCAGCTGGAGAGTCAGGGTGGTCAGGAACACCCCCGGCCCCCAGGGGCTGGATGAGGGGGGATAGAAAGAGGACTGGGCGACCTTCCCCGTGTTTATCTCCTCCCATCTATAAACAGCGCCCGCCCTCCCGTCCCGAGGGCAGCCTCCGCCTCACACTCGGGGTGACAGCCTGTTTGGACGTGGGGAGCCCCTGGCCCGGCCGCCTTTGTTCTCCAGGCTTAATGAAGGGACTGCTAAGCCCTGCGCCAGATAAGATGACAGGCCAGTCTTTTAGGGTTATGGATGGTACACAGAGGTGACAGGACGCATTCCTCGCGCCGCGGCTCCGAGAGCACTCGCTGCCTTTTGTCCAGAGGTGGGCTCGCCTCCACCGGTACCGGTTTGGCCCTTCAGCTTCCAAAACAAACATCTCTGAGGCATGCCGGCAGATTAGAGGAAGACGAGGGGGACAGGCCTGGGGGGAGCGAAGAACATCCCCCCCCCATCAAAACCTCACATGCCCGAAGGGCCGCTCCCACCTTCAGCGCACCTCCCACGGCCTCGCCTCCGAGTTCTCTCCGGGCATGGGCATGATAAGCGCTCTTCAGCGCATTCTGGTTTACAAAGTGCTTTCGCTCGGCTTTTCTGGCTCGTCAGGACGAGGAGGAGGAACTCTGGGCGACATTATCTGCTTGGCCACTTATTAGTTCTTTGAACTTGGGCTACACCACCCTCCTCCCACGTGTGATGGGCACGCCATGCCTTAGCCTATTGGGAAGCGCTGGGAGCGGCCGCCTGCGTTCCTGTGTGAGCTGTCATTCTTGCACAGCAGGCTGGTGGCCCGGGAGGGAAGGGACCCCGCTGCTGTCTCCATAGCGGCCTCGGGACCAGGCAGCGGCGGCGAGGGCAGTGGGCGGGCATGGAGGGCAGTGGGCAGGCGTGGAGGGCAGTGGGCACAGACTGCACCTTGTCGCTGATCGCAGGATTGATGGATGGATTGGAGGCATCTGGGGTGGGGCCGGAGCAGTCGCCGAGGCTGATCCTTTCTTTAAATAATATTTTTATTGATTTCAGAGAGGAAGGAGAGGGAGAGAGACATAGAAACATCAATGATGAGAATCATTGATTGGCTGCCTCCTGCATGCCCATCCCCCCCCGCCCCCCCCATGGGGATTGAGCCCGCAACCCAGGCATGTGCCCTGACTGGGAATTGAATGGTGACCTCCTGGTTTATGGGTGGATGCGTAACCACTGAGCCACACTGGCCGGGTGAGGAGCCTGTGTGCTGATGTACATTGACGGCTCCTGTCCTGACTGAGAGGTTGTGCCCCACAGTTCCTGAGTGGCATCTCTGCCTGTGGATAGAAGGCCTACCTGGAGGCTCCTCTTCCCTGGGCCTGTACCCGTGGGTCAGAGCGGTGCTGCCCCCTCCAACCACTGGGCACAATGCCCACCTTCAGAGTCCACATCCCAGGCAGACAGGCCCTTCCAGGTGAGCCCAAATGTGCACCAGCTCAAAACACAGTCCCCCGGCCCCACCTCCAAGCATACCACACTCACACCACACTCACAGCTTCCTAGGAGCTCCATGCAGCCTAGAGACCAGGGCCTGACTCCTTGGACCTGCCCAGTCTCTGAGCTGGACGTGACAGTGACTCCGGGCACCACTCGGGCCTCCTCTCACTCCGCAGGTGCCCAGAGCTCTGGGGAGCAGCCCGTGGCCACATCCGTACTGGAGGAGATGGCCTGTGTCTTTCCTATATTTTCTTCAATGTTGTGCACGCTCCTTCCTGCACTTCATATTTAACCAGACGCTTGCTCTCTTGCAGGTCAGATAAGTAAACTGAGTAAGTGGGCCGTGGATGGCTCCAAGTCACATTTTAAAAATGCCTAAATCACATTTTAAAAATACATGCATTTTTATTGATTGCAGAGAGGAAGGGACAGGGAGAGAGAGAGAAGCACCAATGATGAGAGAGAAGAGTCATTGATCGACTGCCTCTTGCACACCCTACACTACGATCGAGCCCACAAGCCAGGCATGTGCCCTGACGAGGAATCAAACGGTGACCTCCTGGTTCATAGGTCATGCTCAGCCACTGCGCCACACTAGCCAGGCGTGCCTTTATCACATTTCGATGTGCCTTGATTTACCTCCAGGCCCCTGGGGAACCTCGGAGGGGGTGGGCAGGGGCCTGCCAGTCTAGCGGCCCAATCACAGGCCCAAGGGCTGAAGGCCTCGGGGGCAGGTCTGTGGGGTGGGGGTCGGCCTGATGCATTATGTAACAGAAAATGGGCTGTGACAGAGAACAATAAACACTGCGGCTGGGAGAGTGGCTTTCTTCCTAGCAACTGGCCCAGGGCAAAACGCTTCCCTACCCACTTTCTTCCTCCCACCGGCACATCCCGAGGAGGTGGGATGCTCCTCAGGAAGAGCCTGTGGTCTGTCCTGCTCCTGATCTCCACCCGCTCCCATGGGCTTCCTGCCCACGCCCCGCCCCGCCCTGGTCTCCCTGCCTCAGGACAGCCGCCTACAGCCCTCTGCTCTCCATGATGAATCTTCCTATGGCCTCCGAGTGGCAGCCGCCCTTCTCCATGGCCCCAGTGGTTCCTCCCTGCTCTGGGACAAACCCCGTCTAGCCTTCCTCAGTTCCCAGGTTGCTTCCTTCCCCTCCCCAGCTGGCGTGAGCTTTTCTTTTTCAGTATGTTTTTATTGATTTTTAGAGAGAGAAGAAGGGAGAGGGATAGAGAGAAACATCGATGAGAGAGGGACATCATTGATGGGCTGCCTCCTGCACGGCCCCTACTGGGGGCGGTCAAGCCTGCAACCAAGGTACATGTCCTTGTCCGGAATCGAACCTGGGCCCTTCAGTCTGCAGGCTGATGCTCTAGCCACTGAGCCAAACCAGCTAACGGCATGGCCGGGGCTAGTGTGATCTTTTCTGAATGCGTTTTCCGCTCTCTGGCCATCATGCTGTCCCCACTGCCTGGGGTGCCCCCCCCCGCCACGCACACACATACCATGGATCATTCCTACTTCCGAAGCCATTCTCCTTGCGCCTCCATGCCGTCCTTAGCGTCCACGTGTGTCTCTCCAGGTCATCATTAGCTGCTTGAGCGAAAGCAGGGCGACTCCTTTATCCTGTGCGCCCCTCTCAGCTCAGGAAGGCTCGGGTCCAGGGGGAGAGGCACACATTTAAACAAACGCAGCAAAACTTTGAGGTGCCACAGCGGAAAACGCGTGGCCGATTTGTTTAAACGGCTAGGTCATGGGAGTCACTGGGCAAAGGTGGAGAGGGGGGAAGGGTGGTGTATACCAGGGGCCACGCCTTTAGCCAGAATGTTCCCTGGGAGGAACAGGGATGTGACCACCAAAGTGAGTGCTGGGGGATTCCTGCCCTTTTTTTTTTATTATTCCTCACCTGAGGATATTTTTTCTATTGATTTTTAGAGAGAGTGGAAGGAAAGGAAGAGAGAGAGGGAGAGAAACATCAGTGTGAGAGACTGGACTGGTTGCTTTCTGCCCATGCCCCGCCCACGCCCTTGACCAGAACTCAAACCCGTGACCCTTACATGCGCTGGCTGATGCCCAAACCACCGAACCACACGGGCCAGGGCTGGATTCCTGCTCTTTAATCCGGACAGCCGCCCCTGAAGAAGGCCACCTCGACCCTCACCACAGATGCAAAGAGTGAGTCTGAGAGGAGAGCTGAGCTTCCTGCTGCCCCAGGCCTCCTGAATGCCAAAGAGCAAACTGCTAGAGCGACTGTGACTGTTTCCGGACAATAGCCTATTAACACTCATTAGCCATAAAACGCTAGTTTTCCAATAGCCAGGTAATTGAGCCATTGGTGGAAGGGGCTGCAATTACCTGATTAATGGCCTCACTTCGGGCCTCACAGGGTAGACGCAGCCCCAGAGAAGCGTGGGCCTTTGAAGTCTCGCTCCACTTTCCCTGCCTCCTCCTCCAGTCGGGGTGCCCAGCCTGGCTTCCTGCTTCCCACCGGAGTGCGCGCACCTCATCTGTCAACGCGGGACCGCCATAAACTTTGATTCCTCATCCTCATTCTGAAAAGCAATCCTTTGGGCCTTTTCTCGAGATCCAAGAGCCCTAGATTCATTCATGGATCGGTTCCTCCAAAAAGGTACGTATGGCGTGTCTCCTGCTGCCGAATCCTGTTCTAGGCTCCAGGGGACACAGATAACCACCACCATGATGGCCACCTGGTTCAAAGCCATGGGCCAAGGCCAGTGCCCTGCCCGGGACGCTGACTCCCCACAGCCGCATGGTCCTCACGCAGAGATGGCCCCTGTCACTCGCACCATACGCAGGAGACGCAGGAGGGGCAGGGATTGGCCTCCCATTCCACAGGTGGGGAACCTGAGACTCCGGGCCCAGGGAATGCTTGGCCTACC
This sequence comes from Corynorhinus townsendii, assembly GCA_026230045.1. Lineage (NCBI taxonomy): Eukaryota > Metazoa > Chordata > Mammalia > Chiroptera > Vespertilionidae > Corynorhinus > Corynorhinus townsendii. The sequence continues at coordinate 165,478,168 of JAPDVU010000007.1, forward strand.
ATCCCCGTTGGTGGGTTGTTCAGGGTGGGGTGTCCCGATGGAGGCCTTGTGAGACCCATCCTGCTCCTTTTCACGGTGACTAGAGGGGCGAGTAATGCCCACAGGAAACAGGCCTTCTCTCCCCAACGCCCAGGCCTGTCAGCGCTCAGGGACCCGGCGGTGCAGTTACGCTGTTGAGCAGAGGGGCCTGCCTCACCTTCCTCTTCCCGAGGCTGCCTCTCCCATGCCAGGGGGCAAGGCGGCCGCTGTGTGGGGAACCCCTGGGGGAACCTGCCTGGACGGTGTCCCCTCCCCCATCCCCATCCCTGCCGCTCCTTTCCCAAGGTGGGGAGATGGGGGAGAAGAATTATTTGTTTTCCCTGTTGCCCTGATTTATGGGCCACTTTGTTCTTTATCTATTTGCACAAACTCCGTAAAGTGACCCGCTCCTTGCCAGAGGTCAGAGATTCTGTCAACACCTTAGGGTCACAGGTCAGTCGACCTGCCCAGGGTGGAAGGGGTTACAGAAGGTCATCTGGGAATGGACGCTGGACCCCAGTTTTGCTCAGGTTATGGGGCTCTGCGTTGGGACGCACCGAGCAGACAGGAGAGGTGATCACCCCAGAGCGCCTACTGTGCACAGGTTCCCAGCTCAGTCCTTCCCTCACGGTCCAGCAACAGTCCTGATATGAAGATATCAGCATTTTTACGAAAGTGGGAACCGAAGTTTGGAGAGATGCAGAGACTTATCTACCACGGCACAAAAGGGGCTCACATGGAGGTCTTCTGATTGCCAGCCCAGCCGTCTCCCCCTCACACTGGGGCTCCACTGGCTAACACGGATTTATGCCTCTTCTAGCTGGGGACTCGGGTCAGAAAGCCCAGCCCACCTCACCATCTTCCTTGCATCTTCCCCTCCATCAGGGACCCCATTCCTCCCCCCATGCCTGTCCGTAAACTTCAGGACGGCTCCATTACAACCCAGGGTCTCTGAGCTGTGTCAACAAACTCAAGCCAAAGGTTCTAAGTCAGCTGCTGTAATCCTATGCAGGCCAACCAACTCGACTCCTCTAAGCCTAGAATAAGCCTGAGCAGACATCGCTGCGTACATCAGCAGGCGGGTCGGAACCCTTGCCCAGCCCCCAGGGCCGAGCCCCATCTGGAGGCCTCTGCAAATGGTAGGCTCCCCACAAGTGGCATGACCTATGAGAATCCTCATCCTCCAAGCCTCAGTCTCTCCATCAATACAGTGGCATCAGCTTCCCGGGATGGGGTGAGGATCCTCTGGAACAAGGCACAGGAGTGCTCTGTGACCTGCAGGGAAGTTCAGTCTCTCCATCTCACAGACGGGGCAAGAGAGGCCCAGAGAAAGAAACGGAGCCCAGCCAAGGGAGCAGACTGGGCTCCTCTTCTCTCCTCCGCAAACATGTCCCAAAGTGGATTCACCAGGCACTCTCAGAAGGTTTTAGAAATCTCTCAAGTGACCTGCGGTAGCCAACCAGTGTTAACCTCATATAATCCAGTCTATTCCAACTTGTTCCTGGTCAGCCACTATAATTCTATGCAGGCCAACCAACTCGACTTCTCTAAGCCTAGAATAACCAAAGAAATGCATGACAATAAACACAACACAATTAAATTCCACTATGCCAGCCCAATATTTGCATCTCAACTCCACGAATTCCATCATATCCCAGTGAGCACCTAAACAACCCAATGCAACTTAGCCCAACCCATCTAATCAGCTCATCTCCATGAGAACAGCCAGCCAGCCCAGGCTAACCCAATTCAGTCTAATTCAGACGGTAATGATGCCAAATGTCCCCCAGCCCCCAAACAGCAGAGTCCATCCTATCATAATACAACCCATCACAAGCAAATGCCTCTGGACATATCTCGAAAAGAAAACAATCATTTTAAAGCAAAGTGAGAAATCAGCTCTAAGGAAAACAGCACCTTCGGATGCTTCTGCCCACTCAGTTCCCAGTCATTTCTTCAAGGTAGGTAGGTCTTTCCTTTGGTCTGTCCCACACGCTGCTCTATTCCAGCCTCCATCTGGGAAGCTCGCTCTCCTCATGCTCAACTCATCGCCGGCAGCCCTCAGTCCCGACAAGGGTGACTTCCAGGAGATTTCAGCCCACTGTGCTCTCTTTGGCCTTTTCCCTTTAGGGTTGCTGAACCTCTCCCTAGCCCCACTCTCCCACGTCCTTCACTGTTTGGGGTCTTCCCCAGTCCCAGTGTGAGTTTGTGGAGGCCAGGAGCAGCATGACCTAAATTCTGCATGGCGCATTTGGTGATACATGGAATCTCGAAGATCGGTTTTACCATGCACATGTTTTTCTCTCTGTGCTGTCTTTGTCTTCAGAATCTCACTCTCCTAACAGTTGCAGTTTTCTATGGGACCGCTCCTCCCTCACTCTTTCAATTCGCTTTCCACTCCGTAGCTACATTAAGTTTTAAAAGCCTGTCACTCTCAGCCTTAAAATCCTTGGATGGCTTCCCATGTGCCTTGACAAAACCCAGACTTCTTAATTCAGCTTTGGAGGTCCTTCACAACATGTTTCTTACCTCCTCTTCCTCCCACCCTCCTCTGAGCCTTTACATTTACTGTCCTGGTGACTAAAATATCATCTCTACCCTTCCATCCGGGTACGTTATTCTCACACTTGAGAAGTTTATTCTCTTAGTACTAGTTTTTTCTCATACTAGTTTATTCTTTCATCTTAAGAGCCACTTGCTGCAGGACTTCCTAGACCCTTAGACCAGTTTGTTTTCCCTTGTAATCTATCCCCATACCATCCTACCTTGTCAACTTTATTATAGTTCTTCTTGTAATGACTCTTTCCCCATAGATGTAAATTTTGTAATTGCAAGAACCATGTCTGACTCTTCTTACTTGACATCTTGTGAGCACAATAAATACTGAATGAATGAATGAATGAATGAATGAAGGGAATACTTTCCATTGCCTCTGACCTAATGCAAAGAATCTCCAGTTCACTCATTCATTTATTGTTTCATTTATTGTTTCAACTAAAAATTCTCAAATTCCCCACACCAGACCCTTCCATGAGTTTTAAGAAATCCAGTAAAAGGATACTTAACTCTTTACTTAGATCAACATATTTCTTTGAAAGCAGCTTCTGATTTATGCACTTATAACCTTGTCCCCAACCCTGTGAGACACCAAGGGGAATAAGGGACTGATTAGCCCAGACTGGGTTTATAGGTAGGTTAGGGTCAGGGAAGGCTTCACAGAGGGAGGAACTCTTGAAGGCCCCCGGGAAGGAGGAACAGTTAGTTAGGCTGCCAAGGGCACAAGGTCATTCTAGGCAAATGGAGAGGCTCCTGCAAAGATCTGGGCATGGCACAGGATGGCACCAAGAGAGGACAGTGTGTAAGAGAGGGCAGGTCGCCATCTACATGACAACTCACTCACGCAGGGAACACCCGAGGACCACCTGAGGGCAGAGCTCACTCCTGGGTGTGATGTCCACCAGCTGATTTAGTCTCATGAAGACAGAGAGCTGTAATGACTCAGTACTGACAGAGCTGAGATTCAAGCCTAGGTTTTCCTGAACCCAAGGAACAGGCTCTTCCCTACACTGTGATTTTCAGGGAAGCCCCAGGCCTTGAAGGAAAGGGTTAGAAACCCTGTGTCCTGTTTTCAGGCAAACGCTCACTTTACTGAAATTACTTCTAAATATGCTCCGTGACTATCTGAGGCAATTACCCAGATAATTAAAGTCAGAAATACTCCCACAGATTGTTTTCTTCCCAATTATTAGCATATTTCAGGTGTAAAGTGGTGGGATTTTCACTTAAATTATTTGGTTAATTGTCATGCAGGTGTAGACACATTCTAGAGGGAAGAGACGGCCAAATCCGCGTGCCCAACCCCCAGCCCCAGGCTCCTTGGTACAGGGAGACCTTTGTGAGCGAACCATCTCGAAATAAATAGTTACTATTATTTGAGAACATGAGTGGTTGGAAAATTGGCACGTGCACAAGAGTAGAAAACGTGCCCCCCCCCCCCCCCAAGTTGCCTGTATAGGCAGAGAACGCTAATGAGCTCCCTAGTCATTATTTCAAAACTGACCTGGTAGGAAATCTGGCCCCTGGAAACACTGCCAGGAGGTTTGAAATGAATACATTGAGAGAATGTTTAAACCCGAGAGGTGCAAAGAGTTCCTCCCCTCATTTCACAGATGGGAGCGCCAAGGCCACTTGCCCTGGGTCACACCACAGGTAGAAGGCAGAGGGGGCTATCCCCTGCTGGCTTGTCCCTACCTCCTTGCTGAGAGAGTCTTTCACCCACGAGCCTCTGGGACAATGGCATCGACAGGGGACAGGTAGGTTCTGATGCTCTCCCATGGCCACACCTGGGGCTTTTATCCTCACATTCCTTTCAGTGTCTTCACAGAGGTTGGCATTGCTGCCTCCATCTTACCGATAAGAGACACGGAGGCCCACAGAGCTAGGTGGCCTTGGCAAAGCCCCCCAGCTAGGCCCTCACCCCGACCCCGACCCTGATGGCTTCGAAAGCCCGAGCTTTTCGTTTTACCAGGGGCCTCCATTGTGTGTTTGAGGGGGACAAGCTGGGGTGAGACCCAGCAGCACTAAGAAGAGACCGGGGTCCTGAAGACGGGGCCCAGTCACCACATAACTTCCCTTTTGTCTCCAGGCCTGGGTTCCTACCTTTCACATGATGCCCTGGGACAAGGTCCCTAAGGTCCCTCACAAACCCCATGTGCCTCTGCTCCATCCACTCCACCCTCCTGAAAACACACCCCTTCCCGGGGCCCATGGCAGCTCCACCATCCACAGATGTCATTCCATCATCCACAGATACTCACTACGGACCTAGATGTACCATATGTTGTTAAGCTTTCTCATCCACAAGCTCTGTCATTCCCCCCAACAGTATCATTCCATTTGGAAGGAAAGAAAATTGAGGCTCAGCACAGCTAAGTGACTTGGTCAGGGTTGATCTGGGACTGGTCTGGCGTCATGTGACTCCGAAGGCAGTGCTCTTCCCCCAGGACCTGAAGGCCTCTCTGGGCTCACAGCCCACATTGCCCCAGGAGTTCCTTTCCAGCCCAGGCAGGAGAGCAGACAAGCAAAGCCATGCCCGGGCTGGAGGGACACGGACCAGCCGCTCCTCTGCAGGGGGCTTTTCCTCCCCAGGGTCCCAGGCCCAGGGCTGGCCCATTCCTGCTGTGATCCAGTGACCTCATTGAACTGACCAGGAGCCAGGCTACCAGTGATGCCCAGACTGGGGCCTTGCCCCTATGCTTGGCTCAGAGATTCTGTGGTTTGAACTCAGAGTCAGCTGAGGCCCCACCATGCCAAAGATGCCGCCAACTCCGAGGTCCCCAGGGAACCCAACCGACGCACGAGGAGCCGTCTGCTGCCCACCCTGCGGGAAGAATGGGCATTCCTGGATTCTGCCCTCCGCGCATTGCACTCCCACACTCCCCCTTCTGGGAGGGGCGCAGACAAGAGGCGGATTCAGATCAGGCACAATAACCGCACACAACATTTCCTCGCCCTGTGACTCTGATCTGATCTGAGGCTCATTCCCCTGCACCCACCTCCCAGCCCAGATCCAGTGTCAAACAGGCAGAGCCGGTTCTGAGAAAAGTCCTGTTTCCCTCAGCGCCCTGGGCTCCATGTCCTGGGAAGAACTTTGGGTTAGAATCTAAATTCCTGGGACAAGACCAGCTTTCATTCTTGACATCGGTAACCTTTGGCCCATCCCCGCCAATGGCTGGGCCTCCGTTTGGTCATCTGGTGAGCCCTGCTTTGTCTACCTGGCTGAGGTGTTTGAGGGTCCAGTGGGGAGTGATCTGGGTCTGGAGCTCAGGTACCGGCCTCCAGAGCGGGGCCTTTCCACACCAGTGGAAAGGCCCCGCTCTGGAGGCCGGTACCTGAGCTCCTTTGGGACCCCAGTGGTCACACTGTGTGCCCAGTAATGATGTTGGGTGGACAGCTGTCATTCTCTTTGCCCCCCAAAAATCTGAACTCTGTCTGTCTACGTTAGCCACCCATAAGTCTTGGTGGGAGGCAGAGCCCAAACCTATGATTCAAGCTGAAAATGGCTGGTTCTGATTTTGCAGGCGCTGGGGTCTGGCCTTCACCATCAGCTGAGCTGCTGAGATCCGACTTGAGGCTGGTGATGCAGGCAGTGGGGACACTCTCTGATGGCTATTGGGGGGCGATCAGACACAGCAGATGGAGCTCCTGGGCAGCAGTGGCCGCTGGGTTGGTGGCTATGGGCATGTCCAGAGTCCAGCGTCCAAGGCTGGGCACGCCAGTGAGCAAGTGACAGCAGCGAGTCCTCAGTGGCTGAGGTGTTTGTGTCCTGGCATCCAGTTCTGCCGTTTGATTCTCGCCCAGGCCTGGGTCTCCAGCCCTCCGGGACTCGCTGAGCCAGCCCTTTAATGAACAACACCCTTTCTGTTCACAGTGGACAGCACGGGTTTCGGTTGAGGGCAGTTAGAAAGTCTGATTGCTAAAGATGCCAACTGCTTGGCCACGTCACAAGTTGTCTAACATCTTGGGTTCTGGTCTTGGCCTTGACTCTGACCATCAGCTAGTGTTTAAATCTTTGAGCTTTTTTTACCTCCTTGGTGAAAAAGCAAATTGTCATTGCCATGGAAAGAGTAGATGAGATCATGTGTGTGACAGTCCTGGCACGAGCGTGTCACATGAAGAATCCCTTTTCCATGAGGAGGATTTAAAGGCGGGGTCGTTGCCACAAAGGCTGCAACACCGTCCACTAACTGGACTTTGGGCAGCTGTCACCTTGGCTGAAGCGATTGCCCTTCCTCTGCCTCCCCACCAAGGTGAACCTCTCTCGATGTGCCTTCCTACTCAGACCACATGCTTTGTTTCTATCTACCCGCTGACCATTTTCTCCTCTTTGTTTCCCCCATCTTCTCCTCTTTCTTTCCCCAGACCCTGCCGAAGCTCTTCCCCGATCTCCCTTCTCCACCTGCAGTGAGCGCCCGTCTGGACCTCTCTCGGAAAGGCCAGCACAAAGAAGGCGGCGCACCCAAGTCCAGGGCCTCTATCTCATCCATCCCCAAATCCTCAATCCTCCCCCCAGGGCACCTAGGGAGCTGAAACAGTCGGTCCTGGAAGGAGGAGAGGACAGGGACCACAGCTCCACTGAAAAGAGGAGGAAAGCTCAGCGTGAGAGATGGCGTGCCCAACACCAGCATCGCTCCCAGGTCTGACTCCACACCGAGTGCTTGCCCGGCTACCTAACTGCACCCTCTCCTGGAAACATGACCTCTCTTCCTTATCCCCCAGGCCAAGGGGTTCCATTCGCTAACTGCTTTTGAGATATTGCAGACTTGTTGCTTAGTTTTTAGTTTCTTCACTCCATATAAATGTCTGAGAAGAAGGAGGAGGAGGAAGAGGAGGAGGAGGAAGAGGAGGAGTAAAAGGAGGAAGAAGAGGAAGAGGAGGAGGAGAAGGAAGAAGAGGAGGCAGAAGAGGAGGAGGAGGGGGAGAAGGAGGAGGAGGAGGAAGAGGAGGAGGAGGAGAAAGAGGAAGAGGAGGAGGAAGAGGGGGAGGAGGAGGAAGAGGAGGAGGAGGAGGAAACAGGGAGGGAGGGAGGGAGGGAGGGGGAGAGAGAGGGAGAAAGAAAGAAAAGGAAGGACCGCTTCAGTGGGGAGGAAACCATTGCTGCCTGTAGATAATTAGGGGGCTATTTTGGTGCTAAAGCAGGGAACAGGCTGCGGAAGTTGACAAAGCCATTTTCACAAACAAAGAAGCAATTGGCCTAACTTTCTCTTGAATCACAAACAATTCACATTTCTTTTCCTTCCTCTCCAGAAAGTGAACTCTGCCAGGCGAGGCTGACATTAGGCCTTCAAAGAGGCCGAGTCACGGGGCCTGAAAGGGGCCTTGGACCCTGTCCAGCCTGAGCCCTTGCCGTGCAAGAGAGGAAACCAAGACCCCAGGAGGGAAGGCCTCGCCTCACACCACCCAACACGGCCCGAGTTTAAAGAGGCTTCTCAGAGAAAAGGTACGTGAGCAGAGGCCGGCACGAGGGAGCAGGCCAGGCAGATATATGGGTAAATAGTGTTTATGGCAGAAAAAGTCAAGCGCAAAGGCCCTGGTGCTGGAACGCACTTGCAGTCTAGGCACAGCAAGGAGGCTGGGAGGCTGGAGGGGAGTGAGCCAGGGGAAGAGTAGCAGGAGAGAAGCCCAGGGTGGCACCAGGCTGGTCCGTAAAGGACATCACAGGCCACTGCAGACTCTCCGCTTACATTCTGAGCAAACGCAAATGAGGACCAGACGGTGAAGTGACTATCGGACTTCATTGGTTTTTGTTCTTGTATTTCTTTGATTCGCGGTGAGGTTGAACCTCTATTCATGTGCACAAAGCAAGCAGTGCCCCCTTTTCCGTGAACTGTCCGAACACTTGGCCATTTTTACTTGTCTTGAGGCAAACCCAAATCCACGCGGCGTACAATCAACCATTTGAAAGTGAACGATTCAGCGCATTTAGCAGTCACAATGTCACGTAACCGTCACCTCTACTAGTTCCAAAGCATTTAAAAAAAATATGTTCTTCTGTACTTCAGAGAGAAAGAGAGGGAGAGGGAGAGGGAGAGAGAGAGAAACATCAATTGGAAAACGTTGCAACATTGCCGACCTGGTGTAACCAGGCAGTTGTGGACAGCTACTTACTCTGATCTTCCTGGTGACGCAGGCAGGGATTGCGAGGGGCCAGGTGCGGGTGCCAGCGGCCTCACCTGCCGCCGGGGGCTTGCTTTGTTATTGTTTCTGCTAGCCTGCTAGCCTGGAGCCTTGTCTGAGGGTCGGAAGTGCATATTTCACACTCTGTTGGAACACACAAAAGGACTGAGGGGCCCAAACAGAAGTCAGATGGTTGCATTGTTCTCACTAAGAATGTGGTGCGCTGTTGCCAGAGATTCAAAAGTGACAAGAATGGATTCTGTGTATTTTGCTGCGGGAGAATGAAAATGTTATTTTTGGAAGGTGTCCTGTAGATACTCCCTCCACCGCCTCGCAGGAGGTAAAATGTTTCGGCTGATGCGCTCATGGCGATGGGGGATGGAAGGCCCTCTGGCTGTGTCACCCCCAGGCACACCACCCAATCCCCAGCCAGGTGCCCCAGGGCCCCGCGCTCCCCTCTCCCGGCTGCAGGTTCCTGGCACTGACTAACACGGAGACACTGGAGGTTCTCCCCGCCCAGCCTCCATGGTGGGGTCCTGGGGAGATGGACCCACCTGGGCTTGAGGGCGGAGCATGTGGACACGTGTGACCGGAAGACCCCTGCCCCAGAGAGAGGCAAGAGCAGCAGATGGTGACCCAAATAATGGCCAGGCACCCAGCCTCCAAAATGGCCCTTTTCCTCCTCAGGCTCAACTTCTGCAGCGGGCGGCTCCCAAGTGTTTTCAAACTAGGGCTCCCCTTTGAGGGCCTCAACAGCACTGGGGGGGGCTGTCACGGCAGAGATGATCAGCTCAAGTCTTCCCATCGAGAGATGGGCTTCCAGAAGCCAGGTCCCTGACCCCTTGCCCCTGCCTCCTTCCATGCCCTGCACCCACCTGGTGGGGTGCAGAGGAAGGAGACAGGAGCCCGCCTCCTGGGGCGCCCAGCCGCGCTGCCGGCAGGGCCGGGGGCCTCCAGGTGGTGCCTTCGAAAAGGCCCCAGAGGGACCATCACTCAGTCCCTTAAGTGTCACTGCATGTGACAGGCTTGTTGGAGAGATCCGTCAGCTCCTGCCCAATTTAGGACTCCGGGCTCAGGGGACAGTGCTTCTCCCTCCAGCTGTCAGATGCTCGCGGAGCTGCGGGCCCCAGGCCGGAAGGGACAGAAAAGGGAGCGTCCCCGTCATGGATGGGATCCATGACAAGAGGCAGCCACCTCCTCCCAAGAGCGCAGCCTCCGCCACTCAGCGCGGCCTCCTCCGTGACCGACAACCAGCTCTGGTTCCTGGGTGCCGTCCCAAGAGCAGCCACGGCCTTGAGATGGACTTTCCCTTCAAATCCAAAGAGCGACAGCGACAGGGACTTTCGGGGCCGGAGCGCTCCCTGGGCCGGGCCCTGTGCCCAGAGCCTCACCATCGTGGCCCGTGACAATAACGTGTGTGGTCATCACGCCTGTTCCATTTCACAGGGGAGGAAGTGGAGGTGAGGAGGAGGCCCCGATCGGAAGTCCAAGGGGCGGTCACTTACTCCGAGTCAGAAACAGGGGTGTTAGGAAGCAGCCTGGCCCACAGCGCTCTTTTAAAAATTACGTTTCTAAGACTCCAGTTTTCAGAGCAGTGCTAGGTTCACGGCGAAACTGAGCGGAAGGTGCAGAGATTTCCCATAGGCCCCCACCCCCCCCTCCACCCCCACAGACTGTCACCCCCGCAGACTGTCACCCCCACAGACTGTCACTCCCTGTCGAGGCCAGGGCAAACCTTCCCACAGCACGCCCAGTCCTCTGCGCCTGGGCGAGGACACTGTTCCACAGCAGCCAGGGCCCCCACTTACTGGCACTTTCCATCGGAAGCGACAGCTTTTTTATGCTTAGCCACCTGTATCGTTAGTATAAAACGGGTGGCAGGCATTCCCGGCTCCTTTCTCTTTCTTTCTGAGATTTTTTTGGGGTGCCATTGGTTACTAGGCTCACACAGGTTTCAGGTGTGGTTACTAGGCTCATACAGGTTTCTATGTTACAGTATCTGCATCTTGGCCTGGTGTTTGGGGAGGAAAAACAATATTTTAAAAACCATTACTGGGGCAGGGCTAGAAGGGGTCAATGGGAGAGAAAAGGGGACCTATGTAATATTTCCACAGTAAAGATTTAATTAAAAAGTCAACATAAATAGAAGAACCATCGCACCAAGAACCATGCTAGGTCTATCTTTATGCACATTATCTCATGGGTTGGTTACACCAGCCCTGTAAAAGGGGTGCCTTCCGCCCTTCTTGTCCTGTAGAGAAACGGAGGCTCAAAGCGGCCGAAAAGTTTGCCCTCGGAGCTGACGCCCATGAGGGTCGGAGCCATGAGTTAAGCCCAGGCTGCCTGACGAGAGCTTGCGCACATGCCACCTGTGCCCGCGACCCGACCCGCAAGGCCTGGCGCTGCGCTGAGTAGGCTGGGCGAGCTGCCTTTGAGGGCACCGTCGGGGTGGGCTCATGGCTTGTGCAACTGGAAGCTGAGCCATGCAACTTGGTGACAGGACCTGATTAATGTGGGACTAATTTTAGGTTTCCTCACAATTGCTCATCTTAATATAGAACAGCCCTAAGGATAACGTTGGCAAAGGGTTTGTTTTTGTTTAATTTGACCAGGAAAAAAGAGGACAGAAAAGGAGATGAGGTAATGGGGGTGTTGCCACCCACCCCACATTCTGCTGCTGGGGAAGGCTCAGAAAGCTCCAGCCCTCTTCCCAGCCAGTATTCAAGGGTCTCTTCTTCGTCGTCTTTAAAAAAAAATACACACACACACACACACACACACACACACACACTAGAGGCCCGGTGCACAAAATCTGTGCACTGGAGGGGGGCGTCCCTCAGCCCAGCCTGTACCCTCTTGCAGTCCAGCACTCCTCGGCGGATGTCCACCTGCCTGCTCGCTGCTCCTTAGCACTGCCATGGAGGCAGGAGAGGCTCCTGCCACCGCTGCTGTGCTCACCAGCCGTGAGCCCGGCTTCTGGCTGAGCAGTGCTCCCCCTGTGGGAGCACACTGGCCACCAGGGGGCAGCTCCTGCGTTGAGCGTCTGCCCCCCTGGTGGTCAGTGCACATCATAGCAACTGGTCATTCAGCTGGTCGTTCCTCCATTCAGTTGATTTGCATATTAGGCTTTTATTACATAGGATATATATATTTTTTATTTTTTTTTTAAATTGATTTCAGATAGGAAGGGAGAGATAGAAACATCAATGATGAGAGAGAATCCTTGATTGGCTGCCTCCTGCACACCCCAGATTGGGGATGGAGCCCACACCTGGACGTGTGCCCTGACTGGGAATCTAACCGTGACCTCCTGGCTCATAGGTCGATGCTCAATCACTGAGCCATGCCAGCCAGGCTCAAGGGTCTCTTTCCCCAGTCTCGAGCTTCCTGGTTGAAGAAAAATAGAGCCAGCCTCGCCTGGGCTCTTGGGGGTCTCCAAAGAATAATGAGTGCTTTCAGAACAGTTCTGCGTTCGAGGCACAGTGCCAGGCAGGCGGGGGAAGCAGGGGAGACAGGGAGGGGCGCATCCCCCAAGATTGACACAAACACACCTGCGCAGGTGTGCAGCCAGTACAGCCCATGGTGCGCAGTAGGCGTTTTGTACACAGGGTGACCGGATCGCGGCAGCATGACTTAGCGTACTGAGATTTGAAAAGCAACGTATGTGTCCAGGTTGACAGCTGATGGTTCTTGCTCATCGCATGTCTGCTGTGAGATGCTGCCCTGCCAGGAGGCTTCGAGCTCAGGTGCCAACGAAGCCGATTCCCAAGGGCTCCCTCCCGCCAAGGGCTCCCTCCCGCCAAGGGCTCCCTCCCACCAACGTCTCCCAAAGACCTCCCTGGGGCACAGAGCAAGACGGGCCCCACGCCCCTCCCCCGCTTTGCTGGGGGACCAGCCACCACTGTGAGTGTCAGGAGTGACTGCTCTCAGAGGTCCAAGGACATCAGAGCTGTCCCATCCAACCCTCTCGTTTCTAGATCTGGGGAAACTGAGGCCCTGGTCAAGAGGTATCTGCCAAATGGCTCATGAAACAAAAAAGTCACGAGTTCTGGTATGTGCCGTGGGGCCCAAGACCCTCCTGCCGCCAACCAAAGGGGGTGCAGGAGGTGAGGCCGAAATATCCTTTATATCTGGGAAGCTGGGAGGTTGGACCGCCCCCCCCACTCGGGGTCTCACCTCCAGTGCTCGTGGGTGGGACCCAGGGAGCCCCAGCACCATCCTTTCTAGCCCCCTCCGGCCTGATCCTCTTACCCCGCCCTCCCAGGCCCCTCCTCCCTCTGAACCGGAAAGAGCCCGGGCACAGGTGCCACCTCCTCATTCTTCCCGGCCTGGGAGTGATTGGAGGGGAGATAACATTCCAGGGGGCTGGGGTGGGAGGTGCAGATCAAGGCCCCCAGCCGGCCACCCCCACCTGGCCCGGGCCTGTTCTCTCAGCTGTCTGTCCATCACAGCCCCAGAATGTTAGGAATCCCTCCCAAACCGGAGCCTCTCCTCTCCCCAAACCTCCCCCACCCCCGAGGCATCCATCAGCGCAGGCCCTTCAGGAATGCGCTCACTCCTGGCACCACCGGGGCCAGGAAAAGTCCGTTAATCCCCAGGCACATCCATCACTCCCTGGAGAGGCCCTGCGGTGGCTCCTGCCCTGCCCTGATCATTCGGCCAGAATGGAGGGACGGACGGCAGGAAGGACAGACAGCCCAGGGCCAGGGAGGTGGCTGAGCAGGACCCACCCCAAGACCAAGCCAGAGGCCTGTTCTGAGTCCTGGCAAAGCTTTTATTCTTCCAGAAATCCCGGCCTCCCGGAAACTTGGTTTGTTTGACGGTCACGAAGGTAGAAAGAGTTGACTGTGTTACTGTCGTTGGGAGAACAGGCAAGAGTGGGAGAGCTGGCGGGCCCACGGCAGGCACAGACCTCGCTTTAGAGAACGGCTAAAGCAACGTCCACTCTGCCCAAACGCCTGTCTCACTCCCACAGCTGCCCACGAGGCGGGGAGGGTGCCTGGAGGCGCTGAAAAGCCTGCTTTCCAGGCGCCTGGCCTTGCCCGTGCGTTTCCCATCGCCTCCCACCCTGGTCCACTTGGCAAACTCGCACGCGAGCAGTTCCTTCCTCCCTCGGGCTCCTACGGCACTTTGCCCTTCTCTCTGCCACCGTCCTTCCCCTAATGACGTGTCACTGTCTCAGCGCCTGTGTGTCCTCCAGGCTGCGCGAGAGCCCAGTGGCGGTCAGAATCAGACCCGCCTTGTGAACGATGAGGAAACCCCAAACCTGCCATTTCCTGTCCGCGTGACCCCAGCCAGAGGGAACCTCTGTGTCCCTCTTTGTAAAACAGGGAGAAAGACCTCTCAGAGCGCTGCCGGCATGGACACCCTAAAGTTTATCCCGGGGAACCCATTCAGAGAGAAGCTGAGACACGAGCAGAAACAGCTGAGGGTTTGCAAGTCCGCAAACAAGGCTACAGAGGCACGCTTCGTCCCTAACCCCTGAGCGTGCAGTGTTTCACCTCTTGATGCGAGAGACCACTGGAAGCTGGAGCACAGGAGAGCTATACTACCCCGCCTCACCCTTGCCATCTTTGCTTTCGTTAGTTCATTCAACAAACATCAGCAAGCCTTTCTTAGGTGTTGGCCCGGGTGCTGGGGGTTTGGAACACCACGGCAAACCCCTGCCTTGTCTCAAGGAGATACTCAGGGGCAGGCAGGTACTGACTGGTGTGAAAAGCTCTATGGGGGGTGAGCATTGGATGGGGAAAGACACGCCACCCAGAAGGAGGCAGGAGGGAGGTATGCAAGGAAAGCTGCCTGGAGGAAGGGGCATCTAGGCAAAGAACGTCTGTGAAATACATGGGAGTCAGCCAGGCAAATGTGATCCCAGGAGAGGAAACACAGAAGCCCAGAGACCCCTGCACAGCTCCAAAGAGGACACTGGGGTGGAGCCCTCAGCCCCCACGGCAAGCCCGCTGCCCACAGGCTGTCTTTCCAGGGAGCCCCCAGTACTCCAGCCTCGGGGAGCCCAGCAGCCGAGAGCACAGTCTCCGCATACATCGCCCCCGTCCACAGCGGTCTCTCTCCCGGCTGGCCGCTGTCGGCCTGGGGAGGAGTGCAGGAAGGGTGGAGGGTGCACAGCCTTCAGCGGGGTAATTTTAGATGCATTGTCTCTCTTGCTCCGGCCGCCCCTCAGCCTGTCCTGCCTGAGCCGGGAGGGGCCCCTGGTTTCGGACCTTCAGAGGATGTGGGCTTTGGAAGGAGGCCAGGTCAGCAGGATGGGAGGCTGAGGCCCGGCCCAGGCAGGCGCTTCCTCAGTGGGGGCAGGACGCAGGCAGGGGGCCTGGCACCTCAGCATTACTCTGTGCAAGCACTGAGACGGCCTGGTCAATGCCACTAACCCTGAGGAGCCCCAGCAACTGAGAAGGTGCCCCCGCAAAAGGAAAAAGACAGGTCAAGGCCGTTCGTCTGCTTGCAGAGGGATCCCGATGCTGAGAAATTGGGGGACAGGCGGGAAAGCGGGAAAGCCGCGTGGGTAGGCACACACGGGCACTCTGCTCAGAACACCAGGACCAGCTTCCTGGCTTCCCTGTGCCCTTGTCACATGAGCTTCGACAGGGCACTAAGCCTTTCCCTATACATCTGGGTGCCAGGTCTGAGAAGGGGCACTGCTGAACCCACTATGAGAGAGAGGAAGCCTCTGCCCTCTGCCCTCTCTGCCCTCTGTTCTTGAAGGGCTACTGCTGTCTTCTCTGATGGGGCCCAGTCTGGCCACAGAAAGGCAACTGAGGACACTGTGGTTACAAGACTGGACTGTCAAGCCACTTGAAGCTGAATTTGCTCCCCAGCTCTACCACCTACAAGGTGGGAAACGTTAACAACTAAACTTAAGCCTCAGTCTCTTTATCCACACAATGGGTATACCTTTTACTCCGGGGGCTATTGTAAGGTCTCAGTTAGGAACTCTAAAACTGCTTGGCACCAGAGCTTCAGTGCTGTTCTCGTCGCTGCTTTCTCCAGCAAACGCCTTGCCTGTTCCTGTGCCCATTCCTTCACATACTCAGTATTCATTCATTCACTCCTTTCTCAGCAAACAGTCCCTCGGCACTGGTCTTGGTCCAGGCCGTGTGATGGATGGTGGGGATTCACTCCCTGCCCTACAGGGAAGCACGCGCCTAAGCATTCATTGCAACGAGAAGTGATTCATGCCGGGACGGAGTCTTGTATGGGTGCTCAGATACACAGGAGAGAGAATAAGATGGCTGCCTGGAGGAGGTAGGAGAAGAGGGATAATTTGACTGACTGTGAATAGCTCAGTAGGTGAGCAAGTTGATAGCAGGTCATTCCTGGACAGACAAAAAAAAAAAAAGGCATGTGCAAAATACAGATGCATTATAAGAGCATGAGGGACAGGAAGAAATCCATTAGGCCTGGGACGTAGAGTCTGGGGAATGAGGCAGGAGAAGGGCTGTCCTGGGACTTCGTGGAGGCGAGTCCCCGTGGACCACCTGCTCCCCCTAGGACTTGGAACTCAACCTGAAGGCATGAGGCACACATGCAGGGGAGTGACAGGGCAAGTGTGTTTTTCAGCGAGGGCCATCCTGCAGTCCGCGTGGACACCGGTTCCTGGCAGACACACCTGGAGACAGAAGGACCAGGAGTCCATCATTTCAGTGAGCACAGCCACGGGGGAGGGGTGGCGCCGTTTGGAATGGCCCTGAGGCTCCGAATGGAACCGCATGGCAAGCAGAGCTGGTCTGCATTCTGCTGCGCACACAGCTCCTCGGAGGAGATAGCTGGCAACCAAGGGACCGACGGGGCGACACCAACCACCTGATTTGGGTCACATGATCGTCTTTGGTCAAGGCCATTAGGAGAAGTGCACGTGTGATCCCAAAATGACCATGGGCATTTCACACCGTGCACGTTTTCATGCCTCCCAGGCCCCTGCAAAGGAAACCATGACGCCGCACCTGTCGCCAAGGCGTACGATCTGAGGCCAAACGTGGTCTCTCCCGGCAGCTTTGTCCTCATGAATTCGCTGCTCAGTCGCTGCAGGGCCTATGCAGGGTGCTGCCTGAGGCACGAGGGGCAGGATGAATCCTCACTCCGCCTAAGGTGCACTGGGCAGAGGCCTGGGTGTCAAACCCAGTCTCCCATCCTGCTCCCACCGGCGGCGTGACCTTGGGCATGACCTTGGGCATGGAGCACGCTCAGATGCCCTGGGCCGCAGCCGGTGAGGTCGAAAGCGGCGGTGATAACGGCTGCTTCACAGCACTGCTTCATCAGGTCCAGCCCAGGGTCGGACACGTAGCAAATGATGCTGGTGGCTCTCTCGGCCTGAAAGGGGTCCTTCGTGTGACCTGACCTGGTGCAATCAGAACGGCTCCTCGGGGGAGGCGAACACACCCAAGTAACCAACATCTTCCCCGCCCACGTGCCAGGGGCCAGGCGGGTCCGAGGACCCTCCAAGCTCTCAGACTCAGGCCCCGGGCAAGACCCCCTCAACGAAGACCCCGAAGGAGCTGCCTTCCAGGAGAAGTTTCCACCCAACGCCCGGCTCCGGGGAGCCCTTTCCCCTCCTCCTCCTGGGGAACAACAACAAAAAAAGCAGCCAGATGCACGCTTCAAAAATAAACCATGCCAGAGAAAGAAGCGGAGCATCCTGCCTTCGCTCCCAAGCTGTCTGAAATGTTTGAAACGGGGCGAGACTTCAGACTGCCGGCGGTGGGCAGGACAAAGGGATCGGAGTCCGTCCTTTAACGCTCCCGAGCAGCATTCGGGATTGCCGTCACCGTGGGCATGTTTTTCCGTCAAGAGGGAAAGTCAGACTGGGCTCCGCACACAACAGCAGGGCCGCCCACTTGGACCCCACCGGGGACGCACTTGAAATCACGCAGACGCAGAAGGAGACGTCTCGTTTACTTTACGATGGTTATGAAGAGAGCGTTTGCTCTGTGGCCCAACGAAAAGAGATTTAAAAAAATAATAATAATAATAATACATTTCGCCTCGTGGTTTAGATCAAGCGCTCCGGAGCCAGGCAGCCCGAGTCTGCGGCCGCGCCACTTCTCACTGTGTGACCTGGGGCAAGTGACTTAACCTCCCTGGGCCCCGGGCTGGGTTTGTGAAAGTTAAGTGAGCATAATATTTGGAAAGCACAATGTCTGGCTCATGGTGAGGGCTGTGCAGTGTCGGTAAAAGAATAAATGACGTTCAAATGAAGGGTGGAGCACTTTCACCATTTTTGACACTTGGTTTCTTGACAGCCGTTAGTCTAGGTCCCTTCAGGGTCTCTCCAGTCCAAGGTGAAGGAGCTGTGAACTGAGTCTCCAACTCCATCTTTTCGCCTCTGGGTTTACTCGATGACAAAAATTGGGGGCGTGCGGGGGGGGGGCGGGGGGGAGGTCTTATTTTAGAAATGGAGGCGTGTCAGGGTTCTCCAGAAAGGTTCTGCTCACGCGGCTTTTGTCATCAGAGGAGCTTGGGAACCGCTAATTTCACCGGAATTCCTTCTCAATCAGCAAGGACAGCAGGGCGTGGCTGGCTGCCGCCTTTGGTGCCAGGATTTTGTCTGCCCTTGGATTTTACCTCCCCTTCTCTCGTTCAAGTGTCCCACTCCAGGGGAGAGGGGACTTCCGTGCACAAACCCTCCTCAGCGGATGCAGCACACGCTGTCCGCGGGAAACGCACAGGGCGGTCCTAGAGCTTTTATCCCACCAGCGAGCCAGTCACACCAGACGCGCACCACTGCAGCTGCTCACAGCACAGGCGTCCCATCGCCCCAGAGCATTCAGTCCAGGGTGGCGGGAGGGAGAAGGGGGGTTGGGGGGGGAGGGGAGGAAGATGTGACATGCTCGCCTCAGAAGCTGAGTTTTAGATACTTTTAAAAATACATATATTTGTTATTGATTTCAGAGAGGAAGGGAGAGGGAGAGAGAGAAACATCAGTGATGAGAGCGAATCATGGATCGGCTGCCTCCTGCATGCTCCCCACTGGGGATCGAGACTGCAACCCGGGCATGTGTCCTGACCGGAAATCCAACCGTGACCCCCTGGTTCACAGATCAACACTCAACCACTGAGCCACCCAGGCTGGGCTTAACTATTTTTTAAAAGACATTCTGAAAAGGAAGGTGCAAATCTGGGCCATAGCTGGGTAGAAAAGGCAAAGAGAGATTTGGGGGCTTCGGAGCCTCAAAGTGCCCCAGGCCAAGGCCAGCTTGAAGAGACACAATTGGGCTGGTATGGAGACAGGGGACCCGGTGTCACCCCAGCCTTCAGCCTCCTGATGGGGATGGTTCCCCACCTGTAAAATGGAGACCAAGCAAATGCCCGTCTCACAACGAGACCGCACCTGTCGGGGCTGCCAATGTTGAGAAGGTGGAAATCATACGGGGAGTGATGTCATGCAGTCACACAGATGGCGCCTGGAACGCCGCCACGCGGCCACGTGGCCACGCCACCTGAAAGGGCAGACGGCGGCTGTGTCCCGCAGGCAGAGGTCACTCACTCCCTGGGGACAGCTGAGCGGGGCTTCCTCTCCAGAACCCAGAGGCGATAGGCTGCTGGCAGGGCTCCCGAGAGGTGGGGCCTGGCCGAGTGGCTTCTAGATGCAAATTACAGAGCAGCCGCACGTGGCCTTCCCCAAGTGGTAAAGAGGCACTACAGCCGATTCTCATTTCCCTGGTAACTCCTTGGTGCCCCCTCCTCCCATCCCCCCACCTGTGCCCAGCAGAGGGCCTCCTAGACTGGCAGCTCAGTGATGGGGCCAAGGAGTGTACGTGGCCTTGGACCCAGGCCCAGGTCCATGTGACCCTGGTCAAGTCACCTTCCTCCTTACACCACTTGTGAAATAGAAACAGTAATATACCCAAACCCCCGGAGAGTCATGCACAGTGAGTGGGAGGCGCATGGTCGATGGCAGGGTGCCGTGCAGCTGGGAGGCCTGTCCCTGGCAGGGCTGTGCTTCTGTCTGGCCACTCTGCAGGGGCTGGCACTCCAGAGACTCAGAGCGGCCCTGTGCTCCGGGGCCACGGCCAGTCCACCAGGGGTCACAGGGCTGCCTGGGAAGAGCCAGCACGGAGAATCCCCAGGGCCAGACTTGGGGGGAGGGCAATGAAGGATTCTTGGAAGAGGGGACACAGAAGGGGCATCTCTGCCCCATAGGAGTTGGGCAGGTGAGGAACTGGGCTCAGGAACTGTCGTCCCAGGCAGGGGACGATCCTGGCAACATACAGCCCAACTGTACCAGGCCCAGGGCGGTCCTGGAGTCATCAGGCAGAGGGCAGGGTCCTGAGGGGCCTTGTTTTGGCTTCTATGCAAGAAGGAAGCATCCTCAGAGCCCCATCATCCATTTGGGGATTTGGAGCAGAGCCTCCCAGGGGGCACCCATGTGCCTCCATACAGATCCCTTCATCCCTCGGAGCCGCAGGTGCCCTACACTTGCTGCTGGGTGCTGTCGCCCAGAGCACTCTTGAGAAGCGCTGGGCGGGGGACATCCCTCTTCCTTCCCCGCACTGAAGTGTTCAGTCCACGCGGGCAGAATGACCGATGCTGGAGAGGCTCGTCGGCAGCCCCCGCTGAGCCCCAGAGGAGAGGCACCGAGGTGGACAAGAATGAACCAACCGTCCCAACCCTTGGGCTGCGCGAGGTCTGTGTCCTTTCCCACTCCATGCGTCTGTCTTGTTGCCCGCTGGGTTGCATTTCTTTCCCGTCCCCGAGTCCATCCATCCCCGAAGCGTCCCCGAGCCTGGACTCCTGTGGACACACTCCTGTCCCCACTGGACAATGCCTGAGGCCTCTTCCCAGCTGCTGACTGGCTGCCAAACCACAGCAGCCGCCACCTGCCACCAGGGCTGGCCGAGCAGCCTGGCTCTGCTCCCAGCCTGCACAGCTGGGGGAGAATGAGTCAGCAGCGCCTGGTCTCCTGGGCGT
Organism: Corynorhinus townsendii; assembly: GCA_026230045.1. Classification (NCBI taxonomy): domain Eukaryota; kingdom Metazoa; phylum Chordata; class Mammalia; order Chiroptera; family Vespertilionidae; genus Corynorhinus; species Corynorhinus townsendii. Next base: position 165,498,781 of record JAPDVU010000007.1, read on the forward strand.
TAGGTGGAACGTGACCTAAAGGCCACCAGAAGTCAATTCCTTGGGTGGTCCCAGCAGGGGACTCCCTAAAAGCTCCGCGTCTCACTGCTCGGAAAAACCTGAGAGGTTTTCTTGCTCAAACTCTCTTCACAGGCTCTGGGAGCTCAGACTCTGGAGCCACATTGCTGTGTGCGACCTGGAGCAAGTGATCAGGCCTCTGTGCCTCCATTTTCCCGTCTGTAAAATGGGAGTAGGGATGGTGCCTATCCGAAAGGGTTGCTGGGAGAATTAAGTGAATCGACGAATGGAAAGTGCACGCGGCACGTAGGGAGGCCTAACACATGTTAGTGGGGTGGTGGTTGTCACTATTATTTGGGGACCCTGGCAGGGTCCTCACCCGATGGCTTCCGGGGACATGACACTACCGAGTAAGAGGCCACAGTTCCTGCTCTAAGGTCTCTCCCCTGGGCCTGGGCAAACACAGCCGTGCCCTTTCCAAAGGACAGGTGTTTGTCCTCAGCCCTCCTCTTCCTGCTACACCGCCTTGACTCCAAGACCAACACTCTCACTTCCTTCAAGAGTTCCCCAAAGCAAATGTCTTCATGTCCCTTTGCTCCCCTTGTCCCTGTCTCCTCATTACTTGCCAATTTGAAATTTTTAAAATATATGTTTATTGATTTCGAAGAGGAAGGGAGAAAGAGACAGAGATAGAAACATCAATGATGAGAGAGACTCATTGATCGGCTGCCTCCTGCACATCCAGTACTGGGGATCGGGCCTGCAACCCGGGCATGTGCTCTTGACGGGAATCGAACCTGGGACCCTTCAGTCCCCAGGCCAATGCTCTATCCACTGAGCTACACCATTCAGGGCTCATTACCTGCCAGTTTGTTACTCTGTCTCCAAACAACTGAACACAAGGTTCCAGGTTAAAAGCAAACATTCCGAGGACATCTGGCAATGTCTGGAGACACCTCTCATTGTCCCAATTTGGGGGGGAGGTGCACTACAGGGAGGCTGTGGATGGAAGCCAGGATGCTGCTGAACATCCAACTGTGCACAGGACCCCACCCCCAACAAAGATGGCAGCCGTGCCAAAGCTCAGAAACCCTCCACTAACGTGACAGCGATAGTCACCTCATGAAGCAGCAACCGTGACGTTGGCGCAAGCAGACACCCTGACAGACAGCACACCATGGAATACAACTAACCTAGAAGGGGACTGTGATGGTTTTTCAAATGCGGAGACGAGGTCTCAGGGATGCTAGGATGCACAAGATAAAAGGACCAGTTGCAAACCCAACCTGTCTGAGGCCCAAAGTCATCCTCCTGGACCAGGGTGCCTCTCTGCCTGGGGAAGGTGGAGACATGAGGCCTTTCTTGGAGGGTCTTGGCCGGGGAGAGCCACCGTGGACTGTGCTCCCAGGAGGAGACAGCTGAGCACTGTGGACGCTGCGGACCAGGGGCGTCCCAAGGTGCCACCCTGCTCATCTCCGAGGACCATGAGAGCCGCCTCCAGCTTCGTTGGAGAGCCAGTGTTGACCCTTCTTGTCCACCCTTTGCTTCCATAATGAATGATCTTTGACTAACTCTGCACTTGACCACGGAGATGGGTTGGGGTCTGCACAAAGCTTGGGAATCATGAGTGATTGGAGGCTGCATGTGCTAACGGGATTTGTACTCACATGGCACTGCTCCATTTGCTACAGGGTATCAGGCATGGTGATATTCCTGAAAACACACAAGGAGAAAACACTGGCGACCGGGCGTCCATCCCTCCCTGCTCTTTGAACCCGGTTTGCCCCCTGTAACGTGATCTGTGGGGTTCTCCCCTCCTCTCTGGGTTCCACAGGTTATCACGGCCAAGAAGGCCCTGAGCCTGTGGCGTTGGGAATCCTAGGTTTCTAGTTTCCAGTTCAAAAACAAACAGGCCTCTGAGTTCAAAGAGAGGCAGGGTCCACAGGGAGCGCTCACTCAACAGCAAGAAGCTGGTCCGAGGATGGCCCCAGTGAGCTGAGTGTGAAGGCGCGAGAGCCGTACGCAGGGACTGGGCCTTAAAATACACAGCTTGGCCGGTGAGAGGAAAATGCTGAAGGCGTAACGTGGCCGAGGCTTAGCACACCCAAAACATCGGGCTCCTGGCCAAACCCTCAACCCCCACTCTCCACCCTGAAGCCCCACACAGGGTCAAAGGGAGACAGGGTCCCCATCCGCTCCCATCGGAGGTGTGGGGATCTCAGAGTGTCTGGGAGGAATGCCGAGAGGCCCTGGGTCACGCCTAGTGTCCTGGCATAATTATGAACAGCACCCCCTCTCATTCTCAAGAATTATAGTTTGTAAGATAAATCACGTGGTCACTCTACCCAGAAGGGTTTAGTGCGACAGAATATGCAGCATGGAGACCAAGGCTTTCAGCTTCACAACTTGTTAACCTTATATATATACTAGTAGCCCATCGCGCAATATTGTGCGCAGTAGGCCGCCTGCCGCTTCCAAGGGAGCCAGTGGGAACCACAGCCCACTGCCGGGAGCCGCGCTGCTTCCACGGGAGCCACGCCGATTCCGCAGGAGCCCCGAGGGACCCACGATGCTTCCGTGGGAGGTGGGCCCCCCATCTCCTCTCTGGGCCTGCACTCGGCCGTGGAGGCTGCAGGCCGGCCCCCCTGTCCCTGTCCGTGTCCACTCCGGCTCCAGGGGGTCAGCCCAAGCCAAATGTGGGGACAAAGCAAGCATTCCACCAGGCCGCTCAAGCTGCCCGCTCTCAGCGACTGCTCTCCCTCCCCCCACCCCAACCCCCCCGCCAGGACTGCGGGACTCGGGCAAGGCTGAGAGGACTGGGAGCCACCATCTTTGTGACAGAATGATGGTTAATTTGCATATTACCCTTTTATTAGATAGGATGAGAGAGCAAGAGAGAGAGAGAGAGACAGAGAGAGAGCACCCAAAATCAACAACGGACTGAGCCTGCTCCAAATTAGACAGAACTGCCTACAACCTGCAAACTCCTCAGTCCCACTTTCACGGCCTCTATTTCTGGCTGTGATTGGCTTTTCTAATTTCTTCTATGACTCTCCTTTTCTCAACCCCATACACACACACACACACACACACACACACACACACACGTGACCCTACGTCTTCCTTCGAACAGGTGATAACTCAAAGGGATAACTGGTGAGCCCCCAGAGCGATGCCGGGAAGCACGGTGCCCTGGGAAGCATCCTGTGAGCTTTCAGAAGGAGTTGTTTTAAACGTCACTCCCTTTTTAACGGGATCCCTGGCCAGGGATATCAGTACCATCCCGTCGATAAGAGGAACCCATACTCAAGGTAAACACACGACAAAGTAGGTCATGTTCTCCTTATGGGCACGTTTGAAAATAGCAAGGATGCGAGGTTCATTTGCTAATGAGCCAAAGCAAGCCAACCAGAGAGCCTCTCCTGGGCTCATGCTCCGTAGCTAATTAGCACCTGGGCAAGCAAGCGGGTGGCAGGCTGGTCTGGTCCATGGGAGAAAGGTAACCTTGAAGGACAATGAAACGAGGATGAGGCTGGGCGGTGGGCCTCACGTAGTGGGCATCAACAGAACAGCTATACCTGTGAATTCTGCCTCCTGAGTCCAGTGTAAGGGACCAGCAGAAGATGGAGGGGGAAGATGGAGGGGTTTTTGTCCCTGTGAGGCCAATGCCAGCCCACAGGAATGAGGTGACTCCAAGTAAGATGAGCCAAGTGAGGGCGTGTGCATCCATTCACAATGCCCGGAATAAGGGATGAGAGGGCCTCGCCCCACGGTTAGCCGGTCAGGTCTGACGTGCGTGCGCTAAAAGACCCAGAGGCCAGCACACACAGAGCAGAGAGGCTTCCTGGAGAAGAGAGGGTGAGGTGGAGGCACAGTATGATCTGCTGCAGGAAAGCGGGAGCATCCGTGTCTGGGAGGATTGGAACCACCTAAGCGAGACATAACTGGCATGGCCGACCTTGACAGAGGGTGAACTCCCTGTCCCGGGGGGCATGCCAGCACAAGCAGGGGAACCACCACCCGCACGTTGCTGGGGCAGGAGGATTCACGCAGTCAACGGGAAACAATGAGATAGTTCATTTTCAGGGTCGGTTCCAGCTCAGAGCCTGCCACAGAGTGGATCCCGGAAGATGTTTCTGGAACATGGATCACCTGGGTGATCAAGCTACGGAACCAGGGACCCAGCACCTCCCAGGCCAGGACCACGATCAGACTGGCAAGCCGTTTCCTCCCCTAGCGACTGCTTCATCTCTTGGGGCTGTCACGGACATCGCGGGAAAGGAGGACGGTGTGCTGGGCAGAGCAGATTAATGGGTGTGGGTTTGGAAGAAACGTACAGAGCACCGTGGCGAAGCCAGGGTTGTTTTTAATTCTTAGCCCCGGAATGGAAGTCTTGCGGCGCGTGCATCATTCTCATCATAACAATTCTGACAAGGAAAGGACCCGCGAAGAATGCGGCTCCAGCCCCGGCAAGGAGAAGACATGGGAGTCTTCAAAGAGAGATAAAGTAACTCGTATTTATATGAAGTCAGCAAATTCTCTTTTTTTCCTCCCCAGTTCCCACAATTTAGACTGTTAAAAGGACCGTATTACAAAACAAACCACTCTACATAAAGAGAGGAAATCAATCCCAGTTTAGATCTTGTTTAAAGAAATCATTTCAAATCCCACACAAGAAAAACATACACAGGCCTGATAAATGCCCTGGAAGCCGGCGGGGCCGTCTGGGGAGAGAAACGTAAACACACGCGTGCGCAGGGGGAAAGCGTGGTGGGCTCCTGCAGCCTCGGGGGGCCAAGGAGGGCCTGGGAGGAGGGGCACCCCCGGGGCCGTGAGTCTGGTAGGGTGAGGGGAGGCAAGCGTCCTGCACCCAGCACATGCCACGGCCCCACCAGGTAGACGAGGCCAGAGGGCCCTGCCCAGACACTCCAAGGGAGCATCCATAACCTCAGAAGAAAGATCAAACCCACCACCAGATGCCGGCTCTGCCCTGTGCTGCTGTGACCACAGTTTCCTCATCTAGCAAACACAGGGGGAACCGCAGCCCAGGCCTGGCCCAGAGGGTGCGTGGTCAGTGCTCAGCGGGGAAGCATTCTTTCTCCATCTGTCTCCATCCGTGGCCACCAACCCGCCTCAGCCCCACTGCACCTCCTCTGCTCCCTAAAGATCCCAAGGTTTTGCCTTGGCGCAGGCTGATCTTTTCTAGAAACATCTGCCTTCTCATCCCAACCCTTGGCTACCCAGCCACCCGCACTACATGAGCCAGGGATGAAACTCCCAGGGAGTGTCAGTTGTGTTCTCGGGATTCCCCACCCATGTCACAGCTCTCCCCACCAGGTTGCCAAGAGCCACTTGCTTGTTGGCCTCCCCTTGGAGGCTGGGCGTTACCTGAGGGCAGGGAGGAGGTTCTCTTCCTTCGTGCATCCTCTGAGCTTATCACAGAGACAGGTAGAGCGGGCAAAGGGGGCCGGGAGGGACTGCAGGCAAAGGGTCTGATTACTAGAGGCAAGATCAAGGAGGACAAATAGAATGGAGACTAGAATGGGTCTTTAGGCAGATGGCACCAAGCTCACTTCTCTTGTATCCAGTTGTCTCAATGTTGTTCTCAAACACACCAAATTTAGCCGCAGCCATCCTGTGCTCCTCATACCACAGCACAGGGGAGTGGCGAGCCGGTACCCGGGATAGAATGTTCAGTTGGCAACAGAAGGTGTGAAGACACACAGTTAGGATTCTGTTAAAAAGCCCTGATAACGTCTCCACTGCAGGATGGATTGCTTTTGCTTATGCAAGTTCCCTCTGTTACTAGAAATTTTTACTTCTCCAGCTTGCAGCCGGGGTGCAACGCTGGGAGACCGATGTGCTGGGAAGGACCGAGAAAAGTACCTGGCATATGCTAGACTCTCGGAATCCTTGTGGAAGGAGTGAACTGAGTGAGTGAATGAGTGGAGAGGCCCCCGCAGGCTAAGTTCCAGACCCCTCTCCCCACACTCTGAGCTCCTCCCACTCATCTGCGTCACTCGGGAAGTTCTCTTTGGCATATTGGCCCTCCCACCAGGCTGGAAACCCCAGAAAGACACGGTCAGTGTCTGCAGGTACCTGGCTCCCCTCTGCATCCCCAGCACAGGGCACAGTGCCAAGCTCATCATTGACACTCAGTAAGTATTTTAATTAATTACATAGTTCATGCGTCAATAGTATCAGAAGAAGGGAGAGCGATTCTTCTGTTCCAGGTAGACCTCCACCATTGTGAGTACAGATGTCTGAACTTGAGCCTTGACCCTGCCATTCACTACAGGACCTTATCCTCTCTTGGCAAAAAGAGGCGCTGGTCTCTGAAACCCGACCTGACACCTCCGTGGCAGCTCTTATTCCATCAAAAATTGTTTATTGGCTTGGTTCTCCTGTGAGACTGTGAGCTCCTCAAGGTCAAAGACTATGATTTTCTATCCTGTATCCCCAGCAACCAGCGCAGCGCTAGCATCTAGGAATACTCAGCAAATGTCTATCCGGCCAAAAGCTTTTCCAACTCCCACGTCCTCTGGACCAGGCACTTCCAGGTTAAATTTGATTCTCTATGTCTCGGGAGCAGGGAGCAGCACTTACATATTCAACGAAAAAAATCTCTGTGCCTGGCACTGAGGAGAGAGATGAACACACATTGGTTTCTCCTCAGGGAGCCCCAGTGAGGCTGAGGAGGAGAGATGGCATGGAACCGAGGCGCTTCCTCTGGGCTCCAGGCCTAGGGATGATCTTATATCCTGACGGAAACGCTCCAGCCCTTGGAAATTCCAGGGAAAGACTATTTGCACCAGAAAAAAACTTCTCTGAGCTTAGCGGGTCATTGGCGAGATTCCCTGGACGACCTTGCCAGTTGCAAGTTCATGCCTGGAGTCAGTTCATGGCCATGATGACGGTGAGTCCTTCTCAAAGGAGCAGATGTCTCTCACAGACGCAGCAGCCCAGGAGGCAGCTACGTGGGGCTGCGTGCCCCGAGGATGGGACGCTGGTGAAACTTTGGACCTTCCCTGATAACCTGGGTGGCTCCCAGACCCAGGAGGAGGGCAGGCCCATGGATGAGGGTTCTTTCTGGTTCCTCATTGATCTCATATGGTCCAGAACCTGGTCAGAACCTCAGGGTCCTATTATGAGCCTCAGACGCCAACTCGGAGTAACTTAAACCAAAGGATGTCCGGAGCATCACCTAAAGGACAGGTGGCTGGGGAATGGGTCAAGGAAGCTCTGAGGCTCAGGAAGGAGGAGGCAGGATACACATGGCTCCTTCACAGGGGGGTCTGCCCCACCAGGGCCACCCCAGTGACCTGCAATAACCCCTTTCACCCTCACCCCTCCCTCAGGAGCCACTCAGACTCAAAGGCCTGGGAGACAGTGGCTAATTGGCAGTTCCCTGCTGTACTAGGGCAGGGAAGCTCCAGCTCATATGCTTCAAAGTTGGCATGATTCTATCTGAATGTATCTTTCCACTAAGACCATACATGAAGCAACCCCCAAGGGGAAACTGGGCTGTTATCAGAAAGGACAATGGGTGGCCAAGAGCCTCCAATGGCCACCAGATGCTGCTCTTTGAGGAAGGTGAGGTTTGACTCCTTTAGTGGCTGGTCCAGGAGAGTCACTCAGTATTGTGCTGAATGAATGTGCAAATAAAGAGATAAATCTGTGAGATGGAGATAATAGTGTCTCCCTCCCTCCTTTAGGCCAGTGGTCGGCAAACTCATCAGCCAACAGAGCCAAATATCCACAGTACAACGATTGAAATTTCTTTGGAGAGCCAAATGTTTTAAACTTAAACTTCTTCTAATGCCACTTCTTCAAAATAGACTGGCCCAGGCCGTGGTATTTTGTGGAAGAGCCACACTCAAGGGGCCAAAGAGCCACACGTGGCTTGCGAGCCGCGGTTTGCCGACCATGGCTTTAGGCTATTGTGAGGATGCAGTGAGAGCATTTGTAAAAAGAACATAAGGGAGGGTCCAGCATAAGAAAACACTCCATAAAGGCTCGTCATAAACATTCAGCTTAGCACGTCAGCACAGAACCCCCGTGGCACAGTGTGCGTACAACCTGGGCAGGAGAGGCGCACAGAAAGGGGACCATCAAGTGACATCTGAGTGAAATGGGGGAGCATCTCCTTTCATGCTCACCAGCCTGGCAAGAATAAAAAGTTGGACAACATCAAGTGGTGGTGATGACTTGGAGCCAGGAGAGCTCAGGTACGCTGCTGTAAATGCACACAACCGTCTGGAGGAGCCTTTGGCAACATCCAGTGATGCTGAAGATGGATATACTCTGTGAGCAGAAGTCCCATTCCTAGAGAAAGAAGATAGATAGATAGATGATAAATAGATTGATGATGGATAGATGATAGAGATAGGTAGGTAGATGATACAGACAAATGATAGCTAGATAGATGATAGAGATAGATGATAGATAAATAGATAACGATAGGTAGATGATAGAGAGATAGCTATCCCAAAGAAAAAGTTCATAAATTGTTTCCTTGAGACGTGCCCTGGTGTGGGTACCCTCATCCTTCGGGGAAGGCGGTTGTTGGTTGGTGAACCTGAACCCTGGTGACGGCTGCTGGGCCTGCAAATACACATCCTCTGCCCCAGCTGTCAGCTCACTGATGACGCATTCTCCCCACTCGGAACAGCTGGACCCGAGAGAAAAGGGGAGGAAAAATGGCCACGGTCTCCCTGGCCATTCCCACAGAAGGTCCCAGAATGGACACACTTTGCAAAGCCAGCTAAAGGAGGACATCAACACCTTCCCGCTTCCCTCCCAGAGGTGTTCTGAGGGTCTGCTGAGATAGTACGTGTGACAGCTCTTTGAAAAGCATAAAGTGCTAGAGAAACACGAGTTGCAATGATAGTCAAGCCTCTACCGAATCACACGGCACTCCGGCACCTTTTTTTCCAGCCGCAGAAGAGAATGCAGCAGGGCCCTTCCTGAGAGAGGCTGCTGACACCTTTAACATAAGGAAATCCTTCCACAACACAGCCAGCTCCAAGCTAAACAGGGAGAATTGTTTGCAAGGGGTCTCATTTCCTCCTTCCTCCCCCCTCCCTCTGGCAGAGCATTCAACCCGCGCTAATTTCACTGTATAAATGGAAACTGAATCACTGCATTCCAGGCTGGAAAATGATTGGAAATGAGAGTGTGTCCAAGGTCAAGACCTAGCCACTTCCTCCCTGGACAGGAAGTAGGCTCTCCGAAGGGTTCTTGCGGGGCCTCTCGGTGATAAAAGGCCTGCTTTGGCCCTGGGCTGGGGGGGAGCTCTCGCCTGTGTTCACATCTCACTTTAAAGGAAAGAGAGAGAGCGGAAAAAGAAAAGCCCGGATGTCCCTCTCTAAACAGGGATGTCAGCTCAGAAAGGAGGGGTGGTACAGCTGCCTTTCGGTGTGGGGCTGTCGACAGCCCAAGATTGTTTAAACTCTGTTGTAAACACAGGCGTAGAGTGATGGTGACTCAGGCATCGGTGCTACACCTTCTCCAGCTCTGCGCTGGGCCTCCCAAGGCCCTCGGGGCCCTACACACACAGCTGGCCATCTGGGTCTGTGAAGATGCCTGGAGGCTCAGCAGGCATCACCAGAGATAAAAGGCGTGGCTCAGGGGTTGAGCGTCTACCTATGAACCAGGAGGTCACGATTTGATTCCCGGTCAGGGCTCATGCCCAGGTTGTGGACTCGATCCCCAGTAGGGGGCATGTAGGAGTCAGCCAATCAATGATTCTCTCTCATCATTGATGTTTCTCTCTCTCACTCTCCCTTTCTTTCTGAAATCAATTAAAAAAGAAAAACGTGCCCATGCCTGTGGCCTTGGGAGCAAAAGCAGGGAGGGGGCTGGAAGTGGAGCCATTCCTGTTGGGCTGCACTGAGTTAGGAGTTCCCAGGGGCAGGGCCTAGCCCAGTGGTCGGCAAACTGCGGTTCGCGAGCCGCATGCGGCTTGCAAGCCGCGGTTTGCCGCTCTGTTGACTAATGAGTTTGCCGACCACTGACCTAGACTCTCGATTCCAAGAATCACAGGCTGTTGTTGTTCCTTGTGATTAAGCCCCTATCCCAGTGGTCGGCAAACTCATTAGTCAACAGAGTGGCAAACCGCGGCTCGCGAGCCACAGTTTGCCGACCACTGGCTAGCCATTTACCCCAGGCTCCAGGTCCTGGCTCCGGGCGAGACACAGAGCCCAAAGCCAAAGATGCTGTTAAGCAGAATTTGGAAGGAACAGCAGCATTTGTTGGCTCCTCTAGACAATAAGCAAGCCCAGGTTCCACTGAGGGGTAACTAGTATGCTAGGTGTGGCGTCTCAGATCAAGTCCCTAAACCCTCAGGGCCACCACTGGATGTGCCAAACCAGCACAGTCAGGTTCGGTGAGCCTGAGAGGCGGCGGTGAAGGACTGAGAAAAGCCAGACAAGAGAGAGAAGCTAGGGCTGGGTGGGATGCTGCACTCTCTCTGATGGAGAGGCAGTACCCCAACCTGAAAGCCGAGTCTTTATTTTATAGCCAGATTCCACGAGGCAAAGTAAGGGCGTGGTCAAGATGTTTACAACATTCTCGTGGGCTTCGAATCTACTCAATTCCATGCACCTGAACTCAGGCTTTGTTTACTTGCTGCACCTCCTGCAGCCCGTATCACTCAGCCACGTGGGACCACAGGTTCCGTCCAACCATAAGGTCAAGCTTACAACCACAGCCTTTGGCTGTAATTGTGCTGGGACTTGCACGTGGCTTTGCCACAAGAGGATCGTGCCCTCTCATTAGTCCCAAGCTTGAACCTGTCCAAATGCTGTAGCTGCTCTCCACACTGGCACACCTGTAAATCAGGTCTAATAGTACCAAATTCTCAGGTGCTTTTAGGATAAGAGATCATGCCTGGAAATGCAACCCCATTTGGGTTGGAAAGAGGCATTTGTTTATTCAACAAATATCTATTGACTGAGATTCAAAGATCCGTTGGTCTCTGTCCTTGAGAAGTCTAGGTCTTAGGAAGCAAGCAAAGGCTGAGGCACTTGGAAAGTCCCTGAGAGAATGGATAGGTAGGAGAACAGCACCCAAGGCCACACCAGGAGCGTGCTGGCAGGTGTGCTTCTAGCTCTAAATGGTTGTTGTTTCTTTAGGCGATTATCTCACTTTGTGTGCATTCTTTATATATATATATATTTTATTGATTTCAGAGAGAGGAAGGGAGAGGTAGAGAGAGACTGAAACATCAATGATGAGAGAGAGTCATTGATTGGCTGCCTCCTACATGCCCACACTGGGGACTGAGCCCGCCTGTGCCCTGTGCCCTGTGCCCTGACCGGGAATCGAACTGTGACCTCCTGGTTCATAGGTTGACGCTCAACCACTGAGCCACATCAGCCGGGCTGTATGCGTTCTTTATTGCTGTATAACAATTTCCCACAAATGCAGCGGCGTACACACACACACCCATTTCCTACCTCACAGCTCTGTCAGGTTCGAAGCGCAGGTGGGCTCACCCGGGTCCCTGCGTAGTCACGGGCTATGCCACACTGTCAGCCAGCCTCTGATCCGGAAGCTGCAAAGACCTTCCAGGCCCGCTCAGGCTGTAGGCTGTTTGGTTCCCTGCAGCCACAGGCCCGAGGCCTCGGTTTCGTTGCTGGCTGTCCACAGGGGTTCTCTCCCAGCTTCTAGAAACCTCTCTCCAGTACTTGCTCCAGGTTTCCCTCTATCTTCAAACCAGCAAGAGCATGTCAAACCCGCCTCATGCTTCCAGTCCCCAACTCCTCCTTCCACTACCAGCCAGGGAGACCCTTAGCTCTATGGGCTCCTGTGATTCCATTAGGCCCACCTGGGCACTCTCCCTTTCTCCACATCACATGACAGTCTCAGAAACAACAGCAGGGATGGAGGGCATTGGGCCATTTCCAAGTTCTGCCCACCACACGGTGTGCATTCAGTATTGTATCCTTTCCTGCCCCTCACACCAGCGTGACCAGTCCTTTCTCCAGCCGGTTAAGTTGCTGCTGGAAGCTCTCTGGGCTGTGTCCTTCTGATTGGTAAGTTCTGAATGGTCAATTCTTTGCTATTTTGAATATAGTCCAGGCTTATACGCATTTTTTTTTCTGTCAAGGACACGTTTTCACACATTAATTGACTGCAGAAGATTCCATTCACTGGCTGCATCAGAATCTACTTGGCCATTTCACTAACAAACAGCTACAATGTGAGAAGTATGGATTTGACTCCATAGGGATGAGAACTCATTGACACCAGGAGATAACATCATCGTTCATCTTTTATAAAGGCTACGTGGGAATGGACGACATAAGAAAAACCAGGCAGCATGGAGAGAGACAAATTGGGGGGCGGGGGGACCCTGCCGGGAATCCAGGTAGGAGAAGCATGAGCCAGATCACATCTTCACTGAGACCCTCACATGGTCAGCCACTCACTTATCCAGCAAACAAACACTGAGCACCTACTGTGTGCCGCACATTGTTCTGGGACCTGAGGATATGGAGAAATAAGGCACCCTCTCTGTCCCTAAGGAACTCAACATCTAATAAGTAAGAGAAGCCAGCGCATAGTCCAAAGCCAAGTTCTAGGGCCCCAGCCTGTGTGGGTCAGTGGTTGAGTGCCAACCTACGAACCAGAAGGTCACCATTTGATTCCCGGTCAGGGCACATGCCCAAGTTGCCGGCTCCACCCCCAGTGTGGGGCGTGCAGGAGGCAGCCGATCAGTGATTCTCTCTCATAATTAATCTTTCTATCTCTCCCTCCCGCTTCCTCTCTGAAACCAATAAAAATGTTTTTTAAAACAAGATTCTGGGGTTTAAAGAAAACACAAAGCCAATTTCTAGGTCCTTCGATGGGATCCAGCGAGTGCACAAGGAGGGGTAGCAATTCTTGCAGGGGCAGAAAGACGAGGACAGAGGGGAGATGAGAAAAGAAAAATCTTAAAAGGCAAGAGTTAAGGGTTGAATTGTGTCCTGTCCCCAAACTCATAGATTGGAGTCCTAACACCCCGTACCTAGGAATGTGACTGTATTTGGAGATAAAATCTTTACAGAAGAGCTCAGGTTAAAACGAGATGATTATGATGAGCCCTAATCCAATACGACAGGTGTCCTTGTAAAGAGGGCAGATTTGGACAACGCTCCTGTTGAAGCTACTGGGTTTGTGGTGCTGTGTCACGGTAGCCCCAGGAAGACAGCGCAGTACGTAGGCCCAGGGAAAGGCTTTTCCAGTAAATGTCACAGCAGAAAGCAGGCTGACAAATTGGGGGCCCAAGGCGTGGGTGGGAGGCAGGAGCTGAGATGCAGAGGCAGACGGGGGCCGAGTCACGCAGAGACCCCCTTGCTGAGCTAAGGATGTCGGGCTGCATTCGAAGGCAATGGAGACTCACGGGAGGCTTTGGAGCAGGTAAATGCATTGGGCTCAGTCAACCTCGGTGTGGTGAGCTAGAGGGGCATTTAAGATGATGCCCAGATTTTTGCTTATATGTTATGCTAAGCTCCTCCAGTTTCCAGAGGAGGAAAACAGCCCATTCGCCGAGGCGAGCGAGCAGGCGTTTAGCGCCTTTGTGGCCAGGAGAGGCAGCCACTGCTCGGTCCGTGGGGTTTCAGGCTGCCTCCTCTGATAACCACAGCTGCCATCCCTGCCCCGAGAGAGGACACTAAGACCAGCATGATCGTATGTCCTCCACACCCCTTGAGAAGAAAAAAAAAACACAAAACACCAATGAGTGTTTCCATAATCACAACTGCCTTGGGAGCTGCCAGGAAATTCCAGCAGGAAACTCCCGTTTGGAAGTGTTTTGTTTTGATTAGAGCATGTTTATTTCCCTCCAAGGATGCGCTTTGGCACTAGGGCTGGGCCTGGCGCTTGTGTCTGACAGAGGCTCCAGGAGGGCATGGGCCACCCCCTGATGGCAGGAAGCGTGGCCAGAGGGCCGCTGGCAGCGTTAAAGGGCACCTGGCCAGGGCACAGCTGGCAAGTGGGGGGCAGGGGGGGCTGAGGTCCCAGGAGCCCCCCAGGGCCAACATCTGGAGAGGCCTCCTCAGGGACAGGATGGGCCACTTCAAGAAGCACCAGACGCCTCTGAGTTTGGCCTGAGATTCCTGAAGGCCAATGAGCTCAGTTCCGAAACCTCTGTTCCAAATGGCCACTTGGGTTGATATTTACTTTAGCGCAGAGAGCCAGGAGGAGATGAGTCAGCCCAGCTCTTTGTTTAGGAAGCTCCTGCTCAAGCTCTTCCCAGACCCCCTACCCCCTCGGTTTCCAGGCACCAGGGAGGCCATGCCCAGGGTCAGGACAGGGGTCAAAGGGCAAGTCCTAATTCAGCAGTATCCTCATCACCCCCTCTTCCCAGCCGCCCTGGGGAAACCAAATGAAACCTCTGCTCCCGCCCTCCACCTAGTCCACCTCAGGGTCCCCAGGGCCTCGGGACTGGGGATGTCCCACAGGTACCCCAGCACAGGTACGTGGCACATCCGCTTGGGAGGGCAGTGACTGCCAGTCTCCTCCCAGGGCCAGCCCAGGGCCCCCCCCCCCCCCCCCGCCCTCCTGCCCTGGACGTCTTTACAGGATCGTGAGCAGAGCCTGGCCTCCCGGAGGCTCAGGCAGCTTTGCTAGGTGTCGGGGCAGAACGAATCCCTATTGTACAGACGACTAAAGGAAGGGACTTGCCCAGGTCACGTGGAGCAAGAATAGAGCAGGCCTCCTTGGGGACAGTCACAGGCCTCGTTCAAGGACACCCCTCTGCCTTCCAGGGAAGAGAGGAGTCGCTGCGCCGAGGGAGCTTGTCCTTGACACGGCTGCTGGAAGGGGACAGGGAGATTGTCAGAAAACATCTGTTTTCCATTGGCCGCGCAGATAGCTACATCAATGCCTAAGTAAATATCTGTCTCATTGAATGGAGCTCATTAAAAGGCAATGAACACTTTAGCGACTTCATTTATCAACGTAATACTATCTCGTGTTGCTTCTTGCTTCATAGTTTATTGAACTTCTCATGCACTGTGCCTCCTGAGTCCATTCGGTTGCACCCATTGTAGTGAGGTTTATTCCATACGAGGCTCCGGCCTACGAGCTGGGGAAACAGAGGAAGCAAAACGCTGCATCTGCCCTCGAGTTGCAATGGCGGCCAGGGAGCGTGGCACACGCATTACAATCCGTAGAGCAGCAAATGCAAGTATGAGACCCCGCAAGATTCTTTCACGCAAGGGGCCGCTGACAGTGGGGGCCGGAATGCAGTGTAAAAGCCAGCACAGGCTCTTGTCTTTGGAAAGAAGAAAAGTGAAAGCTTGCCAATCGTTCCTGTTCCCTGTGAGGCAAAATCCGAACTCCTCAGCATAGCATTCAGGGTCTGTGATTTGATACTCCTCCTTCTGAAAATGTTTAATCCACTTTTCCTAAGGATCAGGGGCCTCCTACACACCTTTATGCCTTTTCCCCTACATCTCAACCACAGTGAGCCATTTGTTCCTCCCATGTCTAGCCCTGCATCAGTGCCTGCCCCTTCTTCAAGGTCACCTCCTCCTTGAAGCCTACCTTGATCTTCCCTGCTGCTGGGCCTCCTGCTGGGCTCCATAGCATTTTGTGCATCTTTACAGAATGGCACTTATTTTGCTGAACTGCAATTTTCTGTGTATGTGTCTGTCTCCACACCCGTGGGTGAGCATCTCCAAGCAGGAGTGTTTCATTTATTTAAATGCCCTTGCCCTACGGTGGGTGAATATGTGAGAAATGAATCCAGAGTAAATATATTCCATTGTTACTATGGGAAACATAAACGGATTGCTGAAAGAAGGAGTAGAGGGGTGATTTACTTTAATAAACAATGATATCTTGTGTTACTGAATTTCTAAGTGCTCCCTGCCTGAAAGGACTCCTCCTGCTTGTGTTAGGGTTTCCCCTCTGAAGAGGAGTGGGGACACCTAGTAGATGGGGCCAACATCTGGACACTGACAACACCAAATGCTGGCGAGGACGGGAGCAGCAGGCACGCTCATTCATTGCTGCTCGGAGTCCGGTCCACCCACTGTCCAAACTTTGGAAGACAGATTCGTGGTTTCCTACAAAACTAAATATACGCTCACCATCTGATCCAGCAATTGTACTCCTTGGTACTGGCCCAAAGGAGCTGAGCACTTACGTCCACACAAAAACCTTCCCGTGGATGTTTATAGCAGCTTCATTCATAGTTGCCAAAACTTGGAAGCCACCAAGATGTCCCGCAGTAGGTGAATGAATACATAAACCGTGGCCCATTCAGACAATGGGATATTATGCAGGGCTAAAAAGGAAGAAGCTATCAAGCCATGAAAAGACATGGAGGACATGGGAATGCATCTTGCTAAGCTAAAGAGCCCATCTGGAAGGGCTCCACACTGTACGATTCCAACTCTATGACATTCTGGAAAACGCAAAACTGTGGGGACGGTACGAAGATGGGTGGTGGCCAGAGGGTTGGAGGAGGGAGGGAGGAATAGTTGGAGCCCAGAGGGTTGTTCGGGGCAGCGAAACTACTCTGTGTAATGCTGTGATGATCAAGACATGTCCTCATGCATTTGTCCAAACCCATCGCTGTCCCCACCAGGAGTGGCCTGACGTAAACTGTGGGCTCAGTAACAAGGATGTGCCGGTGTAGGTTCATCAGCTGTAACAAATGCACTGCCCTGGTGGGGGCTGTTGGTAACGAGGGAGGCTGTGCCTGTGTGGGGGCAGGAGTACATGGCAAATCTTTGCCACTATATTTCTTTCTGTAAACTTAAAACTCCTCTCAAAAATGGTCTTTTCAAAACAAGAGAGGCGAGCCCTAGCCGGTTTGGCTCAGCGGACAGAGCATCAGCCTGCAGACTGAAGGGTCCCAGGTTCGATCCTGGTCAAGGGCATGTACCTTGGTTGCAGGCTCCATCCCCAGTGGGGGCTGTGCAGGAGGCAGCCAGTCGATGATGTTCCTCTCTCGTCAATGTTTCTATCTCTCTATCCCTCCCTCTAAAAAATATCAGTAAAAACACATTTTAAAAAAACACACAGAGGAGAGGCGAGGGGACCCTTCCCCGGGGGCGGGGCCCGTCGGGGGCTGCGGGCCGGCTCTGCAGCTGCGGCTAATGTTCTCCATGTGCGCGTGCTGGGCGGGCGGGCGGGCCACTTCATTACTTTGTGCTTAAGGAAATGCCTCCCAGCTCCGCACTTGCCTTTTTAAATTTCACAACCACTAAATTCACTCCCGGTGTGTGTTTTTAAGAGTGAACGAAAGTGGTGTGAGGGATCTGCAACAGAGACCTTTCCATACGGCCAGCCCGGGAGCGGCCAGGCGACCCACGGCGGCGACCCTGGGCTGCTGCTCTCCAAGGACCCCTGCCCCACCAGCAGCAGCAGCCGAGCTGGGGCGAGGGAGAGGTTCTTTCCAGAATTTAATTTCTAGTCCTTTAATAGGTGACATGGACTTAGGAGCACTCCTCTAGGGACCAGGTCTATGTGGATCTGCATTCTGACATTCCCACTTGGGAGCTGGGACCAGTGTCTTACCCCTCCGGGCCCCAGTTTGGCATGCTGGCTTCTCCCCAGTGAGTTCTTGGAGAGCCTTGTCTTCTATTTTGTTCCTCGCCGCAGCACCAAGCTCAGCGCCCAGCCCACAGTGCACACGCGGTGAAGGCTGCGGATGGGGGTGATGGGCGAGCGGGCCGTCAGGAACTCCCAGGGCCCATTGCAACGAAAAGCGTGAAGCTCCTCCAGATGGGAGGGCTGCTCCCTAAGGAGGTGAGGTTCCAGCCTAACTCCGCTGCTGGTTATGTTGGATGGGTCACCAGCTTCCCTTGCCCTCTGTCAATGCCGTGGGTGCCTTCGATGTGCCCGAAGGCAGGGCATGAAGGTGATTCAAAATGCTGGGAGCAGAAGGGGCCTGGCACTGCGAACTCTGGGCTCAGGGAGGTGGCATTTTGGGGGACTGAAGTCCCATCCCCTAAAACCAGGCCACGTGGCTGTCCCTGCTCTCTACACCCCAGCCTGAGCCTCCTTCACCTGTGCCACGTGCCAATGAGGGCAGGTGGTCTGTGGCTCTCATCGACTTCCCCTTGTAGGACTCGGTTACCTCATGCAGCCGCACATGACAGCGACCAGGCTGACTGGGCCCCTGGGTTGCTCCCTCCGGGTCCTAGGGTGCTTGAGGGTCAGGGTGGGCTGAGCTTGGACTCAAAAGCTGGAGTGTTCAATGAGGTCCCCTCCGGGTGCAGCAGATCCAGGGTTGTGGAAAGAGAGGGGAGGCCGGCTGCAGGCTGGAGCCCTCATTTCTGCTCTGACCTCAAGTCCTCGAGGACAAGAGCTTGTGTTTGCCAAGCTCTCCTCCCAGCCCCTCCCCCACCGCTCTGGGCAGGCGCAGAGAGAGCAGTGACGCCCACTGCCCAAGCAGCCGGTATATAAGAACTGGGAGCTCTTGGGCTGCGTCTCTCCGCTCTCTCTGGTTGCTATGGAAGCTGTTTTAGAAAAACCTTCCCTGCCAACAATCAAGCCTTTCCTGTCAGAGTCTGGCTCAGGGCACCTTGCCTTTCAGTGGGGTAGGCAGAGGGGCAGTGGCTGCTGGGAGCCCAGGTCATCACACCCGTGCAACGGTGTCAGCCCTGCCAGACTCACACTTGTCCCCGGCCCTCACACCTGGTGCATTTGCCATGCCCCGACGAGATCCCGTCTCTTTGACTCTCTGTCCCCCTCTCCTCTGCCCTCGGCTTTGGATCCGAGGGAACCAGGTTGTCTCCATGCCAGGGGAGGGAAGGTGAGGAGAGCTGTCCTCTCTCAGGCCTGGAGTTGAAGTGCCAGGAAGCTCTCATGTTCTCCTGCTAAGATGGGCCATCTCCTAGCAACATGCAGTGCATCATTGCGCTGAGGGAGCGTTTGTCTCCTCCATCCCTGGTACCAATGATGCACCTCTGCCATCAGTTCGTGGGAGGGCCAGGGCCCCAGGTTGGGGAGGGGCGCGCACCTGGCGGGAGGAGCAAGTGGGGGTTCAGCAGACCCTGCCCCTTAGTTGTCCTGGAAGGCAGCTTCTCCTTCCCCAAGAAAAAAGTGAATATTTGATACCAAAGAGACCGGGTATTCCACATAGGATTGGCCTTGGAGTTGGAAAGCGGGGGGAGGGAGAGTGGGGAGCATGGCAGTCATCCAGGATTTCAGGGGCACCTGCCCTGGGGTGAGGAGCCCCACCAGCTGCTGGATCTGGGATCTGAGCTTCCAACTCGGGTCCACGGGGCTGTTTCCCTCGTATGGCTGTGAGGGTAACACTGAGCGATGCCCAGCCCACAGGAGGCACTCTGTCAGCGTGGATGCCCACCTCCGTGTGAGCTCTGTACTCCGGGGTATCTGCAGTGTGGCCAGGGAGGCTCGGCGTGGCAGGTGAGGAGTGGGGGGCGGGCTGTACAGGAGCCTGTTGGCTTTAGCTGCTCCCTGGGAGTGGTTGCTCCAGGGCAGCCCAGAACCCACAGGGACTTCTGCCCGACTGTGCCCTCAGCACCGAAGGGCCTGGGGCTAAGTTATGTCACAGAAGCATTTGTGGGATGGATGACTGTCATCTCCATACCCAGCTCAGGACCACATACACTCTGCGTGCCCTGGCCCAGGTCCCCAAGGGAAAGATCCCTGTTACAAAGGGTGACATTTTTCAAACACTCCCATTGCTGAATGCAGCGCCACCCCAGTGAATGGAGCAGCACATGGGAAATAAAGAATAAAGTGCGGAGAGAGGCAGAGCCCCGTGGCATGGGCTCCCTGGGGATGGGTTTGTGGCGCCCGCCGGCACCCAGGACAGGAATCAATGCATTTGCGTCAGGAACTCCGTGCATCACACCCATTCCCTCCTCAGTCCACTGTGCTTTGGGCCAAAGTACCTACTGAGGATGGATCTCCTCAAAAGAAGAATCAGAATTACTACGTGAGAGAAGTAAAACATGCTGGGTGCTTTCATATTTGAGTGATGTAAAGACTTTGTCCCTTGTCATCTTAGATGAGCTGAGACTACATTTCCCAGAATTCTCTTCCCTAGGGTGGGATACAGGAGATATTTTAGGGAGATCTGGAAGGTTGATATGAAACCCCAACCATTTTGCTGTGCTCTGAAGGAGGGGGTGAGGGGTGGGAGTGGGGGGGGGCGGGCAGACACTATCTTGGTTCCCACGTGTTGTCACTGATCTGCATGGCCACCTTGCTGGCCTGGGGTGGCAGCTTCTGCTCCTTTAGTCCCAGCGAATGCGGGGCCAGGTGCATGCACAGCTGTGTGCTGCAGAACACCAGCTTCCCTTGCAGGCCGCCAGCATCACCGAAGAGGGAGCAGGAGGGTCAGACACAGCCCTATTTTCCTTGCTGGTTCCGGTTTGGCCTTGCTCCCTGCTACTTCACGCCCATCCCTCCTGGCCCTGCCGAGGTCAAGGCCAGCCTTACATAGACTAATTGACCAGCTCCCATAGTTACATAAAGTCTACTTGCTATTTTTTAAAAAGTCTTTCTTCTATATCACTTACCGTGGTTCTGCTTGTGTAAGGCACTCCTAACTGATATAGTTAGTACAGTACAAAGGTTAGGAAGGTGACTTCTGGAAGCACACATCCTGAGTCTAAATCCAAGCTATTGCCTAGTCAGCATGGCTCAGTGGTTGAGCGTCAACCTATGAACCAGGAGGTCATGGTTAGATTCCCGGTCAGGGCACATGCCCAGGTTGCGGGCTCAATCCCCAGTGTGGGGCATGCAGGAGGTAGCCAATCCATGATTCTCTCTCATCATTGATGTTCTATATCTCCCTCTCCCTTCCTCTTTGAAATCAATAAAAACATATTTTTAAATCCAAGCTATGCTGTATCACTTGGTAGCTGTTGACCTATAATCTTACCACTACGTGCCTCAGTTTCCTCATCAGTAAAATGGGAATAAGTGCCTACCTCCTAAGGTGGTTGTGAGGTTTAAATGACTAAGATGTCTAAGCCACCTGCTATTCATTATTATTACTATCATCTCAGACTGTCTTTGAAATCAATGGTGAGACAGATACCTTGTTGTATTCAGAGTTCAGGAAAGGGGACTCAGAAGGATTAAGTGACTTGCCCAGGGTCATTCAGGTGGGAAGTGACAGAGCTGGGGTTTTGATCCAGGCCAGTTTGCATTCCGACTGCACTAGGCAGGGGAAAGTTCCCCCTTCCATCTCTTATCCCTAATCCTTATGGGAAGGTATCTTTTTGGAAAGCTCCAAGCCTCCTGGTTCATGAGGACTCTTAATCATATTAATTAAGAATGAAAGTAATCACCACCTCAGGCCTCTTTAGACAGATTCAAAGATCAGGCAGAAGGAGATAATTCCCCCCGAAATTCTTTTCTGGACACACTACAACTTGATTCACGAATAATTTGGAATTTCTATTAGTCCACATGTACTTATTCAGCACTCCAGCCTCTCCAATGTCATGCTAAATGCTGTGAGAGAATCCAGCTTCTGTGGTGTCGTGGGAAACCTACTGGACTTGAATTTGGAAGATCAACATCTGCCACCTCAGCTGCAGTTTCCTCTCTGAGCAAGAAAAGAAAAGGGGGAGGAGTGGATGAAGCGTCCTGCTTCTGAACTGGTTATGGCGGTGGATGAAATGGTGGCTCCAAAAAGATGTGCTCACGTCTTCATACCTAGACCTTGTGAATGTGAACCTGTTTGGAAAAAGAGTCTTCGCAGGCATAACTAGACGTCTGCTTGACCCAGAGAAACTGGTCCTTCCCACGTGCAGTCCCTCAGGCTGCTTGTTCATGAAACTCAGCCGCCATGCTGTGAGGAAGCCCAATCTGCTCCTCGGACAGGCACCAGGCACCAGTGTGCAGGAAGCAACCATTGGTCCCAACCCGCCAACATGGAAATGAGCCCTCTAGAGAAGAATTCTTCAGACCGGATGAACCACCCCGGTCTGAAGTGGCAACAGAGACCATATGGTCCACAAAGCCCAATATATTTACAGGAAACGTGTGCTGACACCTGATTTGGGTAATTGCCCCAGGAATGGCAAAGGGGGGAAAGAGCCAGTACGATACCCCTGCTCAGGATTCACTGGCCCAGACTCATTGTTCCCCAAAACCCCACCCCCATCCCCAGCCACCACAAGGGAGCCAGGAAGTGCAATATTTACCACTCGCCCACAAGGAGTGTGGGTGGGAACATTTGGCAGAGTATGACCACCGCTCGGGGACATGGCTGGACGCTAAGTCAGCAAGTGAAGTGGATCTCAAGTGTGTGAGGTTTGGACATTATGCCGAGAGGAATGAAGCATTATGGGAGCTGCTGGAAAACTGATGGGGGCAGCCAGGACCGGCACACAGGATGCCAGGGAAGAGCCAGGAGAAGGAGCTCCAGAGAACCACGAAGTAGGGACTCACCGGCTGCAGCGCTGCCCTATAACCCGGTGGCAGGGAGCCCACCCCACGGCAGCTGGACAATGACAGCAAACATCCATACCAACCCACTCTGTGTGCCGGGCGTGTGCCAACCCTTTGCCTGTAGTCGCACACTTTCGCCTCCCAACAAACCCATGAGGTGGGTGCTGTTTTACCCCCATTTTCCATCCGAGAAAACTGAGGTTCAGAGGGATCCATGACCTGTCCAAGGCGACACAGTGCCCGAGCTGTGGAGCACAAAGCCAAGGCCATGTGTCTGGCCGCTTGGCGGGGCGGGGGAGGTGCTGTGCCCAGAGTGAAGCGCCACCGTGGCAGCGCATCGATCGCGGGCCTGGCAGTGCTGGTCCCCGCACCCGGGCTCTCTTGCCTCGGCCGAAAACATTTATGGATTATGTGGACGGTTGCCTTTTACTCTCCAAAACACATTAAGTGATTTTGTCTGGAAATGTTTTACAAGCCCCAATTATGCCTCCGACATTCCATGCCCGGTGCGGCCCGGGTCTCAGCCGGGACTGTAAAAGAGCCTTTTCTTCTTTCTCGGGCCCCTTAACTCCCGGCCCTGGAGAGGCCGGGTCCTCCGAGGCCGGGAACGCGCGGCTCCCGTTCTGGCCCACGGGGAGGTTTTAGACGGACCGTCATGTCTCAGCTCCGCGCCCCCTCCTTTCACGAGACTCTTTAATTAGGTTCAGAAACATGTTTATGATCCGGAGAACCAGCCCGTGTTATATTAGGCAAGTTCAAAGCGCCATTTCCCCCCAACAAGTCTCAGAACATTTCAGTAAAGGCGGAGGCCTGGCGTCCAGCCAGCTCTGGGCCACATCAGGCTGCGGGCAAACAGCGCCTCCAGCACCCTGCTCCGGGCGGATCGCGGCTGGCAGGGACCTGGGTTTCCATCCCCACCCCTCTCTGCCTCCAGCGCCCAACTTAACCTCTCTGAACCTTGGCACCCTAAGTTTTGGAAGACGGACGTATTCAGGGCTTAGAAGGGGAGGAATCATGGCTATGGGGATTGTGAGGACCAATAAGGGTAGCTGCTCTCATTCTTCGCAGGGCCTGTTTCGGACCCTCCAGGGGCCTGACAGGGTTCTCCTCTCAGGAGAGGTCAGCGACCCCCAGGAACGGGAGCCCGAAACCTTCTCCCAGGAGGCCGCGCCCCATGCTCCCTCCGGGGAGATGCTCTCAAGCCCCCGGGCCTGGATCCAGGCGTTTCTGCAGCCGCAGAGCAGCCCACAAGCAGCGACATCCTCCCCTGCACAGGTGGCTGTGGTCCTGCGTGTCCCCGCACGGGGGCACTGGGGCGTCTCGCGGTCCCTCGGCGTGCCTGGGTCTCAGCCGCCAGCTCTGGAAAGAGAGCAGGGTGGGCTGGGGAGTTTCCCCGGAGCCTTCGTCCTTGAACCTGCCTTGTCTCTCAGGCAAACATGCCTTTCCCCGTGTTGTGCTCGTCTTTCCCCGGAGTTTCTTTCCCCTTTGCTCGGTTGGTTGGTTTCTAAGAAGAGCTTTAATGAGATGTGATTCGCACAGCATACCCTTCACCCACGTGGAGTCTACCATTCCGTGGGTTTAGCGTGGTCAACCATCCCTGCAATCGATTGTCGAGCACTTTCGTCTCCCCAAAGAGACACCCCATCCCCGTTAACAGTCGCTCCCCATGTCTCCCCAGCCTGTGCAACCGCTCACCTACATTCTGCCTCTGTCTGCGGACTCGCCCGTTCTGGACACTTCCTGTGAATGGAAGCGTGCAGTATGCGGCCTTCTGCATCTGGCTTCGCTCACCGAGCCTAATGTGTGCAAGGGTCACCCACAGCAGCATGCGCCCGGCGCTTCTGCCCCCTGGCCTCCCCAGCCCCCTGCTCCGGGTGGGGCCTCGGCCCTGGGCCCCTCATTGTCCACGCCCCTCCCTCTGGAATGCACGGCTCCGCGGAGCAGTCCCACCGCTAGGCAATGGGGAGGGCGGATCGCGTGTGCGGCCCCCTAGGCCCACTGCCTCCTGCCCCAGGAAATACATTTCTCAGTTCTTTCCACAATTTGAAAGGTTTTAAGACAAACTGACCTGCTGTTGACAGCACTAATTCCTTTCTTCCTCTCTGGTGCTCCTGTCTCTTCTCTCTTTTTTTCTCTCTGAAGGAATTTTTTTGATGTTGTGTGTATGGGTTTTTTCCCTGCCTCCAGCTGTCACTTTGGAATGGGGATTGATGTTAAGTAGCACTTACTGGCTCCCACTATATTCCGGTGGCCTTGTAGACCGGATCTCCTGGACTCTTCACGGGGCAGGCGAATTCATCCCATTTTAGGAGGGAAGGCACTGAGGCTCAGGGAGACCCCGGGATTTCCCAGGGTCACTCCCAATAGATGGTGGGACCCTTGTCTGCTCGGCTTCTTCTGCCTCCCCAGGGACCAGAGCTTGTGACCAGCTGCTGGTGGCTCTGACAATTTCTCCCAAAGCCTTGGACGTGATCAAGCAGTGCCTGGAACATTTGCTACGTGCACACTCATGGGGGCCCAGAGAGAGCCCCCACAAAGCTCTCCCTGTCTCTATAAGAAGAGGCCACATGAATAGCTGTCCTGGTCTACGTTCAGAGGGAGATGTTTAAAGACCTCTTTCCCCGCACTTTTTACCATCATGAGTGAAATTAGCCATTGGTAAGCTTATTGTTTATCTCTCCACACTCTTTTCCTGGCTCCGAAGCCTTTGATGGCTCCCCATTGCCTGCAAACACATGTCCAAACCTCCTCCACACAGCACCAAGGCCCTCTCTGATTAGAGAAACTACTTTTTCTGACATGGGGTCCTTGGGATGCCCCCCCCCACACACACACACAACCCTCATTTGCCACCTCTCAAAATCTTTCAAAAGAGTAACATCAAGTGGAAATATTTATCAACTGAGATAAAGCAGGTGAGACTCACTGGACTCTAACTTGGGGTGAGGAAGGGGCTGGCCATTGGTTCCTCACTTAAGCCAGGCCAGGGAGCTGAGCTTGTACCCTGTGCCCTGCAAGGCCCAGGAGGGAGTCCAGGTCGGCCCGCATGTGGCCAGGCCTGGGTGCTCGGCCTGCATGGCTTTGCAGGGAAAGAGGCGGGAGGTACAGAGGAGGTTAACAAGCCAGACCCTGCTGGGGGCTTCTGCTTTACCTGGGAAGCAGCTGGTGAGTGAGCCGCAGGAGAGGATGGGAACCCGAGCCAGCAGGGAGCACAGGTGCAGGCCCCTGAGGGCAGCCGTAGCAAATGCCACTCAAATACCAGGAGCCTAGGGACCAGGCCGTGGCAGGATGCCCACTGGGTGTGGGACTTGCCCTGAGTGCAGCGGCCCAGGAAGCCAACAGAGACAAGGAGTGCTGGGGGTGCAGGCAGGGGTGGCCCCAGAACTGGGATTGACATGTCAAATGGCCAAAGGGCAAAGGGACCCTCGAGAGAGAGAGGGAGAAAAGGGGGTACCTTCTAGGTCAAGGGGGGTTCATTCTGAATATGAAATCACCTCCACGGTCCCTATTCTCGTCCACAGTTTCTGCGGGCTCAGATTTGGAAGCGGTGTGACTGGGCAGCTGTCACATGATGTCATGGTCAGATGTCAGCTGGAGCTGTTGTCATCTAAAGGTGTGACGAGGGTGGAGGACCCACCGCCAAGGCGGCTCCCTCCCATGCCTGGCTAGTAGAGGCTGGCTTTGCTCATGGGCCTCAGTTAGTCCCCGCGTGGGCTGCTGGTGTGTCCTTCCAGCAGGGGCTGGCCCTCCTTGGAGCAGTGACCCCAGAGACCAAGGAGGCCCTGCGATGTTCATGACCTAGGCTCAGAGGTCACATACCATCGCTCCATCCTATTCGTCTGATCCTAAGGCGTCAATCCTGCTTCAGAGTGAGAGGGGACCACATAGGAACATAGTGGGCAAGAGGCAAGCCTCCTTGGGGGTCACCTTGGAGGCTAGCTACTCCCCAAAACATTTATGCATCATCTCCGATGTTCTGGGAAAGGTACTCTCCCCGGGTTCAGAACCTCTGTTCCCTGACATCTCATGAATTCGTCGTCACCTCCAGCGCCTAGCCGTGTGCCTGTGCAGAGCAGGAACTCAATAAAAAGTGCTGAGTGAGTGAGTGTGCCCTCCACTTCCCAGCCCCTCTGTTTGTAACGAACAAGACGGCGGAGGCCCAGGGCGGTTAGGCCACTTGCCGAAGCTCACACAGCCAGCAAAGGCCTGAGCAGGGATCCAGGCCCAGGGACCTTGGCTTTCCCACTGGGCTACTTTTATGGACACGACCCATCAGAAAGGAGGACGCTCCCAGCCTCCCAGGCAGGGAGAGGCTCAGAAACAGGTCCCAGCCAGAGAGAGCACCCAGGCGGCCAGGGAAAGCACGGCATCAACTGTGGGCACCGTTTCCACTTCTGCCGGTGTCTCCCTCTTTCCGTGGACAACTCGCAGCAGACTGTGCCTGACGCGCAGCCCGCGGGGACTTCGGTTTCAGAGCCATGGCCAGGGAGGAAGGACAGGGGACCTCGGGAGCCTCGGGGGACTGCTGAAACCCACACTGCGGTTCAGCTCTTCCTTCCCCGTGGGCCCTGGAAAGCCCCACTTCCTACCCACGCCCAGCTAGCTCCTCTGCCGGCCTCCAGGCCAGACTTCCTGCGGCAGCTGGCTGTGCTCCCCTACCCCACCCCCAGCCTTGTCTCCCTCTGCGCCCCCAAGCTTTCCCTCAGCTCAGTCCAGGGATGGAGAGTCAGACCCACCGGTTCGAATCGCAGCCCTGCCACTTTCTAGCTACAGCTTAGCCACGTAAACGTCTCTGAGCTTCAATTGTGTTTGATTTGAAAATAATGGACCCTTTAAGAATTAAAAAAAAAATAAAAAAACTGCTGGCATTTGCAAGGGGGGGTTCTCCACAGTGGGGAGAGATCTGAGGTCTTGTCCCACCCCCACCTGCAACAGGAATCTCATCGTTGGTTTAAAGATTAGAAACAGCCCTAGCCAGTTTGTCTCAGTGAATAGGGCGTCAGCCTGGGAACTGAAGGGTCCCGGGTTCAATTCCGGTCAAGGACACATGCCCGGGGTTGTGGGCTTAATCCCCAGTGTGGGGCGTGCAGGAGGCAGCCAGTCAATGATTCTCTCTCATCAGTGATGTTTCTATCTCTCTCTCCCTCTCCCTTCCTCTCTGAAATCAGTAAAAATATATTTTTAAAAAAGACTAGAAATAGGGCCTGCTGCTCACAGTAACCAGGGGGCTGTCAATTCCCCGTCTTGTCCTCCCTCCACCATCCACATGTGCCTGTCCTCACTCCCGGGACCCAGAGCCCCAGCCCTTTGCCCCTCGGCCCCGGAGTGTGTCTGAGACAGCAGTGCACTGGAAGTCAGTAACATGGCTCCGCCACATGTGTATTTTCTGTGGTTTTTCACAGCTGACGGTGCCCTTCACAGGCCTTGCAGGTTTCAAAGTCAGCATTTGGCCGAGAGGTGTTTGTGTCATTCGATTCTGCCAGCCCCCGAGGAGGCTCAGGACACGGCCCATTGACGGAGGGAATGAATGAGTGAGCATAGGCACCTTCAGCATCCGCAGGAGCCCCCGATGGGCTGGCCTCGGGCTGGGAGCAGGGAGAGGGCCGGAGTCAGGCCTGTTGGTGGTCTCTGTGTTGACTGAGAAGAACCAGCCTCTGCCCTCTCCTCTGCCCTTCCTCTGTCCCCCCTCATTCCCTGTCCCCGTCTCCCCACTCCACATTCACACTTGAGCCCCCAGCTGTTTCCTGTGGGGCCCCAGATTAGCTGATCCCGAGGACGAGGAAGCCACCAGCCCGCCCCTCCTGTCTCCGGGCAGATCTGCCTCCCAGACCCTCTGCACGCTCAGAAGATGGATACAACTGCTCTTACATTTTTTAATGACGCCCCTTCCCAAAGGCCACTTCCAAGGATGCTGTTTTGACTGGGGGAAGAATTCTTGTCTTTTTTTTTTTTGCTAGACTGGAATTTGCAATGTGTTTTCTCAGCCCAGCCCCCTCAGACCAGAGGGAAATGAACTCTGGGCATGCCTGCCTCTTCCAGCCACGCTGGCCCGATCCAAGGACAGCCATTAACTTGTTATTCTAAGTAATCCTCTGCTGAAAGCTGTGAGCCGCCTGTGCTGGACAAGAGCGGGGACGCTGGGCTCCCAGCTTCCCCGGGGGGAGGGACACAGCACGGAGGTGCAGCCTCACTCCCAGACAGAAACAGCCATTTCCAGTCCAGCCCATGAGAGTTGGCCACATTGTAACATCGACATGCTTCTGTCGTTGCCTGCGGAATCTTGCATCGGCCCGCTGCCCGCTAACACTGCGATCATGGTCATCGACGGAGGCTCCGCCACGTATCAAAGCAGGTTAACAGGGGAGGAGGCCTCGGACCTCTGCTCTAAAACACACGTCTTGTTACACACACTGCCTAAAACCCGAAAACTGGCCCCGCCGGTGTGGTTCCATGGTGGAGCGTCGACCTATGAACCAGGAGGTCACGGTGCAATTCCAGGTCGGGTCAACTGCCCTGGTTGCAGGCTCGATCCCCACTGAGGGGCGTGCAGGAGGCAGCTGATCAATGATGCTCTCTCATTATTGATGATTCTCTCTCTTTTAAAGATTTAAAACCCTAAAACTGACCCAACACCTAGAGTTGTTAGTCCAACTCCCCTGAGGTCTTCCTCACCTGGCTCTTTCCTGCCATTTCCTTCTCCAACTACATACATCCCCCCTCCTATCACCCCCAACCCTATCAGGCTCCTCTGGGCCACAACACAATGGCACTGGCTGTTCCCTTTGCCTGGGACATCCTTTGCCACGTTTCTGGTAACAAATTCACATGGACTCTCAAGGTGGTTCATGCAACCCAGCCAGAAGGTGCTGTTCCCAAAGACCTACCTCTCCCCCACCTCTTAGCATGTTGAAATTACTGTGTTCCTGTCTGGTTCTCCCCTGATACCCGCTCCCATGAAGCCAGCTCGCTCATCTCTGTTCCCCTACTATCCTGCACATAGTAGGTCTTGAGCACGTGTTGCTTTGGACAATGGAAGAAAAATGATTGATTACATATCTGCTGGAGGGAGGCACTGTGATAAGATGCTGTAACTGACTCCGCTTTTTTCTAATGACGAGGCCTTAACCCTCATCATCATCATCATTGTCATCATCATCATCAATAACATGGACCTGGTGCTGATTTTGTGCCAGACGCTGTCTTAAACACTGCAACAACCATGTACTATTGATTACCCCCTCTTACAGATTGGGAAACTGACGCACAGACAACAGCGTTCCCAAAGTGACTGTAGTTAGTAAGTGGCAGAGCCGGGGTTGGAACCCAAGTAGTTTGACTCCGTGGTCCTCACGCTGACACATTCTGAGCCTCAGTCTGCTCATCTCTAAGTGACAATCCACAAATGCGCATCGCTAGGGCCTGACATAAAGTTGCCGCATTCCCTGAGTGTTCTCGAGAGTGAAACAAAGCCCCTTTAATGTTTCCAGAAGCATCCCTTTCCCCGGAAGTGACCCAGAGCCAGTCTGAGCACAAGCAAGCAGGCTTTGCACTTGGCGTTAGCATCTTTCTTCTTGAGCATGTGCCGAAGAAGCCATCCTGGGCATTTCCCTATTTCCTGCTACTTGCCAAATCTTCTCATCTCCCAACCTTTAACTGTCCCGACTTCTGGCCTCTAACCGACAGACATGCACACAGCAGCCGCCTCGGAGAACGCCAGCCCGGAAGCCTGGAGTTTCGCTGTGAGTACCTGTAGAGGGTAGACAGCTCACATAAGCGAGACCGCCACGCCTTCCTATTCCACATCTTCCTGGCAAAGCCCCTCTCTGAAGCAATGAAGGAGCAGCACGTGGATCTTTTGCAAGCGGAGACGTGTTCCCTCCGTGGAATTCGATGCTTCCAATAAAAACAAACAAAAAAAACAGGTCACTTTTTTTTTTTTGCTTATTGCCTACTATGCCCTGGGCACCGTTTAAGGTCATCACAGACATTTTAATTGACCGATTGCAATCTCTCTATGGATTCAGCCCTGTTCCAAAGCCTGCCCCATTTCACATCTGAGGAGTCTGGCATCTCCCTCCCTTCAGTGACCCTATAAATGAACAACACACTAGGCCTGCTACAGGAAATGCTCTGGCTCTCGAGGAAAATCATTCACCAAGACACGCACGGGTTAGGAGCACTTGGCTGTGGCATATATTATCACCAGCTCAAGCATGACAATGCTCAGCCACCCCAGGCCAGGAAATGTGAGCACAGGGATGAATGGGCAGTTTTCCCACGCCTCCCTCCCTCGCTGGCTCCCAAAGGCTGAGGCTGCCCCTAGAGGGAAAGCGACCTCCTGTGTTTCCTGGGAAGAGGTCACGGCAGGCTGTGCCTACAACGCACCAGGAGAAAGGAGAGCAAGCTCGGAGGGTCCAGCCAATGGTTACTGCGCGTGTACTGTAGGGGCGTGTGCGTGTGTTCGGTGCTCTGTGCTATCCTCAGTGCCGAGGTCCATGCTTGGCACACAGCAGGGGCCCAGTACATGCTTAGTAAATGCATGGGTGGATGAGGTCCGTAACTTGCGCGTGCGCAGTCGGCTAGCAGAGTTGGCATGTGAACCCAGGGTTTCCTCTTGGGGTTCCTGAGAACAGCTACCTCCTGTGTGGGACACACAGGTACCCATGATGCCGAGAAGCCAGGAGACCCTTCCACAGCAAAGGCGAGAGGAGGAGTCCCTCGGTCTCTGGGCAGCCCGCAGGCTCGTGACCAGATCCCTAGGCGAGCTAGCCGGGGCCCGTGCCTGCCTGTGTGCGGTGGCGAGGCTAGTCCCGCCCCCCGTGACGGTCTCACTCTCTCCATACGTCAAAATAGAATTCCCAGTGCCTGCCTGCTCCCACAAAGAGCCGTGAATGCGGCCAGGCGTGAGACAGGGCTTTGCTCACTGCAAGAGTGAGTCAGACACCAACTGGGCCAAGCCTCCCTGCGCCTCGGTCTCCCCATGGGCATGAGGCGTGCACACTGGGCCCTGGCAGCGCTCACATGCCGGGGCTCCCGTGGATCAGTGGGGCTCTGCGCTGTAGGACTGGAGGCGGCTCCATCACAGAGACATCCCGTCTGTGTGAATCCCCGCAGCCCCCGGAATGGGCCAGTGCCCCGCTGCACACCTGGACCCAGAGCTCTCCATCAGGGTCTATTTCTGATGGGGCCAGGAACATAGCGCGTGATGGGCGACAAGATCGGAGAGCTGCTCCCTACCCCCAGGAGCTCTTGCAGAAAACAGATTTCCAGAGCGTAGGGCCGCTGCAGTCTGCCCCGACCTCGCCTGCCAGGATGCCTGCGAAACGGTCTAACAGATCCGCCGGAGGCAGGACCTGTGCCGAGAGCTGAATTCTAGGGTCTAAAGAAGCTGGACTCCCTCCTCCCAGCCCAGCGCCTGGCTGCTTCTCTCCTCGCCCAGCGCTGGCTGCGCCTTAGACCAGTGGGAGGTGGGGGGAGGGGGCGCTGACTCGGAGAGGTTCGCCCCCCCCCCCCCCCCCGGAGCTGCCTCCCAGCACACAGCCCTGCAGTGTAGACAGGGAACTCAGAGTCAACCACTCAAGGTGTGAGATGGGCCCTCAGGGCCGCCCCTGGCTGTCATCATCCCTATCCTCCCCCCGCCACACACCCCCGTCTTCCCACTGCCCCACGACGGGTCCACGGGACCACTGAACCTAACCGAATGCCCAGTGAGGATATGCCACCCAGTGTCAAAACATGGAAACAAGTGACAACCGTTAAAATCCTTCCCTTGGCCCCTGGCTGGGATCTGGGGAAAAGGCGGTGGTGGCGGCTTTGGCGTCACCGCCGGCCACCCTGGAGGTTCCGGCCCCCACACCACACTCTCCCTCCAGGGCCCTGGGCCCAGGCCGCCCATCACAGCTTCACCTCGCTGCTCCCTGCTCCGCACACCGTCCCAACACTGGCCCCTCTGATGGCACGGGCCCGCTCCCCTGGCAGCTCCCGCCTGGCATCCGGAGGCCCTGTGGGAAGAAACCAACGGCCGCGGGGCCTGAGTGGAGAGGTGCCAGCTCAGCCTCTGTCCACCTGGGAGGCACCCTCCCCGTCGGGGCCTGAGTGCCCGAGTCAGGTGCAAACCGCAGCTGACCCTGATACCTGTGTCCCCGGGGCCAGCAGGACATCAAGGCTCGGCCACGCGGGGCCTCGCAGTCCTGGCATGTGGCCCGGGGTCCCAGCCCCTCATTAGGGGGTAGCAGCTCTCCCTAAGCCCTTTAATGTGGTGCGATGGTATTTCTCAGGCTTCTTTTCAGAAGGAAAAAGTTAATAACCTGAAAGCTTTATGACCCCTCGCTTCCCCCCTCCGAGACATGCCCTTTGGTGGTGGGACGCGGGGCCAGTGAGGCCGCGGCCGGGATTTCCTCCTTGGGGAGCGGCTGTAATTACACGCGGGAGGGGCCGGGCCGCGACGGGGCGACACACGGAGGCCTCCACCTCGCAGGCCGCAGGAGGCGAGGTGTTGGCCACCGAGCCCCGGGCTGCAAAGCAGAAACAGATGGGGAATCCATTACCTGCGCTACAAAGGAGGCGGCCGGCTAATAAACGTATTTACTGGGTTAAATAAATACGCCAAGGGCTGTTAAAAGCCTGGCCTGGGACTTCAAGTCCCCGACATTTTTCACTTGTCAGAAGGGGCTTTTGGAGGCTCCCAGGCAGCCGGCCTTCCTGTCCATGTTTATGCCTCCACGCTGCCCGCGGAAGCTCCCGGGCGTGGGGAGAGAAAGGGCCTTTGTCTAGCTGCGTGGAGCCCCTTCGGGTGGGCGGGCAGAGCCGCCCGGGCTCTGATGGGAGTCGTGGCCCGGAGCCATGCGAGGCGGAGGCGGAGGAGAGCATCGGACCACGGGATGAGGCCCAGGCCCAGGCCTGGTCCAGGTTACAAAGCAGCTCTCACCCTAGCCAGCTTGGCTCAGTGGATAGAGCATGGGCCTGTGGGCTAAAGGGTCCCTGGTTCGATTCCAGTCAAGGGCACATACCTGGGTTGTGGGCTCGATCCCCTGCAGGAGGCAGCCAATCAGTGATTCTCTCTTGTTGATATTTCTATCTCCTGTCCCTCTCCCTTCCTCCCTGAAATCAATACAAATGTATTTAAAAATAAAATAAAATGAAATAAAAATCAGCTCTCACCAGACCTTATAGAGCCTTCACTGCCCTGTCCTTTTTCAAAAAAGCTGTGATGAAATTCACATAACATGAAATGTACTGTGTCAACCCTGCCATTCAGGGGCGTGTCATACACTCATCATGCGTGCACCACCATCACTCTTGTCTGATTCCGAACCTTTTCATGATCCCGAAAGGAAACCTCGGACCCGTGAAGTCATCACTCCCCCTTTTCTCTCGAACCCCAGCCCCTGACGATCACTAATCTACTTCTGTCTCTATGGATTTGCTGTTCTGGGACATTTTGTACCAGTGGAATCATACGATATGCGACCTTCCGCGTCTTCGTCTTTCGCCTACGTACTATTGTCGGGGTTCATCCGTGTTGTGCGTGTATTGGTCCTTTATTCTGCTTTATGGCTGATTAATGTTCCATTCCATGGCTTCCCCCCCACCCACCCACCCCCGTCCCCCGTGTGTATCCACTCAGCTGCCGCTGGACATTCGGGCTGTTTCTACCTCTTAGCCGGTGAGCTGCGGTGACCTTGCACAAGATCGTGTTTGAACACCTGCTTTCAGTTCCTTTGGGTGTAGACGGAGCCGTCACTCTCCGTCTAGCTGATTGAGGAACTGCCAAGCTGTTTGCGCTGCCCTCCCTGCCTGGTGGGAAGACATTTTTCATTCAACATCTCAAGTTCTGATAAGATGCTGACTGACGTCTTCAGAGAAGAGAGAAGGCTATTATTTGATGAAGCTGTCCCATGACCCAGACACTGAATTCCCACAGCCTCCTCTCCCCCAAAGTGGGCGTGATGTCCTCATCTCATAGACCAGGAAGCTGTGGGGATTTATGGTCACCCCGAGTATGCGCTTCAGAGGGGTCAGACCTGGTCCTGCAGACCGCGGGATCATTGGTGCTCCCTCCATCACCCCAATGACTTGAGACCGTAGAAGAAAGGGCAGGAGTTTCAGGGATCTCCATGACTTGTTACTAGTAAACTACATCCTAAATAATCCCACAGCAGGGGTGCCGAGGACCTGGTCAGCATCTGTCCGCTTTGCACCCCAGGAAGCCCATAGCAGAGGAGACCCCAAAAATCATCGAGATCACACACTATGAGGATACTATACCTTCATTACAACTTAATCCACTTACAGCCCAAATTGTAGATGATCCAAAAGTCACAGCTAAACAGCCCGTTGAAGGGGTTTTGACAAACGGAATGAATGGAAAGTGCCACCAAATTCGGTCACCGACCTCCTACTCTTAGGGCCACGTGGGTGGGATAGAAGACCTTCCCCAGCCCCCAGGCCATGTGGACTGGATGCAACTTGCTGGCTGAGAGCCACATCATTCTACTGGTCTCCTTGGAGTAGACTGGGTCAGTTTTCTAGGTAACTGCTTTCCTCTGGGAACAGAGTAAGGGTAGGGGTGGGGGTGTGGGGGCGTAGAAAAGGAGTTTTGAGATAATGAGCAGAAGTTTGCCATCAACTTGATACATGTCAGATTCTCCAAAGAGGAGCTGTGCGCAGCGAACTCCCTCTTTCAAGTCCTGTTTATGGTTGGTTAAATAAGCAATGGAGTGATCTGTCACCTCGGCTCTCCAGCCGGTGATCGGAGAGAGCAACAAGCCAATCTGATGTGAAATGATGTGGACAGTAAGTAAATAAATCCCACCTTGATAAGCTGGCCTGGGCCGCAGCTCTCCCACGGACCCCAAACATTTTGATTACTGACTGATGAGGGCTTCCCGGTGGGGTGGGGGAGGGGCAGGTCCTCCTCTTCCCTGGAGGTCCCTGCAAATAGAAACTCAGCTCCTCTGTTGGCGGTGGTTTGAGGATAAGCGGGGAAAGGGGTGAACCAGGCGGTCTTTCTCGTTCTTTGTCACCAAGGCGTCTTGGAGACAGTAGTAGATGCCCATCAAAGGCAACCTGGTCAGCCTTGGAGGGTGGGAAGCATATAGGACTTGCACCAGGTTTCAGTTCTGGCAATGCATCGGTGGATAGACAGATGCTCGGAGGGAGGGAGGCAGTTTGAAGGTTGCTTACAAGCGACCTTCATTTACCTAATTACATGGCATGTCTCCTGTCTACAAGCCAGGCTCCCGGAGCAAGACAGACGCAAAGCCAGCACTTTATTGAGTAAAGAGCATCTCTTCCTGCCTGGCTCGCTTGTGTTCTTGCTGGAAACTTTTTTCTTTCCCAATGAGAGGTGGAAATGTTTATTTATGGGCAGCCTTTCCTAGGTTCATACCTATTTCCTAATCACTAACCATTCCAAAACATTGCCCCAAACCGAGAAGCCATTTCCTTTAAAATGCTCCAAACGAACAGCTTGCATTTTTATTCTTTTTTTTAGTGTTTAGAGCTTTTCCAAGCTCTTCCTATGTTGTACCTCATTCAACGCTGAGCTGTGTCCCTTGGCGTGGGAAAAGGGGTGGCAGAGCTGTTAAGGAACACGCCAGGCGCATCTGACTGCTGAGTGGAGAGCCTGGACTCCAATCCAGGCAGTCTGATGATCTGCTGAACTGCAAGTGAGCCTGTTCTTTCACTGCCCCGGGACTCACTTTCCCCATCTGTTCAATGGGGCTGATAATCACCGCTAACTTACAGGGGTGTCTTGAAGCTTTCGGGAGCTAATCTAGGTAAAGACTTCCAACAGTAAGGGTTTGCTGTCATCCTTGTACTCACAGCAGATTTCAAAAGGTGATCACGCTGATACAGCCACTCCCACGTGGCAGGTGGAAAGGGAGAGAGATTTCCGAAGGCGCGTGGTGAGGGGGCCCAGACGTCCTCTCCATCCAGTCAAGGGCTTCTTCAGGCACCAAATTCATGCTCACTGACTACCCATTCCTACTCAATATGTAATGGGCCAGCTGTCGTTCAAGGCTATTTATCACTGAAAATTCTAAGGGAGTTTTGCCTGAGAATAAGGTCCACAAAGTAGGGTCCCATCCCACCAAGCTTTAGGTCGACCAGCCATCTCCCACTCCCTGCTCTTCCTTTCCTGTTTAGCTGTTGATAACAATCAACGGGGCTTTTCTTTTTCGTTCTCTCTCCTTTTATTTATTTATTTATTTGTTTATTTATTTATTTATTTATCAAATAAGAAATGTACTTACTCTTATTTTCAGAAAAGTTTATGTTTCTTTACATTATAAGAGTAATGCATTTCATCATATTGAGAATGTGGGAAATCAGTGAAAAACAAAAGAACAAAACCACTTTTCAGCTATGTATTAAAATTCTACCGCTCAGAGATCATTGCTGTGCTGTATTCCTTTTGTTTCTATGCATGTGGTAAGCAAAAATATGATTTTTTTTCCCCGTTGACTTACATAATTTGGATCCTGGTGGTGATGTTGGTGGGTGGGTGGTTTATATAACATGCTGCAAGCATTCCGTTTGTTTACCTTTTAATTGCTTTGGGGTTAATTCTTCAAAAGATAGATAAAACAGCAGCGTGCGAGGGTTAGGGGGACAGTTTGGGTTTGAGTCCTGCACTGGCACTGATTAACTGGGGGACCTAAGTCAAGTTCCTTCACTTGGCTGTGCCTCTGTTATTCTGGGTAAGACAGGGACGATAATAGTACATACCTCAGGGGGCTGACATGCTCGTAGTCTTGAAGGAATTAATGTTTGTACTCAAAAAATGTTCGCTAGGCCCTCGCTGGTTTGGCTTAGTGGATAGAGCGTCAGCCTGCCGACCAAAGGATCCCAAGTTCGATTCTGGTCAAGGGCACATGCCCAGGTTGCAGGCTCCATCCCCAGTAGGGGGTGTGCAGGAGGCAGCTGATCAATGATTCTCTCTTATCATTGATGTTTCTATCTCTCTCTCCCTCTCCCTTCCTCTCTGAAATCCATAAAAATATATTTTAAAATTATATATTTTTTAAATTGTTAACTAGAAGAAATGATTTCCAATCATCTTAGACAATGATGCTTTCATTCTGTTAGTCTGAACTAGAGCTGCATTTCATATAGGATTTTGGGTTGCAAACAACAAACACACGGGCCAATTTAAAGAAAAAGATATATATAACTTCAAAGGATGCTGAGTAGGAACCTAGTCTTCCAGCAGGAAAGACACTTAGACAATGACCACAACCATTTCTTGAGTACCTACTGTGTTCCGCACAAAGTGGCCACTTCAGGCGCTGAACCACAATCATTTCATTTGTCCTCAAAAATTCCTATGAAGCTCATAAGAGGCACTTCTCCTTCTACATATTAGGAAACTGAGTCTCAGCAGGATTAAGTGATTTGCCCAAATCCACACAACTACAGAAGCAGTGAAATCAAGCCCAGGTGTGACTTATTCAACACTGTAGCTCATTTCATATTACAGAGTGCTCCCTCTAGGCCAGACCAGGGTTCTTTGGCGATCACACGGGCACAGCCCCTGTCAGCATGGAGCTTACACTCTAGTGGGGAGAGAAAGATGTTTGTTCAGTTAGCACACAAATAAGTGTGACATTGCAGCTGTAATATAGGCACTGGAGAAGAGGTCCATGGTGCTCTGAGACCTGTACTAGGAATTTGACCTTCACAGGGAGGTCATGGAAGATACCCTTGACAAAGCAATGCTTGATCTGAGGCGGGAAGAGTGAGTGGAGTTCATGGCCAAGGCCTGGGGGGTGGGGGGGAGGGGAGGAGTGAGTCACCAAAAGGAAACTGCCAAGTCTCTATGGTGAGAAGAATGGGGTGAGAGAGACTGACAGATGCCGGAGGGTGCATCTGAAATAGGAAAAGGGGGAGATGGGGTGCAAGGGGAGACTAGAGAGAGGAAGAGGCAGCCATGTAAGAGTTTCAAGTCAATTAAGGAGCTTTGACTTTCTCCTACGGTCCATGGAAGTCATTAAAGAATTGAAAACAGGCATATGACCTGGTCCAATTTTATTTCAAAGAAATCACTCTGGTTTTCAAAGGGGAGAATAAATGGAGGTGGGATGGGAGCAAAGGTGGGTCCTGGCTCACCTGTCGGAGCCCATAGCAATGGTGTGGGGGTGGCATAGCTGGGGCCAAGGACATGGAGAGAAGTGAACTGACCGGGGAGAATGTTAGGAGTGGAGATCACAGAGCTTGGTCATGGGTTGGCTGTGGAAAGACAAGGGGAGCGAAGGTGATGCCAGGACTTCTGGCTTCTTTCACCCAGACAGTGATGGTGCTGCCCATGGGCCTGGTGGATCCTGGGGAGGGTCGGAATCGAGAAGGGTGATCTTCAGTTTAGTTTTTGAACATATTAAGTTACAGGTGCCTTCAAGCTACCCCTCAAAAGGATGTAGAGGTCTTGAGTTTGTCATTTGTCATTCTTTTGGGCTGTCCCCATCTGAACCTCCTTCTCATGTTTGGAAAACCCTTCCTCTTAGGAGGCAAAGCCCGCCTCCCACTAAAGAAGCTAAAAAGACCAGCTTTGGGGATGACCTATAACAGTTTAGATCTAGGGCCCTGTCTCCCAGGGTGTCTCCTTGGGCTTGACCTTGAATTAGCACCTCTGCCACACCAGGACAAGACTTTCCCCATTTTATAGCCAATTAAACCAAGACACAGGGTCCAAAAGAGAGGTTGTGTGTTGTTTGCTGAGGAGAATGAACTCGGGGGAGGAGTCAGGGACTGGCTGTGCCACAAGCTGGCCATGTGGCTGTGGAGTTGCCCTCCCACACCCGCGTTTGCCACCCCTACACGAGGTCGTGGGCCTCAGGGATGTCCAAGGCTTTTCCTGCCCCTAGCAGTCCCTGATGTGTCCTTGCCCTTCACAGCTCAAGGACAACCACCCAGAGCAATTACCTGATTCATTCAGACAGAGGAGTTCTCTTGCTGGGAGGAGAAAGCCGATTTTATTTTCTGGCTCTGAATAACCGAGATTGTTCATCCCCGAAGCTGTAGCTATGCCGCCCAAATGAGCAAAGAGTTGGGCGGGGGCGGGAGGCGGGGGAGCAAGCTCATCAGCAGATTTAAAACAAAGTTCCTTTTTTTTCTCATTAAACAATAGGATTTTTTTTTTTAAATCTATATTTTCCCTCCGTGTGAACTTGGTTTCATTTTGCTTACCTACACCAATGCAATAAAACAGTCCCAGGGGAGGCACCATTACTGATAATTGAGACAAAACAGAAGCAATCCTGGGCCCTGAGAGGTTTTGCCTGCATAATAGGTCAGCCCCGTCCGATGGAGCATTCTGCAATGATGGAAAGACTCTGTCCTGAGCTGTAATTTACTAGCTACTGGCCACATGCGGGGCTGAGCATTCGAAATGTGGGCCGAGCAACTAAAGAACGGGGCTTAACATTTTAACGTACACACATGTACATTTCAGTAGCCACATGTGGCCAGTGGCTACTGTGCTGGTCAGGGCGGAAGACACTGGCAGGCAAAGGGAGAGCTACAAGTGAACCTGCGTTCCCCGAGGCTCACCCTTTGGGGCTTGCTGTGGGCCACCGAGACAGGGGCCATCTCCGCTCTTTCCCCGAGCTGTGTGTGGGTTTATTAATTGTCTACATGATTGCTTTTGTGAAGGGCCTACCTCGCCGAACCCAGAATTAGGAGCTCTGAATTTGAAGGCATTTATTAGGCTTAAATTTATGTGGTGTGAAATCTGTTAGATCATTTGCTCATCGGTAGGTTGTCGAGAAAAAAGGCCCATCTACAAAGGGTTTTCAGGGTGAAGGTCACCGGTGTAATCAGAAACATACCACGCCTGGCCTCCAGCAAAAGATGGTGTGCTTTCAAGTAAATGTGGAGTTTGCGAAGTGGCCTTTTGAAGACCTTACCATAGGTAACATTTCCTCTCTTATTAAAAAAAAAGAAAAGGAAAAAAAAAGTGCAATTATTTTTCACTGTTGTAAGACTTCACGGCAAGGTAGAAGCCCCCAGTGGTTCCTGTTGGGAAACATAAAGTGGGCCCCAGCCGGTGTGGCTCAGTGGATAGAGCGTCCGCCTGCAGACAGAAGGGTCCCATGTTCAATTCCTCATCAGGGCACGGGCCTGGGTTGCGAGCTCGATCCCCAGTAGGGGGCATGCAGGAGGCAGCCGATCAATGATTCTCTCTCATCATTGATGTCTCTCTCTCTCTCTCCCTCTTCTTTCCTCTCTGAAATCAATAAACATATATTTCAAAAAAGAAAGAAGGAAAGAAAAACGTGGTGGGATGGCCATGCTGGAATGAAACCTTCCAAGTGACTAGGGAGGCGATGAGAAGGTTTGATTAAAATGTGGTCACCTTGAGCAAGGAGACTGGCCAGCCGACCCCAGCGGTCAAAGGCACGGCTGGCGTTCACTGCAGGTTACCAAGAATCCATCCAACTCCTTCCTTCAACAAAGACCCGCCACGGCCACGTGCAGGCTGGGAGCAAGGTTCCGGGGAAACACAGCTGAAGCAGGGGCAGCTCTGGCTCTGGCCCTCACAGCCCAAGGACGGGGCCCCGTGTGCCCAGCACCCGTCGGTGAGCATTGCCTCCCAAACGCCTGACCCTAAGCATCACCAGGGGTGCATTCTGAAATGCTGCCTTCCAGTCTCTTCTCCCCAAATATTCTGACCCCAGGGTCTGCGGTAGGGCCTGAGGATACATATTTCCATTCAGTTCGGGAGACTTAGCATAGCGCACACACCATCGGTCTGCCCATAGCTCTTCCTCATGACCCTGTCACTCCCACAGGGACAAGGAGCCATCAGCGGCCCTCTGCCGCCCCTTACCGCATCCTGAGTCCAGCTGGGCCTACCCCCTACATAGCCCTCGCATCGGCCTTGGCCACCTGCCACCCGGACCGCGGCAACCGCCCTGACCGCTCCCCCGGGCCCTGTTCTGCCCTCTGCGTTGGCTCTCTGCAGCACGCGGCAGGAGCTTTCTGGGATGTGGAGTTGAAGGTGTGTCTCCCTGTCTGAGAACCATGTCTGCCTTGGCCTCCGGGGACCGGGACCTGCTTCCTCTCCACTCCTTTCCAGGGCCCTGGTTTTGGGGGTGACTGTTACTGTTTCACCTTCTGGGCTCACCCCCGTGTCTCCATGGAGCCTGTCCAGCCCCTGCCAGGTGGTAACATTCGTCCGCAGCCTCTGGCCGGAAAGAGAGGGAAGCGGGATTGGGGTTGGGAGCAGCCAAAGGTCCCCCGGCGGCCAGGGCATGGGGCACGCGGGGCATCGTGCGGGCACAGAGGGACACGAGCGGGAATGAAGGGCATGAGGTCAGGCTGCGAGGGGGTTCTTATGTAGGAATGGGGTGAAGCGAATAAGAGGAACTTCACGTTGAGGGGGGCACCGACAGCCCGGGGTGGGGAGGGCTGTTGCTATGTTTATTTGCTTTTTACTTCTGATTTTGGAAAATGTCAGAAACGTTTCAGAGCAGAGAAAGCAGCAGGACGACTCCTCATAAGTGCTTAGGAATTCCTGGCTTCGGAAACATGCCATTCATTTACAGGGGGACCAGGGAGTGTGCCAATGATCCCGACCGGTGCCCCGGCCCCTCTGCCCTCCCTCCCGGGGCCTCTGCCTGACGCAGGAAATTGCCGTCCAAGGGAAAAGGGAGCCACACCCCTCACACTGGTGTGGGGACCACTGTCTGCCC
Organism: Corynorhinus townsendii; assembly: GCA_026230045.1. Taxonomy (NCBI): domain Eukaryota; kingdom Metazoa; phylum Chordata; class Mammalia; order Chiroptera; family Vespertilionidae; genus Corynorhinus; species Corynorhinus townsendii. Next base: position 165,540,852 of record JAPDVU010000007.1, read on the forward strand.
TGCAGGCTCCCAGCCAAGATGGCAAGGCCGACCGGGCACACTCTCCCTCTGCCTGATCATGGAACGGAAGTGCTAGCAGAGACAGGAGCTGGGAGCCCCCGATGGCGGCAGCCCAGTGGGGTTGAAGGATGGCTCGTACTGGAGACAGGGGAGGGCCAGGCTTACAGTCAGGCCCTGGGGTGACCGATCAAGGCACCTGCAGGCCACAGGCAGCCACACGGGGCCCCCACGAGGGACAGTGACGTGCTTGGAGGGCCTTGGGAAGAGCAGGGTGGCAGAGTGGGGGGCGCAGTCCTGGTGCCAGGAGCCCAGGAAGGGAGTTTTCAGGCCAGTGCCCAGGAGACGCGATGCCACGTAAGCCAGCGCCATGGCCGGGCAGGCGGGAGGCGTGCTCACAGGAGAGGCACCCCTGGGCCTTCCTTGGCGACCAGGGGGCAGGGGAGCCAGCCCCACGCCTGCCAGCACCTCGGAGGCAGGCCCCGCCCTCCGGAGCCATTAATGCTAACCACCTGGCACCTGCCATTTGGTGGCCTGACACTGGCCAGGCCTCCTCGGGCACCTTTCATGTGACATTCCTCCCTCCTCGGCTTTCACGGGACGAGGGGTTACTGCTTGTGGCGCTGGGAGATGAGAAGCAGGCCCCGGGGGTGGGAAGGGGTCTGTCTGCTGGGGACCCCCGCTTCCCCGGGGCAGGGGCCACTGCTCCGGTTCCCACAGAGCTCAGAGCTGTGGAGTCCGGGCAGGAGGTGTGAAGGCCAGGGAGGGGTCCTCTGTGCTGTCACCACGAGGCAGCAGCCAGGAGAGGGCTGCGACTCTGGACAGCACCCGTGCTTTCCTGGGGGACCCAGGACAGGCGCCCTCACTTTCCCGGGGGGCCCAGGGCAGGCACCCTCACTTTCCCGGGGGGCCCAGGGCAGGCTCAAAGGCTTTCCCGGGGGGCCCAGGGCAGGCACCCTCACTTTCCCGGGGGGCCCAGGGCAGGCACACAGGCTTGCCCCTTTCCCGGGCCACCTCCATACTTGCAGCGCGTGTTTGCATCACTGCCCACGCTGTTCCCGTAGGGGGCGCGCTGCACAGACGTTTATTAACCATTTAGGCATGAACCTCTTGAGCCAATGTAACCCGTGAAGCAGGAGAGAAGAGGGAATGGGGGGTCAGGAGAGCCAGGTTCAAGTCCGGGGCTGACGCATCCAGCCACGCGGTCTCGGCTTCATCCTGGAACCTCTGAATGCCTCCAGGGGCAGAGGCCAGCAGCCCATCCCGCGGGGTGAGGTTTAGAGGAGGTGATGGGTGCAAACCTCTCGGGGAGGCCTGCGCGAGCAAGGGCCTAGCATCTTCGACGTGCCGACCGCCATCAGGGTTTGGGTTAGAGGATCCCAGCTCCACCTCCCATCCCGTATCCCATGTGGAAGAGCTGCCCGGGGTGATGCGTGGACCTGCCTCACGTGGCACAGCCAGGAAGGGGCAGCAGGTTGGATCGGGGTTCACTGCTCCCCACCCTTTCACGGCGATTGTGTGCCAATGACCCTGGGGACCCCGACCCAAGGCTGAGGCCTAAACCAGGAGCTGAGGCCCGTGAGGGCGGGGCCTGGGGGCCTGGGGCGAGCGAGGCAGCCCCTCCGGCCAGCAGGGCGGGCAGCACGGGGTGTCGGGTGTCTGGGAATCTGCGCTCACCGCTCATTTGGAACTGGTTCTCTTTCAGGGTGATTTGCGCACCCTCAGTTCTCACCGCGGGGCTGTTTGATCTCCAGCCCAGGGCCGGGAGTCTGCGTGGGCCACCCGCCCCCACCGCACCGGCCTCCCATGACCACAGCGCCTGTCGCCAGGCAGGGCCGTGGGCAGCCAGAGGGCAGAGCGGGCGGGGAGGCGCCCTGCTGTGTGACTTCCAGGAGGCAAAGCAGCGTGGGGGGGGGGGGGGGAAGGACCACCCTCCTGGCCGAGATGCCACGTCCGGCCCCCAGGCTCCAGCTGCCCGGGGTGAGGGGGCATTGCTGTAACTTCCCCCAGCCTGTTCCTTATTGATAAAGTGGAGGTGGTGTGGCCTACTTGGAAGAGATTTGGGGGCAGAAAAAGGCTAATAATGAGTTCAGAGTCCCTGGCCAGCGTGGCTCAGCTGGCTGAGCATCGTCCCATGCACCAAGAGGTCGTGAGTTCGGTTCCCACTCAGCCCACCAGCTGTCTCCGGAGGAGGTGAGGACCCTGCTTCCTTCCACACCAGCCAGACCCAATGTAGACCATTGCGTCCGTCCGTCCACCCGGGGCTTCACCTCCTACCATTTTGAACCTACTCAGAGGACAGGGACCGGAATGACGTCATGTTAAAGGGACAGGTGGCTCCCTGGTCGGGAGAAGGGAAGCCCAGCGGGTGTGTTTCTGAAGGCCTCGGTGGCTGGGGAGAGACCGCTCTGGTCTTGGGGCGGGGCGGTGAGAGCAGGGGAGGGCAGGGCAGGAATCCGTATTTCAACACCGAGTCAGATTCGGTCTAGCGGGGGAACCGTGGCCTCGCTCAGAGGGAGCTTCCCGTCCCTGGAAGCATGCACCTGAGCTGAGCAAGCGCCCCCTGGGACGCGGGAGGATGAGTGCCTGGGGCGAGGGGGGTCCTTCTCTCTTCTCTGCACCTGTGAGCTGAGAGTCCGTGGTCCTATGACTTCTTCCAGTGCGAGCCGTGGCGGACCAGGCGAGACGCGCTTGTCTGGATGCAGACAGGCCCCGGCCGCCCGAGTCTCCCTGGCCACCATATGGGCTGCGCAGTTCGAGTCCAAGGCGCCGAGCCGCGGTCCACGGCAGCGGTGATGTCACCGTGGAAACACGAGCATCCCGGCCCCGCCTTTCCAGGTCACGGAGCTGTCCTGCAGCAGGAAGAGGCATTTCCTGGCCCTGATCTTCCCTCAGGGGTCCCCGGCCGGGTATCCTGTTTCTGGTGCTGCAGGGCATCCTGTGGGGGCCCCTGGGGTGCTGGAGCCTGGCAGGAGGTGGGTCGGGCAGAGCCCTCGCTGCCGGCCCTGGACACCGCGGCGCTCGGATCAGCTGTGGGATCGGGCGGGAGCCCAGGCCACCGAGGACAACCTGAGAAGTGCCGCCCAGGGGCCCAGAGAAGACCTCTGCCGTCCATCCTGTCACTGACCTCAGTCCTCCTGGCTAATTCTCTAATAAACCCCTTTTCCAGAATGCTCCCAGCTGCCCTGAGGCGTACAGGGCCGCGGTTTCTAATACATTCAGAATGGGCAGCCGTCCGCACGGCTCATTTCAGAACATTTCCGTCATGGCCGTTCATCCTTCTTTGTTTTTTAAAACTTTCATGTTAGGCTGAGAACTTTTTCTTTAACTATTTTAACCATTTTTTAAATTTATTTTAGAATAATTTGTATTGATTTCAGAGAGGAAGGGAGAGGGAGAGAGAGAAACATCAATGAGAGAGGATTGTTGATCGGCTGCCTCCTGCATGCCCCTTACTGGGGATCAAGCCTGAAACCCAGGTGTGTGCCCCTGACCAGGAATGGAACCATGGCCTTCTGGTTCATAGGTCAAGGCTCAACCACTGAACCACACCGGCCGGGCTATTTGAACCATTTGTAAGTGTCCAAGTCAGTGGTATTCAAGTCCATTCGCCATGGTGTGCCGCCATCACCACCGTCCAGCTCGAGGTCATCACCATCCCACTCACTGAGCACAGTAGTTTGTGTCATTCCAGTTCTAAAATGGAATTTTTAGATCTATGTCCACGTTGTGAACAGTGCAGGCGTGTCCTCTATTCTAGTGACATAACCGCAGGCGACACAGATCCAGGGAAGAGGACAAAATGCAAGTGCCAGTTCATCTCTTTCTCTGGAAATAAAAAAAAAAAAAAGATATTGCTGTGCCGATGTGACGGTGTGAAAATGAGAGGGTGCCAATTTTGAAGTCGGAATCAAAGTGTGTGTTTCCTTATGTGTGATGTGGCCCCTTCCCCCAGCAGCAGTGGGGGCCTGGGGGGCCCAGCCTCACTCCTCCACGTCCTCCTGCCTGGGGGTCGAGGGGTCAAAAGGCCAGAGAATGGGGAGACTTTTCTCCTCGGGCCCTGGACATGAATGCGCAGCGCCCATCGCTAGCAGATCTTCCCAGCTCACATTCCCCGGGGCCGGCGAGGCAGAAAATGCCCGGGAACAAAGCTCCGGCCCTAAAAAGACCTCCCTCCCTTTCAGTGTAGGGTCAATTCCACATGGTGGCTTCCGGAAGAGTCACCCTAACTTAAGAAAAGAGAAAAGGGAGGGGGAGTCCAGGAGCCAGGGAAAGGACACCCATGAGTGTGCACCACCCCCCCCCCCCCCGCCCCACACACACACACACACGCAGCCTCCATGGGAAGCAGCTCAGAGTTCCCCACGCGCCTCCTAGGAGGCGAGGTGGGTGCCGGACACCCCTGACCCCAGGAGTCCGAGAAATAGATGCATTGCTCCACCTTCTGTGAGTCCTTGGACAAATCTAGGGGCCTTGTCTAGTCCTCCAGATAAATGAGTGCATGGCCGGCACCCACCCTGCCTTCCTCCATCTGGGTTGTCTGGCCAGGATGCGGTCCCATTTGGGGGACACTGTGCCTCCTCCCCTGTCCCCGGAGCAGGCGGCCTTGTCACCGCAGCCTGAGCACGTGGTAGGGTTCTGGCATATAATCCACCGAGTACCACCTTCTCCCCCCGCCTTTCAGGACACACCAACACGCACTTGGGCCCGGCCGGTGCGGCTCAGTGGTTGAGTGTCGTCCTAGGAACCAGAAGGTCATGGTTCGATTCTTGGTCAGGGCACATGCCCGGGTTGTGCCCTCAATCCCCAGTGGGGGTGTGCAGAGGCAGCCGATCAATGCTTCTCTCTCATCATTGATCTTTCTCTCTCTCCTTCTCCCTTCCTCTCTGAAATCAACAAAAAGGTATTTAAAAAGCAAAACAAACCCCATGCACTTGGTTGGGTTCATTAAAGTCAACAGTCTTTACATGTCACCCCTTATAAAATGTCAGAAAGCGAGGACTCCCCATGGAGCCCGGCCTGGCTCGGCTGGAGTGCCATCCCTGAACCCTGGCTCCTAGCTTGCCCATCTGGGGACACGGTCCAGCATCGTGGGGTGTCTGGGACCAGCTGCTCCCTCAGAGCTAGGCCAGCCCCACGGTGAGTGTAACCAGGGGTACGCAATGCACACACCCCACCCAGGGGCCAGGTCAAGGTGACAGGGCTTCTCACTCCAGCCAGAACCCCCTCACCCCGGGCTCCAGGGTAACACACTCAGCCTTGGAGCCGGAGCTGCACACGGTTCATTTCTGGGCCAGATCCCTGAAGCTGACGGGTTTATTTTTAAGGACAAGCCGTTTGCTGTTTTCAGCGTTTCTCATCAGAAATAGTGCAATTCAGCCCGATCTGCATTGGAAGCGTAATTTATCATCTCGCACAGATGGCTGGCTGAGGGCGGGGAGAAGGTTTGCTTTTCATTGCGGTTCAGCAACCATTTCCCGGGCCCCTGCGTGTGCCGGGCACAGAGCACCGGGGACACACGGGCGAGGAAGGCAAACGCCTGGTCCCCACCTCGGCGCTGGCAACAGACAGTTCTAGCTCGGATGCTGGCTCCGCCACGTGCTATCGGAGCGCTGGGAAACCGCTCTCACGTCTTTCTAGCCGAGGTTTGTCAACTTCGCTCGTCTCTTCAAAAAGCCAACTTTGGGTTCCGTTCGTGTTCTCTACTTACTGCTTTTCTGTTTCACGGATGCCCACTCTGGTCTTTATTATTTCCTTTCTTCTGCTTTCTTTGGGTTCAGTTGACTCTCCAGTGCCTTACAGTGAAAGGTTACGTTATTGATTTGAGATCTCTCTTCCTTTTTACTAGTCACTCACTGCTATAACCCTCCCCCACGCCCCCAGCACTGCTTTACCTGGTCCTTAAGATTCCCTACGTGGTGTTCCGTTTTCATGCAACTCACAGTATTTCCCCACCTCCCCTTTGATGTCTTAGTGACTCGTTGGTTGTTGGGCAGTGCGTTGATTTCCACTTATTTGTGAGTTTCCCAGTCTTTTTGTTATTGATCTTTAATTTCACTCCATTGTGATAGAAGAATATACTGCACATGATTTTAATCTCTTCCGATGTATCGAGCCCTGTCTTAGGGCCTGGCCTCTTGGAGATCCCTTGCGCACCTGAGAAGGAGGTGTGTTCTGCTGGCGCTGGGTCCGTCCCAGAGGGGTCCGTTCACGTGCTGTCCGGGTCTCTGTCTCCTTGCTCATCTTGTCGAGTTGTTCTACCCACTGTCACCAGTGGGGCATCGAGCTTTCCAACCATTACTGCTGAATCGCTGCTTCCCCTCGTTGAACCTGTTTCCTTAGAGGAAGATTGCTATTCCTGCCCTGCACGGGCGTAGAGATAGAGGTGGCAACGCCTGGCGGTGTAGCCTGGCGCCCCCTGAGGCTGCCGCTGGGTGAGTCTCAGGGATGACGGGACAGAGTATGGGACAGTGGTGGTGAGGGCCTCCTCCTCAGGTAAACCGGAGGGCTCTTGGTTAAGCCGACACAGCGCCCGTCTGAGAAACATAAGCCCTTCTTAAAGCAAAGGCTAAGCTCCGAGCCCACCTACGTCTATGGCCTTATATTGAGGATATGCAGCTCTCCGGTGCAAAAAATAAAAACTAACTCACGAATCCTACCTTCTCGTCCTTATTTTGCTAGCTGATGTCTCAAACTTCTTTGTAGACGCTTCTTGTGATCATCCATCCATCCATCCATCCATCCATCCACCCATCTCTCTACTCTTCCTTCTTTCCTTCCTTCCTTGCTTCCTTCCAACTCAACCAACCTTTGCCAAACCACCTTCTCCAGGCCAGACCCCGCCAGGTACTGAGGATATCAAAATCAGACCTGTGGTAAAGGACCCACCTTATGTAGGAAGACACGAACGAACGTGTGAGCAGGTAACTACAACGCCAGGATGTAAACACCAGGAGAGAGAAAGGAGCAAAGGGCTTGGAGGGCGCAGAGGGGAAGTGTGACCTGCCTGGCGGGGAAAGAGAAGAGAAGCCTGAAGGCTTTCCCAGCAAATGCTAACAAAGCTGCAAAGCAGGGCTCACCAGGGGCTGGGGGTTCATAGCCCTCCCTGCCCCCGCCAAGCCTCTCAGGTAGGAGCCCCCCCCCACCCCCCACCGGGAAGAAAAGGAGGAAAACAAGAGGATGTTACACACAGTGAGTCATCCAGCCTCAAATAACCAGGAACTGCACCGCAGAAAGTGCTTGCCTTGGAGCGAGGCCAAGCCCAGTGCTGCAGAAATAGCCATGATGAATTCATAGATTTCTGTGCAAGTCTCGGTCCCCCATCGCACTGCAATCCCAGCCCTAGGAAATTGGAGCCTGAAGCCCCATATGTTCAAAATCATGTGCATATTTTGGTCAAGATTGTCTTGATGAAACTATATTTTCCCGTTGACAGCGGGCTGGTCTTCCTTCCGTCCTGTCCTGGTGAGACCACAGCAGACTGAGTCCTGCTCAGGGGGAAAAGCCCCGAGGGGCCTCTCTGCTTTGGGTCTCAGTCCTCTTTCCCAGTCGCACGGGAAATGAGCCGATCAGTAGTATCTGCTGTGCACCCACCAGGGGCACTGCAGGGAGAGAGGCACAGCCCAGCACCCTCCCCTGGGAGGACTCTGTTCCCCCGAAAACATAGGGGGAAACAGTCATGAAACAGAAAAACTCAAGCTCTGGGACCTGACAGAGTCAACCTGATGGATTGGATTTAACCTCACTGGGCCTTGGGATTCCTTATCTGAGAGAGAGACACACAGAGAGAGAGAGAGAGAGAGAGAGAGAGAGAGAGAGAGAGAGAGAGAGAGAGAGAGAGAGAATTGGCTCTTACGTGACACTGAATATAAAGTACCTGGGTCATGGTTGGTATTTCAAAGTGCGGTGTCTTCTTGCCCCATGAAGGGGGTAGAACTCAGGTCCCTAAGGAGGCGTGGAGTCCTGACCGGCGAGGGGCAGGTGGGTAGGCCTTCCGGCAGCAAGAACTCACAGGCCGCAGTGGAAAAGCGCCTGCATTCAAATTCTGCTCCACTGCTTTCTCGCCAGGTAATTCTAAGCAATTCACGAGCCACCCGGTGCCTCCGTCTTCTCATCTGTGAAATGGAGACAGGAATAGAACCTGTCTTCGGGGGTTGCTCTGAGGATGGGGGTAAGATGAGTAACCACTTAGGAAACCAGGTACAGAGTGAAGGGGCCATCTGTGTTAGCTGTTGCTGCTGTGGATGGAGGGAGGGAGCTCACGTTCAGTATGAACGGAGCAACAAAGGAAGTGAGAGCGGGAGGAAGGCTGGGCCCAGTGTTAGAGGGCCGCCAGTGCCCCCATTGGCCTGGACCTCAGGCACTAAAGGTCCAGTGCGGGTTCTTGAATGGGGGCTGACATGGATTAATTATACATGGAAAAAGGCGGGAGCGAATGAGTTTCTGCTGCAGCCATAAATTGCACCAGAAGAGGCCGTTCCCGAGCCGTCCGTCAGCCTCCTCCTGCTTCCACCCCCAGGCGGCATCCTCTGGAGGAAAGGAGAAGGCTCAGGACAGACCATGCACCTGGCCACGTGTCCGGTGGTTATCGCTTAATTTCCAGGCTCACGGAGTGGCTCGGTCAGCAGGGCGACGGGTGGGAGGTGTTCGGACATCATTTCACCAGCAGCCACGAGCGACTTTGGAAAGTGGCCAGGCTCACGGTCCGGGCGGACTGTGTGAGCTCACGCCCCGGGCGGACTGTGTGAGCTCACGCCCATCCATACCCCCCGCAGGGAGCAAAGGCAGTCGGAATCCTCCCGCAGACCCCACCATGCTCGCCAAGGCCCTGCACAGGGCCTGGGGGCCACGGGGAAGTGGTGGGAAGGTGAGTGGGTGATACCCGCCTCCCTTCATGCCCATCTGGGCTTCTAGACACAGGCAGAGTCAAGGGCATGCCGGAGAAGAAAGCATTCCACATTCTGAAGATGCTAACAAGAGTGCCAATGAGCATACACGCAACTTAGACACGCGTGGAAGTTCCTCGTACAGAGAATTCCCCAGGGCTGGGCCCACGAGAGCACGGGTGCCACGGCCCTCGAAGAGCCTTGTGGCAGGAGAAGCCACGGGAGCACAAGCTGCGTGGGGCCAATTTTGAGGGGGAAACAACCCTACTGCACATTTCTTGGCCTGCGGGATCCAGAGAAAGAGACCCTAGACTCTGACAGATGGAATGGGAAAAATCCCTTTGAGTCTGTGATTTGCTTAGCAGAGAAAAAGGAAGTCAGGTAATCCTTAAGTGACCCCAAGTGGTAAAAATACTCCAGCACGAAGGGTGTCGCTGCGGGTGTTCAGTGTGACGTGAGCGCCCCCTGGTGACCTTGCTGCGAGATGATAAACCACGGGCCCACAGGTAGGCTCTGCCGCGTGTCATTTCACAGGTAACCGTTCTCTCGGCGCTGGGTTGCGAGCGATCGGTGGGAAAATGACTAATCATTTATGGACAGAGGATATGATAGCGTCGGTCACTGTAACCGACAGAACTAACACGAATATTTTAAGGGAACAATTATTTCATGCGATGGGTATAATCCAATTATCTCCAAATTGCTAGCTGTTAAAAGTCAAACAAAACACCCCAAACTTCCAGCCTCTGTGACTGCAGGTTCGCCAGTTCTCTCCCCAAATGTCTAAGAATTCTTAGACGTGCCCGCTAAACCTGAGTGCCACTAAGCCTGTCACCATTCTAAGCTTTGGTTCGGACGACGGCTCCAGAGTTTCCTTGTCCCCTCCTGCCACGAGGTAACAATTCCCCACAGGACAGGGTCCCCACCAATTCCCACACCTTCTCACAACCCTGTGTTCAAACACACACACCGCCCTCCCTTCAACGCGCAAGTTGTACATACCTAGTGGCTAACACTACGTAGCGAACATTTGAGGATTTCAAGGGGATCGGTGTGGACAAGGAAAGCTCATTGTCAGACAGTGTGGCTCCCACCCTGAGCTCACCCCATCCTTGCTGGCCCTCTCTCCGCCTCCACCCTCCATCCTGGCAAGTCCTAATCGGATCAGGATTTCCCCCCAGGCTAGATTCTCTTCCAAGACCCTGACCCCAAACCGGAAAGCCCTTGACCTGCCATCGTTGCCCGGCAGGGACACCATCTCTGGCTGCTTCTCCAAAGTCCTACGTTAGCAGCAGCAAATATTTGTCCTTCGATGGGGATTTAATTGAAGCTAACAGCCAACGAGAGTCCTTTCTGGTGAACAGGGTGAGCTAGCTACCAAGCTGGAGAATAAGATTTAAGGTGAAGCAGTGGATGGAGCCAGTAATTTCCTATAAAGGGAATAGAGATGTTTTATATAAACACCAAGTGACAATGTCTACAATAAAAGGCCAACCGGGTTTTAAAAACTGGAAGCATCCTTAAAAGATTGGTCTGCATGCCCAAAGTGACTATCGGGAGGAAACTACATTCATTTCTTTCTTTTAAAAAATAATCTTCCTCGTTTCTCAAAAATGATAGATGGTGCTATTGGTTCCATCCGTTTTTCTCTGTGATAACCTCTACTGCACAGTCTGAGAGCGAGGCCTCCAGCTTGAACCCACGCTGTATTTAGCTTCAGGACACGAATTCACTTGGGCATTTGCAGGGGACCCACAATGCTTTGCAACAGGAACAAGAAGCATCTCGAGTCAGGCTCAGTTTAAAGCAGCAGCTCTCAACCTGGCAATCTATTAGCTTCTCGGGGCAGCCAGGCCCAGCCCGATGCTGAAGTCTGAATCCCTGGAGGCGAGGTACAGGCACTGGCATTTTCTTTTAAAGCTTCCTAGGTGGGCCCTAACTGATTTGGCTCAGTGGCTAGAGCATCAGCCTGCAGACTGAAGGGTCCCAAGTTCAATTCTGGTCAAGGGCATGTACTTCGGTTGCAGGCTCAATCCCCAGCCCTGGTTGGGGCACATGCAGGAGGCAACCAATCGATGCATCGCTCTCACATCCATGTTTCCCTCTCTGTCTCTCCCCGTCTCTTCCACTCTCTAGAAATCAGTGGGAAAATACCCTCAGGTGAGGATTACAAAAACAAAAGCTCCCAAGGTGAACCCACAGCGAGATCACTAAGGAAGGAGCTGAGATGCTCCCTGTTGGCCGAGAGGCAGTGGGCCATTCCAGGAAGGCAGGTGATTCTAGCAGCATCTGTCTCTTACTCTTTTGCATTGTCTTGCCTGGGTGTTAGGGGAAAAGGCTGCAGCGAGAGTTCAAGTTCTAAGAACCATTTATCTGTAACAGTGGGTCTTGGGTTCAAGGGTCCATCTGCACCTCCATCGTCTGAGGAATCTGTCAAAATGCAGGTTCCTGGGTCCTGCCTTAGAACTAACAATCTGTGTGTGATTAGACGAGCCGGAAGTCACTAACAATTGGCAGGATGGGATCCAAGCCCATCTGACTCTGGTTCTTCCAATTTCCCTCAACTTCTGACCAGTAAGACTGAAACCTCTGTCAGGAAAAAACCAGTTCTGGATGGCTTTAAATGAGAGGTAATTATTTAAAGCAGCAGAATAGAGAACAGCCAAAATTCCCCTTGCCCTCCTCCCTCCAAAGGAATCCTCAATCAATTACTTTGGAGCAGCAAAATACCCTCCCTTTCCTTCCTGTTCCACTACATTCTTTCCCTCCTGACAAATATGCCTTTTCCCCCAAATAAGGTCACTTGGAAAAAAAGTCCCTGCTAGTACACTGGAAATTGTCAGAACCTATAGGGGAAGGATAAATTACCTTATAGGGGGACCTACCCCAGACCTCATTTTATTGTTATCTACACACTTTTCATATCTCATTCAAACTGCAGTAAAATGTGTTTTAAGTCAGAAGAATAAGGTAAACTGTGTCTAAATGGTGTTTGCCCATTTAGAACTGATTGAGAATGAACTTAAAAAAAACCTGGCTGTTTTTAGTCGTTGCCAAACGCACTTCCACCTTCAAGAAACATTACTTACAAGTCTGGGTGTGTGCGCCGTGTGATGCTGGCGGGCGGGGGTGCGGACCAGGAAAGGAGCCGTGAGTGAGAACGCTGCATCGAGACGTCAGACCATGTCTCTTTGGCAGCGCCATTCACACAGCGGGTGGGGAGACACACGGAAACCAGCTGTAAATGCACACGAGTAGGATTTCCGTGGGGAAAAGAAATGGTAGCGTGGATCCCACATTGCCAGTGTGAATGTCAACCAGCGCAACGACGCGACCTGGTGGTGACCCTGAGAAACGTCCGTTGGGTTCCTTCGCTTTAACTCAACCCAGGAATTAAGGTCGTAGAAAGAAACAATCGGAAACGCAGATCGAAATGAAGACACGCAGAGGCGAAGGGCCTGGCCTCGGCATCCTGCCAGAAAGGGGAGCACCAGGGCCGGATTTGCGCCCGGCCAGGCATTCCGAGTCTCCAGTGCTCCCCGCCCCCCCAGAGCTCGCAAGCAGTGAGTGTGGAGGGTCCATCACCACAGCACGTCCCGCGGATCATGCAGCCACTGGCGCCTTTGCAATGAGAACGGTACTTCCGCTGCATGAAGATAGCAAACTGCACACACAGGAGGGTCTACCCTGTACAGCCCAACAGCTTACAGAACACACAAATGAACCACACTGCCAGCAGGGACGGTGTGGGAAGGGGTGGGGATTGCGCTAATCCGAAGTTTATCGCGGGAACATATGCTGGGATGAGGTGCAGGAAGGTTCTGGCACTCACAGTTACCACCACCAGTTAGTCCTATGGAGCCCGTTCCGAGGGCAGACACCCCGGCGATGAGCACATCTCCACGCGACACCCGGTTTTCCCGGTTTTCCGTGGGCACTCAGGTGGGCCTGACCTCCTGAGGCTGAAAGTACCTTCCACGTTAGGAATACCAGGACTACAGAAACCCGAGTTAGAGACGCTCACTTAAGTTTACTAAAATTTAAAGAAACAAAAAATTCCCCAACACAAAACGATTTCAGTCACTAAGAAAGTCTAACTCCAGCCACTGAAGCCCGCGGGTGGCTTCGCAGAGAATGAGTGAGTGGAGGACGGGATGAGACTCAGGACGTCGGTGAAGGTGGGGCAAGCCTGGGCCTCTCTGGGCGCGAGGGGACGGACATGAGAGCTACACCACCGAGATCTGTGAGTAGTCATACAAGCTCTTACACTATAGAGTGGACAGAGCGGACACCGAGCCAGACACTAACACCCAAAGGGCAATTTTTAACATTTCTTGGACCTTCCAGGGCCTTAGTACACGGTATTAGCTAGAGTGACCTCAGCAAACAGAGGCTCAGGTAAGACCAAGTGACTGTGCTGGGCAGCCCAGAGGGTGCCTCTGCCCTGTGGCCCTGCCACTCGCTAGGTATGACACAGTTCCGTGGGAACCTGGCCCACGAGCACCCCGTGCGAGCTCCAGCGGAGGGAGAAGGGACGGGCAGGTGGGAGGGCGTGACCAGCGGTACACATCATTTTGGCTCATACCCCACCGACCAGAATCTGGGAAGCCAATCTCCAGCAAGGCAATCTATACTGAACCGACGAAAACCCAGGAGCTTCTATTGGTAAAAGGAATGGGGCCATCAGCATCACGCATGGCTCAGAGCACTTCTTAACCAGGACTGAGCCATGATTCACATCCTTAGCATGGATCCAGAGGCTGGAGGAATCAGCATCTGGACACGGGGACTAAGATAAAGGGAAGGATAATGATGAGAAGAGAGGGTCCGTCAGAAATCCAGGCAACCCCCTGCTGGCCTGTTACACAGAGCTTCCTCTACTGAGAACTCTGTTCCCTGGATAATCCCCGTTGATGGTATTTTGAAGAGAAAAACATGAATAAACCCACCGTCTCCCAGCTCTGTCCAGCATTCCTCTCTGGCCTACCCCTGGGCCCGGGAGACCAGAGAGGAAAAGCTGCCACCAGGACCCAGGGTCTGGTCCCAATTCGGCCAGCCGGACCCTGTGGATGTGAACCCCACCCGACTCGCTCCTGCACCTCAAAACAAAGCCGTGAGCAGACCGGGTCGACCTCTTCCAGCTCCAGTGCGGAACAGTCCGAGAGTCAGTCTTCCCTTTGCCGCCACGTCGATGAAATTCTCACTTCTAAAGCAGTGGCTGGTGTACGTGATGGCGGCCAGCTGTTGTCCCAGCTGTGCGATCGGCCGTGGTGTGGGAGGACCCCGCCAAGGACAGTGGTCCATATGTGGGTGAGAGAATCAAATTCTCCTCCTCCTGCCACATGCACCAGCACTCAGTACTGGGAAGTGAGTTCAATGGTAATGCGTTTCCCACTGTTTATATATTTAGTTTCACTCAAGATTGTGTTTGAAGAAATATTTCAGTGCTCAAACCATCGTACAAGAAATTGTAACTTGTGCTCTTAAGAAATCTCTAAGGTAAAAAAAGTTCCCCAAGAAACTCCTTTATAAACTAAGAGTCAAATGGCACAGAAGAGCAATTCAATTATATGTATTTCAATTTTTCCTTCTGGTGCTAGGCAAGAGGGTCTGAGGAAATGTATTCCAAAGGACTGTGTTCAAGTGTCAGGCCCAGAGGGACAGTAGAATCGTTTCATCTTTGTGAGCATAACCTTGAAAGGATCTTAACACGAAGGCAAACCTTCAAGGATACATCTTCACTGTCACCACCACCCACTCAGTTGTCAGTCCTTATAGAACCTTCCAGCTCCGAAAACACCCGGCTTCAGACTAGCCGAGCTGTCCTGCCTCGGGACCACCGGTCCTCTCTCACCTCCCACCTCTCCAGCTACGGACACACGTAGGCACCGTCACCATCGCAAGCCCAACTCCACTGAGGGCCGCTGCCTGGGGAGAAGCGCCTCCTCCATACTCATAGTGGCTCCACACAGGTCCTCTGCCAAGTTCACGTTCCCAAGAACTGCACTTCATAAAACCACAGCATTCTTGAAGAAGAAAAACTATCAAGTCACGTTAAAATAAGACACAGACCTTCATGAAAATAGAGTCATCACATTTATTACTTTCATTAGGCTGCCATTACATGAAGAATTCCTATGACTAATGTTCCATGTTTCTTGACATGCAAGAGTTAGCATTAATAGCTTAGGTTACTATAAATACTGCTGCCTGGGAGCAGTACAGCAGTTTTAGAGCTTTAAGACGACAGCCGCATTACTCAAGTCTCATTCGGTGTCAGAATCAGAAGGTTCTGAACAGCTGGTTAGGAAGGTAGCCAAGGTGCAGAAAAGACGTCTGCGCCTCCTTTTCAAGGGCGGCCAGCTCGTGAACTGTAGGTGCCAAAACATCCACATGGCCTTTATAGTTTCCACCTGCATCACACACAGAGCAGAGTAACGTAAATGGCCTGCCTGAAGCAACCTGTCGGCAAGACTTTGGCTCAACTGCATCAGTCTGAACGTTGCTTCTAGCAACAAAAATGTACTACCGGGCAAGTTACCGCCAAAACTCAGAGTTCTAAAATGTTAAATCATTACAGATCCATGATTCGGCCTCACTAACAGCTGTCCCAACACCCCCACTGGCCCTCCCCTGTCCTCGTCCTTGATTGGGGAAAGCACAAGGTTAGCCTGAATCTTAACAAAATTTCAGGAATGAGTGAAGGGCATTCCAGGCAAAGGGAAGGGTAGGCTGGTTACCACTGAACTAAGTCAAAGGTTTCTGATTCTTCACTCAAAATCACTACACTCGTTCCCTAAAAATTCTATAAATGTTCAACTACTCATATGGCATTAACACATCGAGAGAAGCAGCTACACTGCTTCTTCATTCACATACATCATACAATAAAAATGCCGTGGACAGGTATGGACAAGTGCTATGAGAATAACAAAGAGGGAGTAACCTGCTAAAAATATACACTTAACATCCTATATAATAAAAAGGGAATATGCAAATCAACCAATGGCAGAATGACCGGTCACTAGGACGTGCACTGACCACCAGGGGGCAGACACTCAACTCAGGAGCTGCCCCGGTGGTCAGTGCACTCCCATAGGGGGAGCGCTGCTCAGCCAGAAGCCCTGAGCCAGGCTCACGGCTGGCGAGCACAGCAGCAGTGGTGGGAGTTTCTCCTGCCTCCACAGAAGCACTAAGGATGTCCGGCAGCGCTAAGCTGTCAGTTGGACATCTCCCGAAAGCTCCAAGATTGCGAGATGGTGCAGGCTGGGTTGAGGGACCACCCCCCCCCAGCCCCAAGTGCATGAATTTCATGCACCGGGCCTCTAGTTATGAAATAAAAGTACTTGCTTCTTAAACTGATGCTCAGAGAGGAAACATTCTAATTTAAAATAGATTTAAAAGTAATTCAAAGCTTACCACCAGCTGCTCTTTTTTGTCCATAGGTAACTTTGCCATCAAATTCATCCACAGGTACCTTTATATCTGGCTCAACCTGAGAAATGGTACAGTTCAGGTGTTCTTCTACCTCAGAGAGCAACTAAGAGAGGGAGAGAAAATTCCATTTTGACAAGAGTTGCATTTTAGTAGCATTAAATAAAAGCAGGAAGCTGTACAACACTTAGTATAAATGGACGACAGATTTCTGAAGAGATGGACTCTCAGTTACAATTTATAAACTACAGCTAACATCATCCTCAATTACTCAATACTCTTCCTCCTGAGTGACAACAGGTAAGTGCTGATATGACTTTTGCAAACAAATGCAGTCTATTTTCCAGCTGTAATGAGCTTTTGGCATCTTACCTGCATCTCATTGTACCATATGGTGCAGCCACCGTCCTCCTTGAGCCTGGTGTTGTAACACCCCTTCCCACGGCTGCTACACACGTGGTACCAGACCTAAAGAGGGGGAGGGAACATGCGTGGAGACGGAACACGCTCGAGTGCTCTATCGCCACCCTGTTTCTAGTATCATCTGTCCTCGCGGCAGACTGCAGGTGCGGCTGCTACCGCCAGCACTCAGTAGCTCTCCTCTAACCAGGTCTCCCGAAAGAACTCTTGAAAATAATCCAACGGTTTTCCCAAAATGGATGTCAGTTATAGAAAGCAACTCTCACATAGAAACCAGGATGAAAAAGTACATATTGGAGAATGCTATATTACCAAGATGAGCATAAAAAATAAGTTCAAACCTCTTTCCTAAGAAAATAAAGCAAAAAGCAAAATGACAACTGGTTTGGGCAATGAATATATGGGGATTCTTTATTCTTGCAACTTTTCTTAAAATTTGAAATTATATCAGAATAGTAGGTTACACTCTCCCCCCTCCCCCCATAAAAAGTCTTCTATGGCACCATGCCAGAGTTTTGGTGAAATACATTTTGGTGAAAACAATTATTTTAAAGCTATTAGGACAAATAACATTTTGCATTTTTCCCTTCCAAACTTCATCCTATTTATCCATTTAGTGAACGCTGACCAAAAAAAAAAAAGGCTATAAAGAGGTCACTTGTATTCCCTGTGCAACCAAATTCAATGAAAATGGGAAAATCGCACTGCTTTTCTTCCCAACATCTAAAACAAATGGAGCAACATAAACAGTGAATGTGATACAGCGCTGAGGATTACCTTCTCTTTTTCTGTTGCCACCAGGGAAATGGCCAGGCCCATCCTGAAAGAGGTGAACAGTCTCATTAGACCCCGCCCCCCAGCACAGAGGCTCCGAGAGGAGGAAAGGGCCGCAGTACCTCTCAGCTCTGCCGACCCGGCCGATCCGGTGGACATAGTTCTGCTTCTCGTCGGGCAGGGTGACGTTGATGACTGTAAATGAAATCGGTCATTACCAACTGCCATGAATTTCTAAATATTTTGAAAATATTAGCTGACTACTTTAAATTCCACAAAATTCCATCTGCAGGTATAAAAAGTGTCTTTTTACCATAAGGAACACCATGGATATCAATTCCTCTGGCAGCTACATCTGTGCAAATCAAGAATCTTACGTCTCCTTTCTACAGAGAACAAAGAGGACAGAAAGGCATTTATCAGCACATATACAAAAAAATAAACACAACACTATCTTTCCACTAACTGAGAACTCTAGTAACTACTGTGTTACTTTCAGATTAGAGACCCAGATAATCTTAATTCTCTGGACCACCTCTTGAATTTTTAAGTATGGTTCACTATGACATTTAAGGTGAGTAAATCCATGACTAGATTAATTTTGCTTTGCTTTTCTCTTACATCAAAGATATTAAACCTTTGCTAAAATTTGGCTTTATCTTCAGAAATCCTGATAGGTAATTCAAGAGAAAAATAGAACTATAAAAACAGAAGCATTATTTTTATCCTTCCATTGAAATTCAGAATACTAGAGATTTTACCTCAATGCTTGTGAGGAAAAAATGCTAACGCGAAGGGGCAGAGAGTGCCCCCTGGTGCTCACTAAGGAAATACACATCAGCCTGGGATGGGGTCTGGCCAGAGGCACAGCACAGTTAGAGCTCTGGGCACACTGGGTTTTGGTCCAGTAGAATGCCCAGATACAGAAGGGCGGCCCCCTGAGGAAACCAGGCCATGCCGTATATTTTGCCATCCACATCAACCCAGAGCATGGGAACATAATCCAAAGTTCCCTCGCTCAGCACTCCCACCTTTTCCATGGTGCGCCTGAGAGAATGCATTAAGCACTGAAATGAACACACTGTGATAAACCGTAAGGGTTCTTGTGGGTGCAGGCTACTGACCTTGGGTCTTAAAGGGCTCAAGCCCCACCCACCTCATAACCTATTCATGTGCTGTAGCTGGGATGGTCTGCCCCAAACAATTAAAACTATATTTAATTCTGCAAAACCCTATTTTCACACCTGTCTGAAAATAATCTACATGTTAAGTTTTCTATGGGCATCACTGTAAGCTTTTTTAAAGGCTCACACACATTGTTTACCTATCGAATGATGCTTCTAAAATTATCTACCTGGAAGAATTCAAATAAAACGTTCTCAAATTACAAATTCTTGTTACAGTAGTGTTGTGCTGAAAGAGAATGTGCAATTTACCACCTGACCTAAAGATGACTAAGCACAGCCATGAATGGATGCACCAGCGCGGGCAGGAATATTTTGCAATTTCTAGGACAAGAATTGCTTTATGAATATTAACTGGAACTGATTAAAACCAGATACAACTCTCCTCTTTCGTATTAAGGAAATGTAAACGATTTCAATGCCAATACCTTAAATCTTTCCAAGTTCTGCTTTCTCTCATGAGGCTTTCTGTCGCCATGCAGACAAACACAGGAGAACTGGTGTCCCTTCTTATCAGGCCCTAGTGGAAGGCAGATTCAAAGTTAACCTTGGAAAACACTAGCCTCGGGTTATGTAAGAAAAAAATAAAAAATAAAAATGGAAGTCAGGCTATAACGGTACCATATAATTCTATAGAAATCTAGGTCACAAACCAGGGTGAACACCATTAGGCAAAGTGCCGCTAAAATGAACTCCCTGGCATTAAATTTGAGTTTGCTTTGAAGGACATTTTAAGCCACCTTCCCAATCTGCAGGAGTAAATAAAGCATCATGCCAACGAAATACAGTAACAAGAGGAAAATACATGTGGACACTAGGAACTTCGCCTGTACCACACGAAGCGAAAAACAAAAGTAGATAAAAGAGGTTATTCTTGGAAGACTCCAAACAGGCACCAAGAAGTCCATGCCCTTACTGAAGGCCACGCCCACAAGCCTGCCCTCCTGAAGGTGTCTACACCAGCCGTCGCCAACCTCTCAGACCTCACGGACCACCGGTTAGCAACCGCTGATCTACACAACTCAGTTATCTGAGCCAGTGGCTGGGCCAACCTCTGCCTTTTAACAGACTTTAGTCCCCTGGTATATGTTTGTGTTCACGCACATATCCAGATTTTCCACCAGCCATCCCATATTCTGTAATTTCTAACTGTTCTGCTTTTTCTCATTTTCTCCTTCTTCCTTTCTTACTTAGCCTTATGTAGATTAAGGTTTTTTCCTCATATACCGATTTAAAACACATACATTCCATTACTTAAGAGACACACTTGAAATTTTAGCATTACTCAATAACTTCACCCTTCTTCCAAATGACATGGGTCCTTAACACTGTGACCCGCGTTCACTGTAATGAAGCCACGTCTGTGGAAATGGTCTCCTTGCTTTTCCTAGGTCATCTTACAGAGAAGCACTGAGTCAGCACACACACAGCGCACCATCACTGCTTTACATTCTGTGCGCCTTCCAGGCTGCATCAACCGGAGATGAGTAACCGACTAAATGAGAGAATAAGCACAACTTACTTCAAGTGAGGAAACCTTACCTCCTCCTTGTTGCATAAAATACTGCTCCAAGTTGTCACAGTCGATTTTGGTTCTACAGAAAATAATTGCTTGGTCCATCTTGTGTTCCCTGATGGCCCGCACAGCATACTCCCCCTTCAGGATTTTAATGGCTTCAGACCACATCTCTTAAAGAGCACCAGAGGAAAACAAAAACACAGAAGCTCAATCTGCAACTGTCATGAACACAAATAATCAGTCACAGACTTGCTGCTTAACTCACTTAAACTGCTCCAATGTGATGCCAGTTTGGGGGGTCCCAAAACACCTCTAGCCATCCCTCCTATGAGGGACACACACACACACACAGAAAAACACAACCACACAAAACTCTGTTCTTACCATTTACGGAGAATTCATTCTATTGTGCCTCACATTAACTTCCTAAATGTGCCATAAATGGTTAACCCCATTAAAAACAAGTGATACGTTTTCTAAGTTAACCTAAACACCAATAAGTTCCTACTTCCCTGTATGGAGTAAAGATCGTACATCAAACCTAGTTAGTAATTTTTTAGGCACCAACCTCCAATCGTTATTTTTCAATGGGAAGCTGGGCTATAGTCTCACAACGACCTCATGCATTCTGTTTTATAACCCAATGTCTAAGGACTCTGTGGTCATCGCTAATTGTAGTATAAAACGAAGCAGAAGTTGCACAAGGACAGGCAATGAAGCAGCAAACACTGACTCTCTAGGCTGCACGCCCACCCGGGAGGGCCCGTTACTGTGAACTAGAAGAGCCTTTGCTCCTCTCCAACAGAGGCCAGCAGAGCACACACCAGCGGAGCCGCCGATAAATGGCTCAAAGGGACCCTCTTCAATCAAGACTGCAGATAGCCACTGAGCCGAGTGCAGCCCCACCCAGGCCACCACCCACCTGCGACACCTGATACCGGCCAAGCAGTCTACCGGATTTAAGATGCATTACAGGTTCTCTAAGCGCTGTCCTTGAATCACAATGTGTCTTCATCGATTTTTAAAACATTATGTACATGAGACAAACTGCCTGAGCTCTGCATACAAATATCTTACTTGAATTGGAAGTTAATGTAAGGCTCTTTAAAAACCGATAAAAATGTAATGATCGGCAGTTTCGGTTTGGCAAGATGAGGAAGTTCTGAGATGGGTGGTAGTGGTTACACAGGACTGGACTTAATGCCAAACTACCCACTTAAAAATGGCGAAAGCCAATTTGACCTGAAGTGGGTATGACAGGACAGAGGCACACGCAGATGGAAGGAAGGTGCTGGTGAGAAAATGAATAGTAAAGAACAGACCTTGTCCCAAAAGGTCTGGGCGATAACTCCTGAGCCCCTGAAATGTCCCGCCTGTCTTTGTGTACCTGGGGGCATGGCCTATGCTACAGTCTGTGCTAACAATGTGATTCACGGTGGGGCCTTGGGTCACGCAGCGTCAGCTCAGCCTCTGGAGGGAATGGAGACCAGCCCTCTCTACATCTCTATAAGTACTGCCTTCCTCTGATCTTGCTGCTCACAACAGCAGCACCTATCTGGCTTCTTAGGATTATGTTATGTCACCTGGCCTGTGTGGGTAGGGGACATGGGGCCATCCTAACATCCCCAATGCAATCGGGGAGCCCAGTTCTGAAACGGCATCTCCCACTCGTCATCTGTCTAGAGGAGAGCCACTGCTAAACTGAGTCTGGTAGCCCTTTCACCAGCATGGCTCTACCTTGGTCAAAGGTGTGCCCTCTGGGCCCTCCCAGGGAATATGACTGCCAGATAGGTTTCCAGGTTTACATCACAAAGCCACTCTAGCAGGCTAACTTCTGTGAACTTTTTAATCCCTAGTTCCACTGCTTTCCATGAAAAACATCCCAAAAGGTTAAAATGGTAAATGTTATGTTACGGATATTGAGTCAAGAAGAATCAATAAACCATTTCTAGGTCATATCTGTACCTCTCACAAAGTTGTAGCCAAAGACCCTTTCTTTGTTATCTAGTTTCCTGAAAGGAAGAACCCCTGGGATTCAGCATCATCAGTACAATATAATCTGTCACCAGAGAAATGTTTCCTATAGGAAACATGTGTCATTTAGATGCCAGGAGGCTAACATCTTAAATTCAGTCACTAATATTCCTCTAAGGTAACTAGTATCAGCTTTTCTCCCATTTCTTTCTTATTTTTGTTGCTTTTATTTTCAGATTTCCTATTCTACTTTTATTGATCCCATGATACAGGGCATAAACACAATAAAATATCCCAATTGGTTTTCACAACCTTTCAGCACCTTTCACTGACGTTTTTTACTTACCTGGACTGTTAGCACCAGGTCTTGTGTTATCTTTTGCATGTACTTCATCCGTCTACCAAACGGCAAGGACACAAAAGGGGTGGGGAGTGGTTTAAACAACAATTCAGAACAGTTGTCATTTTTTACAAGAACAGAACTGTATTTATCTTTAGACTGCACTTCAGACACATATCTTTATAATCTGTAGGCAACTGTTCTTCAGATTCAGAAAAACCCTTTATTAACTGCAAGTCTAAGGCTAACCAATTTTAAATGTAATAAAAAAAATACAAAGGTCACCCTAACCGGTTTGGCTCAGTGGATAGAGCATCGGCCTGCGGTCTGAAGGGTCCCAGGTTCGATTCCAGTCAAGGGCATGTACCTTGTTTGCAGCACATCCCCAGTAGGGAGTGTGCAGGAGGCAGCTGATCGATGTTCTCTCTCATTGATGTTTGTAGCTCTCCCTCTCCCTTCCTCTCTGTAAAAAAAATCAATAAAATGTATTAAAAAAACACAAAGGTTGTTTTTAGAACTTTGTGTATTTATAATAAACATACCCTTATATAATGGCAAATCTAGTAACAGTGGGGGGAAAAATGACACGATGGACACATGAAATTAATTTTTTTTTAAAAAATAAGGCACATCAAGAAAACACTAAACTACTACTAAAAAGGAAATCATTGTATCGGAAATCAGGTCTATATATACAGGTAATCCTGTTTATTTATAAAAATTTTATCAAAAGCAACTTTATAGACAGAAAAGTAAAAGATGAGTCCATCACTTATTCCATGCCCTAAAGGCCTAACGTTTTCCTAAACTGTTGCTCGACTTCTCTTTACTTAAACTACCTGGTTGTGTTAAGCATCACGAAGGGCCCGAGGTAAAGCTAGTTACAACTGCTTTACTCTGTGCAATGTTCACATTATAGAGACTTACTCTAATGTGGTTTTTCCCAAGCCTTTCCCAGAGTCTGTCAGCTTTGGGATTCACTGGCACAACCACGTGGTGCACGGTGTCTGGGACGGAGTCTTCGCCTTTTAAATCAACCCACGTGGGAAAATGCATTATCTTCTCAGACAGTTTCTTTACATCAAAAGAATGCAAAGTAGCAGAGCAAACAATCACCTATGAATAGAAAAATCAAAGTTTAGCTAAACTTTCACTTTATAACAATAACTCCACCGATGATAAGGATGTGGGCCACAACGTACACTATGCCTGGAATCTGAAGACAAGCTCAATACCCGACTCTGTAGCAATTAGTGGTGTGGCTTCGGGCAAGTTCATCTCTCTGAGCTCAGACCCTCGACTCAGTGGAATCTACTGCCACAGAAATCATGACCTCTATTCCGCGGGGCACAACAATAAGTAAGATGAGAAGGTTTTGAAGATCTAAATTGTAAGGTTTAGACTTACCTAAAATCTAACAAACGTCTCTAACCTAGACCTTTTCCTTTGTGTGTATTATATAATCAAGTACTAAAGAAAACGGTTCATAGAGCAGTTAATCAGAAAACACTGAAGGATGTGAACGCCAGATAAAAAACTAAGCACTGATACGTAATGAGTATGCACATGTCTTTAAGAGGTGCTAGACCTTTACCTGCAGCCTTTTCCCATCGGAGGTGATCTGAGGGATCTGACTGTGCATCCTATTTATAAAATCCGAGTAGCCTTGAGAAAGAAGCCCGTCCTGTATTCATGAGAAGCAAAGAAAAGCGTCAGTTTGAAATCAGGATCTACACCTTTCTTTTCTGAAACAAACGTAAACTGTGAGACGTAGAAACTAATTCATACAGATATATATCCACGTATTTTTTAAGTGATTATTTTCTCTTGGATACTTAAAGACAAGTTATAAGTTCAACTTTAAACCCCATGTGACTAAAATATGGAAAAGCTGGCGATACACAATGCAAACACCACACTCTAGTATTCATGAAAGAATAGGAGAGTTAACAGCTATTACCACATGTCCTAAGCATATGATTTAATATGGAAAACAAAACAAAAAAAACACCAAAAAGCCTGTGCTAAAAACTACTGCACCCCTCCTGAAATTAATCTGCAAGTATGTTGCAAGAGCTCAAACACATTAATGTCTTTTCATACAGTTTCATTTGCAACTATGACTAAGAGGAATAATTTGTAATGTGTAAAAAAATCACGTACCCACAAAAATAACTATTTGGAAAGATAAACAAACCTACACATCTAGTAACAAGAGCAGTAAAATAAACAATGAAGTATCCATACAACAGACCATTAGACAGCCTTTAAAAATCTTTTATGAACAACAACATGAAAACTTAACAATACTACATTAAAAAAAAGCTTTCCTAGCCCTAGCCGGTTTAGATCAGTAGATAGAGCGTCGGCCTGCGGACTCAAGGGTCCCAGGTTCGATTCCGGTCAAGGGCATGTACCTTGGTTGGGGGCACATCCCCAGTAGGGGGTGTGCAGGAGGCAGCTGATCGATGTTTCTCTCTCATTGATGTTTCTAACTCTCCCTCTCCCTTCCTCTCTGTAAAAAAATCATAACATATTTCAACATACGGCTTCGTCCAGGACCAGGAACCTAACTTGGGACAAGTTCAGCTTCCCCGTGGACACCAGGTCATCCAGTCTCCCCGGAGTGCCGACGACTATATCCACCTGGAAAACATCAAAGAAGCACCCATGAAACCCAAGAAAATAACTCGGTTAAGTTAGAAAAGCCTGAGAAATACATTAACCGGACTTGTGTAATGATACCAACTACTCCACCAGGTCTCGACCGCACATGTGCATAACGCTGCAACTTTAAAAGAATTTTAAAAATTAAATAGCTCTACTCTGTCGCTCCAAAGCGGACTTCTACTGCAGACACACGCAGGGCTAAGGCTGAGCCAGAGGATGGTGGAAGACCACAGGAGAAGAGAAGGTAAGATGGAAAGAACAGACAAGAACACCTTAGATCCCGAGCAGAAGGAAACTGACTCCTACCGAGAGAGCTTGGAGCAGCCCTGACCTGACTGCCATCCCTCTGGCCAGCAGCACACCTTAGGCAGGGCTGACGAAAGCAGACCTAACTCCCTAAGCTCTGTAGCCGCAAAATAGGAGTTAAGAAATTTAGTAACTTATGAAAAAATAGATTTGGGTTTAGGGAACCAAGATTGGGAATGAACATCTCTTCAACCACTAAAACATAACACACTAAATAAGAATATACTAAAGCAATATTACTATCTTAGAATATTACTATCTTCACAAGTCCAATACATAATATGATTCCTTGCTCTTAACATGCCACACCGGGTCAAATCTCAATCATTCAGAATGAAATTTCCTTTGACGGGCGCCAATGTCATGGGAGGGAGGGCATGTTTGCGCCCCATGACTCAGTGCCAGGTGGCTTAGACTGAATGAGAAAATAGTAAGGAAGGAAACGGAAGAGAAATGTGTAAGGAAGAGGTTATTTCATACATATAAAATATTTTATAAGGTTCTACCCGTGTTTAGCTTCACCGAATTGATGAGCACAGCCAGCAATTTCTCTAATGAAGATCACAGCTTAGCTTTGTCCTTTATACACGCATGGCTAAGCACAGCCATTAAGACTTCTCCTTACACGTCTCTGACCTCATCTGCCTCCTATTGGGGCCAGGTCTTAGCATCCTCACCCATCCTAAGGATCGCTCTGCCAAAACTGCTTCCTTCTCTGCAATCCACTCTCTCCCCATTTCTATTCTTAATTCCAGCCTCTTCTTTTTCAATTACTGCTCTCCCCCTCCCGCCTCAAAGAAAAGGATACTTAATTCATGAAAGTGAGGAGGGAAATCTCAGGCGCTCAAAAGGTAAAGAAACAAACAGATTGATGCATGCCAGAGTTTTGCACGAGGGGTTCGGAAGAGACTACTGCTCTGAACACTTCTGGAAAAGAAAAGGCTTACCTGCTGCAACATGTCTTTGAACAAATTTATACCTTTTTGAGCTTGTTTTCATCTCTTGAAACACAACACAACTATGCTGCCAAAACGACCACCATGATATGACTTTAAAAATCAGAAGTACAACTTACCCCATTATCTAAAACAGAGAGCTGATCCCGGGCTGCGACACCTCCAATTATCAGAAGCTCCCTGAAATAAATAGCAGAACAATAAGGCAAAAAATGGTAAAGCGCACTTACTGTATGAGCTGCACCCACCCCTTTTTGGTGGAAATGGAAGTTGAGTAAGTAACGGAGGAAGAATCCACAGGAAAGTCGGAAGCAGGATGGACAGGAAGCGCTCCATGCCCAGGAGCCTCTGAAATGCACTAGTGTGCGAAAGCGAGCAGAGCGTGCAGGCACGGAGCACTCAGACATGAGCCCTCATCACACAGCCTCCAGGGGCTCCGGCCTCGTTTCAATCACTTTTCACATGTAATGGTTATATGTGCAAAGAACAGCTCTGAAATAATATGTAAATATCAAGTTTTAAAAGTTGCCGCTAGGCAGAGTAACTAAAAACTGGGGGATGAAGTGGAAGGAGATTTACCAGTACTTTTCATAGAATATCCTTTAGTTGTTTAAATTTTTCTCATTCAAAATACTTCAAAAACAATGTTTAGGTTAAAAAAATTGCCTTATGTCAAGACAATTCAATGGAGGGAAAGAAGTCTTTTCAACAAACGGCGCTAGACAAATGGATATGCACATGCAAAAGAGTGAAGCTAAACCTCCCCTTTATATCATACACAAATATTAACTCAAAACGAACCACAGACCTAAGTGTCAGACCTAACACTATAAACACTTAGAAGAAAACATAGGCGTAAACTTTCTTGACCCTGGGTTAGGCAAAGTCTCCTTATACTAGGTGTACCAGTTAATAATGCGGGGGGTTTTCAATAGATGGAGTAACACATATGTTGATATACTAGAATATGCAATTTGATATGTATGCAATTTTGTTGCATTAACAGCAAGCTTCTAAACTTCATATGTCAAGTTTTCTGAAGGTGTTAATATCATATTTTTATGCTTAAAAATGTCGAGTTTTGTGCCAAAAAAAAAAAAAAGAGCATTTGCAGGAAGTTTTAATTCATTATTTTGAAGAAAAAGTTATCGTATACTTCGGGAAGCTTGTGGTGAACATGCTCCATCTCAAGATACTTGTGAACGCTGGTTTAATCGCTTTAAAAGTGATGATTTCAATGTGAAAGACAAAGAACGTCCTGGTCAACTGAAAAAGTTTGAAGACCAACAATTACAAGCATTATTGGATGAAGATGCATGTCAAACTCCAAAACAACCTGCAGAAAGATTAAACGTTGCTCAACAAACAATTTCTGATAGTTTACAAGCAATGGGAAAGATTTTAAAGGAAGGAAAATGGGTGCCACATCAACTGAACGAAAGACAAATGGAAAACCGAAAAGTCATCAGTAAAATGTTGCTTCAATGACATGAAAGAAAGTCTTTTTGCATCAAAATGTGACTGACTGGCGATGAAAAGTGGATTTATTTTGAGAATCCCAAATGCACAAAATCATAGGTTGACCCGGGTCAACCATCAACATTGACAGCAAGGCCAAATCGCTTCAGAAAGAAGACAATGCTCTGCGTGCTTGGTGGGATCAGGGAGGTGTGGTGTATTATGAGCTTCTAAAACCAGGTGAAACCATTAATACTGATCGCTACCGACAACAAATAATCAATTTGAACCAGCTTTGATGGTGAAACGACCAGAATGGGCCAGAAGACCCGGCAAAGTAATTTTGCTTCATGATGACGCACCATCACACACTTCAAAATCAGTTAAAGACAAGTTAAAAGATCTTGCCTGGGAAATATTAACCCACCCGCCCTATTCACCAGACCTTACTCCTTCAGATGACCACTTGTTCTGATCGATGGCACACGCACTCGAAGTGGAAAATTGGGTCTCTGAATGGTTTGCCTCAAAACAAGAAAAGTTCTATTGGGACGGTACCCACAAATTACCTGAAAGATGGGGAAATATGTAGCTAGCGATGGACAGTACTTTGAATAAAAGCACTTTTGATGTTTCTCTTGTAATGACAGTGTTTTCTTTGATTACAAAATCCGTCATCATTAAGCAGTACACCCAGTATTCCACATCAAAAACAAAAGCAACAAATGAAAAAAATACATAAATTGGACTTCATAAAAATTTAAAACTTCTGTATTTCAAAGGACACTAACAAAAGCATGAAAAGACAGCCCACAGATGGGAGAAAATATCTGCAAATCAGACAGAGCTTACGGGGTGTGTGTGTGTGTGTAAAAACTCTTCAAGCTCAACAATAAAAACACACATAACCAAACTGAAAAATAGGCAAGGAATCTGAACAGACATTACAAATGGCCAATAAGCACATGAGAGATGTTGAACATCATTAGCTACACAGAAATGCCAATCAGAATCACAGTGAGATACCATCTCCCACCCATTAGGGAGGCAACAGTCAAAAGACAGATGTAAGTTCGGTGAAGACTGAACCCTCATACATTACTAACGGCCATGTCAAATGGTGTTGGCAGTTCCTGAAAATGCTCACCATGTAGCTACTATGATCCAGCTATTACACCCCCAGGTACACATCCAAGAGAAACGGAAATGTCCACACAAAACTCGTCCACTCCTGTTCACAGCACGATAGCCAAAAAGTGGAAACGACCCAAATGCCCATCAACTAATGTATGAATAAGCACAAGGGTGGCACATGCATAAAACGAACACTTTTCAGCAACTTAAAGGAATTAAGTATTGACCCATGCTCCCACATTGATAACCCTCAAAAACATTATGCCAAGTCAGAGGGGCCAGTCACACAAGAGCACATACTGTCCAAGTCCAGTGACATAAAGTGTCCCAAAGAGGCAAATCACAGACAGAATATAAACCAGTGGTTCCACTGCAGGTTGAGGAATACAGAAGAACAGCCCATCGGAGGGAGAGTACATCTGAAGGGAACGAGTAACGCTGCTTATTTGAAACAAGGAACACCAGCACATGACAGCGTGGAGGAGGAAGAGAGGCATACACAGTGCGTGTGTCCAGGGGAAGACGGGACAGGCTGGGACAGCTCGGTGAGCCTCACAGAAAGACCAGGACTTGAGCTGGGTTTTCAAGAGAGGCTCATTTCTAAACACAAAATCAATAACCCA
This sequence comes from Corynorhinus townsendii, assembly GCA_026230045.1. Lineage (NCBI taxonomy): Eukaryota > Metazoa > Chordata > Mammalia > Chiroptera > Vespertilionidae > Corynorhinus > Corynorhinus townsendii. The sequence continues at coordinate 165,570,526 of JAPDVU010000007.1, forward strand.
TAATTTTACCATCTTAAAATATACATTAATTTTACTATTCATGTTCCCTTCCAGCCTTTGGCCACAGGCATATCAATCTTTACACATAATTATAGCATAAAAACCAATTCACATTAGCATTTTCCATTCTTCCAAAACACTCTTATGAAGAGATCCGAGTCTCTCTCAATAAACAGAGGTCTGCTTACAAGCTCCTCCAGGGCTCTGCCTATCCTACCCTCAAGGCACTCATCACTTGTCCTGCTGTTTCTCTCCCCAATATGCCCACACCCCCACACCTAATTCTATAAAAGCAATGACGAATTCTCATTGTTATAGCCCTGACCCTACCTAAGACTCCACACACAGCAATGTTCCAATAATAACTGGTAAGTAAAAAGCACGAATCCTGCAAACAAAATTAGGAATTATTTTATCAAAAAGTTTTATGAAGTTTCCTTTATCCCTGAATGAGTTTTACTTGTAAGATCAGTATTAAAGAGATGGGCCTGCATGACGCCAGTAATTCCAAGTCTCTGAAATCAGACAGTGACGGTTACACGGTGCTGTGGCTTTACTAAAAACCACGGAAACTGCACACTTTAGAGGATGAATTTTATAGTGAATTGTGTTTCAATAAAAAAATAATTCAGAGTAAAATGAACCAAAATCAAGTAGCAAATCAACTACTTATATGACATGACCTTCCTTCTCCAAATTAAAAGGGATCTACTACTGAGCAAGAAGTTCCCCAAGTCCACTTTACTTGGTAGAAAGAGCCCTCTCCCTGGACAGTGACCAGTCTGAGCACCCACAGGGAAGGAGGTCACCACTGTGAGACAGCGACAATAACGTCACTGCGCTGTCAACACCATGCTAGAAAGAGAGAGGTGTATTTCCTATGCAAATGAAGCGAGGAATCGAACACCAAATGAAATGCTTCCTTTAAAGGACTAATTTTTGCGCCGATCCTATTTGGCAAACCATGACTCTATAAGAGACAGAAAAAAATCTCAATTTACTTTTCTTTTAAGTCAGACTTATCACTTAAGCCGTTTTATATAGAAACCGCTGTTTTACATCAAAGTTAAATACACTCACATTTACATGTGTATGTATACACACTGAATTTCCACCTCATTTTTTCTACCTTACTTTCCTTCCCAAACACCTCAAACCTAAAGGCAGTAGGTTTCGCACGCAAACCGAAGCTTTACCTTAATTTCGGATTATCAACATATTTCTTAAACTGCTTGACGTTGTTCAGAGTTTGTTCCGCTAACTCTCGGGAGGGTTCGACGATGAGCGCTTTGGGCGCGTTGGGGAGGAATTTGGTCTGTGCCACCTGCGCGCTACCTGAAGCGAATAAAAGGATCAGAACACATCCAAACCGCACTGAAGTACCTTTATTTGTAAAACATGCGTGCAAATAGCCCAGTATCAAAATTTTAAATAACCACCGCCCACAGTATAGGAAATAGTCAAACAAAACACAATAAAGCTAAGACTGCCTAAATGAACTAAGGTTTCTTTAAATCTACTTGCAGAACTGCCACTGACTGATATGCTTTAGGATAAAGTAAACGAAGTTATGAAATGTACTTTGAATACCTGCAGCAGATTAGGCAGTACAATGGGTAAGAGTCTGAGCTTTGGAGGCAACTGCTCACGTCTGAATTCAGTTCTGTCACTTACTGGTTCTGAGACCTGAGGCAGGTCACTTCACGTGCCTACTCCTCAGTTCTCTGTCTGAACAGGGGAGGACACCAGCTCACGGGCTATAGGGAGCTGAGTAATCGGTGTGAAGCACCAGCACGGTGCTGTGGCACTTCAAGCGCACAGGTTATAAATACTAGCTTTACTGATGTGTGCCTACACCAGCCGGGAGGCAAAGGGAACCAACTCGCTAAGAGAAGCCTTACCTGCTGGAGTTTTTCCCCTGCCCCCCATCCTGACTGAAACGCCCCACCTGCCAGGTGCAATACCTGTGTGCTGTGATTTGACAACGCAGCTGTCTGGCGCCTTGGACAGACCTACAAATCCGTCTTTTGGTGGAAACTTAAATTCTTCTTCACCAAAGTTAAATTTTAGTTCAGCATTCTAGCAGGGAATAAAAGAGAAAATGACAATTCTTAATCTAACAGCAAATCAGCCAATACACAATAATGCCGATCACAGCAGCTGTGGTCCCAGCAAAATTCTACTAACTCAGTGGTCGGCAAACTGCAGCTCGCGAGCCACATGCGGCTCGAGAGCCGCGGTTTGCCGCTGTGTTGACTAATGAGTTTGCCGACCACTGGGATAGGGGCTTAATCACAAGGAACAACAACAACCTATAATTATTGGAATCGAGAGTCTAGGTCAGTGGTCGGCAAACTCATTAGTCAACAGAGCGGCAAACCGTGGCTCCCAAGCCGCGTGTGGTTCGCAAGCCGCAGTTTGCCGACCACTGTTCTAACTGGATTCTCACTTACCTTCAAAACACAGGCGGGAAAGAGGGCTTGGTTCTTCATATGTGGTGGTATTTCAAATGCCAAACCAAGGTCTTTTCCTTAAAAAAAAAAAAAAGCGATAAAGAAATTAAAACTTCCAAAGAACTTACATGCATATATGCATAACCCATGGACACAGACAACAGTGTGGTAGGCCTGGGGGACGGAGGATCATGGAGGGAATCAAAGGGGGAAGGGGACTTATGTAATGCTTTGAACAATATAAACTTAAATATAATTGATAATTTAAAAAGCAAAAAAGAAATCGAAACGCCTTCTCTGACCAACCTGTGTAAAATAGCACCCCTCCCTCATGTGCTCACACCATCCACCCACCAACCCACCAGCATTCCTGCTTCCCCTCAGGCTACGTGGATGGCTGTGCTGCCTAATGCCACCCTCTTCACTTACCTGATCCTGAAATTGCACAGGTAACTGCTTACTTGATTTCACTATTCAGATGGTAAGTATCTCAAACTTACCATGTCCCAAATAGCACTGCTATCATCCAACTGGCTCCTGCCTACTGCCAGAACCCACCCACCTACTGACCAGTCTGTATCCAACACAGCAACATAGTGACGCTGTTAACCAAAGACAGACGATGCCAATTCTCTCCTCAAAACCCTAGTGGCTTCCATCTCACTCTAAATAAAGTCTGTATGATGACCAGTAAGGCCCTAGCTGCAGGCATCACTACCTCACTGGTTTAACATCTATCACCTTCCCCCAGGCTCAGGGGGCTCCACACCCACTAGCCCCTCACTGTTCCTCAGATACCCCAAGCACACTTTCATCTCGAGGCCTTTGCATTTACTTTTCCCTCTGCCTGAAAAGCTCTTCAAACCTATCCATCTGCTCCTTCAGATTCCTACTCAAATGTCAGCTTATCAGAGACGCCTTCTCCGACCATCCTGTGTAAAATAGCACCCCTCCCCACGACTGCTATCCCTCTCCTTCAGTGGACCTGGCCCCTTAACATACTGGGTATCTGTGGGTCTCTTCCCACCAAAGGCAAGCCCCACGAACATAAACATGTTTGCCTACTCCATTTTCTGCTGAATCTCTAGCACCTACCAGGGTGCCTGGCACATACAAATGCTCAATAAGTATTTGTTTAAAAAAATAAAGGCAGGGAGGGAGGATTGAAGAGGGTGAGGGAATTTAAAGTATCATAAATATACCTTCTCTAACACAACAATCCATACGGAGCTTACCATTTTTGGAGAATTTGACGTGTCCTTTATCTATATCTAGGTAACACCCAATGGTATCATGCATAGTGAACTCCTAGAAAACCAGAAAGTCAAGTGTTATTAATAAAGCAAATCCATCAAGTTTAAATATACCTGCATCAAAAGTATGTGTTTCAAAATAACTCCTTGAAGCTTGTAGTTGTTGAAATGCCTATTATAGCATTTCATACAGAATAGAAGAGTCTGACAGGCTTTATAGAACCAACATGACTAAACTCATCAGAACAAGTGTATGATTACCATGATGGCGATCAAGGAAGGAGAATAACGTGTAAGTCAAAGCCCAAATCAAAATGGGGTCAACAGAGAAGACAAAGTAATATGCCCTGGAGGGGCTAAGTGAATTTTGTGACATTCCTTCCCTGAAGTCCAAATGGGAACCACTACGGAAAATATGGGGTGGGCAAAAGTAGGTTTACAGTTGTGAGTACTTGAGTTTATTCTTATATTATTTATTATTATATTACTTATGATATTAGCCTACTTGCCCACCCCTTTACTCAGATAATCCACCTGAATTTGAGGATCATTTCTATACCCTCAGTCATGTCATGACTGACCAACTAAGTACACACAAGAAGACTTACTAATGCATCATCAAGCCAATAAAACAACTTACCTCTCCATAGTTATCAAACTGTTTATTATGGGATTTCTTTCCTGTTCCACCAAAGCCAAATCCAAACTTGTCAGTACCTAGGTTTAAGAAAGTATTTTACTTATGAGGTGAGATAGAAAATTAAAAGCCCTGCAAACGAGATTTACAAATTTACAGTAACTGTGGTATCTATTTATACACACTAACTTTACTTTGACTTCACTCATATTCTTAACCTAGCCCTCAGTTTACACTGTTTTAATATACCAGAGGCCCGGTGCACAAACTCGTGCATGGGTGGGATCGGCCAGCCCACCCCAATAGGGGAAATCAGGGGCAGGGCCAATTAGGGGGAGGGGCCGTGGGCGGTTGGCCAGTGACCCTGCCCCCTGGTCCAACTCACAGTTGAACTCCCGGTCAAGGGGACAATTTGCATATTAGCCTTTTATTATATAGGATATTACTTAGTACTTTTTGAAATGTTTGAGGGACAGATAAATATTATTTCCCTGTCTCTAAAACATATACTTTGTATGGTCACGTGCTAACAACTCCCAAGTACCAAACGCGGTTTCCTTTGGAGGCACTTACCTAGGTCTAAGGAAGCCTGCATGGAGGACCACCCGACTCGGCACAGCCCCTGGTCATGACAGGACACTTCGTAGTAGTGCTTCCCTACAAGGGCAAAATGCTTTCAGGTTTTATCCGTTACACACGTGGCCATTTTCCATGTAGCCGCTTTCCCACCGTTTCTCAATTATAATTTGTATGACCCAAATGAAGACCTGTAGGTCTTTCTGTCACATTAAAAGTCTTTATGATCCTTGCCATAAAGCTATGGTAAGAAAGCTCGTTTATTAATAATTATCTCTAAAGTTTACAGGTGTACAAATGCAGTTTAATACCTTTCGTTAGTCCTTTAGTAGCTCTACATCCATGCCACTCCTTCACTTCTCGGCTTTGACAGCAAAGACCATCGGACCCAATTGCTGGATTTGAGAAAAGCACAGAACACCATGTCAATACAGATGATGTAAATCATGCACTCTGAAATAGTCTCATTCATCTCCTGATAAGGTAACGCAACGGTCCAGAGAATGAGGCGTGCCGATTCCTGAGTGACAGCAACCTCTTCTCCACGAGTAACGGCCCCTGTTCATGCCTGGAGGGCTTGGCCATGTTGGAGACTGGTTTCTCTGCAGTCATCTTTCCCCAGGACAGGATTTTACCGCAGCAAGTCCAGAAAGGAATCGAAGCAGCACTAAGAGCAGCTGTATCACCAACACAAATGTGTTTAGACCACTGCTCTCTTTAAAGAAATGGATTCCTAAGGATGACACCGCACCCACTCATAAATACCTGTTGCTCTGATCTTATGCTTAAATTAGAGCCTGAGCGAATACCGTGCTAAAAGGAAAACAGAACTGTGTCTGGCTTGCTCCCCAATCCATTCACCCACAAAACCTAACAGGGGAGGGCAGGAAAAGCTCCAATAAACAAGCCCGTAGCTGTTATATGCTGATATTAGAATGCTAAAAGATGAAGTTCTGTAACACACATCACTGGCAGTCACAGTGCTTACTGGTGCTTAACCGCTTTAAGTAAATTGGCTTTTGTGTGTACCACAAAGAAACAGTAACTCGTGCCTGGTTCAGGCTAGAGACTCATACTCAGCACCTGAATGCAGAACAAACTTTTAAAAAGCACATTTTACTTCACATATCAGAAATTAAATTATCCAAAATAAACATTCTTACTCAATGGGTACTGCTTTGTGTAAAATCGAACTTTCAAGTTTTTGGCAATGGCAAATCCTTAATATTGTCATATTTAAAATTCCGTATGCATATATACAGACATACACTTTAATGGTTGTTTTGGTTGGTTGTTTCGGCAGGATTTCTCATGCCCACTCTACATTTCTCTGCACCCTGGCTTTCTTAGCAGCACCTGGTGAAAATTCAACTACGTCACCGTATTCTTGACACTGATCACTTATGACAACCCCACAGCGCTGACTCATTCTTCGTAATGGCTTCACAAGTCCTTCCATATACCCTAGGCCCGTGGTCGGCAAACTGCGGCTCACAAGCCACATGAGGCTCTTTGGCCCCTTGAGTGTGGCTCTTACACAAAATACCACGGCTGGATGGGTCTATTTTGAAATGGCATTAGAAGAAGTTTAAAAAATTTGGCTCTCAAAAGAAATTTCAATCATTGTACTGTTGATATTTGGCTCTGTTGACTAATGAGTTCGCCGACCACTGCCCCGTCCCTTAGCAATAGCATTCACTTTGTTGGCAGTTTTAACCCGTATAATGCTCCACCAAAGAGTGGTGTATGCATATCCTCTATACTGCCACTTTCATTCCAAAGAGCTAGACCTTCCAGGAATATATGTGTGTGTGTGTGTATATATATATATTTTTAATTTTTATAGGTAATGGCAAACTGCTTTCCCAAAAGGCAATAATTCGTATCGCTTATCACTTTTTTGGATTACTGCCAGTCAGATGGGTGACTTTAATTTCCATTCCCTCTATCCTGTAAACTTGATCCTGGCATGTTTATTGCCATTTGGACTGGCTCCACTGTGAACTGCCTATTCCTATTCTTTGCCCACTTTCCTTATTGGTTGTTTATCTCTTTCTTACCAAGAACAAGTATTTATGCAAGAACTCTTTATTAGTTTATAAGGATTGTTCCTTTCATCAACATTGCAAGTATTCTTTCCATATTTATTTTTGTCCCTTGACTTTTTCCTGTAATATCTTTTCCACATATATTTTTTAGAATTTTAAACAAACAGACCTATATCTTTTATAATTTCTGAGATCCTTATTTGGGTTAGGAGAATTTCCACACCCCTAAATTGGACATGTAATATACTAGTATATACATGTAGTGTATGTACACATATATATTTAAGTCTTAAATACGTATAGAATTTGTTCCTAAATAGGAGACAAGTCAATTTCACATTACTCCAGATGGATCAATTGTGCTGAAACCCTTCCTGAATAAATCACCCTTTTCCCATTGAAATTAATATTTTTCCTACATATTAACATTTTATATATACTTGGATGCATTTCCATTGTATTTCATTGATTTATCTGTCTATTCCTATGTCCGTACTAAACTATATTTCATTGATTTATCTGTCTATTCCTATGTCCGTAACCATATATTAAAATTTGGTGAATTAAATCTTTATTAATAGACGTCATAATTTTGATATTCTCAGGTATTATTACAAGCAAGTTTCTCATTTATAAATGAGTTGCTAAAATCTATCCACTTACCAAAAGCAGATCCTCTGTCATATGGGTTCATTTGCCATTTGTTGAGCACTAAATGAATATAACAACAGTTACTACAAATGTATGAAATTAAAAGTACTTTGTCAAAAATATAGCATATATTTTATATAATTTAACTCCTCTAGATTCAACTTTACACATTATTTTAAATGTACAAGTAAAAAGTGTTCGTGTTTTATTAGCAGCAACACTGAAATCGAACACTGAAACACATTAATAATCGCTGGCCTATCTGGGGATGAAACTTTTCTCCTCACTGCTTTGGTGCACTTTGCATTTGATGGCATCCATCTTTGTTGTAACCGAGGGCACTGATAAAATCAAGTTCTGGTAACTGAACAAGCTGACTTCAATCAAAATAAAGATAACTAACATATCAAGATCTAATTAAGTATCATTTCATCATTGTGTTTTAAAAAGCAAGTCCTTCATCTCAAAAAATTCAGTACCATATTCAAAAGTCACAGAATTTTTCCTTACTTTAACGGGATCAGCGTTTTCCTTTTCTAAAACACCTTCACCGAATATGGATATTCAAAGGATCATAACAGCTATCGAGAACTCTGTTTTCAGCCCCACTTTTCTTAATTTCTGATCAAACGATATCTGTCCTCTGCATAAACCCCTTGAATAATGGAGAAATAACGTTCTCTTGAGGTTCTCAAGAGAATTTCAATTGCTGGCTCAATCTAGTTACTCAGAAGTGAAACAGAAGCTTCATCCAGATTATTTCTCTTAGTCCTGGTCCTGCTTTATAGAAGACTTGTCTCTCTCCAGATCCTTTCAATGGTTTAACAATTCTCTCTTTTACTTGTGTCTCCATGTTTAAATATGCAGCTTCTTTTCCTCACAGGACATGATTAGAACTACTACCATTCTGGTTATCCTCTGGAATCATTCCCGTTTATAACCATCTCTCATAAACACTGGTTTAAAGTTGTTGCAAGTTTCAAGATTACTTTTAAATAGGCCAATGGTCTAAATAGTTCTTATCCTATCTGTCTCACAATTCACTTACAAATGAGTTATGCTCTAAATGACATTTAGCATCCCTGCTTCCAGGGCACCGAATGCCAATACCACCACACGGACCCTGGCAATAAAAATGCACACCCAAACCTCACATCTGCACATGCCCGGGATGAGGATAACTAATTTATACAAAAGGGAAATACTACTACGCAAACATTACCTGAAGCACCAGTTTTAATTGTTGTTTTCCCCTTTTTGCCTTCCTGTTGGTCTTTCAGAGTTTCGTAAACTATCTGGATAACTGGGATGCTGAAAGCCTATAAAGAAATCACCATTCAGATATCAATGCCAATTTACTAATCAGCATCAATTACAGAAGTTATGCATGCGCATGAAATAATTTCACATATTTTAGATTGCCGTCCAATTTGCCCAAACCTCAAATTCCAGGAAGACTCACAGGACAGCTGAGTGAATGAAGGTAACAGGAGCCAGCTGACAGCTCCAAAAACAAAGAATGGGAACCTGCAGAATGAACCTAAACTAAAGAGGGAAAATACCACCCGCTCTGACAAACTGTTTCCCCAGTCTAGGCCAGTGGTCGGTAAACTCATTAGTCAACAGAGCAGCAAACCGGGTGAGCCACAGTTTGCCGACCACTGGTCTAGGCCATTGTGAAATCCACCTCTATTTGCAATCTCTTTATTACTAGAGTCAGTACAGTAAAATTCAGAAGTGACTGTAAATACTAAAGTTAATGTAACTATGTCTCCAAGGCCAGCTTAAAACTACATTCTTAAAGCCATACTTTCCAGAAGGTATTTCAGAATTAGCTGGCAATAAGCCTATCCCTCTCAGCGGCAAGCAACCGTTTCGTCACATTCTGCAGGAGGTTGCTTTATTAAATATTTCAAAGTCAGAACTACTGTACAAAAATGAACTCTTAGAAAGCATATTTAAGTTTTTATTACTTACACCAGTTTTCCCACTTCCCGTTTCTGCAGCCTAAATGGAAGAAAAAAACGTCGTCAATTAAAGAAGTCAGCTTCACTGATGACACCACGTGAGGACCGTTCACACCTGACTCCGTTCACACCTGACTCCGTTCACACCTGGCTAGCTACCTTGACTTCCAGGCGCCTCCGGATCTCGGGTTTCCTCAGTCACCTTCGACTTTGCCAACCTTGCCGTCCCCTCAAGAACTGCTCCCCGCTTCCTTTTCCCATTGCTACCATTCAAATCTAAGGCCTCACCATTCTAACCTAGGTTACGAAAGGATCCTAACAGTATCTCATCTCTCAGAACCCTATCGCCAAATCAGTCCTCACAAAAACAGTCCTAACCTTGTAACACACCCCTCCTTCAAATGTCCAATGATCCCCACGGCCAACAAACACCGAATTCTTTTACGTGACACCTGAGAAAGAGCCCAGGTCATCTGGGCCACTGTGCATTTCCCATCTTGTCTCAAGTTTCGCCTCAGCAGACACACATATTTTATGCTTCCCTCTAACTGAACTGCTCCGGGATCGCATCTGCATTCTCCTCTCCACGCAGAGCTCATTCCTCTTTCATCCTCCCTTGTCCTAAATCTACTGCCCCCCAGGAGAGTCCCCATGGTCCCCTCATCCAGGACAACTGGCCCCACTCGGATCCTTTAGTACTTTGCAAGCTTACCCGGACGCCATGGCTCTCTTTCACAACCATTACCTGTGTACGTGTGTTACGGTGCTGCTGGCGTTAAGCTTCTCAAGGGGAAAACTGCGCCTTACCCGTTTTCCCCACAACTTCTACCTAGTACTTTGAATGCAGTATGTGTCCTAAATGCACGTAAATATATAAAATTAACTGGGTGAAAATATCATCTCAAAGCCTATGGAGTTCTTACATTGGTTCACAAATATTCCGATTGTGTGTCCCGGCTCCCAGCCCCTCACCCTATTTAACATACCATAAGCACATCACCGCCTCCCAGGATCAGTGGGATGGATTCTGCCTGGATATCAGTTGGGAGACTAAAAGAATCATATTTTGAAAAATTTTAGTTAGCAAAAATAAAATAAATCACCTAAGCTAATTAAGGCATGTAGGCATGCTAAGTTATAAACCTAAAAGAGAATTTTATTTGGTAAATACTATCAATCTTTTTCAGCTAGAAATATATCCAAGTTTAAAAAGGAAATGTCCTATAAGTTAGAGCTGTGGTCGAGAGCCACATGCGGCTCTTTGGCCCCTTGAGTGTGGCTCTTCCACAAAATACCACGGCCTGGGCCAGTCTATTTTGAAGAAGTGGCATTAGAAGAAGTTTAAGTCTAAAAAATTTGGCTCGCAAAAGAAATTTCAATCGTTGTACTGTTGATATTTGGCTCTGTTGACTAATGAGTTTGCCGACCACTAAGTTAGAGAATCACAATAAAACTTAACTTCACGTACCCAACTACACCCAAAAAGATGACAAAATCATGACCCATTTAAATGATAAAGCACTGCTGTCGCAGGTACACTGAAGCTTCGTGTACTTACAGCCAATCCATCTCTTCCACAGCTTGCGCAATTTCAGGCATAACACCCATCTCTGAAAATAAAAATTAATTTTAAAAAAACCACACATACTAAACTTAAATCACACGGCTCTTAAAGTTACTGTCTGAGGAGAAAAGGCTTTGAAACGCAGCTCCGTTCCACGGCCCCTCCTGAGTGTGGCACTGGTGAAAGAGGGGATGCTTTAGAGAAAGACCCGAGTTCAAATCCCAGCAGTGCGACCTCGAGCAAGCTACAGCCTGATTTCTCCACACACAACGGGGCAGTATTACCTACCACGGAGGGATACAGGAAGGTTACAGGTAACAAGCACGGTGTCTGGTGCACAATTGCCACGGAATACAGTTACCCCGTGTTCCCGTGACTAATGAGAAATCTGCTGGCGTTAGAGAGAGGGTCTGGACCAGCATCTTGGTTGTTTCAAACGGAGGCAATGTGGAATCCGGGCGCCCTGGCTATTTGAGGACCACGTGAACACCCTCAGAGGCCATGTCCACTGGCAGCCAAAATCAAAGCTCTGCTTAACTGAAAAGGCGGGGCCCGGGGTGAAAACGTGGGTAATTGGAAACATCAGGTACGAAACCGCACTGTTAACGATTCACCTGTTTAATAATTCTACTTCAAAGCCAGTCGTAAGTGAATAGACTGGATTACTCCTGATTAGATTTTTCTCGCTTTATCATTTCTCAAATGAAATGCAGAGGGTAGAGAGTTTTACTTACACCTCCTTCCCAAATAGGAAGTGCTTTTTATTTTAAGACTGCATTTATAAAAATGAAGCTTTCATTATTATTACTATAAAAGTATGCATTCCTATTAAAAATTAACAGTATTCCCAAGCCCTCCAAATAACCAATTTGGAAAATTTGTATTTCTTGCAATTATTTGTGAAAAGACATAAAACAAATCCACAAATTGACTATATCCATCGCATTTCCAAAGAAAAGGGGTAGCTTTTCTTTGCATCAGCTGAGAAGAACCATACCAGCCAATAACACGATACAACCCTGAAATTTTATGATGTAAACTTGTTGATATAAACATAGCTGACATAGGCAAGTATAAAAATCTTTTTCAAAAGGGCTCTCCTAATTCTAAATCTCCCCAGGAAAACCCACAGATGGAAAACCTAACCAAGAGTTAAAGTTGTGTATCCAAGCAGACCTTTCTAAGACTTGTCCCCATTAGAGTCTACCCGATTCTCTCTCCTAAGAAGCAAATGGGTTGGATACAGGTGCGTGACGGTCTTCTCTATGCCACATCCTGCCAGCGGGACCTGCTTGTGAAGCTGCTATTACTATGAGCAGCAACAGACTCTCAGCAAATCCCAGGCTCCTTGTTCCATGGGGTCATGTTCCCTGCATGTTTGCTATAAAGCCATCTTCCCTTGACATACAACATGTTTAACACTGACGGAAAAAAAATGGCAATTTCCATGTTCTTTCATTCTACATGTCTTTATTTCATATCACAGACTCTTCCAGTTCTTTACCCCTGAAATGTGTGCGCGACTCCCCAAGAAGTGAACCTGTAAAATGACCCCCTGGAACTGGCTGTCCACCCCGGGCTCTAAGACCTTGTTTTAGGAGAGCGCTGGCGGCCCTATCACCCACCTCTGAGTGGACTTCCCCTTGCCTCCGATGGTAAGATGTAACGACAACCACCTGAAATCCTAACTCAGGGCTAAAAATTGGAATTCCTAATGTGTTCATAGGAGAAAACTGGAAAAGAACAACAGCATTTAAAGTCACCTTAATAGATTAAGCACATTAAAATGCAGGCCTGACTTGCACTTACTGCCAGGTAAATTTCCCACGTTTAAGTGTATAGAAGGCTTAGTGCAGCTTCTTAAAACTGTGAATGTAGAAAGGAATGATGGTGAATGAAGAGGTAAAAATAGCAACTGTTAGGTTACATAAACAACCTCAAAATCCTATTTGGAAGAAAGGAGGGCGTCATACGGCAAATGGAAGAATATTTCTCAATAACGTAAGCCCGAGCTCTGTGTGTGAGGATGCAGACGCGTTCCCTTCCAGCTTAATACTACCTAACGTTAGTGTGGGTATGCTAGCGTTTAAACAAGTAAATCACAGGTTTCCGCCTGGGGCGTTTACTTTTTGGAAGGACCTGGAAAAAAACTGGGCAGAGGCGGGAGAGTCCTTTTCCCAGCGGAGCCCCCTACGCCCCGCTGCCCGCCGGCCCGCCAAGCCCGGTCCCGGGTTCGCGAGCGCCGCTGCCACGTCCGCGGGCGGGAGGCCTGCGACCGGGGACCCGCTGGCGCCACGCCGCCGCCCGTCCCCTGGCTGGGCGGCCCGGTGCCGGCTGCGAGGAGAGAGGGCAGAGGGAGCCCGGGGAGGCCGCCGTCCGCACAGCAGGCGCTCCCGCAACTCGGAGCGCGCAGAGCCGCCTCGCTGGTCGCCGCGGGTGCCCCCGCAACGTGGACCGCAGACGCCGCGTGGACAGCTCCCTCCGGTGTTCCCGGCACCTGGCCGCCCCCACCCGCAGGCTCCCGCCGCCCGCGCCGTGGCTCGCCGGCCCGCGCGCAGAGCCCAGCCCTCACACGCACCGGAGAAGGCCGCCATCTTCGCGCGTCCTCCGCGGCCCGGCTCGCGCTCTCTCCCTCCGCACCGCCACGCTGCGCCGCCCGCTTCCGGCCCAGGCCTGCGGCTTTGCAGTTCCGGGCGGGGACCCAGCCCCCGGACAAGGGTTCCGGCGGAAGAAATGAGTCCCCGACTCCTTCCCCGTCCTCCCCCCTCCCCCCATATGCCAGAGCGCGGACCCCGTTCTGGGGGTCCTTGGCAGGAGTGGTCATCCTGAGACGTAACTGGTAATGACCGTTTGTTCGGAGCTTGCTCGTGTCCTCAGGACCGCATTGCCACACACCAGGAGGCAGGAGAGGGTCGCTCAGTGGCCCAGGATGATCTGAGGGCAGAGGTTGCCCTCTCCTACCCCGCTCAGCCCCCAGCCTCTCAGACAAGCCGGGCTTTGCGGCAGTGAATGACCGCCACAGGAGGTACTGATGAACTCAGTGCCCAGAAAACCAATCCCACGGAGTGCTGGCAGAATTCTCTTCATGCGTTTGACTCAAATAAGGGACGACTTGGGTCTCCCAGCCTCCTTTCCATGGTGTTTGATAAAGTTTATTGAAATCTTGAATTTCAGGAAGTTTTGACTCCTTTCCCTTTGCAGAGAGAGAGGAAAAATACTGATAGTGAAGGGCCTTGAGTCCCTGACACCCAGGAGCACCACGCTAGCCAAAACTATGGCTTTAGAGTCCTTACATGGGAGAGAAATAAGCATCCGTCTTCTTAGTTTTGTGTCTTCTGCCCCACTTTGCTGAAGGTACTCTTAATTGATATGCCCCTCCATTAGTTATCTCTTGCTACGGGACAAACTGCCTCAAACTCTAGTGACTCAGAGTGCCAACACCCGTGATCGCTGGCAGCTTGCGTGGCTCAGGACTGCGGGAGCCGCTTGGCGGGCTCCTGGCTGGGGCTGCAAGCACCTGAGGCTGCTGCGGGCGGCTCAGCTGGTACAGGCAGCTGGCTCTCGGGACCGGGACCGTCCAGCAGGGACCTCATCCTGGGCTGCTGGGAGGTTCTCAGGAGAGGGCTGCTGGCACCCCTACCCCACCCCCTTGGCCACCAAAACAAGTGAACTTGAGAATGAAGCCGAGTGAGGGCTATCTTTTATGACCTAGCTATCGAAGCCACCCACTGTCACTTCTGCAATATATTATTGTGCACAGATGCCCACTCAGCGTGGAAATGCACAGAGGTGTGAGGGCAGGTAGACGAGGCTCATTTGAGGCTCCCACACCCCACTTCTTCCCTAAAGGCTCTCGGTATCTGTTCAAGGAGCAGGTGGTAATCCCTCCCTAGCAGGGAAAGGTATTTTCCTATAGTAGCCTCAGGGATAAATCACGTTCCTTCCACACCAGGTATTGTTGCCATTAAATTTGTTGGCTTAGCTGACTTAGCCTATTTTTCACAATGTACCTGATTCAGAGAGCAGTTTGGAGATAGCTCACGTTTAAACATCCTCTTTTTCCCCTCTGAATGTCCTCCAGCTTCCCAGCTGAGCCAGAGCCATTGAATTTTATGCCTTTGTCAAAATAAGCTGTCAGCAACTGGGCTAGATCTACGAGAAAGCGATATCATTCTCGCTGCCCCAGCTTTCACCTTGCGGTGCTTGGACCGGAGGGGCCCGGCAAACAGACATAAATCTGGAACTCTCTAATACTCTCTCCCCCGAAGAAGTGGCCATAAAGCCCATCACTCCAGATATATGGGGAGAGAGAGACAAAGGACAGCCCGCGATGAGTTTCAGAGGGGCCGTAAAACAGAGAGAGAGAGACCTCACTCACTGTGGCGGTCTCATTAGAAGCCAGCCAGGCAGGGGCGTGATTGACGGTGGGGCGGGCGGGCATGAATGTCACTCCCTGTCCCACCCCCGCCACCCTGAGCGCTCCTCAGCCCCTGTGACTGATGCTGATGGCTCTTGGGGAAATGGTACCGCTTTCGGAGTCGGAACAGGAGAACTTGGCCTGGAGGTTGTCAGTGTTTAAGAGCAGCCTGTGCACCAGATGAATAAATGGTCTGAATGCAGTCGCCCCAGCCCTGCCAGGACCCCTGAGTCCGGTGACCTGCAGGAGAGACTCGCTGTGCATCACACACAGGGCGCGGGCCTGTCTTCTCAGCCTCCGCCCAGCGTCCTTGCTTCACCCTCCCCCCTTCTGATCACAGCTTTTCCTGTTAGCAAAGCCTGGGGGTTTTACTTCAAGCAGACCAAAACAAGACAACCTGCTATACTTTAAAAAGGGGGGAGGGGATAAAGATGGTCAGGATTTTTAAAAAAATATATTTTTTTACTGATTTCAGAGAGGAAGGGAGAAAGAGAGAGAGAGAGAGAGAGAGAGAGAGAGGAAGGGAGGAGAGAGAGAGAGAAACATCAATGATGAAAGAGAATCATTGATCAGCTACCTCCTGCACACCCCATACTGGGGATCAAGCCTGCAACCCGGGCATGTGCCCTAACCAGGAATCGGACCGTGACCTCCTGGTTCATAGGTCTACGCTCAACCACTGAGCCACACCAGCCAGGCAGGTCAAGAATTTTTAAAAATGCCTGGAGAAACTAATTCTGATATGGAAATTTATACTGCCTGGGCATATGTAGTGGCACAAACCATCCATTTATCATGCTCATAGATTCTGTCTGGGTGGGTTGGGGGGGGTGGACCTGGCGCAGCAGGAATGCTTATGTCTGTTCCTCAATACCTAGCACCTCAACTGAAAGACTCCCAGGCGAGGGGTTGGGCTCATTTGACAGTTTCTTCACTCGGGTGATGGTTGATGCTCCTGTGGCTGAGAGCCTAGCTGGGGCGCCTCCCTGTGGCCTGGGCTTCCCCACAGCATGGCGGTTGTACTCCATATGACCAAGCTTCAGAAGTCCATCCGTGTCACTTCCTCCCGTGTTCTTACCGAGGCAGTTACAGAGCTCTGCCCAGGTTCAAGGGGATCATAGATCCCACTACCCGAAGGGGGAGCGTCCACATGTCATTGGAAGAGAAGCTCATGGGACAGGGTACCAGTGTGCGAGGCTTTCAGGCCCTCAAGAAAGACACTCCAGAGTGTGGGAGGTTCATACCCATCTCAAAGGGACGGAGGAAGAAATTCACAATTGTAAGCTCCTTTTATTAAAGGCTCCAGGAAAGGGTCTCAGGGGCCTATGTCAGGTGTTGGGTAGAATGAATAGTCAATTCTTTTGGGAGCCTTGAACTTTCCCAGGCAGGAACTTGGCGGAGGGGAGGGGGGAGGCTGTTGTTAGGACCATCCTAACACCCTGAGCTGTTCGAAACGATGTCAGAATGTAAATCTTTTAAGTGGAGGGCGTAGGGAGCGGACAAAATCATTTGTGCTGAGAATCTGTAGTCTCTAATGGGCCCAGACTGAGACAGAGTGGAAAAGGGGGCTCAGAGGAGCCTGGCTGGAGTTCAGTTAGGGAGGGAATCTTTAGGGCCCCCCCCCCCACTTCCCCAAACCCCATAGATGAAGAAACGAAAGCGCAGACGGATGAATGTGTGCAAGGCAATCCAAAGAGTCAGTAACAGAGCTATGGTTCAAAACCTCTTCCAGGTTACAATTGTATTTAAATAACAATGTAACTTTAACAACTGTAAGAATTTGATATTGGGCATACATTTTTATCTAAACAGAAACCGAAACTGGTAAGGAAACAGTTTACTGCAGGAAATTCCACTGAGAACATCATTAAAGTGGAGAGACATTTCATAATTCCACTGCAAATGGTCCTTAATCCTTGGTGTTTAATTTAGCTTTGCCAGAGAGTGGCGGATCCTAACGTTTTAATAGCTTCTACATGTGCAGTTAGTACTTGGCCTTATCAAAACACATTATTAATTCCTCTTCGGCTTCACTGAACCCTTGTTCTGTTGGTTAATGTTTCCCCTGTCATTTTTTATTAGAGGAAGCTCAAGGATAAAGTGAAGGACTTGGCCATAATTTCATTACTGCAGGAGAACAGAAATCAGAGCCCATGAATGGTCCACTTCTGGGGAGAAAATTTTCTTGAGCCTAGATTATTTTGCTGGAGGAAAGAAATGATTTTTAAAAGCTGCAGTCTCTCTTTTTTAAGCCAAAAGGATTCGTCTGTAACAGCGTCAACAGAACCATGAATAATTCATGCAGTCAATAAAATGGTAGTATTCAGGGCCTACCTGCAACCTGGGTTTGAAAAGCCATTGTCCCTGTCCGCAAAGAATCACAGTATTTTGGTTTTGCAGCTGCCTTTGGGATTTTTGAAGGATCGGTGTTATCTGCGACCCCCCAGGTGTCCCCACACTGTGGACGTGAATGGTAGTCATCGCTGGAACCGCAAACACTGTCATGGCACTGGCCCTCCTCCAGCTGGTGATGCAGGAGCCTCAATCTTTTGTGAATTCCCCTACCAACCCTTGCTGGGGAGCCCAGAAGTGTCTTGTACATGTTGGCAAACACGGGCATCCTTCTGGGCGCTGCCAGTCCGCCCCTCTGGAGCCGCGGTGGCGCCTCGTGGGCCTGCCTGGTGTGGCCTGCACACCTGGGAGCTGCAAGGGCTGTTTGTGGCTAAGTTCTGAGAAAGCCTTCCCCTTTGTGCTTCCCTCTCTGAGGTTCAGGGTGTTTCGCTTCAGGCAATCTGTCAGACAGGACATCCTGAAAGACTCCCGCAAACGCCCAGCGGGCTCGCTAACTCGTAGAAACAAAACTGCAACTTTAAAAATGAACGGGTGAGCTCAGCCGGTGGACGCTCAGTGGTTTTGAGCGAATCTGGTCGAATGAGGAACCAGGAGGTCACAGTTCGATTTCTGGTCAGAGCACAGTCGGGTTGCTGGCTGGATCCCCAGTGGGGGGCGTGCAGGAGGCAGCCAATCTACGATTCTCTCTCATCATTGATGTTTCTCTCTCTCTCTCCCTCTCCCTTCCTCCCTGAAATCAATCAAAATATATTAAAAAATAAAATGTATTAAAAAATGAATGGATGAGTTTGTCAGAAAGTAAAGGAAACCCTGATTCCTGGCAATAGGCAGAAGACTCCATAGAAGCAAGAAATCATCATCAGTTGCTTGGGGGTGGGGGGTGGAGCTTTGATCTCCGGGCTGAGGTAGGGTGGGAAGGGGAGGCCAGGGTCAAAGCAAGGATCTGTGAAGGGAAGGGTGTTGGGTCACTGATCACCCCACATAAAGGTAGGGCCTGAGAAGAGCTACACAGTGAAAATAAAATCTCATAAAACAGAGTCAGCCAGCAACCAGACTGGTCCACTCAGCCAGGAATCCGAGTGGATATAAACGTCTGCGAGGATTTGTGAAAACAGCCTGGTCCTTTTGCAAGTTTGGGGCCTGAATTTACATGATTTGTTGTGGAGAGCGGCCACAGCGTTTGGACAGGTTCAAGTCTCAGACTAATGAGAGGGCACGGTCCTCTCGTGGCAGAGCCACGTGCAAGTCCCAGCACAATTACAGCCAAAGGCTATGGTTGTAAGCTTGACCTTATGGTCCAAACCTGTGGTTCCAGGTAGCTGAGTGATACGGGCTGCGGGAAGTGCAGCAAGTGCTGCCAAAACAGAGCTTGGGAGAGTTCAGGTGCATTTAATTGAGTAGATTTGAAACCCATGAGAACGTTGTAAACATCTTGACCATGCCCTTACTTAGTCTCTCAGAATCTGGCTATAAAATAGACTCGGCTTGCAGGCCCAGGCTCTGCCTCTTAATCCGAGAGCACAATTTGTAACTTTTGAAATAATTTAGAATCTTAATTTAAAGAGGACTCAAGTTCCACAGGTACCTTGTGAAAGGGAAGGCAGGTTTTCCGGGGGGGGGGGAGGGACCCTCTAACCCCAGAGCTCAAAAATGCTCACAGATTGGATTTCAAAGCATATGAGCAAACAAGGCACACACACATATTCATTCTATCACACACACACACACACACACACACACACATTCTCACACACACATTCATTCTCTATCACACACACACACACACACATTCTCTCACACACACATTCTCACACACACTTTCATTCTCTATCACACACACAGACACACATTCTCTCTCACACACACACATTCATTATCACACACACACATTCTCTCTCTCACACACACATTCATTCTCTATCACACACACATTCTCTCTTACACACATTCTCACACATTCATTCCCTCTCTCTCACACACACATTCTCTCTCTCTCTCTCTCTCTCTCTCTCTTTCTCTCTCTCTCTCTCTCACACACACACACACACACACACACACACACACACACACCTCATAAAGAAACAAGCCGCCATGAGCAAGAGTCAGGAGAAAAACACACAAAGATCTTTAAAGATTTCAGGTATTAGAAATAATTAGGTAGGACATTTAGTTCCGTTGAGGCATACTTGGTGTGCTATGAGAATAGAAAAAAAAAAAAAAAAGGGAACGTTTTCCTGTTTTTTTCCTTCCCCTTATCAACGGCTTATAAAAACATCAGATGACTTCTCATTAAAATTACTTCTCGTGAAAATGGGTATGTCGTCATTATTAAAAGAATCCTTTTCACTCTCAAAATGTCCTCAGTTTGGACAACTCACTGTACCTGTACAGCCTGTAAATTAGACCAACTAGCGGTTGGACTTCAGCCACGCAGCCTGTCCGGACCCTCCTTGTTGAACCCCGGTCACTTTTCTGCCTCCTCTCTTCCAGCCCCAACGTCTGGCACTGCAGTACAGCCCTTCTCATGGCATGCGTCTTCTGACCACCTGCTCCCCTTTCGCTGGTCACCGCACTGCCTTCCCCTCCCAGCCACGCACTCTCCTGCGTTTTAAACAGTGGCGGGCAGCGAAGGCTTCCTAGCCTGCCCATGTGCTCAGAGCACTTCTGGTGGTAGAATTTCCCTCCCGGGAATCGCTCCCCGTTAAATGCACAGTCACTTCCAGGCGTGGTAGTGTCAGCCTGTGCTTTTTGTTTCTGCACAACGTAAGCTCCCAGGGGTCAGCCAAGCAATGGCCTTAGGTTTCCTGTTCTGTTGTCCAAATGGGATAGCAAACGGGGAAGGGTGAGGATGAACCCGGGAATTAACAATGTGGTGATGGCTGAGAAGAAACACTTCTTGGTGATGTATTTGCGACTGTCCTCTTCACAGCTAAGGAGGAGGCATCCTTTGTGGGATTGGCCAGCCACCCTCTGGCTGTGATTGTGCTGATCGGTGATGAAGAGAATGGATGAAGCGGAAAGCAACCCCATTTCTATCTGGGAAAGGATGAGACGGGGCAACTTGGTGTGCAGAAATGGGAAGGGACAGTGCTGAGGCCATGTCCCAGCCCAGGGGCCACCCCTCAGACTTGCCCGGTGCATGGCGTCCCTACCTGCTCACATTCTACAGCCTACCACATGAGAAGTGCTCCCTGAAGCTGGGCACTTTGTCGGCCCTAGTGGGAAGGGGAAGCGAAGTCTGGTGTTTGCAATTGAGGATTTGATGAAAAGACAGCTGTTGGGAGAAGTACAATGAGTCAATAGTTTTTTTGGGCAGTTTTTCATTTATTCAACAAATAACATATATTTTGTCCCGTGCTCTGTTCCAGGCACTGTTATAAACTCGGAGGTTATCGTCAGGGACCCTGTGAATCTAGCCGTTCATCATTTTTATTACAAAGGGTTCTGTGAGCTGCTCTAGCAAATTCCCGGAACCCACGAAGGAAGTCTTTGAAATCTCTGATCCACAGTGGATTTGTCAGAAGCACAGGTGATAATCTGGGATTTGCATCTGGCATCTGAGGTGTGTGTGTTGGGAGGTGTGTACGGTTGGGGGGTGGGCAGTCTTGTGGGACTGAGCCCTGAGCCTGTGGGCTCTGTGCTGTCTCCGGAGAGTGACAGTTTTTTCAATTTGCAACCACCTTCCCTGAACTCCCCAGATCCCCCTCGCCTTCCGTATTCTTTCCCCTAACACGCGTCATCCCTCAATTTTTTTGTCCTCTGCAAAAACGAAGCACAGACCCCGCTGGCCCTCACCGCCTTTTCCCAGCGTCTGTAGCATCATTCCGTTGACACCTGTTATTGACTTAACCTGCGGCGTCGCCTAACTGCTGGGTGCTTATTGAAAAAAACACTCCTTGCAATCTTTCCAGGTATTAGGCAACAAATCCATAGAGGAATGCTAGCATCTCAGGGGGACCCTTTTTACCATTTTCATTTTACAGAAGCTGACTGGGGAAGAGAGGTTCAGACTTGGCCGATCTCACGCAGGTTAAATCGCAAGGTGCGCAGAGAAACCCAGTCATAGCCCAGACAAGCAGTAGTCCTTGTACTTCCTATGCACCACGGGGTTAACCTAACGTTTCCTTTACAGTCCAGGAGACTCCACCCCTTTCCCCGCGCAGGAAGAGCGGTCGCGGCCGGGGAAGCTTGTCCCTCGCGGGAGGCCGTAGCGTTGCTCCCTTCGCTGCCAGGCCCGGACAACATGGCGGCCTCCGAGTCCGCGCCAGCTGTCACTCCAGGCGCCGCGGAGGGCGAGGAGGAGACGATTCTCTATGACTTGCTGGTCAACACCGAGTGGCCCCCGGAGACAGAAGTGCAGGTGAGCCGGGCCCCTCTAGAGCTGGGGCCAGCTTCTCGCGACGGCGCCCGGGCGGAGCCACGTAGGAAGGGCCACGTAGGGTGGCGGTGCTGGTGGGCGGGGGGGCTGGGCCCGGCCGCGCGTCCCGTTGCCTAGCAACGGCGCACCAGGCGGGCGGGGGTCTGGGTCCCGGAACCCGGCTCTTGAGATTCCTCCCGGCTCCGTGCTTGGTGTGGCCAGAGCCCGGCACCACGGGCTCTGGTTCTGTCCGGGGCGGCACCGCGGGCTCTGGTTCTGTCCCGGGCGGTGCTGGGAAGGGGCTGCAGCATCGGACTCCAGTGCCCCTCTCACCCCTGACAGCGTGTCCCCTCTCCTCCCGGGCGGCCAGGGCGGGCCCTCCTCTGCAGCGGGACCCGGAGTCCTTGGAGCTTCTGGCGAGTTGCCACGGAGCGGGCATCAAGCCTTCACTCCTGCTTGGAGCTGAGTTGCGCCAGCTCTTGTGTGTTTCCCTAAACAAGCCCTTAGGACGTGCAGGCGTGTGTCGGTCCGTGGCCCAGATACTGCGCCAGGTGCTGGGCGCCCAGGCGAGTCACTTTCGCGGTGTTTGCCGTGCGGAGGGGAGACAACCCAGTCAACAGTTCTCACCTGCTGGAGCCATAAGCGCCGTAATAGCCGCAGGCGTGAAGAGTAAGGTGCTCCTGACCCGGGCTGGGCTCTCTGCGAAGGAAGGGGTCGCAGGGCTTGGTAACCTGACATGGACCTGGGGTTCCCAGTTCCCTAGAGAGGACCTCCCCGCCACAGGGTAAAGAGTAGGAGGCAGGAATCCACGTCTATCCGGCAGGTGGTGACTGAGAACCTAACCTGTGCGAGCACTGGTGCAGACCCAGAGGGTGCAGCAAGGTGGAAAAGGATTTCTGCCAAAGATCACGGAGTCCAGTCCCTATAGAATCTCTTCTTACAAAATCTTTCAAGACTGTTTCTAGACCCGAGAAACGACTCATCCTCCTGTGAAGTTTGTCGTTTCTCTTTAACCTTCCCATTGCAGTTTCTGCTCGTCGTGAATAACGTATTTTGTAGGCTGGCAGAGATCTGTCAATATTCCTGTTTTTCAGGTATTTATTTAGTTTCTCTTTGTCTCTATCGGTGTGCCTGTTTTATAGGTTATGAGATAGCTGCTGCTATTGGTTGGATAAGGATAAGTTTCTGCCTCTTAGCACTCACTGGTTAATTATAATAATGATTCAGAATACTTAACGTTATACATTGATTTTTTTAAAAAAAATAAGCCCAGCATCAACTTACGTTGAAACCTCATGGCACGCAGTATATGTGTAGTGCCTAGAATCGTTTAGCCCACACAGCCTGTGTGAAATATACTTAACTATTTAATGTAGCAATCATATGTCAGTGTGTGCCTTCCTAGCATTTTCTCTGTGGATATAAGACATTCAATGCATTTGTCTCAGAGATGAACTTATTCATCTAAATGACCCCTTTTCCTGCAAGCAAAACTTGTGTTGGGCCTCTCTAGCCCCCAACCGGTCTTTGCCCTGGACTTCTCTTGCCTTTGGACTGGTGTTTTGATATGAAATAGTTTCCAGGCCGAATCCTTCCTTATTGTCCGCAAAATTCATCCTCACAAATGCATGTAACTGCATTATGCTCACTTGCACGCCCACCCTCCCCAGACCTGCTTCTACCTGTTTCTGTCTATGAGTAGTTTTTAAATGCTGGTAATGTGTACCCAGCGCTCTGAGTAGCCACAAAGAAATAGAACCTGACATAGTGTGTAAGGATGACTAGAAAATTCTCAAATGTAAGCTTTTTGTTTTTGTTTTTTTTTTCCATCTGCAGCCTAGAGGCAACCGAAAACATGGTGCATCCTTCATCATCACAAAAGCAGTTCGAGGTACGTATAGCTTATTGATTTTTTTCTACATGCATTTATATATATATATAAGTATGTAGTTAGTAGGTAAATCCCCCCTCCCCCCATTTCATTCAGACCTGTGCTATTTTAGAAGGTTTAGGAATTTTAAAATGTGTTTTTTAGACTTTTATTTATTTATTTAAAAATATATTTTATTGATTTTTCACAGAGAGGAAGGGAGAGGGATAGAGTTAGAAACATCAATGAGAGAGAAACATCAATCAGCTGCCTCCTGCACACCCCCTACTGGGGATGTGCCCGCAACCAAGGTACATGCCCTTGACCGGAATCGAACCTGGGACCCTTGAGTCCGCAGGCTGACGCTCTATCCACTGAGCCAAACTGGTCAGGGCTGTTTTTTAGACTTTTAATGTAGAACCTGATAAAAGTGACGAGCACACATGTTACCTGAGTTTAATTTTATATATGTATATATTTTCATGATATATGGTACGTATATATACACACATATACACACATATATGTCTGCATGTATGTGTGTGTATATGCACACACTTTTAATGCAGTGTAGAGCTAAGGTTATGGCCCGAGTTAGCCATTATGGATGTGTTCTAGAAGAAACGAAGAAAATCAAGCCGAGTTTGAGCCTCAGAGAGTGTGGGCATTGAAGGTGAGAAGACGGTGGCAGGCTGTTTTAAGTGGCTGACGTGATGTTTCAGGTACATCGGGCCAGGGTTATTCAAATTACAGAATAGATGAGCCAGGGCATTCTTTAACTGCTGGCGGACGGCACACTGTGCCCCCAGGATCGCACTCGCCGCAGTGAGCCCGTGCTGGGAGTGCTTTGTGGCTATGGATCCAGGGCTTCACCAGGCCAGCAGCTGGTGCTGCTCCGAGTGTAGGTGTTAGGTGAGGAAGCTTGCCCAGGGTCATTCATTTGGAACTTGACTGCATGCCTTTCTGGTCCCAAAGCCTATCCTTCTTACACGGGTGAATGTGAGCTACTCATAAAGAGGAGATTCAGTTTCCAAGGAGTTGAGTATTTGAAATGAACTGTAATTTTACTTTCTGAGAAAGATAAAATAATTTTATCTTTTGATACAAGAGTCGCTAGCATATGCAATTTTCATTATCTCAAATGCTTTGAAGTTCTGGAAATTTAGAAACTATATACAAGTCATAACATCCTATCTAATAAAAGAGTAATATGCAAATTGACCATCACTCCAACACACAAGATGGCTGCCCCCATGTGGACACAAGATGGGCGCCACAAGATGGCCAGCAGGGGAGGGCAGTTGGGAGGGACCAAAGGGAGGGCAGTTGTGGGTGATCAGGCCAGCGGGGCGGGGGGGGGGGCAGTTGGGAGGAACCAGGCTGGCAGAGGAGGGAAGTTGGGGGTGACTGGGCCTGTAGGGAAGGGCAGTTGGAGGGCACCCAGGCCTGCAGGGGAGAGCAGTTGGGCGGGGGGACCAGGCCTGCAGGGGAGGGCAGTTGGGGGGGGACCAGGCCTACAGGGGAGGGCAGTTAGGGGTGACCAGGCCTGACAGGGGAGCAGTTAGGCATCAATCAGGCTGGCAGGGGAGTGACTAGTGGGTGATCAGGCCTGCAGGGGAGGGCAGTTAGGGGCAATCAGGCTGGCAGGGATTGGTTAGGGGGTGATCAGGCTGGCAGGCAGAAGGGGTTAGGGGCAATCAGGAAGGCAGGCAGGCGAGCAGTTGGGAGTCAGCAGTCCTAGATTGTGAGAGGGATGTCCGACTGCCTGTTTAGGCCCAGTAGGATCGGGCCTAAATGGGCAATCAGATATCCCTCGAGGGGTCCCAGATTGGAGAGGGTGCAGGCTGGGCTGAGGGACACCCCCCCCCGCCACATGAAATTTGTGCACCGGGCCTCTAGTTTATTATAGAAAACTTAGAGAATATAGGTAACCACAAATTAGAGTAAGTAAATTACTCTTCATTTTGCCACTCACAGGTAATCTATTATCCTTCAGACCTTCTCCCAGTGATATACACTTAACTGCGTACACATATGTTCAAAGGCACATATATGTTTTAAATGAGATACTATAAAAACATTATTTGTCAATAATGTGTTAGAGATTGGTTTTCATGGACTTCCCCATTTTTATATATTATTATTAAAATTTTTGCTATAAAGTATAAAATGGTATCTTCATTTTTTAATAAAAATACTTTGGTTTTAAAGCGCAATTACTATGATTTTTACTCCATGGTTTTATTAAAGCCTGTTTGGCAAAATTTAGCATCTCAAATAACTTTTACTTTTTGTACTGTTAGGAAATACTTCGAAGTTTTGAATACACCAGCTTGGTGTATTCAAACATATGATCTTGTAAAAGATTTAATGTATTTTCGATTTTATTTATTCTCTTATTTTAAGAGTTGTACTCTGTGTTTTGTAATGACTCATTCTACAGTGTATTTTGGATTTTATCAAGAAATATTTGGCTTTGCTATTTTTTTTTTTTTTTTTTTTTTTTTTTTTTACAGATCGCTTATTATTTTTGCGCCAGTACATCTGGTACAGGTGAGTCATTAATTCCACAGAGAAATGGTATGAACATCAAATATAAGCAATATTGTCCTATGTATGATTTAAGTTTTCAGAACTGAATTGTGATATAGATGCTGTTAATCAGGTGAACCCAGTTTATAAAATAGACATTTCGTATATTTGGCATACTCTGGCAGGGTATCTTGGAGACTGAGGGTGATTTTGTTCCCTTAGTCATTATTAAGGTAGTCTCCTGACAACTTGTGCTTTCACTGATGAGCGTTCTGAGCCTTATCCTGAATGATGAAGGCTCCCTGCCTTATCTCCAATGTCCACACGAGGGATCTGCAGCTTGTGAAGCTTCTAAACAACCTTTTTGTCCTTATTGTCGTATCCCCTCTTGTGCATCAGAGAAGGTTCTTTCGGTTTCAGTTCTTGGGTACTTTTGAATTCTTTTAAGTGTTATGTGTGTTCTCAGGCACAGTGCTAATTTTGAGCGCTGAAAGGAACAGAGAAATTATTATTCTGACAAAGGATATAATTCAGCTTTTAGATCTGTGTGTAGGAATAGTTTTATGGAATTCTTTACCACGGATTGCTTTTTCCTTGAGGACGTCTAATCTTACAAGCTGCAGAGATAATACAGATAATACAGTTCTGTGGAAGAGAACTTTGGCTCCGCTCTAGGGCTAGCTCCAGTGTTTTGTGCTTTTCCTTTGTGGTGTGTGTGTGTGTGTGAGTATGTGTGTGTGTATGTGTGTTTCACGATTAGATTTTAAGCTCGCTAATGTGTTGTAGTTCCATCCGTGTGTGTGTGTGTGTGTGTGTTTCACGATTAGATTTTAAGCTCGCTAATGTGTTGTAGTTCGATCTGTGTTTGTGTGTGTGTGTGTGTGTGTGTGAGAGAGAGAGAGAGAGAGAGAGAGAGAGAGAGAGAGAGAGAGAGAATGTGTGTGTGTATGTATCTTTCACGATTAGATTTTAAGCTCGCTAATGTGTTGTAGTTCCATCCCTGTGTGTGTGTGTGTGTGTGTGTGTGTGTGTGTGTGTCTCACGATTAGATTTTAAGCTCACTAATGTGTTGTGGTTTCAGCCCTGCACCCTTTTTGCTCCCTGATGGACTGGTTCGCTTGGTTAATAAACAGACAAACTGGCATTTGGTCCTTGCAAGGTAAGGATGTATAAAATTCATATGTTTCTCTACCTGGGTAAGCATTTAAATTTCATTGTGGCATTAATTTTGGGGTGTTTATGGCTTAATAGTCTTGACATTTATTATATATAAATTCCCTTTGTTTAAATGTGTTAATTCAAGCTGTCTTTGAATCATTTTGCCTGCTTTTGTACCAAATGTCATCTAATTTCAAGGTCTAAAGATGAAAACATTTAATAATGATTTTCACTTGTTAAAATCCCTGTGTGTGTGGAAGACTTACAAACGTGCATACAGATTCTCTTCTTCTTTCTCCCCCATGAAAGCAATGGGAAGCTTTTGGCTGCTGTTCAAGATCAGTGTGTGGAGATCAGGTAATTGTGAATATTCGTATTAAAATGTCCTTTGAGAAACAATTGGCTTGATGATGGGAACTGAGAGTTTTCAAGGGGGCACATTTAAAGGGACTTTACCATTAACTCACATTTCTGCCTCACTGCTTCTTTCTTGAGAACTAGGAGTTAGGACTTGTCTGGAGAAAGGGGTAGTCCCCAATATTAGAGGTGCCACATGCTTTGCCTGCTGTTCCTAATGTCCCAAAGAATGAACTGGTTTTCCTGAGTTAGTTGCTATTGTTTTATCACTTTTGTAACTGATGTTTTAATTAAAACTAAAGTGCACGGAAAGCCCAGCTTAGAAGCCTTCTAGGTGCGTACCGAATGTCTCGAGAGAACAGAATATCGCTGGTCTCACGTAGTACGTCTTGGTCCCGTGTGGACCCACAGTCCGTCTACATGCAGCGTGATGCCAACAGAGCAAAGCAGCCCCTGCTTTTTAGTACCTCCCTGAGCCTGTGCTTAGCTGACTTCACAGCACGTGGTCCAACAAGGGTGGATTCCAGAGTTCTGGAAAATAGGCATCGTCTACTGAGAAAGTGAAGTTCCTTAAAAGACAGCAGAGTGATCTAAGAAAGTATCCTTCATCATGTAATTAGCAAAATGGTGTTTGACAGCCGTTTAAATTTTTTAATTTTACAGGGAAAGAGGAGGGGGGAGGGGAGGGAGGGGGGAGAGACAGGGGGGAGGGGAACATGAATATATTGCTGCACTTACTGATGCATGCATTGGTTGCTGCTTGTATGTGCTCTGACTGGAGATTGAACCCACAGCCTTGGTGTATTTGGACGATGCTATAGCCCAGGGGTCGGCAAACTCATTAGTCAGCAGAGCCAACTATCAACTGTACAACGACTGAAATTTCTTTTGAGAGCCAAACTTTTTAAACTTAAACTGTATAGGTAGGTACATTGTTAACTTCATTAGGATACTCCTTAGCTGGCCTTTGCTAAAGACTCAAGGGGCCAAAGAGCCGCATGTGGCTCGCGAGCCGCAGTTTGCCGATCACTGCTATAGCCAACTGAGCTACCGGGCTGGGGCCAATAATGACAGCCTTTTAAGAACCACATTACCTAACACGGCATGGCTGTGACAGGCGGGTTCCTTTCTTTAACAGCATCATTAGGCATCACGTGGGTACAGTGCTTGAACCTACCTCGGCGTAGGATGGGCTAGCATTTCCTCTTCCATTGGTTGCAGCAATGTGAAATGCATCTCTTTGGGAATTGTGCTGATAGCGTGACTTCTTTTTTCAAAAATTAAATTTATTGGGTAACATTGCTTAATAAAATTATATAGGTTTCAAGTGTGCTATTCTGTGATATGTCATCTGTGTATTGCACTGTGTGGCCACCACCCAAAGTCAGATCATCTGTCACCACACATTTGACACCCTTTACCCTTACCTACCCTCACCCCCCTTCCCTCTGGTAACTAGCACACCGTTGTCTGTGTCCAGGAGATTTTGTTTCTTTGTTCATTTGTTGCTTTTAGTTTTATAACCCACATATGAGTGACATCATATGGTTCTTGATTTTTTTTTGACTGACTTATTTGGCTTAGCATGATGTTCTCAAGGTCCATCCATGTTGTCCCAAATGGCAGTATTTCATCTTTTCTATGGCTCAGTAGCATTCCATTGTATACATGTGCCATGTCTTCGTATCCAGTCATCTGTCGATTTGGTGGTTTTTATGTTTAAACTCACTTGTGCTTATGTCACTTCATTCTTGTTATAACTCCGTTTATGATGAAAAAGAAATGTTGGAAGAAAGTAGTATCCCTAATGAAAGTGTCTTATTTGAGGCACAGAACCCTCTCTGTAAGAGCAGGAATGATTTAGTGTTGTGTAGAGAAGTTGTCCAGTCTGTAGTATTTGTAGTGGTGTATGGTAGTACACAATAGTGTTGCTATGTAAAACTATTGTCTTCATTTTATGCATACGTTGCAGGTCTGCCAAAGATGATTTTACATCTATTATTGGGAAATGTCAAGGTAAGAGTTTCCAAAATATCTAAAAAATGAAAATTTCAAGTCTGCGGTAGTTTATAGTATCTCTTAAAAGTTAGAATAGAGATTAAATAAATATTTATTAACAAAGAGTATTAAGACTGCTTATTAAAATAATTTTTGAAAATCTTAACTGATTTCTCTTACTGCCTTAATTTTGCTTTAGGGTGTGTATTTTGGAGAAATTAAAAATTGAAACTTTTTAAAAAGTCTAAGCTAGTTTTGTGATGTAGTCTTTTATTCTGAATTCAGTGACGAAATAAATCTTTTGGTAGATACAGCCCAGCCAGTGTTGTTCAGTGGTTGAGTGTTGACCTATAAACCAGGAAGTCACGGTTTGATTCCTGATCAAGGCACATGCCCGGGTTATGGGCTTGATCCCCAGTGGGCATGCAGGAGGCAGCCAAGCAATGATTCTCTCTCATCATAGATGTTTCTTAACTCTCTTCCTTCCCTTCCTCTCTGAAATCAATAAAAATATATTTTAAAAGTTAGTCAGATACAGACTAATACAATAAAATTTTGGATTTGATCATTCTTTGATATAGTTAGCAAGAATTTACTGAGTGTGTTTTATGTAATACTAGGGGCCTAGTGCACGAATTTATGCACCTTGAAAGGAACTGTGGGCTGGAAGGCTGCCTTGGGCATAAGGGCGGGTCTCGGCCCATCCTCTGCACCCCCGCCCAGCCCCTCCCAGTGCTGCCCCTGGTCCCCTGTCTTCTGGCAGCCCCGCTCCCACCCCCACTGCTCCCACATGCTGACGGTGCCTGCTTACGGCGTGGAGCCATTGGGGCTGGTGCCAGCAGTGGGTATGAGCAGCAGCTGCTGCCCCAATTGCCCCTCAGGAGCAGGGGGAGGTGAGAAGCCCTCAGGGGCAATCGGGGTCAGCAGCTGCCACTCGTACCTGCTGACGGTTGGCACTGGCTTGGGCG
This sequence comes from Corynorhinus townsendii, assembly GCA_026230045.1. Taxonomy (NCBI): domain Eukaryota; kingdom Metazoa; phylum Chordata; class Mammalia; order Chiroptera; family Vespertilionidae; genus Corynorhinus; species Corynorhinus townsendii. Next base: position 165,601,684 of record JAPDVU010000007.1, read on the forward strand.
CTGGCAGCAGGTGCAAGCGGTGGCTCTGGCTCTGGCGCCGGCTGTGGGTGTGAGCGGGGCCGGCGCCAGCAGTGGGTGCAAGCGGAGGCTCCCCTGCTGGCAACAGGTGTGAGTGGGGCTGGTGTCAGCAGGAAGTGCGAGCAGTGTGCGGGAGCAAAGAATTTTCAGTAACCACCAGATGCTCACCCCAATGACAGCAACCAGCACCCTGCCTTGGTCGGGAGCCCCCGCTCACCTGCTTCACCATCCCGCCACAGCTGACACCCGCCATGTTCCACACCACTCCCTGGTGGTCAGTGCATGTCATAGCGACTGGTTGTTCGGTTGTTTGGTTGTTCTGCCGTTCGTTCGGTCTATTTGTATATTAGCCTTTTATTATATAGGATGAATCATTCCTGGTACTAGGTGTATTATTGTGAGCAAAAGTCATGGTCCCTTACCTCATACAGACACTTAAATACATGATTGTAAACTTTGACAGATCTGATGAAGGAAAAATACAGAGTTGGGTGAGAGTCTCTAACCAGGAGTGTGAGATGAGATTGTTGAGAAAAAGTGACTTTTGAAAAGCAACCTAAAGAGTGAGTAGAGGGTGGGAGCAGTGGGAAAGATGTGTGTGGGGGTGCTTTATCTTCAGGAGCAGGGTGTGTAAAGGTAGCTGGAAAGCGTATACCAGGAAGGCAGTGAAGAGGGCATTAGTAGGTAGGTGCACCCATTACTTATGCTTATTTTCAGGACCTGCAGTTCCATCTGCATGACCTTGTGCTAGTTTAGTGGTGGTAGTTGTGGGAATCGTAATGATGACAATCCTGGTCCTTGTGATGACAAACATTTGCAGTGTCCTTAACGGCGTGCCAGGCGCTGCATTTTCTCATTTAATTGGAAGAACATGGCACATATCTTAAAGCAGCGTTAGGATAAAATGACTATTTGACAGTGAAAGCGAGCATGGAGAAGGGAGGCATCGATTGTTTTGAAATGTACAAAATGGTGAACTACAGAGGATTCCCTGAGCCCCCCATAGAGATGCTGGTCTTTAAGCTCTTTGTCAAATGCACATTGGTGGCCTGGGGCCAGTTTTCTTCTAATTTTTCTCATTCTCAGCCATCCAGATGCATTGAGAAGATTAAGCATTCAATGTTTTGAGTTCCCATATGAATGGGATTTTCTGTTAGTATGTCAAAGAATCCGTATTCCTAAACAATCCACATGTGCTAGTGGATAAGGTAGTAGTAGAGTTCTTATGGAGTTGTCTTCTTTTTAAAATTGAATTTATTGGGGTGACATTGGTTAGTTTTGGTTTCAGGGGTACAATTCTATATTATGGAGTTCTCTTGACATACAAGATATACATTTTATGACTTAACGCAAATGTAAAACTTCTTATCCCTCCCTGTTGTTATCTGTTCTTCTGCTCAATTCCCTGGATGGTCAGGGTACCCTTATCTGTATCAGGCCGGAAATGTAGACCTTTTTTTCTTCTTTTTCTTTCTCTCCCTTCCTTCTTTCTTCAGCGAATACATATTAAGCTTGCCACTGCATGCCAGGCGCCGTCCTAGGCACTGTGCTTGTCTGCAGTGAGGAATGATACCGGCTACCTAGACTGAAGGTGCATTCCCCGGCAGAGAGATACAGGGCAGTCCTTGCAGTGGTGCCGGATGGCACAGTGGAGCAGCTTCCCCCGTGACTCCCCCCGGCCTGGGAGTCTGATTAGGTGACTCTTGCTCCCGCCCCTGCGCTCAGCCCTCGGGCCCCAGTTCTGGCTTTTCACCTTTTCACTTGCTTTCTCGTGACTGTCTCCTGACGGTTTTCTTCCAGATGCTCTCCACTAATACAGCTTTGCCCAGCTTGCCAAATTGATCACTCATGAAAGAGAATTACCACGTTACCCTTCAGATCTGGCTCCCCTGTCCTCCAGATAGGTGACCTTGGACAAGTTCCGTTACCTCTCTGCGTCTCAGTTACCTGTAACATGGGAGTGATTTTATAGATTGGGTTGTGGAACAGTTATGTGAGCTAATGTAAATAAATTAAGCCCTGAGCATACAAAATATAAATAAAGCTCTTAGCCTAACGTCTGACACTTTGTAAGTACTTAACGAGACATTAAGCTATTACTGCTGCTGTTACTCTGCTGAAAAATCTGCCCGTCCTTTGCCATTAACTGTCCAGTGCAGGTTGGAGTTTCTAATTCAGGACATGAGACCTTTCACAGTCTGTCTGTCTGTCCTGTGGATCCTCCCGCCACATGTCTGCAGTTTTCCAACCCCATTGTGCTTGTTTGTTTTGATTTGGTAATCCTCACCCGAGGATATTTTTCCATTGGTTTTTAGAGAGAGTGGAAGGGAGAGGGGGAGACAGAGAGAAGCATGGATGTGAGAGACACACGGTTGGTTGTCTCCTGCCTGCGCCTGACCAGGCCAGAGACTGAGGTACGTGCCCTTGACCAGTATTGAACCTGCGATCCTTCAGTCCTTGGGCCGATGCTCTAACCACTGAGCAGATCGGCCAGGGTCCCATCATTCTTTTTATGCCTTTGTACAGATAGTTCCTTTTGCTTAGAAGCTCCCACCATTACACTTAATTAGTCGCACATACTGTAGTTCCAGCTTCCGGAAACCCTCCTCACAGTATCCTCATCTTCCTTGTTCTAATTGTTTATTTGCTTGTCTGATTCACGGTTCAATTATAAAGGCAGAGCTCCTGTCTTATTCAATGTTTTTTAAATTTAAATATTAAATAATATTTTTATTCCTAGTGCCTAGCATGTTGTCTGATTCCTAGTAGGCACAGAATTTTTGGCATTCAAATTTTGACCCTGTCAAGTGGGTATTGGCACTTGAGGACTGTTAAAATGATTTTTATGAGCGAATGTCTGAATAAAGTATATTTGCCTATTTCCTATGAGTCAGTTTTAGAAATTCATGTATATTATGTTTATGTTTATGTTAAACATATAAATTTATGGATAGTTGTCATGATATGGGTTTTATTCCTAATGTACACAAATGTATGTGCATACCGTGAATGGAACAGTAAGGACAGATAAGGAGTCCTGTTTGCATAGTATCCTTTTGAGAATAATAGAAGGGAGTAGTGAATTTCTAAAGCTTGGGGCTCTAGCATTTTCTGAATTTACTTGCTATTAAAGTAGGCCAGACCTGGCTTAAATCATGTATAAGGGCCAAAAAGTTCCCAGAAGCATAACTGGAGGATGATATTCAGTTGCCTTTCCCCCAGTGCTGCCCGTGTGTTGAGTGAGGCCTTGGAGAGCCATCCGTGGGCGGCTGAGCAGCTGCTGGGAATGCCCAGACTCAGACATTCGGGGCTCCTGTGGGCTTTGGCATTAGACACCTGCCCTTGGCCAGGAAGCAAACCGAGAAACACACAAGTTAACATGAAAATGGGGAGCCTCACCCTTCAGTCTTTCACTCAAATGATAGTACTTGTTAGAGTTTGAGTGTACCGTTAATGTGGCAGCCTGGATGGGGTAACGATGCTTTGAGAGCTAATGTTTTATTTTGTTGGCTTCTGAATGCGTGAATTTATGGCCGTAATGCTGCATTAATGGCTTCTTTCCATTTCATATCATGTGAGGTAACGACCATTTGCTTATTATCTGGCTCATCTTTATGGGAATGGCTCTCATATGCCAAATGACGTTTCACGCCAATGCTTGGAGAAACGCAGCCAGTTGTTCTTAATGCATTTTTGAAACTACATGTTTAGGAGTCTGCGGACCGAAATAGGAGCTGTTTGGTTCCACTTTGGCATTTTTCAGTTATTGTTTTATAAGATGTGGGCCATTCGAGAATGTTTTAAATGTGCATTGCAACTTGTTTGGGTTCTGTTTGCCAGGCCATAAAGAGGAATCCAGTCTTTCCCTCTCTGGAAGAGTGCCCTGCCACTAGAACATGCAATTCTAAAGCTGTACTGTGTTAATCAAGAGATTTTCTGTGTCTTCTGGTTCTGAGATACCACAGACCAGGGCTTCCCAGTGCTAAGCCGCAGCCCGCTTACTCCAGGTTGTGGGGTCCCATCCGCCCTGCACTGGCCCAGGGCCCTTGTGACAGCCTGAGCTCGGACTGGCTCCCGCTAGTTTCCAGCAGCCTCATCAGTTTATCCTTCGGTGCCATGCATACAGCGTTTTCCGTGTGTGTCTTGACCTGAATAAGGTTGCGAAGCATAGGCTACTTGAAGCACCCAGATTTTGAAACGAAACATTTCGTTATGGAACTGTAATTCAGGAGCCTCCGGTTATGTGATAACTGTTTTCCCCTTTTTGTATTTAGTTGGAGAAAAAAATCCTCTGTGTTGAAAAAATAATACACATTCTCAGAAAAAAAACTTTAGAAACTAAGAATGACCAAAAGGAGAAGATAAAAATAAATGCACCATCCAGAGATCAGTAGTATTAACATTTTATGACCTATTCTTTAAGACATTTTTCTGCTCGTACCCATTACTATCAATGTGATCTGTGAAAATAAAATGTTTTATAATCTGCTTTCTTCACATAAAGATAGATTGTTAAGTCTTTTAGGTTGAAATTTAAGAACTTTCCGAAGTATTTTTTTTAAGTGGATAACACCTGAGATGTTAGGACAGAGGTGTCCCAAGTCATCCAGCAAGTGCCTATAAATTTGATCTCTGAGCAGTAAGCAGCCCAGGGCTGTACTTGACCCCTCATGCAAGGTGGGAAGAGCCATCATTAGGCTTTGGCGCAGATGGCTGTGCAGAACACTGGTCGCAGATGATTGTGACTACGTTCCTGGGATATTGGCTTGTTGATTTAATTTTTCTTAAATGTCTTTCTGGCTTGGTATTGGAGTATTTTTGCTGGTCTCAAAATATAAGTTGGCAGCATTCTTTCCTTTTCTGCTTTAGCAGAGGTTTGTGTAGAATTGGAATTATTTTTTTCTTAAATGTTTTGATGAAGTTCACCAGTGAAAGTTGAAGGTTTTTTGGTGTATGTATGAGTATGTTTTTAATTCCTAATTAAAAATTTAAAAAATACATAAAACTTTTCAAAATTTCTGTTTCCTTTTGTTCTAGTTTTTCATGGATATTTCTTCTAAATTATAGGATATGTTGGCTTAAAATTGTTTATAATATTCCCTTATTATCCCCTTACTTGCTATCCTTTTGTCAGATCTGTACTGATGTCCCCTCTGTTGTTCTGGGTTTGGTAATTTATGTCCTCTCCATTTTTTCTTGGTCAGGTAGGCCATGTTTTTTTAACTTATTAACTTACTAGAGGCCCGACGCACCAAATCTGTGCAAGGGGCTCGGCCCTCGCAGGCCCGGTTGCCTCAGCCCCCGCGGCCCTGCCCACTGGTCATTCCAGAAGGTCGTTCCGGAAGTTCGTTCCACTGTCAGGTCTAATTAGCATATTAGCTCTTTATTATATAGGATTCTTCAATAAGAACACTTTAGGTTTTGATTTTTTTGGTTTGTTTTACTTGATTTTGGCTTTTATGTTTAATATGTCATTCCTTCTGTCTACTAGGTTTAATTTGCTCTTATTTTTCTAGATGAAAGATAGAAGTTTAGATCATTGATTTTTGAACCCCTCTTATATAAGCATTTTAGGCTGTTCTAATTGAAGCATCTTTTTGTTATTGATAACTAATTTAATTCTGTAGTGGTCAAAGACCATATACAACATGATTTTAACCTTTTAAGTTTATTGAGTCTTGATTTATGGCCGAGCATGTGGTCTGTCTTCATGAACCAAAAATTTAAAAAAAATAATTTGATTAAAAAATTTGAAAGAATCTGATTTTTGGGTATGGTGCAGTTATTGGGTATAGTGTTTTATAATTATCAATTATATTTTTTGCATTGTTCAAAATTTTATATCCTTCCTGATATTCTCTCTATTCAATCAGTTGCATAGAGAGGTGAACTGAAACTTCTAGTTATAATTGTGTATTTATTTATTTTACCCTTAGTTCTATCAGTCTTTATATACTTAGGAGTTCTAATTTCCAGAAGTGTATACATATTATTCTGTCCTCTTGCTTAATAGGGATCCTTTGCCATGAAGAACTGTCCATTTTTATCTTTAGTAATACTCTTGTCGCAGAATTTGTTTTGTTTAATGATAACATGGTCACTCCAGCTTTGTTCTGATTAGTATTTGCATAACATACCTTTTTCTCGCATTTTGCATTTAATCTGTATTTTAATGTAAATATCTCATAGTAAGCATATCATGGAATCTGCTGTCCCCCTGTCTGACAATTTTTGTCCTTTAATTGGAATGTTTAGAACATTTATATTTAATGTAGTTACTGGTGTGGGTGGGTTTAATTCTACCTTCTTGCTATTTGTTTTTCTCTGTTTCCTTTTAGCATTTGCACTGGGTTTAAAATGTGTATTTTATTAAAAATTACTTTATTGCATAGTATATATCCATTCACTCCTGGCTCTTTTGTACTCTTTCCAATTTTTTTACATATGTTAAACCCCAGAATATATTGTTATTATTTTTGTCAGTAACTTTAAAAAATATGTTTCTATTGATTTCAGAGAGGAAGGGTGGGGGAGAGAGAGGTAGAAACATCAGTGATGAGAGAGAATCATTCATCAGCTGCCTCCTGCATGCCCCACACTGGGATTGAGCCCGAAACCCTGGCATGTTCCCTGACCGGGACTCAAACCCCGACCTCCTGCATAGGTTGACGTTCAACCACTGAGCCACATCAACCGGGCTGTCAACTATAATTACAAATTTTTAAAAAAGTTAAAGAATGTATGTGAGACATTGTTTATTGAACCCTTCACTTTGCAAAAGGAAACTGCTCCCCAAGGTCACACCAAGCTGTTTCGTGGCTGTCCTGAGAGTAGAACCCAGAGGTCCTTATTTTTCAGTCCTCGGCAATTTCCATTTCGAGTTTGGGCGCATGGGTACTGGATTGGCGCGCTCCTTTAGCACCCGAGCACCGATTACAGACCAGAGGACGCTGGAGGTCAAGTTACTCCCTAAATGGACACAGGGCCTGACACTTGGGAGTTTATAGTTTAATGAATAGGAAGACGATAAAAGTAGACAAAGGCATCATTGTTATTTGGGATAAGAACAGGGAAGGGAATGGAATCGTTGGAACTGAGGACAGTACTGGGTGCTGAGGCCTCATGGAAGGGGGTGCAGAGAAAGCCTGCTGAGGACGTGCTATTCAGTGGCGCCCGGAAAGATGCCGGGAGCCGGGAAGGCTGCAGCGGGAGTGTGCAGGCAGAGGGAGACTGACCTACGCTCTGAGGTGGCAAGAGCTGGGCCAGGCGGCAGGTGGAAGGGCTGTGGCAGGCGGGGTGTGAGCAGGTATGCTAGCTTCGCCAGGCACCTGGCAGGTGTCAAATGAGGCTAACCTTTTAAAAAATATATACTTTTATTGATTTTGGGGAGGAAGGGAGAGGGAGAGAGAGAGAGACACATCAGTGACGAGAGAAAATGATTGATCGGCTGCCTCCTGCATGCCTCACACTGGGGATGGAGTCTGCAACTCGGGCATGTGCCCTGACCGGGAATTGGAACTGTGACCTCCTGGGTCGTAGGTCGACACTCCTCCACTGAGCCACGCCTGCTGGGCAGATGAGGCTAATTTGACCCCAACCTTGGGAATACTTTTCAGACAACTCCGTGGACACTTGCAGCTCTCCCAAGCCACACAGGCAGCTGGGAACATCCAGTGATAAAATCTTCATTTTCCAGTCCTTATGTAAAAGCTTACCCGGTAACGAAAACGTATCTGTATCCGGGTCAAACACATGCTGAGCTTCCCGGAGCCCCTGGTTATAACCAGGAGTAAAAGTAAAAAGTCCCCTTCAGGCGGAACTTATTTCCCAACAGATACAGAATGTGGTGCGTAAATCCGTTTACCCGGGAAAATGAAACGAGGCAAAGCCTGTTGTCCCAGGGACAGCAGTAATAACGGGGACGTGCGGCTGTCTTTCTGCAGCACAGGGATATTGTCAGGCCGCGGCATCGTCCTCCTGGTGTTGATGGAGAATCGGTGTGCGCGCGCATCTTGTATTCCTGCGCTGCTTATCCTTTTGTTTCCATGTTGACTTCCAAGTTTGATTTTTTTTAAAGCTATCTGAAGACAGAACTCATGTTTTTACCCATTTTATTACCGTTAAAAAGGATGGCTTTTCCAGAGTGTATGCAGTGTCTCCTTAGGCTCTGGGAAAACCCACCAGACTCTCCTGTGTGCAAGGGCCCCCTGGCTGTTTTGCAGGCTTTCTCCCTGTTGAAAACTGGTCAAAAGGCAGAAACTCATTGATGTCTGTGTACTGTCCTCCTACCCAGAACATGCACACGGGTATCCCAGAGATAGGAGGGAAGCCTGAGTTCTACGGTGGGGGGCGGACGTCAGTTATATAACTCACTTGTGATTGTGTGGTGGTCCTTGAGCGCTTCCCATACCTTACCTTGTTAATAGGGGTTTTCCTGAGAGCTTAGACTTTAGTGCAATCCTCATCACGGTGTTTCAGTCCTAGGCCGGCAGTGGCGGGTACAATATTGCCCCTGATTGCAGGGAGTTGAGAAACTGGTGGGGAAGTAGTCTTGTGAACAGCATAAGGCAATGAGCTAAATGCTGTGGAAGACTTTCGGGTAGCCTGTTTGGGGCACAGAAAAGAGAGCAGGCAGTGTTTGAAGTGCGGCAAGGAAAGAAGGCTGTAACAAACATGAACCCTTTGAGTAATATTAGACGCGAACTTTCCAGGCAGAGGCAGCAATGTGTACGAAAGGCAGAGACTCGAGTGCGCGCGGTTAGCTTGTTTGCCAGGTAGTCGCGGTGTTGGTGGGCTACTAGACGTGTGGAGAAGGTGGTGCGAGGTGCAGCTGGCAAGCTGGGATGGGCCCTCATGTCTGTGGAGGAGTTTGGACTGGATTCTATTGGAAATGGAGAACCATCAGGGATCTTAAAGCAGCAGGAGAATGTGATAGAAAGATGTCTTGGGAGGGTATTGAGGAGGGATTAGAGGGGAAGAGGCTGCAGGTAGGAAGGAAAACCGTTGTGAGAGTGAGCACCAGATGGCGAAGCTGACCCGGGGGTCAGCAGACAGGAGAGAAGGTGGCGTTTTGCAGAAACGATTTGGAGGCTGAACCCAAGCTCCACACGCGGGGGGAGGCCGGATGCTTAGGCCTCTGGCTTGGTTCTGCTCTGGATTCACGTCACCTTGATTCTCCTGATTGTTTGGAATTTTAAAGAAATCTTTTTATTGATCTCAGAGAGGAAGGGAGAGGGAGATAGAAACATCAATGATGGGAGAGAATCACTGATCGGCTGCCTCCTGCATGCTCCACACTGGGGATTGAGCCCACAACTTGGGCATGTGCCCTGATTGGGAATCGAACCGTGACCTCCTGGTTCATAGGTCGATGCTCAACCACTGAGCCACACTGGCCGGGCTGGAATTCTTCCTGGTAAAGGGAAGGTACTGATTCTCCTGTCTCTTCAGTTCTGAGATTCTAGCAGGGGCAATGGAAGGAAAAAAAAGCCCAAAAAACAAAAACAAACCCCAAACCATCGGAAACCTCAAGTATAGGTATTGGGTTATTAAGGTGCTGATTATCAAAATTTTATAATTGTGTGATGAACTAAGAACAAGTCTCAATTCACCTGCCTGCTATATATTTTAAATGTGTGTATACATATCTCTGATACTGTCAGCATAATCATGCTATTTCCTTGGCGTCTATATTTGATATATTTAAAAGCTCTCGGTTGAAATGTTTAATTTTTGCTTGAGGAACACCAGTCATTGGATTGGAATTATTTTCTGCCCATTCTCTATGCTTTTAATCTCTTAATTCCGTAAGTATCGGAGGTATATTATTCCTGAGCCTTTACCAGACGAGGGCATGCTCAGCATTCGCAGAGCGCTGGTGGCCGTGGGCTTTGCTTCTCCAGCGTGTGGGCAGAGCTGGCCATGGTTCAGGCTTCCCCCTCTCACTCGAAGTGGGTTCAGGGAACTCTTCCCATCTGCTGAACTGAAGCAGGAGAGATCCTTAGGAGGTGATGTGATATATTGAACACTTACCTTTAGCTGCAGTAACTGTGTTAGCGATCTGTATAATATATTGGCTGAAGCACTCTTTCCTCTTGGTTCTAGTTCCAAAAGACCCGAAGCCCCAGTGGCGGCGTGTGGCATGGAGCTACGACTGCACGCTGCTGGCCTACGCCGAGAGCACCGGCACCGTGCGGGTGTTCGACCTCATGGGGAGCGAGCTCTTCGTTATTGCCCCGGTGCGTGCATGCCTTCACCTGGTAACATGGCTTTTCAGTGTCTTCTTCGTGTAAGCACTCGAGTGAATGAACGTGAAGAGAGGGGAGTAGAACTATAAATCTGACTAGTAAATGGTGAACGTAAGATGTGCAGAATCTAGAGAGATAGGCATACATGAAATAGTTTATTCTTTGTAATTTGTAATGCAGTATCCAGATGCAGTCCACCGTTACTAACACGTGGCGGTAAGTACTGAGTGGAGTTACCAAAGGCTGTTATAAGCTTCCAGTGAGGGGAGAAGTTGGCAGTGAGTACTTTTAAATGAAAGTAATCGGAGACTTTTTTTTTAGCTTTGGTTACTGCTGGAAGTAGAAATCAACAGCTGAAGGCTTCTATCTGAGTTCTGTATCAGAATCCTTTGAGGCTGAACGGTGGCATTACTGTGTGTGTGTGTGTGTATGTGTGTGTGTGTGTGTGTGTGTGTGTGTCTATGGATGTCCGGTGAACATAGGCTCACTTATCTAGGTGAACATCTCATCCAAGGAGGCAGCTGTGGTCTCAGCTCTGATTGGGAGGCTGGTCTCGACTTGGTGTCTACTTGTAGGCACTCTGACTGGCAGATCAGTTCTGGGGCTACCTTATGTAGAGTCATGTGGTAAGCCAATGTCTCGGGTATCTTCCACGTATACAGATGTTAACTTCTGTCTTTTCAATAACTTCCCCCTCTTCTGCAGGCATCGAGTCTAGCAGGTGATTTGAGCTGTGCCGTTGCTGGGTTGATCTTTCTGGAATATAAAGCAAGTGCACAGTGGTCTGCAGAACTCTTAGTCATCAATTACCGAGGAGAACTTAGGAGTTACCTTGTAAGGTGAAAAAAAAATGCTTTCTATTTTGGGAAGACCTATTTGACAAAATAATGTTTATTTCTCTGGCTTAGTGTCAGCTTTTGTTGTTTCTTTTTCCCCCCAGCATTTTATTATGAAAAATTGCAAATATAATGGGAAATTTGAAAGAATTGTATAGTGAAAACTCAAATACCTCAACTTAAATTCTAGCATTTTTACTGTACTTGCTGGGTGCCATTCCTATCCAGCCATTCATCAATCCTAGTTTTTAATGAGTTTCAGAGTCATTACTTAAATACATTAGTATGCCTGTCATTAATTAAACTTCAATATTTGCTTTTAGTTTTCTTTCTTTTGAGATAAAATTTGCATGCAACAAAATGCACAGCTCTGAAGTGTACCAGCCAGTGAGTTATGGCAAATGCATGCACTTGTGTAGTTCAAATGCCTGTTGAGATGCAGAATATTGCTATCGTGCTAGAATGTCCCTCATGTCCCTTTCCAGCAAATCTCTGTCCACACGCACTCCCGGAGCAACTTCTGTTTAGACGTTGTAAAGGGGGGCGGGGTGGGGAGAGGGATGGTCGCCAGCATTCAGTCCACAGCACTCATGACTTGCTTATCCATTCTTCTGTTGTTGGACTTCTGAGTTTCCAGGTTTGGACATTGCAAATAAAACGATGGCCATTCTTGTCCAAGTCTTTATGGGTATACATGTTCATTCCCATTGGTTCACTGTCTCTGAGTGGAATTGCTGAGTTATAGGGTAGATGTAGTTTATCTTTACAAGAAACCACCAGACCTTTGTCTAAAGTTTTCATATCATTCCCCCTTCCATATTATGCCTGAGCGTCTGGTTGTTTCGCATCCTTGGCAGTATTTGGTGTTACCGGCCGTTTAGATTTAATGATAGTGAGCATTGAGTGGCATCTCACTGTGGTTTAATGGCATGTGTTTCTTTTCTACCTCCTTCAATTAGTGTTGGAACAAATCAGAGCTATCAAGAGAGTCACTGTTTCAGTTTCAGTGGCCATTATCCCCGTGGAGTCAACACAGCGGTTTACCATCCTGGTCACAGGTACGCGAGCGCTTGTTCTCACGTTGGGTGGAATATCAGGTAGACATGGAAGTCGTGGCACAGTTTTAGAGAGAAATTGTTCTGATTCTTCTTCTTTTTTTAAATTCTCTTCTGAGGATATGCTTAGAGAGAGAAAGGGAGAGAGAGGGAGAAACATCAGTGTGAGAGAAACATGGATTGGTTGCCTTTTGTACATGCTCCAACTAGGGATGGAACCTGCACCCTGGGTGTGTGCCCTGACTGGGCATCGAACTGCCACCTCCCGGTGCATGGGACAAGGCTCAACCAACTGAGCCATCCCAGCGAGGCAGTTTTTGCTATTTAAATGTGTGTATATGTTATATATGTGTTTTTTTTTGTGTGAGTATCATATGGGGGTGCAAGCCAGAAAGAAGCAAGGGTCTTAACAGGGTGCAGATAAAGTGATGTGGGATCCAGAGGGAGGAGAGCTTCCCTCCGTGTAGGATCAGGGAAGTGTGCGGGTGGCACTTGCTTTGGAGAATGGGTATGGTATGGGCATGATGGGCATCCCAGACAAAGTGACGGTGCGAGCAGTGACAAGAGGAAGGCAGCTACGGTGCATTTTTGTGAAATCGCAGGAGGGGTAGCTTGGCTGACACTGCAGGGTCAGGGTGTGTGGGAGGGGAGGACGGGAGGGGAGTGCTGGGAGATTGGGCGTCGGAAAGAGCGTGAGGCCAGGTGATTGGAAGCATTACGGGGCTGCCTGCTCTCCAGGGGAGGTCCGTGTTTGAGACGAGGACATGTGATCAGGCATGCTTTCGGGAAGGTGCATTCAGTTGGGAGACATTAGAGCCTGGGTGAGTCGGGTGCTGATGGACTGGTTCAGGCCACAGGCGGCAGGCCCTCTTCCTTTCCTTACACAGGATTGCTCTTCGTGTTTTGCCACATTTGGCCACTGTTTATGTGTACTGTTACATCACATTTTATTATTATTTTTATCCTAAAGAATAGGGCCTATATCTCGTATGAGAACGCCAGGTACTTGAAGGCAAAGAATGCGTCATGTACATCTTTGTCGGTCACAGCATCTGGTGTAAGCTCTGTTAATTGATACCTCTGCCTCTCGGGCTCCCTGGACCAGTAACTCTAATTTCCCGAGTGCAGAAGGAAATGGTCTCCCTGTTTTGATTTTCCTCTTCCTTCTTTCTTCTCTCTATTTGATATTCTGGTCCACCCCCCGCTTTTCTCTGTTTTATTTTTCTTGTCCCTTTTCAAAGAAGTATATTTTATGTCTTAATCCTTTGCGGTTTTTTCTTGTTTGTTTATGTCACACTGACTACATTGTTTGGATATTTTACAAAGGTCAATATTTGTTATCTTTTTCCCCAGCAGTATTTCAGGGGGTTAGGTGGGGTTCACGTGGGACCATAGGTTTGAAATGATCATAAAATAGTTGTTACATGATACCAGTTTGTTGTAAGTCAGATTACATTCATTATTCTGAATGCTTTCACTTTTTGGCCCAGGACCTAAACAAATTGTAGGTATATTTTTAGGGAGAGAATGGTCTTTACATATACAGTTTGCAACAAATATATTATCAAACCACGGAGGGGGGTGTCTTTTCTCGGTTCTGCAATCATAGACAGTACAATTCTTGATAGCAGTCAGCGTGGGATGGATGACCGCATTAAGGTTTCTGGATGGAAACTGTTCTAAAGCAAGGAGTATGTGGAAGTGCCCTGTTGTGCATGACAAAAATCTTGCTAGGTTGTTCATGTTTTCCATGAGGTGTTCTTTTTAAATGGGAGAAGCTGAAATGTTCCTCACATTTTTATTTTTGGTTGCTCTAGTAATATGAGTCTGTGATATTTATCATCCACAAGGATTTTGTGAACGTGAAATAAATCAGCCCGAGTGGAGTTGGGATAAATTGGTGAGGTACAGACTCAAGGCTTTATGAAATGCATTGTTTTGCCTGCTGCAGCGAGCCCTGTTGCAGAAGAGAAATCAAGGTGGTGAATGGGTAATATAAAACAGAGATTAATAGAGGCTTTGGCATAAGCTCTGTGGGTTTGTTGTTTTTGATTCTTCTTTTTTACATTTCCTAACTCGCAGCCTGATGACCTTATTTCATCCTCCCCAGGCTATCTTCTGTTCCAGTCCTGTTCCCCCTCCTACAAGCACTCCAGCTCTTTCCATCTTTTGTGTGCTCAGTGTTCTCCTGGTTCTGTTGCTTTTGGCTTGCATTGTGCCCTGGTTCCTCCTTAGAGAGGCAGCTTTAAACTTTCAGTACAGGTGGGTGCAGTGCTTGGAGCTGGAGGTCCAGACATAATGCCTGCTCTCTGAGTGGACAGCACTGCGGAGGACTCATGTAGTCACAGATGAGGGCACGCCCTTGACGTGAGTTCATTCAAATACAAGACTGTATCTGTGTTCGTATTTTTAAATGACATTGCTTTCAACAGTTTACTGCCTTTAAAAAAGGTTGCATTTCTAATTTCATTGTACATTTCTATAAGCAGAAGCTGTCTTATTCAATTTAGAAGCTCAGCAGTTCTATGGGAGCTACACAGAGATAGTAAGTATTTGAAGTTAACATCTCGACCCTAACTTACATCACAGCAAAGAGAAAATATAGAAAACACATCTCTTTTGGGCCCTTTTTGGAAGCAACCCATGCTCAGAATCCTTGGTGACTCACATAATTGATCTTAAGTATGTCAGTCAGTGATTTTCAGCAAATGTATAGATTTGTGCAACTGCTACTACAGTCAGGTTCAGAATATTTCATTACCCCTAGAGATCTCTCCTGCCTTTGAATTTTATGGAATTCAAATCGCATCTCAGTAAAACTGTAATAAATAAAAGAATGAATAAGGGGGGAAAGAGACCCTTTAAACAAGCTGTTATTTGAACACTTACATCTTTGTTACGAAAGATACTCAAGGTATGGTAAGAGAGGCACTTCCTGCCGCCAGTGGGAGGAACCCTCACTGAGTGATGTATGTCATGGTTGTGCAAAGGGGCGTCCGAGCGCTTGGATGATTTAGTTATTTTCTCTCTCAATCAACAGTGTTTTAGGCCAAATACAGCTTCTTCAGAAAGAGCTTGAGATGATGTTTACAGGGAGTAAGAAGTGATGGTTTCAGATTGCCTTAAAGTAGATTGCAATCGGATGACAAGCTACGCTGGCCGAGAGTAGCTAGGTAATGGCATTCTCCCAGGCATGCAGTAGGGACTGCTGTCCTGGGCACGGCTCAGAAGGTGGAACAGGGCATAGTCTATAGAAAGCTGTTCTTTAGGGGAAACTGAGAAATAGCTTTAAGTAAGGGCATGCTGAAGTGTTGAAGGGCTGTGCTCTGGGTATGTTGGTTGGTTCATCTTACCTGGCTTTCCAATTTCCCCTAAACAAAAAATTAAGCATTTTAAATCATGAGTCTCTCACACTCATGGGATAAAGGAAGTATTCCAAATAAAGAGCTCATACTTAGTAGGGGATCAAAAGTGTTTGGTGTGTGAATGAGCTCTCGGGTGACATGATGCTAATTTCACTGGCCCCAAACGCAAGGGAAACAGTCGTCACGTAGAATGGGAAGGGGTGCCGTAGAGCACACAAAGGGGCCACAGCACTCTTATCTAGGGCTCATGCCACAAATGTTTAAATTTAATCTTGTGACAAAGATAGTGTTGAGTCCCCTACCTGAAAGGTTCACTCAAGGGCAAGGGCAAATTTTGCTGTCCTCCGATGGGGTGGACCTTCCATCTAGACCTAGGAGATATTTTTACAAGGTAGTCAGTGGACTTTCATTACATCACCGTAAAATGGCCTTTCTCTCTGGTTCCCAAGTTGTATATATATTCTGGGAGAATCAAGGCACTGATATGTGGAAAGATACACTATATTGATAGCTGGAGGAGAAGATAGGTGTAAAATGCATACTAAATTTTTCATAAGCCCTGTCTAGATAAGATGAATAATTTTATGAAGGATTGCAGGGGAATGAGCACTGTGGTCATGATCATTGTGATGATCTCCCACTGCAGGGAGAGAGTGCACTTGGCCTTCAGTAATGCAGGGTCTATTGGCATTTGGGAGATTAATGTGCAGCCTTGTGCTTGAGAAGTATGAATGTCAGTAATCCAGTTGACCTTATATTAAGGAGTTTTTCATTTTGCTTCTCAATTTCTCATTCCTCTAGCATGAGAAAATTCTTCTTTTCATATTTCAGGTTGGTTTTTTGAAGAGAAGCGAAGCTGTTGTCTATAGAGAAAGCTGCATTGTCTTGGTAGAGGTGAAAGCCCTTAGATGTGAATTAAGGGGCTTCTGAGTTTCACACACTAATTTTTTGGTGGTGGTAGTGGTGGTGGTGGTGGTGCGGGGCTTTATAGGCATTTGTTTCTGGGGAGGCAGGGAAGTGAGTCTTGGCCACATCGTATGGTCTGTTTTTGACCAGAATATTAGGGATGGGTAGACATGTGTGACTCATTGTATCTTTGTTCTTAAAAAAGCAGGCATCTGGAGGCTGTTAAAGTAGAAGACAATGCCTTATTAATTTGAACTTTTTTGGCTTGGTATTGAAAAACATTAAATTTTTTTTTGGAAATCAGCTTTCACTCATCCATCACTCCTATATTCAGAGATTCTTTGATAGGATGGGCTAATTCTCATTATGTTACCATTGCAATTAAATGGGCTTTTTAAGATCTTTATACATTTTTGAACCTGGGGTAAACCAAGATGGCGGCATAGGTAAACACTTAAACTGCGGCCTCACACAACAATTTCAAAATTACAACTAAAAGACAAAATGGACATCATCCAGAACCACAGGAAGGCTGGTTGAGAGGAAAGAGAAAAGCTCACTGAGACTCATAGGAGCTGCAGAAGGCAGAGGTACGGAGGCACGCATAGAGAGGGCTGGCAACTGAGTACGCGGCTGGCTTTCTCAATCGGGAGGGAGACAAAAGCTCCTGATCTCTCTGAACTCCAGTTCCGGGTGAGACTGGGGACCCAGACTCATACGGGGGAGAAACTGGACTGTCTGGCAGCGTGCGAAACTCGAGGGCAGCTTTCTCTCAGAGGTGCTTGCAGCAATTACTGCAGGACAGTGAGACCCAGGGGGCTGCTTAGGGCAGTGCTGAAGGGAAGCCATAGCTGTTTGCTCTGCCCTGAGATCCCACCCCACAAAGCCATTGCTGTTTGCTCTGCCCTGAGACTCTGCCCCATCCAAGCTGAGCACAGAGGCTTTTGCATATGAATGGGTCCTTTGGATTCTAAACTTACCTAACAAACTGCAGCTGAGTCAGTGAGACCCAGAATATCCAAAAGAAGGTCCAAGGCCCCGCAGCAGCTTGCATTGCTTCATAGCTGGGCCTCATCTGGGCACCTCCAAAACCCAAACAAAGAAGAGGAATCTGCAGATCTCTCTGTAGCTCCTGCTGGGTGGCCTCAGGCAAGGCTAAATTAGCACCTCCTTGGAGATCCAAGAGCCAGTGTACCCAGGGGTCAGAGTGGGACCATCCATATTACAACTCTTCAGATCCATAAGGGACACACTCGGGGCAGACTCAGTGAGCAGTAAAGCCCCATTGAAGCAAGTCTTGTCTCATAAGGGTGTCTCCAGCACAGAAGTTCTCCCATCATAGACACAGCTGATCCTCACAGCCAGTTGGCCTGGAGGTCAATTCCTCCCAGTGATACCAACAACAATCAAGGCTTAACTACAAAAAGACTGTGCACACAGCCCACAAAGGGGTGCACCAAGAGTGTCCACCTCAGGTAACTGGGGAGGCTGAGCCACTGGGCCCTATAGGACACCTAGCACACAAAGCCACTCTATCAACTGAGGGAAGCAGGCAAAATGCAGAGACAAACAGGTCACAAATGAAAGAAATGGAAAGCAAATGACTGGATATAGAGTTCAAAACCACGGTTATAGGTTTTTCAAGAATTTTCTAGAAAAGGCCAATAAATTTAGCAAGACCCTCGAGGATATGAAAAAGGACCAACTAGAAATTAAGCATACACTGACTGAAAAAAAAAATAATATACAGAGATCCAACAGCAGACTAGAGGATCGCAAGAATCAAGTCAAAGAGTTGAAATACAAAGAAGCAAAAAACACTCAGCTAGAAAAGCAAAAAGAAAATAGAATCCAAAAATTTGAAGATGGTGTAAGTAGCCTCTGGGACAACTTCAAACATACCAACATCTGAATTATGGGGGTGCCGGAAGAAGAGAGCGAGCAAGACACTGAAACCTATTTGAAGAAATAATGACCGAAAACTTCCCCCACCTGGTGAAAGAAATAGACTTATAAGTCCAGGAAGCACAGAGAACCCCAAACAAAAGGAATCCAAAGAGAACCACACCAAGACACATCATAATTAAAATGCCAAGAGCAAATGACAAAGAATATTAAAAGCAGCAAGAGAAAAACAGTTACCTACAAGGGAGCACCCATATGACTATCAGCTGATTTCTCGACAGAAATTATGCAGGCCAGATGGTAGTGGCAAGAAATATTCAAAGTGATGAATAGCAAGAACCTACAACCAAGATTACTCTACCCAGCAAAACTATCATTCAGAATTGAAGGTCAGATAAAGAGCTTCACAGATAAGAAAAAGCTAAAGGAGTTCACCACTGCCAAACCAGTATTATATGAAATGCTGAAAGGTATTCTTTAAGAAGGGGAGGAAGAAGAAAAGGGTAAAGATAAAAATTATGAACAGCAAATACATATCTATCAAGAAGTGAATCCAAAAATCAAATGAATAAAAAATCTGATGAACAGAATAAACTGGTGAATATAATAGAATCGGGGACATAGAAAGGTAGTAGACTGACAATTCTCGGGGGGGAAAGGGGTGTGGTGGGTGCGGGAAGATACTGGACAAAAATTGTACACCTATGGATGAGGACATTGGGGGGGGTAAGGACAGAGGGTAGGGTTGAAATGGGTGGAGGGGAGCTATGGGGGGAAAAAAGAGGAACAATTGTAGTAACCTGAACAATAAAGATTCATTAAAAAAGCAAAAGAAATTTGAACCTGTTCAGTTGGTCAATCAGTCAATCAATCTCTCTACCCCCTCTTTCTTTCAGAGTGTTTTGGTGGTAGTTTAACTTGATATGACTTAGGCCAGATTGACTTTCTTCTGATACTCAGAGTGATGCTGGCTGGGTGGTCCCTCTTGGAAGTAGAGATTGGAAAGAAGGCTGTTGAATCTGTTTTATAGGAATGAGGAATGATGCATGCTTAAGCTCCTCTCTCCAAGACTTGATTGATCAGGTTGTTGTGGGATGGGATCCCAGCATCTGATTTGATGAAAGCCTCTGTAGAGCATTCCGATTCCCTCTACTCACCCATTGAGAATCTTTCACTAAGGCTTTGGGAGATTAAAGAAAATGAATAGGAGATAGCTTTTCCTTTGAAGTTGCCCTAGTGAGGACTAGGCGTAAATTTTACTCTAGGTGTTGCCTGCCTTCCTTTAGTTATGGCTGCCTCGGACGCTGCGTTGAGAGGTGCCATGGAACTGTGTCTTGGCCATCAGGAGCTGCTGGTGTCTGACACAGGTGTGCAGTAGCAGAGCTGGGCTGGGTGTTTCTCTCCCCTTCCCTAGCTTGTGAGGTGTGTGTGTGTGTGTGTGTGTGTGTGTGTGCGTGCGCGCATACTTACGCTTCCCCCCTCTGAGTGTTTATTGCTGGTATATAGGAATACAATTGATTTATGTATATTGATCTTGCATCCTACAACCTTGCTGATCCTGATTATTAATTCGAGTGGATAATTAGTGGAATCCTTTGGCCATATTTTTCTCTTACCAACTCTATGAATTCTTTATAGGCAGGTTTAACCGCTTAAGTGCATATGTGATATCTCCCGAATCTGTGTGTCATAAGTCACGCCTGGGTCACAGAGCGATTGGCCCAGCCCCACAGAACTTTCCTTGGATAGCCGGCTCACAAATACCTCATACTCATTACGTTCTGACTGGATTGATCATATTTTACCTCCAATCCTACATTTGCTCCTGTATTCCCAAATCTTGATATACAGCATTTCACCAGGCCAAAACCTGAGATTCACTTTTGGTAACTGTCTTAACTCATTTTTTATGAATCTTTAAGACTTGTTGGTTATTCTTCTCTCATATAGCTCAGATTTATCTCCTCTTCTCCATTTCTGCTACCATCCTTATAGTTCAGGAACTCATTACTTCTTACCCAGTTTATTATCAAGTGTGTTCCCTGCTTTCTATCTGATCCTCCTCTAATTGGTTTTCTGTTGTGTTTCCAGCAAGGAATATAGGTATTAAAACACAAGCCCGAAGCTTAAAAATTCATCTCTAATTTCCTTTAGCCGTGGGGAGAGAGCTACAGCTCCTGGGTTTAGTTTTAAAGGCCGTTTGTAGTTTGGTCTTTTGACTTCTCTAGGCTCCTGTCATAGCCCTTCATGTTTCTTTGCTCCAGACCAAGGCCCAGCACACTTTTCTGTAAAGGGCCAGTCGGGCTCTGTTGTAACTACTCAACTCTTCCATGGCAGGGTGAAAGCAGCTGTAGAAACACACACATGAATGTGTGTGAGTGTATTCCAATGCAGCTTTATTTACAGAAGTAGGTGGTGGTTTGGATTTGGTCCAGAGGCTATGGCTGCTGACTCCGGCTCTAGATAACTTCAGACACGTGTGAATTCTTGCATTTCTCAGTGTCTTTGTTTGTTAAAGCCTTCATGCTGCTTCCTACTTGTTTTGTCCTCTGCCTGTAAAGTCCTTCTTGATCTTTTTCTCATCTCTGTACAGTGGAAGGTCTCATCTATGCCAGCCAACCATCTATCTGAATATGGGCCCAATTCTGCCAGAAAGGTATAAAACGAGGAGTGTTGAATTTTATGGATTTCCTATACCTCTTGATTCTAAATTCCAAATTACATTCGAAGGAATTTATAACCAGGTACCACTCAATTTTAAATACATTTAGTGCCTAATTAGGAAATTGCCAGGAAAACGAAGTTTGGCTTTGGAACTAGCCGTCTCCATTTCTCCATTAGTGCTTTCTCCATCTGAGAAAAATTCTCAGGTTTTGTCTTCACAACTAACGATGCGGTATAAGCAGTTTTCCTTGGTGATCCTCGAGCACGTGTCCACTCGATAGTGGGATGCTTCGGGTTTTGATTCATGGTGAACCGTGTCCTGTGGAGCTCAGCTCATGGATTCCAGCGTAATGGGGAGTGTGTGTTCTCAAAGAGCGGTACCTGCCCGGCGGCCTGCGTCACCGGGAGAGGCTGTTGGAGATGCAGATTCCTGGACTCCACCCTCGGCCCACTGAGTCAGAACTCTGAGGGGTGGCCCGGTGGTCTGCGCTTTCATAAGCTCCCAGGAGATTCTATGCATGCTGGTGTTTGAGAGCCATTGATGGAAACCGTCGTGGTTATGCGTGTTTCCTTCTTACATGCTCTTTAATACATAAAGGTAATTAGAATTTAAAGTATTGAACGAGTAACATTTTTATAGTAAAGAATATTTAAGTTATACTAAAATGAACTAAAATGGGAAACATTCCAATTATTCCAAGAGAGGAATGGCTTCCAGCTTCATAGTGGAGGGTAATGATTTTTGAGCCCTTACTTTGGTCATAAGCATGGTCTTAAACACTTCTCAATTTTGAAACATGTAGTTCTTTATTTCCTTTTTCTTTTTTTCCTTCCTTGCTGATTGTATGCCACAAGCACACTGGTCATTGGACAGAGTGTGTCAAAGTGTCTCTGCTAGTATTTCAGATTTCTCTCCTTGCCTTGAAGGAGTGTCAAACCACTAGATGGCAGACTCTTCCAGCAATTATTAGATTGAAGACCCTCAATAAGCCGTTTATAATCTTTGGCAATAACTCGTAGTGCCCCATTTAGTTCATCATTGTTACGTATGTGTGATACTTAGGGGCCCGCTGTCTGCCCCCCTCCCACTCCTCAGATGGCCTTACCCACCCCATTATTACTGCCTGTTCTCTCTGCTTCTGCCTGCGCTCCTGCTCACTCAGTCCACTCCTCCTGTGCATTTTTGCTGCACCAGTCACTGCATTTTGTGGTCTGGTACCTCTGCTCCTGTTTTGAGTTTGAGACTCTTAGGATGTCAGAGCTGCAAACAAGATTCATCCATCGTGAGGCCCCGCCCCTTCATTTCTCCGGGGGCAGAACTGAAGCCGGAGAGGGTAGGCCAAGGACAAGGACTGTGTGTGTCTTAGTTAACATCGGGTCCCTGTAGTTCTCTGCACAGAGTGGGCAGGTAGGTGTTTCTGGAGTGGAACAATGCTGGGCAATGCTGTACAGGACACAGACACAGTCTCTGCCCAGGTTCACCGTTGGGTCATGGCGGCATGGCATAAAGCAGCGGTCGCCAACCGGTGGTCCGCGGGAGGTCCGAGAGGTTGGCGACTGCTGGTTTAAAGAACTGTTGCTGTATAGAGGGTGGAAGGCGGTACGTGCCTAGGAAGGGAGCAAGGTGAATTTTGTATTGTCAAGAACCCCTTTGGACGCCTGTCCTGCTGGCCTCGTACAGGCTAGAAGCACTTACTGCATGTCTTACCTTTCTCTGAGCACACTATTTCACACTGGTGTCTGTGCTCTTGTACATCAGGTTCTCTCAGCTGAGAATGCTCTTATCTGCCCGGGACATTATTTAAAGGGCAGACTTTTCTCTGGCCTCTTCCTCCATGCAGTTCACCTGTCCTTTAGGCTGTGTTGCACCCAGCGCAGAGGTCGTGTTGAGGTCCTGAGCAGTGGTGGTCTGTGTGGACCCACCCTCTCCCCTGGCCTGTGCCCATTTTCCTTCCCAGATAGGAAAACACGCCCAAGGCTGTCCGAGGAAAGGAAGGGGGGAAGGCTGTCAGTCCCCGCTTTGTATCCACTTACGCACACGTGTATCCTTGTAGCTGGAGCATCGGCGTCCCCAAGTTGCCATACCATCTGGTGGGGACAATGCATGATCGGTCCATCATTCTGCCTCTTTCCCCACTTACTTTTCTGTTTGCCAAGAATGGTGGAGGGGTTGTTTGGAAACAGGTCTTGAATCACTTTTGTTCATTCTGATCTTTTCATATGGTAGCCAATTTGCTCTTTGCGTGGCCATGATATTGGTGAGAATTTTATGGAGAGGAAGTGTTTTCTAGTATCAAGACCGGGCGACAATAGATCTGAAATCTCAGCTCTGTATGTCCTTTAGTAGTCAGGCAACTTAAAGCTCCGTATGTCTGTTTTTTA
Organism: Corynorhinus townsendii; assembly: GCA_026230045.1. Lineage (NCBI taxonomy): Eukaryota > Metazoa > Chordata > Mammalia > Chiroptera > Vespertilionidae > Corynorhinus > Corynorhinus townsendii. Next base: position 165,625,062 of record JAPDVU010000007.1, read on the forward strand.
ATCTGAAAATTGGATATGACATTTGTACCCTCCACAGCATAGTAGTGCAGATTAAACAACAATGCTCAATCTCCTGAGAAAATAATTGCATATGTTGCACATTCATCGGGCAAAAATTATTTTAGTTATCAGGATCTGCTGTATCGTGGCCTTTGGGATTTGTTGAGTTCTCAGAAACTTTTTATTACAATTACGTTACTGATTTTTAATGATACATTTTATGCATGCCATGTTTTCTGTTTAGAAAAAACCACTGATTAAATTGGGAAATGTAGATATTCAAAAGTACCTGTTTCGCTTCTATCTAGTCAGAGGAGTTTTTCCTGACAAGTTGACTTTCAAAAAAATGTTTTTCCATGAAGAATTGGAAGCACGTTCATAGAGAGTAGGATGCCAACTCCCTCGTGTCTGCCATTCAGTGTAATGATCAGTTCATGGCCAGTCTCATTCTGTCTGTATCCCCAGTCATTTCTCCACCTGCCTGCTCCTGGATTGTTTCAAACGAAATCCCTTGAAAGCATATGATTTCATTCAGTATTTCAGTTGTCTATCTAAAAAATAAGGACTCTAATAAACATGAACATGAAGCCATTATCATATTCGAAGATAATTAACAATAATTGGTCAGTCATCAAACATCCAGATTGTGTTCTTTTTATTATTATTTTTTTATTTTTATTGATTTCAGAGAGGAAGGGAGAGGGACAGAGCGAGAGAAACATCAATGATGAGAGAAAATCATGGATCGGCTGCCTCCTACACGCCTCTACTGGGGATCAAGCCTGCAGCCTGGGCATGTGCCCTGACCGGGAATTAAACCGTGACCTCCTGGTTCATAGGTGGATGCTCAGCACTGAGCACAGTGGGCTCTCCTTCATTCTTTGTTCTTTTGCTGAGAGAGAGCATAAGAATAAGAGAGAGAGTTAGTTCTGAAGAAACTGGTTCGGATTTACACTGTAGTTTCTTGCTGTCTAGATTTTTACATCTTCCACTGTTTAGATTGCATCTTTGTAGTGCTGTTTAAAGTATTTGTGTCAACTACATTTTCTTCAAATTGGTAGTTAGATCCAGGGGAATATTATGATTTTTTCTGCAGTAAATATACCTTTTTGGAGAAAATTATTTTGGTGCAAAAGACCCATTTGAGCAGAATGGCTGCTTGAGGCAAGGACTGCTCATACTGCTAGTGTGACTTGGGACCCAGGTCTCCTTCCCTGGTGAACAGGGCTAATTATCCGTTGGCTCTGAGGGCGGGCCTTGGGTAGAAGCAGCCCTAATAGGTTTGCTGCAGGCCATCTTCCCCAAGTTTGTTGCTTGCAGCTTGCGGTGATGTACACTTGTTAGAGCCATATATAAAAGCAGCAGGAACGTGGCTGCGAGCGACGGCTCCATTGTCTTTCTGTGAATAAGGCACATTTCCAATACTTCATGAATTTTGAGATTCTGAGTTGGGCTGAGTCTGTGGCTAAACCTAGAAGGATTTTATGCAGTTTTGAACAATTTACATTTGAGAGTATGAGGTAGAGATTTTTTTTGATGGTTGCTGTTCTCTTAGAAAGTAAGTGATGAAATGAGGAAAGTGGTGGAGGTAGAGTCCGACAGGTGGCCTGGGGCTGGGAAAGGAGCAAGGTGCATATTAGATTTCTGTGTTTGCTCTAACAGAGGCCGCCACGTTTACTGTCTGACAGTCATGGGGTGAGAAGTCCCAGATGGGGCTCGCTGAGCTAAAACCAAGGCGTCAGTGGGGCTGTTCTTTTCGAGAGGCCCCGGAGCATCTGTTTTCTCACCTTTTCCAGCTTCCAGAGGCTGCCCTGCTTCCTTGGCTCGTGGCCCCCTGCCTTCAGAGCCGCATGGCCTCACATCGCTCTGGCAGCGACGCCCTTCCTCCTCTTCTGTCTTTAAATACCCTCGTGGCACCCCATGCTCTGCTGCGATTCACACACTGTGTGTCTGGGTGAGGCGGCACGTCTGTTTGTTCAAGTTTATTGGTGTTGATAGTTTCTTTGCTCTCAGTGGCCACCTTAAGACATTTTTTCTCATTTCTAAGTCCCCATCTGGATTTAGGTGCTGAATTGTGTAAACCTTATCCTGCATAAGGGAAGGTGAAATTCTAATGGGAAAACCTGGTTTTCTTTGCTCCTTCCTTCTGAAATATTTCCCTTCTAGGTTTTGTACGTAGTGATTTGACTTGAGTTTTCTTTGGGAAGGTAACTGTTTCTGCTCGCTTCGTTTCGACGTTGTCTTGTTTATATTGGCAACTGAGCGATTCTTTTCATTTCTCTCTTTCTTAGACTTTTGCTGGTCGGCGGATGTGAAGCAGCCGAAGCGGGCACCTCGAAAGCGTCCAGCGCTGGCCTCTCCGCCTGGAGGGTGCTGTCAGGGTCGCCTTACTACAAGCAGGTGGCCAGCGGCGGGGACACGGTTGCTGTGGTGAGTCTCAGTTCCGCCATGGCACTGTGCTGCTGGGCCTGGGGCAGACGCCCTGGGAGGATAAAGAGGAGGAAGTAACCGGTCCTGGAGGAGGAAAATGACTTAATGCTAGTGACCTTCAAGTGCTCCTTTCGCATATCACATTTATCTCTAGCGTATGGTATGCGACTTACCGTCATTGTTAGAAAGCAATCAGCCTCACTGTAGCCCTGTCACTTGAACTGGCTTATTTGGACATTATCATGCTTTAAGCACTTTTCTGTCTGGCAGCTGTGCCGAGTGCTGCTGTGTGCATTAGTGCATTTAATTATCGGCGGCTTTCAGGTCGGGATTGCTACTGCCCCAGCCTGTTGGTGAGCCGTGAAGAAGGTCAGCTGCGAAGCCCGTGCTAGGCCAGTGTGGGCGGGTGCAGCTGACAGAGCGAGGGGTCCGGGGAAGGGGCCGGCACGGGGTCCGTCGCACCACGAGGCCTGCACTGGCCTTGGCTCCCTGAGCCCTCCGTGCGTTCACTCTGCGTCTCACTGTGTGTGCGTCCGCCCTGCTGCCCTGCAGCTTCGGTCCTGGCGTCTTTTTAAAGACAGTTGCCGGTGCACCGACAGAGTAAGTGGGGGAAGGAAAATACCGATCGCCAGCTGAACGCTGTGCCGTACGATTAACTTCTTGGGATGCTGCAGGTGCCTTTTCATTACGTTAGTGATGAAACATACGTCTCGCAGCTAAACTTAGGGTCATTCTCCATGGCCTGCCCTGCCTCAGAGTCACCCCATTATAGGGTTTGTTCCTTTTGCCAGGTGGCAGACATCGTCCTCATGGACCCTCCTCTGATTGTTCGCTTAAGGTGGCCATTGTGTCGGGGTGGATATTGACCGAAAAACGCTGCTGACATATATTCTAGTCTCTTGCAAGGCTGCTAGGTTGTAAAACAGACTGTTCAAAATTCAATATATGCATCGACCCAAGTTTCCAAATTAATGCTCGTGTCATCTGTGTGATAGTTTATTTATTCGTTTGTTCAACATGGAATCACTGCTCCAGGTAATAGGAGGTGAAGGTAGGAGCGCCCCGGGGCTTTGCTGTTCTGGAGGGTACAGCCCCATCCAGAACTAAGGGCCGTACGCTGAACAGGTGCCAGGCGCGAGTTCGGTTCCTGGGAGGAAGGGAAGAACCCAGGCTCATGGTCCTTTGTATGTGGTTTGGCCATTTGGCTTGGAGGCCTTGAAGATTTTCTTCATCTTTGAAATCTTCTAGCTTTCCTAGGATGTTTCTTAAAGTTGGTTATTCTGGCTTAATGTTCCCAGGATACCTCTTTCATTGTCTATTCAGATTTTTTCTATTTCTGGGAAGTCCTTTTGGATTATAAATTTGAGAGTGATTTTCCACAGGCCTCAGACCCTTGGTTAGTTTCCTTTGTCTGGCCTCCCTGGGCCCTGTAATGTGTTTTCATTCTGCTTTCGCTCGCCACAAGGCCTTGAAGTGGGCCTGGGTGGGGGTCGTGACAAGAGCAAATGAGATGACACCCTGGGATTTGGTGATTTTTCTGTTTCTCCTTAAAGTTATTACGAAGATTGGCTGTCCTCAATCTTCAGTTTAAGCTGTGGCGTGGTTGTTAGGTAAATTAGTTTTCCCTCCTTGTTCTTTCTTGTCATTGGAGAAAATGTTGGGGGTTAGTTATCACTAATGTCTTCAGCTACTCAGTTCTGTTAGGAAAATTTTAACTTCAACAAACAGTACCTCCCCTCTCCCCCACTTTGCCTTTTTCTTCGAAATTAAGTAAAATTCACATTATGTTAACCATTAACCATTTTGAAGTATACAGTCCATGGCATTTAGTACATTCATGATTTTGTGCAACCATTAGCTGCCTAGTTTCAGAATATCTTCATCACTGGGGATCACTAGTCTGCTTTCTGTTTCTATGGATTTACCCACTAATGTTTCATGTGAGTGGAATCGTGCAATGTGGCCATTTGTATCTGGCTTCTTTCATTTAGCGTAATATTTTCGAGGTTCACCCAAGTTGTAGCATGTATCAGCATTTCAGTCCTTGTTATGACTGAAGAATAGTCCACTGTATACATATACTACATTTGTCTACCCGTTCTTTAGTTTATGGGCATCTGGGTTGTTTCCACTTTCTGGCTGATGTGAACAGTATTTCTATAAACACTTGTGTACGAGTATTTGTTTGAAAACATCTTTAATTATTTTGTGTATATACGTACATGGAGTTGCTGGGACCCATGGTAGTTCTAAGGTTAATTTTTTGAGGCACAGCCATACTTTCCCACAGCCCCGTAACATTTTCTGTTCCCACCAACAATGTGCTCGCGGTCCAAGTTCTCTACATCTGCAGTGACTCTTGTCATTTTCCATTTGAAAAATTATACCTCTCGCCCTCTCTTGCTTTTATATTTATTAAATCTAAAGACCAAAATAATCTTGTGTTATTTCAAATGCTGGTTTCTAAATGATGATTACTTTTCTGGTATTTTTCAAGTATAGAATTAATTCCTTGACGAATGAAATTTCTGTTGGAAATTTGATCTTTTCCAGAGTAACATTAGGATAGAATGATAACCTGGGCAGCCTCTTTGAGTAGAGCTTGGAGGAGATTCTGATTTGCATAGAGTGTATTAGGCTTATTATGTATGTATTTAAAAAGCATTTGATTATGGGTGTATTTGTAAGATTTCTTGCTTGGTGTATTTTTTCCCCCCAGATAAAAACTGTCTCACTGATTATCTCTGACACCTATTTATTGATGATCTTCTTAACCATTTCTTTAAATACTAGATTTGCTGTAGTTTTCAGTTTATGATAAAAAGGACTTTTTACAATGAGAAAACATTAATCTTTCTTTGTATGATGTGCCCTTATGTTGTAGGTACCAAAGACACTGGGATTATTAAGGATGCTAAGTGTCAAGTTATACAGTCCCCCCGGACAAGAACAGGTAACTCACAAGCTTAACCTGTGCTTCTCAAATATGTTCACCAGTGTGCCATTAAGGGCACCGTTGAATGAACCTTGAATGTCACAGATCTTCCTCTGGATGTTCTCTTAATTGTACACTGCGAGGCATATGCAGCAGTAAGAATTCATGGAGGTGTTCACTGAAGATTTGTGTGTCTTACTATTTTGTAAAAATCCCTGCGGGCCTTGTGGTGTCTGGGGAAGGATTCACGAAACAAGCTTGAAATGTGGATATTTGTTTAAGCTGGTTATTGGGTCCATGGGTACTCATTATACTATAATTTCACCGTTTGTTTGTGTGAGTGCAAATTTCTACAACAAAATGCTTAAAGAGGAATGATAAGTTTGCAATATGGATATCATAGTAGCAAATGAAACTAAGGGGGTCCAGAACCCATCCCATTAAAAGCAGTTGTCACATTTAGTTAATACAGTTATTGCTTAAGTGTCCACACAGAAAGGAAGGCAAGGAGGGAGAGATTAAATCAAAAGAAAATTTCGCGTGTTCATTCATTAGTTTCCTGGTCACGGTGTTGTTGGTAAATTATTCTGTTCAGTATACATTTTTCTGTTTGTTGTTATTAAATAGATTCATAAACTTTCTCCTTGCTTTGAGAGCATTTTTAATGGAGTTGTTTAACGAAGCCTTGGTAATCCCTGGAAGTTACCACATAGGTCACACGTGACTAATTATTTTGATGACAAAAACAGTAAAGGATGTCTGATCATAATTTCTAGGGGGAGCATGCCTGTGACTACTAGAAAGCCATGCCCAGCTGGCAGTAATCTTGGTGCAGCAGAAGTGACACGGACTGGGGTCGGAGACTGCGCCCCGTTCAGGTTCTGCTCTCTGCACTGAATGCTCTTGGGCTGGTGTCTTAACGCTCTCGGGCCTTCCGTTTCTTCCTTTGTAAACTAAAGGATGGTGAGGGATGCGTCAGCTCCTAAGCATGCATGCTTCCTAGGCTCACTTCATGCAAAACCATAGGCTGTGAACTAGCGCTGTGGGAGGAAGATGCCTGGTGTTTCTCCTCCTACCCCTGCCTGTCTCCATCGCACCGAAGGGAGGTGCAGTAGACAAAACTTGGCCTGGAGTGCTTTTGCTTTTGTTGCTTCTCTTTCCCAGGCATTTGTGTTTTCATCTTTCTTATAGTTAGTTTTGGCTTTCTGGGATAGAACATTCTGTCCAGGCAAGGAGAGATTGGAGGATGCTAATCTTCAGTGAGATTGGCACATCCTGATGTTTTCTTCTATTTACCCATCCAGCAGTGGCCTCACTTCCTCAAATCGTCCTGTTTATGATGGTAATGTAGATACCATGGTGAGTTGAGTCAGGTGTAATTCTGGATTTTTGGTAAGTCACGTTCGGGTTTTAGTTCTGTAGCTGATATTTGGCACTGTTCTTGGGCCATCACAGGGGACAGTGGGGGCATGACCCTCCTAAGGGCATGCATGCTACCTAGTCCCACCCGATGATTGCCATCTGGGGACGGGGGCCCTGTGTTGCCACATTTTCTAAGGGTTCAGGAGAAGTAAGGTTCTGGGCTGCCATTTTCAGGTCTCTGTTTTAGTCTCGAGGGTAAACTACCTTAGAGCCTATCCTTAATCCACGCTGACTGGGCAGTAGATGCCCAGTTAGTGTGTTGGATTCTTCTGGGTCTGTTGTCGGTGGGAGGCAGGTGATACCTCTGCTTGTGTGGTTCCTCTCTCGGTAGCTGAGCAAGGCTGGTTTTCTCCTAGGAAAGGTCTGCGATTATCTGAATGAGTAGGACTTGAAAGGTAAGATGTTCTGTGTACTCTGAGGGTGGCCATGTAAAATCAGTGCATACACGGTTTCTCTCCTCTGTGGCAGCAATTAGTCTTTAAATGGGGTAATCTGCCAGCTTAAATATTCATAGTGCCCCCCAAGTTAAGAAATGCCTTTCTTCCCCTGGCCGCTGTAGTCCCATCACCTCTTCTCTTCTGGCTCTTTCCTCCTCCTCCCCCTTTCCTTCTCTTCCACAGCATGATTTGTGCCTGTCTAGGATGGATAGCACATTCCAGGCATTGTGTACAGACAGAATTTTGTACAGATGTGGACCCAAAATTCAAGAAATTCACAGTCTACTTAACATCAACCCATAAAAGTTATTGAGAACTCATGGTAATTGATGTGTGGTATTAAGGAATATATTTATAATGATATCATATTTGGTTTTGGGGTGATACGGAAATTATTACACTATAAAATAGATCCTCCCTAAGGGTAAGAGTCCTGTTTCTATATGCCGGAGCACATTTATAATGTCATGAAGCTGCTGGAACCCTTAATTACGAGAGATTATTGACGACATGGCACCCTCTGAAGTGTGTTATTAAATTCTGGAAGTCATTTCTACTGAGCTGCAAGCCCTCGCCCGGTCATTAATGTGATACCATTTCTGTGTAGGATGGGATCTTTAAGATGAGCCTCTCTCCAGATGGGACCCTGCTTGCAGCCATTCACTTCTCAGGGAAACTAAGCATCTGGGCCGTCCCATCCCTGAAGCAGCAAGGCGAGTGGAATCAAAGTGAGCAGGTACGTCTCTCAATTCTGAGCTTAGAATGACTCTCGCTTAAGGGTGAGCACTGGTAATGCTGGTTTCATTTTGATGATATCTTGCTGTAGTGCACTACATAGTTTATTCTCATCATTCCACACTTGAGTTAAGTTATATTCTAAAAGTAGTAGGACAGATGAAAACTAGAGCAGCACTGTGTACTGATGTTAATTTCCAGTATAGTGCACTCTGAATACGGAGTGTAATCTGTCCATCAGTTCTCCATCTCCCCCCTTTTCTCATTCCAGAAATACAGAATGGAGATGTTAGGTTTTTAGCAAAAGTCAACTAATGTGATTAAAGCTTTGGAGGGCCAGTATTCTAAAAGCATTACAATTCTCTCCAAATTTTGCAACGCTAGTAATACTGAACTTACTTATTGGCTTGAAGGGAGTTATCACTCAAAAAATGGATAGTGAAGATACTGAGAAATACAGAACTGTTAACTTTTTAATGTCTTACAATGACAGGTTTTTAAATGACTGAGTTGCTTCGGAACAGAATCAACATCAACTATAATTTAGAATCATGATGGGCAAGCAAGGTCGGCTTGTAGAATGCCATGTATTGTGATAGACTGAAGACTTAAAGAAAATCTTCTCAATTGCATATAGCTTATGTTACAGAGCTTTTCCTCTTATCAGGGTTGTTGTACATTTCAGCACTTTTAAGGGTTAATTGCCCTTCTTTCACTTTCCTGTTCCCCTTTGCCTGTAGAAATACCTTGTCACCAGCTTTGGCGGATAGTTTTGTAATTCGAAGGTTAGAGCGTTTTCCCTGAATGATATGGAGTGATGTCCTTTTTTGAGAATTCTTTTAAATTTTATTTCACCAGTTAAATTGCACTATTAAAATCATTCTTAATAAACTAAGAGCATTTTTTTTTTTCATATCAGTAGAGGAAAAGAGAAAGTGTCTCTACATTTTCTTTACTCTTTTCACAGACTTAATTTACTCATTTTTGCCACTCAGTTCTTTGATATTTTCAACACAAGTTTAGGAAGATTATTTTTCCCCCTTAGCTCCTACCTTGAATTTAATTTGGCCTCTGCATCTCTACCACTCCCTCTCACTTACCGAGTCTACAACTTGTTCTAAATGGAAGAGGTGCTCCTTGGTCTTTAGCCTCGGTAGCTAACTGTAAGGGACAGTCTCTCTCCTGAAATGATAGCTAGTCTGACTAGAGCTTCACTCTAGAAGTGGAATGGGTCAACTCTCCGAACTAATCCTTTAACGTGTTTTAGCTAAGCATGCCAGAGAATGGATCCGAAAGGTGCCTGCATTTTACATAGTGATAAAGTATTCAGCTTTTGTCATTTGGGAAGATCCCGAGATTCTGTTTTATGTGGGAAATTTTACATTTGGGCAAATTTTTTCTTAAATGGTGAAAAATTTTAATACTAAAGGCATTTCCCCTCTCCCTGACTTTCTGTTTTCTTAAATTATTTTCATTCACCTAATAGAAAGCCACTTAATATTCCATCTCATGAATACCCTAGGATGTCATGTATGAAGCATAAGAGCTATTCGAGCAAAAACCCATTAGTATGCTTTTTTGTTTGCTGAAATTCTGGGCAGTCTTTTTGTGTGTATCTAAAGACAAATTACATCTGTTGACCTACACTCATCTTTTTAACATTTTTTTGCTCTTAGTTGCCAATTAATGCCAGTATAATGCATTACTCTTTAACTCATGTTATTCATTAATTGCAATTTTATAATGATTCTATTAAAATAATTTAAAAATGGTTTAAAAATCTTGAAACTCAGGAATGAATAACTACCTTAGAAGTTGGACTAGGTCATCAGTAAAGTAATGGGACGGGAATGGAAGGACATTCAGAAATGGCCAACCAGGTGCTTGGTGGGAGGAGATGAAATCGGGCTAGAAGTTTGTCTCTAGTGTAGAAGGGCAGCTCATCAGGCGTGATGACCTGTTGTACCCCAGTGAGCTTCCCTCTCACCGCCTGTGCCTGGGATCCAGGGACCCCAAGCAATCTGGTTATTTCCTGAGCACTTGTCCCCCGGTTAGTCTCAGGTAAGCAGAGGAGCTGATGCCCATGCTCTTCAAACGGCCACGCTGGAAAACAAATGCATTTTAAAAAGGTCAGAAAAAAGCCCTGTTTATTAGACTTTACCTATTGGATGATCTTTAAAAGAACAGAGACAATCCTTTCTTTCGGTGAATGTATCATGGATCTCTCTTCTCCTCTCAGATATGTTGAACTCTGAGCTAGTTAGTGTGTCCCAGGTTCTAGAATAAATAATTGAGATGGCCTGTCATTGCTAAGCCCTTAACTTTATAACGTCCACAGTACATGCTGGGGTGGGACATGAGACGAGGATGGTAACTCTGTGCAGCAAAGGGAGTCTGAGCCACCCACACATTGCTCGAGTCTTCTACCTGTATTCTGGGGATTAACCACGCTGGATTGAGCATTTTAGGTTTGGCCTTTGATATGTGAAGGAGTCATTAAAACCTAGCATGCTAGAGTAAGTGCTATAAAGCTTATAACAGTACTAAAAGAGTAAGTAGCTATATTCATAACAATAATCATAAAATAAAGTTCAGCGATTTTTTGAATCTCTACCAAATGCCAGAGTAGAAAATGCAATAAGTCCCAGTCCTTGCCCTTAAGATGTTCGTAGTCTTGCAAGGGAAATGATAAACAAATCAATAACATAACGAGTTCATATTATGAAAAGATAAGCTCAGAGGAAAGGCACATCAATTCAGTTGATGGTGTCGGCAGGAAGGACTGTTGGGCATGAATAGCATTTGTGCCTTAAGGGTTGGCTGTCCATAGAGCAGTTTTCATTTGCTTCAAAGAAACCCCATTAAGTGAAAAATGGGTTTATACTCATTTTAATAGATAGGAACAGTGCTAAATGCGGTGAGCTTAGGTCATTAAATGTTAGTTTTAAAATCAAGGTTTCATTTTGACCAGGCCCTGTGATTTCATAGGGCAAGCCTTTTTTCAGAGTATCTTCTTGAGGCACACTGACTTTCATCTGAACAAATCAGGTACTAGCGGTGATATTGGTGGGAAACGGGGAGAGAGCCCATGCCATTGACACGCATGCCTCCCCGTGGAGCTGTGCACTCACATGCTGGGGAGATGTGATGTTAACATGTGAGCGGCTCGTTGTGTGCTCCTCCCAGGCTGAAAACACTTAGAAACATGTGATCAGCTGCTCTTCTCCCTCCTCTAGCCATAGTCAGGTGACGCTGGGCCTCACAGGACAGGGCTCTGCCTCTCTTCAGTGCTGCCTTGGAAAATGCGTGCATGAGCCACTTAGTTTAAAATAGATGCTATGACAATGTATAGTATAGAGTTAGAGCTCCTAATTTTACCTCAAGCCTTGCCTGAGAAGAAGCTAATGTTACAGTTGCCCTGTACAAAGGTAAACTCTTTTACCAAACAGTGGATTCAGCTCATCTGGGGCTTTCTTGATGTAATTTGCAACTCTAGTAGTTTTTATATTGTGCTTTGTGTGATTATTTTCTCTATAAAATCTAATGATTAAAGATGGTAGTGCCAGTGCCTGTTCTGATTTACTCCTATCTGGTTTTGAGTTGATTCAAGACTTTGGCTTTCATTGTCAGTGCGAAACTCCATCTGGCTGGAAATCTGTGCATGGGGAGCTTTGTTCAACTCTGGAATACAGTAAACTGCTGAAGTGATTTTCATTTCAAACATTTCCCATATGTTACGTTTATATATTTACATCTCATTTTTGGCCTTCATTTTTCTCGGAAGAAGTTTTATTACTTGCCTCTTTGTACTTCCTTAGACGTAGTAGATAGAAAACTCACCTTTTTCATTTCCATTTTATTTTCTCTTTGGCTCATAGTAGGTAAGGACTAGTATTGTTAGATGCACGCATCAATGAGGGATGAGTGAGAAGATGACCATCAGGTGCTGAATCTCGATACAATCTGCAGCTGATTCCACGGCCTCACTGCTTGAACTCCTTGACATAGGCTCTGTGTGTGCACTTCTTCCATGGCGTCTAACATGGGGCTTGGCATGTTAAATGTTAATAAATGTTTGCGGAATGAATAAACTTTTGAAAGGTTGTTTTTATGTTGTCAGAGGCAGCGGCTTCACTATATTTAGCTTCTAGCCATTAAAAAAAAAACAACCAACAGATAAAAATTCTAACGTGAAGAAAATGTTGGTTTAGCCAACAGCCTTTCTATACAAAATCTATAACTGTTTCTTGAGCCATCCTTCTCCAGGCGACCATGACACTAAAGTTGGGGGCACCTTAGGCTGTTTGTAGACATGTGGTAGCAGGTCATACAAAGAGGGGTAACATGGAGATTCTTTTCAGAACACATCCGTGTGGTGCCAGGAGTGAGTCCCCTGGTTTGCTCTGCTGGGTCATGGGAGCTTGGTGATCTGCCCTCCGAGCACCAGCCTACTGAGCGTGTACCACGTGTCTAAAGCATGGCGAGGTCAGGGTTCGCTGCCTACAGAGCGTGTACCCCATATCTAAAGCATGGCCAGCTCACGGTTTTCTGCAGAGTCCTCAGAGTTGAAGGCTGATGAAATCAACCAGGACAATCTATTTCTTCCCTTAGTATATAAACTTAACCTTCTCCCTCCCTTCCCCAAATAAATGGAGCCTTTTTTGGGTAAAGTTTAAAGAATTAGATCTTCTGTTCTCGGGGACTACTCTGAGTGACTTATTATAGTAGTAGAGGATAGGAAGTTCTTTCAAGCTATGGAAAGAAATATCAATATTAATAGTGTGACTAGCCACTGATAAATTGGTAATAGCATATACACTGAGTGGCCAGATTATTATGATCTCTGAACACTTAATAATCTGGCCACTCTGTGTACTTCTCTTGAGCACCTCATTTATTTGATATCAAAGGTACTATAAATCGTGCACCTGATCAGTGTTCCCCTTTGCACTGGCTGATAGAAAGCTCAGGGCAAATAGGTGGTTAATCTCCAGCAAAAGTCTAGAATACTTTTGGTACCCATTTGAGATACAAATACATTGAGTGGCCAGATTATTGTGTGTTCAGAGATCATCATAATCTGGCCACTCAGTGTATATGTACAGTGTCATATTAGGTGAAAGCATATCTATATATCTATATCTACATCTACCTCTACACCTCTACACCTACAAATTGACTTCAGAGAGAAGAAGGGAGAGGGAGATAGAAACATTAATGATGAGAATCACTGATTGGCTGCCTCCTGCATGCCCTTTACTGGGGATTGAGCCTGAAACGCAGGCATGTGCCCTGACTGGGAATCCATCCTTGACCTCCTGGTTCATGGGTCGATGCTCAGGCACTGAGCAACACCAGCCAGGCATGAAAAGCATATTTGACTCACATATAGCATCACTTTTAGCCTGAAGATTTCAGATAAATGCCCAAATGATTTTTTTGGGGACCGGTCTTTTTCTGTACTATTGTAATTCTGAAGATTAAGTAATTAACGGGGAGCCAAAAGGGAGTCTGATAGTGGTGTAATCACAGTTGTTTTAGGATACTTGAGAGATAATGATGTGTCCTTGCATCCACAAAGGTGGACAGAACATTATGTTGCCATGAGATTAGAATATGAATGGACTCAGTTTAAAGATTGCATGCTTATATACTTAACTTAGTAGATTTTTAGCCATAGAAGGAACTGGATTGCTTGGAGGTTGTGGAGTCCGAGCTCAGAGCCATGGAAGCCGAGCCTGAAGGGGTTGCTCAGTGACAGTGGCCGGGGTTGGACTGGTGTTCCCAGTGGCATGGCTGTCCTCCCGTCTGTCAGGGCGAGTGGGTGTGAGTGTGTGCAGTCAGTTGTTAGTGTATCTTGCTTCTGTTTGTGTTAGTTGTATACTTGCTGTCTTACTGGTCTTGTGTACACTGTTTTCATCAAATTCAGTAACAACACCCAGTGTGCACATTTTAAGTGTAAGAACAGTTGCTTTTCAAGAGCGAGGAGAGGAGTAGATTTTAACTAGGTAAACCGAGAGGTCAAAGGGAATCATCGCCTTCATGATGCTTTCATACCGTTCTTACACTGCTGACTCAAGAAGTCATGTGTCTGTTTCCTATGCAGCCAGGCTATGATGACCTCAACCCCGACTGGACACTCTCTACGGAGAAGAGGAGAAAGGTCAAAGGTGAGTCGTGTGAAATACGATATTTAAACACCGTAAGAGACTCCGATTGTATACGAAAGGTGCTCTTTAGATGACATAACGGATGTAGGGGAGGGAACAAACCTTTTTCTGTTCATCCTCTTGGGTTTTGGCTGGGCGCTGAACATTAGGCTGACAAAAGACAGAGTAACAAGAGGAAAACAAGTAGAAGCCTATTGGCATGCACAGGGGCTTACCCGTGGGAGCACCCTCAGCTGAGGAACTCCAAGGGTGGGTTGGAAATTGGGCATCTATAGCATCTTAGGAAAGGGACAGTACATTTTAGATAAGTGACAAGACAGAGGAAAAGAACATCGAGTTTCTTGAATTCCTTCAGCTTAAAGTATTTATGTCGAAGTGGCGTGTTTTGGGTCGGCCCTTACCCTGATCCCCTTCACAAGTGTGAGAGGCAGTCAGCGTTGAAAACCACTATACATCTGTCTTGTATTTTTAAAAAGGGTATATTTCTCATGTTACTGTTTGTCCGAAAAGTGATGTATGAATATTTTCCAAAACATTTTATAACCTTGATGATTTGTACACTTTGTACCCACCTGTCTTTCAGTTTATGTTGAAAATGGTGAAATAGAGTGCTGTACGTTTCAGTTTTTGAGAGGCACTCTGCATCCCTGTAATTTTGAACTTTGGCAAATTCTTGGCGCTCAGGTGTTTATTAAATAAACAAGAGGCCCAGTGCCCGAAAATTCATGCCAGAGTAGGCCTCCCTTCCCCTGGCTGCCAGCACCGGCTTCCCTCCGGCACCTGGGACCTGGGCTTCGCTCCAGCCACCGGCAGGCCCCCGGGACCTGGGCTGCTTCCCTCTGGCCCTGGCTTCGTCTGGAAGGACGTCCGGTCTAATTAGCATATTACCCTTTTATTATTATAGGTTACTGTTTTGTTAGGATTAGAGTGATGACTTGTAATGTATTTGTTCTCATCATTTGACATACCTTTAGCGCCCCAGTCTGGTTTTCAAGTTGACTATTGGACCAGATGTGTGGTAGCTAGCCCACACTGGCAGGTGCGTGAGCAGTGGCTCTCTCTTCCCGTTAGATAAAGAGTCCCTGTACCCGCTTGTCGATGTGAATTGGTGGGCAGACAGTGCCGTGATCTTGGCTCGCTGCTCAGGTGCTTTGACCGTTTCCTCCGTGAAAACTTTGAAGAATCTACTGGGGAAATCCTGTGAGTGGTTTGAACCGGCACCTCAAGTCACCGCTGCCCACGACGGAGGATTTTTAAGTTTGGAGGTAATGCTTTCCTTCCAGAGCATCCGGTGTGCTTGCAAGAAAACATGAATTTCACCCAAAACCTAAAGCTCTGTATTTGTTTTCTTTTTGTTAATCCTCATCCGAGGACATTTTCCCATTGATTTTTAGAGAGAGGGGAAAGGAGGGGGGGAGAGAGAAACATCGATGTGAGAGAGATACATCGATGAGTTGCCTCCGGCAGGCACCCTGACGAGGGCCAGGGATTAAGCCTGCAACCATGGTCCATGCCCTTGACCGGAGTTGATCCCGGACCATTCAGTCCACGGCCGACTTTCTCTCCACTGAGCCAAATTGGCTAGGGCAAGGTCTGTTTTTTTTTTTTTAAATTTGTTATCCCATTTTCTAATTTTGGTTTTAAGAACAAAAGTCTGTGATTGAAATCACAGCTTGAGTGCAGTATAAAAAAGATCTATTGTTCAGTCAATTAAAAATTTTGCATTTGTACAAGAATGAGGAAAATGGATAGTCATTTTGCGTCTATAACTATTTTTTTCTTCACTGACGTGATAGATTTTCCTTTTTTTCTAGATTAACCATTTTAAAATGTGTAAGTTATTGCTACCTAAGAAATATAGTCTTTAACCTGTTTCCATGAATATGACAACTTAAAAAAAATGTTTGTTTTTTTAGTAAGAAAAGCTTGTTTATCATGACAAAAGACTAGAAAATAGAGGCTAGTAATTTAAAGTTACGTCTTGGTCATTTAAAATTCTTATTGTCGGTCTTTGAAGGCTAACATCCTTCAATAGCTTTCACTTCGATGTAGATGGACAAGTATTTTTCACCTCCAAGTTTGTTCCACAGTCTGTTATTTAGAGGGAATTAAGGCCTAACTTCTAAGCCAACTCTGTTAAGTCTGAAATGAAAGTTATCTTTACCAGTCAGGCTTCCAGACTTGGAACTTTGTAAGCTCCTGGGCACTTCTCAGTAGAGGAAATACATACATTCATGTTCCTTTCCTAAACAGATAAAACAAATCATCATCTTACTTCTCCACAGCTGGTGTGAAAATAGCAGCAGTGAAGAAATTAACATTCTCGACTCCTTCATGTCCCTAGAATAATCACCAGGCGTGTGTGCACGAGATCATACTAATGACTTATTATTGAAGCGGGCTTTAGTTTTGGAGATCAGCAGCCAGCAGTGCATTTGAATGCTTCTGGAACTGTTGACATATATCATGTTTGTTGTTGGGTGCCTTTGAGTTCCGTTTTTAGTTTTAATCACGCGCCTGATGAAAGGAATCAAGCCAGAGTAGAATTAAAAGTGTTTTTCTCGTTAACGCTAACACTTGTCTTTGGTTCCTCACTATCAGTTTAACATCTCTCTGTTCCGTTCAGTGTGAGATTAAACTTGCCCCCAAACGCTCTCGTTTGGAGACGAGGGGTGCAGAAGATGACGAAGGGGAGGAGGACACCGATTCTGATCAGGAAGTGTCTGCCAAGGCTCGCTACTTCGGTTACGTCAAACAGGGCCTGTACCTAGTGACCGAGATGGAGCGGTTTGCGCCGCCGCGGAAGCGCCCGCGGGCCATCACCAAGCACTACCGCCTCGTGAGTCTGCGCTCCACCACGCCCGAGGAGCTGTACCACCGGAAGGTGAGCTCATCCCACGGCAGTGCTCGCGGGAGCTAGAGTTCACCGATGGCACTGAGACAAAGACCTCTTTTTTTAATAAAGGGAGGAATGTAAAGAGGCATTGTTTTGCCCTGGCTGGCTTTGCTCAGTGGTTAGCGCATCGGCCCTCGCTTTGGAGGGTTGTGAGTTCAATTCCAGTCCAGGGCCTGAACCTGGGTTGCAGGTTCGATCTCTGGCCCCGATCGGGGCAGAGTGCGGGAGGCAGCTAATTGATTTGTCTCTCTCATCATTCTCGATGAAAATACAAAGTGATGAAAGATGAATTCACTTAGCTTGTCCATGCTGTGGCTTAGCTTAGGATGCTGCTGCCCCGCCCGTGGCCTTGTGTGGGTCCCCGCAGCTGTGTCCTCAGGCTCCAGGCAGTGCGGGAAGGCCTGCTCGGGCGCTTTCTCACGGGCTCTGTGTGGAGACAGAGTGGGTCGCCCAGGGTTCTCCCAGCGGGGCTGCTCCTGATCACCCTGGGCTGAGCCCTGCACCAGGGCAGGCTGCTGGCACCGCTCCTCCTGGGTTTACTCTGTAAACGTGGGCATTCATCCTCTTCTCTCCGCTTGTGCAAAGTGCTCAGATAAGCGCTGGATCTGTCTGCCAGGAGACTAGTTAGGAATGCTGACCAGGTTAGGGGGATTCATCACTCATCACATCATCCAGTGACCCGGGGCAGCTCAGAAACGATTCTGTGTCCCTTTCCTTGTCCGAAGATCGAGAGTGAAGAGTATGAGGAAGCCTTGTCTCTGGCGCAGACCTACGGCCTGGACACTGACCTCGTGTACCAGAGGCAGTGGAGGAAGTCGGCGGTCAACATCGCTTCCATTCAGAACTACCTGGTAGGTTTCAAGCTTTTGGTAAGGTGGTAACATATATTCCAATATATGGAATATCTTTCGGCTAATGGTTTCATATGAGAGTACTTTCTATTGCTGACTTTCCTGATGCTGACGAAGTATGTTTTACTCAACCCGGAAAAATTATTGGAGACACATGAATGAATATTTACTGACAAACTACCTGACTGCCTGGTTTTGGGCTAATCCTTCCTTTTCATCTACCTCAGTTACTTCTCTTCACCTATATCAGTCAGGGCCCCACCAGGAGCCAGAACGCATATGGCAATTAGAGCAAGGGAAAGTGTTAATGTGAGAATTATTTTATAGTAACAACAGGTTAACTCTAAAGGGGTACAGAGGATGTCAAGGAACTCTTCCACCTGGGCTGAAGGAGTGTACCTGGCACGGGGGAGGGGGGTGACAGCCTCAGAAGGGAGGCCTCCTCTCCGGGAGGGGTCTGGACCTCCTGGACAAGGAGTGGTTGCAGCGCACTGGACAGAATTGCAGTCCTTTGGGATGTTGTGGGCCAGGACTGCTCCTTAGTTGCTGAGCTCGCTCCGTAATTGCCAAGGTTGGCAGGCAGAAAAAGGCGGGATGGGTGGGCAAGCCGGGCGCCTATTGCTGGGGTACATCAGTGAGTGGGGGTTGGAAAACCCTAGAGACTGGCAAGCTAGAAACCTGCCATCGGCCTTTTTTCTGCTCAGGGCTGGTAGATAGGAGCCATGTCTAGGGCTGAAAAGAAAAAGCTCCCACTGGAGTGGGCGGGCATAGTCTGGGAGGCTCCCCCCTCACTGGGAAGTGACATTCAATGAGAGGTGGTGCGAGGGACGGTGAAGGAGGAGAGGAGCTGCTTGAATACGGGTTCTGCTATTAGGGAGCTTATAATCTGACCAAGAAGAAAGCTTCATGCCCAAGATATAAATAACTACAGAAGATTCCATGGAAGTGCTGTGGGAACCCAGTGAGGGAGCGGTCATTACAGACCCAGTGGTTATGGGAGGCTTTATCTAGTGAAGACGTTTTAAGCAGGATTTGAAAGGACTCATAGTAGGCCTTCCAGAGATGGGAGAGGGACCACATGTCTGAGCAAATGGGAAGAACATGAGCATGACTCATGAGGCCAGTGACCACGTCTGTCTTATTCATTGCTGTGTCCTCCAGTCTAGTGCAGTGCCTGGCAGTAAATATTTTTTGGATGAATAATGAGCTCTGTAAGTAAACCAGTCTGCTGGGTCTGATAGTCCGCAAGAGGGAACACTGTGAAATGTGATTAGAAGGACACACTGGTTTGGGTTTGTGGGGGGTGTTGAAAGCGCGTGATGCCTTGGGCCTTTTACCTTCAGGGGGTGGGGGGTGATTGTGGCGATCTGACTATGGAGGTGCAGGGGAAGGTGGTGTAGAAGATGAACGGGGGTGGAAGGAGCAAGGTGGGGGAACCCTGCGAAGGGCGAGGACTCCTACAGAGTCGCAGGTGCTGGTTGTTGGTGACAGACACTGGAATGCAGACCACAGACACGGAGAAGGGGAAATGAATTAAGAGACATTTGAAGAAAGATTGATATGCGAGAATGTGTAAAAAAATATAGGGTACTAGTCAAATCTTCAGATTTGTAACACTAATGAGTCTTTCTTTGAAGAGGGCGAGTCAAGGGTTTTGAATGGAGTCAGAGGTAGCAGTTGGGAGGGAGGAATAGGCCCTCGGTCTTTCCAAAGAGCAGCATGCTATGACTTCTGTGATTCAGTTGTCATCCGTACTTAGTGACACGTCTCATGGTCAAATAGACACAGAACCTTGATGCGCTATGCCTCATTAGATTTGTTTCAAAGTTACGCATGCTGGTTACATCTTATCTGGGCTGTCTGCTTTATTTTCTACTCCGTTATATAGCCCCAATTAAAACTAAAAAGCAACTATAAACGTTTGGAAAGTTTTCTTTTTTTCTGTTTCCAAAAATGAATACGTAGCTTTGCGTTTCATTAAAAGAAGAAAGACAGCAGTTGGAACCACATTCGCGACAGCGAATTCTAGTCACCATTGGGGAGCAGGAATTAGCTTGGTTCTACTGACCCTCTCCAGCAGCTGCCTACGCTCCTTGAGGTATAGCTTTACAGTTCTAGAGGCAGCTGCCAGCTGCTAATGGGTGGTGTGGGTTGATTGGTGCCTCTGTGTTCCATCTTCTGTGCATCCAGAGTAAAATAAAGAAACGGTCCTGGGTTCTGCATGAGTGTCTGGAAAGAGTTCCTGAGAACGTGGACGCTGCGAAAGAGCTGCTGCAGTATGGCCTGAAAGGCACAGACCTGGAGGCGCTCTTGGCAATCGGAAGAGGAGTGGATGACGGCAGGTTGGTGACAGAAGGCTTGGGGCGTAGAAGTGCAGCTGACACTGTGAATGCTTTTAAGCTGAGACATTGGGAAGGGTAAACATTCCTCTGTTTAGGTTATTCAGTGATGAAGCAGTTGCCTTTGATCAATGCTGTCTTATCTGAGGTCCCAGTTGTCTTTCCTTTTAGTGAAATGTGTTTACATATGACAGCCTGACGGTAGGAAAAGAGCAAATGCCACAAACACTTACTGAACACTGGCCACTTCTAAGCTCTGGACTTAAGGCACATACCCAGTGTGCCAATAGGCCAATGAGCCCCCTTAGGCAAGTGTGAGCTTCATTCACTTTCTTTTTTAAAAATAAATATATTTTTATTGATTTCAGAGAGGAAGGGAGAGGGAGAGAGAGCGAGAAACATCAATGATGAGAGAGAATCATTGATTGGCCACCCCCTGCATGCCCCATGCACTGGGGATCGAGCCTGCAACCTTGGCATGTGCCCTGACCAGGAATTGAGCCGTGACCTCCTGGTTCATAGGTTGATGCTCAACCACTGAGTCACACCAGCCGGGCTCATTCCCTCTCTTTCTCTGTGACATCGTACCGGCCTCCCAGAATCGCCTGGAGTGATTAAACTATATATCTGGTGGAAGCGCCTCATAAACCTTTAAGCCCCGTACAGATGTCAGTTAGTAGTAAAATAAAGTGATTTGCTGAGAGCCAGTGCTCACCAGACATTTGGAACATTTTTGTGAGATATAAATGTGATAGGATATCGGATGCGTCAATAATGTAAAGGAGACCGACATGCATTATCTTTTTGAGGTCTTAAATAGAAGTGATTCAAATTGTAAACTCGGGGCAACATTTTCTTCACAGGCTGTTCCACGTCGGGTGCATTCTTTTCCTAAGTAGTTTTCATTTTCTTGATTTTAAAAATTTCTCGATGTGCTGATCACTGATGACCTGGTGACAGACTGTATGTCCATCCCTAGGGGTATAACCAGTGAGCCACTTTGCTGCAATGACCACAGCTTTCTTTCCAGTGAGGAGTTGTTTCTGTGGAAAGCCAAGCAATGACAAAGTCAGTCACAGGCGGGGAGAGTGGGTTTTCACAACATGAAATTAAAAAAAAAATCCAAAGAGATGTGTGTTTTCTTTTCCTGCAGATTTACGTTACCTGGTGAGGTAGACATTGAGGGCATCTCCTACGAGGAGCTCTCGCCTGAGGACGAGCCCACCCAGAAGGCAAAGGAGGAACGCAGGAGGAGAGGAGAACTGCTTCGCTTAGTGAACTTTGCAGAGTAAGGGGTGTAGTACTGCTCCTTGGGCCATTTCTTTAAAGGAATCAGTCACCTAACTCTTCCTTTACCAACGATAACGGCTCTAAATGGTTTCAGCAACTTACATCAGTGCATTTCCTTATTTTACCGTTGTGCTTTTGTCTGCTATTCCGTGAATTTGGGGCTCAACGGAATATAGATCTATTTTATTTTAACTCTTAGAGAAATGTGCTTTTTTGTAAATATAAGTGGCCTGATTTATTCATTCAAAACAGGTTAACGCTGGAACAGAAGGAACTCTGCCGTTGTAGACTGAAATTATTAACCTACTTGGACCGGCTGGCCACCTACGAGGTAGGGGCTAGTTTTAATCAAGCCAGTTATGTGTCTTTGGTCTGTCATTACAAATGCTGTGGCTGCCCTGATGCCTGACATTCTTGGTCTTTAGAACTACGTAGGTGGGAAAAATTCATTATGTCCAGAAACAGGTTCTCTTGTAGACCAGTTTGGTCAGGTTAGAGGTTGTGAAGGGCCAGTGATGATGTTAGTCTAGGGAACAGAAGTGCTTTAGCCATGTCACTGTATCTGTTTCCTGCATCTACAGTCCTTCCTTTTACTTTTTATTTTTTTAAAAATATATTTCTTTATTGATTTCAGAGAGGAAGGGAGAGGGGGAGAGAGAAAGAGAGGGAAACATCAATGATGAGAGAGAATCATTGATTGGCTGCCTCCAGCACGCCCCCCACTGGGGATCGAGCCCACAACCCAGGCATGTGCCCTTAGCCAGAATAGAACCTGGGACCCTTCAGTCCGCAGACCAGCGCTCTGTCCACTGAGCCAAACCAGCTAGGGCTCATTTACTTTCATTTTATAGTTCAATTTTAAGGTTATGGAATACAGCTGTCTCCAGTACCAAATTTCAGTACATATTATGTTTTAATAATCCTAACGTGAATATTTTATTTTAATGATTTGTTAGTAGGTTGAACTTAGTTAATTGAACTTTGATCCAGTTATTAGACACTTGAACTTAAAAAAGTAGACTTCGTATCTGTTTCTACAGGTATGCACACGCAGATGTCGCCACGTTGGGCATTTCAGTGGCACTCTGTACTGTAAGGAGAAACATTTCAGTACATACCCAGCTCAGACTGCTCTCCCAATGCCCCCGTAGCTGAGGTTACCCAGGATGTCACACATTTCTAGCTGTGGAAGTGTGACTCCACTTCCAGGTTACTTTCTCAGTCTCTGGATGTCTCCTCTCTGAGGGCATACCCTTCTTGGCCCTTGGGACTGGCACATGGTAGGCATTCAGGATGTCACACCTAATGATGTGATGCCTATCCCCAGAATAATGAGGTGTTTAGTCCTTCTGATGCCTGCAGGCAAATCCCAAAGCATTTGATTCCCAGCCTGCTAATATGATGGAAATGCTTTTAGACAAAATACTAGTGACAAAAGAGGGCTATTTCTGCAGTTACTAAAAACTATAGCAATGGGTATATCCTTTCACGCGAATAGGTTACAAAAACGTCCTACTCTATAGTACAACCATTTTGAATGTTGGTTGGATGATCATATTTTTAAAAGCATATCATTTAATTATGTCTGGGCTCTGTGATATTTTGAGGTAATATATAAAAGCATGTTGTGAACTGCGGAAGTCAGTATAAGATAAGAGTTTATCATTCTTTTATTGTTAGCCCTCAATTTACCAATGACAAGATCTTGAAAAGTTCTAGTTTCTTTTTTTTCATTATTCTTTAGTTATTGAATTGCTATTTCCTGTTTGATGGTAGTAAGGACATTTATTATTACATGATAATAGTGATATTTAAAGTATTTGTTAAACCCCCTGTTTAAGGGAATTAAACTAAGCTTTTGAAAAATGAAGTTGAATTTGGCTATTAAAGCTTAGAAATGGCGATATCCTATATAATAAAAGCCTAATATGCAAATAGACCGAACGGTGGAATGACCAGTCGCTATGACGCACACTCACCACCAGGGGGCAGATGCTCAACGCAGGAGCTGCCCCACCCTGCAGGCCCCAGGCCAGCCAAGGTGGGTGCCAGTGGGGGCCCCCCGATTGCCCCGCTGGTCGCCCCGCAGAGGGAGGCAACTGGTGGCGGTGGCAGGGGGCAGGGCCGGCCAGCGGGTGGCACCAGGCCAGCCAAGGCGGGTGCCAGCGGCAGCCCCCACAATCATCCCGCCGGTTGACCCGCAGATCGGCCCTGATCGCCTGCCAGGCCTACCCATACACAGATTTCGTGCCTCAGGCCTCTAGTGTAGGTATAATGACTAATAAGTAGATAGTGCTAGAGATGGGCATTGCATTTTAATTATAGGACATGGCTTATTTTTTTTATATATATTTTATTGATTTTTTATAGAGAGGAAGGGAGAGAGATAGAGAGTTAGAAACATCGATGAGAGAGAAACATCGATCAGTTGCCTCCTGCACGCCCCCCACTGGGGATGTGCCCACAGCCCAGGTATATGCCCTTGACCGGAATCGAACCTGGGACCTTTCAGTCCGCAGGCTGACGCTCTATCCACTGAGCCACACCGGTTTCGGCGGGCATGGCTTATTTTATTAATTATGTGATAGATGAGATGAAAATGGACTCATTTAAACTTTATCCAATGCCTACTACATGCCAGATATTAAGCCAGTGCTGGAGGTCGAGAGATGACAAAGGAACAATCCTTCACTAGATAGGAAATAACTGATGATAATGAAGGTACGAAACGTTGATGAGGGAGCCTAATGGAGAAGAACGTTACATTTTTCCCGGAGATATCCAAGCCGACACTACATCGGGAGAAATAGGAGTCCTGTTTCAACTAGTCCTCAATAAAGGAAGGCAGGTTGAGGAGCTGCGGGACCCGAGAATGGAGGCTCCGTAGAGGTAGGGGTTTGTGTTTGCTGCAGTCTCCCGGAGCTTAGAATGATGCCTGGTTTGTTGAGCTCAGTGAATATTTGTTAGGGGTCCAGCAGGGAAGAGAATATCTTGAGAAATACACATTTGCTGAGGCCCTTTGTCAGCTAGTGTCAGTTCCCAGCGTAGATACTATTAACCTCTCAATTTTATGGATATGACAACAGGCTTAGAGAAGGTAAGTAACTGGTCTGAGTAAACAGGGAGCAGGAATGCACAGCTGGGCCTCCCTGCTGAGAATCCGCCGCTGGACACGGTGAGGTAAACAGGTGCTCCTGCTGCAGTGAGCGGAAGCGGGAGGAGAGGTGGTTAGAACGGGTTGTGGCCATGTTTGGAGAGGCCTTGCCTGCTGCGGCAACTCGGCAGGAGTTGCGTTAACTTGCATTTTTGTCAGCGGCTGGCTGGGCACGGTTAGGAAGGAGTGGGGAGTGGGCACTGGAGCCTGGGGTGTGGGCCGCTCTCCCGAGAAGTCTGACAGAGAAGGTGGTGGCTAGAGACCTCGAAAGGCTTAAGGGCTGTTTTCACAGAAGGAAGTGTTGTTTGAATGCGAGTGGGAATGAGCCAGGAGAGGGTGAGGGGGAATTTACCGAACAGAAGAGAGCGGAGATGATGTGCATGGAGTTCCTTTCCCCCTCTTCTGTCTGCTCCTCCACCTGCTTTTCAGATCCAGACCTCCTCCCCCCCCCCCCCCCCCCCCCCCCCCCCCCCCCCCGCGCACCTTTTAAATGGTGTTTGTTGTTCCTCAGTCTCCTTTCATTTCATCCCACTTCCTTTCCCTGGACTCACACTCGCTTCTGTACTAGGAACTGCATCACATGTGTAACTCATGTCCCACTCCAGAACTCCTCCCCTGTGTACCCACCTGCCTCCTGGGCAGCTCCTGATCCTGTGCTGTGGGCCCAAACTCAGCCTGTTCCCAAGGGAACTTCTCCCTCCCTCACCTCCTGCACACGTCCTCCTCTTTCCCATCTCAGTGAATTAATTCAGAGTTAGCAGTACTTACTGCTTGCTTATTATGTCTGCTATGTATCTGGGGTCAGCATTGCACGTGGCAGGCGTGAGCCCTAAGTCATACGTCGTAGTGGGGAGACCTACACTTGCAGTTGCCCTGGCTAACTCCTTCCTGTTTCTGCTTCCTGCTGTTTCTGGGAAGCCTTCCCTGCCCTCCCGGACGAGTGTTTCCCTTTGCCTGGTCCTGTTGGCTTGTTTGTGTTCATACTAGGTTTTAAAAGAATATATTTAACTAGATTTTTAAATAGCATATACTATATATATCACTATTTTTCTTTTTTAAAATGTAAATTCTTTATTGCTTAAAATATTACATAAGTCTCCTTTTCCCACCATTGACCTTTCCCCCAGCCGCTCTCACCCCCCTGCACATGCCCTCACCCTCCTACTGTCTGTGTCCATTGGTTATGCTCGTATGCACGCACACAGTCCTTTGGTTGATCTCGTACTCCTTCCTGCATTCCCTCTGAGGTTGGACTGCCTTTTCCATGCTTCTAGCTCTATTTTTGTTCATCAGTTTATGTTGTTCATTATATTCCACAAATGAGTAAGATCATGTGATATTTATCTTTCTCTGACTGGCTTATTTCACTTAGCATATTTTTATTGATTTCAGAGAGGAAGGGAGAGAGAAACATCAACGACGAGAGAGAATCATTGATTGGCTGCCTGCTGCACGCCCCCCACTGGGGATCGAACCTCCAACCTGGGCATGTGCTCTGACCAGGAATCAAACCATGACCTCCTGGTTCAAAGGTCAATGCTTAACCACTGAGCCATGCTGGCTGGGCCCGTACTAGATTTTAAGCTACTTGAGGGCAGGATCCATGTACTTACTGTTCATTGCATCACTGCTGCCTGTCACAGTGCCCCTAGCACATAGTAGGCACTCTGTAAACATTTGTTGAACGATTGAATGGTTCCTTCCACATGTGACCGAGGTCACTGCAGCAGCATACAGTTCTCAGACGGTGTGGCAGGTGCTCATCATGCATGCCAGGAGTGGCTGTAGCTTGTTTATTTTTGCCAGGTGGTGGCTGTTAGTTGTCCTACTGTAATTAATTTAATTTTTATTGCCTATTTAATTTACTTCTGGATTTTAAAAAATTAACAGCATTTATGAACATCGCCATTTTCAAAATAAGGGCAGGACTGCAGATGTAGTACTTTAGTTAACAGTTGACAGTGTAATTAATTCAGGCCTTATTTATTTAGGTGCACAGAATTGTAAAGGTTTTTAATATATCCCTGTCATTGATATTTAAAAGGCTTTTCATTAAATCCCTATTTTCCCTCAGCAAATCCTAGGAGTGTCCCATGCATCCGACCAGAGATATGACGCAGAATTCTTCAAGAAGTTCAGAAATCAGAATATTGTTCTTTCAGCCAGAACTTACGCGCGGGTAATTGCTTTTTTATAAATAAAACAATTGTGGTTATTAATAATTTCTAAATCTTTGAGCTATTCAGTTAATGTTATAGCATACACATACCATTACATTTCCTTTTTTTGTTGTATTTTAAGTAAGTACACAAAACAAAATCATATTTATTTATTTATTTTTAATAAATCTTTATTCAGATTATTACAATTGTTTCACCTTTTCCCCCCATAGCTCCCCTCCACCCGGTTCCCACCCCACCTTCTGCCCTTACCTCCCCCCCACTGTCCTCATCCATAGGTGTACGCTTTTTGTCCAGTTTCTTCCTGCACCCCCCCCATTCTCCTTTCCCCCTGAGAATTATCAGTCCACTCCCTTTCTATGCCCCTGATTCTGTTATACTCACCAGTTTATTCTGTTCCTCAGGTTTTTAATTCACTTGATTTTTAGGTTCACTTGTTGATAGATATGTATTTGTTGTTCATAATTTTTATCTTTACTTTTTTCTTCTTCCTCTTCTTAAAGAATACCTTTCAGCATTTCATATAATACTGGTTTGGTGGTGATGAACTCCTTTAGCTTTTTCTTATCTGTGAAGCTCTTTATCTGCCCTTCCATTCTGAATGATAGCTTTGCTGGGTAGAGTAATCTTGGTTGTAGGTTCTTGCCATTCATCACTCTGAAAATTTCTTGCCACTCCCTTCTGGCCTGTATAGTTTCTGTTGAGAAATCAGCTGACAATCGTATGGGTGCTCCCTTGTAGGTAATTAACTGTTTTTCTCTTGCTGCTTTTAATAGTCTCTCTTTGTCTTTTGTTCTTGGCATTTTAATTATGATGTGTCTTTGTGTGGTCCTCTTTGGATTCCTTTTGTTTGGGGTTCTCTGCACTTCCTGGACTCATAAGTCTATTTCTTTCACCAGGTGGGGGAAGTTTTTGGTCATTATTTCTTCAAATAGGTTTTCAGTATCTTGCTCTCTCTCTTCTTCTGGCACCCCCATAATTCTGATGTTGGTACACTTGAAGTTGTCCCAGAGGCTCCTTACACTGTCTTCAACTTTTTGGATTTTTTTTTTCTTTTTGCTTTTTCGGTTGGGTGTTTTTTGCTTCTTTGTATTTCACTTCTTTGACTTGATTCTTGCGTTCCTCTAGTCTGTTGTTGGGTCTCTGTATAATATTTTTTATTTCAGTCAGTGTATTTTTAATTTCTAGTTGGTCCTTTTTCATATCCTCGAGGGTCTCTTTATATTTATCAGCCTTTTCTAGGATATTCTTGAAAAGCCTTATAACTGTGGTTTTGAATTCTATATCCAGTCGTTTGTTTTCCTCCATTTCTTTTGTTTGTGATCTGTTTCTTTGTCGCCGCATTTTCACTGCTTCCCTGAGTTGGTAGGGTAGCTTTGTGTGCTAGGTTTCCTATATGGCCCAGTGGGTCAGCTTCCCCAGTTAACCTGAGGTGGACACTCTTGGTTGCACCCCTTTGTGGACTGTGTGTACAGCCTTGTTGTAGTTAAATCTTGATTGTTGTTGGTATCACTGGGAGGAATTGACCTCCAGGCCAGTTGGCTGTGAGGATTAGCTGTGTCTTCACTGGGAGAAGTTCAGTGCTAGAGACAGCCTTATAGGATTAGACTTGCCAAACTGCATAAGCCTTTGTACTTAGCTTGGATGGGGTGGAGCCTCAGGGCCGAGTAGACAGTCTTGGCTTCCCATCAGCCCTGCCCTTGGGTGCACGCGCCTCCAGACCTCTGACTGCCCCGCCTCCCAAGTCTCCGCCCGAGAGTCCAGATTCCCCCCGCAAGAGCGTGGGTCCCCAGGGGCTCTCCTGGAACTGGGGTTCAGTGCAGTCAGGAGCTTCTGACTCCCTTCTGCTAGGGAAAGCCTGTGGCAACCTCTGCAGTCTTTGTGCACACTTGCGCATGCACCTCCAGACCCCTGCCCGCTGGGGCTCCCCCGGGTCTCTCCCGCGTCTCCGAGTCTCCGAGTGCCTTTCTCTCTACCTGACAGTCCAGACTCCCCCTGTATGAGCCTGAGTCCACGGGGTTTCGCCTGGAACTGGGGTTCAGTACAGTCAGGGGCTTCCTTCCCCCTCCCGCCAGAGAAAGTCAGCCAGGCTCTCAGCCGCCCTTCCTCTCTGCGCGCACAAAGACCCTTTGCCGTACCTCAACCCTTTGCTGTTCCTCCAATTCTCTGTGAGCTTTTCTCTTTCCTTCTAGTTGTAGAATTTCCACTCAGCCACTTTCCTGTGGTTCTGGATGGTATCCGTTCTGTCTTTTAGTTGTAGTTTTGAAATTGTTGTGCGAGGCAGCAGTTTGGTGCTTACCTATGCCGCCATCTTGGTTTCTCCACGAAATCATTTTTAAAAAAATTTTATTCATTCTGACTTTTAAAAATAAATGTTTTTATAGCTTTAGATTGAGAAACATGATACAGACTAGAAAGAATCAGGACTGTTTCACAATACTTCACATCAGATCTGCATAAAAAGTGAATGAAAAGGTTTTGGATGTTGTCAGACTTTATTTCCAAAGTTCACGCTGGAAACCGGCCCTTGCCTTCTACACAGGAAAGTAACGTACCGGCCCTGGAGATTCTGTTCACCTACCACGGGTCAGACCTGCTCCCTCATCGCCTCGCCATCCTCTCCAACTTCCCCGAGACCACGTCCCCTCACGAGTATTCTGCTCTGCTGCCCCAAGCTTGGTATGTGCCTTGTTAACGGAATTTTACCTACTTTCTAAATTATGACGTTTTTTGTTTTGTTTCATGCTGAACCCCTGAAGTTGCACAGTAATTTTAATGTAACCTATTTAAACCTTGTTTCTGATTATAAAGCTATTTCTGACTTATTTTTAAATGATCCTGAAACCACACTGTGTCTCAGCACAAGCTGGACCACTTTAACTTAATGGGCATGGACTTCCCTTTTTCTGAAAGCCCCCTGATTGGACTGCGGTGCGCTCAGCATGTAATGTTTTCCGGTTAAGAGCAGGTTTCAGGGTAACGAGATCTGTTTGACTTAGTTGTAACTTCCAGAAAGTGAGGTGTAGTCTGACCACATTAGGAGTAGGCCCAGGGGCCCAGGGCGACTGAATCCTGCTTCTCTCAACAACCCTTTCTCCTCTGAAGTCCCAGAGGCACAAAGACCAGTGTGAGATCAAACAGCACTGACCGTTCCTTAGACTAATGCTCTGATCTCCGGTCGAGGCTGTTTGATGTGTTGTAACATGTGACACAGACTTCCAGCCCACTGGCTCCACTTAGTTCCAGTATGCCACCCAGGGGGCTTCTGGGGGCCAGCACATCTCTTCTGGAGAATGAGGAACAGAGAGGGTATTGTCTCAGTGCACAGCCCAGAGATGGGTAGGCCATCAGCGTAGGCCTGAGCAGACCTGGGAGAGAGGGAGGGCGGAGCACACCTTGCTCGCCAGTGACTGCAGAGACAGAAGGCAAGGCTATCCAGCCACTGTGAGACCTCTCGCTTGCAGGGCACCAGCCCACTAGTACTGTGGCTCCATCATCAATTGCATGATGCGTCCTTTCTGACTTTGAGTTGACTTATCTTTAAAATGAATGGACATTCCCTGTCTTGCTTATTCACATTGCATGTGTTTAGTAACAGGTGAATCGATAGATATGAAATCTGTTTGCACACTGTAAAACACCATAAGGGATTATGACACACCTGATTGAAATCATTGTTACAGCCCTTTACCTACTGGCAGCTTACAGTTTTAAGGCACATTATTGGAACTGGGATCATTTGGCTTCTTAATTCTTTCCCCACCACCCCAACTCAGTGTCATGGTTGTAGGCTTAGGTGTCGATGATGATGACCAACATTTATGGAGTAATTACTGTGTATTGGCACGTACTTCTATCTGGTTTCCAAACACTGTTGGTATTATCCTGCTATTCTAGAAAGCTGAGATTTACAGAGGCTTATTAATATGTTAAACTCCATATAAGTGCAGCCTGGATTTGAATCTATATTTATTTAGAGTCAGTAGGCTCTGAAAAGATAAATTATAAGCTCCTTATTTTGCACTACTTTTAGTACTAAAAAGCTACGTTTTTGTTAGGATAAAAGTGAACCAAACGAACATGCTGGGAATGCCCTTTTGTCTCCCACACTTTTGCTTTAGATCTGAATAGTGATATGTAAGTGTATTTTATAAATACGTATTTATAAATACTTTCTAATATAATTAATTTATTGCTTTTTTCCTCTTTGCAAAATAGATCTAATTTGAATGGAAAGGACTTTTTCTATTGTAAATTGTTAATATAGAGTAAGTGCTACTGTTTCTTAAAGTGCTTTTGAAGGCAGTTTCTCCTTAGATTTGAATGCATTTATTGTCACTGTCTCCTGATGATTGCTTAGGTAAACATTTGATTTTCACCTGAAATTTCATTGCAGAATAGTTTTACAGTGCACAGTGCTACATTGTCTTTGAATGCCCTATGTTTTCTGTATGGGGTCCTCCATGAACTGGTTTAAAATGTGACAAATACTTCAGGTATTCAGTATTGCAGTGGAGGGTCATCAGAAGATAAAGTTATTTTGCATCTTTGTTTTGAGATAGGTTGCTTAGACAAACTTTGAAAAGACTGATTTCTTATGGGTCCGTAAGTTATGTCCATTTTAAACACATTGAAGAAATACAGACTTTTGGGTTAATCTTTGTTCTATAAGACAGTCTCACATTGAGTATACTTTGGCTCTGTCTCCCAAAGTAGACATGACTGCAAAGCCAAACCACAGCTACGTCTCAGGTCCTGCCTCTTCTGTGAGGTTGTCCGTAGTTATTCCTTTCCCTGTGTTCTCATAAGTCTTCGTTCATTCTTGTAGTAACCACTTTTTCCGTCATATCGTAGCCATCATTTTTATATCTCCTTTCTTCCTCTTGTTCCCTTCTGTAAGAAACACTCAGCTTCAAACCCAAACAAATTCTTACAGGCAGAGACCATCTCTTCCTTATTTGTGGATTCCCAGGGCCTCTGGTGGTGCTTGGTAGTGGGTTCTCTGAAAATGTTTGCTAAGTGGGTAAGTCAGGCCCATCCTGTGCCCATTTAAATAAACGACTAAAGGATGCCCTGAAGGGAGTTCACTTTGCTTCCTGGCACTTACACCTACATGATGTGGCCATTTGTCTTCTTCACTTTATCCGATCATCCTTGCCATCCTGTTTACAGCTTACCTCACTTTGCATCCTCTCCCGTTCTATTTCTTCCTAGCATTTATCACTATCTATCTCAGGTTGAGTTTTAACTTATTTGTCTTGTTCTTTGTCTGTTTGCCTTTCTAAGATGTCAGCTCCAGTAGGAAAGGGAGTTTTGTGTTTTGTTTCCATCCTTACCCTCTGCACTTAGGATAGCGCCTGGCACATTGTAGGCACTCAGTCACTACTTGTTGGGTGGGTGAATAAATGAATGCATGAGCATAAATTCCCTGAGCATAGGTCTTTTGTATCTTGTTCACTA
Organism: Corynorhinus townsendii; assembly: GCA_026230045.1. Lineage (NCBI taxonomy): Eukaryota > Metazoa > Chordata > Mammalia > Chiroptera > Vespertilionidae > Corynorhinus > Corynorhinus townsendii. The sequence continues at coordinate 165,657,361 of JAPDVU010000007.1, forward strand.
ATTACTCTTAGTGTCTAGAGGAGTGCTTGGTACAAAGCAGGAACTTGGAATTGTGTTGAATGAACGTGTGGATTGGTGTACGTTGTTTTGCATGAATGCATGTACTAATTGGAGCAGGCGGGATTTACGTTTTAGAGTTCAAGCTGTATAATATTTTGGAAAGCAATAGTAAGTTGTGCCAACAAGTTGACCTTTTAACTACTCTGTTTTGAGAGCCCATTGGCAGAACTTTTGCCTTGGCATTTAAACAAAATTTGATTTACCAGTTTTCATTCAACAAAATTTTAGGATTATGATTGCTGGCAAACTTCCATGGTATGTGTTATTTTGTGTTTTATATTGTCACTCTTAAATCACCATGTGTATTTGACATTGATGGAATGTGGCTGAGTTTTGTAAAACTTTGGAATTACATTTTCTGTCATAGATGATACATCTCTTTATTAGCTACTGTCTTAGTTTGTCATTGCTATAAAGCATTGACACTTTATATTCTAGGTGACTGTTTCAGTTTTTAAGTAGAAAGGTGACATTTTTACCATCTTTATTGGCTCCCATAATTTGTGATTAATAATTTTTTTGTAAACCAAAAGAAATATGTTTTTTTGACTTTTGGTATTTTTGATGTTTATAGCACATTTTTTTCTTTTTTCTTTTTCAATTACAATTGACATTCAATATAATATTAGTTTCAAGTATTATAGCACACTTTAGAAGGATTATTTGTTTTCATTTATGCCTCTTTTTCTATTGTAAAACCTTTTCAGAATGATGAAGGTATCTAGTTTAAAAGGTTGTATTTAAAAAGTTGAGTGTTGAAAGAGTATCGCATAGGGGTAAGAGCACTGACACTAGAGCCACGTTGCCTAGATGGATGATCTTGGTTAAGTTTTTAACTGTGCCTCAGTCTTCTCATCTGTACAGTGGTGATGCTTACAGCACTTACTTCATACTGTTGTGAGAATGATTAATGAATTAATGTATATAAAATACTGAGAACAGTGCTTGGCACCAAGTAAGGGCTACTTAAGTGTTAGTTATTATCAATGCAGGATTTCATGCTAGACCATGGCATCATATACTTATATATGACACATATTTATTATTTTAAACTTTTAATTGGAATAATTCTATAGTTACAGAAATGTTCCAAAGATAATACAGAGACTTCATGTGCACCCTTCCTCTAGCTTAGCCTTTCTTACATAACCATAGCACATTTATCAAAACTAAGAAATTATTGCTGAAATAGTCTGCTCTGAATATAATGTGACATAAGCATTCCTAAAAATCACTGCATTATGCAAAATTGTGCAATGAAAACCACAGGGTATATGGGGAAAATAGAGTTAGGGCCCAGCATTCAAAAACTTTGTGCAGTTTAACAAAGTTAGGAACCTAATAAAAGCTGGCCCATAGTTTTACACATTAAATGGCGAGAAACTCGTAAGTACTAAAATATGGCACTTGACCTTGAATAAGACCTGAAAAAGACTTGGCTTGTGGGCATGGGTGTCTGAGGAGTTGCAGCTCACGTGCTCCTGGAAAGTGGAGGGAGTGATTAGCAATCTGATTGGGAGCTATATGTAACACCCGTACATATGGGTAGGGGAGGGGGGAGGCTAACTCAGTCATAGAACTGAGGTCGCTGGTGGGTGTCTGGGAAATGTGTGTCTGCACACGTGATCTGACGTGGCACGGCCCAGGTGAGAGCAGTTTTCTGTGTTCACCTCATGTTCCTTGTGGATGAGAATGTGCACTAGCAAACAGGAAGTTTGTGTCATGCTCAAATTGTTCCCCAAGGTATCAATTTGTTGAAACATATCAGCATTTTCAAAACATGATTGCCAAGTTGACTATACAATAATGTTGACTGAACTACATATTTATCTGGGTTTAACCTGCTTTTGTAGTGATACTTTTTCTATTTCAGTGTCCGATCAGGATAGAACCTTGCATTCAGACTTCATTTCACTTACTTTTTTAAAAAATATTTAACTTTTTTTTATTGTTTAAAGTATTACATGTAGTAGTACATATATCTCCCTTTTTTCCCCCATTGACCTTCCCCCAGCCTCCCCTCCCCCCTGTTGCATGCCCTCATTCCCCCCCCCCCCCGCAGTGTCTTGTGTCCATTGGTGTGCTTATATGCATGCATACAAGTCCTTTGGTTGATCTATTTCCCTCCCTCCCCAACACTCCCCAGTCTTCCCACTGTAAATTGACAGTCTGTTCGGTGCTTTACTGCCTCTGTATCTATCTTTTTGTTCATCAGGTTATAATGTTCTTTATTTTCCATAAATGAGTGAGATCATGTGGTATTTTTCTTTCATTGCCTGGCTTATTTCACTTAACATAATGCTCTCCGGGTCCATCCATGCTGCTGCAAATGGTAAGAATTCCTTCTTTTTTACTGCAGCGTAGTATTCCATTGTGTAGATATATCATAGTTTTCTAATCCACTCATCTGCTGATGGGCATTTGGGCTGTTTCCAAATCTTAGCTATGGTGAATTGTGCCGCTATGAACATAGGGGTGCATATATCCTTTCTGATTGGTGTTTCTAGTTTCTTGGGATATATTCCTAGAAGTGGGATCACTGAGTCAAATGGGAGTTCCATTTTTAGTTTTTTGAGGAAACTCCATACTGTTCTCCACAGTGGCTGCACCAGTCTGCATTCCCACCAGCAGTGCAGGAGGGTTCCTTTTTCTCTGCATCCTCGCCAGCACTTGTCGTTTGTTGATTTGTTGATGATAGCCATTCTGACAGGTGTGAGATGGTACTGCATTGTCGTTTTGATTTGCATCTCTCGGATAATTAGTGACTTTGACATGTTTTCATATGTCTCTTGGCCTTCCATCTTCTTTTGAAAAGATTCTATTTAGGTTGGTTGCCCATTCATTTCACTTATTTTTTAACATAATGGAAATAAACTGTCCTTTAATGTCTGTCAGTCAGAAATCCATTGACACATATATTTATTAGACAATGAACATTGATACCCATATTTATATTCCTGGATTGTATCCAGAATCAACACAGAAAGATTGAATTATATTTAGCGTATTTTGAGATATTGCAATGTTTAAATATTTTATAGTGTAAGTTGCAAAACCATTGATGGAAATAGAATATCCAGAATACCTTTTTCTCTTCATCCTCCTAGAAAAGCTGTTACTATAGTAACTTGGCAGCTTGTTTGCTTGTGCATATCTAAGCGGAGATGCTTGATGAGTGATTGAGAGTTTGATCCTGAAGAGCATGCTGGAACATGCAGATGGACTGTCTTGTGTGAGCCATGGAGACGTGTGAGGTGTTTCCATTTTCTTGTCTGAATTTGTGCTTACATGAATTATTTGTTGACTTCTATTCACTCTCTACCTTTAGTTCCACCGCCATTTATGTGACACATCGTGAAGGGTAAGCATAGAAAGTGGCCGAGTGAAAAATGTTAAGTCACCAGTGATGTAGATCATGTGGCATGTCACTGTGATCTTATGTCAGTCACACCTGGTCCCACGTTCAGAAACTGCTCTGTCCTGGAGCAGCCTGGAAAGCAGCCATGAACAGCACTCGCACCTGCCTGCATTTAGAGCAGCCTGGGAAGCAGCCATCAGTTATACGGGAGAGCTCCCTGGGACTGCACAGCCAGGGTCGCTTTGTGCCGCGCACACCCTAACTCCTGTGTCTGTCCCTGGCATGGCGTTTCGTTCCCTTGCCAACCCAGAATCACCCTGCTCTTCTTCTCTTCTTGGCCTCTGTCCCTTTTGTGCACTCTGCCCCAATGCTGGTGCAACAGAAAATCCAGGGCCTCCGGGAATTTCCTCAGCACCGATTTTTCACTGGGCAGTGCCGGCGGGTGAATACGTTTTATATCCTTTTCTTCTCACTGATGAGTCGTCGTCACTCACCCAAAGCTTAGAAGGCCTGTGGGTAACGAATCTGGAGGATGTGTTTCAGGTTTCAGAGGTTGCTAGCATCCTGCCGCATGATTTACTTATTTTATGACCAGACTAGCACATACCTCATAATAAAGTGCTATAAACATATTGACACACACAGTGATGCTTAATAACTGTTGAATGAACAAACGATGGTTATGTGAAGGGATCTGGAAAACACAGGGGGTTGGTGTGGCAAAGTCAGTAAGAAGCAGTTAAAAGCAAACTCTCTGAAGCGATCGGGAAAGGATGGTTTCAGACCACAAGCAAGTGGTACCCTGGTCATGTTCCCCTGCCACCCGGTCACATTAGATGTAGGTGTAGCTTTCGTGCACTCGTAAATCATATTTTTGGCTCTCTATATTTTTGACTCTGTGTTAAGCACAAGGGACTGTTAGGACCATTTGGCCATGGTACACTTTTACTTTTATTTAAATGTTTTAAAATTGTAAAATGCACATAACACAATTTACCCATATTAGCCATTATCACGTACAAGTACATTCACACTGTTGTGCAACCAGTTTTCAAAGCTCTTTTTATCTTGTGAAACAGTGGTCCCCAGTAAACTGTAACTCCCCAATTCTTCTTCACCCAGCCCCTGACGACTTTCTGCACTTTCTGTCCCTGTGAATTGGACTCTACAGTATTTCTGTTTCTGTGGCTGCCTTAGTTCACGTAGCAGAATGTCCTCAAAGCACGATACCCTCTTAGTGAAATTAGCATTACTACTGGGAAGATGTAGAGTGCTTCCACCTGTGAGCCATGGTTCTCTTGGCTGCAGAAGGATTTCTTAATAAAACAAGGGACACAGCTAAATTCTAGTTCAAGGTGGGAGGTTGCCTCACCATGATTGCCTGACGCCTTAGGGAGAACCTCTTCATCTTTCAATGATAAACTGAAGGGAACTTCTGATATCTCTCCTAATGCCTTGTTTTCTAAATCTTGGATTTGAACAGCCAGATTTGGAGACTTTTTCTGCTATTATAACAGCATATAATTTGTCATAAAAGCAATACATCAATATGCATTTTATTAAAATTCCCAGTAGGAGACATCTGATTTAGGTGAAATTGATTTACCATATAACTTAAATCACCAATAAAGAATTTACATTTAAAAAGATCAGATGTCTTGTTCTTAATAACTGAACAGTAGTAGGAGTTTACTTTTTACCATTTTCCGTTTCAAATTGATGTTTTGATATTTTACATTTCAGTGATTAAATAATTTGAATCGTCTTTTTCATTGAAGTCAAATTTGACCCTAGGCAGCTCACAGTTCAGAAAGTAAATTATTGTTTGGTTGATATTTTTCTTTTTATCCTTGAAAGACAATAGAAGACAGTACCAGAATCAATTACTCTTGCCTTAGTTTCATAGTTTTAAGGATATTGTAGAAATTTTTCTCCCATAAGAAACCTGGCAATGTTTCTTGCAAAGCAGATGTTGATTTTGAAGTTCAGCTGCTTTTTGGTGAAATTTATAACTATCCATGAGTACATGTGAACTGATATAAAACTTAAAGCATTTCTAAATGGCTTTATATGAGTTTATTTTTTTTGAAGGAACACTTTATAGAAGATGAATGAGTCACAGGAAATTTTGTGTTATTCAATAAAAATGTAGGGAATACTTACTTGCCATATAGAGAGACATTCTGTTACATGAAATAGGTGGATACAAAATGAGTCAGATGTGGTCCCTGTCCACAGATAAATTAGAATCTAGTAGGAAAATCAGACAGGTTAGGTATAGATATCCTATCTAATAAAAGAGTAATATGCAAATTGACCATCACTCCAGGACACAAGATGGCCATGCCCATGTGGACACAAGATGGCCACCACAAGATGGCTGGTAGGGGAGGGCAGTTGGGGGGGGACCCAGGCCTGCAGGGGAGGGCAGTTGGGGGGGGACTAGGCCACAAGGGGAGGGCAGTTGGGGGGACCAGGCCATCAGAGGAGGGCAGCTGGCGGAGACCAGGTCTGCAGAGGAGGGCAGTTGTGGGTGATCAGGCCAGCAGGAAGGGCAGTTAGGGGTGACTGGGCCAGCAGAGGAGGACAGTTGGGGGGGACCCAGGCCTGCAGGAAAGGGCAGTTGTCGGGGACCAGGCCTGCAGGGGAAGACAGTTGGCGGGGGTGACCAGGCCTGCAGGGGAAGGCAGTTGGAGGACGGGGGACCGGGCCTATAGGGGATGGCATTTAGGGGTGACCAGGCCAGCAGGGAAGGGCAGTTAGGGGCAACCATACTGGCAGGAGAGGGGAGTTAGGGGCAATCGAGCCAGCCAGGGAGAAATTAGGCATCTATCAGGCTGGCAATGGAGTGGTTAGGGAGTGATCAGGTTGGCAGGCAGAAGCGGTTAGGGGCAGTCAGGCAGAGGCAGGCGAGCAGTTGGGAGCCAGCAGTCCTGGATTGTGAGAGGGATGTCTGACCGCCGGTTTGGCCTGATCCTAGCCTAAATGGGCGGTCGGACATCCCTCAAAGGGTCCCAGATTGGAGAGGGTGCAGGCTGGGCTGAGGGAACCCCCCCCCCCCCCCCGTGCATGAATTTCGTGCACTGGGCCTCTAGTGATACCATAAAATTAAAATGTGTCTCATAGGAGGAATATAGATAGGGTTAGAAATGGGAGCGATTACTTCCTGTTACAACAAAGGTAAATGAGTAAGAGGCAAGGTGTATTCTAGGTCTTGATGGTTGAATGTGTTTCTGATGTTTGGAGGTTGGAATAGGTAAGAGTCTGAGTAAATATTTAATGTGAAGTTGTTCCATCTACTTAGTCCTCACCTAAATCCTATTGTTTAGTCACAGAGTCCAAAACATATTCCCAATTACTAGTAATTTGTTAGTTGAAAATGCATTAGTGCAGACGATTTCCAATAAACAATACGAATCTCTTTTTACTTATGTTTTATATAGCCTAGTCCTGTTCATAAAGATTTCTTTTCTTTTCCCTGAAATTTTTAAAAGGCAGTTTTTATTGGGCATTCTTTTCCCACCATAATTTTGTTGTTGTGATGAAATATCACCACAGCTGTAGCCTTGATCGTTAAATGTTATGGAAAGATTGGGGCATTGCATTCACTTTTTGGTTCTCACAGGAAACATAAAAATGTTTCTTTTTCCTTTAAAATGGAAAAGTTGATTAGTTACCTAATCAGAATTCAATTCCCATACGTGCAGTTTATTTCTGAGCTGCTCTGAGCAAAGAACAATAAATTGGTTTGTATTTTAGTCTTGGAATAAGCATTTGGCCTTCACGATGACTGTTAATAGAGAGGAATAGAGAGAGCACTTTACGGAATCGGCTGTGTCGGCAGTTTCTGATCCAAGAATAACCTGGTGTTTGGATCAGGAAAGAAAGGCCTAATAGCCTCTTCCGTCTGGGCTCGGGGTCTGGGCAGGCAGCGGGGTAATTGATTGGCATGTCTCCTGGCACGGTGGGCATGTTAGATCTTGACTCAATTAGCTTTTGTCTTTCTGTTTATTTAAAGCAACAAAATTAGGATTTAAGGCGATTTCTTTGATTAAGAAGGTACAAACAAAATTATTTCAGAGTAATTTTTATGGGGCTTGGAAAGTATGTTGATACTGATATTTGTTCTGTATTTGATACCCTAAAAAGGGCTAGGGAAATGAGGTTGTACTGATTAATTCTTTTCCTCTTTTATTCCACAAACATTTCATGATTGGGTATGAAACAGGTTTTAAAAATTTACAAGTTTTATGTTTTACATATAATTCTCACAGCATGTTTATGAGAGAAGCAGAATCGGGATTACCATCCTTCTTTGAGAGCAAAACATTTGAGAGGCATTAGTGAAATATGTTCAGATTTAGTGAATTATTTAAAAATACTTGTAATTACATTATTGTGTTTGTGTGTATATAACTACTGTCAAATGTTTTACTATGGCTTAATACAGTTTAATAGTTTCTGAACTTTATTTTGTTCCCCTAACAATTGTTATTAGGTTCAGCATTATCTAGTGATTCCACATGGTACTATTTTCATAGAGATGAGATTTTTCTTTTCTTTTCTTCCAAAATTTAAATAACTTGACCAATAATTTGAGAACGTGTGATCCTGAGGAAGATTATAACATTTTCTGAATGGTTGAATTCCCTCTAGAAATAGTCTCTATAATTCTTTTTGATCACACTATATCTTTTCCAGTTGAGATTTCATTAATATGTAAATACTTGTCTGTAATCGCAGTGAATCTTTTTATCACACTATGTTTAATTAACATATAAATAACCCCGAGAGACACTTTCCCAATTTCTGATATGGGCACGCTTGTGTAAATATTGTATTTATAATAAGTAAAGTGCTATTAAGAATCAAATTCATATTTTGTAGACAAAGCACATGCATTTTAGCTTAAGAAATGTTTTAACCTCGACATGGACCCATTTTTTAATCCTAAAAGTTTACATACTGTCTACATACACCGACTGGGGAGAAAATACGTGACACACACGAGTGTTGGGATCACAGCACGATACTGGGATGTGCAGACATGACGGTGTGGTCCCCTGGGAGAGCGAAGGCTTTCATCGGAAGCAGGTGTACGTCTTGGTCCTGATCCCTCCCAGCTGTTACTCTGAGGATGTCACTCAGCTTCTCTGCACCTCACTTTCTTTCCCTGTGAGATGGGGAAGCTGTGTCGGTGTTGTGGTGATAACCTGTTCTCAGGGCCGTGGCCGCTGGCACAGTTGCGAGCGTATCATTGGTGTTCAGTGACAGCAGAGGTGAAGGTCGCAGAGGACACGGCGGCAGCAGCAGTCCTTGGTACATTTGGTGGGAATGGCATGCCATAGATACCTTTCAGTGTTGAGTGCATTCAGTCTTGCAAAGGACCGATGAATAAACAAAATACAAAATTATACCAGGGACTCTTCCTCCCCGATGGCACCGATGGCTTGGTTTCTCGTCTGGGACAGCACCCTGTTCCTGGGATCAGGCACCCGAGATTTTATACTTGTCATTCATTGTTCACATGAACTTTCATGTCTTCATTAAGTCTTCTCCTGGTTCTTAAGAGTTTTGTTGCTGTTATTTTTGAGAGTTCCGATTTTAGAATGAAAACGTCAGCAGATCTGTTCCCATTGATTGTGAAATTGTTCTTCAGAAAGTCAGTGATGAGTTTTGAGCTCATGCTCTGTACTTACCTGCGAATTTGTAGTTGTAAATGTGATTTATGGGGCGTTGAGGGGTCCAGGTCCTCGAGGGGTGTGTTTTCACTCTTGCCTCTCTCTACCCATGGCGAACATACGAGAATGCTGGTTAGTTCAGGACGTCTTACTAGTCTCTGCTCTATTTTCTAAGTAATCTATTAATTAAATGGAGTTCCGTTGGTCCAGAAGAGAATTCTAAATAATGCCTTTAGATGGTTTTTCCATCTTGGCGTTCTGAGTGATAACTAACTTTTTAATTGGTTTTCCATTGAGTGAGATTTGTTCAGTGATGGTAACAACAGTGTAGGCCCAAATTATTATTTTTTTGTCCTTTATTTACCAGAACATTTTCTTCTATGCTAATAATAGGAATATATATATATCTACATCTTAAAACCAGTGCCTGAAAGAGGCATTAGTAGTAATTCACTATTTAGCTTTTTGTTTCCAAGGCATAGAATGTGAATAAAAGAACTTTTGTACATTTATTTTTGATAATGTTTCTTTGAAATAAAAAACTTATATTTAGTGTGAGAAATAATTGGTGAAAGAATAGTTGAACATAACAGAGCTTGTTATATTCATTCTTTTCCTGCTGACAGGTAATGTTACCTTCAAATGAAACCAGCAAAGTTTATTGTTTGGAATAAAACAATGAGCAGGGTTCAGAGCAAAAGCAGCCATTATTTTGTAAAGAAATAATTTAAGTTTACTGTGTACTTTCCTTTTAAAATGGGGATGATGCATTTAAATTTTAAGACTTCCCAAACAAAGGAGAAACAACAGAAAAAATGATGAACTAAAATATGTAAATGTTGTTTATAGAATTTTAGATGCCAAGTTTAAGGTTTGCAACTAACCAGGCTTTGTACAGTTCTTTAGAATGAAGCAGTCTGTTGTCTAGGTTTTGTTTTGAACCACAATTTCATGTAACCCACCTAGTGATAAATTTACCTGACTAATATTTTTGTTGTGAACAGAATTAATGAAAAGGTTTTCTCTGCATTTTATTAAGCATTCTATCATTCTGCCTACCTTATGAAAGAATAAGTAGCTAAAATTTGGGTGTGTTTTTTTTAGAAAGTAATGAGAGAACTAACCAATTATTTTGAAATGTAAAATTCAAAATAATTGTGACATTAGAGGAATGTATATTCTGAAATCTCTCTTCCCCCCAAAGCATAATGACATATTTAACTATGTAGATTGTATGCCATTACTAGTATAGCTTGTCCTTCCTTCAGTTCAGTAATCTAAATTAGGAAAGCATTCTTGTTCTCTTTCTCATGTCTGCAGGACCCGTGTACATGTACCTCCTGACATGCCTGTTTCTTATGAGCAAACTGTCCCCTTTCGTTGCTCTATTCAGTTTTGAATTTTTGTGATACTCATGAGATCACTTTAAAGAAATCTGTTATGCTGTCAGTTAATTCAGTTGACACATGTTATTTTAGAGTCTGCTAAGTGCCAGCTACTGTTTTGCTGAGGATGTGGCAATAGACAAAGATGTTTTTACTTTAAACTCCTAAAGTGGGTTCTAAAATAATTTGCTTTATAGCCATCCTGTAAGAAAATGAAAGAGCAGGGAGATATTTTTTTAAAACAACCATTGATAATGAAAAACAACGTCAAACCATATTTGGTGGTAGTTGCGTTTGACTAGTAACCAACATACTGGTGTAGAGATTGGCTTTATATCTTACTTTAAATATATCCATTCAATATGCATGTAAATGGTCCTTGTTCACAAATCTAACCTGGTGGCGCTTACGTATGAAGCAGAGGATGGTGGGAATGGGGATGGAATTGCGTTAGGGGCCAGATGGTAGTCCCATGTCCGTTCTGGAGGCAGGAGAGTGTGCTAGCTCAAAGTGCAAGCTCTGGACCCCGCTCTGTGATCCTGGATAAAGCCCAGCTCTGTCATTTATTGGCTTGACGAGGCGGGGCAAGTTAACCTAGGCCTCAGGTTTTTTTCTCATAATAATATCAAGAAGGTAATATTATCTGCTTCATTAGATTAGTAGGACTAAATGAGGTATTATGTGTTAAAACCATTTTATCCTGTCTGACCCATAGTAATAGATCAGTGAATGTTGAAGATTATAACTGTTGCTGATCATCACTGATCAACTGCCAGCACTATTATCGGTGGTGATCAGCACATTTAGAAACATTCAGTTGTGCTGTGTGCCTTGAAAGTGCAGCGAAAGCACTTTATATTAACCTAGGACTCTCCAGGCCTACCTTTCGGAGTGGGCCTCTGCTCAGAACTTGTTTTTACTACATGTTCTGATAGAAATGGGTGTGTTTTCTGACCCATTTCTGTTCAGTGAAGCTTAACCAAGTTTTACAACTTTCTAGTTTTTAGATACCAAGTAAATATTATTTTTGCTGAGGGCTCCAGGCCATTACTAATCATTTTATCAGTAACCCTTGTATCTAATGTATACTTCGTATAGAAACTACATATCTCAATCTTGTGATACATTTTTCTAAAATTCTTTTAGAAAGCATTTTGTGTAGCTTGTGGAACTGTATCTGCATTAATTAGAATTTTCCAACTTCCTCAGTTCATTGCTGTAATTCATTCTCATGTTGGAAGAGTGAACATTGCCATCACTGCATCCAAAATGTTCTTTTTTTAAATTTTCATTTCAGTGGTCTGTGATAAAATCGTTATTGACAAGGAAGAAAGCGAAATAGTTTTTCACTTGGTGACATTCATTCTAAATAATCACCTGTGTGCTTCAGAAACTTAGAAATCTGAACTCAAGTGCCTTAAAAATACCTCTGGTACAAAGTTATCTAGGACATTACATGCTAGCTAAAAAGTGGGTAAAATACTGTGTTTAAAATATTGTATGATACATTTTGTATTATATATATCTAACGGGAAAGTTAGAATTTGTATGATTCACTCCAGTAATAATACTGCAGGGGGTGCTGTCCAGCACTGCCCACTCCCAGGAATCCCTCTTCCACTCTAAAATCCTCCAGGGGTCTCTTGCCACTTTCTACATGAGGCCCATCTCTTCATCAACATAATTTTCAAACATTTACGAACTATTTCTCGTGCAAGGCGTGACTTACAACCTACTAGGACAAGAGAGTACAAAACATAACCTAATGATATACAGAAGTGCAATTCTTTCTCTGGGGCTATGGTCAATTTTAGGAAAATGCCATTATTGGTACTCAGAAATATGACAGAGAATATCTTCTTGAACTTTTAAGAGCAGGCAATTGAAATTTGATTTTACATTTTTGTGTTTTTTCTTAATTCAGAGTGTTCCTGTTGTTTTCAGGGATTCTTGGGTTGTGAGAGCTAAGAGAGACCTTAGCGATGACGTTTGGAGGGCTTCATTTTAGAAGGCCGCGTGCCGAAGGCTGCGCAGCTCATTCTGTTTGCCGGGCCTCCCGCTTTCCAGCACGTTGCTCTGCGGTGCTACCCTGCAGTTTTACCTCCCTTTCCCTTTCTGACTCAGTCTCTAGTTTTTGGTCTCCTACATTATTTTCTAACTAGTGGCCCGGTGCACAAAATTCATGCACATTGAAAGGGAATTAGAGGAAATATTTTAATACTGTATTTGCCCTTTCTCTACAATAGAAGTGTCAGAGATGAAAGAAAATTAGTAAAATGTATATGAAAATCTCCCTTCTGTAAGAGTCTGGGCGTGCTATGGGACCCAGAGTCAAGTCCCTGCACACCTGTGCACACTGAGAAATCACTTGAGACCCAGACCTGGCGGCCCCACCCCTACTGGGCAAGACCCAGAACTGGCTGGCCACCCACCCCCCTGCCGCGTCACATCAGCGCTGGGCAGGGACGCACACAGGCAGTGTCACATCCCTGGCTGGGGACACACACAGGCAGCGTCACATCCCAGGCTGTGACACACACAGGCAGCATCACATCCCCGGCCGGGGACACACACAGGCAGCGTCACATCCCAGGCTGTGACACACACAGGCAGCATCACATCCCCGGCCGGGGACACACACAGGCAGCGTCACATCCCAGGCCGGGGACTCACACAGGCAGCGTCACATCCCAGGCCGGGGACTCACACAGGCAGCGTCACATCCCCGCCGAGGACACAGGCAGGCAGCTTCACATCAGCACTGGGTGGGCACGCACACAGGCAGTGCCACATCCCAGTCCAGGGACACACACAGGCAGTATCACGTCAGCGCTGGGCGGGGACACACACAGGCAGCATCATGTCAGCACTGGGCGGGGACACACACAGGCAGCATCACGTCAGCACTGGGCGGGGACACACACAGGCAGCATCACGTCAGCACTGGGCGGGGACACACACAGGCAGCATCACGTTAGCACTGGACAGCCTTCCGTGCACCTCCACCAGGGGCTGCCCCTGGGCCAGGCCGTGTGGAGGCCCTCCTGGGGATAGCAGTCCCCGCCCACCTGCTCCTGCTGTGCATGCCGCTTGCTGAGTGGTCGTGACATGACGGCATCCCGGATAATTTGCATATTCCTCTATTAGTATAGATTTTGAATTTATTTGAACAGTTTATTCTTTTTGTTGCTTTTATTGGTGACATTGGTTAACAAAATTATACAGGTTTCAGGTGCACAATTCCACAACACATCATCTCTATACACGGTATTGTGTGTTCGTTATCCCATCAGGCCTTTGCCTCTTTCAGATTCTCCTGTTCACTTGTAATGATACTTTTAACTTGCAAAATAATTTTACTCTTGCTATTTCCTGTCTACATCTATGCTGCCCAATACGGTAGCCATTAGTCACATGTGGCTATTTAAATTTTAATTAAAATTAATTAAAGTGGAAGTTCTCTTTTTTAGTATCAGTAGCCCCATTTGCAGTGCTTTATACATGTACTTGTAGCTAGTGCTTCCTTCTTATGATCATAAGAAGTTAGGAAATTTTTGAAGGCAAGGGACCATTTATGCTGCTATTAAGAACATAAAATATGGGCTCCTGATAAATGTTTTAGTGTGTGAACGAACTCATACCCATGCCATCGTTTAGTTCCTTGCCAAATGTTGTTTTTTAATTTTATTTGTTTTTTATTGTTGACAGCATTACAGATGTCCCCCGTTACCCCCTCTTTGTCCCTGTCTACCCCACTCCCTCCCCATCCCAGCCCTTCAACTATGGTCTGTGTCCTTGTCGGATGTTCTTGTTCTGAGTGGTTTTCTTTTTGAACCATCTTATGGTAGAAGAGAGATCTGCGATTTGGTATTCTCCACTTCCAGTGTACCTGATACGTATCATGCACCACGTAACATGCTGTCAACAGGAACCTTGGAGATGAAAGGTTACAGAGATCTTTGCCACGTGTTCCTTGTGTGGCCAGTCATTGTGGTAATGTGTCACTTAAGTTCTTACGTGTTGTTTTTCAATTTAAGTTACAGCGGTGACTCCTTGGTGATCATTCCTTGGCACGAACGGAAACACCGAGATAAAGATTGGTGCGAGGAGGCGGCGTGCAGGTAGGAGTGAGCGGCCCCGGGCTTCCTCTCACGGGGGCGAATGGGTAGGTGGCCCTGTGAACGGGCTGTGCTGAGTGACCACTTACCTGATGGGGTAAGTGGTCACTTGACTGACAGAGTTTGAGTGAACTTTAAAAAGACCCAAAAAGCTCAACTACACCGTTAACGTTATTTTAATGGGAAAACATTAAATGGTGCAAAGCAATCACTCACACAGCGGTTCTCACACACAGTCGTTTCATTTTGAGGCGTTCACTTTCAGTCTTTGACATACACCGACATTGTCATCGCTGTTATTATGCTATGCATGCAAATTGGTTCTTGATTCAGTTTTGTTTTTCATTTTTATAAGCTTTAACCCTGGAAAGCCTCAGAGTGTGGAGGCATCAGGTACTGCAGAAGGGGGTGGGAGAGGGATGTGGGGCTGAAGGGCCACATGAGGTGTGTTTGGACCCCTTTTCCCTACTCCTCAGAGTCTGGTAATACCCCGTCACCTGCTCTCCTTCACGTTCTCCCGATGCGCAAGCAGAGCTGCAGTTTGGGACCCAGGCATTGAGCCAGAGGACTCCAGAGCTAGGCCTTGGGCACAGCCGAGGGTGGGCTGAAAGTGGGGCACTTAGTGAAAATTTCTGTACTGAATGTTGAAGCTGTTTAAAAACCCAGAGTCCTCGGCTCCCTCTCCTTGGTATCCTGCTCAGCAGACCAGCTATTTTCAGTTCTTTTAGAAGATTATTCTGGCATTTCCTTCATATCTCTGAATAACAACTGCACAGCTATTTCTGGACTTTTTAGCTCTGGCTATTATCTGTGGACCTCCTGGGATGAAAAATTATGGCTCAGTTTATTTTTACTCCACGTACCCTTTCTTCCTGGAGTGTTTACATTCCCTCCCCTTTGCAAATCTTTTCCTGTCATTTCCGTGGAGTCTCAGGAGAAGGTGGAGCTCAGTGCCCGGTATTTTTCAGCCACACATAATAGAAGTCTTTACTTACCAGTTGTACTGAGAGTTTGAAGGGACAGATGCATTGGAATCGGTGGGGGGTTGATGCCAGTGGCCGTGGTTGTAGGGAAAGGTGTGCCGACATGCTGCCCACAGTTCTTGCAGCGTGTGATGGGCCCAGCACCTGCCCATTCACCCGGTCCTTTCCAGGCCCCGAGCTTGTGCCTTCTGCTCTGCTGACAAGCAGATAAATCACGTGAAAGTATTTCTTCTCAGACCAGGCATGGCAAGCTAAGTAGGAGTAAAACTTGCTTCGCTGGAACTCCCAAAACTATAAAAATGAAAAGCCAGGAAAAACTTGACCGACAAAAGGTGCTTTTGAAGACGATAGAAAGTTTCATTGGGACAGGCCGCCACCTGTTGCCCAGTAATTTAGTGAGTGCCTGTCCAGTGATAGATTCAAGGATACTGAAGAGGGCCAGACACAGGCCTCACCTCCGCAGGATGCATTAGGGGAAGGGTGCTCACACAGGATGCATGAGGGGAAGGGTGCTCACACGGGATCCATTAGGGGAAGGGTGCTCACACAGGATGCATTAGGGGGAAGGGTGCTCACACAGGATGCAGCAGGGGAAGGGTGCTCACACAGGACGTATCAGGGGAAGGGTGCTCACACAGGATGCAGCAGGGGAAGGGTGCTCACACGGGATGCATCAGGGGAAGGGTGCTCACACAGGATGCATTAGGGGGAAGGGTGCTCACACAGGATGCAGCAGGGGAAGGGTGCTCACACAGGATGCATTAGGGGGAAGGGTTCTCACACAGGACGTATCAGGGGAAGGGTGCTCACACAGGATGCATTAGGGGGAAGGGTGCTTACACAGGATGCATCAGGGGAAGGGTGCTCACACAGGATGCATTAGGGGGAAGGGTGCTCACACAGGATGCATTAGGGGGAAGGGTGCTCACACAGGATGCAGCAGGGGTAGGGTGCTCACACAGGATGCAGCAGGGGAAGGGTGCTCACACAGGATGCAGCAGGGGAAGGGTGCTCACACAGGATGCATCAGGGGAAGGGTGCTCACACAGGATGCATTAGGGGGAAGGGTGCTCACACAGGATGCAGCAGGGGAAGGGTGCTCACACAGGATGCATTAGGGGGAAGGGTGCTCACACAGGATGCATTAGGGGAAGGGTGCTCACACAGGATGCATTAGGGGGAAGGGTGCTCACACAGGATGCAGCAGGGGAAGGGTGCTCACACAGGATGCAGCAGGGGAAGGGTGCTCACACAGGATGCAGCAGGGGAAGGGTGCTCACACAGGATGCAGCAGGGGAAGGGTGCTCACACAGGATGCATTAGGGGGAAGGGTGCTCACACAGGATGCATTAGGGGGAAGGGTGCTCACACAGGATGCAGCAGGGGAAGGGTGCTCACACAGGATGCAGCAGGGGAAGGGTGCTCACACAGGATGCAGCAGGGGAAGGGTGCTCACACAGGATGCATTAGGGGGAAGGGTGCTCACACAGGATGCAGCAGGGGAAGGGTGCTCACACAGGACGTATCAGGGGAAGGGTGCTCACACAGGATGCAGCAGGGGAAGGGTGCTCACACAGGATGCATTAGGGGAAGGGTGCTCACACAGGATGCATCAGGGAAGGGTGCTCACACAGGATGCAGCAGGGGGAAGGGTGCTCACACAGGATGCATTAGGGGGAAGGGTGCTCACACAGGATGCATTAGGGGGAAGGGTGCTGCTGTGGAGGCAGCAGTGTCATGAGTGGAGGGAAGGCTGGGCGTGGGGGTGTGGGGTCGGGACACTTGTGCTATGGGGCAGGGAAGTCTCCTGGAGGAGCCATGTGAAGGCTGGGATTCGAAGGATAGATGTGGAGGGGGAGTGGGTGGGTGGAGGATGCAGGAGGGTGCTCTGGCAGAGGGAGGAGCTTGTTGGCATCAGAGGGCAAGGTCCCCTTCAAGGACTGACAGTAAGATGTATTGTTGAAGAATGCAGAGCCACAATGAGACGGGCACCGCGATGCAGCTAGAACATTTTACAAGCTATGAAAGCAGGCATGGCGATGATGTACTCAGGCTTCTGTTTTTAAAAAGCTAGCAGTGTTACCTGAGCATGTCTTGGACTCAGTTTCAATCTCGCGGCATTTGAAGGGCCTGCAGAATACCTGCAGAACACCTGGGAAGCGTGTGGAGCTTCTCAGGGAAGTCTGGGTTAGGGGTAAAAGTATGGCAGCTATGATGTCCGTGCTAATTTGTATTTTATAGTTGGAGGGGGAGCCCAGAGAGAGTATAGAATGAGAGGAGAGCGGGACGAAGCGTTTGGAAGAACGGCTATTTAATGGTGGAGGGTATTCTAACCCAGAGGAATGAGAAGAGCAGCCGGAAAGGGGAGAGAGATCAGATGTATAGCGGAGGGGAGGAGAGAGCAGCGTGCGAGCGGAAGGAGAAAGTGGGTGGAGTGTATGCAGCGCTGCTAGAGGGAAGGAAGGACTGAAAAATATATCAGAGGAGCTCCGTGCTTGTGGGGATGTATGCTGCTGCAGTTGGCAGCTTTAAAGGGGAGGCTGCGGAGGGAGCCAGGTGACGTGTCCACCGTGGGGAACATCCCTGGTCAGAGCGCTAACGGCAGGGGGAGCCTCGGGCAGTACATGGCTACCAGTTACAAGCGTTAGAGGCTGTCTAAGGCATGTGGATAGGGTGTCCAAACATCTGTGGGCTTTGTGTCTGGGCAACTATGACAGCTACTAATCCTTCCAATAAAATAATGCCCCCAAATCAAAATTAGGCACCTGCCCGGCACCAGCTGGGGTTCTCTGTGGACTTTTTATTATTTAGACCATTCTTGTATAGTATTATTCCCATTTTTATCCCAATAAAGCGAATCTCAGACTACTTTTCACTTACGAATTTAGACCAGGTTTCACGGCTTTTCATGATGGAATTGTGCTTCATCTTCAGTTCGGACTCCAAGCCCATCGCCTTATAGTAGTAACAGAGCGCCTGCCATGTATTGCCAGCCTGCTGTAGATGGATGGATGTCCCTAATGGCATGCAGCGTTTCCCCATATGTCCCCCTGAAATACCTTAGTTTCAGCTCATGTGCCTCCTTTCCAGTCCTTACCCATGGAAGGCCAGGGTCGTCATCGTAAAAGCTGGTAGTGCGTGACCTCGGTGATGCTGTCATCGTAAAAGCTGGTAGTGCGTGACCTCGGTGCTGCTCTTTCCATGAATGGCCCTCCAGCCGTTTCTCTTTCCCTCCTGATGGCGAGGGGTGGAGAGTGATGGCATATTTGCACATGCCAGTGTAGTACTGTGTTGCTGACACCTACACGAGGTATATTATCAACAGAAATAAGGTACATTTCCTTTTATTTTTATGGAAAACAAGCATTTCTTAATTTCTCTTTGCATCAGAATCACCTGGAGGTTTTCTCCCAAAACAGGTGATTTTGATTTGGTAGCCCTACGGCAGGCGCCTAGGCTTGTGCATTTGGTGAAAGCATCCCTGGGGGACTTTCATTTTGCTAATACCTGTTTGATTGATTTGGGGCAGTGGCCGGCAAACTGCGGCTCGCGAACTGAGGTTTGCCACTCTGTTGGCTAATGAGTTTGCCAACCACTGTCATATACTACCCTTTACCTCTTTGCACACAATATACCACAATTGCCTAATCCTCACAGCTTCCAACTACACAGTAACATGTAGACTAGTCCAGTGGTTGGCAAACTCATTAGTCAACAGAGCGGCAAACCGCGGCTCACGAGCCGCATGTGGCTCACAAGCCGCAGTTTGCCGACCACTGATTTGGGGCATAGGTGTTTGGATTTATTGTCCATTCTGATTTTCTTAAGTTGGGGAAACTAGTAGGAAAATAAATTAAGCACCTCCCAAAATGTCCCATTTATCTTGTACATGTGCACATACATATAGGGAAATACACATGCTTGCGCACGCGCACACACACGTATTTCCTATTTCTGTAACCGAGCCCACCCCAAAATTATCTTTCCCAGCATTCCAATCAGCTATTAATTGTCCCTTTTGTGCTTTTCAGAATGGTCGTTGAGCCGAGCCTCCAGGACGAAAGTGAATTCTTGTACGCTGCTCAGCCTGAGTTACTGAGGTTCAAGACCACCCAGCTTGTCGCAGAGAGGGCGATGGACTGGTACCAGACCCGAGCGGAGGAGATAGAGCATCATGCTGGACAGGTGAGGGGCGGGGGCCACTGCCGCTCAGAGAGGCCAGCAGCTGCCTTGGGTCCCGAGGGCTCAGTGCGTGGAGTGGCTGCCAACAGTGGTGCCAAGGTCATGTGCATAGTTTACGAGGGTTGAATGAACATTTCTTACCACTTTTGTTCATTTGTCCTTTGTCTAGAAAGTTTTTGCGGCTTTTTAAAAATTATTAAAGAGAAAACACATGCAAGGAAAGTTGTTCAAATCTTTCTTGAAAATGGAAGCTGTGAAATCCCGTACATACTGTTCGAGATTTTCCATGTATTTTTAGTAGGTTTCATGCCGTATTAGTTAAAAAGATTGTATGGGCCTAGAAGTGCTTGATGGTGCTCTGTCACAGTGCAGTAACACAGCGAATTGTAATGTTGCTTCTCAGAAACCCTGCTTGAGGCTCTGTCCTAACGTTTTCCTTCATCAGCCTCAGTTCTCACATGCCATCTTACTGACATGCATGGCACTGCCTTAGAGAAAGGGTGTGGAAGAGAGAGGGAGGGGATTCTACACTCGTAGGACATCCACCTGCTCATCTGGACTCTTCCACCAACGCACCTTGTGACTCTGGACCTGCTACCGACCGTTTTCAGTACCTTAGTGTTTTCATGGGCTAGTTCTTATCCCAGAGTCCGTGAGAACAGAGGCAATATTCGGGAGGGCACATTTTGAATTCTGCCAGTTGAGTGAGCTGCTAATGTAAGCAGCAGTTGTCTTCATCTCAGGGGACGGAAGTCAGGGATCCTGAGCAAGGAGAGCATACGCACTTAGGAATCTCATTCGGGGCCGGGCCAGTGGGTGACTTTTCTTTCTGTGCAGTCTTGGCGTTGGACCATCCATCCTACCATCCGTTTTCCGTCTGATGGGAAGGGTGACATCAGAGCATCTGACCCCTATACTGTGGGAGGGAATGCATACCTCCTGTGTTTAAATTTCTGTGCACTGTCTCTGGCCTGGCCCAGTGTCTCCATTTGAGGGCCTGCAGTTTGTGCTTAATCTGATTCCTGTTTTTATTATTCATAGAGCTGAAGATGAATTATTTGCAGGAGCTGATGGGAACATGGGGGATGGCCAAGAATACTTAGGATTTTCTAAGTTTTTGAAGGTGACTGCGGACCATAGTAGAAACTGTTTAGAATCGCAGGCTGTCCTGATGAAGGGAGTTCCTGGAGATGGTCTGGTCTGATTTTCTGGGTGGTGGTAGGTAAACTAAGGCCCATAGACAGGAAAGCGAGCAGCTTGCTCAGGCATTGCAGTGAGGAGCCAGGTCTCTGTGTAATATTTCTCTCAGAGCCCACATGCAAATGAACAAGTGCACAGACCTGAGAGCAAGAGAAAGTAATCTAAACGGTGGGCTCAGTAGTAAATATTTTGTAAGACTTATTATCCTGATGAGAAAATCATAAACATATCTTATTAGTAGAAAACTCCCCCAAAATTAATATGATGACTTCATGCCAACCTATAAGATAGATAAAATACGTAAATGCTGAGTCACGACTGCACTGGAAGTGTAGTTGGTGAGAAGTCACCTTGAATAAGAGGGTGGGAGCTGCGATTCAGGTGTCATATTGTTTGAGTTAAATACCACAGATTGCCGTCTGGGATGCGAACAGCTCATGGTAAACTTTCTAACAAAACAGTGTAATATCCTCACTTGATTATATAGTAGCTGCGTTCCAGGACATTCTGTATAATGTAACCCATACAAGAAAGACTTTTGTGTAAATATTAAATGAAGTCGAGGTCTGATCCTTGTAAGTAGGTTTTGCAGAACACCTGAAAGGTAGGCAGGACTCAGGACAAGGTGGTTACGTGGGCTGCCCTGCACGTTGTGGGGCGTCTGGCCTTCCTGGCTCCCACCCACTAATTCCTGTGACAGACAGAAACGCCCCCTCAGAGTTTCCGGGTGCCTCTGGTGGGCCCTTCTGCTTCCATTGGGAACACATCTGGAAATGACCCGTTCATACTGGCCAGACTAAACAAAGGCATTTTAGTTTGCTAATACAGGAGAAACCCACTCGGTAGTAACTGATGGAGAAGCTCTCAGGTGAGCCAGTAAGGCACACGTTTGTACAAGTGAATGTGTAGCTCGTATCTAGACATCTTTTAAGGGCCCAGGGGCGCCACCTGGTTCCAGGAGGTGCCTGGCGTTTACCTCTGTCTCTGTAACAAGGAAAAGGATTGATTTCCCTGTGGACCCGTTCTGTCTGAGCACTTGGTGGTTTCTTAGCTGAACCACGTAGAGCTTTCTGAGGATGAGGAGGAAGGCGGTGTGAGCGCATTGATGTATACATTCAAATAACAGATTTCTTGGGAGCTCTGTTATTTGAGCTGGGAATGAGAATTCAGAAACTTCCCATGTCTAAAAAGTGCTGGGCAACCGCCTTGTGCATTTCCAAAGACCAGTAATGGCTCCTCAGTTTGTAGTTTTAAATATTTCACAACCCAAATTTCAGTCATTATTCAGGATTTTTAAAAAATAGCAGTAATACAAAGAGAAAAAGGGCCATGCTGCAAAGTGGAATAAATTATCGTTTTATACACTTACCTATGTTCTTATTTATTTGTTTATTTTATTAGTACTTTATTTTTTTTTAGAGAAGTTTTTAGGTTTATAGAAGAATTGAGTAGAAGGGACAGAGTTCCCATATACCCCTTCTCACACCCCCCCCTCTTCCCCAATCATTAAATCTCGAGTTTGTTACAGTTGATGAACCAAGATGTCCTTTAGTGGGTGAAGGGAAGTGAACATCAGTGGGCCACCCAGCGGACTAGTCCTCAGCAGTGAAAAGACAGCAGCTATCAATCAAGAGCAGGCATGGAGGAGCCTTCAACGCATGGAGTGATTTCTTTAGCTGCCTTCGAGTCTCTCATCTCTTTCATTTATTTAAAAACACTTCTAATCGAGGTGTTGTTCTTCAGCTTCATTTCATGTGTTGGCGTTTCATGTGGCTTATGCTACAATCAAAGTGATATCTGGCATAGTTTTATCTTTTTCGTCTTTAAAATTTAATTGATATGGGACTTCTTTTTCCTCAGTGCCTACAAATACCTTTAGCAAAATATTTTTGTTGGCTTAGAATAATGTGTCTTGTGGTAAAATTTGTCCAGGGAGGGCTTGGGGTTTGTGGTATAATTCTTTGAGTGGCACGAGAGCCTACTTTCAGATGAGGTGTCAGTTATTGGATTCTAAAACACTTTTACTTCAGTAAGTATTGGGAAAGCAACAGGTTCGAGGTTGATATGAAACAGATGAATCCGGATCATGAAGTTGGTGAGTGTATTACACATCGCTAATGTGCTTATGAGTCATGTTTTATGCATCAAGTTTTCTCGCTTGCTGAAAACGCACCTGAGAGAGTGTTTTTAATTGGTATACAGGTAGATGGGTCCTTTCAGACATGCCTCGAGTTTCTGTTGTTAGACATCGGATGAAAACATGATCTGTCAAAGCATTACCAGGTCACTCCCGTTGTGCCTCAAGCCTCCCTACTATGTGTCCCTCCCCCCCCCACCCCCCCCCCCCCGCCATTTATTCTACTCTTTCCAGCTGAACATGCATTTCTTCTTTCTTTCGCTTCATCTCCACCCGTCCATCCTGGGTCTCTGAGGGCTGTGGGTGGGTCTGTCACATGGCTGCTCCCTCTCCCCTTCTCTCCTCACCCCCCCCCCCCCCACCACCTCCTGCATCCTTCTGGGCAGTGCATCGCTTGGTAAATCATTGGGAAACTGGGGAGCTTGCTTCCATTTGTTCCTACTCCTCCCAGCCTTTCCCTAGGAAGTGGTCTCTTCCTGTCTTCTAGCTGCTTGCTTTCCCTGTGCTCCGGACCCCACACTCCCACCTGCTCAGCCATCTCGTCCCTCTTCTGTATCTTCAACCATCCTGACCCCCCACCCCCCGACATAAAGTTCAACTCAGTGCTATTTTGTGCAGGCAGAAACATCGAGCCCTATCCCCCCGGCTCAGCTTTAGCTGACTTCTTTCTGTCACAGCCCAGCTAGTCACTGCTCTCTGGAGTCACTTGCTCAGTGTCTGGCGACTCTTCGTTTCCTGGAGTCCGGCTGCTCCCGCCCCTCTACTGAAGCCACATCATTCTGGCTCCCGTGGGCCTCTCAGTGCCTGGGCTCCTGCCTTTGCTGTTCAACGGACCGGCCTTCCACCTCCTGCTTCCTCCCTCCTGCAGTCTCTCCTGCCCAGGCTCTTGGGATCCCGTGTTCCTCCTTGTCTTTGTCTTAGCCATTCCTTTTAGTCTCCTCCTCGTGGCTCAAGTTCTTTGGCTTGTCCCTTAAAGATTGCTGTCCCTAGGGTGCTGCACTTGCCACTAGTAGTGAGTCTTCGAACACTCGTAGCTGCAGATCTCCCGGTTCCAGTCCTCCTCACCCCCAGTTCATTGCTCCATAAGTACTTCCTCAGGATTCTCTCCGAAGTGTAAGTCCATGACACACCGCAGTCGGAAATCCCTTGGTAGAATTGCATTCCAGGAAACTGCAAACCCTTAGCTCTGCAAACAGGATTCTTCCCTGACTCCAGCTGCCTTTTTCATGTTTCACTTCCCACCCCTTTCCAGCCCTAGGGAACTAAGTGTGCTTTTAAACAGATTGCGATCCTTTTTGTTTTTGCCCAAACGATTTTCCTTTGTCTTGTTTAGACACCATGTGTGTTTTTCATGGGTGTCTTGCTGTTAGCATTACAAATGAAAATTAATTTTGTAAAGTAAAAATTTCCTAGATGTAATTTACTTACCATCCAGATATCATTGCTGACATGTACACACAGGGAACTGTTGGACATTGAAATTGGGACTCAAAACATTTTTTGTTATTCTATGTTTATTTCTAGTCTGCAGAGGCAAGATTTTTTAAAGGAAAGAAATGGGGAAAAATAGATACAGAGGCAAAGAAGCACTGAACAGACTGTCAAACTACAACGGGAAGGCCGGGGAGGTTGGGCGGAGGGGGTGAGGGGGGCTGTAAGAGATCAACCAAAGGACTTGTACGCATGCATATAAGCATAACCAATGGACACAAGACACTGGAGGGGTGGGGCAGGTAAAGGCATGGGGGAGGTCAATGGGGAAAAAAAAGGAGACATATGTACTACTATTTGTAATACTTCAAACAATAAAAAAAAAAATAGATTGTGCATCTCGGCCTTCCTGCTGCTCTCTTGCCCTTCTCCCTTCTTCACCTGCTAACACCACGGATCCTCTAAAGCTCTGGAGACTTGGTCACACTCTCGGGCTGGACCCCGTGCCCTCTTTTTTGAGATCATACTTGCCCACATACCTCCCTCACTCCACCTCAGTCATTGTTTAATGGTTGTGTTTCCTGTGAGATGGAGAGATCCTTGAAGGAGAGACCTCTGTCATTCAGCTTTATATTCCTAGCACATACAGTGGTGCTTAGCTCATAGTGGGTCCTCACTAAATACCTGTTAGTCTGGGAGTGGGAGTAAGGAAGGAGTAGTAAGAGGCACTGTAGGTGTAGGCCACCTTAGAAATTTGCCATCCATCAAAATCTGTCATTTTGTAAATCTTGTCAAATGATAGGAGTCAAATTGCTGCCTACTGAGCTTCTGTAGGCAAATCAGTCTCCATTTTGTCTAGGAGGCGAATGCATATTTGAATTAAGGCAGAGAAAATACTGATTGAATGCCTTCCACATGGGAGGCACTGGGAAAGGCTGAGGACTGAAGAGGAATATGAAAGCAAACAGTATTTTTAGAGCAGAATGTTTTGGTGAAAATAAGATTAATTTGGTATTATCATTAACTAGCTATGTTTTCCCCCTGCCTGTTACTGTTGTCAGAATTAAATGGATATATGTAAAACTACCCTGTAAACTAGAATGGTCTACGGATTTAAGGTGGTTGCCTTTCTCTGACCATCTTTACCTTCAGAATTTCTTGCTGACTGTATGATTCTTTTGAAACTGTATGACTGCGATATATTTGATAATTAACTCTCAAGTTTTGTACTAAAAATTGTTGATGTGATTTTATGGGAATTGGTTACAAGAACTAGCTTCAATGCAGAAGGCTTTTACCAGGTACTGGAGGACGTGTGGCAAAGCCATGACGCCCAGACTTACTGCTGCCTCTCCGTTGTAGGTTGACTGTGCGTTGTCCCTTGTTCGCCTGGGGATGGAGCGGAACATCCCTGGCCTGCTGGCCCTTTGTGATGATTTGGTTACTCTGGAAGCACTGGTCTACGAAGCCGGCTGTGACTTAACCCTGACCTTGAAGGAGCTCCAGCAGATGGAAGACATTGAAAAGCTGCGCTTACTGATGGATAGTGTAGGTGTAATTTTAACTTTCGTTTTAGGTATTCCTTGTATGCTTTGATGAATGTGTGTCTCAGAGCCAAAGAGGAAATATCCTCCAAACCTGGGAACGTAGTAAATTAAGGAAGGATACTTGACTTTCTAAAACTGTGTTCAGTTTGATGGGTAAGTTACTGAAGGCCTCCAACACTGTTCTGGTGGTTTTGTATCCTGCCGGCCCTTTATTCATACGCATCTATATGTAACCCTCCCAACCCACCCCCTTCCAGCAAGGCGTATTTCTAAACTAGCTCTCATTCTAGTACAGTGTTTGTGTTTCTAATCCTGCACTGTGTTAAAGGTCACGGCTACGTATTTCAAGGTCTGAAAAAAAAAAATTACTGGAGGTCAGAGGGCTGGGTGTGTGTGCGAAGGAGACATCTTGACTTCAGGGTTAATCTGTTTAGAAGAGTTTGCTTGTTTCCTTAGATTTTTTTTGGGGGGGGGGTCATCGTGGGGAGAAAATACATTCCTCAAGTTAGGAATTGCTTTCTGCGAAGCCCACCGAGTAGAGAGATACCTGTGACTCAAGAATGATGGGGCTGAGGAGGTGCTCGCTGCTTTTCCAGTCTTTGCTCGTGGGCGGCCTGGTGTGAATGGGCCAGGCCCGCGCGGTCACAGCGCCCGAGAGCTTCCCTTTCTCCCCGACTCGTCTTTTCTCTCCTGTGCTTTCTTCCCACCTTCCTTCCTCTCTCTCATCCCTCTCTCTCGTCATCTTTCTCCCTCTTATCAATCCCCCGTTTGCCTTTCCCTCTGCCTCTACCTTCCCTTTTCCTAATTACTTCTTTTCTGACTGTCCACCCAGTGCCGTTGAATTGTGATATCTGTAAGAGATTTAGGGCTATCTCCGGGGGTAGCTAAGAGAGGGGATTGAGGAATTAGGGTAGCAGTGAGTAAAGCGACGGTGCCCTTGGCGCTTTTGTGAAGGCGGATGTAAAGGGGCAAAACAAAACAAGGGAGGAGGAAAGGGCGGGAGGGAATCCGGGTTTCATGGACGAGCCTGCTCTGCAGTGGCTGCTTTCTAGAGCTCTGTACACCTGTCTCTGGCTCTCGCTTCTTTGTTTCCCATTTTCTGTTGGTCTGTGGTGTCTCTGGCTATTATATACCTGCCCCCCCCCCACACACACACACATACACACTTGTGAGGTAGAACCTGCCTTCGCTCTGGGAACCTCCTAACTCAGTGCTGGCTTGTGGGGGCGGGGACAGGGCAGGGGGGGTGAGGGGAGGGGCCCAGAGGGCACTGGTGCCGAAGGGACAGGCTGCAGGCTGGAGCTGCTCTTAGCTCCCCAACCCCAGGAAGAGGGGCCTCTCCTGCCTCCCAGTCCGCAGGGCGAGCCGGAGTGTCTGTTTGAGGGTGAGCTGGGCTTCTCCTGTTGACTCAGTGTGATTATCGGGGGGTTCCAGCATCAGTCTGGAAAAGGAGGTGTTTCATGTAATTCAGTGCGGGCTTCTTTTTAATTGCATCTTCAGTGTTCTGAGGACAAGTATGTGACAGGCGCCTACCAGTGGATGGTCCCGTTTCTCCACCGCTGTGAGAAGCAGACCCCAGGCGCAGCGCAGGAGCTGCTGAAGGAGTACTTGGTAACGTCTGCTAAAGGGGACCTGAGCCTTCCCCTGAAGATATTTCAGCATTCCAAGCCAGACGTAAGTAGCAGCTCGAACATCTGAGAAGTCTCTGCACTTGTTCCTCTGCAGAGCTAGGTTTTGCTTATCAAATCTTAATGATAGGCTTTGCACGCAATTTCCCTTTCAACAGGAAAGGAAATGGTCGTCATTTAGTTCTTTAAACATGTTTCAGTAGTTTGGTCCAAAATTGTTTTGGAATTCCGTAAAAGTATGTTTATTTTAACTGACTTACTCCAGAGTTTATTGACGGTTATGTTTTGGAAACTGGCAACACCAAAAAGACTAGCAGTTGATCGGTATTGAACTCTGACTGTGGGCAGGCACACTGAAAGTGTGAGCTCATTTAACCCTTACAGCGATTCTGAGAGGCAGCTGTTTTATTATGTTACATTGCGGGAAAAGAAAATTGGGGGATAGAGGCTGTGCAGTTGCCCAGGCCCCCTAGTAAGGAGTGGGACCGGGGTTCAGACATTCTCATCTCACAGTCACGTTCTTTTCTTTTTTTTAAAAATTATTATTTATTTATTCATATTGTTTGAAGTATTACAAATAGTAGTACATATGTTTCCTCCCTCCCCCCATTGACCTCTCCCCGGCCTCCCCTACCCCCCCTTTACATGCTTTCACCTGCCCCACCCCCCTCCCCCAGTGTCTTGTATCCATGGGTTATGCTTATATGCATGCGTACAAGTCCTTCGGTTGGTCTCTTACAGCCCCCCCCCCCCAACCTCCCCGGCCTTCCCGCTGTAGTTTGACAGTCTGTTCAATGCTTCTTTGCTTCTGTATCTATTTTTTCCCCATTTCTTTCCTTTAAAAAATCTTGCCTCTGCAGACTAGAAATAAACATATAATAACAAATAATGTTTGAGTCTCAATTTCAATGTCCAACGGTTCTGAGTCCCCGTTTCAATGTCTAACAGTTCCTTATGTGTACATGTCAGCAATGATATCTGGATGGTGGGCACATGGTGGCAATGCAGGTCTGACCCTCTCTGGTTTGGTCCTAGGCAACCTGCAGTGATGCACAGCTGCTGACTGCTAATGTGGCAAGGCGTTGTCAGCGTCTTCCATCTCTGGACTGTTTTTCCTCTTGTCTTCGTGGTTGGAGCAGACCTGTCAATTCCTCTCTGTTGCAGGAATACACATGGTCTTGGAGTTGTTTTCTGAAAATATACAAACATATTCTCGACCAAAAGTTAATAAAGGGATCTTTTCTATATAATTGATTTGGGATCCTTTTTATTTTTGCCCAAACTATTTTCCTTAGGCTTATTTTGACACCATGTGTGTTTTTAATGGCCGTCTTGCTGTTAGCATTGCAAATGAAACTTAATTTGGTAAAGTAAAAATTTTCTAGATGCAATTTACTTATAGGATATTTTTCCTTACATGATATTACCCTACTATCCCCCCCCTTTTTTTTTGATTAATGGAGGCTTTTGTAAATTTTATAATGCAGTCTTGATAACTTTAAATTTTAATTTTTTTGCCCAAAATTATGACTGCTTTAGGTTCATTGCATGTTCAGGAATTTTACCATGAGATGAACTACCAATAGAAATTTTAGTTACTACTTTAGGAACAGCTTTTTGTCCAGTACAATTAAATTTTCTTGAATATTCACTTATTTCAATTAGCCTATTTAAATTAATCTGAAAACTTGATTACTATTTTACTGTCAAATTTAATACTCTACCAACAATCTTAGTTTACCCTGTAAATATTAGTGGGAAGGATTATTTGCATTTTTGAGTAGGCCCTGAGCATTCCTGGTGCTAGGCTGGATTTAGATATAGGGCAGCTGCTGTCCGCCAAGTCTCTGTCTGTTATCTGGGTCCCGATCTGAGCTGGGCCAAGTCTCTGTCTATCACCTGTGTCCCAATCTGAGCTGGGCATGGGAAGCAAAGCAGCCATGGGGGCAGGAGACCTCCCTCAGAAGGGGTGAGGGTTCAGGCCCCTTCAGGGTTGGGGGAGTGAGGGTCTGTGCCCCACTTCTGTTGACCCCCAAGTTCTCTCCTGATGGCCCCTCTGCGACTGTGCCTGTCTTAGGTTGTTCCTTCCCTGAGGAATCTTACCTGTCTCTGGCTAACCAGTCATCCTCCGGGGCCAAGCAGGGTGATGTGAGGTTCAGTTCTGTTTCCTTGGTAGTCTATGGCCCCGTGGCCTCCACGCCCAGCACCTGCCTTGGGATCCCCTGGCCTGCTGGTGGGGTCCCAGTGCTAATCACGTATCTTGGGGAACTCAGGTTTTTTCTCCAGTGAGGGCCCAGCTCACATGATTGGGCGAGAGATAGATCCATGGTACCAGCCACCAGGAGGCTTCAAGCTCAGCATGAACAGAAAGCTCAGGCAATAGCTGAGGGCAATTGGATTGTGAGAAGAGGGTCCCTCTTGGCACAAAAGGCAAGAGGGGCCAATATAGGATGCTCAAGTGCCTTCCCAGTGCCTTAATTCCTTCTGAAAGGGATTAAATCCTTTCATGTCCTTTTTTAAATTGCTGCCAAACATTCAAAGAATTAGTTTGTAAGTTTGTTTGGGATAATTGTACAATATGCTGTTGTAAAATATCTAAAATTATAATGACATTGTAGAATAATATCATGTAAGGATATTCTTTGCTCTAGGCCATGGCAATTCCATTTCAAACTGGCTGTCAATTTCTTTTTGAAACTTTATATAAACTTTGTCAGGGAGGCAAAAACACAAATTACTTACTTTAGTTCAAGAGGCCAAATATATTGACTTTCAATTACAATCCTTATGACTTTTGAAGGAAACTTCTCTTTGCTTCCTTCCAAAATAATTTTTAGGCTACAGAGAGTTTCATTTAAAAATCTTTGTCACTTGAAACAATTTCTCTTAAGGTTATGGTGACCACTAGTATGGATTAGATTTAATATTTTATTTTTATTTTATAATTTAAAAATTTTTTTTAAATTTTTATTTTTTACATATGTGTCCTTACAGACAACAAGGGGGTGGGGCATAAGTGGGGGTTGGGAGGTTATGGGGGTTATGGGGGAATAAGGACAGTCACGTTCTTAACCATGTGCTTCCTGCCCTTGAGGGCCTTCCAGTTTTTAGGGAAATCTCTGGGGTCTCATAGGCAGATCTTGTCATTATCCTTAATAACTTCGTTGAAGATTTGGGTGGTAAGCCATTTGGTTAAGGGCAGTATATTCCTCCACAGCAAACAATCTCTTAATTTAGCCATCGATCAGATGTGCTGGTTCAGAGGCAGGGCCCCCTTTCCAGGGAGGGACTCAGGTGGAGCACAGATTTTGTAGTGAGATTCAAGCATTAGATAGGGATTCAAGCAGAAGTCCTTCCAGGACCCTCCCACCCTCCATTGTAAGGGGGGCACTTCCTTGCGCTAGCCTTTGTTACAACCTGAAGTCCTGCCAGGCTGGGCATAACCAGAGTCATACTGGTTATGACTCTACTGGTCATAACCAGTAGAGTTAAGATGAAAAGGAAAGCATTGCTTATTAATTAGCACAATCTTTGGTTTCTGGAAGCTCGTCTGTCAGAAACGTGTCTGTTCATTGGCTGTTTAAAAGTTCCCATCTCCTCATATGCAGCTACTACTTAGTATTCGGATTTTAAATCTGGGGAGCTTCGCTGGGAGCCGGGTGGGCTGCTGATGCCCGCGAAATACTGTGAGAGCAGGATGCATCGCACATGAATGTTTTATGAGGAAGAAAGAAGGACTCTAAATTCTTGTCAGTAATCTTGCTTGTGATACTTCTTCCTCACAGAATCTTATAAATCCTTTGTATATAGTCAGTTTTTTGTTGTTTTACTTGGCAATTTAGCATGTGCTTTTGAATAAAACATAGAGCCCTTTGAAATATGTCAACAGCACAGGAGAGAACAATGGTGTTGCTGAGCTTTTCTCTCCCGCTCCAGCCTCTCGCTCCAGTGTTATCTTTCTACCACACACATTGGACCAGGTGACCATCTATGGAGAGCCTCCAGTGGCTGCCATTGCCTGCAGGGTAAACATTCGTCTCTCCGGGTGGCCTGGAAGTTCTCTGTGGCCTGCTCTCGTCTGCCTCCTCAGCCTCACTTCCCTCCATGGGTGCACGAGGCCACCGGCTTCCAACTTCTCCCCTCGTCACCCTGCCACCTTCTGTCAGGCCTCGCTGTGTTCTCACGGGCTCTTCCCTCCATTTGGTATAGTCAGCCCCCTTTCCTGCCCTTAAACAATACCTGCCTCCCTTCCAGGTCCTGCTCTCAGGCCCCCTCTCCGGTGAACCCTCTGGGCCTTACCTGTGGTACGCAGCTCTTGTTCCTGCCTTTGTAATAGCTTGTCCCATGCTGTCATGCAATGATGTGCTCACATGCTTATCTCTCCCTCCCTTTGTTTCCTATGTACGTTCTCTGTGTCTTACGTGTTTATTACCAGGGGCTAACATGGTGCCTTGTAGAGAGCAAACGCTTGGTAAATGTTGGCATGGCAGATGGATGAATGAATGATGCGCGCATGAAATCGGGTTTTATTTTGCTGCTTGAGTGACTTGATTACATTGCTTTTATTATACTTGATTGTTTACAAAAAATGTGTCTGGGATCTGCCATGAATCATGCAGAGTAGTTTTAGTAATGTGGCAGGAACAGTGATTTTTGTATTCGACAGTTCAGGCTAAGTTATGCTGAATTAACAAATGAGCTCAAAATCTTAGTAGCTTACAACAGCAAGTACTCATTTCTCACAGGTGCCATGTAGGCTGCTGTTGGGCGTCTGCTGTGTCCCAGGTCTTACTCATTCTAGGACTTGGGCTGAAAGAGCAGCCCCCTTCTCTAGCTTGTGGCACAAGGAAAAGGGCCAAGTAGAACCACTCAGTGGCTCTTCAGGTTTTAGCCCAGAGTGGTTCAGGTTGCCTCCTCTCACATGTCACAGGCCAGAGGTGGCACATGGCTGAGCCTGCTGTTAATGGAACAGGGAAGAAGAAACCTCTCTTAGGGAGTTGGGAGTGTGTATCGGGAACTAGAATACAAGCACGTTTGTCATCTTTACATTCTCACGTGCCTCAAACTTTTCTTCTCTTTTACAGCATCCTAAATCACTCTTCTCTGGTTGTAAGCCTTTCTCTTTGCTTGATCTTCCTTTGGAAAGTGAAGCTACATAGAGAAGATTTAGGAATGAAATAGTCTTCCTTCTCATACTGTTCTGTGTCTTCTATCCTAGTATACTTTGAATGCACTGGTGCATCAGGCTATGTGCATTTAAAATATTTTAATTTTTGAATTTATTATATACCATCCCAGGTATATAATAGATTAGAATTTGAGGAATAGGGGTTCTGTAATATGCAATTGGCAGTTTATCCAGTGATTCTGGTGGAATGCTAGGGTTAGGAACAGCTGCTTTAATTGAGAATTCACTGTATATGATAGTTTCTTAGGTGCAAGATTTTACTTCTTTCTGATTAAATAATTCAATGGGCAATTTTAGTTTTAAAATTACTTCTAACTTAATGCTTATCTATAAGCCTAATATGCAAAGAGTCCCATTGGGAGTTCGACCAGGAGACTGGGAGTTCGATCACTCGCTATGACGTATGCTGACCACCAGGGGGCGGCGCGGAACAAAAGCAGGCCCCAGCTGGCAGCCAGCAACCAGCAGCTGGGGAAGAAAGGCCTCAGGGACCCTACCTGTGCATGAATTTTGTGCACCAGGCCCCCAGTTGTAGAATATTTAGAAAACCCAGAAAAACAAAGATGGAAGTAAGTTTTTTGGCAATAGTATTGACTAGATAATCTGAAATCGGGAAAAGTTAGCTATTTTAATTAACTTTTAATAATACTTTTATTACAGCTGCCTGTCCCTATTTCACCACTTTGTCACTTTGAAACCTTGGACAACTTTTTGATGCCACATTAATGTTACATTTTTTTCTTAACACCTTGAAGAAAGGTATATACATGCTTTAACCCCACTTCTTTAAAACATCTTTATTTCTCAGGTAACCTTGAATGTTTCTTCTCTCCATCC
The DNA here is from genome assembly GCA_026230045.1 of Corynorhinus townsendii. Taxonomy (NCBI): domain Eukaryota; kingdom Metazoa; phylum Chordata; class Mammalia; order Chiroptera; family Vespertilionidae; genus Corynorhinus; species Corynorhinus townsendii. The sequence goes on from JAPDVU010000007.1 coordinate 165,691,096, forward strand.
ACTGATGTGATCTTTCTATGGAGAAATTGCCTTTGCTTGGCAATTTCCCTCCATCACTTTCCTATCTGTTGGGTGTTTCCACTAGAAGGTTGGAAACTAATAGATCTTATTATGGAGGTGATTGTAGACTGACTTCGTTGTTGAAAAGGTCTCTAAGAAAATTGTTGGAAACGTCCATTTTGTTTCAGTGGTGGTAATAATATAAACATTCTACATGTATTAATTTATTTAATGCATGCAACAATGCTATACCTGTTAGGAAGTTGTTGTTAATATCCCAGGTTTGTAGATGAGAAAAACAAAGCACAAATCTGTTATTTTTATGTCCCAGAAATCTAAGATTGGAACCTGTGGTTTGCAGTGGGAAGTGGTGTATCCTATATAGAAAGTGACTCAAAGTAGCCATTTTCTGCAGCAGAAATATGGAGTATATTCTGGGATTTGAATATTCCTGCATTGCAATGTGACTTTGGGTACAATGTCAGTACTGTTTAGTTAAATGACTAATATATTATGCATCTTGAAAAATCGAACATATCTGAATATTACTTAAAGAATTTTATATATTTTTGTAGTTGAAACACATAAAATATGGCTTTAGGGTTATGTTTTTAATGAGTTGCCTTTTTAATTCACTGTGTCTCTTCTATCTTTGACTGGGTTGTAAATTGAATCTGCTTTTAGCAGATGCAGAGCTTATGGGTACAAATTATCTCTTCTAGCTGATTCTATAATTAAAATGTGATTTCATTTAGAATTATTAACGATCCCAAAAGTCTGTAAGCTAAAGAAATACCAAGATTTGTTTCTGCAGTTGATTAATTGAACTATTTAATATTCTATTGACAGTGGCACTGGGGTGTGGAAAACGTGCCTGTAAATCTACTGACATTTAGTACGTTGTGCTTTGTTTTCTCCAGCTGCAGCAAAAAATTATTCCTGACCAGGACCAACTGATGGCAGTAGCTCTGGACTGCATCTACAACTGTGAACGGAGTGACCAGCTCTTCCTTTGCTATGACATATTAGAATGTCTGCCTCAGAGGGGATGTGGGTGAGAAGCCACACTATGCCGATCTTATTGTGTCTCTGTATTCGCACAGTTAAAATGAAAACGTTGCTTCCCTGAATGTTCATTGCCGAGAATTTGGGGAATATAAAAAAATGTGAAGAAGAAAAAGAAATGATCTGCGAATCAGTTGCCTACAGATAAACTTTTGTTTTCCAGCAGTATATGGAAGTCACTATAATTTCCTCACCCTTGCTAATTAATTATCCATTAAAACCCAAACAAAAACACCACTGCCACCTCAACAAGAAATACTTTTTAAAAAGTGTATAGACACTGATATGTCTTTGTTTTAAGTTGTGTTTCCAGTTAATCATTTTCCATATTTGTATTTCTTCTATGAATTGTTAGTTCTTGGCTCTTGCCTATAGTAATCCCTTTAAGCAGAATACATTAATACATATAATTCACTTTATTTTTTTCTTTCAGTCTTACTGAGATATAATTAACATACAGCACCATATAACTGTAAGGTATACAGCATAATGACTTGACTTGCATATATTGTAAAATGATCACCATAAATAAGTTATTATTCATCACATCATATAGATACAAAAAAGGAGAGAAAAACAAATGTTCCTTTTTCTTCTGATGAGATCTTTTAGGATTTACCCTCTGAGAAATTTAAACATACAGCAGTATTGACTGTAATTTTCATGCACATTACATCTCTAGGAGTACTTATTTGTCTTATAACTGAAAATTTGTATTTTTTGACCACCTTTGTATAATTATCCCATCTTCCATTTCCTGCCTATGGTAACCACAAATCTGATCTTTTTTCTGTGAGTTTAGTTTTGTTGTTTTTTTAATTCTACATATAAGTGATGTCATACAGTATTTGTTTGGCTTATTTCACACAGCATAATATCCTCAAAGCCCATCTATGCTGTCAGTGGCAGGATTTTCTTTATTTTTTTTTAAATGGATGAATAATACTCCTTTGTGATATATATCTCAGACACACACACACACCCACACACACACATGCATTATATATATGGAAAGTCGCTATGTATGTGTCACACACACATATATCTCACATTTGCTTTATCCATTCATCTGTTGATGGACACTTAGGTTGTTTCTATGTCTTGGCTATCTACACTAATAAAAGAGAAACATGCAAATAGACCATACCTCTGCTACGCCCACAAACCACACCCACCAGCCAATCAGGAGCAAGTATGCAAAATAACCTAACCAAGATGGTGGCGGCCATGAAGCTGGAGCATGCAGGAGGCTTGGGTTGCCTCAGCGATGGAGGAAGCCAAGCTTCCCGCCTGCCCTGGCCTCTGCTCAAGGCTACAAAGTTTCAATTATAGAAGATAAATAAATCCCAACAAAAATGGTGGTGGCCATGGAGCTGGAGCCAGCAGGAGGCTTGGGTTGCCCCTGGCCATGGAGGAAGCCAAGCGTCCTGCCCACTCTGGCCAGCCCTGGCCTCCACTCAAGGCTACACAGTTTCAATTATAGAAGATAAATAAATCTCAGATACTTGCTTCCAGCCAGCCCTGGCCTCGGCTCAAGGAGGCGCTGAAAAAAAAAGAAAAAAAAGGAGGGGCTGGGAGCTTGGGTCACTGGGCTGTGATCAGGCCAGGATGGGACAGCAGTTGTGGGTGATCAGGCTGGTGGGGGGTGGGGCCGCTGGGGGTAAGTAAGTAGACCAGCAGTGGGGCAAGTTGGGGGTGAGCAAGCCATCAGTGGGGGTCAGTTGGAGGTGATCAGAACAGCGGCGGGGGGCAGTTTGGAGTGAGCAGGCCAGCAGGGGGGGCAGTTGGGGGTGAGCAGGCTGGTGGGGGGGGCATTTGGGGGTGATCAGGCTGGCAGGGGGGCATTTGAGGGTGAGCAGGCCAGCGGCAGGGGGCAGTTGAGGGGTGAGCAGGCCAGCAGGCAGAGTGGTTAGGGGCAGGCAGGCAGGCAGGTAGGTGAGCAGCTGGAGCCAGCAGTCCCGGATTGTGAGAGGGATATCTGACTGCCGGTTTAGGCCCAATCCCTGTAAACTGGCAGTAGGACATCCTTCGAGTGGTCCCAGATTGGAGAGGGTGCAGGCCAGGCTGAGGAACACCCCCTACCCCCACCGTGCACGAATTTCGTGCACCGGGCCACTAGTTGTAAATAATGCTGCAGTGAACATGGGGGTGCAGATATCTCTCCGACACAGTGATCTCATTTCCTTCATCTATATACCCAGGAGTGGAATTGCTGGATCACATGATAGTTCAGTTTTTAATTTCTTGAGGAATGAATTTACATAATTTTTAGTTGGGCTTATATTTAAGTGGGAATTTATACAACATTCCTTTGGATCATTTAGTTGTATGCAAATCATATTTATATTTTCTTTATGGAAGTCAGACAACATTCATTCCTTTAATTACTCTTTCAAATCTAGTAAATGCTATAAATTTAACATCTGGAGAAGTTAATACCAACACATGGAAGGTCATGGAATGCAGTCAGTGGACCTGTTTCTAACCCTTTGTGACTTTAACCATGCCACTTAACTTCTCGGTCCTGTTTCCTCATTTACAAAATCAGATATTGATTCATGGAGGCCTCCTCCTCTGTTTTTTCTCTTTGCCCCCTTTTTTTTTTTTCCTTCTCTCTATCTCTCCTTTTCTCCCTGCCGTTTTTCCTGTGTGTGTGTGAAATGAATGGTAGAAATCACCAGTTTTGCAACCCACTGTGAAATACTTGTTTCATGCCTGAATTCAGGCGAAAGGTTTTCTAAAAAATAAATTTTTTTGTGTGTGTAATTTCAAAGAGGAATTTACCTTTATAAACCTTTCATCAAGCTATGAAATGTACCTTCACTTGGAGTCAGACCCCTGGCAGCCTGTGCCTCCTGGTGAGAAACAACAGGAAGTAAAATTGTTTCCCTGAATCTCATCAGCCCTTTAAACCGCACTCTGGCTTGCAGAACATGCAGGGAAAGGGGAGCAAGTTAAGCACAGGGTGTGAGCTATGCCACAGACAGCGGGCCTTTTCCCGTTGGGAAGTCCGTGTCCTGGAGAAGAACAAGTGGGGTGGGGTGCAACTCTTCATAAGCCAGGGAGGCCAGAGGGACATAACCCCCTTCAGAGTTTTCACTAAAATCATGTATGAAACAGGAAACGTCAGGATTTTGGAAGACGTGTGACAGGTGAACACCGTGGCTGCCTCGCCTTTCCCTTGAGAAACTGTCTTATATAAGCAAGCACTACTGTTCTTCTTGACTTTGCCTCTGCCAGCTTGAGGCCTCCTTTGTTGCCCCTGACTCAACTGGGTAAAAGCATTGACTTCCGCCTGACACGTGTATCTTCAAAAAAATAAGTGTATTTGACTTTTTTCAGTAAGATCAAATAAGCGTAAGCTTATCAATTTTTAAACAGTAATTTGTCTAACAGGAGATAATCATATAGGATGAGGATATTATTATTTGTTTAAATGTATTTTTATTGATTTCAGAGAGTAAGGAACAGGGAGAGACAGAAACTTCAATAAGAAGAGAGAATCATTGATTGGCTGTCTCCTGCATGCCAATAGGATGATGATATTAAAATAACTTTTTAAATTGTAGACATGGCAGTCAGGGAGTTAGTATATTTGTTTCAAAGAGTAGATAGGCTAAAAAATGCCCCTTCTGGGTACGAGGCTGAAAGCTATTTGGGCTTCGGTTGAATGATTTCTGATCTAACAGATTTTTTTGTCTTTTGTAAACACACAAAAAAATTTGATGCTCTTTTGTTACATTTATTAACGATTGTATTTCACAATTATAATGTTTAAAATAGCTTGTAATTGTACATTAGCTCACTATAAAATATTGGGCTTCAGAATATTTTCCGTGATTCTATTTGTTCTTTGTGCCCAGTTAGTCAATTTATATTCTCCCAGTGATTGTTGTTTTTTTTTTTCTTGGTGGTTCAGTGGTTGTTACTTACCAAACAGTAAACTATTTATTTATTTATTTTTTTTTGCCATTTAGGGAATGAACAATCACTTACTAAATTTAATTAAACTTTTGTGCATCTTACCTAGTCAGCATACTTCATCTGGCTGAAAGAACCTTTTGTCATTGTGTTTGTGCATGTCAGTTCACAAAGGAAGAACTATATTCTTGCAAATCAATGACAAATGTTTATTACAAAGCTATTAACTGATAATTTAAAAAATATTATTCCTGGAAGTTAACAGAAGTTAGAGCTGACAAATGATCTTTTTTTTTTTTTTTTTGGAAAGACTTGAAGTATAATATGCCCTAATTTATCACTCTAGTCCAAGTCTGAAAATTTGGTTCAAAAAGATAGTATAATCTTTGTAAACTGCACTAAATAATTGCCAAGTAGATTTAAAATCAGGACAGATTGATGGTTTCCAAAATAGTGAGGCGTTTGTGTTCAAGTTAGGTCATTTTTAATTGTCCCAGTCCAGACGAAGAATTTTACTTGGTCTCTTTTTAAGAGAACCCGCCAATCTTGCAGGAATCCAGTTGGGTCAGGGCGGCGGCTCTGTTGCCAGCGTTCCCTCCGTGTTGGGACACAGAGCTGTAGAGGATGGAAGAGGACTTTTACAGCATTGCTAAACTTTCCTGCCAAATGGCTGCCTTCCCTTGTACGTGCTTGCGCCATGCGAAGGCTACCATACCGGCACATTTGCATTAGTGTGTGACTTTTTCATGATAATGTTTCTCCTAGTTCCCTCTCCACATGCTTCCTCACAAAGGGTTTTGCTTTTACTGATGCTCTGCTTCCCCCTGGTCCCTTCATATTGAAGTGGAGGCAGAGCGAGTGATGATATAAAGAAGGACCAAGAACTTAGGTTCCTGATGGAAACTTCCCAGGGTGTCACAGGTGGTGTAGACAGGCCGGGAGAAAGCCATCATGCAGGGCCACTTTCTTATCTGCTTTATTGGTAAAAAGGACAGAAATAAATGACAGTTTCCTCCTTACCTTCTTAAAAGAAAAAGGACAATCCTATCTAATAAAAGAGTAATATGCAAATTGACCATCACTCCAACACACAAGATGGCCACTACAAGATGGCCAGCAGGGGAGGGCAGTTAGGGGTGACCAGGCCAACAGAGGAGAGAAGTTGGGGATGACTGGGCCTGCAGGGAAGGGCAGTTGAGGAGGACCCAGGCCTGCAGGGGGAGCAGTTGGGGGGGGGGACCAGGCCTGCAGAGGAGGGAAGTTGGGGGTGACCAGGCCTGCAGGGGAGGGCAGTTAGGGGTGACCAGGCCTGCAGGGGAGGGCAGTTAGGGGCAAACAGGCTGACGGGAGCAGTTAGGCATCAATCAGGCTGGCAGGGGAGTGGTTAGGGGGTGATCAGGCTGGCAGGCAGAAGCGGTTAGGGGCAATCAGGAAGGCAGACAGGTGAGCAGTTGGGAGCCAGCAGTCCTGGATTGTGAGAGGGATCACAGATTGGAGAGGGTGCAGGCTGGGCTGAGGGAAACTACCCCCCCCCCCGCCCACTCCCCGTGTATGAATTTCGTGCATTGGGCCTCTAGTTGGTTTATAATTCTTTCTTTGCATGTGTCTTTTGGTAGAACTGAACTCAGAGTTCTTTAGAAAATAGTTGCCCATGTCTTGCTAATGTATAATAGAGAATTTCATTCTACTCTGTTATCTTTTATCTTAGTCTCTTGAGGCATGAAAGATGCTGAATGAGTTCAGGAGATAGGCCTGGAATTTCACCTGGACCGTGGAAACTTGGGACGTATTAAGTTCAGAAAACAGCATGTCTTTTTTTTTTTTTTAGTTAAGTGAGTTTTGAACTTTATTTAAAGAGCTACTACTGGAATTTAATTGTAATTTATTTCTTAATCCTTTAGCCCTAAGACAGATGTAACTGCCACTCTTCATGACATGGTAGACCAGCTGGAGCAAATTCTCAGGTGAGAACAGTGACAGCCTGTGGCTCTGTGCTGATTAAGATTTAAAGTGACTAGAAATGTCACCTTAAATACCCCTAGCAATCATTTACAGTTTGAACCTATGTATGTTTGACTCTTGTGAGTGAATTGTCTTCAAACAAATATACCATAGCTTATTTTACAAATGGCTGGAGTAATAAGATCCTGGGCTTTGAAGACTGGTAGACTCGTGTTCAAATCTAGGTGTTGCCATTTACCAGTTGTGTGATCTTTGAGCGTAGGGTTTTGTATCTCTGATGTTGAACTTGTGAGGTGATGAAATTAACATTAGATGAAGCATTGAAAGTACTTTGCACACTGTAATTACACAAAGAAATATTAGTTCCTGTACTAATCACTGCATTTATCAGTAAACGGTGTTCATTGTACTCCGAATTTCTCTTTTTGGGACAATACATTTGATTGAATATCCAGATATAGCAAACTACACTAGTACCTTTCCGTAACTGTAGTAATATTACTTTACTGTCACAATGAAAAATCAAGTTGTCTCTTTTGGAGACTGGAATTTCCCAATTAGGAAGTCTAATATAGTTTATTAGTATTTATTTTTATATAAGTATGTAATTAGGCTTGTGTATAATTTTTAACTATTTGTATTAAAAATAAAATTTTAGGAATGATAAACTTTGTTCTTCCAATATGTAATTATAGAAATTATAGGTAATAACATAATAACATTGATTTATTGTGGTAATATGTAAAGTATAATAATTTGCAATCTGTGAATTAGAAATTATTTTCATTCAAATTAAAGGTCTTTAGTGTAAAGATATTTTGAAGTTCACTGGGTTAAGTCAGTATAGATTCATTCCTTACAAATCTTCATGGTTGCCTTTGTCTCCTAATGAAACTGAGAGGAACTGCCTCAGAGATCTGCGGTGAAGTAAACAATGTATTTCATTCACCCTCTGTTGCTGGTTGTAGCTGTCCACTTATACTCTCAGTCCCTCCAGGGAACAGTACCATCCTGGAGGTTCTGGGTGATACCAGGCCTTTCACTGTTGACCTTAATTGCTGACTTTTAAAATAAAACCTTTTTAGTCCTGTTCCAACTCATAACCATTAATAGGTAATAAATGTTTTGATGTGGCAGGTGACCTGACCCATGAAACCTGTCTTTGCGAAAAGTGATTAAATGCTAACCAGTCTCTCTGTAAGCCCAGTAGTAGTTAGTTCATATATGTGAGGTCTGGCCAGGTAGTCCCAGTGTATGTTGTGCTGATAGTCATGGAATGGAATGTCTCAGGAAGATTCATATGAGGCCAAGAAAGTTCGTGACATATTTGGTATTTTTATAGAATGGATTCTGGAGGGAGATTGAGTCTTATGATATTTCCGTGGCTTTCCAACTATGAAATTCTTTGCTTATTGCTTTTTTAGCAGCCTTGCCTATAACAAAATACTCAATAGGATTGTTAAGAGTTAAAGCTGGGTATTGAAATGATAAATTTGGCTTATTTTATTGACTTGGTGCTTTTAGAGTACAGGAAAAGTGTATTAAAGGATTTGGAGAGAAAGATGTTACGCTTTTTGGTGTGTTTGGTACTTCTTCCCAGCATATTGTAGTAAAAGTCAGTAGGGGAAAAACAATTTGATATATAATTACTAGTTTTTTGTGTTTTTTTTTTTTTTGCTGAGAATTAATGTAATATATAAAATTGGGTTGTTTTATGTGGTGCTGCTGTTGTTGTTTTTAATAGTAAATACCTAACTGCTACTTATATATTTAAGATGCTCAGAGTTTGGTAGCCAGAATTGAAAAGTCTTCTTTCACTTCCAGCGTGTCAGAGCTTCTGGAGAAACATGGCCTTGAGAAGCCAATTTCATTTGTTAAAAACACTCAGTCGAGCACAGAAGAGGCGCGCAAGCTGATGGTTAGACTGACCAGGCACACCGGTCGGAAGTGAGTAATAAAATTGGTTGATACTTATATATGGTTAAAAATAAGTACTGCTATTTTTTTTCTTTTCTTCATTGAGTTATACAAGACCCACAATAAATTGTGCATATTTAAAGAGAGTAGAATTTGTTAAGTTTTGATAGATGTATATGCCCATGAAACCATCAATACATTCAAGATAATAAGCATATGAGTAAATCCTAACTGTCTTCCCTTGCCCCTTTATAATTCCCTCCCTACTGCTTCTCTTCATGACACTCCATCCCCTCTCCAGGCTATCACTGACCTGCATTTTGGTCCCTATATATTCTTTACATTTGCTAGAATTTTATGTAAAAGGAATCATACAGTAAACATTTTTTTGGGGGGTTGTCACTCAGCATAATAATGATTTTGTTATTCATCCATGTTGTATCATGGGTCAATAATTTATTCAGTTTTATTTGCTGAATAGTATTCCATTGTATGGATTTATCACACTTTGTTTATTCACCTGTTGATGGACATTTGGGTTGTTTTGAGTTTTGGCTCTTACAAATAAAGCCATGAATATCATGTCCCAGTCTTTGTGTGGATATGTTCTTTCTTTGGGATGAATCCGTAAGAGTGGAATGGTAGCATCATTTGGTAGGTGGATGGTTACCTTTAAAAAAAACCTGCCAAACTGTCTTCACAGTAATTGTATCATTTTCTCTTCTAACCAGTCTTGTGGGAGGGTTCCAGTCGCTCCACATCCTCATTAGCATTTCTTATGGTTTGTCTTAGTTCTAATAGGTGTATGGAGTGGTATCTACTTTTGGTTTTAATAGGTTTCTTTAATGAGTAATAATGTGCTTAATTGCCATTTGGTCATTTTTTAAAATTAGGTTGTTTGTGTCCTTATTATTAATTTTGAGAGTTCTTACATGTTTAGGATACAAGTCCTTTATTAAATACTAGTGGCCCGATGCACGAATGAAGATTCATGCACGAATGGACCTTCATTCCCCTGGCTGCCGGCACGGCCTTTGCTCTGGCCGGAGCGGCCTTTCCGCTCCGGCCCGGAGCCGCCTTTCTGCCTTCCCACACTGCCCAGAGGCCCCGAGTGGCTGGGGTGGTGTGGAACGCCTGCGTTCCGCCCCGTCCCCGGCCACTCGGCACCTACATATGCAAATAAACCCGCCATAGTTGTTGGGTTAATTTGCATACCCACTCCTGATTGGCTGGTGGGCATCACAAAGGTACGGTCAATTAGCATGTTACTCTTTTATTAGGTAGATGCTTTGCAGAGATTTTTCTCTTGTCTGTGCCATATTTTTTCACTCTTTTACTAGTGTATTTTAAAGAGCATACTTTTAAAATGTTGATGAAGTCCAGTTTATTCATTTTTTCTTTTTTGATTGTGCTTTGGATATCATATTGAGAGACTTTTCCCACAAAGATTTTCTATAGCTAGCAAAATTTTATAGCTTTGTAGATTTATACAGTGGGCCTCAAAATTAGATAACATTAGTTTCCCAGCTTTGTTTTTCTTTTTCCAAGTTGTTTTGTTTATTTTGGGGTCTTTGTGTTTACATATGAAGTTTAGAATTAGTTTGTCATTTTCTGCAAAAAAACAATCTTTTGGATTTTTTATGGGGATTATGTTGAGTCTATTGATTCACTTGGAGAGTATTGCTGTCTTAAATTAGTATTAAGTCTTCTAGTCAGTGAACTCAGCATGTTTTTCATTTACTTACATCTTTAATTCCTTTTAATGATCTTTGCTGTTTTCAGTGTATAAGTCTTACTCTTATTTTGTTAAGTTTATTCCTAAATATTTTATTATTTTTGGTGTTACTGTTTTTCATTTCATATTCATATTGTTCATTCCTAATGTGTAGAAATACAATTGAACTTTGATATGTTGATCTTGTGTCTTCCAGTTTTGCTGGACTCATTTATTAGCTCCAGTAGGTTTTTTTGGGAGATTCTATAGGGTTTTCCACGTCACCCATGAACAGAGATGGCTTTACTTCTTTCTTTCCAATGTGTGTGCTTTTTATTTATTTTTCCCTTTTTTTACTGGTGTTAGCATGCTATATTTTGTGGTATAAGGCATGGTTCACAGTTCCTCCCATTAGCATAGTATACCTTTCACTTTTAGTTAATTTGTGTTTTGTATTTGAAGTGCCCTTCTTGTCGGCAGTATATAAGTTGGGCCTTTTATGCTGGGATTATAAGAGAATTAATACCCATTATACCTACCCTCAAGCAATACCAGCCATGAGAGGGCAGAAGCATAAACCTATACCTCCCAGGCGACTCCTGCAGTCAGAGCCTCAATTGACTGGAAAATTGCTTATGTAATGCCGCCAGGGTTGGCTTGTTCGAGGACTCTCCTGCCTAGTGCTTCCCTGTTTTCGTGTCTGCCTCTCTTTCTACCTCTCTTTCCACAGTGCACTGTGGTTACTGACATAGGTATCATATATTCCCTCTGACCACAAGCTTCTCCAGGGCAAGTGTCATAGTTACCCGCATCTAATATGGGACCTTACACGGCAGTGGCCCTCTCTCAATAATTACTAAGTGAGTAATTTAGAAGGTTTTGGCATCTTACATCTTAAGATTTCTTTACAACTATAAACGAATGGTCAATATTTCTGATCATGCCAACTTAGAAGCTACTCTTCAATAGGAAAGCTCTGTTGTCGCTGCTAGATTAGCTACTGTCTTTCCGTTGAGTCCCTCAAGTGCTTGTGACGTCCTGAAGTTGATTTCTGCCCTGGCGGTCTGCTTCCTGTGAATGTGTGGGAGGATGGCCAAGCATGCAACAGACTGAAGAGTCTCAGAGGGAAGTGGGTGGGAGCGCGGGAAGAGATTAACCAAAGAACTTATGTGCATATATGCATAACCCATGGACACAGACAATAGTGCAGTGAAGGCCTGGGGAGGGGGTGGGAGTGAGGAGGGGGTCAATGGGGGAAAAAGAGGGGGCATATGTAATACTTTCAACAATAAAGATAAACTAAAAAAAGAAAAGAAAAAAACCAACCAACAAACAAAAAACCAAAGTAGTCAACTTGAAATGTATCATTTCACATACGCTACAGTAGCTTTGCCTTCTGTACCTACAGACGACTCTCATTCATATTATACCGGTGGTGGATTTCTTTGTCTGTCACAGACCAGGTTTTACCACCTTGAGTGTAATACTCTTTCTCCCAGGCAAATGCACTCCTATTGCAAGGCTGGAACTAACACATACTGTTTGTATGCAGAGATCTCTCGGTTAATTTGCAAACCCCTTCAAGTTCTACTCCTGGTTCTTATTTACGGAAAGTGTTTTGAGAAGGCCATTGTAAATAATGCCCTATAATCTATTTTAATTAGAACCTGTACTTACGGCCAGCCATGTGTGAGGAAACAATAATGCCATCTGTCCTGGCGTTGATGGCTTCCAGGAGAGCAGCTGGGCCATGAGAACTTGAATGCAGCTAGACGGTGCCTAGTCTGATTTCATCCTCAGGTGCCAGGACGACACTCGCTTCATCAAACGCTTTGCCACTTCTCCGCAGCCAAATCTGAGAGCGCCTCTAATTCTGGGAGGCCCACCTATAGGGTCTCACTGTGGTGAACATTTCAGGGATTATCTTGGGAGACTTGCCCATATATCAGTTTTGTGTATTTGTATGCTGGGGGAAAAGTTTCCTTTTTTGCTTTATTGAATGTGGGATGGAAGTAACTTTTTATTTTATGTAATAGATATTAAATGCTATAAGCAAATAAAGCATGTATTTATTAATAGTTTTAGGTGAAAAATTCCAGAAGACTAGAATTCTCATAGGAATGATCCCACTCTCCCCCTCATAGCAATGCCATTGTAAACAAACCGTTTATGTGCCCCGGTTTCAATGCATAAAAAAGAAAAGATGCGTGAAAAAGAAACACTCAGTTGGCATTTGACAAACACAGTGCAGCACAAAACAAAACCTGCCCTTTTCAAACAATGAGATTCATGATCATGTAGAATTTCAAGATTAGAAAGTAAAGATAAATGATGATTCCAGGCTCATATATGTTCCACAACGATGAACGATCGAAAGACGTAAGAGGATTTCAAAGCAAGACTACTCCCGCGAGACCATGCTAGTAGCCATGCATGTGATTATAGAAAAACAAATATTTTTGTAACTTTCAGATTCATTCATTCACCTTTATTGAACCTAATTTTATAGCAGAAAAATGGGGGGAGTGTCTTCACACATCTTTGTTTAAGTTAATCCTCACACTGTACAGAAAATAATCTGAAGCTCAGAGAAAGTAAGAAACAAACATATTTCAATCCACACAAATGATGACTGTTTTTATAGTACTTAGGGACATCTTGCTTCAATGCCTATGTTTTATCAAAGCTACTCTCATCCATTCCTTGTCCCTCTCTGCGATGCGCTCTAAGTGAGGAAACGGAAGTTCAGGGATATTAAATGACTTGCTCACGACCAGGCAGCTGATAGGTGACTGTGGGTGAAATGGTTAAGAAAGCCTTTTTCTCGTCTGCAGGGGAGTCTGAACCGTTAACTCTCTAGCTCTGTAACCCTGGCTACCACCGTAAATGGTGTCTGATCACCCAGCTCTGGGCCTCGCTGCTTGTGTAGCACCTTCCCACTGGGCATCTCGCCTCTGCCCGGGAGGGGTTCTAAATGAGCTAGGACACCTGGGTGTGGTCACTGGCGTGTCCTTGAGGGGACCCTGGAAACTCTGCCTATAGAATTGTTACAAAAGGTAACAATTGACATAGGTATGGAGCTCTTCCTAAGCTAGAAAGGGTAGATCCTGCACCTACCCCATGAGGCTCCGTCTTCTTGCATCTGGTTGTCACCTGGGAGGAAGACAACTCTGCACTCCCACTTGCAGAGTGGGCTGCAAGTGAGCTCCTCCGTGGGCACTACCACTTGCTCTGTGGACTGCCGCAAGGTCTCCCCCTGAGAGGAACAGCGATGTCCCCTGCTGGTGATGTCCCTGCTGGTGTGCTGTGGGTCCAGCATCTAGACCGATGCCACGTGTGGCCGGTGGTGGCCTCTGGGTCCACAGGTGTAGTGGAAGTTAAGCAGACCCGGCTGAGGGCTGCAGAGAGAGGAAGATGGGATTGGAGACCAAGTCTCCTGTGACCCAGTGCTTCCTCCGCTAGATGCAGCCACTTTCTCACTGGGCTTTTTTTGGCCCCAGGCCCTCCCAGGCTGTTTACCTTGGCCATTGCCTGGTAACACTCTTCCAGTTTTATGTCCAGGCGGTTGATGATGAAGCTCGCCTGGCAGCATCTCTAGTACTGATACGGAGCTGCCCAACTTTCCTGTCTTCAATCCAACATTCTTCCTGCAGATTCAGACGAGAGACCTTTCTGTTGATTATTTGGGAGCTTGTGTGGCATACAGAATGGTGGTACCCGTTTTTTTTGTGTGTGTATTTTTGTTTTTGTGGGTGTTTTTTTTCACTCTTGGCCAATTGGAGAGCTTTCATGACTTGTTATTATTTTTTCTGCTCCTTTCCCCCAGGCAGCCTCCCGTCAGTGAGTCCCACTGGAGGACGCTGCTCCAGGACATGCTCGCCATGCAGCAGAACGTTTACACGAGCCTGGAGTCGGATGCTTGCTATGAGGTAACCCTGTGGATGTAGCTTATCTCCTTGGATTTAGAAATCTTGGTTGATACAGATCGTTTATTGGACACACGGTGAGGAGCAGTAACTTCGCCGTAAGTAGGCCTGTTGAGTAAGAGCTGGTGATCGAGTAGTGTTTCATAGTTTGAGCGCCCTCCTACCTCACTTCCTGTCTCCTCTCTGTTCATTGCTGCCCCATTTAGTTAGTGGGTTAGCAGTCCTCAGCTAGGAAACTCTGAGTCACGCTTGACCCCCCTCTCTTCCCCAGTTCTGGTCACGAAAGCTTACTTACCGTGCCTCATTTACTGAGAAACCCGTCCTGTCTTCATCTCTCTTGCAATAATCCTCCACCTCGTCTCCCTACTTCTACGTCTCCAGACGATCCCCTTCCTAACTTTTGCTGCTCGTTCTCTGTCAGTTACTAGCAGTCACCCCACTTCTCGGCATGGCCTCGGAAGCCGCACCGGATTCTCGCCTCCCTGTCCCCCTGCTCACCTCTGACATCCCCGCCAGGTGCCCGCGCTCCATCTGCTCCGGCAGGTCTGGCACGGATCCCTCCACGCACCATGCTGCTTCATGTTTCTGTGGCCGCACGCCTTGTTCCCTTTGCCTGGATATACGTATTTCTCTTTCCTTGGTTTGAAAATTGCTGATCATTTTCAGGACTCGGCTCACTGCGCCCTCTACAGAGCCTTCCTTTGTCCTCTCAGGTGACTTGCCTTTCTTTTCAGTGCAGTTCCTGGTTTCTGTGTGTTTCCTCCGCTTGGCCGTGAGCTCCTCCGTGGGCACCACCACATGGTCCTCACCCCCGCGTCCCCCAGTGCACATCGTGTCTGGGACATGGCGGCTCCTGCAGGCGGCTTGTTAATGCCTGGGAGGCCACCGGTGGGGTTTACTCAGTATTTTGGGAGATACGTGTTTTACACCAAATTCCTCCTAGTCTGTATAGAAAACTTATCTAACCCATTTTTAATTTTAAGAACAAAAAAGGGTTCTTATTTGAATTTTCCCGTTAAATAAGCTTGAGACAAAATATAGTCTATTTCTTGTGTCACTGCGCTCTGCGAAGCGTGACCTGGTGATAAAATGAGAATTATAAAAATAGGTGTCTCTTTTATGAAGTAGGTTGGTATTTTAATTCAAGGCGATTTTAACAAAAGAGCCTGTAGACTTGAGAAATGAATGGCTTTAAACTTGAGCTTCAGGTTTTTAAATGCTTGAACGAGTATAACGTTTTTATTTATGGTTACAGTGTCAGGCCATGTACAACTGCCAGTAACTTCTCTTTTGTATCTCATGTGGAACTTGAATTCCAGTTTCAGGGTAAAAAGATCTGTATGCACATGGGGTCCAAACCTGTCATGTGGATGTCTGAATTGGTGCCCTTTAAGTTGGAGTCACATTATTTTAGTATTTTCCTGTTTCTGATTCTGGTTGAAAAATTGGTGATAAGTATATTACACTTGAACTAGCTCCTGTGTGGAGCAATGTGTCATAAACAACTTGACATATTAAATCACTTTTATTATATTTTAACACCTTTTCATTAGGCGTTGGCGTTTCCGTGACTTCTGGCCATTAGTTTCTCCCCTTGGAGAAAACATTTGAATGCAAATTGTAACAGTTTTGAATGGTTCTAGAAGCAGGTAATATAGATTTGGCAAACTCACCTTGTTAAATATTGTTTAATATCTTTTAAATTATACTGTATCGTCGTGCTGAATTTTGGCCATTACATTAGGTTTTGATGGCCTTGGAAAATATTTTATAAGCTCATTGGCACCATTTTGAAAATATTCTACAGCCTAAAGAGCAGAAATTCGTGTTTCTCCTTTTAGCCAAGCCTTTTACATTTTAGAGTGAATCGTATTTTTCAGTATTGGGCATTGACTCCTTGCAAAGGATCAGGGAAACTGTTACATCCACATTATGTGGGTCACTTGGAGTGAGCCATTTCACCTGTTAGGTATAAATGATCAGGGTGATGCACTTTCTGTCACAATCAATACTTTTATTCTTACCATTAATTTCAGTAAAGGCCTGTCTAAAGATGCTTTCCTCAGAAGCCTAGAAACGCGAAAACCGGACAGTCTTACTAATGACAAGGAAACTCTTTTTCTTCACGAAATCTTTTTTTCATCTTTTCTATTTCTGTGCTATCTGCATCCACAGTGGCATTTTTGGGCAGAGCATTCTTAGGGAAGTCCTCGAACTAATTACATATTGATATTATTAGTGTAGGTTTAAAAGGCTGTCTTTATTTAAGACATTTCTGAAGTAAGTAATCTTCCTTTTTGTGATTAGTTGTGGTTTTAATTTTTTTACACTCACACATTTCTACACTAAATTCTACATTCATATTTGCAGTATTCTTTTTATTATTAAATGTATGGGAATGACATTGGTTAATAAGATCAGATAGGCTGCAAGCATATGTTTCTACGAGACATGATCTGTGTATTGCATTTTGTCTCCCATCACCCAAAGTCAGATCATTTTCCCTCACCATATCTTGCCCCCTTACTCTATCTTAAATAGAGGAAACAATTTGTCAGTTGATGCTATTTGTTGCCTAGTAGAATACAGTGATGTTTGCATGAGTACCTTCCATCAGTGGCTCTTGTTTCATTTAAATAACTTTAATTTACAGATTGGAAGAAAGCCTCCATGTTATATGGTACATTGTAACTTCAATGGCTCGGTCTAGGTTTGACATCAGTAGCTTGGCTGTTTTAGTTAGTGAGACTGAGTTCAGATGCTTTAAGCATTCATGAATTATATGTATTATATTCAAACATTTTATTTTTAAAAATTAAAGTGGCTATAGTTTAAACAGAGTGTCCCTGTTGAGTATAGAGCAGTATTCTAATAGATTCTGTTTTTGAATGAGAGTGAACTTTAGATATTTTACTTAAATATTCATTGTAACACAATTAGAATATTATGTTTAATATTAGTTTGCTCGGTTAAATTATTCCTTCTAGAAGAGGGAGTTTTTTAATTGAGGTGAAATTAACATAACATAAAAAAGTGTGCTTCGTTACCATTTAGCGTATTTGCAATGTACGCAGCTGATACCTCCAGGGTTTGGACGGCAGAGCCTTCATTGGGTTGAGACTGGAATCCTCCTTTTTAAAGCATTCATTGCAGTTTCTTGTTTCCCCCAGATATTTGCAGAAAGCCTCCTGTGTTCCAGTCGCCTTGAAAACATCCACCTGGCCGGGCAGATGATGCATTGCTGCGTGGGTTCCGCAAACCCGCCAGTGAGCACAGCCCAGAGAGGGAAGGCCCCGCACCGGGTGAGCTACGAGGTCAGCGTTGACCTGGTGCTGGCTGCCAGCAGGGAGTACTTCAATTCCTCCACCAGCCTCACTGACAGCTGCATGGACCTGGCCAGGTAGAGGGAGGGGCCTGTGTTCTTCCATCCGAGGGCGGGGCGCCAGAACACACAGACAACATCGTGGGTTTTATTCTTTACTTACCACATCCATTAACACACCTATACCTTGACCGTGCTGTATGGGGCACAGTTATTTATTACTTGCATAGAGAATAAGCTTTATTATGTTATGAATATTCATCAGCTTCCCCGAGACCCTTTTCCCCAGAACGCTTCCCCATCGTCATTTCTGCTGATTATCTGTAGGCTGTGTTCCTCTTCTGTGGGAAGAGATTCGTGGGACAGCCTGGAAATTCAAGTTCTGGCAGTTTCCAGCACAGTTAGGTGATGTCTGCCTCCCTCCCATGGCTTCCGCTCTAATTAGATGATAAAGCTCAGAGTTCCCTTCCAGGTGGAAATTTCTCGAATATGAATTCAGCTCCAGCATTGACCTGTTGTAATGGAAGTTTAGAGTTCACCTTTTTACTGTTGATTCTTAGGACCTTTTTTTGGCGTCAGGGACATTTGCCCTTTGCCTGGCTTAAACATTTTAACTGTGTTGCCAAGTTTTTATTATCTATAATTTATCTTTTAAATTGCTATCAGAATTTTTTAAAAAATTTGATTGTTATTCTTTCCTCTTATGGTGTGGTCTTTTGTGTCATCCTTTGGCGGTTGTTAATTCCTAAGGCCATTAAAATAGTTTTTATTATTGTTTCTTACCACTCTGATGGTTTTATTTTTACATTGGAATTTTATGCCCATTTGGAATTTATTTTGACATAATGATTGTGGAAGCTATTTAGATTTATTTCCCCCCCCAAATGACTAGTTATTTCAACTTTAGCAAAACTTCAAGGTAACTTTTTCTTCCAGTGATATCTTACCACAGGAAAATAATGTTTTCTCAACCATGAACTTGACGAAGTTGTTTAAGTAGTTAGTAAAATGTTTTCTTCTCTCCCAAGGGATTGCATGTCCGATGATGAAAAGATCAAATAAAGTCGCCTTTGAAACTGGGAGTGGTTTGACCTACATCTTTTTGGCAGGTGTCCTCAGAGATCATTTTAAAAACTGCTCTTCCTGTATGTCCCCTTCAGTCCATCCTTTTTTCTGCCCTAGGACAACCTTCATTTTAAAAAGACGTCTTAAGTCTATAATGTGGCACGAAACTGATTGAGACTTGTGAGCTGGATGTGTTTAAATGTTCCCACTGGCATTCAATGTAGAAATAGCCCATACATTCTTATTGGTTAAACTGTTACTTATTAACTAGTATTTCTTATAGAGGAATATTCATAATTATGAATATTCACAACATAAAATAGTCAAACAATCCAGAATGGATATACATGGACAATAAGTCTCTCTCCTCATTCTAGTTTCTCTGACTTTACCCCTCAGCTTTTTTTTTTATATTAGTGTCCTACCAAAATATTAAATGTTGCCTTCTTTCCTAAATCACAAGTAAGTGCTTACTGTTTCTACGTACTTTTCTGTATCTTGCTTTTTTTTCATTTATGATCTATATTGAAGATTTTTCCAAATGAATACACATAGTTTTACTACATGTAAACTTGTTTTATTCTCCTTTAATGGTTATACAGTATTCCATTGCTTGACTTTTACATAATTCACTTAATTAGTTCCCGATTTAGTGCATTTTATTTGAGAAACATTGTGGTAGTGAACCTTCATAACTGTGTCTGGGCATGTGTGAGCCTGGCTGTGTACATTTTTCGAACTGGGGATTCCTGGGTTCAGAGCAAAGTGCAGTTAGACTTTTGGTAGCTACTACAGAGGTTATATATCTTTGTTCTTGAATCAGCAATTCATGTGTTAGTCCTCATCTGAATTAAAGTCTACAGTTTTGCAAGAGCAAGCAAGGCCTTTATCTGTCACTCCGTCATACAGGTGCATACTGGGGCCCAGAGGTCTTCATCTGATCTTTTATGATGTCAGCATCATCAGCTCTTTCTGGCCTGATGTCTGTCTGACTGCCTTTTTAGTCTCGTCTTTCAACATTGCTCTCTGCGCACCTTTTAGAAAATAACTTTTCTTTAGTTAAACATATTTATTAAATACACTGTCTTTGTCTCTGGATTGTTTTTAAAATATGTCTTTATTGATTTCAGAGAGAGGAAGGGAGAGAGATAGACACATCACTGATGAGAGAGAATAATCACCGATTGCCTGCCACCTGCACACCCCTTACTGGGGATCGAGCCTGCAACCCTGGGCATGTGCCCTGGCTGGGAATCCAGCCGTGACCTCCTGGTTCATGGGTTGATGCTCAACCACTAAGGCACATTGGCTAGGCAGTCTCTGGATTTTGAAGAATTTGTTTAAAATACTTCAAAGGAATTACAGATCCTTAAATTAGCAAATCACTTTCTCCTGTTTTTTATTGCCGCATTACATTACCATCCGCTTCCTCCTTTTTCAGATCTTGGGGGAGACAACATTGTCACTGAATCAAGACGTTTTTGTTTTTCTAGAAGAATAGCTGGAAATCACCTGCATCCCGTCTTTACTTTCATCCTGTCTAATATGTTGCTTCCTATCAATGTAACCCTGCACAAATCACTCACCTTTCTGAGCCCTGCTTTTGGCTTCCTCAAAAAGCAAATGGTGCTGTTTGCTTGTCTCCCAGGCTTGTCCCGAGGACTAAGAGAGATAACAGAAAGCACCTGCAGAATACTTGGAAAGAGTAGGTTTTTTGTAAATATGTGTTGGATCTTAACGTTGTTCAATATACAAAGGCAACTTAGCCAGGCTTGTTCCTGCTTTTTAAAATGGGTCTCATTTCTCTTAGGTGCTGCTTGCAGCTGATAATAGACAAGCCCCCTGCCATTCAAGAGGAGCTGGACCTTATCCAAGCCGTTGGATGCCTAGAGGAATTTGGGGTCAAGATCCTGCCTTTGCAAGGTGAGTTATCTGCTTAGTGTTGCACTGATCACCTATTTTGCATTAATTTCCTGCTGTTCCTTTTTAGTTTTTTAAACGAAAGAGTACCTTTGGTTATTTAATCCATCAGCAGTAGATCCCGCCCATTTTTCAAATGAAACTTAAGCAGAAACCCAGAAGGAAAAAGAAAACCGACATTTTATCACAATTTTATTTTTCCAAGGTTACAGTTATGACACTGAAAGAAATAACATTAGTACCAGCAGCGAGGCTATTGGATAAAAACAAAGACAGAAATTGGGATTATGGATGAGGATTGTAGTTTACATCAATTTTGGTATGTAGTTTATCTCTGCATCTTGTTTCAGTTGCATAGATTTAGTAGCTATACGTGATAATATTTTATTTCTTTTCATGATTACTGAAGAATATTCTTTAATTAGGTCTATAATTTATTTTAAAAGAGGGGATGACAAGAAGTTTCTGTTTAGAGTTTAATTATTGGTACTATCTTGACATTGCTCAGGACCCTTTACCTAAATGTAGACACCAGATGAGTACCAGCCAAAATAGGTTCCTTGTCCTTGTCCGCTGGGTGCTGTGAGTACAGTGCAGCGTGCTTCTCCCCGTGCCCTGACCTTTCCCTGACAGGTGGGAGGGAGAGTTTCTGTTGCTTCAAACCCTGGACTCACAGGCAGGCGTGGCTCAGTGGCTGAGTGTTGGCCCATGAACCAGGAGGTCTCGGTTCAATTCCCCCTCGGGGCACAGGCCTGGGATGCGGCTCGATCCCCAGTAGAGGGCGTGCAGGAGGCAGCTGAGCAATGGTTCTCTCATCATTGATGTTTCTATCTCTCGCTCCCTCTTCCTTCCTCTGTCTGAAATCAATAAAAAAAAAAGGTTTACTCCCCCCCGCACCCCCTCCCCCCCCAATCCAGGACCTCAGTGCCCTAAAGGCAGCAGGTAGCTTGGTTCTTAGCAGCATGCTTGGCTGGCTTCAGTGTAATTAATCTCTTGTCTTAATTCCTAACTGGAAGTGTTGGGAATTGGGGGCGGGGTGGATCGCTGAATTCCTTCCATCTCTCTAGCTCTGATACTCTATGGCGCTCTATTAGCAGTGTTTTTGCTGGCAGTGTTTGCACAGCAGCCGATGGGTTTGAATATCTGCAACCAGACCTCCAGTCCTGCGGTAGCTTGTGAGGCATTTCCTGCCATAGGAGGGTCTGAAGGAAGACGTTTGCCTTCCTGTCCTCACAGCTCGATCCATTGATTGGGAGTTTCTCTTAGAAGACCTTCCAGATGGGGAGACAGAATGTGTCCTTTGTATGCTGCCTGCCGTGTTGGTGCCACGGATACGCCTTAAGGTTACGCTGCCTTTGTATTCATCAGGGACACTGGGCCGACAAAGGAACTTGATATTGCGAGATGTAGGGTCTAGGTGTTTAGGGTCTAGGTGTACTGTAGTCAGGGAACACTCTTCATTTTGTCACCTTGCTTTGTTTTGAAGCCGCCTTTGCCCACCCTTCAGGAGTTACTGTTTCTCGTCAGGTGAAGGCTAGTGGTACTGGCTAAATTATAATCAATGAGTTAATAGAAAACAGGAATGAAAATATTATATAGAAATGATTCCTAATGTATGAGTCTCCTATGAATTATTTGTGTGTGTACACGTGTGTGCTTTTCCCTGTAGCTTGGGTGCTTATGTGAATTATCCTTACTATTCACATGAGCAGATTTAGGACATTTTAGTCGTCTCCCAGGTTCTTTCTATAACAGGATAAGTCCGTTTTCCAGATGAACAGCGTGTGGTGAAACCCAGCATTGAGCCAGTTTTGCCGCTTACCACTGGGTAAATGGACAGGCAGCTCAGCCTTACTCTGGCTTAAGCTCTCCGAGTATCCGCTGTCATTTTTGTTCTTGTAGTTGAATGTACTTGCACTTTCTACTTGAGGGTGAATCAGAAAGGTGTCACCTGCCTCCTCGTGCTCCCTCCCTCTTTTCCTCCCCACCCTCTCTTCTTCCTCCTCCCTCCCTCCCTTTCCTTCCATCAGTGAACATTGAATTCGGCACTTTATTCCAGGAACTGAAATAGCGAAGGGAATGAGTGAGGCACGCTTGCTGACTTGGAGGGACTGACATACTGATAACAAGACAGCCACACTGGAGTGTCATGTAGGAGCTTAAATGCCGATTCAGCCACTTGGCGCTCAGCGACCTGTGGCAACTTAAAGTCTTTGAATTTCTCCTTCCTCAGATGGGGAGAATAATACAGTATTCCCCAGACAGTCCTGACAGTTACATCTTGAAACATTGAAAACCCTTACAGTAGAGGATCCCATACTTAATAAGCATTTCTGTGAATGTCAGTAGTAATAATAATAACAAATACTTACTGAGTGATTTTATGTTCTGTGTATGCTTTATGTGTATGTAAGCATTCTCATACATGCCCTACGAAGTAGCGACTGTCACTGTGCCTTGATTTCATCATCTGGAAAGCAGGAAGAGTAACAGTCACTTAAGCTAGTTGTTAGGAAATAAAACACTTTCTTCCCAGCTTCCAAATGCCAGTTCATATGCTGTTTCAGATGTTTGGTGGCAGAAAAGATCCATGTTGTACGTTATTTACTCGGAAGCAACAATGAACTTAACTTTTTTAAAAGTTGTGTCTTTCACTCCTTATTGATCTGGAAGCCAGCACAGCTCTCATTCTGTTTAGTTGTCTTACGTTAGGGAGGTCATGTACCTGTTGCTGATGCCTGTTACTTGGTCTCTCTTTCTCTGCAGTGCGACTGCGCTCCAACCGGCTCAGCCTCATCAAGGAGTGCCTTTGCCAGTCCCCCACGTGCTACAAGCAGTCCGCCAAGCTGCTGGGCCTCGCCGAGTTGCTGAGGGTCGCTGGTACGTTCCGAATGCTAAACTGCTGAGGAGGGTTTCTGTGTCACTCTCACCACTATCCTGGGCAGACATAGAATGTACCAGTATATGGCAGGCTAGCTTCTTTTCTGGGAAGATTATAAAAATAATTATAAAAATGTCACGGGGGCCTCTCTGTAGGACTTCTTGAGTGGCCTCTTAACATAATGCCTTTGTGACCTTGTCTCAGAAGTCACACACTGTCTTTCCCACCTCACTCTGTTTGTCAAAGTAAATCGCTAACCAGCCTCCATGCAAGGGGCAGGCATTAAGCTGCATCCTTAGAAGGGAGACTCGAATCTGTGGATGTGGTGTAAGTTCTAAGCCTGTCATGTCCTCATTAGCCTTGTCTGCTTTAGGCTAGATAGCAGCATTTTCTTTAATAGTTTCTAGTCCCGCCCCCCTCCTGGCTGTTCTCTCTGAGAGTCTATTTTGTTCTGTTTGGAACATTTTTCTAGACATCATTCTTCTCAGGCCTATTTTTGGTTATGCCTTTCCTTTTAATCACCTGCTTCGATGGAACTTTCTAAAATTAAAAGCAGTTTAATATTTCTACTTTGGACTTCAAGATGACTGACCCATCTTCACATAAAAGTTTATATGAAAACAGCAGTAATTCTTATTTTGCGCTTTTATACTTATCTAAGTGACTTCTTACTGTGTTCCTTGTGGCGGGATTATGAATCTCATTTTGCACATGTGGAAACAGAAATAAAGAAGTTAAATAATTTATTCCTTACTTTGAATCCTTTACTCTTACTGTACTTTTCCACCTTTTTAGACGTTGGGTGATGGTAATCCGTGGACCCTGACTTAATGTCAGCTGAGTAGGGGCTTTCGCCGCACCTGTGAAACACCTTCACGTCAACACCTGGATTAGTGTGTAGCCCAGCCAAGCTGCCCAAGGAGGGAAATCACACCTGCCCTCTCACTTGTGATTAGATATTTTGAATAGTCGCCAACATTTCAAGAGTATTATCTAGGAAATAGGTTTTCTATTAATTGTGCTATGTGCATTTGTTATTGATAAACTTACACACATTGTTCCTTTTCCTATATTACATGTTACTGCAGGGATGGAAAATGTTCCCTTCTTTCCTCCTAATCATTAGTTTGACACAAAAAAAGATTAATAGGGGAAGCACATTTAATTTCATTCCTTCCGGAGCCCCATAAAGACATGAGATTCAAAGGCATTTGGGCAGTTGAGGCTTCTATGCCATCCTGGGCTAAGGGGAAGGAGCGGGGGCTTGGGCTTCCGAGGGGAGGACGGCAGTTTACTGGAAGGTGGGAAGAGCAGGTGTTTGGTGAACAGATGCTTGCCACGCCGCACAGGTACGTCCTTCTGATGTAGAAGTCATCTCTGGCAATAGCTGTCTGCCGGGCACAGCCCCCTTGTCTATCCAAGTTCTAGGCAGTGAAGGGGGAAGCAGAAGCTCTTCCAGAAGCCTGGTCTTGGTGGTCATCCGCATAGTCTGGGGAGGCATGTTCTAATACCAGTGTGTTGTTCTCATGATACGAATCGTAGTGCTGGGTCAGCTCTTTTCAGAAGGAGTCGTTAGACTGCCTTGAGCCAGTGCTCAGCTTGGATTTTATTTAGACCTTTGAAGCACAGAGGGAAGGTTCATGGGAACAATTTTAAAGTTTTATTCAGCCCTTTCTGTGATATGTTTGCTTTTTCTTCCAAACTATTTTATAGCTTAAAAATGCAAAGACCATATACATTCTGTTTCCTGGAAATATTGAAAATAATTTTAAGGTTCTATTACCTCATTAAAATATAAAATACCTTTTTTATTTTTAGCCTAAAGAGACAAATTGTTTTTATTGTAAGTTTGAATTATTTGTCTTATAATTGAAAAGTACAGTGAATTGAATCTGTGCCCATTTCACTGAGGATATTTTTTTGAGCCTCTGCTCCGTGCAGGACTTGGGCTGGGTCTTTAGGATTCAACGCGAAGCAGCCCCTGTCCTCCACGAGCTTAAATTCTGATAGAAGGTACACATTGTTAGAAATATAATGGCAATAAATTGGTATTCAGTGAATGAAATGTAAAGGAACATGTAGGAGGCACACCTAACCATGTATTTTATATGAAGAAAGTATGGAAATGCCCAGAAGGAAGTGACATCCAAGCTGAAACGTCTAAGAATGTTCTTGGGAGAGTAATTGAATATCTTTGTGTTAATATAAGCTGAATTTGGTATAATGTCTTAGTGTCTAGATATTCACTATCATTAAAGATTAGCACTGATGGGTCACTGTCAGTGAAACAATAAAATTACATCTATTTTACTTTGTGTTTAAATTTTCCCCTCCTTATATTTGTCATTTTAAATTATAATTAGAAATAGAACATTCCAAGGGCAAAATACAAAAGTGAAATCTGTTTTTAGCAAGAAGCTTGGAATCCAAGGATGTTTAGAGCCAGCTTTTCCTCCACGCCCTTGGGTTGGGAGGGTGGTCTGGGCTGCTGTTAATCACGATTGCTCAGGAGACTGAGACCTAATTCGATGATTAATAAGTAGGTTAGAAAGTAAAAGTTGCTGTGACCTTTTGTCCTATCATCTTTTAAAATCACTTCCATCTTGACTTTTTATTTTCAAATGACTTTGAAAGATGAGTTCCTGAGCTCATTGACGAATTGATGCTGTGAAACCATGAAGTCATTTGTATGTGTTTACAGGTGAAGACCCAGAAGAAAGGCGTGGCCAGGTTCTGATCCTTCTGGTTGAGCAAGCGCTCCGTTTCCATGACTACAAAGCAGCCAGTGTGCACTGTCAGGAGCTGATGGCCGCAGGTGAGCTAGGCCGCCCTTCGCACTTTGCTCATGTCCCCAGTAGGTGATGCAGATGGAAGCGTCTGCTTTGAGATCCGCTGGCCTGGTTGGTCAGCTGGCGTATGTTCATGATATGGGAAGCATCTTGTGAGCGCTGATAAGTGCCTGTATCTGAATTCCTTAATGGACTCGGAGCTTGTATTGTATCTGAGATTTTGGTTGCTTTCCATTCTCCTTTGAAACAGCCTCATAAGTTTAAGAGCAATTTTATGTAAAATATAGCATCTTTTTATGTATTTGTTATTTCAAAGTAAGTCTAAGTTTTCGCAGTACCTACCATTTGTGACTATATAGTCAATAGTTCTATTTAATTTTTATTTTTTAGAAGATGGGGTAGTGCTTTTTAAACAGATATTGAGAAATTGGGAAGTGCTTTGAAACCCTAATTCAGGGTTTTGTATATTGAAATTCTAATTCAGGTCGGAGGAGGATAAGCAGATGTTGTAGAATAGTTTCTCTAGTAAACCGCAGCACATTCCCCAGTGGGCTAGGACGGGATATCGTCTTATCCCGGCCCTGCACTGAGGGATCGACTTGTGCAGCAATGCCTGACTGCCTGGAAGGCCAAGCGCATCTCTTCTTCCCTCTGTGCTCTCCCAGCCAGCCGTTGAAGTGCATTGCCTCACTCTGTGATAACTCACAGAGTGGCATGCATTCTGTTAAAATGTTATTTTGCCCCGTGTTAAAAATGGTAAGGAAGACTTTACTCAGGGCTTTTGCAATGGTTGTTGAGGCTGTTGCAATAGGGGAGAGAGACTGAGCTGAACTCTGAATGCAAAAAAGACAACGGGGTGTATAGCCGAGGAACAGAGTGAGCGGGTCAGTGGATGTGAAACATGGCTGCATTGAGACATCGAGGGGAGTGGTGTTCCTGCTGACGCATCATGGCAGGGTTCTTGCTGAAGGCAGGGCCGGGCCGTCAGATGTCAAGGGTGAGGGGTGAGGAATTTGACCAGAGGTCCAGGGTGGTTAGTGATCAAGGGTGGGAGTCCCCTCTCACCTGACTTAGCAGGATGCTTGCTGAAACTGGGCTCTGCGGGCTCTGCAGGCTTAGCAGGGCCTGGGCTGGGCCGGAGGCCTGGTTGGGACGAGGGTGCAGAGGAGCCTGCCTATGGTTCAGGCAAGGAGAGAGCTGCTGTCGGTACAGCTGTGAAAGGGCCCGACACACGGGGACGTCTCACGGTTTACAGCCTCAGCATTAGAAAGGTCTTTTCATCACAGAGCCATGTTCTGGAATATTAACCAAGTGATTTTGCAACATTAAGTTCAAAATAATTGTGGTTTTCTGGAAAACCGTTGTTGTATTACTCTAAAATTGTTTATTTAGAGAGCTTTCTAATACTTTTATTCCCGTTAGTGGTGGTACCTGGGTTAAGTTTTACTTTATGTATTTAGAGAAACTGTTTTAGGTGGAACCCTACTTTCAAACGGGAACTCCTTGGAATAAGAATGAGAGTATGTTTTAAGGGTTCCCAGCGTGACGACGTGCACGAAAAGGATCTTTGCTGGCAGGCAGGCTGACTGCGCTCCTGGCTCGCTCCTTGGATCTCTTCGATACAGTGAATGAGTCTGTGGAGCCGTCTGGAATAATTCCTGTTTCTAGCACTTCGCAGTTTACAGAGTGCTTTTACATACGAGTGTCATTGAAGCATTTCAACAGCCCAACCAGGAAGGCATTATTATGTCTCTTTGTAGTACAGAGGAGGTGTGATTACTTGGAAGTTTCTCCAGCTCACACAAGTGTGTGTAGCAGGCTCGGGACAAAGCCTTACGTTTTCTGAATGCAGACATCCAGGTTTTCTGTTTTTTTTTGTTTTTTTTTAAATAATATATATATATATATATATATATATATATATATATATATATTATTTATTTATTTATTTCAGAGAGGAAAGGAGAGGGAGAGAGAGAGAAACATCAATGATGGGAGAAAATCATCGATTGGCTGCCTCCTGCATGCCCCCTACTGGGGATCGAGCCTGAAACCTGGGTATGTGCCCTGACTGGGAATTGAACCATGACCTCCTGGTTCATAGATTGATGCTCAACCACTGAGCCACACTGATCGGACCAGACAGCCTGCTTTTTACTCAGAATCCAAGTACATTATTTGTAGTCATTGTCAGGCAATCTGAAGCTTAACAGAGTTTATCAGAAACACGTGTGTGGAGTGGAGCTGAACAATTGGCTGATCAACCAGCGTGCTGCTTTTGGTCTGCCATGGTCCCTAAATGTGTTTTGGTATGCACACCTAAAACACATTTAGTGTGTTTCTGGTTCTATAAAATTACGCATCCCTGCGGACTTTGGTTCTGCTTTGGTGACACAAGACCTGAGCAGAAAGCCATTGACACTCTCGCGTTAGATTGGAGAGCTTTCTTCTTTTGAAGTCAATGTGTTTTTTCTTGTCACCTTGGCAGGTTATTCTAAAAGTTGGGATGTTTGCAGCCAGCTAGGCCAATCAGAAGGGTACCGGGACTTGGCCACTCGTCAGGAGCTCATGGCTTTCGCGCTGACGCATTGTCCTCCCAGCAGCATTGAGCCCCTGTTGGCAGCCAGCAGCTCCCTGCAGACAGAAGTAAGTGCTTCCAACACTGTAGATCTGAACTGTGTGAAGGGCGGTTTTTGTGTTTGATTGTTTTTTTTTTTGGGGGGGGGTGGATCTTAGGTTTGTGGTCATTTTAAGAAATAATAAAAGCGTTTTCATTTATAGAATAAAAATAGCTTGTTACTCATGTGAAAAGGAATTTGACGATATCAGGGTATAAAACAGTGGTGTTTGCTTTATTATAGCTAGGAAGAAAGGATACAAAGCAGGTGAGAGAAAAATAGAAATTAATATCAAGACATAAATTATTGAATATAGTGGGAAAAGTTAGTGTTATCAAGAATAAAGCATAAGACGTGGTTATGTAAAATATATTCAAAACCCTATGAATTCAAACCAGTGGTGGCACCATCCCTTAGAGGTCCTTAGCGGGAGGGACGTGGGCTGGGGATGGGGTGAGCTTCCTAACATCCATGGGGAGTTCTGCGTAAGGGAGGAGAGAGCTCCCGGGAGACACTGCTAAACAGAGGAAGAGGCTCTGGAATTCACACGCCCATGTGCTACTCGTTCATCACACATCGGGCTTCTCACGTGATTCCACCTCTGAAACTGTGGGTCCCTGTGAAGCTGTCTCAAGGTCCCCAAGTCCCACTCCCCAGACTGTGCAGGAGGAGGCAGGCCTCATCTCCTCCAGAGAGAGCTTTCAGGTTTCCTGCCTGCACTGTGAGGAGAAGCAAGTTTAAAAACACAATTTCTTTATCACGTGTCATGTTCTTTTTCAGATTCTTTACCAAAGGGTGAATTTCCAGATCCACCGGGAAGGAGAGGAGGGTATCAGTGCTGCACCGTTACTCAGCAAAGCGCCACAGGAGGTGAGCTAGTGTTGAGAGGAGGTTTTGGAAGGTGGCTGGGGGTGGCACGAAACGGGAGCCACCTGACCTGGTGTACAGGACCCTGCGTGTGCGTGTGTGTGTGTATGTGTGTGCGCACGTGCGCACACGCGCTTTTTCTTTTTCTTTTTTTGATGATAGCATTTTTCACAATAAATTATTTTTTTATTGTTTAAAGCATTACATGTCTCCTTTTCCCTGATTGACCCCTCCCCCTGCCACTTGTGCCCCCCAGGACAAGTCCCCACTGCCTCAGTGTCCGTGTCCATTGGTTATGCTAATATGCATGCATACAAGTCCTTTGGTTGATCTCTCACCGCCACCCTCCCCCCCGCTCCCCCCCCCCCTCCCCACCTTCTCTCTGAGGTTGGATGGTCTGTTTAGTGTTTCTTTGTCTTTGGATCTATTTTTGTTCATCAGTTTATGTTGTTCATTATATCCCACATATGAGTGAGATCATGTTATCTTTATCTTTCTCCGATTGGCTTATTTCGCTTAGCGTAATGCTCTCCAGTTCCATCCACGTTGTTGCAAATGGTAAAAGATCTTTCGTGTTGTTTTTTTTTTTCACGTCTATAGAGATTCTTTTTCTTTTAAACATTTTTGTGTGTGAAATACAGTGTGGGGCACAAGTAGGTTTATAGTTGTGAGTACACAAAATGCAGTTTATTCTTGTATTATTATGTTATTTTCCATACAAACAACTGTGAACCTACTTTTGCCCTACCCTGTATTCACCTAGAAAAAAGGCACAATATAAAAATGTGCAGGTCAAGAAATGATCACAAGGAAAGCATCCATGAAACCTCCACATCGTGAAACCGCCACGCAGTGAAACCGCCACACGTGACCAGCCTTCCACAGCCCCTCCTCTCTCGCTGATCTCCAGGCTGTCTCTTTCCTCCCACAGAGCCCCGCTGCCTGACTCACGGATCCCAGATCTTTGTGTGTTTTTTGTTCTTGTTTTAAAGAATTTTAATACCTTTCGCACCCCTCCCAAAATAATAGTTTAATTTGACCCGTTCTTATACTGTTGCGTGTGTGAGATTCACCCGTGCTGTTACATGCAGTGTGTGATTTGTTGTTACTGCTGTATAGAAATTAATGCATGTGCATGTGGGACAGTTTCTCCATCTGATGCTGATTGATGCTGGTTTCAACTTTAGCTTCTAAGAACGATGCTGCAGCATCACTGTGTGTGTGTGTGTGTGTGTGTGTGTGTGTGTGTGTGTCTGGTGTGCACGAGCATCCTTTTCTTCTGGCATCCACCCACCTGGCCTGGAGGTGTGTGCTGACAGCTGTGCTCATGCTTGGCCTCCATGGACACTCCGTGGCTTCCCACAGGGTCTCGCCCATGGCACCCTGACGGCAGCGTTTGAGAGTGCCATTGACTGCAGTCCACCTCCCTGCATGGTTGGTTTTTAAAACTTAGCCCATTCTCTTGAGTGTCTACTGAGATCTGTTTGTGATTTTGATTTGCATTTTCTCTCATTACTAATGAGATGGAGTTATCTTAGGAGAGATCCTGTTTTGAGAGGTACCTGTTGGATACTTTTGCCCATTTTTTTATTGGCTTTTTTCCCCTTTTTCCTTTTCCTCATTGAGATTCTCAGGAATAAAATTTGTATGAATCAATTGAGGAGTAACCACTGACACCTCTTTTCTCTCGGTCAGTGTTTGCTGCATCGAGTTTAGCTTCCCATTGCTGTCTCTGGCAACCTAAGACTGGCATTTCTTTAGGTCGGAGTTTCTGATATTCTCATGAGATAAAAGGGATGATAATCTTTTTTACATATTGGTTTTCCACAGGATTTCTTTAATGAATAAGCTTCACTTTCTAAGTGTACAATGGTCCTCATTTTTCTAGTAACTATTTGGGAAGACAATATTCATTTTGCCAACTCATCTCCAGTTGTATACTATACAGTGTATAGGTACTTCTAAAAGTCTGATGCACTTTTTCTCAGAGTAAAGTAAGTACAACTACCCACTTCCATAATTCTTTTATATTAAATCTCACAAACATACATTGAATGTACAGGTGTGTCCCTAGTTCAGCGCTAAGTGATTTGAGGCCTCAGAGTTACCTATAATGTGACTTTGGCTCTTAAGGAGTTTTCTCCCCATTTCCCTGTGGTGATGGCTCCAGGACAGCACTGACCCATGAAACTTTCTCCGTGAGAGCAATGTGTTGTGGCTACACTGTCCAGCAGGTATCACTAGTCGGGTAGCTCCTGAGTCACCACTTGAAATGTGACTAGTGCACTTAACGAATCAATGTGACGTTTTATTTGATTTCAATCAAGTTAAATTTAAAAAGCCACACGAGGTCACTGGCTACCAGACTGGACATCCCAGCTGTGGAAGATCAGCCTTTTGGTGGAGTTTTGTTTCTGCTGTCAGCACCGCGGACAGCGGACTTTTCTTGTGTAGGTGTGTGCACTCCCGCTGGATGGAAGCCATAGCATTCCCTTAGTACCTGGACCCGTGTGGATGCTTTTGGTCATTTGGCACGTTTTGACTTAGAGTTTTACTGATTAGTTTCTGTTAGGTTTTCCTCGCTGGATGTGATCGCTCCTTGTGTTTCCTTCATGGGAATCAGAGCAGTTCTTACGTTGGCTGATGGTTACGAAATGATGTGTTTTAGGAGTTGGCACATTTTTCCATCCTTTGAGGGCTAGCGGAAGACCTCCATTTAGTGACATTCTTTATCGCACATTTTGCATCTTTTGAGCCTATGATCCTTTCCTACTTGTTCAGCACATCCTGCATTTTGTCTGTTTCTTCAGCCTCCTCTCCTCTCCTGCCTTCCGGACACATGCTGTGTTCCGGTCACAGTGACTGTACCACCGTTCTCCGAGTAGGTGCCATGATACCTTTGGTGTTGGAGTTTTCTCCCTGCCTGTACTGCTCTCCTGTCTCGGCTCTGGCTGCCCATCTAAAGTATCATCTTCTTTGTAAAGTTTTTTTTGCTCCCACATTCTCCCATCACTGTGTCAGTGTGGAGTGGTCTGTGTAGCATTGTCTGGTCACTGGAAGTATGCCAGTTTTCTCTGTATTCTCTCCACGGAGTGCTGGTCATTGAATGCTCAGGAATTGTTTGATAAAGCTCCATGGGGAAACTCCCACTGCATAAAATCAGTCTGTGGTAAAAGTGAATTAGAAAGTACACTTCAGCCTACAAATGAAAAGGAATTTCCTATTTAACTCATCTGTATGTGGTGTGGTGCCTGGGATCCTGTTAGGTTTTAGCCATTGTAAGGGGTGCGCCATTTCTCTGTTCAGTGTAGAATTGCCAAGTGTGTCTGCTGAGTTCCGCTCCGAAGCTCATTCTGAATCTCCATCCTTCTTTATAAAACCCATCAAAAGCCTGTGAGACTTTTGGGTTTCCTATTTTCTGCTTCCACGATGAATTAGAAAGTGTTGGCCTGACCCCTTGGTGGTTTCTTTGGAGTAGGACACGCTGTGTTACCACAAATGTGTGCGTGTTTCTCCATTAGACTCTCTTTGTAAATGAAGGAGACCTGTGGTCCTTTACACGTTCTGCTTAGCAAGGAAAAAGGATTCTTTCAAAATGATTGTCTCCCCCACCTTTTTTTCTAGCTCCTTAAAAGCCGTCCTGTCTTCCTTTGTCCTCTTCCCGCAGCTGTAATACATCTAGATCTCATGAAGTGCTAATCCAAATGCTCAGCCAGCACATTATGGCTTTGATTCATGAAGCATATTTCAGAATATTATAGCTGCTATTATTAGATTAAAATACAGGGCCCAGCTCTGAGATGCCGCGGTTACCCATTAAGGGATATGATAACCACATTAAATTACAACTCATAAATGAGAGCTGACTGGATGTGTAATCTGCTCAATGCTCAAGACTTTCATTACCGAGTTGTGGAAATCATGATTTTTATTTATACATCCCAGCAAAGTAAAGATGTAATTGCTATGCAGTAAGTAGCATTTGCATTAGCACCACTGTGGCCTACAAGGGCGAAGATATTGCCTGTTGTCCCTGTGAACAAGATATTTGTTTATAAATAGAACGAAATGCATTGGGAAAAACTACCAAAATTACAGTTTTCCAGTTTCTTATTAATGTTGGTTATTATGTTTTTTAGATGTAGCAGTATTCTGCCACTTAGACTATATTAACATTTTGTTTAGCTAGTGTTAGTTATGTCACTTAGCCAATGGTATTTTCCCCAGATGAATCTAATTAGAGCTGGAAATGGGTTATATACAACGTTCCCATTAAAAAATCATTTTCACTATGGGGAAACTTGTTCTGAACGTTTTAAGTGGCTACAGATTGATACAACTGGACAAATTAATGTTTAGAGCTGGGCCCTGGACTCTAAGCAAAGAGCTATTTTGAATTTATAAAAGGATAGATTAGAAATACTATTTAAATAAAGGTGAGCACAATGGGAGGTGTATTTTAATACCAGGGACAATCCTTTCCTTTTCCACTCACCAGTTGATAGATATTTGGGTTGTTTTGAGCTTTCATGAGTAATGTTGCTACGAATGTTCCCGTACACGTCTTTGGAAATACGCTTTGATGTCTAGGTACCTGGGAGCAGAGGTGCTGCGTGGTGTGGTATAGATTGGTAGAAACGGCGCATTGTTTTCGGAGTGGCTGCAGCATTTCACTTTTCCCACCAGGAACCATCAAGGTCCCAGTCTCTCCACATCCTTCCTCATCAGCCCTTGCTGTTGAAGGGCTGTTTGATTCAAGTCATTTTTATGCATGTGTGTGGTAACTCATTCTTATTTTGGCATGCAGCATGCATTTAAAAAAAATACTGTTATTGATTTTAGAGAGGAAGGGAGAGAGAGAAATAGAAACATGGATGAGAGAGAATCATTGACTGGCTGCCTCCTGCACACCCCCTGCTGGGGATCAAGCCCACTACCCGGACATGTGTCCTTGACCAGAATGGAACCTTGGGCCCTTGAGTCCACAGGCCGACACTCTGTCCACTGAGCCAAACTGGTTAGGGCCAGCATGCATTTTTGAAATAATTAATGGCAATGAGCATCTTTTCATGTGCTTATTGGCAATCCTATACCTTCTTTGGTGAAATGGCCATACGTATTTTACAACTGGATTATTTGTGTGTCCTTATGACTAAGCTGTAAGTGGTTTTATGCTTTTAATTCTGGATCCAAATCCTTATTAGATGTATGAGGTGAAAAAGTATTTCTCAGTGTTTGCCTTGACGCTTTACTTTCTTAATGGTGACGTGGGAAGTGTAAAGTTTTAAGTCGCTGCCCTGCCCTCACTCAGTATTTGCTTTCACCGCTCGTAAGGAAGCTGTGCCCAGCTGATGGGGTGAAGATTCACTCCTGTGCTTTCTTCTAAGAGTTTTATAGCTTCCTCTTTCATGTTATTGACAAGTTAGCAACAGTAAGAAACCACTTTTTATATGAAATAAGTACAGGCTTAAGGAATGTCCACATGCAGAAACACGTGTTTAGAATTGGACCTCACGCCCTACACAAAAATTAACTCAACAGGGTCATATCTGTTCTGTTTTCTTTTATGTTTCATGATAGCTTGTTCCTTCTAAAGGATGTTGAATCTCATATATAGTATGCACGAAGACACAAATTAATATTTTGAAGCTTTAAATGAAATAATTTAGTCTGGAGTGGGTTTTCGATATTGTTTTTCTGTCGTGTGTGTGTGTGTGTGTGTGTGTGTGTGTGTGTGTTAGAATTTTGGTTTGAAGGCTCATTTTGAGTCATCTCACTCAGTTAATTTTGTCTTCTCAGACCCTATGTACCGATTTCTACTTTTGTGGTTTCCCTCCCTCTAATCCCAGGCTGCTCTCCTGAGAACCCTGTGCTGTGCTAGCTTCAGATGGGACTCCTCCCCCCACGGTGTGGAGGACGTGGGAAATAGGGACTGGGCGCCAGTTGGGCAGTCCTGAGGGCCCTGGCTTTGTTCTCTGCCTCCCTAGGCCACAGCTTAATAATGAAATACATAGCCCCAGGCAGTGCCTGCCCTCCGTCTCCCTTTCCAGGGGATCCTTTTGATTCATAATTCCCTGAAAAGGGGCATCTGGCAGCCACTGGCATCTCTGGTTTCTGACTCTCAAAATGTTGAATTCTGTTGGCTTTGAGCATCTCCTGACTCGTTTTCTATTGTTCAGTATTTTGGAGCACCCTGAGCATATGGAGACATGAACTCACTGTTCCATCTTGACTGTAATTCGTACTGTTTTCTTTAATTACAAAAATAGTACAGGCTTTTATTTTAACAACCCATTTAAGGCGAGGCAGGGGTTCAGGTAAGTAACATTTTCAGGCACATTTTATTTCTTAAAAGTAAAAAAAGATGTGAAACATCTGCAACAGAATCCAAACATTTGTTAACTTTTGATAAGAAGTACGTGGAAATGTGTGCTAAGTTTGGTATTTCCGCTTTTAAAAACATACAAGTGATTTCATCAGCAATACCTTGCTCCACAAAGACCCCAGGCCTCTGGTCCTTCTTGCCTTTCCATAACCCTTCCCACCCCCTCCTGCCGTGTCCTCCCAGGCATCCCGTGGCTTGTCCTCTCACTTCCTCCCGGTCTCTGCTCAGGTGTCTCTTTCTGGAGAGCTCCCCTGCTCTCACATGTAGCCCCTGCCCCCAGCCCAGCTCCAGGCCACTGCCTTTTCCTCGCTGACCCTGTCATTTATGTGATGCACGTCCTGACACGCTTCCTGTTTATTTTCGGCCTGTCTTCTGGCAGAGTGTAAGCTCTTTGTGCCAGGAACCATGCTTTTTTCACCGCTCGGTTTTCAGCACATAGAACAGAGTCTGTCAGCGTTATGTTTGACGTCACAAATGTTTGCTGGAGAATCCATGCGTAAAATAAATGAGGGAGGTAAGATGTGGTTGCGATGGGTGGGGATAAATTCTGTCATTACTCGGGGAGGAGTACTTGAATGGGGCCAGTTTGATAAGTTCTCAGTTCATTGGTGAAATAAGGGGTTGCCTTTGTTTCCTAATGCACCGTGAGTTTCTTGAGAGCAGGGGACGTATCTTAATTGTCATGGCAACCCTGTTGCCTGGCACTGGGTCTCAAATATTGTACGCGTGCCAGAAATATATGTTCAGTAAACTTGTTTTGTGGACCTGTTAGCTGTGAGGTCCCAGAAACGTGTGTTTTAAAAGATGGCCCAGATAAGAGTCCTGGAAGAAGACCACGTATTTACATCTCGAAGGTACTGGCTAGCTCCTCCTAGAGGACTTGCCTGTAGTCAGTATCCGCAAGCCCTTTACCTATAAGCCCTCTGAGATGAATTACATCTGGGAAGGTAGAAGGAATGGCAGGGCTTTGAATTGTTTCTGAAGCCGCACCTCTGGCCCTGTAAAGACTTCTTTTGGAAAACCAGGACGGTTGTTTGTAATGCCTCAGAATTGGGTTGTCACCTAAATGTTGGCAAAGGACTGACAGTCCATCCACCTGTCTTTGGGATGTTTCTTTCCATCTGGCTACATTCTCGTTCTTTCAGACTTTGTAGTGGAGGAGGGTTTCTGAGGCGGGTGCTGTGAGCGTAGTGTAGCAATCACAGAGGGGTTTAGTTAGTGGGTGGTCCATAGCTTAGGTCCTCCCTGAGGACCATAAAGGCGTGGACATGTGGACCTTCGTCCATGTTCCTCGGGAACAGCTGAATATGGCTGGTTGTAAGATAGTATTAAAATTAATGATGGCGTTGACGGCTAAACCTCTCTATCGCCCATTTATATTGGGACCAGGCTGTGTTGGAGAACAAGATTAGCCTCTTTTTCTTGAGGGATTTAGGGTTAAATTTCTCCCAGTTGGCAACTACACACTTCAAAGATGGTGTCCCGAGGCACTGTGGACTGGTTTCCCAACGGCAACAGACAGACACTAACAAGCTGACAGTCCCCCGGCGCCACCCAGGGGGTGGAGTGCTTACCCCGTGCGGAGGGCAGCCCTACCCACAGTCACAGAGGCTGGGCACTCTGATGTTGGATGGACCCCGGTCAGACAGGTGGCCTTAACTTCCCGTGCGTAATGACTGTGGCCCTTTTCCCTAAGCAAGGCGTCCCTCACTTGATGACCCCTGGCCTTAGCCGGCTTCCGGAGGTCCCCTTCATGTCTTTCTGTAAAACGGGTGCCTAGTGCCTCGGTCGCCTCGGCGGGAAACCTGTCCTCTAGCTCTGGCCTTCATTTTTCCAGCTGTTGACCCGTTGCCCGGCCTGGTTTTCCAGCAGCCCTGGCCATTTAACCCTCCTCGGGAGAGGCCAGCTGCCCCATGGAGGGAAACAAAAGAGCTCCATTTTGGCCATGTGGTTAACACCACTTTCAGTTAAATCTTCCCGTTTCTGTAAGTAAGTGCAAGTAAAGGCTTCCTATTAATTGTTTGTCTGCAGGAGTATTAATGGGGCTGTGGATTGGGAGTTGTGGGCCTTGGAGGCACAACCTCCCATGCTAATGGTTTTACCGGGAGATCTGCAGATTTATGTTGAACAGTGGTTTGAAGTGTGCAGCTTCCAGGTTGAGCTTCAAGGGGCTGTCACCCCTGAGTTGCTTCAACCCTCTTATGTGACTTAGTTTCTCTCCCTGCTGCTGTCTAATGCATCCGTGAGGACACAGGGGCTAGGTGACCAGCCTTTCTGTGCGTGTCCCCAGACAAGTCAATTATTCGATTACAGTTGTGTTGGAATTTCCTATGGGGCTCCTGCTTTTCCTGAGGGCTACCTCCTGACACCTCCACATATGTACTTAGTCACCTAAGAATGCCCGACATTTGAGCTTGAAGGGAGTAAATGCCCCTTATCTTCGGAGCCGAACAAGTTCAGGCTCTCATTTATCCAGCACAAGGTTTTGTTCAGACTCTTAGAGAGCAAATCCAAAGTTAAAATCCACCCACCCATTTTTTCCTCCTGTCCTGAAGTCTCTCAGTCTTATCTTTAGCTGGGGCTATCTCAACCCTTAACCTTCAGTTCCACCTCAGGAATTTTATTCTTTAAATAGCTCAGATAAAGTCAGGGCCTCTTACCTTAAAGCAGGGAGTTCTGGAATTCCACGAAAAACTTACCCATCTTCACCAAAGTTCAATACAAAGCAAGGAGCTGGTGGGGCACACGTGGCTTCTGCTGGTACCTCGCCCGGGTCCGGGTCTGAAAGTGGTCCTGGTGGGCTTTGGAGTCTGGCCGCACTACCCCACATCAGTGTTGACGTAAGAAATGGCCAAACCGAGAAGGACGATAGACAGTGAGTCACGGCACCCCGTGTGAGCAGCTCTGTTGGCGCTCGGTGCTTGAGTTTGGCAAAGAAAGAAGTCAGAGCCAAGAACTCTAGTGCAAACAAAGAACCCTTAGCAAGCAAAGTGAAACTGGCTCCCGGAGGATTCGAGCGGCTGCTCCGAGCGCTGCCTTGCCTCTTAGGAAGGAAGTCACAGAGCCGCGTGCGCTGTCTCCATCCCGCTTGCCAAGGGATTTTCTTAGCTTCTCACTGTCCTGCCTCACATACGTTTAGTGTGTAGTGATTTAAAAATTGGGCATGGAAAAAGAAAATAAAAATGTACCTCACATACCTCTATTTTTCCTAACTACAGGTCTCCTAATCTGGGTCCAGCCAAGAATGCTAGGCGATTCAAGAAGGTTTTGGTCTGTGAAGCCCCTAAAATAGTGTGACAGTTGTGGTGAGAGTGTATTGGTGACTGTGTGTTCATACGTGTGCAGATGCGTGGGCATTCAGTTTTCTGGGGAAAGAACTTACAGGTTTCATTAGAAATGTGAAGGGGTTCGTGTCTCCCAAAGGGATCCCTTCTAAAACAGAGCCCGGCCTGTGAGTTAGCACATGCATTGAAGCAGAGCCTCACTTTGGAGTGATTTGCTCTGTGGGGTATTTTTCCGCTGCTGCTTCTGACAGAGACTTCTGAAGGTGGCCTGGCCGGTAACCAAGGCTGCATTCTTAATATTTACGTTCAGGACAAAACTCGCTATCCGTGTCAGGCGCAGGTGGATTATTTAAAGACACGTTGGAGGAGAAGGGGTAGTGGGTGAGCTCGGTTTGAGCTCGGTCATCCCAACTTCCTGGCTGTGCACCTCCAGCTCCGTGATGGTAAGCAAGCAGGTTGCTCAGAAATTCACCCTTATGGTACCAGACACCAGAGAGAGCAACTCTTCTAGGTAAACTCTAGAAGATTTTCACTCTGGTCATTGGTCAACAAGAGTCGCTTCTGTGAGCCATGCTTGGCATGTGGTACCAGCCTTGCTCTTGCGAGCCCATGCCCACTTGGAAAGGTGTCTCGCAGGTTTGGGAAACATTACTAGTGCTTAGTCAACCGTCGAGCTCCGAGGCACACTTGACATTAATGAGATTTCATGTTAAATTTTACGCTGGGAGTTGTTGATTTGGTTTCGGGGATTAGTCTATTTCTGCTGCTGTACACTCTAAATTAATCAGCAGCATGCAGCTACGAATCAAATGCGCGGCAGTAATCATTTCCGCATTTTGCCTAACCTCTTTTTTCTTTCCTCATTACATGAAGTTGAAAGAGAACTATTTTCCTCATTAATGCCTTTGGTTACACTATAATCGTGGTGGATTGCCCCCAAATTACATCTCCTCTGTGGTCCAAATGAGCTGTTTATTTCACTTTCTCTTTGGCAGTTCTCATTAGGGGCTCTCTCACAGAAAGCCTTTTATCACACACATTCCTGCGCGTGTGGATCTCACTTATCTTCTGGAGCAAACTTTTACGTTTCAGATGTTTTAAATTGCCTTTATTTTATTTTATATCTACCTATTACATTTAAATTCTTTATTGTTTAAAGTTAAATTTCCTTTCTTGAGTTGGCCATCATGTGTAAAATTTAGGTTCCTTTGGTGAAACAGAGTAGTTTTATAGCCTGCATTATTTGACATTTTCCGATAGATTTGATTTTTCTGTGCATGAAGTGGTGTTCTGTTTAAGTGCCCCATTTCTTACCGTGTTTATATGTTTAGTTCTACTCTTGGGTTAGTTGATGATATTCAAATCATTCAGCACGCCTCCTCAATTAAGAAGATTCTGAAGATGAGCAGGAATAGGAAGTGTGACATGAAATCTTATTTGAATAACACTCAACTACCACTACATTAACATGTTAGAAAATGTGTCTGCAAACATTCAGATGGAGCAGTGACCCCGGACTTCTTACATGTCCACAGATGCAGAGGACACATTGGGATGTTCACACACTCAGAGCACATGGTAATGAATAACCTTTGTCCCTGCCCTTGAAAAGCTGTGGTCTGGTTATGGAGGCCAACAGACAAAACAAAAAACACTTACACTATCAATCTATTATGGTAGTGCGTTCAAGTGTGCCTACAGTGCTCTGGGTGCAGCGGACGGGCCAGTACACTGTCTTATCAGGATTTGTAGCAACACTATTCCATGTCAGGGAAAATAATAGAAAAACATCTTTGTGACCTTGGAGTAGCAAAGATTTCTTAAACATGATACAAAAATACTGATCATAAAGTGACAAAACTGATAAATTGGGCTAATTTGGAATTTAAGAACTTCTATTAATCAAAGACGCCATTAAGACAGTGAAAAGATAATCTGCAGAGTAGCAGAAAATATTCACAATTCTTATATCTAACAAGAGACGTGTACCTAGAATATAAAAAGAACCCTTATGAATGAATAAGGAAGACCAGCCACCGACAGAAGAATGGGCAAAATACAAGAACAGACATTGCTGAAAAGGGGAAACTCAGCCGGCCAGCGAAGGCATGGGGCAGCTTTCACCTCCATTAGCCTCTGGGGAGCTGTTTCCCAGGGGTCACAACCCTGCACGGAACAAGGAGCCCCTTGCTGGCCAGACCTGGTCAGGAGGAGGAGACCCTGAAGGCTGGCGCCTGTGGGCAGCACAACATGTATGACCTGTAGCTTTTTCTTTGTCCGATGGTATTCTAACACCTACTCTGCAGTGTTATTATAAGACTTAGTTGTTTGAGTGAACAATTTATTTCTTAATCTAAATAGTGAACACTTTAAAATGTCTTGTCAAAGAAATAGCATGGGAGTATCTCCTTGGCAGGATGTTCCATT
Organism: Corynorhinus townsendii; assembly: GCA_026230045.1. Classification (NCBI taxonomy): domain Eukaryota; kingdom Metazoa; phylum Chordata; class Mammalia; order Chiroptera; family Vespertilionidae; genus Corynorhinus; species Corynorhinus townsendii. The sequence goes on from JAPDVU010000007.1 coordinate 165,733,159, forward strand.
GGTAAAAAATGAAGAACCCATTTTTACCTCCTCAGTGTTTCTGAAAGGAATTATCTGATGAATGCACTATGATATTTTTTCCTTTTGTTTTCTTTTGTGAGTGAGGGACAGTAGGCCAGTGGTGCTGGGTTTCACGTTATTGTGTTACAGCAGAAATGGATTTTCCAATTTATCTGTCTTCATGCCCAGTCATTCTAAGGAGCCACCTCATCCATCACTCTCTGTTCTCATGACAACACTCCTCTCGGCTCCTTCTCCATCACAGGATGCAGCCGGCGGCAGCTCGGCGGACCTGCTCCACTGGACCACGGCCACCACCATGAAAGTCCTTTCCAACACCACGACCACCACCAGGGCGGTGCTGCAGGCCGTCAGCGACGGGCAGTGGTGGCGGAAGTCCTTAACGTACCTCCGGCCCCTTCAGGCAAGCACAGCCACTTTCTTAAACCCACTGCGTGGGCTCTGTCCACTCGTGCGCCCTGCACGGCATGGCTTCCACCGTCGTTACAGTCCTGTCTTCTCCAGGTTGTCCGGATAATCTCTCAGGGAACCTGGGCCTCCGTCAGATGGGCCATGAGTGATTTGCTTTATAGAATGTAGTGTCCTCCAGGGAGTACTTGCTGGTACGTGTCAGGCGTTTTCTGTGTATCGGGTACTGTGCTAGTCCCAGGGGGTGGGGAAGCAGTTCGTCTAATTCCTGTCCCCTGAGGAACCTATAGAACGCAACAAATAAAGCAACAGACCAAGTATTTGTGTGATAGTGCGAGGCGGGGTAAGGAGTGCGGTGAGGACCAGCAAGGTGCATGCGGGATAGTGAGTGATATTGGCGAGTGGAGTTCTGACTTCCATAGGGAAGTTAGGTGTCTCAGGAGAGCAGGTGGTCTGAGCAGGAACCTGGCTGAACCAAGCAGGAGGAGTACAAAGCCCTCCGCGAGGGAATGTGCTCGACATCTTTGTACAAAAGGAAGGAGGCCAGTGTAGGATGAGCAGGGTGGACCGCGGGAAAGACGCCAGCAGCTGAGACCAGAGAGGGCGGGGAGGCCTCTGGGCTGTGATGAGGACCACCGGCTTTGTTGTGAATGCGATGGGAAGCTGCTGGGGGGTTCAGGCAGCGCAGGGTGTCATCCAGCTGGACTTTCAGTAAGATCATGTGACGGCTGTGTCGGCAGCTGGCAGGAGTGAGTCGGGAGCAGCAGAGAGACCCCTCCGTTCCCGTGCTCCAGGGGGGCGTGGTGCCGGCTGGGGCCAGGGTTGCCAGGGAGGAGGTGGGAAGTGGCTGGCTTGCGGGGGCTGTGGGCCTGCTGAGGGTCCGGATGTGGGGTGTGCAGGGAAGAGGAGAACGCAGGCTGATAGCCCAGACAGTCGGGTGCGTGAAGATACATACCGTGGACTGAGGCGGCATGCCCGACTTGGGTGTGAGTCTGTAGCGCTCTCCTTGTTGCAGGTCTCACACTGGTTATGATTTCGGTTACTGCGCTGTCTCACCTGTTGGACCTTTCCAGGGTGTATGTCATAGGCAAGGTGTTACTGTTGTGTCTGCTGTCTGGTTGTTCTTATGTGTCCCTTGTAAGTGTTACCATCGTGGGCAGTGGCGTCACAGCTTCCCTCGGCTGTGCTTGGCATAAAGTAGGTGCTCAGTAAACGGGAGGGCAGGCGGATGCCTTTCCTTGCCCTTCCAGGGAGGAGCTGTACAATCGATTTGATGAAAGGAAAACGTAAGTTTAATTGCCCAGAGGAGAGATCCTGAAGTGCTTGCTAATGAGGAATGCTGATGGCAAGGCTGAAAGGTGCTGCGGGGGTGGTGGCTGAGGAAGAGATGGAGGCTGGAAGGGCACAGCTTTCTTTATCTTGCCTCCAGGGGGCCCGGGAGGGGAGGTGGGCCCTAAGTAGGTGGACAGCATAGACAGGAACCTAGCCCGGGAGAAAGCAGAGGTGGGTGCATTCAGCAGGCCAGTGTGGGTGGAGCGAAGAGCTAGCCTTTCACGCCAGCTCACATTTACTCACTTAAATGTTATCCTACATAGTTTAGACTTGACACTGTTGGCTGTTTGCATTGTGCAGAGCTACTAAAGGTTTTCTGAGCAGGGGAGCAACATGTACGAAATGTTTTAGGAAGGCTATTCTGACGAGTGTGGAAAGCTTGTTATATGTATAATAGCGATCGCTTCCAGCTTCCATGTTCCTGACTGATGGATGTCAGAGTGACCAGGACAATCAGAGACACTGCAGTGCGAGGCTGCAGTGCCCTCCGAGTTGGTGTTATTCCTCCAGCTCTGCTGGCGTCTGTGTTGCGCTGACACACTCTTTAGATCACACAATGCACTTAGATTGTTACTCCTGAAATCCTCCCCGCCCCTCCCTCCTTCCCTCCTTCCCTCCTTCCCTCCTTCCTTCCTTCCCTCCCTCCCTCCCTCCCTCCCTCCCTGTCTCCATTCCCTGCAACCCAGCTCGCTTTTGTTTTATCTACCGTTTTTTCACTTCGTTTTGTTTAGGGGCAAGAATTTGGTGATGCTTATCGAAGCGGAACCATAGCCAATGAAGATCTAGAAAGACAAGGCTGCCACCCTTTCTATGAGTCTGTCCTCTCCAATCCCTTTGTCGCAGAGGTAAGGACAGCACACCTAAGCACGTCGCTGTACCGGTCACACTGCCCTGGGCCTCTCGGTAGAAACAAAAATGGACATTTTCCTGAAAATTAACTTCCTTGGCTTCCTTCTTAATCATGTTATTCACTGTTTTTGTGTGTGTGTGTGTGTGTGTGTGTGATTTGTTTTTTGTACATCACAACATATTATGAGATTAAGAGAATTTGACACAAAAGATGCATTAGTAAGTGAGGAGTCATCATTCCAGTCACCAGCAGACATAAAATCTTGCAGTTGTGTTTCTAAGAATGTCTTCATAGAAAAGGACGGCCTACCCCAAAGCGTTCTCTCTTTGTCCAGTCCCAGGTGACCTACGGCACCTACCAGCACGTCGCCGGGGAAAGCTTTGCGGAAGTGCTGCTGCGAACGGGCACGCTGGCCGAGACAAAAACCGAAGGGGAAGAGGTGTTCCCCACGACAGAAGGTACGCGCCTCCGATTTGGGGAACGGGAAATAAATAAATCCGAATGAATGCGCTAGGAAAACAGTGCTACACTTGTCAGTAATCCTGAATAGCTTAGCTTGACACCGTCATTCATTTATTTAAGACATTTATTACCTTCTGTTCTTCAGCTACTTACTGTGTTGAGGATTTGAAAGGATACATCTGACACAGGTCCTATTTTAAGCTGCTAATTATGCACAGTGATCTTACAGTGAACGGTACAAAGTGCCCAATAAATATTTCTCCTTTTGTGTGTTAATAACTCGTATTTGCTTCATAGCATGTAGATGTGGACTTCATCTTCAGAATTTTCTGTGTGGTGGCGTATCTTTCCATGGAGAGTTTTTTTCTTTAAAAAGAATTAAAAATATATTCAAGCTTACCAAAGACACCTTTCGATTTGTTCCTAAACACATGGTTATCAATAATGCTAACGTCTGAAACAGATGTCTTTGACTGTTTGAGATTACCAAATATTTGTCAGAAACTCAACACAACTGAAGACTTATAGAGGATAAATGACCCAAATTAAAAATCTTAAAAATGTGATTCTTGACTTGGGGTCAGAAGTAGGTTATAATGTAAATTACACTTCCCAACATGATCTAACTTTTCAGATTTTCTCACAAAGTTGAAGAAAGGGTTTTTATGAAGACCAGCTGAAGAAAATTGATCATTACTTATTTCGCTAAATGAATGATTTAATGGCTAATGATTTCCAAATCGATAACAGGAGCAGCCTTCCTCTGTGAATTCAGTCCTGGAATTAAATGGGTCATAGACTGCTTTTCATTTTGCACACGGTTAGTGCTTGCAGGCCGGGCCGAGATCTCGCCTGGTTTGGGCTGTGTGACTGTTTTAGAAAATTGCACTCAAGGATTGGTAACCAGCATTGCAAATTAAATTCGTATGCCCTGCTAAATGTAAGGCAGGCCTCTTTAAATATGTATTATATGTGTATTTTGTCATCTTAACATCACATCACTGTGACTCAGTCTGTAGCCAGCATGCCATCTGGGGGTCCCAGCGAGACCCTGGGGGATCGTCTACGTCAGATCCTACTGATAATTGTGTCAAGCGTTCCTTCCAGTGACTTGCAGATTCAAAGACCGAGACTTCCTGGAGGTGGGGTTTGCGCTCTATTTTGCAAGAATCCTTGGGTCTCAATGAAGGCTGCTGAGGAAGTTTTGATGCCCGGGTGGAGTGGGGCCCCGCCCCTCACTCCCCATGGGTTTCCTGCAAGCATCCGGCTGTTAGTCGGCAAGGGTTCTGGGCTGGGCACGTGGTGATGGAGATCAGCGGGCTGTGGTCCAGGTGTGGGAGGAAAAGGTGTCACGAGTTAAATTCAGCAACACTTGTGTTAGGGATCAGGGAAGAGCTAGAACCCCTTTCCTCTCAACCTGGGAACACATGGGTGGTGGTGTACTTGACACCAGCCATTTTCCCAGTCTCGGAGCAGGAGGTCCCGGGCTCTGTGTGGCTGCAAAACCAGTGTGTGAGTGCGGAGACAGGCATGCACACCTGGTCCAGAGAGCCTGCCAGGAAATCCCGTTTGGGAAGTAAGTGACTGAAGGGAGCTTGAGCATTTGACAGTTCCCAGAGGGGATTTTCCCTCTTTTCTTCCCCTGCATTTCGCTGTGAACACTTTCCAATGTGCATAAAGTTGAGACAGTTCTGCAGTGAACTCCCGTGTACCTTCCACCAAGATTTGCCAGTTACCGTTGTACTGTACTCCTCAGCCCACCTCTATCCTCACGGCCCGGCTGTCAGCTAAGCTCGCATTATACAGTGGCCTAACTTCTAGTCCGAGTGAGACACAATTAGGCAGGGAAATCTGGGAAAAGGTCATGTGGTCTGTTCCTGAAGTCCAGTGTCACTTGTTCTGGATCATGCACAGCGTTCCCCTCCATCAGCCGGCCAGGAGGACCTGTGTTCTCTAAACACAGGTCATCTTGTGACTGCGTGGGGCTCCCTGCACGCGCTCCTCCGCCCAAACGAGTGAGCGGCCTGGGTCCTTGTCACACCCCTGCTCAGGACATGGTGTTGGCAGCCTGCGCGCCTTCATTAAAGCTGTGACATTTGCCGGCTGTCACTTACATTTTTGTGTAGAAAAGCTGTTAATGGTCGGGATGTTTTACGATGTTGCATAATCAAAGCAAGTGGCTGCTGTTCTTCTGTGGGCTGTGATGAAGAGGGGTGTTCCTGGCAGGAACAAAGCCATATCATCGTCATGGTAGTAACCAAAGATTTGTCCTGGATTTGGACTCCGAAAGCTCTTTCGTTGCTCTGATTGTTCGTACATATAAGGCCACCTTCCCCATTAGCTGCCACTGACATACATGATTTTATAGCGTGGCCTGGGCCTTTAAAAATCAAAGGATTCGCTTTTAGGAACCATCCTCACTGATCTATTTGCACTCAGACTTTGCAGCTACACCAACAGGATTTCCCTGTGTCTGGGTAACAAACAGCACCATTTGTCTGCGTTAAGGCAAGGTGGCCATTTGACAAGGTTTCACGTGGTCTGTATTTAGATGGGGCTGCGTGGACTTTCATCAAGTGTCTCGGGGAGTCCTCTGAAGCCGGTTGTCTGCTGAAAACATGTGGGACTGAAAACACGGTACTCAGTTACTGTGCATGTCGTACGGATCCTCAAGTAAACTAATGCATTTCCCCCCGTGTTCAGTTCTCTTGCAGCTAGCAAGCGACGCTTTACCAAACGACATGACCTTGGCTCTTGCTTACCTCCTGGCCCTACCGCAGGTAAGTTTACTCGTCCAGGAAAGAAGGACCTAAAAGTGAATTAATTAAAGAGCTCTTGCTCATTATAATTGCTTGTTTTACATAAACATTCGAGGTCAGCATCCAGAGAATAAATCCTACAGTGTTAGCCGAAATGCTGGTTTTAAATCTGCCTTTGCATGCATAGGATCTGCCTTTATCGTGCCTCCTGAATTTTAATGTTGTCATATGAAGGTGAGAGCGAGTTGACGTGATGGAAACTTTGAGTCAAAACTCTGCAGTGATGACTTAGCAAGGTAATGGTTTATGATGGTCCTGATTTCCTTTCAGCTGAGTTCACACCATCATGTTCCCTCCTAGGTGTTAGACGCTAACCAGTGCTTTGAAAAGCAGTCCCGCTCGGCTCTGTCTCTCCAGCTGGCAGCATATTATTACAGCCTGCAGATCTATGCCCGGCTGGCTCCGTGCTTCAGGGACAAGTGCCATCCTCTTTACAGGGTGAGTCTTCATGGTTTCCGCGTTTTTAAAAAATATTTTATTGCTTTCAGGGAGGAAGGGAGAGGGAGAGAGAAAGAGAGAAACATCAGTGATGAGAGAGAATCATTCATAGGCTGTCTCTTGCACACCCCATCCTGGGAATCGACCCCGTAACCCAGGCTTATGCCCAGACCGGGAATCAAACTGTGACCTCCTGGTTCATAGGTCAACACTCAACTACTGAGCCACGCTGGCCAGGCGGTTTCTGCCTTCTCCTGAGCAGAGGTAAAAGTTCCAAAATAGTTAAAGCCTGTGTTTACCGCTCTGGAGGTACCATCTGCTCTGCCCCCAGAATGCGTTCCAAGTGGCTGACAGCCTTTTTTCTTTCCGGGCATCTGTGAGAGGTAGTCACAGATAGTGGTGGGCTGAGGAGTACACTACATCTCATGTTTATTGGGAATGCCGAGTCTCCTCCTGACTTTTCTGCCATTTGCTTTATTTTACAAAGGCCTTAGGAAAGGCTAGCAGAGCAGGAGAGGCGGAATGAAGACCTGGTTTTGAATTCACTGCCCAGAGGAAAGCTGGCGCTATGGAGTTCGGGAAGGCAGGCAGCGCAGTTCTGTGAGGAGTGCTGCGCTTTTATTTTGAAGCTGTAAATGTGGGCTGAGCAGTTGTACAGATGAAATGTTGAAATATATTCTGCCTGCTTGCCACCAACCTTTGGACAACTTGTATGTTAACTTCTGAGCGAAAGCACAATTGTCAGCACTGTGCACTGGATCATTTAAAGAGAATTACCACTCCGAGAACAAATAGATAGCCCTAGCTGGTTTGGCTCAGTGGATAGAGCATCGGCCCGCAGACTGAAAGGTCTCAGGTTCGATTCCTGGTCGAGGGCATGTACTTCGGATACAGGCTTAATCCCTGGCCCTGGTCAGGGCGCGTGAGGGAGGCAGCCAACTGATGTGTCTCTCTCACATCGATGTTTCTCTCTCTCCCCCTCCCTTCTACTAGCTCTGAAAAAAAAAATCAATAGAAAAATATCCTCAGATGAGGATTAACAAACAAAACAAAAACAAAACAAAATAATAAAATAGGTCAGACTTTTACATCCACCATGCACACAAATCCAAGGTTCAGATTTTATTAAGGCAGGACTGTTTTCCCCCCGGCCCAAAGCAGACTGTGGAGAAGTAATTTCACGCGTGTATCAAAGGGCTAGCTGCCTCGGAACCTGGGAACCTGTCAGTACGTGAAAACGTTCCATTAGCGGCAACACCTGCGGCCCTGATTCATCAGTTTTCTTTACAAGAGGCAGGTGTTGGGAGCACCCACGTGCAGGTTCGTCTCCCAGGGCGGCATCCTCACGGGCAGGTGTGGGTGGTTCTCAGACATAATTTCATTGTGAAGACCTTTCGCCAAGAAACAGGCATGCTTTCTTCTTTTTAGCCTCATGATATAAGATATTCCTTTATTCTGGGAATTTCAACCTTTTTTTTTTTTTGATAGTTACTGCTGCTTTGTACAGTTACTTTATTCCATACTCTGGTCATTTTCCTTTGTCTTGTTTTTATAGCTCAGGCGTGTTTTCATGTGAAATATGAACTAGATTAAAAATGAATGAACAATTCATTAGTACGTATGTAATAATCAGATTATGTGCGTGTGCTTTTATCAGGTGACTGCTTTGTGCCAGGCAGCGTTTAGGTCCTGGGAGAGCAGCAGGGAGCTGAGTGTATAAACGCCCTCGTCCTCCAGGACTGACATTCTATCGGGGATGGGACACCATGAACAGAATGAGTAAATAAAATATTTGCTAAGTTAAATGGCGATAGGAGCTATGGAAACAAAAAGCCGAGGACAGAATGTGAGTTAGTGAGTGTGTGTGTGTGTGTCTGCCTGTCTGAAGAGTGCAGCTTATATATGGTCAGCAAAGACCTGAGTTCAAAAGGTAGCCTTTGAATAGAGACAAGACAAGAGCAGCACCAGCTTTGTTTCAGGAGAAGCCGGGACTCTGGGTGTGGACCTGGGTGATCTCTGGCAGGCAGGCCTGATGGGCCATTCCCGAGGGGTGCCTCACCCTGACCCCTGTGTCCAGTGTCAACTGCATGTGACGGGAAAGGCCTCCGTGAACCGACAGGCCGCTCCGCCTCCCTCAGCCATGGTACTGACACCAGCTCTTCTGAGGTCCATGTTCAGCTGTTCAGAGTTAAAGTTTCTCAGAAGTTAGCATCCCCTAGTACCCCTCCAGGCCTGTCTGGAATGCCTCCTCCTCTACCGTCAGCAGGTGAGGGTGAGGCTGAGCTCAGCGGAGTCCTGGGTGCAGCCTCCTCTGCCTCCCAGCAGGCACCCTTCGGAGCAGTTCCTGTCCGGCACCGCGAGGTGCTGTCTGCTCCCCACGTGCTCTTGCTGAAGGCAGGAGCCCGTCTCCACTCCCCAGGCCTCCCCCTGCAGCTCCTCAGGGTCTGTGGGTCTGTGCGGAAGGTGGGGTCCTGTCTACGGCTGTGGCTGAGGACAGCCTTCGGCTGCAATTTCGCCATTGGAGGTTGGATCCTGGGTTTGAAGGAACCCTCCTGGCACAATAACTGATGTTTAGGTACAGCTGAGTTTCCCATCGATACCTAATGGCTCATTATTTGGGTCTTTTCAGCATCTTCCTGTGCATAAAACAGCACCGCTGAGTGCGGAATTAAATGTGGCAAGCTCCTGATGAATCATCGTGGAAATTGAAATGAGAGTGGTTTCAATTTGTTGCCTACACATAATAGTGCTCGGCGAAGCATCGCTTGCTCTCAGCTGTCAGCCCGACTGGATTCCATTGCCACAGCCTTTCCACCCCCCGCCGTTCTGTGCTGCGGGGATGATAATTTAGGCAGATTACTAGGCTTGAATAAAAGCATCGATATAATTGGGTGCATTTTTTCTAAGAAAAGCCCTGTGCCTCTTGACAGAAGCAGCGTCCTGAGTCCCCAGCACGGGCTCCTGGGCCTCGGCGGCTCTCCTGGGTGACGTCCGAGCAGCCCGGGCCGCCTCCATTATGCTGTTCAGCGATAGAGGGATGACTGGCAAAGGCTCAGCTGGAGAAAAATGTTTCTTCTAGTATTTGTCCTAGTTAACTTGGTTTTATGTTCAAAACACAAGGTGCACATGGCCAAGAAATGCAAGTGGTGCAAATGGTGTACAATACAAGTCAGTGTTTCCCTTCTGTTTCTCCCAGAAGTAGTTGGTGCAGAGATGTGTCTGTTTGATAGGTTTTTATACACATGTGAGCGGGCCATACGCATTGTTCTGTTCCCTGTGTTTTCACTAATATATTACGTTTATAATTATTGTAAATGCATCTTGAAGTGTGATCTTTCTAGCACTCTTTTGAAAAAGTTTCAGAAGATAACATCATGATAATGGAAGCATCTTCTTTAGTTTTGCATTCTAGAGAAGCGGACCCAGCAGGGATGAAAGGCAAAGCTTTATGGTGGACTATTTCTGCAGTGTGGTGTGTTTTTTTTAAAGCTACCTGATTGAAAATACTGAGTATAAAATTATCTCAAGCAAATAAGAACCCTAAAGGGGAAGCACACCACCTGTTTAAAACTTTCCCAGCAATGATGCCCAGAAATGGAGACCATTAAACCAGAATGGATTTATTACCTCTAACTAGCGAGCAGTAGATTGTCACGGAGCATTCTCTTGTCATGAATATTTATGACTCTTGTTGTTACAGACACTTGACCATATTCTTTAAAGAAATCCTATTTTATTCACCTACTCCTCCCAAAGAACTGCATTGCCAAGTTTTGGAAAAGTAATAGAATAATTTAACTCCATGCACTTTCATTTTAAAATTCAGATGCCTTTTGATGCAATTAGTTTTTGCCGCTGTGATGTGTTGCAGTCTCCCTTTGAATACCGACCGTGGGTGGTTCTGAAGCTCCCTGTCAGGTCCTTGCAAAGCTTGTCAGAGGCTAAGAGCTTTCAGACCCATGATGATGCATTGCATTTGGTGGGAAATGGAGAGGTCTGTCTGAATGTGTTCTGCACGGAAGCAGTGACTTAGGTGTGAGGCCAGGAGATTGGAGTCCTTCCTTCCCGCAGGGCTGCGGCTGTGATGCTGAAGTGTGGGGTGGCATCTGTGGAGCAGGCACAGCGGCCTCAGTGGGCATCGCGGGGCTGTTGGGAGGGTGTCTGTGGAGCAGGCAAGGCGGCCTCAGTGGGCATCGCGGGGCTGGTAGGAGGGTCAGAGGAAATTCATGTGAGAGCTTTAGAAACTGTAATGTTTGCTTGGTGTGAATGAATGTATATATGAGATGAAGTGTTGGGGTGAGTTGGGGGTGCTTTGGAGTATTTTGAGAGAAGTTGTGATACACCCAGTTTTAGCATTCTTATTAAAATGCTAGAGGCCCAATGCATGAAAATTCATGCAAAAGTAGGCCTTCCTTCTCCTGGCTGCCAGCACTGGCTTCCCCCCAGGCACCCGGGACCTGGACTTCCCTCCTCCAGCTGCCCACAGGCACCCAAGACCTGGCTGGCTTCCCTTAGGCCACCTGCAGGCACCTGGGACCCAGACTGGCTTCCCTCGGGCCGCCTGCGGGCACCCAGGACCCAGGCTGTCTTCCCTCGGGCTGCCTGCAGGCACCCAGGACCCAGGCTGTGTTCCCTCGGGCTGCCTGCAGGCACCCGGGATCCGGGCTGGCTTCCCTCGGGCCGCCTGCAGGCACCCAGGACCCAGGCTGTCTTCCCTTGGGCCACCTGCAGGCACCCAGGACACAGTCTGGCTTCCCTCAGGCCACCTGCAGGCACCCGGGACACAGGCTGTCTTCCCTCGGGCCGCCTGCAGGCACCCAGGACCCAGGCTCTCTTCCCTCGGGCCGCCTGCAGGCACCCGGGACACAGTCTGGCTTCCCTCGGGCCACCTGCAGGCACCCGGGACACAGGCTCGCTTCCCTCGGGCCGCCTGCAGGCACCCGGGACCTGGGCTGGCTTCCCTCGGGCCGCCTGCAGGCACCCGGGACACAGGCTGGCTTCCCTCGGGCCGCCTGCAGGCACCCGGGACACAGGCTGGCTTCCCTCCGGCCCGGTTTGGTCAAGAAGGATGTCTAGAAGACATCTGGTCTAATTAGCATATTACCCTTTTATTGTTATAGTTTGGAAGTAAGCATGGACAGTGAAGTTCCCTGAGGAAGGGATAGGAAGAGGTGATCGTGACAAGGAGACGATTTGTGTAGAGAGCTAGAGCTGACAGCATCCCATCCACTCGGTCTCATTAATCTCTGCAGGGCTCTGGACAGAAGGAATTGCTTCAGCATCACTAATGGAAAACACGAGGCTCCGAACGTGAGCAGGGACCGGTGATCTGGGCTCTTTGACACCAGCCCCCAAGTTTAGCTTCCCATAACTAATTTTCCCTTTTCTTGGAAGACTTTGCGAGTTGCCTCTTCTCACTGGTATTATGTTTGAACACAAAATGTGGAAGTATTGAAAATATTCTGTACACTCAGCACATCCTTACGATCCACAAACGTGGAGACACTGAGAAACCCACCATCAAGGAATTAACAGGGTGCCCCTCGTGCCCCACTTTATGAGGATACAATTTTAAAAGGAGGCATCTGTATGTCGGGATTGAACAGGAAGTGGTATTGCCTGTGTTTCTAAAATCCTCTGTTATCACTGAAGAGGAAACAACAAAGGGCTTAGAAATACAGCTCAAATCAAATATCCAGTTGGACATCTACCTTTGTGTGTCCTCTGTGGTCACGTGTAATTACACCCGTGTGAGTATATGCGGGAAAGGGATGAGAGGAAGGTCAGGTCAATCCGGTTGTGCTGTGGAGTGACAGCATCAGCCCATCCCTGAAGTCGGTCATCGGCGACAGGACCCTAAGGCCAGGCCTCACTTACAGTTGGCAGGAGCTCTGTCTGCACCAGTCCCACCAAGACCCTCCCCTGCCTACAGATATGACAGGATGGTTCTGGGGGGCTCTGTGCTTGGGGTCCCAGCCTCGCCCTGCCACGTACCCAGAATGGCCTCAGGCCTCCTGCCCGCCTCCTTACACCTCTATAAAACAGGGTACCACCTGTCTCCCAGGACTGCTAGCACTAAATGAGGTTCAGCTCACGTTGCCAGCACGGTGCCTGTTCCAGCCTGAAGACTGAAGTAGTCGGTGTTTGCTCTTAAATTTTTCTTATTAAAGTGAACGAATGTGGTGTCCAAAGACTAGGAAATAGAAATTAGGTGCAGGACGGCTGGACTGTTTCCACCTATTGAAGGAGAAGAGATGAAAGTAGTTTAAGCTGCGCAGGACTTGACTGCTTTACTGACTATAATTTGTTGGTCTGAAATTGTATTTTTAACAAAGAAATTGATTCTGAATATTTGTTGAACGAGCTGCACAGGGGTTGGTAGCTGACTTTGGAGAATTAGTTTCCAAAGCCGGGCCTTTTGGCTGGAGACCCCCCCCCCACCCCCCACCCCCGGTCTTTGATGTAGGACTCGGTGTCTGCCTAGAGGTTGGGGATAATTCTAATGTTGACTTTTCTCACATCCACCTGGTGACACCCAAGATTTCTTTAACTGACTTTTATCAGTGCCCCCAGGTTCTTCCTTAACAGGGTCAAGAGGGAGAACAGCAGATTAGGTTTGTAATATGGACTTGGCATTGACAAATTCCTGTGTAGCTCAAAATAATGGCTTACACATTAGAACTGCCAACAGCTTCCTATAATTTGGTACATTTCTGAGACACAAAGGCAGGTTCTGGAGTTTTTCCTACTTTGCTTATATTAAAATATATACTGTATTTTCCCAGAAATTGGGAGCGATTGAGTTAATGTTGTTCACGCTATCAGTCTCCCAGAGTAATTCTAAAATCATGGCTGAGCTGCTGTTGCTTCGCTGACATCCAAACCAGCTTTAATATAAATAAATGTGCCCGGTTAACCACGTCTTTTTCTTCCCATCAACTGTCAGTGTCGGGGTTCGTTCTGTTTGAATAATTTTCCCATTGTTAGAACAGCTGCTGGGAATTGGAGACCAGGATCCCATTGAGCCCCAAATGGAGCAGAGGAGACATTGGTTGGGCACTTTCTTTGGCAGCAGCAGTGTTGGTGATTCTAGGAAGAGACTGTTTCCCCAGCACATCGCTGGAGAGGAGGATGCTCTTCCCTCGCTGTTGGGCGTTATCAGTGGGCCACTGAGCTGCAGCCTTGTCCCTGACAGCCCGCAGAGGCCCTGGGAAAGCTGGTCCAGGGGCCCTGAGGGTAGAGACCACTTTCAGGGCGAATGACCCGTGGTCGGGTAATGGGGACACATCCGTTGTAGGTGACGGTAGTGGAAAAGGCAGGAATATATTATTTATGATAAATCTAAGTCATAAGATGGAAGAAGAGCCGAGCAGGAACCAAGGGACCTGCTTGCAGACTCGGTCCTATGCCCTCTCTCTGTGGTCTGCAGACTATGCCCTCTGCGGCTGTCTTCTCAGGGCCCTGTTAGTGCCAGCAGCGAGAGGGCCAGCAGGTGCCCGGTAGACACTCCTTCTTCCTATAGTTTTTTAAAAAAAAATACATTTTTTTACTTCAGAGAGGAAGGGAGAGGGAAAAAGAGAGAGAAATATTAATGATGAGAGAGAATCATTGACCGGCTGCTTCCTGCACGCCCCACACTGGGGATGGGGCCTGAAACCTGGGCCTGTGCCCTGACCAGGAATTGAACCATGATTTCCTGGTTCATAGGTCGACACTCAACTGCTGAGCCGCTCCTGCCGGGCTTCCTGTAACTTGTTGTTGCTGTTACTCACAGGCTGATCCCAAAGAGCTAATCACGATGGTCACCAGGCACGTGACTCGACGTGGACATGAAGCCTGGCCCGAGGACGTGGCCTCACTGACGGAGCAGTTGCACTACTACAACGAGCGGCTCCTAGACTTCACGCAAGCTCAGCTGCTCCAGGGCCTGCGGAAGGGGGTGGATGTGCAGCGGTTCACCGCGGACGACCAGTACAAGAGGGAGACCATCCTGGGGCTGGCAGAGTAAGGGACCCTTCTGTCTCAGAAAGGGGGGACTTGAATGTCACAGAGCAGGTTGAGTCGGCAGGGCTCCTGATCACAGTCCTTTGTGGCTGACTTTCAGGGTTGCTCTAGACAGGGCTTTCCCCTCTCTCATCCCATCACAGGAGGGGAGTGTGCCCCCCCCCCCCCAGTGGGAAAGGGCCGTTCTGTGGCTTGTAGGATGGTTAGCATCCCTGACCTCTACCCACTGGCATGCCAACAGCATTCTCCTCCTCTTCCCCCATTGTGACAATCACAAATGTCTGCAGTCAAGTCAGAGAGCCCCTGAAGGACACATCGCCCTCGGTTGAGAGCCACTGGCCTAGACAGTGGCAATGCACCACAGTGAGAGAGGGACAGTCAAATTCTAGGAAGTGCTTTCCTGAATGACATGGAGCGTCTGAGTAAGGACTGTGCTGGCCGCCCCGCTCCCAGCCGGAGAGCAGTCCCGATGGGCCTTTTCAGTGCTCTCGAGGTGATATGTTTCTCTCTCCTTCCCCGCGGCCGCCGACTCGTGAAGGACCCTGGAGGAGGACGTCTACGGCGTCGCCCTGTCTCTGGCGCAGCGCTACGGCGTCTCCCGCTGGGAGGTGTACATGACCCACCTGGAGTTCTTGTTCAGCGACAGTGGGTAAGTGCACAGGTCGTGCCTAAGTTCACGTCCGTGTCTGTCTTTTCATTCTGTTCCAGGAGAATCATGTGGGTGTAAAATAGAATCTCCCCGTTTCTTCTCAGCTACAGTGGACTAGTATCCTTGTACATTCTCTCTCTATTCATCTGGGGCACACCAATATTCTAAGAATAGCCTGTTCGTTTTTGTTTTTCAGTAAAAATAGTCCTGAGTTAGATACTTTAACCTTCGGTCATTTATTCAAAGGTTTTCATTGAGACTCTCTTTGTACTAAGAACTAGATATGGGGTTACTAAAGTGAACAAAAGCAGGCATTATCCCAATGGTCTTGGAACTTGTAGTCTAGTGCGGGGACAGATTGTAATGGAATAGCACCTTACGCCGATGTGAAATCCAATCTGTGGAGGTACCCTGTAAGAGAGGCCGAAGAGCCCCACCCGTGTCGCTCAGTGACTGAGCATCGACCCAGGAACCAGGAGGTCACGGTCCCATTCCTGGTCAGGGCACATGCCCGGGTTGCGGGCTTGATCCCCGTGTGGGGCGTGCAGGAGGCAGCTGATCAGTGATTCTCACCATTGATGTTTCTATCTCTCTCTTCCTCTCTAAAATCAATAAAAATATATATATTTAAAAAAAGAGAGAGAGAGAGCCCAAAGAGGGGATCTGCCATTGTCAGGGAAGGCTCTCCTGAGGAAATGACTCTTGAGCTGAGACCTAAATACGGAGTTGAAATTAACTGCACTACAAGGAGAGCAGGAACCATTGTCTAGGGAGACAAAGCAGGAAAGTGCATAATCTGTTTGACAGGAAGGAGCGTGATGTGTCTGAGGGCCCGGCAGGTGGACAGTGTGGGCGAGCCCCCAAGAGTCGGGGAGGGGTGTGAGATGGGACTGGGGAGCAGTCTGGAAGCCAGACCACGCCGCAGGCCCGCAGGCCCCTCGGGGCTGGGGCTTTCTCCTAGAGCAGTAGGAAGCTGCTAGAGGACCTGGTAAGGGAAGGGAGTCATGGGTGCAGTTGGCATTTCATGAGGTCACTGTAGTTGCTGTACTGGGGAAAGATTTCAGGGAGGCCAGGGTAGGGGTGTGTCGACCAGTGATGGAGCTGTTACGATGATAGATTGTGTGACGTGCTGGGAGTAGGGTTGTGGAAGTACGGAAGGAGGTGAGAATGGGTTTCAGAGATGTCGGGGGGGGGGTGAATTAGATAGTGCTTAATACATTGATTAGTCGACACCAACTAGATATGGAGGTGCATGGAAAGGGAGAGGTGAGGAGTCATTTCCAGGCTTTCACTGGGTCTGCCTGTTGGGTGGTGACGTCCCTCAGGGAGACAGGGAATAACAGTTAAAGACAAGGTATTTGGGGAGGGAGGGGGGGCTGTTGAAGAAAAGGCAATGGAATGGAGAAGTTATACACATCGAAACGCCCAAGGGCAAAGGTTGGGTAGGCCGTGGCCCTAATTTGGAGTCACACGCACACAGATGACACACGAGCCGCGTTGTGGACGTGCTTGGGGTACTGTAGGCTGAGAATCGGGGAAAGACAGAAGCAGACCCTGAGGACTGTCCACAGCAGATCCTGGGGGAAGAGCTGCCGGCAGCGGGACCAGCCGCAGAGGGCGTGGGAGGAGAAGCAGGACTCGAGGCGGGGAAGCTGTGGGAAGACAGGTTCAAGAAGGGGAGGCAGCCCTAACCAGTTTGGCTCAGTGGAGAGAGCGTTGGCCTGCGGACTCAAGGGTCCCAGGTTCGATTCCGGTCAAGGGCATGTACCTCGGTTGCGGGCACATCCCCAGTAGGGGGTGTGCAGGAGGCAGCTGATCGATGTTTCTCTCTCATCGATGTTTCTAACTCTCTATCCCTCTCCCTTCCTCTCTGTAAAAAAAAAAAATCAATAAAATATATATTAAAAAAAAAAAAGAAGACGGGGAGGCAGTGGTCCAGAAACGCTTAAACTTAGCACCGTTAATTTTTGTTAATTATTTTGAAATTTTAGCATCTACATTTTAAGTATTTATGAAGTTGCTACCTGGGTGATAGTGTTAGCTACAATAAATACTGAACGGAACTAAATCAGTTTTGATGCACAGTAATATGTTCTAATATATGTTTCTTGTGTGTGTGTGTGTGTGTGTATGCACATTTAAAAATACCTTGGCATTTTATTAAACATCCTTTCATTGAATGTTACATAAAAGGTGTCGTATCTGTACAAACAGGATGCTTCCCTGGTGTCTTAATATATTACAAATTATCAGGCATTAAATAACATGCGAGACTGTTCAGGGCGGGTCATTAGGCCTGATCGCAGTGATTATGCAGCCGCCAGGGATTACGAGAGCGGGAGGTCATTGCCTCCTGGTGCCAGGGCTTGTGAGTGACAAACGCAAACACCTCCTCCTGATTTAGCCAGTGGTGTTTGGTGCTCCCCCAGCCGTTTGCCTTGCTATTCAATCAAACTTGGTAGCACAGGTATTAGAAATCAGCCTTGCTAATACAACAGAAATGGCCCAGCATTTATTTGTTGAGTCAATGCTAATGGGAAGTTAATAGGTCAGCGTCACAAGAAAATTGATGCTATTTGCCTTAGGTTTTGTTCTACTGCTCCTTTCAAAAGGCTCCCGCCCCCAAAAGTTGATTTTTCTTAATTTTACATTCTCCTTCCTCTTGATTGAATTTGGAGGTAGGCCCTGCGTCAGCGCGTGGACACGTGTGTGCACTCAGACGGGCTCGGGGGAGGCAGCCTCACACAATGGAGTGTGTATGTCTTCCATCCAAGTGGCTGGACACCTCCTCACTGTGCCTCTCCAGCTTGTGTCCCTGCCCGAGGCAATTCAGTTCTCTCAACTCATTTCCCGTGATTCTGAGTACGGTGTGATGAAAACGAAGAGGCTTCATCGTGGAAATCAAACCCCCAGGACCTGACACATGATCGGTGCTTAATTAACGGCAGCTGTTCCTAGAATTTCACTTATGCAGAAGGAGAATTCTCATACACACCCATATTGAGTTCCTTTTGTTATTGTTCTTTATTTTTTCTCTTTTAATTTCTTTTTTTCTAAACTGCCGTGATGGCTTTAAATGGCCACATGGCAGACACTGGCTCGCTCAGCCTCTTGGTTCTACTGGGGTGAGTTCAGCTCCCCGATGGAGGCTGACCTATCAGCATGGCCAGTTTAGCAGCCAAACCCATATCTGGGCTGTTGTGGACACGTCGGTGGCGCTTAGAGATGACGTTAGCTGCCAGCATACATGTGGCCTCATGGTGAGGGTGTGGGCTTTGGAGTGAGACCACAGTTCCCACATCTGCCCATAACCCCAACTGTGCAGCACTGAGCATCTCCTAATCCCCCTGAGTCACTGTTTTCTCAGTTTTCAGGACTGTTATCCTTACCTTAGAGCAGGAGTGGGGAACGCCTGGCCCGCGAGCCATATAAGGCCCTCGAAATCATTTGGTCTGGCCTGGAAATATTCAGGCTCAGGAAAAATCCAAACTAGCATAGGAAGGTTGAATATAGATATTCAGGTCACAGGTCTGTTAAAATCGGGCAGTGTATTTGGTTTAGATCTTTCTTTTGGCCTACGGGGAAAAGAGAACCAAGATTATGATTTGTATTGTGCATAAGACAAAACCTACCAGTCCTGAAAATGGAAGCTAATTACCACCTTTACCCAAATGGAAGCGATTCCGTCCATGTACCTGCAGCCTTCCTTTTCATGCCGTGACCCTTCAGGCCCCTCTCACCCCAGCAAAGACTCCTGGCAGCGGCACAAAACATCTGCAAGACCCATTTTAGTGTTTCTGTCCAGGGAAAGTGCTCAGGCTTTGAGTCCTGCACATCTGGGTTCTCACCCTGGCTCTGTGACCTGCTCAGGTGAAGCAGGCCAGATGTGCAGGTCTGTCCTGTGGGCACTGTTAGCCTTGTGTCACTCATCTGACTTCCAAACCATTGTTTTCCAAGTCAGGACGCCAGTTATATCTGCTTTGTGAGACGTAAATGAGGTGACATGGTGCTCAGTGTATAAGTGCTCAGTAAATAATGCTCCGCCTATTTCTGTGCTGTGGTGTCTCTTAAAATATTTTTGTTAAAGAGAGAATATGTGACTATAAACCACTCAGAATTGACCTTTTATGAGAAATTACAAGGCTTCAGGGCCAGGGTTGTCCTTACACAGAGGAGACTCGGCCTGTTCTCATGGCTGTCCTTGTCACCACCCTGTTCATACCAAACACTCGGCAAAGGGCCCACCGACTGTTCCTGAGACAGGAAATCGACTGCGGCACTCATTCGTGATCCTCTCAGCAGCTGTCTAGGTGACCTTGAAAGTTGAATTCTGTGTTTTGTTTCATAAACACACTTGTCCCAGGCCGTGGTGGGTGTCTGCCTAGTTTCCCGCAGGTCAGAGTCCTCGAAATTGAGCAGGTAGACTTGTGGTAGAGGCCTGTTCACCCCCGATGGAGGTTATTAATTTGGATTCATAGAGCTTCAAACTCTTAGGATTAGACTTTGGGGAAATGCCTGGAAGAGACTGCATCTGAATAATGAACCCCTCTCCAGCCCTTCCCAGCAGCCCTGTCCCTCTCCCTGTCTCCCTCCTCCCTCTCTCCTCCTCTCCCCTCCTAAGTGCTCCTTTACTCAACTAATGGAACCAAATTATCACTCCATCTCAGCCTGGGTGAAAGAAATAATGCATTTAAATAAACTTGTTTTCCTACACAAATATGAGGCCTTTCAGTACATGCTGTTCTTGAATTATGTTTTTGGGTGATTGACAGCTTGAAGCCATCACAGAACACGCTGACCGTGGACTTAGCACTAACCATTTATTCCTTGTGCTTTGAGTATAACTGCTGCTGATTTCTTCCTGCAGTTAATCTCTGAAAGTTAAGTATGCATTATATAAATGTATAAGCTGCTGTTAGAGCTAAATCTTGGTTCAAGAAAAAGCCTTAAACAGTTTCTAAGGGTGATCATTAATTTGATTAGTGAAAAGTCCCTGGCGGTTTCCTGGTATTTCTTCCTACTCTCTTGAATGTGGGTTCTTTGGCATTGTTTTCTAAGTGGAGATTTCATTTCTTTTTCCAAAGGGAAGATAACAGCTTCTTTCAGGGGAAGCTGTTGAATGGGTTATTGATTGCTGGCATCTATAAAAGATCTTAGCACGTTGTAATTTACTGAAGAGGGAGGTCCTGGTATTTATCATGTGTCAGTAAAGGTATCCCAGCATCACTCTTGACAAGATAATTAGGTAAAATTGCACATCGGGCAAACTGAATTGTGGGCACAGAAGAATCCGTGGGTGGGCGAGAAAGTAAAGTTGATTGAGAGAGACGGTGTTCAGAATCAAGTCGAACACAAAGGAAGTCAAACTGTTGTGGTTTAGTCACTGTCTGTCCACTTTGTAGATGAATCTGTCTTGAATGCTTGTCTCTGAGGGTCATTAGGAAAGCCGTGTGACAGGAGAACTCACTGACTACTGCTCTTGGAGAGAGCGCGAAGGCCTGTGTCACACAAAGATTCGGCTTTTGAAATGGTTGTGCGGCGGGCCCAAGGCCTTCTCAGTCCATGGCTGGGTGGCGATAAGGTGAACAAAGCCACACGAGGCCAGGCCGATCTGACGCCGGTCTTAGGAGTCACTTAAGCCCTCTGATCGCTGTCTGTTGGTTGGTGGTCACTTCGATTTAACTGGCCCAGCAACCAGCACAGTAAGCGCAAGCTTTCCCCTTCTCCATTGGCATGTGGTGCTGCCTGCAAAGCTGCGTCAAAACGACTCAGCTCGGTGGCGTGACGTGGTGCAGTATTTACTTCTTCACGCCATTGTGTTCAGACTTCACTTAGCAAATTATGAAGGGAATCATTCTGTGAGTCGATTTCATGTTCTGCTGTGTACACAGTGTCTTTCTCCGCATATTTTGAATAGTGAGAGTGTCAAGAATTTTTTCTGACCTGCCACCCACTTGTATAGGCCTTGTGCTTTCTTGGCTGGAAACGTTGGTCCTGTTATTTTTCACTCCATTCCTTTCTCTGGTGCCAAGCTCAGGTGCTTCTGTCACTAAACCTTCTTTTATCATTGCTGTCGGCTGTTTTTGAACTTAAAGCTTGAGTGGCCCTGCTCTTGATTGGAATATAATTGCCTGCATTTGTCAGCCCTTCCTCTTATTTTGCATTGTTGTTCAGTTCTGGGTATTTATAACAATGAGGTTTGCAAACTGCTGGGTGAGAGATTGATGGAAATCTTTGTGCCCGCCCAATGTGGAGGACACCCAGGTTTTGTGCATCCACTCATCTGTGTGACACAGGCATCGAATGTGTCCTTTGTACCACACACTGGCACTCGACACTGAGAAACTAAAGATAAAAGAGATGTGTATCATCTTTGTCATCAAGTGGCGCACCACCTAGCGAGAGGACAGACTCGGTCCGACAGTTAAAGAGTCTGTGAGTGCCAGATAGAAGTTATCAGAGGAGGCAGACAGGGAGATCTTTACAGACCAGGGACATTTGTATAGCTCAGGATAATTTTGTAAATGTTTGAATTATGTCTTAATGGAAAAATAGCATTGAAGTGAAAGGTCACTTGAAGTGAAAGGTCAAAGAGCATTTTTAAATTACTTGCTATTTTGACTTTATAGTTTGGAGCTGTCATCCTAAGTATTACTACTATTCATGAAAATGTTAAGACATAATTTGGGTTCACCTTATCTGTATAAACCAAAAACATGTCTTGGTACTTTTTAAAGGTAGGAATTCCAGTAAAAAGGGAGTCATGATTCCCTGGAGTTGCTCTGAAAACAGGTGCAACCAGACTTCGCTGGGTACTGCTGGAATTGCAATCCCTGTGCCAGGCACTTCCTGGGATGGAGGGGCGGGGGGCGGCGCTGCCTCACTGACCTGGGCGTGGGACCCACACGGCTGGGCTCTGGGCTCTGGGCTCTGGGCTGTGTGCGGGAGAAGCACAAGACCAGCATTAAGCCCTCCTCTCACCCCCAAAATACACACTGACCAGCCAAACACAGCTCCTTAACATTTTTTTCCTGACAGTTTAACATTAGAGAACATTTTTATTATATTGTAAAGACATCTAAGTCAAGATGACAGCAATAAGATGTGTTTTTATTTAAGTGGCATTCGTGACTACAGCTAATTCAAGTGAAAGTGAAAGTACCCATTCTTGGTGATTTTAATTGTATTTGAGCATCGTATCAAATTTGGGTCTATCCAGAAGCAAGATAAGGCTCTTGGATGTCACACTTAGGCCTAAAAGTTGGGGTTGTTTCCTGCCCTCACGGCTTCCTCAGTCCCTGAAATAATAAGGTTGTTTACATTTCTGTAATGAAGCTCTGATTTTACATTTTTCTTGTGACATGAATAAATAATGCTGAGTGGCAGCAGGCAGATCTAGGTTCATTTCCTGGCTGTAAAGCATTGGGCACTTCTCCCAACTGCAGGCATGTGAATAATGCCTGCAGGGATGCTGTAGCCCCGCGGGAGAGCACATGAACACTGCATTGAGCAATAGAGGCATTCAACATGTGTGTTTTCCTTTATAGAAACCACCTGCATCTTGGTGGCTCACTGTCTTTGATTAGGCAGAAGGAAGGGGCTTGTAAGAAGTAGCCTTTCCTGCCCATCTGGCCTGGCTCTCTGGTTGAGCGTTGACCTCTGAACCCAGAGGTCATGGTTCAATGCCTGGTCAGTATGCACATGCCCAGGTTGTGGGCTCGATCCCCAGTGTGGGCCGTGCAGGAGGCAGCTGATCAATGATTCTCTTTCATCATTGACTAGAGGCACGATGCATGAAATTCGTGCAAGAGTAGGCCTTCCTTTCCTTGGCAGCAGGCATCCAGGACCCGGGCTTCCCTCTGGCCGCCGGCAGGCACCTGGGACCCCGGCTTACCTCACAGCCCTGGCTTCAAACAGAAGGTTATCTGGAAGGACATCTGGTCTAATTAGCATATTATGCTTTTATTATGCTTCTCTTTTTCCCTCTCTCTTCCTCTCTGAAATCAATAAAAAAAATGTTAAAAAAAGAAGTAGGCTTTCCTCCCAACTTAAAAAAAAATCTTTTTAAATAAAGGAACCAAATTTTAACGTAATTTCTTTGTCTCAATTTCAGTTTGTCCACAGTAGAAATAGAAAATCGAGCCCAAGCCCTTCATCTCTTTGAGACTTTGAAGACAGACCCCGAAGCCTTTCACAAGCACATGGTCAAGTACATCTACCCCACCATCGGGGGCATGGACCATGAGAGGCTGCTGTATTACTTCACTCTTCTGGAAGGCTGGGGCTGCACAGATCTGGGGAAGTATGCCATTAAACCGGAAACCCACGTTCGGCTGCTGAAGAAGTTCAAGGTGGTTGCATCAGGTAAGTTGACCATTTTCCAGCTTGAATTCATTTAAAAAAATAAAAATGAAAGTAAATATATATATACACACACACACATACACACACAGAGATCGACATTGATATGTTGTTCCACTTATTCAGTCATTCGTTGGTTATTCTTATATGTGCCCTGACCCTAGATCGAACCCGCAACCTTGGTGTATCAGGGCAGTGCTCTAACCAACTAAGCAACAAGGCCATTTTTGAAATTAAATTTAGGGATTAATTTTCTGTACACAATCATGTCCATGCACCATGGCTGGCATAGATCTGAAACCATAGGATTTTGATGCTAATTGTCTTTTGTTATTGTATTTTCAACTCCTTTACTCACAATTGGGGGGAATTACATACCAGAGAAACCAAGAAACCTATTGAAAGTCACAGTGACTGATAGACCTGATACTAAAATCTATAGTTTTTGCTCCACAGGTGTTTTTTTTTTTTCCTACTCCCATTGGTTATATTTTACTAGAGGCCCAGTGCACAAAATTCGTGCATTTTGGGGGGGGGTCCCTCAGCCCGGCCTGTACCCTCTTGCAGTATGGGAGCCCTTGGGGGATGTCCTGGGAGCGGGCCGAAGCCGGCAGTTGGACATCCTTAGCGCTGCTGTGAAGGCGGGAGAGGCTCCTGCCACTGTGCTCTCCAGCCGTGAGCCTGGCTTCTGGCTGAGCGGTGCCCGCCCTGTGGGCGCGCACTGACCACCAGGGGGCAACTCCTGCGTTGAGCATCTGCCCCCTGGTGGTCAGTGCACATCATAGTGACTGGTCGTTCCGCTGTTCGGTCGACTTTCATATTAGCCTTTTATTAATAGGATTTATACAGGACAAGACTGAGACATTTTATAGTAGGCATTTGGCAGAATTACACCTGAGTGGAGCCTATATGTTTAAAGCATATGTGGAGACCATTAAAGTAAGAGCCTTTGAATTTTTGAAAAATTGTGGGAATCTTTAGAATGGTGTCTGTGTAACTTCACGTTCATAATGAAGACATTAGACACACTAACACCCCTCAAATCTCCGTGGCACTTTATAATTTACAAGGCACTTTCAAGTCTATATTCATTTTATATTCATGACAATTATGAGAATTTCCTTCAGCGTGTCAGTGTAAAGTTTACTGAGTAACCAAATTAGACATGGAGTAGACACAGAGGACAAGGGGTGCGATGCATGTCAGCCCTCAAGTCCTTGATGAGATGCCAGGTGAATACACGTGAACCTATGCGGTTTGGTGTGGGCACTGATCGGGGAAAACCCGGCCACGGAGGGATGGCAGGATCCAGGAGGTCTGGCGTCTCCAGTGGCCAGAGAGGAGGCGGAGGCTCACGGAAGTGAGCTGATCATGGGGATTCCAGAGGTGATCAAATTGCAGGCTGGGACTGGAACTCAGATCTTTTGGTCTGTCTCACGGACGACTGAACGATCTGCTACACCTCCACTGGCCGATGAGTGTGCACTCAGCCACGCAGAGGCTGGGCGTGTGTGCGAAGCCTCTGCATGGTGCTGGAGAGGACTACTCTCTGTTCCCTCTGTTTCCACTAGGACTGGACTACAAAAAACTGACCGCAGAAGGCACGAGCCCTCTGGACGCACTGCAGCCAGTTCTCTCAAGTCAGAATATCTTATCTATTTCCAAGCTCGTTCCCAAAATCCCGGGCAAGGATGGACGGATGCTGTCCCCGAGCTCCCTGTACACCCTCTGGTTACAGAAGTTGTTCTGGACCGGAGACCCCCAGCTCATTAAAGAAGCCCCGGCGTCCCCGCCCGAGTGGCTGCGCGCCTTCGAGGTCTGCACCAAGTACTTTGATCGGCTGCACCCGGGGGACCTCATCACTGTGCTGGATGCGATTACGTTCTCTCCAGAAGCTGGGACCAAGGTAAGCAAGCAAGCGCTTAGAGTATACGGGGCATTTTAGGAGGCATGAAAGCTGCTCTTACGTTCTATAGATTTTGTTTTTATTTCCTTCCTGGAAATGGGGAATAGTTACAGTTCAGATGTGCTCTAGTTTTCACAACATGGCATTTCATAGTAAAGACTGCATCCCTCTCTCTCCCTCCAGTGGACAGCTGGGAGGAGCCTCCAGCACCCAGCCCACCTTACATGCATCCGTAGCAGGCTAGCAACTTCGCTGTGGCTGAAGGGAGCCCTGAGGGCATTCCCCATGAATCCCACGGAGTAGACGACTTGGTGATGGAATTATCCGTGGGAGTCTGGGCTGCATTTTCCAGTGTCTACTCCAGGCTCAGGGCTGAGCCCTTTAACTGTCCCCTAGTTCCTGCTCTAGTCCCCTAAGCGATGTGTCATTTCCCTCGGAACAGGTAGCGTGGGCCGATGTCTTTCCTTCTGGCACCCTCGCCCCGACCTCACTGTTAGACAGCTGTGCCTCTCTCACTGGCATGACCTCTCCTACAAACTCTCCCGCCCCTGTCTCGCTGCTGAACGTGCTCTCACGCAGCCTCTCTTTATCTTCTCTGGCCTGTCTGTGCCGCTTGCGGTCTCATCCCCCAAGTTGGGAAGCCCGCCTGGTACTCTACCCCAGGAATTGTTGTTATAGCTAATGTTTTCCTGAAAATGGAGTAGAAAGGCTAAGAGTTCAAGTCATTCGTTTGGAAGCTGGCACAAGTACAGGTTCAAACATCTCTGGGGAAGCCTAGTTTTAACTAACTTGCTGGATTCATGGTTGTGGATAACCAATGACTTCGTTCTCTTATTAGTGTCATGGTTTTAAATTTTACAACCACTACTGCAAGAAGGAGATAATCAATTTTGTGTTTTTCTATTTTCTTTTTAAGAAAGAAAATAAAGATAATTTTAAAGGGAGGTGGTATGATCCTATATAATAAAAGGCTAATATGCAAATTGTCCCCTAGGGCGGGAGTTCGACTGACCAGGAGTTCAACCAGGGGGCAGGGCTGGCTGGCCAACCTTCCTCAGCCCCTTCCCTCGGTTGGCCCCGCCCCCGAGTCAGGTAAACCCGGCTTTGAGCTTTGAACCTGCCACTTAGGGCTCTGTGGTTTAGCCTCAGGGATCTCTTTTTGGCTTTCTGCCTCCTGGAGGCAGAGGCTGTGGCGGAGAAATCTGTGAACTACACAATAGTATTACTCTGGTTTTAATAGGTGAGTTCAACCAAAGTCATCTGGTACCAGGAGCCACAATTGAAACTCAGCAAGGCTTCTTCCAGGGCCTCTGCTCTAACCCCGGAACTGCACTGGAGCGAGCAGAGTCAGGAGCCATTCTAGGAACTGGAGGGGCAGAGGACCAGGAGTCCCGAGCATCCTCAGTCCAAATGGAGCGCCTGTCCTGGGGTGCATCCGGCAGGGCTGAGCCTGCATGAGTAAGGTCAGGCAGGATCCTGGCAATGTGGGGGACAAGACAGGAGTCCAGCACACGTTGGTTTTAGATCTGCAAGACTGGGAAGAGGCTGGAAGTCCATTAGCGATGCAGGATGAATACGCTGGAGCGGGGGACTTGGGGCCTGGGTGTAGGGGTGAGGCAGGAACAGGCGGGGAAGGTGGAGGGTTAGGGCCTTCGTTCCCCTCAGGCTGAAGGAGTTTTAAGTGAGGGCGGGAACAGAGCAGCATGACCCGCCAAGGCCATATGCTAACTGCGGACGTGTGTGGAGGTGGACAGACAGTTCTAGACTTTCCAACAGCAATTATTTCCTCACAATTCAATGTAAGAATTGGATGTAGAGTCCACTTAGGTTTTGAGTTGTTGTGCTGTTTTACTGTCATGATTTTAAGTTACAGCACATTCTCATGACCTTAGTTTCTTAACCTTGTACCTGTCACGTGAACTGCAGATGCATGATGCAGGTGTTCATGAACATCTGTGCTTTTTCCTGATGCAGGGCTGACCCAGGGCGGGCCGAGTCCGGGGATTCTGGCTTGTCCTTCTCTTAACGCAGGTGGTATCATCCTCGGCACGAGGTGCTGCTGTCAACGGTCCCAGGAGGTGGTTTTCTGCTGCATCAGGTTCAGCTGTAGAAAAGTGAGGCAGAGACATTGAAATCCTTTTCATATCTTCGTATTTCCCCTCGTTTGATTAATTGGCAAGCTGTTTAAGTTGTCATCCAGAGAGGAAAAGGGTAAAGTTTCGATACAGTGCAATTTGAAATCGCACAGTGGTATTCTGCAGAGAGAGAGAGAGAGAGAGAGAGAGAGAGAGAGAGAGAGAGAGAGAAGGAATAAAATTCAATCTGCAGAGCAGCCCGCACATATCTGAGGACACATTTGGAAAAGGAAATGCAGCTGGATGTGGCCAAATTTGCAAAACACCAGATGTTCCCACAGCTTGCGCAGGATGTTAGAAATGTACAGGAAGTGAAGATACTACACGTATGTAGTGTACAATTTTCAAATGTGTATGCATGCTGGGTCCAGAACCAAACTTAGGAAAGAACCGGTGAGCTAGTCCCAGGTTGCGTAACAAGAAGAGCAAGCTCAGAGGCCAGAATTGAGAGGGGAAGGGCCCCAGAGCCTGAATGTAGTACCTATTCCGGGATAAAGTGAACTAGGAAGGCTCTTTGCCCTCATGGTAATGCTCATCCACTTCCCGTTTGCATTTGCAATTTCGTAGAACTTCTGGGGGAAATATTCAGTGTGGCCTTCTGTCTGTGGGCAGAGGTGGAATTTGCATGATGTTGGAGGTGATGGATATATAGAAGGAAAAGAATACAAATGTGTGAAGTGCATTTGCTCCAATTCTAAATTGTTTCTTTTGGTTCCGTCCGGTTAGAGTTGCTTTTTCAATTCAGTAATTAGAAACATTTTTGTAGGAGGTACAGAGAGCAAGTTGGTGGGTTAGAAATCCAGGAAAATGGTCAAAGAAGCTGAAATGCAAGTCCAGCACTACTGGTGTGGCTCAGCCACGGGTGGTTACGCAGGAGGAGCTGTGGGTAACCTCCGCCTTCGCGTTTATACTTCCCACTCCCTTTCCGTTGCTGGTATAGCTACGTGAGAAGTAAGGGCGTGGAAAGTACCCCTCTCGCTTACTAAATACTCCCCGGAAGTTTGCGGGGATCCTTCTTTGAAAAGCCCAGGTAATGACAGAGTTAGCAGAGGCCTTCTCGGATCCATCCTGGATCGGACAGGCGTTTGCCGCCCTCACCCCACCAGCACGCACCCTCTGTTTCAGCTCCCACCGTTTCTGGAGGGAGGACCCTGTCCCCTTTGGATTAGAGCAGAAAATCACTTGAGAGCCTCTTGTCTAGATTGACCTCTGGCCTTTAAGCATGATTTCTATTGATAATTAAGTTACCGCCCCTTACATACATGACATCTTCCTTCGGGCTCCTTACTGTTTCCACTTTCTGGTCCTGCCTTCTGGAGCTCTGGAAACAGCATCAGGAAATCTGTGTTTCATACGATGACAGTTCAGATTCTTGAAATAAGCTGCTGTTTTCTCCCTTATCCCCTTAGCCAGACTATGTGACATAAAGCTCTGGAAGAATATGTTTATCTTAAAAACTGGGCTATGACTTCAGCACCCAACTTAATAAGCTCAAGAATCATTCAGAGGGCCGCGTCGTTGCTGTACCGTTAGGGTCTTCACGGTGCAGAGATGGCCTTTTAACTGCGGATGCCGCATGTTTTCACCGTAATGGGCAGTCGGTGTGTGAGCATGGTTAGACAGTGCACATATCCTAACCACGGACAACATACCTGACTGTCCCATGCATCGATCAAATGCATGTTATGTAGATTCAGATTGAATCTCTAAGTATTTAGGCATCAGTTATGTGCCATCTATAATATTAATTGCCATTGGTGACATTAAGATGCAAAAGGCATTCCTCTAAAAGATGTAAAATTCTTAATATTGAGAATTTTAATGAAATTAGAAATTCTTTGAATATAGGGCTGGTGCCTTTATCTCTAATGTTCTGTTTCCTAGTACAGCATAAGCAGGAAGTACTTGAGTGGGTGTTTAAATAATTATTATCACAGCTTGGTGATTCTTAAACCTTTAGATCTTTGGATGCCTTGACATTCTTAAAAATTACTGCAGACCCTAAGGAACTTTGTTTATGAAGTTTATATTCATGGATAGTTATCATATTAGAAACTAAAACAAAAAAATTTATAAATATTTAATTCATTTAAAACTACTAATAATAGACCCATCATAGGTGGACATGAATAGCATATTTTAACGGGAAATAACTATACTTCCAAAAGAAAAATAATTGATGAAATGTCAACATCATTCTACATTTCTCCGTCTGGCTTCATAGGACACTTCTCTGTCATTGTGGTTGAAGTCTGTGAAGGAAATCCAGATGAGGCCTGAGCAGGGGAGTGCTGTAATAGACTATAATTCCGGGGATTCTTCGATAGTGACTAAAACGCAGCAAGTGATGGAGCTTAAGGCTAATAATGTGGAATCGGAAGCCATGTCATGAACTTTGTACTCTGCTCACATCAGAACTGTTGGTTTAGATCAGCGATTGCCAACTGTTTTCATCTCATGGCACATTAACTAACTACTGAAATTCTGCGGCACACCAAAGAAATACATTCGATTTTTTGCTGATCTGACAAAAACACACACAAATAAGTCTAATTTTGATTCATTTACACCAGACAGCTACTGTTGTGTTGGCTGCTGTCATTTTTTTATTTGACAATCTGAGGGAAAAGAGGTCAGTGCCCCTGACTCAATAGGCAGGCATTGCATGTCTTAAACATTCTTGCAGCACACCGTTTGGAAATCGCTGGTCTAGATTACCGTTTGACTCGATTTTGCACCCAGGTCTGGTTTGGAATAGAATGCATTGGGCATTTGGAAAAGAGGCACCTGCTGAGTTACGGAGAGCACCCCTATGCTGACATACTGCTTTATGTAATATGCACAAAGCAAAGCATGAGTATGAGCCCCCTGTCTCAGCAGATGCGTCTTTGAGTATCGGGAAGCTGTCAGGCTCACAATGGTGGGCACAAGTTTACCAGAATTCTAATTTTTCGCTTGAGAGCTCAAATTTTGTCATTGGCAATTAATATAATGAGCTGTTTGTATTGAAGTGACAGCTCACTCTGTTCACTTGGAGGACAGTCTGCCAGATGCCCAAGTCGGAGAACTGCTGTGTGTCTATCCCTCGCTCTCTGAGGCAGACCCATGGCCGCTGCAGAGAGCAGCGACCCGCCAGGCCCGCGCCTTTCCTGCTCGCAGCCGCACGCAGCGAAGCGCTCGAGGAGTAAATCTCCGTTCTTCCCACGGGATATCGAAGACATGTGCCCTCGGTGGCTGAGATTTGGTAACATTAGTAATTTTTACTCCTTTTTCAAGAACATGCTTAAGTGAAAAATGCCAATGATGCCATCCCTTGATTGGTGCTTAAGTTCCCACGCTTTTATCCACTATTTTTAACCATCATACAAATAGCAATACAGTGAAACTAGGTAACTAATGAAAAGATAATTCAATGTTATAAAAATAATTCCGAGTTGGGAAAGCCCTGGGAAGAATCGGGGCCTCTTGTGGCTTGCAGACCACATGTTGAGAACCACGATGAGAGGCTCTTGTTTCCAGAACCACTCCCGTCTTTCATGCCCACGTGCAAGTTCATTGCAATACAAGTGAAACGGTGAGGCCTTGTCCTGGGAAGTGCAGAAAGGATGGTCCTAAAGGCCAAGGTTCTTAAAACAGCTGGGTTTCTAATCAGCTTCCCAGACATCGACGTGTTACAAAGATTTGCAAACGCGAGATGGAGTACAAGCAGGCCTGCGTTTTTGGTTCCATTTCTTTAAAAAGTGTCGTTGGCATTTGGATGGGCACCGCATTAAATCTGTGTAGTGCTTTGGGTAATATGGTCACTGTAAGTATATTGATTCTTTCATTCCATGAACACGGAATATCTTTTCGTGTCATTGTGTCCTTTTCAGTTTATTTTAATCATGCTTTATAGTTTTCAGGATATAGGTCCTTCACATCCTTTGTGAAGTTTATTCCTAGGTGTTTTATTTTTTTTTGGTTGCAATTGCAAAAGGAATTATTTTTTTCCCATTTCCCCCCTGAAATTTTATTGTTACTATACAGGAGTGCAGTGGATTTTTATATACTGATTTTGTATCCTGTAACTTTACTCTATTTGTT
Organism: Corynorhinus townsendii; assembly: GCA_026230045.1. NCBI lineage: Eukaryota > Metazoa > Chordata > Mammalia > Chiroptera > Vespertilionidae > Corynorhinus > Corynorhinus townsendii. The sequence continues at coordinate 165,764,627 of JAPDVU010000007.1, forward strand.
TATTGTTCTGAATAGATTCTTGGTGGAGTCCGTAGGGTTTTCTATATAAAGAATCGTGTCATCTGCAGATGGCATGACTCTTTATTTCCATGTGTTAGAATTTGTGTGGTTTCTTTTCAGGATGTATGAAGCCTCCCCCCTCTGGTCACTTCAGTTAATAGGCATTGTAGTAAGAGTAACAAGACACCAATGCCAGCGATGCAGGAGCAAGGAAACGGGCTCAGTGAGCGAAGCTCCCCAAACACGGACAGGCTGTGACCTGAACGTGTGAACCTGCTCTCCCACCTCTCACACTCACTCACTCACTCACACTCACTCTCACACACACCCCCTCACATTACCATTTCCCCAGAGAGGCACCTGTTGGGTTGCATATCACTGTCCGGTGTAGAGCAGAGGACAGTGGATGGCCATTGTCCAGTCCCTGGGCGGCAGCCCGGCTGCATCACTGGTCTCTGGACCTGTCAGCTGTGCTCAGATTAGGAAGAGGTTGCTGCCACGCAGATAACCTATCTTAAAGGGCCCCTCCTGGCTGCTTACTCAGCGAAGGGTTGCGGGTTAGCATTCACTCTGAATATTGTGACTTGTACAAGTCCACGAGTTGTCCCTTAAATGCTGTCGGTGCCCCCCTGTAATGACAAGGGGTCTAGGCTTCCTTCCAGAAGTCCATCGTAGTCATCCGGCTGCACCTGCACCTGGGTCAGGTGAACCAGGTCCTCCACTGACCTTTCAAGTCCAGCCTTGCAAGCGGGTTTACAGGAGGAGAGAGTTTTACTGTAACGTTACCTGCGATAGGTCCTGTCAGCCGTGTGCACAGCCCCCGAGGAGGCGTCTGCAGGCAGCGTCTGCGGCCCTGCGGCCCCGTCGTTAATAAGTGTGAGAGAGAGGGCCTTGCCCTTCTGCGAAGTGTGTGGGCTCCAAATTCACAGGGGGTGGGATGCTGGGGAAGAGAGAGGAGTTAACAAACAGCCTCAGAATAATGTGCAGCAGATTTCAACATGAAAAAGGCAGCAGGGAAAGGAGTGTGAAAACACCCTCCCATTGCCCGCTCCTGTCGGCAGACTTCACTGCGTTCTCACTCAACAGGGACCCTCAGTGATGTGGACCCGCTCCCCACCCCTCCTTGCGCATCCAGTCCGCCCCTCCTCTTACTTAGTCCCTGGACTTCGAACCAGATTTATCTCCTGATGGCTGTGGTATCAGGGCTGTCTCCGGCTGGGAAGCAAAGGGATGTGCACTGAGCAGCCGTGCCCTCTCCCTTAGCCACTGCCCACTGCCCTCTCCACGGGACCCACAGGACCAGTCCTGTCCCACGGACGCCGGCGCGGGTGGTCGGGAGTTCCCCTGCTGGACAGCCAGAGGGAACGCTTCGCAGGTGAAGGTGTACACAAGTAGATTAGGGAACGATCACACTCTCGGGTATTTGAAGAGGGACTGTGGCCATCCCAGTGGCCTGTGGCTGCGGAAGTCACCTGGGATTTGATCAGGTCTCTTAATGAAAAAGTTCGACAGAGTTGTTTGTGCTGAGAGCTTGTACAGTTCACTTTCATGTAATTTTATCATAACGCGGTGCTTTTATGCTTAAAAGTCTTGTTTCTCTGCATCCAAAATAATTCCAGAAATAGAAATGAACCTTTAAAGTGTTTCTTGTGAACATAGGGCTCTAACATTTTTATGATAGCTCCGCATTGAGTTATTGTTCGAATTATTGCATTGTACATTAGATCAGAACAACATAGATGCATTAACATTTTTGATAAGTAAGTATTAACTATTAAAAATAAAATTGTATTTTAAATGTACATCTTAATGAGGTGGGTAGGGTTTAAACATTGTTTTTAATTAGTTTATGTGCCCTTGGATGACTCTTACTTTTTGCTAGATTGAGATTGCATTAAATATCAATTCTTTCCATTTTGCATTTCTATAGATATGAATATTTAAAAGTCTTGTTCACATAGCGGATGGGTAAGGAGTGATGTCATAGCAGTGCCACCCACTTCTTTGAATGCCCTCCAAGCTATCACCCAAAATTCAACACAGTGATCTATTGTTAAAAACCATTTTTAATGACTTATCAGCTGACAGCTCAATGAGATTCTTCATAAATTTTGTCGCGAATAAGTAATTGGGACCGTGTGACATGCATAAGGAAATTTAGCCTCTGGTTGCCAGAACCCTTTCACACACCAGTGTTTTGAACGGGCCGGGCCCTCTGTTCGGCATTCTGGAGCTTTTTGCACTCCAGGACACTGTGTCTCAGTGGGATTTGGGGAGACTGGGCAGGGCTCTCCTGGGTGAGTGAGGCAGGCCTGCGGTGAAGGGAAGTGGACACTGACTCAGGAAGGTCAGTGTTAGGAAAGAGAAGTCAGGGAAGGCGAAAATTCAGAAACCAGTGCCCTTAAACCCGTCTGCACCTGTGTACCCTTTGAAAAGCCTTTGCGTGAGGGTGGCGCACACACCCCCGGTGGAAGACCTGGCCCCTAAAGGAGAATGTGTAGTTTCCCAGCATGCTCCACAGTGACCCCAGCCCCCTGCACGTGGGCCCCGCCTCCCGCAGGGCAGTCCCTGCCTGAGCACACCTGCTGGCCGTGCCCACCACGCCTCTCCCCCCGTCCTCCCTCCACCCCCACCCCCAGAGCAGGGGGGAGTGTCGACCTTTCCCCGGCAGCGAGGTTCAGGAGGAGCTGTGGGGTCAGAGTCCTGGGATATTGTGATCTCTTTTAGAAACAATGCTTCCTCTTCCCCCCAATGTAGTGTTAGCTGCTGCTCTGCCCTCAAACCCCCCTGCGGCAGTGACCACTGTTTAGGGGGCATGTGATCCCCCTGGGTGTTTGCCCGCTGGAAGATGGAGGGCCACAAAGCCGCTCCCTCTGCCTGGAGCCCGCCCCGCCCCTTCCTCCCAGAAATACTTGTGTAGCCTTCACATCCTGGTGGGCTGCCCCACCTCTGTGCAGACTTGCTTGCCTTTTTTCCAAGGTAGATGTTTTTCTTTTTAAATGGATTTGAGAGAGGAAGGGAGGAGAGGGAGAGAGAGAGAGAGAGAGAGAGAGAAACTTCAATGATGAGAGAGAATCATTGATCATCTGCCTCCTGCATGCCCCACACTGGGACTGAGCCCACAACCTTTACATGTGCCCTGACCGGGAATCAAACCGTGACCTCCTGGCTCATAGGTGGACGCTCAACCACTGAGCCACGCTGGTTGGGCCAGACAGTTTTCTAGGTGCACCCACATACTTCTACTTCGGCTGCGTTTTACGAACATTTATTGTTGTGTTTGGCTTCCCCACTAGGATGTGTATCTTCACAGGCAGGGAGTGTGTGCTGATTTACCTTTGTATCCCTATGCCGATAGCAGGCCTAGCATGTGGCGAGGGCTGGGGTGTTTGTGCTTGAAGCGGGGAAAGATGAAAAAGTCCTGTGAGGTTTTAAATGGAGACCAAATCGAATGGCTATCTAGCCATCCTTTATTAATCAAACAAATGGTTTTCAATCTCCGAGTAACAGTGATGTGGAAATATGTGAATAAGATAATTTTGCTCTTGATTTGCCCATTGTCCTGCGTCGCTGCTATTACGGTGTAAGCAGCATGCCAACCCCAGTTTCCCACCTGCCTCTGTGGGTAGCAGCTGGGTTTTCTGAGGCTCCCTGCAGCGCCTCAATCTCAGCCTTGTCTTCAGAGTCATGCGCTGCTCACTTCCAAAAGGAAAAAGGGAAAGTGCCTGCTTCACCAGACTGATCAGCCTTGAAGCGCCTGCCCGTGATGAAAATGGTCGCGTGGACTTGAAATCACGCCATGCCCCGAAAACCATCGCACCGAAGGCGTCAGGCCCCTGCTTCAGCTCCTTCCTGTCAGGCTTCCCAGGCGTGAAGATGGTGAAGAACCTACAGGCCCCTCCCGTGGTCACCGCTGCTGGTTTCTTCCTCCTCTCTGGTGGCCTTTACTTGCCCTCTGTGTCCCAGCCGAGCCCTTTCCTCCCAGGCCCGGTGACCCCTTGGCATTCTTCCCTCGTCTGAAAGCCCCCTCACTCCTGAGGACCCTTCTGACATGTAGCCTCCTTCACAACCTGTCCATCGGGACAAGGGCGCCTCTCGGGACCCTCCACGGCATCCCGTCCTGACCCGGGGGTAGGGTTATGAGGATCTGCTTCTCCGCATTTCCAGCCAGACTGGGACACACCTCGGGGCGGGGGCTGAGCTAGTGCTGTCTGTGTGTCCAGCACCGGCCCAAGGCACCCAGCGTGCAGCACCCACTCAGGGACATTGTCTACAGAATGAATGAACTGAAAGTCACTGCTAGTTTAATGTCCTTGTGCCCTTGCTGCGTGATTATCGTGGACTGGCTGTGTCCTGAAGGCGTACATCTGGCCCCAGTTTTTTTTGTTTGTTTTGTTTAAAGTCCTTTAAAATGTCCTTTCCCAGTTTTAGTCTTGTGGAGCCCTCGGCCAGGAACAGGGTTTTGCAGAGCACATTGGAGTCTTCCGGCACATTCTGAACACGTTTCTAGGGACATGTCAGCACGTGTCATTTCATTGCCTCTTGGAGGGTCTTTCACGTGTCATTGATCAGTGCTCAGCAGCTACTTCCTGTTGGTCTCCAATGTGCTAGACGTCGTGTGAGGCGCCAGCGATGTCCCCGTTGGTCTGTGATTGGCTAGACGTCGTGTGAGGCGCCAGCGATGTCCCCGTTGGTCTGCGATTGGCTAGAGGTCGTGTGAGGCACCAGCGATGTCCCCGTTGGTCTGCGATTGGCTAGAGGTCGTGTGAGGCGCCAGCGATGTCCCCGTTGGTCTGCGATGGGCTAGACATTGTGTGAGGCGCCAGCGATGTCCCCGTTGGTCTGTGATTGGCTAGACGTCGTGTGAGGCGCCAGCGATGTCCCCGTTGGTCTGCGATTGGCTAGAGGTCGTGTGAGGCGCCAGCGATGTCCCCGTTGGTCTGCGATGGGCTAGACATTGTGTGAGGCGCCAGCGATGTCCCCGTTGGTCTGCGATGGGCTAGACATTGTGTGAGGCGCCAGCGATGTCCCCGTTGGTCTGTGATTGGTTAGAGGTCGTGTGAGGCGCCAGCGATGTCCCCATTGGTCTGCGATGGGCTAGACGTCGTGTGAGGCGCCAGCGATGTCCCCGTTGGTCTGCGATGGGCTAGACATTGTGTGAGGCGCCAGCGATGTCCCCGTTGGTCTGTGATTGGCTAGACGTCGTGTGAGGCACCAGCGATGTCCCCGTTGGTCTGCGATGGGCTAGACGTCGTGTGAGGCGCCAGCGATGTCCCCGTTGGTCTGCGATTGGCTAGACGTCGTGTGAGGCGCCAGCGATGTCCCCGTTGGTCTGCTATGGGCTAGACGTCGTGTGAGGCGCCAGCGATGTCCCCGTTGGTCTGCTATGGGCTAGACGTCGTGTGAGGCGCCAGCGATGTCCCCGTTGGTCTGCTATGGGCTAGACATTGTGTGAGGCGCCAGCGATGTCCCCGTTGGTCTGTGATTGGCTAGACGTCGTGTGAGGCGCCAGCGATGTCCCCGTTGGTCTGCGATTGGCTAGAGGTCGTGTGAGGCGCCAGCGATGTCCCCGTTGGTCTGCGATTGGCTAGACGTCGTGTGAGGCACCAGCGATGTCCCCGTTGGTCTGCGATGGGCTAGACGTCGTGTGAGGCGCCAGCGATGTCCCCGTTGGTCTGCGATGGGCTAGACGTCGTGTGAGGCGCCAGCGATGTCCCCGTTGGTCTGCGATGGGCTAGACATTGTGTGAGGCGCCAGCGATGTCCCCGTTGGTCTGCGATGGGCTAGACATTGTGTGAGGCGCCAGCGATGCAGAGACCTAGGAAGCACAGCTTCTGCCCTGAAGGGGCTCGTTGTTTAGTCAGGAAGACACACAAATTAGCAGACAAGTTGAGTGCAGTGTGATCTGTTCTTGGATTCGGGGGAGCACGGAGTGGGAGAGGCGTGTGCCTGGCGGAGACCGTGTCAGGGGCGACGGCATCCCGAGGGTGAACTCTGAGCGGATCGGGAAGGACCCACGAAGGGAGGCTTGAGCAAGGATGACCTCCCCACCTGGGAACATGCAGCTTCCTGTATTTCTCTGGAGGAAGCTTCTACAGAGTTTTTAAATGGGGACCGAGTGCGACACCGGCATGTCATGGTCCTCAGGGTGCAGCTGTCTTCGGTGGCGTCTGCATTCCTTGAGTGCAGGTTGTGTGGCCAGCTGGGTTCCCGAGGCCACTCACAGCTTATTCTCAGTTCATCTCCAACTGTACATTCTCAGTATTGAAGCTCGGGCTGGTGAACTACGGCCTACAGGTCAAGTTCAGCCCAGGCCCGTTCTCTCACAGCCCTTAGCTGAGACTGGGTGTTAGGTCTTCACAGTGGTTCTCAACCTTTCTAATGCCGCGACCCTTTAATACAGTTCCTCGTGTTGTGGTGACCCCCAACTATCAAATTATTTTCGTTGCTACTTCATAACTGTAATTTTGCTACTGTTAATGAATCGTAATGTAAATATCTGTGTTTTCCGACGGTCTTAGGTCGTGACCCACAAGTTGAGAACCGCTGCTGTTTTCCAACGGTCTTAGGTCATGACCCACAAGTTGAGAACCGCTGCTGTTTTCTGACGGTCTTAGGTCATGACCCACAAGTTGAGAACCGCTGCTGTTTTCCGACGGTCTTAGGTTGTGACCCACAAGTTGAGAACCGCTGCTGTAGAGCCTAAGACCGTCGGAAAACACAGATATTTACATTACGATTCATTAACAGTATCAAAATTACAGTTATGAAGTAGCAACGAAAATAACTTTATGGTTGGGGTCACCACAACACGAGGAACTGTATTAAAGGGTCGCGGCGTTGGAAAGGTTGAGAACCACTGTCCTAAAGCATCGTGAAAAACAACCAGCCCAACGAACACAAGAACGTGCAGCAGAGACCTGCACGGCCCTGCTCTGTCTGAATGCAGTGCTCACGGGGCTTCTGCATACACCCTGAGCTCCCACCTCCGCGGCTCTGCTTTTGCTCTTCTGCCTTTAAATGTGATCTGTCCACCATACAGTCAACAGATTGGGCATTCATTATGTATGAGCCACTGTTCTGGGTTCTGCAAAGATAACAGTGACAGACAGTAGTAGATAGAAGCTCAATATGTCAGCTGTGAAGGAAGAAACTAACGCTGAGCGCAGCCAGCGTGGCTCAGTGGTCGAGCTTTGACCTGTGAACCAGTAGGTCATGGTTCCATTCCTGGTCAGGGCCTATGCTTGGGGTGCAGGCTCGATCCCCAGTGGGGTGTCTGCAGGAGGCAGCTGATCCATGATTCTGTCTCATCTTTGATGTTTCTCTCTCTCCCTCTCCCTTCCTCTCTGAAATCAATAAAAATATATTTAAAAAGAAAAGCAAAGAAGCTAACACTGGGTCAGGAGGAAGCTCTAAGGGCAGCACGGGCCAGCCAGGAGGATTCTTGGGAGGATTTTCAGTCAGGGGACCAGCAGGTGGAAGGGCGCTGAGGGAGGCCGGGAGGCCAGGGTGCTGGGAGTAGAGGGGCAGTATGGAGAAAGGGGTGGAGGTGAGACAGGCAGGTGAGGGAGAGCAGGTCCTGTAGTCATCTGAGACTGGTTTTTATTCTTAGTGACTGGAAGCACTAAGCAGATGTGAGCAGAGGAGTGGCGTCATGTTTGTGAAATGTCACTCTGCTGCTAGGTAATGCTGGCGTGGCCAGTTCACCCCCAATCACAGTGGTTTCACTTAACACAGCAAACGTGCATGCTCCCTCACGCTCTTGTTCCGGTGAGAGACGGCAGAGAGCTCTAGACCACAGTCACGTAGGGTCCAAGCCGATGGACGCTCTACCGTCTGGGACCCGCACCCTCCCCAGTGGCCATGGCTGGGACAGAGGGAGACGGGACAGCAGTGCATGCGGGTTGTTGATCGCAGTGGCTCAGGCATGGCACGTCACTTCTGTTCAGATGCCGTGGGCTGGGATGTGGCTCACCCCAGCGCCAAGGGGTTGGGTAGATGTAGTGGAGTCTGCATGTGTGTGGTGATTAGCTCTCTGCCACATCCACGTTGTCCGCGTCGGGAGGCCAGCAAGCACCCTTGGAATACGCGAGAGGTGATGGTGGCTTGGGGCTGTGGGGTGTCAGCGAAGGGTTGGGAATTGGGTGGAGTCTGGGTGTATCTTGAAGGTAGACCCAAGGAGATGTGCAGGTGTCATGGGTGACTCCTCAGTGCCATCCCCTCCCCCCACCATCTCATCTCCTGTACTAGATGTGATTTCCTAAAGCCTGGCTTATATTTTTATGTCATTTTTCCAGGGCCTGGAAAATTGATGTTCGTTATTTATTGAGCAATAGTACAATTTAGTCACTTATCTTTCAAAATCCACGCTTTCTGAATAGCAATTACAAAGTGTGCTGTCAGGGAATAGTTTCAAATCTTTGATTGGTTATTATGGTAATGATGCACATGAGTGACACGTTCATTCTGTGGATTTCGCAAAAAAAGACGGCTCAGAATAAAAGTACCTTGTGAGTTAGAGTTGGTGAAGAAATTGCTATTCTGGTCCATCTTTTTCTCTTTTACTTCTTGCTTGTTCTGTCACAGAAGAATTTATAAAAAATGAGTTTACGAAGTGTAAATTCAGTGTTATACTTCTTAAACTCACCCTCACGTCCTTCAGCAATAAGCCTGTTGTTACCAAGTTAAGAGGTGAAAAGCTCAAATGCCCAGTGAAAGGAAATGCCCAGTGAAATAAAAGCCCTTGCATCTTTGTCCTGATGTTATTTGGCGTCTTAGAGGTCCTAGCTTGTCAGGAAAATTAACTTAGGGTTGCATTTGTTTACACTCCATATCCTTGATAAGTGTTAGGTTACTTAGTTATTTTTAAATACCATTAAAAATAAGGAAAAAACTTTTCTGATGAAACTAGTGACGAGATAAAAAAAAAAGTAAACTCTGAAAATGTGCACTCACCTCCTGTGGCCAATAGCAAGTTCTAGAAAGCACAGACTCCTACGTGGTCCTAGACTGAGCACGCTGAGCAGATAGTGTACATGCATGAAGGCGGGTGGACTGTGTTCTCAGATGTTGGAGCAGAAGACTTGCCAACACTAAAAATATATTAAAAGAAAAGACTCATGTAAAAAAAATCTCTTTTTGCTGGTTTAACAGTGCAAATGATATTCCACTGTTTTTGTCTTCTTCACAGAAGAAAATCTAGGATAACAAAAGCCCTACTCACTGGTTCGAGTAAAATTTCACCTTTGCTCTCTCTGTCTCACGAATGCCTTATTAAACACACCATAGCCAGTAGTGTAGGCTGGTTTGTCTCACTGTTGTTCCTTCCTTTTCGTAAAGCTGTCTGTGGAAGTACGCAAGGAGATGACGAACAAGGCTATTAAAGCAGTCAAACATTTTATTGAGAAGCCGCGGAAAAGAAATTCGGAAGAGGACGTGCAGGAAGCTGGGGACTCTGAGGTGACCTACGCGGACACCTTGAGTCACCTGGAGAAATCGCTCGCTCACCTGGACACCCTGAGCCACAGCTTCATTGTTTCTCTGCAGAACAGTGAGCAGGTAATGAAATGAACACTCTCCTGGAAGCTCAACTGGCCGGCTAACGTCAGCGTTTTCTTTCCTTTACCCTCGAAAGCTACATGAGTAGTTCTGGTAGGGTTTCCACCTTGCAGGTATCCTTGGAAATGGTCCTCAAGCCTTTATCTCTCACCTCTTCTTTATCACTTGATAGTCAATTCAGTTTTCACTTCTTTTAAAAGGATTTTAGGCCACTTCACACTACTGATAACCTGAGAGGAAGCAGGGGAGTAGATAGCTAGGAGGGGGAGGGGGGTTACCACCAGGCTGAGGATGGGGGGCCCTGGTTGGACGCCCGCTTCTAGCCGGCAGCTCTGAGCTCTACTGAATAATGGTAGGTTTCCCCCTGAATTTTCAGAAAAATTCAGAAATCACTACCCTGCCTGTTTCAGTAGCTTTTTTAAAAAATTGAGTGTATTCATTCTTTTTTTTGTATTTTATGTTTTCAGTATAACTTTATTATTGGTATGAATTAGTTTGATAGTGAAATAGATCCCCATTTGGTTTCTAGTTGAGACCCTTGTGGTGTCTTAGAAAGCACTCATGAGGTTAGGGGCCCCTGCCCACGGAGAGGCAGGAGGCCCAGTGTGCCAGGGCTGCCCACAGAGAGGTGTGAGGCCCAGTGTGCCAGGGCTGCCCACAGAGAGGCAGGAGGCCCAGTGTGCCAGGGCTGCCCACGGAGAGGCAGGAGGCCCAGTGTGCCAGGGCTGCCCTCAGGCGTGAGGCCCAGTGTGCCAGGGCTGCCCACGGAGAGGTGTGAGGCCCAGTGTGCCAGGGCTGCCCACGGAGAGGCAGGAGGCCCAGTGTGCCAGGGCTGCCCACGGAGAGGTGTGAGGCCCAGTGTGCCAGGGCTGCCCACAGAGAGGCAGGAGGCCCAGTGTGCCAGGCTGCCCATGGCCAGGCGTGAGGCCCAGCGTGCCAGGGCTGCCCACGGACAGGCAGGAGGCCCACTGTGCCAGGGCTGCCCACAGAGAGGTGTGAGGCCTAGTGTGCCAGGGCTGCCCACGGAGAGGTGTGAGGCCCAGTGTGCCAGGGCTGCCCACGGAGAGGTGTGAGGCCCAGTGTGCCAGGGCTGCCCATGGAGAGGTGTGAGGCCCAGTGTGCCAGGGCTGCCCACGGAGAGGTGTGAGGCCCAGTGTGCCAGGGCTGCCCACGGAGAGGTGTGAGGCCCAGTGTGCCAGGGCTGCCCACGGAGAGGCAGAAGGCCCAGTGTGCCAGGCTGCCCACGGCCAGGCGTGAGGCCCAGCGTGCCAGGGCTGCCCACGGAGAGGCAGGAGGCCCAGCGTGCTAGGGCTGCCCACGGAGAGGCAGGAGGCCCAGTGTGCCAGGGCGGCACGAAAAAGCCCTGGTGGCCTTCGGAGCGTTTTTCTGGATGGTCACACGGAACAGCCACGGGGTTTTTAGATGTTCTTTCCCATAACTGAAAAGTTGACAGTTCAGTAAGTACATATAGGAGAAGACAATGTTTAGATGTGTACATTTTTTTAGAATTAAACTTCAGTGCTATAGTAAATGAGCCTGTGAGTGGCCACTAATCTCATGGTTCATTTTTCTTAGCTCTTACATGTTTATTCAGCATTGTATTCTTAGCTTGTAAAGAAAAATCTTAACTAGAACCGGTAGCCAGTGGAGAGGAATTCAGATAATGAACGACTGGAAAACTTCAAAATCCGTTTGAGACTTAAAAGCGCAAACCCCTCACGGAGAAGATAATGGGGAGAATTCGAAAGTGCGATAACAGTTTCACTTCAGCCCGTGTTTCTCAGTCCTGTTAGCCCGTGGGATGCCAAGCATGAAGTAATGGTGAGAGGGAGGTGGGGAGCCCACTGGCTGTCCCAGCTGTGACCCACAATGACAAGAACTAGGGTAAACGTTGGCTGTTCCGGTCTGTGCTTATTAGTATAACAGTTTTGATTAAAAATTTAAAGTCTTTAAATTACTTGTCTTATTTATTTATAAAGCATATATTATATTCAAATCGGAGAACTGTTACTACTCTCCTGGAACTATGCGTGGTCTCAGTGGGTAGAGAGCAGTGTGCTGGGCGAAGAGGGTCATTAACAAAACAGCCGTTGGTTTCAGCGAGGCTGGACTGAAAGTTACCGGGTTGCCCTGTATTTGCTCTGAGAAGCTTCTATAAGCATCAGTGTGTACATGTAGACATGTAATTTCTATGGGCTGTTTAGATGTTGAATACCACTTCATTCATTCATTCATTCATTCATTCATTTATTTATTTATTTATTTTCAGGAAATACTGCGGAAATACAGTCACCTCTATGATCTCTCCCGGTCAGAAAAAGGGAAGCTTCACGACCAAGCCGTGGCCATGTGTTTGGACGGTCAGCCTCTGGCGATGATTCAGCAGCTGCTAGCGGTGGCCGTGGGCCCCCTTGACCTCTCGCCCAAGGACATAGTACAGAGTGCCGTGATGACAATCATCTCTGCACTGAGGTGAGCGATACAGGAGCCACTGAGGCAAACCTGAGTTGAGACTCTGCCAGGGACAGTGCTTGGTTCGTGGTGGTTGGAAAGATAAACCGTCATCCTGCAGGCACAGCGTCCCGTGACCTGTGGAGTGCTGTACAGAGGTGAGAGGCAGATGATTCCATTTCCCCAAGTCCTATGTCTTGAGACTAGAGAACCAGGGGAACGTGTCGTTGTTGGCATTGTGTGTAATATGTCAGGAAGTGGCTAACTTCTGGTTCCACGCGCCCTCCCTCCCAGTTTTTCTTGAAACAAGGGAAAGTCCAAAATGGCACGTGAAGCAGCCAAGTGTCAGGCTGCATGGGACCGCAGGGAGGACTTGCAGATCTCGCCTTTCCCGGTGCCCCTCTGAGCAGCTGTGGGAAATGGTTCCCAGAGGCTCTTAGGAAGTTCCCAAGGCCCGGTTAATCACATTCCGAAGAAGTTAGACGTCTGTGAAGTGTCTTAGGACATGATTTACCTGAAATGATGGCAAAAAAGAAAAATTAAAAACCAAAAAACTCACAATCGAGAAATGCTAGCTTTGTATTGATATGCTGGTGGTGTCTTCACAGGAATGCATCCAGAGGGTTAGAACAGAGGCGAGTTAAGCTAAGAAAATAATGAGTCGTCGAGTGCTTTGTGTGAATAATGCAGCTAGGCTAAAAGATTTAGGTGCGCTTAATTCATTCTCCTTTTAAGCGTTCTTTGTAATTCTGCATTGCTCTTGAGGAACTTTTTGATTAAATGCATGTCACTTTCCAGCAGCTGAACTGAAATCAAATGAGCCTTTATCAGTTTAATTACCCCCGCTTCATGCAACTTTCACCGGAGTGCTCGGAGGTAGCTGGCGATTTTATATGGAGAGAGAGAAATAAAGTGTAACGCTTTCTAGAAAGAATAAATGCCAAATTAATAAAGCCTTGTTTTATTATTAACATTGGCTTTGGTGGTGGTGGTGGGTATAGAACCACTTTCCTCTTGCAAATGACGAGAGGCATTATTTACCACATTTTGTATGTTGTGATTCACAGTTATTTTTTATTGTTTCTTAAATCAAGGTTTTGCAGGCAGCTCACAAAAATAAAAATTTCGAACCACTCATGCTTTATGAATTTAGTTTGTTTCCTAAAAATTGCACATTTTCATTAATAGTTAAGGATATTTTTACATGAAAAAATTCTGACGTTTTACTTGCAACCTCCTTCGCTGCACCAGTTCTGCTACTGGAGCTTGGATTTGGGCTGATCTCATAAATGTTATACTTACACACTTAAGCCAGTCCATAAGTGTGAAGTAAGTCTTTAGCAGTGGAATGAAAGGGGACATTAGGAGTTCAACCAACTCTTCCTACAGGGAAAGAAACTCCCATTGACAATATCCATAACAATTACCTTTGAGGAAGTTAGTAAAATGTGGTAGGCATAAAATAACAAAGGCATGAAAATAACTGAATCCAGCAGTTGACTTAAATCATATAGCTTAAACTATTCAGAAAACTCAAACGTCTTTTTCCTCATGCACTTTCAGAATTCACTGGAGTTTCAGACTCACACACGGTACACCGGGCGTGGTAATAGTGCTGGTGTCATGGGCCGTTGGGATTGTGGAATGGCAGGGTCTTTGTAAAACGCAGCAGTGCCTGGTCTCTGCCAGGTACTCTGGAAATATGAGTGAAGAGACCCACTGGAGAATGTGGATGATCACTACATATTTAATGTTGGAAATAGCTCGGGTATTTAATGTCCATGGAATGCTTTTTGAATGACAGAATGCAAGTCGGGTTTTTATCCTCCTGACAGGAAAACACACATGTATTAGACTGTGCGTTCCTTCCGGGAAGAAGTGTTCTTTCCACGTCCTTGCGTGTAGGACAGGGCTCCGTACGTTGGCAGACTGCAGATCCACGAAGGCCGAGCGGCAGGTGCGGTGCCGACACCCGCCTGGGGTATCTGAGTGCGGATGCCGAGCTGCGTCTGAGGCCTCTTCTCACTGTTCCTCTCTCCCCCCACAGCGGAGGCGGAGCCGACCTCGGTGGGCCCCGGGACCCGCTCCAGGTCCTGGAAGGCGTCGTGGCAGCCGTCCGTGCCAGCGTGGACAAGGGGTAAGACTGGAACAGGCTGGCGGTCTCACTCAGTGCCTTCCTCAGAGCTTCAGAATCACATGTAGTGTGTGTGACGCTTCCAAGACTAAGCACTGTTTCGAGGCGTTTCCCAGCTGCATGTACCCTGTCAGCTCTGCTCACCGCCTGCCGAGCCTTGTTTGTTGAGAGAGCCTGGGCTCCTCACCTTCCTCCTAGGGAAGCCGGGGAGAGGGCTCCCTGGGCTTTGAGAAGGGATTTACAGCTGTCACCACTAACTGTGGTGGCTAAGGATGGAAATTCCTAGAGTATGTTACATTGTTTTTTAAAAAGCTTTCTGTATGCTAGATCTGTCTTGTCTGAGGACTAAGCGTATTCACGTTGTATAAATCTAGAAGGTATGTGTCTCTAATGCCGTTTTTAGAAAGAATTTCTCATCTGCATGCAATGGCAGTGATAGGAATAGCGGCAACAGTGAATGAATGGTTAGATACTGCCTGAGTTTACAAAGATCTCTCCTACGTCTGATCTCCATGTCGACCCTGAAAGGCCTTGTCCCCGTTTTCCTTTTTTAATGGGAAATATGATCTATATATTTAAAAGCCTAAGCGACCGTTATGACCGGACGACCGGATGTTAGCTGTGATGTGCATTGACCACCGGGGGACAGATGCTCAATGCAGGAGCTGCCTCCTGGTGGTCAGTGCGTTCCCATAGCCAACCTCCCGTGGCTGGCCAGCCTCTCGCGGTCCTTCCCCCTGGCCGGCCAGTCCTGATTGGCCCCGATCGCCAGCCAGGCCGAGGGACCACACCCATGCACGAATTCATGCACCGGGCCTCTAGTTTATTAATAATAATGAAGTGTTTGAGAAAACTCCCAATAGTTCCATTCAGTAATATAGTTCTTGTTTGCATCTTAACTTCTATGCTGGTATTGTTCAGGTACAGATGCATTTTTATATCATGTTGATCAAGATTTATAAACACACATATTTCATGGTATTTGTTTGCTGTAAGAACGTCTTTATCCTTATAGATTTAATGATTATTTTTGATGGCTGCATATGTTGCTGCCATGTTCAGGTGAGGCTAGAAGCTCAGAGAGGGAAATTGACTTTTCCCAGGTCAGACCTGGGACTGGAACCAGGCTCCAGTCTGGCTCACAGTCACAACTTGGCACCCAGATGGCATATTTCCACGCCTTGCCCTGTGCCCGAGGTCTGGGTGAAAGAGTATAGGATGAGCCACATAGGTGAGTGTGGGAGACTGCGAGCAGGGCTTCTGCTTTTCTGCCTTTGACCTTGCACAGCTTCTCTGGACTGCTGCTCGTGGGCCCTTGGGTGGTCAGGAACCTGCAGCGGTGGCTGATTCAGGCCTTTCACTCTCAGGCGACATTTATTTGCTTTCTGCATGGTTACTGGGTGCCGTGCTCTGGGGAGTCATGAGGAGCTGACTATGGGTAGGAACTAACCTCCCACCCGAGATGCTCAGAGCTCGGAGCCTTGCAGGGCAGCCAGCCTGCCCCGGCCCTGGTGATGCTGCTGTAGTGTGGGGAGAGCTGTGCAGAAAGTGAGGTGCGGGGAGCAGTTTACGCTGCTGGGAGTCAGCGCAGGATGCCCCAGGGTGCCATCAGGCCTGGTCTAGGGAATCTTGAGTGTTAGAGGAGGAAGGGGGAAGTCCTCCAGGCTGAGGAAGGTGCGGCAGCTGCGGATTCAGCAGAGCACAGCAGGGAGATGCTGCCTGCGTGGGAAGCACTGAGCGCCTCCCAGAGGAGGTGTCCTGCCTTTCCACGCCCGTCAGTCAGGGCTGACTGGCAGCTCGCCAGGGCGGTCGGCCTCTCAGGTCCTGCTGCCCTGGCCTGGCCTCCTCCATGAAAGGGGATGAAAGGGGCCTTCGCAGGCTCTGCGCTAAGCCCCTCCCGCGGGGGCCTCCCAGGCTTGCACACTGGGGACGTCACAAGGAGATTAGAGATCGGTGTTTTTCTTAGTGAGTTTCCAGCCAGATACACAGAGGAATCCACCGTGGGTCTTGCATACGGACTAGCTTTTAAGCTTTGGGTTCCAAAGAGGAAGACATTAGGGAGTGGATATAGACAGCAAGGTCTTACTTTTTATTTCAATTACAAAGGCTTTTTCACAAAAACCCTTCAGAGATTTTTTATTTTTTGGCTTAAAAAAGAGATGAAGAAAGACAAAGTCATAACTTAACCCTCAGCACAGTGGGGGCAGGAAAAGGGACATCTGTGATACTTTAAATGATAAATTTAAAAAAGAGAAAAAAATTTGTAACTATGTCAGGTTATGTGGATTTAGCTAAATTTATCATGGTGATCATTTTGCAATATATACAAATATCAAATCATTATGTTAGACTAAGACAACATTACATGTCAGCTACGTATTAGTAAAAGTGGGAAAAATAAAATAAGGTGGAACGGATCACACTGGCTTTGCATAGTTATTGTTAATAGTAGTTTGTATAGCCGAGACCGGTTTGGCTCAGTGGATAGAGTGTCAGCCTGCAGACTGAAAGGTCCCAGGTTCGATTCCAGTCAAGGGCATGTACCTTGGTTGCGGGCACATCCCCAGTAGGGGGCGTGCAGGAGGCAGCTGATCCATGTTTCTCTCTCATCGATGTTTCTAACTCACTCTCTCCCTTCCTCTCTGTAAAAAATCAATAAAATATATTTTTAAAAAATAATAATAAATAAATAAAATTCCTCGAGTGATGCCTGACACTATGATTATCATTCGTTGAAATAAGCATACTACTTACTAAACTTTGCATAAGAAACAGAGTAGCTAAGGACATACTGATTAATGGTTATTTTTATCAGCTTTAGGTAACGCAATTTAATATGATACTGTTTAAAAATCATATTTATTTACATAGTTTTTAAGTAGCTAATATGGTTCACTGTAAGCCATTGGAAACCTAACCATTCGCTCTAAAGTTAAGAAATACAGTCACCCAAGAAACCAGTGTTTAGGTCAGTCACCGCATTTGATTACTGGAGAGGGAAGGACTTACCTGACCCTTGACCTTGCCCCGCAGGGAGGAGCTGGTGTCCCCCGAGGACCTGCTGGAGTGGCTGCGGCCTTTCTGTGCTGATGACTCGCGGCCCGTGAGGCCCCGCGTGCACGCGCTGCAGGTTCTGGGACAGTCGTTTGACCTGAGCGAGGAGGACGGCAGGCTCCTGGTGTTCTTCCGGACGGAAGCCATCCTCAAGGCCATGTGGCCCCAGAGGCAGGTGAGGAGCGTGCGCTGCTTGGGAGCGTTTTCCTGGTCACAGTCGGCGGTCGTTGGTGCTCACTGGACACTGCCTCCAGGTGAGCAGTCAGCCTGACTCAGGGTGCTCCTCCCCCTGGCTGCGTCTGGGTGACATGGTACAGAGTCCTTGCCTTTTCCCAGATGGCTGACTGCCTGTGCAGGGTAGCCGGCTTCGTGCTCACACGCATGGGCCGTGTTGCTCTTCATGAGATACTGGCAGGGCCTCCCCAGTGTTGGTTAATTACGGTGGCTCCCCCGCCCGGGGAGATGCAGGGCTGAACGGAAGCGCAGTGGCAGCTGAGCCGGGTCACTTCTCTCCTGCTCCGCCCAGGGACTCTCGGGCCCTGTCCTCTCTCCTGTCCCTGGACAGAAGCAGCGTAGCGACCGCACGGGATCTTAGTGTCTCACACCATCCTTCCTTCCACTCCCTCGCTCATCTTTGCTCTGGAACCGTCCCTGACCTTTTCAGTCACTAGAGGCGCTGGGGAGGCGTGGCTCCGCTGTCACTTCTCCCCACACACTCAGTGTCTTCATCTTCGCATTCCAGACCCCCGAGACCCCACAGTGTCGGCCTCCCGGGCGCTCAGGTCTCATGTCTGCCTGCCCCCTCTGCATGCTCAGCGGGAACGTCAGGATGGCGATGGGTTCTCGGAGGGAAAGTAAGGATAGAGGACGGTCTTGCCACATTCGGGGACCGGAAAAGGAGGCGCTGCTGCCTTTTCTGTGGCTGGGGAGCCTCTGGCCAACGTTACAACCATCGACGAGGGGTTTCGTTTTTAATTGTCCCCGAGGTGCCCAGAGCAGTGGCCCCACAGATCCGTGTGTTGCCGGGAAACGGGCCAGCTCCTGCAAAATTAACACCGAGTCTGTGCAGCCTGCTGCCCATGGTCTCAGGGAGACGGCATTTCTAGTTTTCTAATGACGCGTTAACAGAATTAAAAATTCAGAGGCCCGCCTTTTCAACAGCTTGGGAGGCCTTCCTCTCTGTTCCAGAAATGTGCCCCAGCTTGGGGTGTGGGGGGGACTGGTAGAGGAGGGGGCGGGGTGCATTTAGTGTGTTAATCCCCTGGGTGCAATTTATCTGAGCTTTTCAGGCTTTGTAATTTTCTAGTTAACTGGTGCATGAAAACTGTGGGCCAAAATACTGATGTTTCCTTATAAAACGTCCCTATCCCGTCACCTCAGTACATTTTCCTGTGTTTTCACGGAAAAAGGAACCTGTGGCTTAGGGTTTCCCTGGCCCAGGTTGGGGCATGCGCAGGAGGCAGCCAGTTACTGTTTCTCTCTCCCATCAATGTTTCTCTCTCTCCCTCTCTCTCCCTCTCTCTCCCTCTCTCTCCCTCTCTCTCCCTCTCTCTCCCTCTCTCTCCCTCTCTCTCCCTCTCTCTCCCTCTCTCTCCCTCTCTCTCCCTCTCTCCCCCTCCGTCTCCCTCCCTCCCGCTCCCCCTTACCCCCTCCTGTCCCCCTTTCACGCTCTCTCTAAAAAAAAGAAAGCATTGGGGAAAGTATCCTCCCGTGAGGACTTAAAAAAGACAAGGAGATGGATGTCCAGAAAGGAAAAGTTCCTTCCTCAGACTTGAGCTGAAATGTCACCAGTTCTAAAATGACTGCACCCTAAATTAGTGACCCGGTCACGGCCTGTTTTGTGACCATTTTAACTCGCTTCTGATCACTCTCTGCTAAGTTCTTCCTACCTACCCTTGTGTCCCTCTCTCGGCTCATTATATGGTGTCTGTCTTCTTCCAGTAGAAAATAAATTCCATGAGAGCAGGTATCATAAAGACACTCATTAAATATTTGTTGACTGACTGAATAGTAAACGTTAAAACCGCGTGCAGATCACCTTTAAAGTGGCAGGGTCAGGACGGCTGGCGTTCAGTGTGGACGATGCCGGCTAGACGGCGCTGCCTCCCCTTACACACCAGCGGGTGATTGCCTGGATAATGGAGGGGCTTCGCATCGAGTTGCAGACTGACTGTTCTGTGTTAATTCGCCATAATTTACCGATAGATTTCTGGACAGCTCGTTGCTTTTCATGGGGAAGCAAACAGGTGACAAGCAGGTGTGTGCAGATGTGAGCAGGAGGTCCGCAATGTTAGACCAGCGCTCCGTGCCGCGCTCCCTGGGATGGTTCAAGGAGAGGGCGAGCAGCAGTGGTTCCCGGGCCCTTCAGGCATCTGAAGGCCTGGAACCTCTCTCTGAGTAACGGGTTCTGCCCTTTAGGGACTTGCCCTCATCCTGGCTTCGCCGGGAGCAGAGGGACCGTGGAATGTGTGCCGAGTGCAGGTCCCCGCGGTGACTCTGGGGAGCAGCCTGCCAGGGGTCACCCTGTCTGTGTTGGAGGAGTCGCACGGCCCCTGAGGGTTCACGGCTTGTGAGTGAGAGGCCCGGAGTGCCCCCTGCGCCCGGCGCCTGGTCCCGGCCCTGCACCGCACCCTCCGCAGTGTCTCCATCGCTCCTTACTTCTCCGCGTAGAAATGGAAAATGGGTCAGAAATCACTACCCTTCTTTCCATATTTAGCTCCATTTCCACAGTTTTCTATTTAATCAAACCCATAAGTATTCAGAAATGGACACGAGGATAATTTATGTTCTCTTTCTGTTTTCTCGTCCAGTAATGATAATTGATTACTATACCGGAGAGTAATAACACTGCTTATGGAGTACTTGTGTGTTTAAATGCTGCTCTAAGTACTGCTCGCCTCAGTGGGGCGGTGTAACCGCTCGTGACCAAGCCGGCAGCTGGTGACTGTCTGGTTTCCTGAAGCCGGGACGCCCTTCGCCAGAGACTTCGACTGGGTCTGGATCCAGCGGCCTGGGCAGGCGGCGCAGCGCTGGCTCCTGGCACCGGGTAACAAGAGTCCAGTGCCCAGAAGTCCGCTCTGCCGCCCTTTATGTGTGTGTAGGTCCGTGAAGGTGGGGATCGGTTAGTGTTTTGAAGCCTGCGTGCAGAGGCTGCTCAGTCTTGCTGGGCTGAGTTCATGACCACGCTGCCCTGGAAGCAGCCGCCAACCCGCCGCCCTCTGGAGAAGGGGTGGGGGGGAGGTGACTAGTATCCCTACATCACAGTAATCCTGTCCGTGGTGCCAATGGCATTCTATTCAGAAGGTGCTCTTACGTGCGCCAGCATCTGTTTCGCATGCACAAACATCTGAAGATGACATAAGCTGCTGTCAGCGCCCGTGGGAGACACAGATTTCAGGGGAGGTGCCTCCGATTGAGATGGTCCTGCTCACTTCCACCACAGGGAGAGCTGAGGTTAAAGCTTCCTCATCTGCGAGGCGGTGACGGGGCCCCCTTTTCAAGGACGGTGACTGTGAGATAAGGAGGCTGCAGCCGCTTGACAAATGGGCTTGCAGCCAGGGCCGAAGTCACCTCCTTCAGGGAGAGAGACACACTGCTTGGGGAGGTAAAAGGGGAAAAGGTACGTTTGAGTCACCTTTGAATTTCGCCCTTTCTCCTGTGGGGTGTTGTTCGTGGTGTCCGTGGGGAATCCATTCAGTGCCTGTAAAAGATTGGGCACTTTCACCCCCGCTTGCTGGGCAAGGAGCAGAGGTACTAGAGAGGTGTGTGTTACTTTCTTTTCACTGGGGAAAAGGACAGAATAAAGCGAAGTACAGAAAAAATTAGCAATTTCTCTCAATTTAATTTTCACTAAAAAATTATAACCCATGATTCTTTATCCTAAAGCAGCTATATTTTCTTTGTCCCCCTCTGTCCTACCTATAGACTGTAATCCTTATTAGAAGGAAACACAGCACACATCAGGCTTTCTGTGTCTTCATATCCAGCATATTAGGTAGTTGATAATATAAATAACATCTGTTATTCATGTGTGCCTCCCCGGTGCGTCTGTTTGCTGGCTCTCTTACTCACATTTTCTAATGTAATAGTCACTGCTGTCATAGAAATACACGCCGTCTTCATCTTACAGAAGGGGAAGTGGAGCCGCAGGAAGATCCAGTCATGTCTTCAAAGTAACCATGCATTTGGACTTTATTGGTGTTCTTTTTCAAGCTGCATGTTTAATCCAGTTGCCCTTGATCATTTCATTTGCTAGCTGCCTGCAGGCAGTTTTCCTCTGTGTTAGAGGATGTTCTGTGGTCACTGCACACGGTGGCTGACGGGAAACAGAGGCTGCGTCTCTCCTGGGTGCACATTTGTGCTCCGCCAGGTGCCTGGTTTTCAGGGAGTTTACTCCCCTGGCATTCACACCCACTGCAGGCCTCACAACCTCAGACCCGCTTGCTTTAACTTCCACGGTCTCTGAGCCATACTTTTCTCCCTATTGTTTTTTTCTAGGTAATCTGTCAGATTTATGACAGGGTGATTTTCTTAAATAAGGTTGCTTAGTATTTTTTAACCATTAATGAGCAACATTGCTGGTTGTGATATGAAAACATAGTGGACCAAAATCATCTTCTAGAAAGAAAGTAGATAACATTATTTTTATTATAGTATTTATGCAGGAAATCTATATTGATCATTCGCTATGCTGTGTGTTCTTGGCTGACCACTAGGATTTAATTATAGCTGACTTGTTCAAAACTGAAAATTTGGAGGCACTTTCATTAAAATTAAGAACAAAAATTTCCAATATTACTATGTGTTTAGGATTGTTCTGGAGGCCCTAGTCTATGTAAGACAGGAAACAGAAAGAGAAGCTATGATATTTTAAAAATCTTAATTATTATTACTTGTAGACAATATGATTCTAATTTTTGAAAACCCAAGAAAAATATTGAAAATGACTAGTTAATAAATAGAATTTATTACAAGTGCTAAAATAAATTATAAGTGAATATATGTAATATATGTGAAAATAACTCCTAAATCACTGCTAGATGGTTGTAGTAAATATAATTGTGTAAGTTACTATAATTGTGACATTTGTATTTTGAAAATGGGCATCAGTGATCTAGTAATTGAAATGAATAGTGAGCATCCAGAAGAAAATGTTTCCTGACAAAGACATACTCTTAAAAAGTCTGTGTACCCATGGAATACTATGCCGCTGTAAAAAAGAAGGATCTCTTACCCTTTGAGACAGGATGGAGGGACCTGGAGAGCATTATGCTAAGCGAAATACGCCTGTCAGAGAAAGACAAGTATCACATGATCTCACTCATATGTGGAATCTAATGAACAGAATAAACTGATGAACAAAATAGATCCAGAGACAGAGAAACATGGAATAGACGGACAAGTCTCAGAAGGAAGGTGAGGGTAGAAGGTGGGGAAGGGAGGAGATTAACAAAAGAACTTATATGCGTACGTACATGGATAACTCATGGACACAGACAGTAGTGTGATGAGGGCTTGGGGAGAGGAGGGCAGTGGGGAGGAGGGGGTCAATGAGAAAGAAAGAGGACCTATGTAATATTGTCAACAATAGCGATACATTAAAAAATAATAACTTAAAAAAGTCTGTGTATACATTAGAAATGTGTTATACAGAGGAATTTATTACCTAACATTTTTTAAGTGGAAACTGTTATTTGCACACTAATATGAAAACAAAGATATGAAGGTTTAATTTATAGTTTCTTTTCTCTTTTCTTTCTTTATGACAGTTAATGTACTTAGAATTTACAGGCTGTTACACTTTCTGAAAAGAAAGAAATCTAAACGATATTGAAAACATGAATCACTTTTTCCTACTCTCTTCCCCTTTATGGTCTGTAGCAAATAACCTGTTATACTCTGTGTGTCATGTAAAGGATAAATGTATTATTCTCCATTATCCTGCGGCTAATTGTAGGCACTGGAGTATCGGCACTGCGAGGAATATCACAGACACGGCCTTCAGTTGCTGTAAAGTATTTTCTACGCGCAGCACGTTCTCTACAAGTAAACTCTGTAAAAACTTAGATTATCACTCAGAAAGCAAAGAGCAGCCACTCCCAGCCCTTCTTGCAACCTCAGACCTGTGGGCACTTCACACCTGAGACTTCAGGGATTTGGGGGGCTCACTTGTCAGATATGAAAAGTGAGACTCAAGGAGAGGGGCATTGCTGAAAGCACAGGGCTCAGCGAGGCACCCGTGGTTGAGACAGAGTCAAGGAGCATGCCACCTCCAGGTCATTCAGCAATTCCTCCTTGGTGGCATCTCCTTTTTAAACCTTATGCCCATCTTTAGTAATAATCCTATCTAATAAAAGACTAATATGCAAACTGACCACCTCTTCGCTACACCCACAAGCCACGCCCACCAGCCAGTCAGGAGCGAGTATGCAAATTAACCCAATCAAGATAGCTGCGGCCACGGAGTGAGCGAGCAGGAGGCTTGGGTTTCCCCGGCAATGGAGGAAGCCAAGCTTTCCGCACACCCTGGCCAGCCCAGCCCTCCACTCAAGGCTACAAAGTTTCAATTATAGAAGGTAAATAAATCCCAACAGAAATGGCTGCAGCCACGGAGAGAGCAGAAGGCTTGGGTTTTCCGGGCAATGGAGGAAGCCAAGCTTTCCGCACACCCTGGCCAGCCCAGGCCTCCACTCAAAGCTACAAAGTTTCAATTATAGAAGAAAAATAAATCCCAGATACCAGGGCCTCTGCTTGAGTTGCCAGGGGCGGTGGCCGGCCTGCAAACCACCACAGGCCCCTTGTCCAGGCTGCCCCATACCCCAAGGGAACCCCCACCCTGATCCAGGACACCCTTCAGGGCAAACTAGCTGGCCCCCACCCATGTACCAGGCCTCTATCCTACCTAATAAAAGAGTAATATGCAAATTGACCATCCAACACACAAGATGGCTGCTCCCATGTGGTCAAAGATCCTGACCCCATGTGGACACATGATGGCCGCCACAAGATGGCCAGCAGGGGAGGGACCAGGTCTGCAAGGGAGGGCAGTTGCGGGCGATCAGGCCAGCAGGGGAGGGCAGTTGGGAGGGACCAGGCCTGCAAGGAAGGGCAGTTGGGGGCGATCAAGCCTACAGGGAAGGGCAGTTGGGGGGGACCAGGCCTGCAGCGGAGGGCAGTTAGGCATCAATCAGGCTGGCAGGGGAGTGGTTAGGGGGTGATTAGGCTGGCAGGCAGAAGTGGTTAGGGGCAATCAGGAAGGCAGGCGAACAGTTCCGAGCCAGCAGTCCTGGATTGTGAGAGGATCAGGCCTAAACGGGCAGTCAGACATCTCTTGAGGGGTCCCAGATTGGAGAGGGTGCAGGCTGGGCTGAGGGAAACACACCCCCGGGCACGAATTTTGTGCACCAGGCCTCTAGTAATAGTAATAATAGAACAGCCAAAACTTAAGGCAACTCTGAATATTTGATATTCCATGCTAAAACATTTTATAAATGATGATTTCTATTCATTCATTTGTATACCCATTCATTAGTTCATCCACTCACTAAGACTTACTGTCTGTCAAGCATTAGTTTAAGAAGTGGGGATAAACCAGTGAATAAGTAAAAGCCTCCGTTTTGAAGGAGCTTCCCTTCTAATGAAGAAGAAAGGGAGCAAGCAAATATCTAATGTGTCTCGTACTTTTAAATGCTAAGAAGGAAATGAAGCAGGTGAGGGAGAGAGATAAGGGGGGGATGTGCTTTAGGGGGGCAGTTATGCAGTGATAAGGTGATGCTGGAGAAATCTGAAGGAAGTGAGGGGAAGCCTTATAGCCCACAGCTATCTGGAGACAGAATGTGGGGGCAGAGGAAGCTTCAGAGCCGAGCCCAGAGGCAGAAGTGTGTGTGTGATGAGTGCAGAGCACCTGAGGGGGCTGAGGCTGGGGACCAGTGAAGGTGCTGAGGTCTGGTAACAGCAGATGGATGGCTTGAGTTTGAGATAAACACACACACACACTTCTTTGTAAGCAGGTAACAAACGGTTGCAAAACTCGCTGTTAGACCACCAATTTAAATAATTTAAAGCTCGCCCTGGCCTGAGCAGTGGTGAGAGTGTCCACCTGCGCACCAGAGGGTTGCAGGATCGATCCCCAGCCCTGGTCAGGCCGTGGGTGGGAGGCAACCAATCAATGTGTCTCTCTCACATCAATGTTTCTCTTTCCCTCTCTCTCTCCCCCCAGCCCTCCCTCCCACCCTTACACTCCCTCTAAAAAAATCAATGGAAAAATATCCTCTGGATGAGGATTAACAACAACAAACATTCGAAGCGTGTTTAGCTTACTGAGTCCTCTCGATTCAGAACATCCTGACCTGCTCACAGTTATATTTTGGCCCTGCCTCTTGCTAGCCCCGTGCTGGGACAGACAAGCCTGTCTTCTTGTCTGTGAAGTGAGGCGAATAGTACTGTGCTGTTCTCCACACAGGACTCCTGTGAGGGCCCGCTGCCTTACCGGGTTATAAAGTTATTTCAAGAATAGTCAGATGCTCCGAGTGACTCTTCCCCGGGAGAGTGGCATGGAGCTGTGGGGCAGGCTCTGAAGGACCCGGCTGGCCCCTGGGAGCAGCACTTCCCATAGCATCACCAGTGATTTCATAGCATTTACCAACTCGCGTGAAAGTGCCACGTCCGTGGTACAACCTCTTCACATGGGGGTGGTCAGAGCCAGAATGACCATTGAATTGAATCTTTTGGAAACACGCATTAAATGAAGACAGTTTAGCAAATATGTAGGTAACCGTTCGTTCTCCTCTTTCAAGGTATCATGTGAGTCTTCGTCACCCAGTCCCAGACACCCTGTGTCAAGAGAGGCTAGGGAACGAGAGAACCAGCTGTTGGGCCTCTTTTATGTTGAAAAGGGCCTGCTGGGTGGGACTAGCAAACATTTTTGTCCACGGAGCTGTGGGGGCTGCGATTTGTTTTAGGGCTGCCTCGGTGTGAGAGAGATGTCACCAGCTCGTCAATGAGGGGAACCACTCGCATTCTTTTTATGGCTGAGACTTCTTTTACGTTAGACATGGAGATGGGAGTACAGGGTATTTTACTTTATTCTGGTTTGTCGCAAAAACATGTGACAAATGCACGTCAGTAAAGTCTTTAATTTTAAATGAGGGACATTTTGGGGACAACGTGAGCCCTTAGCAGTAATAAGGCTGAAATGCAGAGTAGAAATGCATGAAGGGTAAGTTAAAGTAAAAACAACAGGCTGATTTTGAGTCAACTCGTAAAACAGTTCAGTATTTTAACATAACTTAGACGAGATGCCGATAAGCCAGTCCTGTGGAAAGCTCCTTGTTTGCATTGATTTTGGTACAGAGCGTTAAAACCCACCCTGTGATTTGTTCTAAACAACTTCTCACCGGAAGGTTTGAGGTTGGAAAGGCATCGGGCTTTCGGTGGAGATGGGAGATAGAATGCTGTTGAATTGTAAAAGGTTTCCAAAGAGTGTGGAGTCAGAACCGTCAGATTTGGATCCTCCTAGAAACCCATTCCTCAGCCTCTGCCACCAGTTTGAAGCGTGTGTTTCGACCTCCAGGTGGCCGTGGCCGACGTGGACAGCGAGGAGAGCCGCAGCGCCCTGTTCGCGGAGCTCCTGGAGTCCAGCTGCGGCGAGGCCGAGTTCCAGCACCTGGCGCTGCTCTTGCAGGCCTGGCCGCCCGTGAGCCCCGAGAGCGCGTAAGTGGTCCCGACCCGAGGCTCCTCCGTTCCCTTCGTCTTAAAGATCCAGTGCCTTCAAAGGAGCCTGTGAAAGACAGATAAGATCCATCTTGCCCCGAAACCCACACATTTCACTCCAAAGTATCAGACAGCACTTGACGATCGCGTCTGGTTTATGATGTCAGCCAAGTCGTTGTGTTCCAGTTGTTCTCTCTTCACCAGGAAATCTTTGACTCTGTTGGCGTGGCTTTCGATGCTAATGAGAATTCACGTGGAGTAAGTGGGTCATTCCCGTCCGCTGAGGTCACACAGTGCGATGTGCAGTCTGCACGTTATCCGTCACACAGCCTGCACGCCAAGGTGACGGGTGCTCGTTTTGTAGATGCGGAAGTTGAAGCTCAGAAGCGAAGTTCTGTAACGTCAGGCGTCCCGTAGTTGCTATGGGACAGGCAGAGCTCTCCCAGCCACTGGCCACCTTCCTAGCCCTTGGGTTTCCAGCGTGTCATCTGGGCTGGCCGCCCTCGTGGCTGCCTGGAGCAGCCACCCCGCCCTTGTGCCGCAGCCACAGAATCCCGTGGAAGGCGTGGCCAGTTTCCTCTGCGCACATATGCTGTCTGTCATGACCGGCTGCTCCTCCTCCTCGGCAAAACACGGAGCGCGTGGGCCTCTGTTCCCGCCGCCTGGCTGCCCGGGACTCGCCTGTGCTCCCACACGCACAGGTGCAAGGCCCCCGGTGCCGCATCTGCACCTGCAGCCGTGAAGCAGGTTTTCCCGAAAAGCCATTCCGTGCGCATGTAGGGCCCCAAAGAACATCTGGAAAAGGCTCTCTAACCCGGGGGGGCTGTGAGAATTTCTGAAGGGGTGTTGTTTTGTTTCATGGTTTTCAATTACACTTGACGTTCAGTATTGTCCTGCATTAGTTCAGGTGTAGAGCACAGTGGTTAGTCGTATACTTTACGAAGTGGTCTCCCCGATATTTCCGGCCCCATCCGGCCCCATCCGCCTTGTTGAAATATTGCCGACTGTTCCCGGCTGTCCTTACATCCCGTGGGAACGGCCTTTCTCCGTCTCTGCCGTGCGCCTTGGGACGGCACGCGGTGTGGAGCTTTCGCGCACGTGTCGCACCTCGCTGTGTGAGGCTGGGCACGGGCTCTCATCAGAACACCTCCGTCTTCCTCCTGGCCGCGTCGGGACGGCGTTTCCATCTGGTCCCCAGCTGTCCGGGCGCAGCCGCCTCCGCGCCCGGTGCTTGTGCGAAACAGGCCGGGCTGGGCTTGCTGAGTCCAGGTCTCTGCTGGGGCCGGGCGTCCGTTTCTGGCCAAGTCCCAGCTGGAGAGGATGGGAAGTAGACGTGGGACCACGAATCCGATTGTCAGCCAGCTTTTCTGTTTCAGAAAATCAGTGTCGGAGTGTAAACTGCTGCAGCCCTTCAAAGGGCTCTCTCAGTCAGTCTTCTAAGCTCAGAGCGGGACACCTCTGGTAGGTTCGTGACCCGTGTCACTGTTCCTCGTGCTTTAGAACGGGACCATTTCCAGTCCCTCGCTCACCCACAGACACAAAGCAGTTTCACTTAAAACATTGCGTGTAAAGCATCTAATATCCGTGGACAAAATATCTTAATTTTTAAAGGTGTGTTTTTTGCAGTCGAACATGGAAGGAAATGAGTACATTGCTGACCTGTGTTCTGCATCCTCCGTTATGCGACCCGTAGAGTCAGAACTCCTGGCCCATCTGCTCACCCTCCGCCCAGCCACTGTCCTTCACAGACAGGCTCTCAAAGCGCTTTCTTCCAGGCCATCCGAGCATGACCTCAGCACTTCCACCGGAACCAGAACCGAGAGGGTGGGGGGAGAGGGAAGGCGAGGAGGGAGGGGTGTGACAGTGATTGATGTTGCCAGTCAACTCGATCGAATTAAAAACTCAAGAGAGTGCACGATCCGATCCATCTGGCTGCTAGCTCAGTGGGTCCACCTGCAGATGTGCAGTGTGAGTCCCCGGCAGGAGGCTGCATGGGAGCGTAAGAGATTTGAACTTGGGGAAAATTCAGTGTCTCAGTGCATCACACTGGTGGGAGAGCATCTTGGCCATTATTGTCAGGAAGCTGCGTTGCCCCGCGAGGCGTGCCCTTCTGCAGCAGGCAGCCTGGCGGGCAAACCCAGGGCCCCGGTTCAGACTCTGAGAGAGGAAGCAGGGGCTGGTCCGTGCGTGTAGGAAGTCTCCCCTCAGCCACACACTCCAGGGCCTGGTGTGTGCTTTGACGCGAGCAGTGCTCCCTGAGACACAGAGCTGAGTTTGAGCTGAGACAGAGGCCGCTCGTGGGTATCTCCTTGTTGTCCTTGCACTTAAGGTTCTTCTCAGGGGCAAGGAGTAAACTCCTGTCAAGGAGAGGGCCCCCTTTAGGTGCTCCGTGTCTAGAATCCAGAGCTGTGCTGGTGAGACCACAGACACGCCACAGTGAAGTTAATTCCCAGTGTTGTCCAGTGTTGTCAGTGAAATCAGTGCCCTGCTCCTGGGACATGTCCCTTGACCTGTAAGTCGTGGTGTGTTCATGCAGCGCGGGGTGTGGCGGCCAGAGAAAGGGAACAAAGGGCAAACTCTGTGTTTCTGTCTAGAATAAGGGAACTGTGTGGAGCTCAAAGCGGGATCTCCCTACGGCTTGTGTGTGGCTTCCCCAGTCTGTGCCCCACGCTGATCTCTGCTGTGCCCTGCCCGCCTGTCATTAGTCCTGCCCGACCCCAGGGTCAGTCCTGATCATAGTCATGATCGTATGATTAAGAAAAGCCGGTTTGGGTAGTGAATAGTCCGATGGGCCTGCTATTATGAGCGACACTTCATGATTGCAAACGATCCTTCATTAAGCAAAGCACTACGTCGGGGGCAGGCACTAACGTGGGAAAACCCAGGCCCAGAAAGGGCGGTGGCTTCCCCAGAACCATCCACCCAGGCTCGGGGTGTTAAAGTCACTTCTCCGAGTTCACCAGGCAGTAAGCCAGGGAGCCTGCCTGAGCCCAGCGGCCGGGACTTCGGGGCAGCCGGTGCCCTTCGGCGCCTGCGCTGCCCCAGGTGCTGGGGGCCGCCGATGCCACCATGGGCGCCTCCTCCGTGAGATGTTCCCCTGAAGGACAGCCCGAAGGGCGTGTCCTCTGGGTCACTAGTGCCGTTTGTCACAAGCATTCCACTTGGAAAGTGGGATTTTTTTTTTGTATTTGAAACTTGCTTTTCACAGTCGTCCCAGCTGAATCATTTCCAGGGCCTTGCCTTTTCCTCCCTCAGAGCCAGCGTCACGGAGAATCCTTGGGTGAGGCTGGCTGCGGCGATGCTGACCAGGTGTACATCGGAGAACAGGGAGGCCCTGGGCGAGGACGTTCTGAAGATCTGCCGCTCCTTATACAGCACCAGGCAGATGCTCCCTGCCCAGGTGAGTGGCTCTCCTGCGGGCACCTTCCTCTGCTGTGGGCAGTGTCTGCTGCTGCTCGGGAGGGACAGGAGCTCAGGGTGTCGGAAGGTCAAGGGCTGCATTAGTAGCAGGTCACATGAGGACACACAGTGCTGAAAGGACGTTGGAGGGCCTTCCTCCCTGCTCGGGCTCCGGCGCGGCCTTCCTTTCACAGTCCCAGGGCAGAGCCCGCTTCCAGTCCCTCTGGCCCCCATGTGTCTCACTCACATGTACGTTCCGAGGCGTCATGGCAGCTCACGTGGTGCTGTGCCGGAGCAGGCCGGCTGGAGCACAGCGGTGAGCCTCAGCAGTCCTCCAGGTCGGGCAGGTCACCCGCTGCACTGATTTTTCCATATTTTTCACAGCATTGTGATGAGACTGCAAACCTCCGTGTTGATTCTCTGTGAACACGCTAAAACACGCAGCCGCCTCCATTTGACCTTGGTTCTCTCTTTGACCTCGTGGTACGGTTGTCACAGAGGTTTTGGTGCTACATGTAGACGTATGTGTATCTGAACTTTCTAAAATAAGCACATATTAATTACAGCTCCCCGCAGTGGATCCGACCTCGGCAATGTGTAGTCTAAGCAGGCTGCGTGTCTTCAGTAGCATCTGGACAATGGCACTAAATTGATTAATTGGTTTTTGAGTTGCTACTACATAGGAGATAAACTTGAAAATAAAATTGTAAATAGAGTTGTCTGAATCTTCATTGTAATTACTCAAGGAAAAGATTCCCATTCTGAATGCACATTTAATGAATTGCTTACAGAATGAGGGACTGGCTAAGTGTTTTTTGATTGGATTTTAAAATATTTATTTAAAGAAGTCTGTCAACCACCAGAATGACAGACTTCTCCTGTGAAATATTTAAAGCACCAACACCAAAGGTAACTCCCTTTGCTCCCATGGGATGCGATTGGTGGTGTCGGCTACTTGCTTACCTGTGACCTGCCCTGCTATAGTGAGCACCCAGAGGTGGGGACCACGGCTGTGTCACCTGTGTCACCCATGGCAGGAGTCCACACAGCACAGAGTGGGATCTCCACACAGTTTATTACCCCCGCCCCTCCGCCCCGGGCAGGTACGGTCTAAAAAACACATGGGCTCACCTTTGCCGTGACGTGAGCTGAGGTCAGGTGAGGCTGGATCAGGACCAGATGCCCGCGTGCCTGCCGTCAGTGCTGCTGGTTCGAGGTTGGGGAAACCTTGTTTGGGACCCTGTTTCTCTACTGTGAGGAGTGAGCAGAGGCTGCTGTTCACTGCCTCACCCAGAGCACCCGACTCCCCGCCTCCCCCAAATCCACCGTCTCCTGCGGGGAGGAGAAAGGCCCTGGGTTGAACCCCCTTTGTAAGTAGGTCATGATCACTTCTCTCCCCCCATTCGATGAGATGGAAAGTAATCATTATCCTAGAAGTTTTGTTGCCCCTGTGACTTGCCTACATTTTCCTATGCTGCCTCAGTTTCTGTGTTACAGTGGGGTAAGTTACGGGTTTTTACAGAACGCCAAGGTTAAAGGAACTGCAAATGTTATGTGCTATTTTCATTGGTCACTGAATGTGCTCAGGTGTGAATTACAACTGTTACAAAGGAAGGAGCATTATTCTTGCAAATGGAAATGACTTGGGAACTTGACCACGTGCAGCTGAAGTCAGGACGCGGCAGCCTGACGCAGCGGGGCGGGGCTTGCTGAGGCCTTCTCTGTCCCGTTCTTTTGTGGAGGGGAGGTGCATTGGTTGCCTGCTATGAAAGCCTCTCTCTGAGGCAGGCCGGCCAGCGGGAGAAAGAGCTGAGGATCTCAGGTCCCTCTGCGGAGCCCCAGATGCCTTCGGAGTTTTCATGAAGATGAAACATCTTAAGTATCAGGTTTCCAGTTCACCTTGACATTAGGATTTAAACAGGTGTTTAAACATCTAACTTGCTGATTTTCTTTGTTGCAGTGGATGATCCTAGATATTTGATAGTATTAACAATGGACAATACTTTTTATTGCTTGTTAAGCATCTAGTATATGCTGAGCATTGTATGTTATTATTAACACCCATTCTCTCTCTCTCTCTCTCACACACACACACACACACACACACACACACACTCTGCAAAGTAGACACATTACCTCCATTGTCCTTATGAGGAAACAAAGGCTCTGAGAATTCAGGAAAGTAAGTGACAGCCCCGCGTCCACCCGGTGGGACACTATGCAGCCATTGAAAGCGATGCCGTGGAGGGCGATCTGGGGACTCAGACAGGTGTACAGTGCCCTGTGCAGTGGGCGAGGCAGGTCCCAGCACGGAGTCAGTGAGTCCCCTGTGCTTGCAGTGCGTGGAGGAGCTGAGCGCGCTGCTGCGGAGCCGGGCCCTGCTGCTGCCGTCCCTCAAGCTGCTCCTGGAGAGCCCAGACACCCGCCTTCACGCTGTGGCCCTGGAGCACGTGGCCGCCGTCGCCAAGGTACACCCGCCAGCCTGCCATTACTCTGCTTCCAGGACATGAGTCGGTGTGGCCAGCACTGACCGGGATTAGCCACGATTGCTCTGTCCATGGTATTCCCTGACCACAGCCACTCTCTCTGTTTGTCTAGGAAGCAGGTGTTCATCCACTAGTACCTTACAAACATGTACTGAACGCCTCCGGTTCACAAACATTTACAAACCAGCCTCTGTGTTTGGGTGCGGAGACCGTAAAGCCAAATAGCGAAGCTGTTTCTCGTAAGAAGCCGTGTGTCGGCCCTTCAGGAAATGGCCTGGGCACGGGGAACTTGGGCTGAGGGCGCCTGGCCTCGGGTCGGTTTTCCGCCTGGGTGTGTGTGTCTCCTAATTAAGGTGGAGAATGGCCACGGTCACGTTCACTGGCACCATCTGACCCCCAGCCCTCTGTCCTCTGGCAGCCTGGCCATCTGGGCGGAGGAGCGGGGGACTGCACCAGGGCCTGCGCCCTCTCCCTCGAGGCTGCTGTCTTGTGATTAAGGAAGAAACTTTCACCTCCCTTTTTAAATTTCACACTTTAGAACTAGGTAGCTCAGGGCTGCGTTTTAACGAATGCACGTTGTGTGACTCCTACTGAAACCCCTATGTAGGGAGATCATCCCTTCAGGTGAAGTGATCAGTTTGAAGTATTGTGTGTGACTGTGTTATGTGTCTGGGTGGGTGAGTGAGTGTTATGTGTGATTGCACGCTTTTTCTAACAAAAGTGTCAGAGGGCAGAGAGGCGGGGAGAAGCCTGGAGCTGGGGTACCACACCCAGCTCCCCAAACCGTGAGTGAATCAGTGGGCGAGTGGTGAGTGAGGGCAGAGGCCCAGGACACCATGTGCATGACTGTAGGCCTCGCAAACACTGTCTGCTTAGGCCACACTGTTTATGAACAGCAGAGAGAAACGGCACAGCCGAGAGACACTGAAACAAGGTGCATGAGGGTGCTGCCCGCGTAATGGGGCTCACTGTTTACAGCAAACTTTTTTTTTAATAAGTAGAAAGTACACAGTAATGATGAAAAGTATAGCATAAGACCGCGATTTTCAACCTTTTCCATCCCCTGGCACCTAGAAACTAATTACTAAACTTCGGCAGCGCACGGGTTGAAAAAAGCGCTGGTTTAGGAAATACATAAGCCAGTAACATAGTCTTGTATGATTATCGAGAACTGCCTACTGTACGTAAATGTACCGGCATCCAGGGTGCGCAGCCTGGGACTGTGCTCAGGAGATGAATGGGTAGGGTGTTTGTAAAGGTGAAATGCAATGCCATT
Source organism: Corynorhinus townsendii (assembly GCA_026230045.1). Lineage (NCBI taxonomy): Eukaryota > Metazoa > Chordata > Mammalia > Chiroptera > Vespertilionidae > Corynorhinus > Corynorhinus townsendii. The sequence goes on from JAPDVU010000007.1 coordinate 165,798,696, forward strand.
CCTGGGTGTCAGGGATTACCTCGGGGGAGGATTGACATAGGGCCTCCGGGATTAGGCAAAGTAGGAAGGTGACAGGACAAAGTGTGGGGCCGGCCACACTCCAGCCCCGGAATGGAAGATCTGGTTACCGTCACAGACTCCCCTGTTGTTGGGCTGTAAGCCAGATGATTTGCCCCAGTCGGGGTTTCAGAAGAGGACACTATTAAATCCCATGGCACGAGTGGGACCGACTGTCATTCAAAGAAATATAAATTACAAACATAAAAGTTACTTAATTAAACTATTAAAATATTTTAAATATTAAAAATATTAAAATATTTTTATTACAAAATATAAATTACTACCCACAGGCACTTTTTCATTCCAACTACACACTTACGTTGCCCTTGTGTTTTTCTGCCTTTATTGTTGCTATACTTAATAACTTTATTAGTAATAGTAAACGTAACAAGACAAATATCCTTCCCTAAACAGAGAAATAAGTTTAAATAATCTTCTTGAAGTCATTGAAATGAGGTCCTGCATACATGATGCTACTGGAATCTGAGCTCACCTCATTACTGTAATTACTCTGAGCTTCTTATAGATCCATAAAATCAAAGACTTTAATTCAGAAAAGGTTCATTACCTATTGTTGAAACAGGAATTAAGCAGATACCATTTTAATGGCTTGGAAGACAGTAGTGCTTTGTGCTTTAGTAGATTTCTTTCCTAAGATCTGCAAAGTTTCATTTATTCTCAAAAATGAATCATGACACACACACAAAATCACCGATGGAGACAGGTGGCAAGCGTTTTTCTCACTTTGATATCTATCAGCCCCTTCCTCTTCTCGAAAATGCTGGATTGTTGGTTGGCTTGACTGTTTTAACTTGAGCCATTTATTGCCCTTGACCTCTATAAGCGTTGGGCTGGGCACTTGGAAAGCACAGGTGACCTCAGCCCCATAGGGGCGGACCCCGCGGTCTGCATTTCAGATGTGGAAACTGGAGCCCAGAGAGGTGGTCCGTAGCAAGGTCACACAGCAGCAGCAAAGCAACCGGGATCAGAAACGGGTCTCTAACCCGAAAGCCTGTCTTCTTTTCACAAGACCACACGCCTCTCTCTCTAACTCAGGTATTTGATCAGCGCGCACTGCTGCTGAGACAGAGGACGATAAGATACAACCTCAGCCTGGCCAGGAGACAGGTTTCCAGAACAGACACGAAGAGGCAGCTAGTCAGTGCCCTGGAGGACGGGGAAGGTGGGAGCAGCCTGGCCAGGGATTTAGAGGAAATGCTACCTCGGAGGGGTCCCTGGAGCTGACATTTGCGCTGCGTTTTGAGGGGTCACCAGGTGACTTAGAGGAAGATGGGCAGTGGCTTACTCTCAGAACTTCCTTTGTTCTAATTCTCACGTGCAGTCGGCACCGCTGACCTCTGTGTCTCAGGAGCCGCTCCTCCTGGTCCCAGAGCAAACAGGACAGCCACACTGTGTGCAGGATTGTCCGGCAGCTCTACCATCACTTAATTGGCTTTGAAAGGCCACATTGTGTCCCAGGCTTCTATAACCAGAGTCACTGAAAGTGCACAGTGACATTCAGAAAGCCTGTCGTGGCTGTCACGACATCACAAGGTCAGGGAGTCTGAGCTTCAAAATGCACTAGTATTGACTTGATTCCTTGCAATACTATGGGCAGCAATAGAAAATAGAGAAGTGTAAGCTAAGTGTCGAAGCCATGGGAAACCATGCCTAGACTAAGAAGATGGATAGGACCAGGGGCCGTGCAGAGAAGCCACAGCTGAAAGAGCCCGTAGAGCACTTGAGGAAGGTGAGTTTGATGCTGAGCTTTCCGGCGCCTACGTGAGAACAAGTTCGAAACCCCTCCCGACATCGTCCTGTTGATGTCATGGGGTCGAGGGTGTATTTTCTCAGCGGAGGAGAAAGTTTCTTCTGGAAAGAACTTCCCTTGTGGGTCTCTTCAGGGGAGGAGACCCACTCGTTGGGGTTGAAGAGCGGGGAAGCGCCTCAGGGAACCGGGGAGTGTGGCTGCGGGACGCTGGCCCGGAGTCAGGACGACCTCAGCTCAGGTCCTGGCTCGGTGGCTCACTGACCCCGGCGTTGAGCAGAGTCCTTATACTCCATCTCCCAGGCTGTGACGCTGGCAATGACGGGGGAGGCTCATGCCCTCCACGCGCCCTGGGGAGCAGGACTGTTCCCCCCGGGAGAGGGGTTCTAAGGACTAACGCAAGAGGGCGGGCCTAGCACAGCGCCGAGGCTGGGGCTCCTGGGAGGGTGAGCCATGCCAACCTCACGTCCCGCCTGTCTTATTTCTTGAAGGTGAATGACTCAAACTGTGACCAGGAACTTCTGTCCCTGCTCCTGGACGCCAAGCTGCTGGTGCCGTGCCTCTCCACTCCCTTCTACCCGCACATCATCCAGCACCTCCTGGCCAGCCCTCAGCAAGGGCGCTGGGACGCCGAGGGGCTGGCCAGGGACCTGCGGGAGGCCGGCCACGAGGCTGAAGCGGGGTCGCTCCTTCTGGCCGCCAGGGACACGCATCGGGCCTTGAGGACTTTCAGCACAGCCCTGAGCGCCAGCCGGCACTGGGTGTGACGTGGCCCAGGCCCATGCACAGTCAGTCTCCAGTGTGCCCTCCCTGCGGACCGGAGCACCCAGAGCCGAGTGCTGGCCCCGGAGGCAGCACCTGTCCCTGCTGGTGGTTCTCGGTGGTCCGGCAGGTGGGAACTAAAGACCCATGCGGAGCAGCCTGCCAGTAAAATACAATAAAGTCTGTGCTTGCTTGTTGACCAAGAGAGACTCACGCCCACTCCTGTTGTTGGAACTGCCTTTTGGAACGAAATTCAGGTGAAGCCTCCAGGGCCGCGTCCCAACGGCTGCCTGTGGGCAGGTGGTGTGAGAAAGGGAGGGAGGGAGGTGGAGAGGGCCGTGGTGGAGCAGGTGCTGGGGCGCAGGGAGTGGGCCTGATGCAGGTCTTGGCGTAGGGAGGTGACTCTGGGCCCCGTGTCCACCTCTCTGGACCTTCCTCTGTCCTGTATACAACAAGGGCCATGTTCTCTATCTCCCAGGGTTGCCAAGGACGAGGGGAGGGGATGCCTGAGGCTCTGTCAGGTACATAGCAGGCACCCCTCCCCCACTAGAGTGACATTGTGAGCTGTGATTTCCAGGCCACAGCTGGATGGTCAATACCAGCACTGAGGGCCGCCCGCTCAGCAGCACGAGGAGGCTGACAAGCCTGCACGTGTGTAAAAGCTCGCCACCAGCGGGCGGGCTCACAGCCACGTGCTCACTTCCCACGGGCAGGAGAGGCAGGTGGGGGCCACTAACGACACATGGCAATCCCAGCCAGCGCGTGACCAGCAGACACTGAGGGGTGTTCCCGGGGTGGGACCCGATGCCCGGCTGCGGGAGCCTGTGCTGGAGGTGGAGGCTCAGCTGGAAGCGCTGGGCCTACTCCCCCCAGGGCCTCACATCAGATCCAAACCCGCAGCAGCCCGGGCAGCAGCCGGGAGGAGAGCAGGCGCAGTGACGATGGGCACAGGCCCCTCGGAGGCTCCCTGTGAGACCTCAGGTGAGCCACGCCCCCCAGCCCGGGTCCTCATGCATAAGCGGGCAGGCCAGTCCACGCTGTGCCCCACTGGAACCCCACTCTGCCAAGGGAGTGCGCTCTCTGTTGTTGGTCCCGGGCTTCAGCGAAAGAAAGTCGCCCCAGTACACACCCCAAGCTTTAAATGCATTAACTCATTCAATCCTGGTGACAACCTTAGAGGGCCAGCAGGCAGGAGAGAGAAGTAAGTTGCAGGGGCACAGAGCCAGTGGGCCGCGGATCCCCAGTGCGAGTCAGGCAGCCTGGCTCGGAGCCTCCCGCTGGCCACAGACTGCTCCACAGGTCCCTCTGCGAGAAACCGGGATGAACTTCCTTGGAGGGCATCTGGAGACACTGCAGTGTTTCCATCCGCCCCGTCCTCCACGAACGGATAGCTTCATGGCAAAAGGGGGCGGCTCTGAAATACCCTTGGACCCTTGCAGACTGTGGGCTCATTGATGTGCCAGCCTTCATAGCGGCGGGCACTGCCGTCTCTGTGTTCACGAGTCTCATACTGACCCGTCCCAACTCCCCACGCCCTGCAGGAAACCAGGCGCTTCATTCGAGCTTCCCTACCACTCCAGATTCCCCCGAAGGTGCAAGGCGCTTGGCCACCCTTACCATTCCCCGCAGACAATTCCTGCTGTGGCGTCGCCTGGCTTCCTAACACGAGGTCGCGTCACGGACTTCGAACGTGTTCCCGTCCCCATTTGAAGGTCCTCGGGAGCGGTGGTGAACAATCTGGGCTGCGTGTGGAATCACCCAAGAATTTGTCATCACTGAAGCCAAGTCCCCACCCTAACCCTGGCCACTGAGTCAGACTATCTGGGGGCGGGGCCCTCACAGCCAGTCAGTGGGGGGACCGGATTTATGTCACTGACTCCTCACTCGTTGGCCATGTGTCTGTCCACTTCCCTTGCGTTCAGAAGCAGAGGAGGCGAGTGAAGGGACCTGCACCTGGCCCCTCCCGTTCCAGCCCCATTCTGGGCAGGTCTGGGGAGAGTCACGCACATCAATGCGGGCTCACTCCCGGGCCCAGGGAGGGGGCGCAGGGGCCGCTGTGAAAGGCAGGGAGCAATCAAAAGAGAAATGAAAGGCCTGTGTCTTGTTGAACTTGCAGCTAAATTGAGAGCTGCAGACAAGGTGGCCCCAGCCTGAAAGGGCCAGCCTGCGGGATGTTCCCTCCCCCGCCTCACCTGGAAAGCTGGGTCTTAGCTTTTTGGAAGGAAAACCCACTCTTCGTGATGTGTCAGGGCGCGTTCGCGAGCAGGGCTGCCCTGTTCTGTGGGAAGAGGCTGCGTTTCCCTCCAGCCAGCTCCAAGCGCAGCAGCTGGGAACTCACGGTCCCTTCCTAATAGTTACAAACTCACCCACGGAAGGTGGCTCGTAAAACCAGAGACCAGGAGCACAGGCCGCTGGGTGCAGAGGGCACGAAAGGAAGAGCGAGGGCTCTTGATTGAGGGTCCGTGCGCTGGGCTGCCCCCACGGGCAGGCTTCCCACTGCCCCCAGGGGCCCGGGTGCTGGGACTGGGACTGACATCGCAAGACGTGCGCGCTGTGGGGCCTGCTCACAGCTGTGAGCCTGCGCTGACGTGCATCAGACTCGCACTAGTAAAATGAAAAGCAACTCGGACATCCGTGCTGGTGTGGAACTCCTGGGGTCTGGGGTCCGAATGTCTCCTCCCCGGGGCTGGGAGGGGCCTCGCCACAGGAGAAGCAGATTCAGAGACCAACACCCTCAACAGTATTAGGGTGTGGGGTCTCTTAGCCATAGGGCGTGGGATCCAGGTGGCCCTGGCGGGGCCCCACAGGGGGGTCAGCCGGTGTGTGACCAGCCAGGAAGGCAGGTTGGGATCCTCACGCTGGCTGCCCTGGGTTACCCTCATGGAGCTGTTGGAATGTTGACTTGATCAGGGACACGGTTCAGAGAAAGCCCTGGACTGGATTAGGGATCTGGGATTGAGAGCCGGTCTGGGTCTGGCAGTGTATGACTCTGGGCAACTGCACTTTCTTGGCTTCCTCTGTACGTGTTTCCTGCACACTCTCCATGGTGAGGCGCAGATTCGGGGGGGGGGGGGAGGGGGTGTATGGGGGGCCTTGGAGATGGGAGGGCGTGTCAGGATGCGGGCCCTGGCTGGAGGAAATGGGGGAAGCTGTGGAGAAAGTAGGGCACTGGAGGGGACCAGCTACACAGGTGGGGCCAGGGTGTGGTCTCTCAGGTCCTCCGGTGACTCCCCAGTCTCCCTCTGGTGCTCTGGTGGGCACTTAGGTTGCCAGGACTCCCCAGTGCCCCTGAGCTGGGCAGCGCCGCAGGGAGGCCGGCTCTGTTACTAACAGAACAGGAGAGGAGTGGGGGGCTGGGCCTGGCAGCAGCCCCAATTTAGATCTCCTTTAGATAGTGACAGGGAGCAGGTATCTGAGAGCCCAGGGTCGGGTGGGAGCTCTGTGCAGGAGACACAATTTCCCCGTTTGATGTCTGCGCCAGGTGTAGCGGAAGGAGCAGACTGGCCCCAGCCCCAGCTCCGCCACTTGCTGGCAGGAGCCGAGGTGCCTGCTGCTGGCACTAGGCTGCCTCGCTCGCCCTGCGACCTCTCTCACGTTTAGACTCGCGGAAAGGGGGAGAAAAGCAACCCCAGCCCGTGGCCTTGTGCTTCCTTTCAGGAGCACCTGCAGGAGTTGCCATGGCAACGGGATGCAGCCTGCTTCTCTGTGCCCCAGGCTTATCAGCTCCTCACTGTCAGTTAATCACCGGTGCTGCCGGGCCCAGGGGGCGGCGAGTTTACCGGCAAAGGGTAATTGCTGGGCCAGTGCAGGACTCCTGGTCCCAGGGCACCCCCGAGGGATGGAGGTCACCAGGATCAGTGCTGTTGCTCAGGCCCTCAGCTTATGGGGTGATCTTGCCGGCAGAGGGTGGGCAGCAGGTCCTGACAGTCTGCGGGCCTCCCTCGGGCAGGGTGCCCACTCCCTGGAGGCCGAGTGGCTGAGCTCATCACTGGCAGTGGGATTGTTCATATTCCCCTGCCTTCCAGCACTTCCCAGCCTTGCCTTTCCCAAACAGCTGTGAAGTGAATACTGTTATCCTCGTTTTACAGCTGAAGAGATGGTGAGGACGGGCTCAGTGACAAACCCAGGGTCACCCCCGTGGAGGCAGCGAAGGGGGGCCTGGGCCTGTTCCATCCTATCCCTTCCTTCCACTGCCCCTCTGTCCTGCCCCGCCCCACGTGCTCATGGCTGTGCTCTGGCTCACCCGAGTGACGCTTGCAGACCAACCCTTACCTCCAGGGTCAAAAAAATGGGTTTGACGCAGCTTCCTACGAATAGTCAGATATTTCTCTCCTGATGGAGCAAAGGACACCTATGCTGCTTAGCCAGTTCAGCTGGGGGCCTGGTGCATGTCAGGAGGCCCTGGGAGGGAGAGCTGGGTGGTGCTGAGGTGGGTGGACACAGGAGCAGAGGCAGGGGAGGTGCTCGGAATGGGTGCTGAGTGCTGCCAAGGCCGGGAGCCAGGGAGCACCGGGCCTGGACGACGGGGGCCAGTCTGTCTGGTTCACAGCGGGGAGACTGAGGCTTCTGCTTCCGGTGAATTTTCATTCTTCACTCTGTGCCGTGGGTGGAATCTTCTCCAGGGAACAGGTTCAGCAAAGCCTCCTACGGGTCTGGGCCCACGCTGGTGGGACTTGAGATGGGTTTCTCATGATCGCTAGGCCCTGGGCCGGGGCCGTGGGAAGGAAGGGGCTGACGTGAGGTGACTTTGCCCACAGCTTCCACTCGGGAGGCAAAATGATGTGGGAAGTTGCTTCCAAGGAAGGGCACAAATTAGAGCCAAGGTCTTACCTCGGAGATCAGCTGACCCCTCGGGTTGCATGGATGGGCTTCAGGGCGTCCAGCAAATCCCTGAATTTACATGCACAGGTGTGCCGTGTACATGGTGTGTGAGTGTGTGTGTGTGAGTGTGTGTATGTGTGTGTGTGAGTGTGTGTGTGAGTGTGTGTGTGTGTATGTGAATGTGTGAGTGTGTGTATGTGTGTGTGTGTGAGTGTGTGTGTGTGTGTATGTGTGTGTGTCTGAAAGCCAGAACGCCCATGGCTTTCTCTGGGTTCTCAAGAATCCCAAAAGGTCAAGAGACACTGCATTTGGTTGCCACAAACAATACAATGACATCCCTCTCAGGGTCGCTGCCCTTCCAGGGAGAACAGCCGCCTCTCGCAAGGCCGGCTCAGCTCAGGAAACAGAAAGGACTCGGAGGCAGCCCTTCCTGGAGGCAGCCCTTCCTGGAGGCAGGCAGTGACGCTTTGTGTGCGTGTCAAGCGTCTAGTGAGAGTCAGATGAAGACGCAGCACCCACGGCTGTGAAAGGATAGGAAGAGGAAGGGGCTGCTGTGACCCTGGGTCCCGCCCTGTTTGAGACACGCACCTGCCGTGGTGGAACATACACCTTCCGTGTGTCTTGGTGCCTGGTGATGAGTTGCTGTTGACTTCTTCACCCAGACCATCGGGGCCCCTGGCTGGGGTCTGCGGGAAGGCACACGCTGTGGGAAGTGATCGCCGAGACTCCATCAGCTGGCGGGCTCGTGCCCGTGTGGCGATCACTCCTGCAGGAGGAAGGAAGATTTACTGCGTTAGAAATGCAGATCCTTGTGGATACCATGTCCAGAAGATGCAGTGTCCGGTGCAGCCTGGCGTGGTCGAGGGGGGCTCTGCCTTCTAAAGCCCTGGCAGGACACTGCCTGCTCCCAGATGCAGAAGGGGGCCATTGGGGGGACCCCATCAGCTATGGGAATCGGGCGGAGGGAGGAGAGGGGCATCCTCAGCTGCAAGCTTGGTGGTCGGGGAGCCTGCCTCCCCTGCAGGTGGGGTAGAGGGGAGCCAGGGTCTGTCACTGAAGTCTGTGCAGGTCACCTCTTCCCAGCACGTGGTCTGCCAGGCCTGCTGACCAGTGAGTCCTTCCTCCTTACTTTTTTTTTCTTTTAATCTTCACCTGAGGATATTTTTCCTTTTTTTATTTTTTTTTTTTTTGGAGAGAGTGGAAGAGAGGAAAAGACAGAGAGAAATATCAATGTGAGAGAAACACATCTATTGGTTGCCTCCTGCACAAGCCCTGACGAAGGCCCAGGCTGGGCAGGAGCCTGCAACCAAGGTACGTGCCCTTGACCGGAATCGAACCCAGGACCCTTTGGTCTGCAAGCTGACGCTCTATCCACTGAGCCAAACCGGCCAGGGCCAGTCCTTCCTTTCTTGAAGGAAAACAGAAGCTCTTGTTGAAGATGTAAGCCAGGGGTGGGGAACCTTTTTTCTGCCAAGGGCCGTACAAAATGATCAACTTAGAAATTAGCCTGCTATATTTGCTCAAAGATTTAATTAGCTCACCCCTAACGCCTTGGCAGGGCCAGACCAAAGGCTTTCATGGGCCTTTGGTTGGCCCACAGGCCGGACATTATATGGCCCACGGGCCAGACGTTCCCCACCCCTGCCCCAACCAGGGCTGGCCCTGCCTGTTGAGGGGGTGGGGGCATGGTAAATGCTTGAGCCCCTTCACCTCTCATCCTAAAGCCTATTAGAGAAACGGAGACACGGTCCTCCTGAGCCCCAGTGCCCTCTGCTCTCTCCTGCGTGCCAGGTGTAGGTGCGGAGAGTAGGACAAAGATGCTCTGATACCACCTGAGAGCAGGCATTTATTTCAGCCCCGGAGTGCTCCTCACACTCCCGCCCTCACCCTCTTCACTCACGGGTGGATGGAGTGGGAAGAAAAAGACTGGGAGCATCGACAGCTGCAGCCTGGGGCTCGCCCCGGAGAACGAATGAGCAGCACAAATAAGTCGGTATTCAGAGTTCCCAGCGAGGCCCGCAGGACGAGGAGCGCAGCCAGGTGCCATCAGCGGAGCCCATGGCCAGGCACCTCCACGCTAGCCTGCCGGCTGGAAGGCCAGGCTTGGAAACTCTTCCATCCGTTGTCCCTGCGGCAGGGGCAGCCAAGCACGCCCACGTCACGGGCAGGAGCCTGATTTGGTTTCAGTGGGGATGCATTTCTGGCTGAGCCGTGCACAGGCCCGTCCCCAGATGAGATGTGTGTTCCGCTGTGTCCGGCCCATGCACCTGTGCCTCTAGGGGGAAGCCAGCTGTTCCTTCCAGGAGCAGTTGGTGGGCAGCAGGGGCTGTGTCGCTCCGGTTTGTTCTGTCTCTGCTCCCTGCCACTGGGTCTTTGGGTCCGCTGATCCTCTGTGCGTGTCTGCAGGCTGGGTCCCCGGGGGTGGTCACCCCCGCACGGGCCTCCCAGCACCCCGAGTATTATCCTTGCAGAAGCGTGTGCGCCCCAGCACACGGCCGGAGATGGATGGGCGTTCCATATTCAGTGACTGCAGGTGAGGCCAGATTTATTCTCTGACATGGATTCAGTGATTGTAAATGTCACAGCCTCACACTGCTGTTAAATATGTTCACGACTTCGGAGTCAATGTGCATTTGAATTTCGAGAGCTGGTTATTTCTCTTTCCAGGAAGAAGGGGGGAAAAACCATACGGACGTAATAACATCTGGGTTTCGGTGGTGCCTGCCTTAGCCACGTTGGCCGTGAACTCCTCTCTATCCCCCGCAGCCCCTCGGGGGGGTGGGGGGTGGGGGAATGGGGGAGGGTAGAAATTGGTAAAGGGAACTCTAGTTTTAAGTTCTTGTTTCTGCTCTTGGCCTGAGTACACATGATCCCTATTATTAAAAACAAAACAAGTTTTGTTGACAATCGACAAGATGTTAACATTATACATAAAATATCTTGGTTCCATATCAAAATAAGTCTAGTTTTCATAAAACCAACTTGTAAACACCCTCCCCCTTTAGATTGAGGGGTTAATTGAAATTATTTAGAAGAGACTGACATCATCTCAAACCTCTAGAATATGGACTTAGAAACAGACAGAATGAAAAGGACCCTCAACCGGCTGGAGTGGAGTGGAGAGAGCAGGGCAGTCAGGAGGCTGGGCTCCCACCCAAGCTGTGTCACTCCGGCGGGAGAGCCCGGAGGAGACCCTGGATCTCTCTGAGCCTCACTCTTCTCATCTGTAAAATGGGAGCAACGACTGCCTCCTCCTTAGTCACTGGGATTAAAGGAGCCCTTGTGTGTGAAAGTGCGGGGCTCAGAGAAGACACCCCACCAATGTGCGCTGAGTTTGAGGAGAGGAAAGCTCACAATACGGGTTGTCCCAACTCAAAATCGTAGAGACTTTCGGAGGGAGAGGGAGAGGAAGAGAAATAGATGGAGGGAGGATGGAGGAGGGAAAGGGGGCGGTGGGGGGAGAGAGAGAGAGAGCCACCCAAGAGAGATATTTACTCCAAATGAAATACTTTGTACAGTTATTTAAGACCACTTCAAATTGCACCAGAAATCGTAGTTCCATGTATTGAGCACTAACTAAATGCCAGACCCAAAATGTTTTCTCTGGAGATGAATCCCCCAGCCTTCTACGGGGGTGGGGGGGGGTGGGGGTTAGGCCTGCTACATGTGCAGATGCTGGGCTTCCCTGAGAAATGCACTTTCAGCCTCAGTGTGAATGCCCAATAGCATTTAATGCTCAAAGCAGCCCTACTTAGCAGGACTGTACCATGAAATAGCATGCAGTTTTACTCTTTCTGGGTTCCTCTGACTACCTCTGCAGGTCCCATTTAAAAGTAAAGGGACAGCTGAAACCAGTTTGGCTCAGTGGATAGAGCGTTGGCCTGCGGACTGAAGGGTCCCGGGTTCGATTCCGGTCAAGGGCATGTACCTTGGTTGTGGGCACATCCCCAGTGGGGGGGTGTGCAGGAGGCAGCTGATCGATGTTTCTCTCTCATCGATGTTTCTCTCTATCCCTCTTCCTTCCTCTCTGTAGAAAATACATTAAAAAATAATAAATCACTAATTTAAAAAATAAATAAATAAAAGTAAAGGGACAGAGAGACCTGCCATAAGGACCCGACCTCACATTGTGACCTGGCACCACATAGGATTCCTGCCAAATTTGCCACTGGCTAGCTGAGGACACTTCTGAAATTTAAAAATAATAACCCTTCCTGTTTAAATCGTGCTTCTTTAGATTCATCATATGCTTTTCCATACAAAGTTTTACATCACTCTGAACAAGACGTTGTGAGGTGAATATGATTACCATTTGCAGCTGAGGAGCCTCAGCCCCTAGAGGTTAAATGTCTTGTTCAAGGTCACCGATGGCAGCACTCTATAACCAGGGAACCTGGGTGTCCTCTTTGCTCCCCACTGAGTTCCTTACTGGGAGGTCTGTGCCCTGGGGGGCGGTCTGACTCCTGGACTGGACCTCTGGGTCAAGGAATGGTCATCTGGACGACTGTGGATATCTGGACCTTGACAAAGGACAAGATACGGGGTTTGAGGTCTGGACCCCAAGATGGAATTCTGGGGCCCAGCATGAAGGTCTGGAACCCGGAATGGCCTTCTTGGCCATGGCATGAAGGTAAAGGACCCAGATGTAGGACTGAGCCCCGGATGGAGGTCTGGGTCGTGGGAGAAAGGTCTGGGCACTAGGGGGCGTTCTGGGCCCTGGAAGGAGGTCTGGGTCAGGGCTAAGACCTCAGGGTGATGGAATGTTGGTCTGGACTACTCAGGATATCTGGCCCCCGGTATAGGCCTGGATAGTGGCTTCAAGGTCTGGGTCCCGACATGGAGGTCAGGGACCCGGATGAAGGCCTGGGCCCCTGATGGAGGTATATGTCCTCGGAGGGAGGTCTGGGCCCTTGGTGGATGTCTGGTTCAGGGGCTGGACCTCTGGGTCATGGAATGGTTGTCTAGACTACTATGGACGTCTGGACGCCGATAAAGGACTAGATACTGGATTCGAGGTCGGGGGTCCCGGGACGGACTTATGGGCCCAGGCATGAGGTCTGGGACCCAGATATAGGTCTGAGCTCCTGATGCAGGTGTGGGTCCTGGGAGAGAGGTCTGGGCACTAGGGGCAGGGGTTCTGGACCCCAGAGGGCTGTCTGGGTCAGGGGCAGGACCTTTGGATCATGGAATAGTTGTCAGGACCACTGAAGATATCTGGACCCTGATAAAGGACTAGATACTTCTTTTGAGGTCTGGGCCGCGGCATGAAGGTCTGGGACGGATGTAGGGCTGAGCCCCAGATGGAGGTCTGAGTCCTGGGAGAAAGGTCTGGGCACTAGGGGGCGTTCTGGGCCCCGTGAGGAGAGCTGGTCAGGGGTAAAACCTCTGGGTGATGGAATGTTGGTCTGGACTACTTTGTATGTCTCGACCCAGATAAAGGACTGGATACTGGGTTCGAGGTCTGGGTACCGGCATGAAGATCAGGGACCAGGATGTAGGGGTGAGCCCCGTTTGGAGGTCTGGGTCCTGGGAGGGCTGTTCGGGCCCAGGAGGGAGGTCTGTGCCCCGGGGGAGGTCTGACTCCTGGTCTGGATCTCTGGGTTATGGAATGGTGGTCTGGACTATGGATGGAGATCTGTTTCCTGATATGAGACTGGATTCTGTGTTTGAGGTCTGGGCTCTGGAATGGACTTCAGGGCCCTGGCATGAAGGTATGGGACTTCGTTGTAGGTTGAGTCCCGATTGGAGTTCTGTGTCCTGTGAGGGCAGTTCGGGCCCAGGACAGAGGTCTGGTTCCTGGGTGGGAGATCTGGGCACTAACGGGCTGTCTGTGCCCTGCAGGGAGATCTAGATTATGTGCAGGACCTCTGGTTCATGGAATGGTTGTCTGGACTACTGTGGATATCTGGACTATGATAAAGGAGTGGATACTGCGTTTGATGATTGGGCCTTGGGCTTGAAGTTCTGGGGCCCGGATGTAGGTCTGAGCCCCGGATGGAGGTATGGGTCTGAGAGGGAGGTTTGGGCCCCAGAGCGAGGTCAGGCCTTTGTAAGAAGTTTGGCTCTTGGGCCCCGGCATGAAGGTCTGAGATGGATGTAGGGCTGAGCCCCGGATGGAGATCTGGGTCCTTGGAGAAAGGTCTGGCACAAGAGATGGTGATTTGAACTAAAGATGGAAGTTGGGCCTCTACTCTGGACTGGATGCTTTGTTCGAGGTTGTGCCCAGGATGGCCTTCTGGGCCCTGGCATAAAGGTCTGGGACCGGATGTAGGTCTGAGCTCCTGATGCAGATCTGGGTTTTGGGAGAGAGGTCTGTGTACTAGGAGTCGGTCTTGGCCCCGGGGGTCAATCTGGGTAGGGGGCAGGACCTCTGGATCATGGAATGGTCGTCGGGACTAATGTGGATATGTGGACCCTGATAAAGGTCTAGATACTGGGTTCTTGTTCATGGTCCCAGGATGAAATTCTGGGCCCCAGCATGAAGGTCAGGGACACCGATGTAGGTTTGACCCCTTGATGGAGGTATGGGTCCTGGGAGGGAGGTCTGGGCACTGAAGTTTGGTCTGGACCCCGGGTTAAGGTCAAGACTACCGTGGAGGATTGGACTCCGATAAAGTACTGGATACTGGATATGAGGACTGGGTCCCGGGATGGCTTCTGTGTCCCCGGATGGAGTTATGGGTCCTGGGAGGGATGTTCTGTTCCTAGAGGGAGGTCTTGGCCCTGGGGTCAGGGCAGGCTTGTGGGCTGGTCTTCTGGGTCAAGGAATGGTGGTCTGGAGTACCAATGGAGGTCTGCGCCCCCACTACTGGACTGGATGCTTTGTTTGAGGTTTGGTCCCCAGGATGGCCTTTTAGGCCTTGGTATGAAGGTCTGGGATCTAGATGTGGGTCTGAGCCCTGGATGGTGTTATGAATCCTGGGATGGAGGTCTGGGCATTGGATGGTGGTCTGTGCCCCGGATGAGGTCTGGGTCAGGGGTGGATCTCTGGGTCTAGGAATGGTGGTGTCGAATACTGTGGAGGTCTGGACCCCAATAAAGCACTGGATAGTGGGTTCGAGTTCTGGGCCCCAACATGTTTATCTGAGCCCGTGATGGAGGTTTGGGTCCTGGGAGGGAGGTTCGGGCCCTGGAAGTGGGCATGTGAACAGGGGAGCAGGCAGCTGATCAGCGGGAAGTATGCATAGCCAGAAGTGCGCATGTGAACAGGGAGGTGGGGCAGGTGATTAGCCGGAAGTAGGTATGTGAACAGGTGTTTGAGCTTGTGATCAGCCAGAAGTGGGCACAGCCTGAAGTGGGCAGGTGAACAGGGTGGGGGGGGGCAGGTGATTATGCAAGAGATGTCCCCCCACAAGGATGGAGGAGGGCCCACATGAACATTGAAGGAATGTGGCCAGACGCCCCCAGAAGCTGAAGAGGCAGGAAGCACCCTCCCCTGAAGCCCATGGGGGGAGCCCAACCCCAGACACCCTGATTTTAGATGCTGGCCCCAGAAGGGAAGAGCATATATTCCTGTTTCTTTAGGCCACTCTGTATTCATTGTAGAAGCAGTCTCAGGAAATATACCGCCTGTTGCCCCTCCTTTTGTGGCTTTGACCTTGTTCTGGGGACAGCAGAGGCTCACAGGGAGATTCATCCCTGTGTCTGTGTCTAGGCCTTGTCTCCCACCCCCACTACCCCCAGGGGTCCCAGTCAGTGACAGTGCAGTGGGCACACCAGGGCAGGCTGCTTGGTGGGAATTGCAGGCTAGGTGGCTCAGGGACTCCTCCCCTTGCCGTGTCAGCTGGAGAATGATGCTAGGTCCTCAAAAAGCCACAGGTGCTGTGGAGAAGGAGGGCTTGACTGGGGCAGGAAGAAGGGAGGGATTTGAGTGGCACAGGGTGGGCAGTGTGCTGGTGGCTTGGCTGGGGAGCGATGGCTGGGGCACAGGCCTGGAGGGAACCTGGTGCCCGGCCAGCAGGGAGGATGCGAGATGCTGGCATGGTTGTTGGCACCGGCCGTGGACGCTGGTGGAGTTGGGGGACTCGGAAGCCTCCTTCCTAAGGATGACTACCTGATCCCCATCCTCCCCCGTGAAGCCACCTGCACAGAAGGTGAGCTCCTGGCCTCAGAATCGGCTCCTACAGAACTTCCTGAGCTGCCCAGGCTGAGCTCCTGGGGAGAGGCTGGTGGTTGAGTGATCAATAAGTCAAGCAAGGCCACTTGCCACCCGGGGAGTGTCAAGGAGGTAATTAAACAGCTTCTCGTGCAAGTGCTCTTGCGGGATTAACTGAGATTTGAATAATGAGGCCTCACGGGGGAAGCTGGAGGAGAAATACAAAGGGAGAAGCACTTTGCTTTGCTGATGGCACCGAGGCCTCACCGGTGCAGCCGGAGACTCGGTGTGTGCAGCCAGGGGGCACCCCCCCCCCCCCGCCCTCCCCCAGCTCCTGCTCCTGCACCCTGTGAAGTGGTTCCCCATGTTTCCCTGGGCCCTTTCCTTGTATCTCCACATCTCCTTCCGATCCTCGCTCCTCCTGATTCCAACAGCCACTACATCATCATGGGCCCCCTGGCTTTCCGCACGTGTCTCCTGGCCAGTCACCCACTCGGGCTCTTCCCAGCCTTGCCCACAGGTCCCTTCCAGACAAAGCCCAGTGGCACCAAGAGCTCTGCCTCTTCTGTGACATTTTCTCGTTGGTTTTCTGCTCTGCCCCCGGCTCCTGGAGCAGTGAGCTCCCTGGGCCCCTATGCCCCTACTGCTTCCTGGCCCAGGGCCTTTGCACAGCGGGGGATGACTGTTCCCTTTCTAGGCCCTCTTCTGGTTCAGTTCTATCTCCTCCACGAAGCGCCCCAGCCAGATGTGATCGTGTAAGGCTTTGTATGGTGACTTTTATGTGTGTGTGTGCTGGAGGAGGTCATGGGGGTTGTGGGGAAGGGCATGTAATAAGGACAGAACCACCGGTGTCCAATAACGATCCACCTTCGTAACTACAGCTAAGACGTTTTCTCACAGACCCTGGGAAACCGGAGGATGCGCTCCAGGGAGAAAATACACTTTAAAAGTGGACCAAGATCAGGACGCGCTTTGACTGACCCTGACCCCCACCCCCTGTACGGGAGTTTGCAGTGGGAAGCTGACGGTTCTCCAGCCCCAGGCGCGGGCCAAGCTGTTTGTAACATCATAGAAGATGCAGCTGGGTGTAGCTATGGCCTGCCTCGTGTGTATAAGCAGCCAGCTGGCGAGGAGGGGAGAGCAGGTGTTTATGGGTGACCTGCTGCTCTCCCGTGCTGCTGGCAGGACTGAATCAACGCTCCTATGCGATTCAACCCCGTCTCTGCTGAACTGGCTCACGTAGTAATGGGTGGCCGGCCCCTTGGTTGTCCGGTTACCATGGCAGGGCGAAATGCCGGTTGGTCCTCATGCTGGCCCTGGGCACTCGGAGGGTCCTCGCCCTCCCCGTCCTGGATCGTGCGCTCTGCCCGTGGTTCCCCGAGCAGAGCCGGCTCAGGCCTCAGCCTTCAGAGAGGAAGGTGTTGCCGGGACCACCTGACGGTGGATGTGCTGCACCCGCCAAGGCCTCTCCATGAACGTGTGAGATTCTGTCAGGTGGCGCAGGAGCTACGCATTTTGCCCACCACCAGCCTCAGGTGTGAGCCCGAGCTTATTGCCCCTCCCACTCCCAATCGGGAGGGGCCTGCCCCTTCCTGCCATCTCTCCTAGGCCTCGTGTACGGGGGCCCGTGTTTCATGTCACCCCGGAAGCAACCTGGTGTAGGGCCACGCGTTTCTCATCTCTTTGCAGACTCCCAGCTTCTCAGATGAGCCACCGCCTGACGCGATGCCTTGAACGTGAGTGTCCTGGGATTTCTGCGTTAAGGGAAGGGAAGGGGCGAACGTGCTGTGGGATTTCAGATGTCCCAGGCTCCGGATCAGTATTATGGTGCGTGGGTTCGGTGGCAGGTCACGGCCCTGCAAACACATTCATATTTCTGCTGCGAGAGTGGAATCTTCACATGAAAAGGGATCAAGGCAGTATTGAGCGTCAGTGAAGTTCAGGTCAGGTTTTCAGCAAATAAGTGGAGAAAAATTCCATTTTGTGAACTTTTCTGATGTTGGGGCTGGGGCTGGGGTCTGTGTGCCTGTATGCCCTGGGGAGTCAGTCGCCGTAGGCATTTGGAAGGGTTGCTGGGGAGAGCAGGGAGCTCGCTCCCCCACCATCCCAGGCGGGCTGGAGACCCACTCAGGAGTTATGTGACCTTCAGGGGGCTATGTTATGTCACATAGACGCATCCGTAAGGAGGGGTGCCTGAGAAACCTGAGCGGCCTCAGGAGAACCTCCTGGAATCACTGGCCCTGGCTTGTGAGCACCGGTGGTGGTGGGGGTGTGTGGCGGGGAGAGAGGCTCCAGGTGCCAAGAGCCTGCTGCAGCCCCAGCACGTGACTTGAACAAGGTAAACATGGTCTTAGGGGAACCACGTGACCAGCTTGGGCGGGTCCCTTCAACACTCCATGTGATCACATTGGTCCAATCACCCGGCCCTTGCACTTTAAAGGGCAAGCCACCTGGGAAGGTTAGATGGAAAGGCAGGTGCAGGTGATTAAAGGGAAAAGACAAGTCCCGTGGAGATGGTAGCGAGGTCCACGTGGGTCTTCCAAGAAGAACAACCTTAATATCGAGGAATCCTTGCTGGGCCAGGTAACCTGGACACCACCTCTGGAGGAAAATACAGATCTGCTTTCTGGCGGGACCTCGGTAGCTCTCAAGTCTCAGCTTCCTGGATTTATTGCAGGTCATTAACTGCAGGGCTGGGCACAGGGAGGAGGTGAGACCATGAAAGCAGCAGCCAGGGCCGGTCTTTGATGCTGGGAGTACGCTGTTAAACCATTATCACCTGTTCATTCTTACTGCAACATTGGGGAGGAAACCTATTATCTAAGTGGCAGGGATTTTTCAATTCATTCTGTGGAGTCCGGCAGATTTTAAGTGGCTGAGTTTGAGATACCTTTTGTTGCGGGGGGGGGGGGGGGGGGGATTTGAGCTTGGGCGGGCAGGGCTCCATGTGAGGACCTGCTGTCTCATTTGTAAGCCAACGAGTAGTGGAAATGCAGGAGCCATCGTTCAGAAATTAGTCCTTTCCAGGATGGTGACAGTGCAGAGCTATTATGAGCAGGCTGTGTAGCCCACAGCGAGTGTGGTCCTGGGTGGTGGGCACTGGCTTCTTGGGTTCTTCAGGCCCGTTGGCATGATGTTCCGCTCTCCATGGACATGGACGGGATGCCCACCCAGCAAGGGCTCCAGGAAATCTGAGAGGTGGCAGTCAGCTCAGGTGCCATAACAAAATACCACCGACTCAGAGGTAAACAACAGAAATTCATGTTTCACAGTTTGGGAGGCCGGAACGTCCAAGGTCAAGG
Organism: Corynorhinus townsendii; assembly: GCA_026230045.1. NCBI lineage: Eukaryota > Metazoa > Chordata > Mammalia > Chiroptera > Vespertilionidae > Corynorhinus > Corynorhinus townsendii. The sequence continues at coordinate 165,817,504 of JAPDVU010000007.1, forward strand.
TGTTGACCATTTCAGTTCCTGAAATGACTTTTCTTATTTCCACTGGTGTCCTCCGCTACTCACTTCCTCTGTGGACTCATACTTTTAAAACTATTCCACTGTCATTTCCATGACCTTCCCATGACCTGTGCTCCATTTGCTAGAAATATATTTTAACATTTAACATCAATGGAGAATCATTTACCATCGAAGCAACTTAAGTACTTAAAAAAATTCACACGAGCATGGGACCCCATATTTCCAAAAAGCTCCCACCGAAGGAATCACTGAGCTTTTGGAAAACTCTCCTTGGGCACATCTCCAAGATTCAGGAGAGAGGCCACGGTCTTGGACAGAGTCCACAGTCTGTGTTAATGGCTTTGGCTGAATTTGTGTTCAGTGCTTGGTTTAGAGGTTGCACTGCTAATATTTCGTACATTGGGCCAATTCTCGGGCGATTTCAATATTTCATTTATCAACTGATTTAACTTTTAATAGTATCCAAAGCCATCTCATTAGATTAGCACCGCTATAATAGCTATCCCATCGTTCGAGTGAATTCAATTTGAGCAGAGGTAGCCCAAGGCAAAAGGCAACTGCAGTCTTGGTAATATTTTTCCATCTTCTCCTCCAAACAAGGCTCTGCTTTTTCTGTGTGCATGACTTGGGCATGACAGACCGATCTCCAAAAGTCTGGGGGCACTGAAGGAGAAATGTGACCTGGACACGCTGTACATGTGTTCTCTGTCCCTGTCCCAGCCGTACTTGCGGAGTTTAGGAAGATTGTGGTTGTGCCTGATTAACCTCTGAATCCTAGGACCTTGTAAAGATTTTGGTACAAGGTAGAGAGTTATTAAATGTCTGCATTGAAGTGGACCGGAATGCTTGAGTCATTCCAGGCACCAGAGGGCTCTGTCCTTGGTCCTGAATCGTTTACTGGTTCTTAGACGATGTGTTTAATGGAGCCATAGAGGACATTCTCTAGCCCTCTCTAATGGTAGTAAGCTGAGAGGGACTGAAAAAAACATTGGGTGACTGAATCAATTCAGCATCAAAAGGATTTTACTGTGTATAGACATCTTCAGTAGAACAACGAATATAACAGATACGTGACTCGGTAGCATTGTTTGCTCCTGGGAGATGGAGACTGTCTTCTATCTCTGTGGCTCTTGAATGTAGAAGAGGACTGAGTACAGGTCAGAAGGACAATACCTGATTCTTGAATGAGATTAGAAGTCCTACATTCCATCCAAAAGAGAGTGTCTCACAAGTACACGGTGAGGGGAGATAGGACAGGCATGAGTTAGCTACTGAAAGACAGGAAAAATAAGATCTTGAGTTGCTAATCAGTCTAATGCTAACAGGTTTATGTGGTTCTCACAGCAGCTAACTTTTCCCTTGGTTGTGTGATGTAAGTTATCCAACCGTGGAGGTGACAGTTGAGCTCTGATCAGATCTGTGTCTCTTCCTTCAGGTTAGGGACTGGTGCCTGGCTCCCTGGACTAACCTCTTGAAAGAAAACTCTCAGGTGAAAAAAATAGAGCGTCTCTGGGAATCTAGAGACATCCGTTTGCTTATTCTTTTAATCTAAAAGCATTTATTGAATTGCTTCTCCATGCCAGGCATCTCAGAGGTACAGAGGAACATAGGAAATGGTCCTTTTCCCCAAGCAACTTACAGTATCATAGGGGGTAAGACAAAGGACTGTTATACAAAGTGAACACATTTTAGGAAAAACCTAGGACAGTCTTTGTGCCTGTTGTATGCCTTTGAATGGACAGAATAAATTCTCACACTTGAATGTATGTAAGAATCACCTGCCAGCGAATCAGAAGGTTTGGAAATCCAATTTTAAGGTGTTGTTCGAGTGATAATGATATTGTTGAACATGGACCTCACTTTCAGGGTGAGGCATCAATAAAAATGTTCAGAAAGAAGCTTGACATGTGTATTGGTCAGGGTTCTCCAGAGAAACATAGCCAATGGACTACCTACCTATCTATATGGGTTTATAGCTGAGAACCAGGACACCCAGTGGTGTGAGCCCAAGTCAAGGGCAGGAGAAGACCAATGCCCCAGCTCAAGCAGACAGATGGGAACGGAGTGGACCCCCCTTCTATTTGTGTTCTATTGGGACCCTCCGTGGATTGGATGGTGTCTGCCCACATTGAGGAGGATAGTCTACCTGACTGCATCCAATGAATCAAATACTAATCTCATCCAGAAACACCTGCCCAGACCCCCCAGGAATAATGTTTAATCTGGGCACCCCGTGGCACAGTCAAGTTGACATAATAACCACAACAAGATGTGAGAGGGTGCAGGGAGAACATCCTAAACTCGGGGACATCAGGACCAAAGGTTCAGAGTGAGGCTTAAATGCATGTCTGTGCTGAGAACAGTCCCATGTGAGAGAGATTTGCTTCTTCCTCACCGATGGTGAGGATGATTCCCCTTACTGGCTGGATGGCTGGCTGAGCAAGCCATTCCTCGCTCCCATCCTCTCCCCTTATTTCCTCCCTCTTCTCCTCTCTTTCCCTCTCCCCTTCCTTCAGCCTCAGTGCTCCACATGCAACCCTCCAATAGTTATAAACCCTGACAAATAGATCCCTCCCCCAAATAGCCCGACTAACTTTTGGTTCAAGGCTTATGAATCACCTGGCAAAAGCAGAGGTCCAGATAAAGGTGGAAAGACACGTTTGGAGCTCATTTATTCTTTTGCTCTTTCCAAGTATTCCAAATTAGCCTGATGTGAAGACAGAAATGAGTCATGCAGGTGGAGGGAGCAGAGCGCTATCCTTGGACAGTTACAACCTCACATCAAACAAATTTTTTCTCAGAAGTTGGTAGGAGCTATGGGAGATCATTTCAAGTCCCTTGGCTGTGCCATGGACTCCCATATCCTCTCTCTGTCCATCAAGCCTGTGAGAGCCTGTATTCTAGACTCCATGGAGTTGCAACTCAGAATACGTCTGCCCTACAGGAGCTCACTGTTGTGTAGGGGAATCCAGATAAGAGCAGAGATAACCCATTACCAGGTAGAATGTGCCCAGCACAGCCCAGGACTCACACTTATTAAACATTGTTAAACGACTATGTGAGTATAGCTTGATTTCCCATCCCTCAAGCCCTGAGTAATAGGATGGGAGGGTGTAACAGGATGGGAGAGCACAGACCTGGCTGGAGGGTATTTCCAGCTCATGGATGCTGGGTGCTGGCCCAAACCAGCTAGACCAGCTCCTCCCACCTCACACCTGCCTGTAGGAGTCCCAGCCACTCACATCCCCAAGCATTCTCCTGCCTCTTCCTACACTTGCTGCTCATTAATGCCTTCTTGGTTTTGAACTCAAGTCTTCTCATTCTGAGCATTTACTGCTTGTCACCTTAGGTCCCTCCTCCCTCAGAATTGTCCTCCATAACACCATAGGTCCCTCCTCCCTCAGAATTGTCCTTTGTAACACCATAGGTCCCTCCTCCCTCAGAATTGCTCCATCTAGCCCGAAAGGCATACTTGTGTTGCTGACCAAGGTATTTGAAAGGAACTGGAACTCTCCTCCACCTCGGGGCTTAGAGAAAGGCTTGTGGAAGGGACATTGGAGCTGGGCCTCCAAGGGCAGACCACTTCATCTTGTAGGAGCTTGAGACATGGCTCTCAAAGCCATGCAGAGGCCTTTCCTGGGAGGGTTGGTCATTCCCACCCTCAGAGATGGCCTGTAGACTCAGCACCGCTCAGATTAGTCACTGAGGAGTGAGGTTCACTGTTCTTGAACCTTCTTCCCTCCTCCATCCTCTGCAGGGAAGTGAGTTTCTACAAGGGTTTTGCCTGCTGTAGAAAGAACAATATCCTCTCCTTTGCTCTAGGGCCACCCCCACATGATTCTGAATTAATATTAAGATTGGATTAAAAAAATCTGTGTTTCTTCGTCCATGATTTAGTTGTAGTCATGATTTAGGTGCCACTCTGGCCTTAAGGCTTAGATGAAATGTCACAACTTGGTAATCCCTCACCTGCCCCTGCCCCACCCCAAATTCAGATGGGATGAATTTTCCACTGTATGCATAGTTATTTATAATTTACATATTTGTATGACTAATTTACATACATTTATAATTTATAGATGTATCCTATATAATAAAAGGCTAATATGCAAATTGTCCCCTCAGGAGTTTGACTGACTGGGAGTTCAACCACCCACTATGACGTGTGCTCACCACCAGGGGGGCGGTGCAGATTGAAGGAAGTCCCCGGCTGGCAGCCGGGGGAAGGAAGGCCCTGGCCGGCAGCCAGAAGGCCCTGATCGGCCCTGATCACTGGCCAGGCCTGGGGACCTACCCATGCATGAATTTCGTGCAGTGGGCCTCTAGTTATTATATAAGTATAAATATGAAAATAATGTACAGTTGTATTATCCTATATAATAAAAGCCCAGGGACCAAACGGCAGAACGACCAGTCAACCAGTCGTTGTGATGTGCACTGACCGCCAGGGGACAGACACTCAATGCAGGAGCTGCCCCCTGGTGGTCAGTGCACTCCCACAGGGGGAGCACTGCTCAGAGGGCGGGTCCACAGCTGCTAGGCTGACCAGGATGACCTGTGCTCCCACAGCAGGCTGATCCCCATAGGCCACACCCCCCACCAGTGCACAAATCCTGTGCATCTAGCCTCTAGTCTTATATAACAGCAACAAAAATAGAATATTTAATGGTTTGGATAAATATGTCATAGATGACATTCTAAATCATATTATGGAATCCTTTTTCTGTTGCCACTCTTTTTTGTTGCCACAAGAATCAGTAAAAATGTTTTAAAGTGAATATTAAGATTGGATGTGCTTCATTATTTTTGAAATTTTAACATTAGATGGTAACACAGGTCTTTGAAGTGCTCAGCTCAGTGTTTAAAAGCTGCTCCGTGTTCGCGGCTGTCAGGGCTGAAAGGCCTCCCTCCCGCGAGGAGGTGCGCTCCACCCGGAGAAGGGCCTGAGCGCCGTTCACGACATCGGGCCTCTCATTCTTCACTGCCAGCCACCAATTATGCGAGGCTCCCGTGGAAAGTGGGCTAGTAAATTTCCACTTTCCCGGTGTCAGGAGTTCTTCTGCCAAACTAATTGGAAGATATTTCACTTTCACATTTTTAAACAAAGGGTCCAAAGCACGTGGAAACTTCACTGGGAGGATTTTACTGTTAAGCAGGCAAGAGGCGTCGGTTTAAGGGTGCCCATGTGAATGGCTGATACTCGATAACCACGTGTATTGGCAAGGAAATCAGAGAGTGACGGAAATGTTTTCAAAAGTGCTCTTCCGCACCCGAATTCCTTCCGCACCCGAATTCCTTCAAAAGAGCAGTTACTTCACCACTCACCCTTCACGTGGAAGGGGCAGATGACATCTGCTGGTATTTTTAAAAGGCTGTCTACCTGTGGCACACTGCTGGGAGCCACGGATCCTCACGGGGACGGTCACCAGCTCTGACACCGCCTCTTTGTAAGGGAGAGATGCATAACCTATCTTCCAGATCGGTACCTCTTCAAGTACGTTGTGTGCTCCTAAAGAAGGTCACGGTCTTGCCTTGCATTATTGTGAAGTTTAGTGGAAATTCTATTTAGATGCCCTTTTCCCTTTACAGATGATCACACCAATGGATTCTAAGGCACGGTGTTCGCCTCTAGCTTGTGTTTCTTTGCTGTGTTACCCCCTCATAAACGACGCTGGGGATGACTTTCCTGGGGGGGCCTGTCTCTGTCACCTCACTCTGGAATCCTTTTCAATTCCACTGGCCATGTTTCTGCAGTGTGGCTGTAACACACAGCTCCTGTCACAGAATTAATTACTGAGCCTGTAACTTCTCTAATGCAGCATTCCTTTCACGGCTCATACAAAGCCATTCTTCACATGCGTCCCTCCAGTCGCTACCTCAGGGCCCCCAAGACCCGCAGGACACAATATCAGAGCACATGGCATGCAGACTGCAGTGTGCACACCTGTACCAGGCGTGGGGACAAAACACTTCAATCCAAACCCACAAAGTGGGACCCACTGGAAACATCTGGACTTTAACCCAGCTGCCTGCCAAAACAGGGGTGCCCTAACGTCTCCTGCTAGTCATTTCCTCACACAAGAATTTGTGTGTGTGTGTGTCTTCCAAATGTATTTCTGACAAAGGGTGCGATTTAATTTGTGAAGCATTTCCATATTGTAGCTCCGGGTAGTTTTAGCCATGCTCCTGTGGCAGGGAGAACGAGGGATTTAACAAACCCATGTTCTGCATTTATTTTTTCGTACTTGGGAAGACAAACATATGCACATTTAGGGTACATAGATGTTTATACTAGTGGCATACACTTTCATTTCAAATAGAACACTTGTTCTTCAAATGGTGTTTTTTGTTGACTTCTTACGTGATTGGGTTAGAATGGCATCACTGTGAACACCCTCATACCGCCTGAAAGACCTCATCCTCAGAAGCACCAGTGTTCCTTATCTTCTTTGCTTGTGTCTGTCAGTGTTGTCTTTTCCTGGATGTTTCTTTGCAGGATTTCTTTTAAATCCCTTGTCCATTAGTAAAATGTCCACCAGCCTAGCCGGCGGGCATGTTTCAGTGGTTGAGAGTTGACCTATAAACCAGGAGGTCATGGGTTCGATTCCCAGTCAGGGCACAGGCCCGGGTTGCAGGCTCGATTCCCAGTTGGGAGCATATAGGAAGTGGCAAATCAATGATTCTCTCTCATCTTTGATGTTTATCTCTCTCTCCCTCCTCCTTCCTCTCTGAAAACAATAAAAATTTATAAAAAAATCATTTAAAAGACACCCACCAGATATTATAGTTGGTGACTTGCCTGGGTACCTGCATGATACAGCAGATGGCAATATAATGTACAGAACAATGAAATTAGCAACAGAGCCCTGTCCGTCATCAAGCCATCCTGTCGGGGAACTCAGTGTGATCCCATGTGGCCTGGACACTTGGCCACGTGATGCATGGATTGAACAGTGTGCCAGGGTCATTCTGAGTATTGAGTTAGTTAGCACAGTATGAATTCTTCCTTCTTTTTTAAGGTAAATAAATAAAAACAGAAGGTTTCTATTTTCTTCTCTCAGCATCACAGGATGGCTATCCCCCATGTAGAGATCATGGAGCTTAAATAACTTCTTCCTCTCTGCTCCCACCTGTACCTACACTTGAAAAGAAAGTGAACCCGACCGGTGTGGCTCAGTGGTTGAATGTTGATCCATCCATGCACCAAGAGGTCACTGGTTCCATTCCCGGTGAGGGCACGTGCCTGGGTTGCATGCAGGAGGCAACCGATCCATGTTTCTCTCTCATCAATATTTCTCCCTCTCTCTCCCTCTCTCTGTCCCTGTCTTTAAAAATCAATAAAACCTATTTTTAAAAAAGAAAGTGAAACTTTTTCTTTTTAGAAAAGTGGCATGTGCCCATGGCTGTGTGTGCTCCATGGGCATGGGGTCAAGCGGGGAAGCATACAAGCTGGGCTCTGCCCCCCTGGGGCACACATTTACCTTTCTATATACATATATATGCACACACATAAGATATTCTTATTGATTTCAGAGAGGAAGGGAAAGGGAAAGAATGACAGAAACATCAATGATGAGATTCACTGATTGGCTGCCTCCTGCACGGCCCACACTGGGGATCAAGCCCACAACTCGGGCATGTGCCCCAACTGGAAATCGAACTGTGACCTCCTGGTTCACAGACTGATGCTCAACCACTGAGCCATGCCAGCTGGACCCTTTCTAAATTTTGAGAAGGAATTTAAAGAAAAGATAACATGGAAAGAAAATGATAATTTTCTCCTTAGAATTTGGCTGGATCCACTATGGCCTCATTCTCCTTTTGCTGGAAGCTTCCTGGAACCTGGAAGCCTATTGGCTCTCATGCCCCACATTATCTGTTTAGATTAGGGGTTACTTCTGGAGGAGAGCCAGGCTGTGGGGGTCCACAGGGTCCAGGGGACCAGGGGAGCCTTGGCCCCGCCTTTGGGCCCATCAGTCCTCACATTCTAAGTTCGAAAGCTCTCGGGTGAATTGAGAGGCACGGTTTGGCTTCCTTTGCACGCATCGCGTCGCCAGGCCTTAATAAGAAAATTGATTCAGCCCCAGGCTTCATCTCTGAGGTGCAGAACTTTTTGTTTTCCAGGGCAGCGAGTCCGTGGCTCTGCAAGATCTGATTTAGATGTTTTGAAAATGGATTCTGTGACAAGGCTTAATGAAAGGGGATGGCCCCTGGACGGGAACATCTTACAGTTTCCATAATAAACACGATTATTGCCAGGAGCAGGGAATTTTTGGTTCTCTGGGTGTCTTTTATGGTGATGTCATAAAGGAAGATGCTGACTCCTCATCAGGAGGCAGGTGGAGGCGAAGAGGCCTTGGGATCACCGGAGAGAGGAATGTGTGCTTTCCCAGCAGTTACCTTCACAGCCCTCCCCGTGCGCTGGGCCGCACGGGAGGTCCAGCCAAACGCCTCTCTATGGGTCTTACCCTGGAGTGGCTTCCTTTGCACATTTTAAACCGAGATCCCTGGAACGGGGAAGCGGGCTTTGCAGTCTGTCCCCAGACAAAGGTTCTACAGATAGCCCGTCGTTCTGAAACTATGATTCAAAAGGAGCAAAACTCACTTTCTGCATCTCTTTAGTAGCAAAAAACGGGCTTACTTTTGAAATCTGTTATAAATAAATAACCCTTTACCTGTATAAAGTCCTGGGAGAATCATCCATTTTGTCTTTTTAAAGAAACAGTCTTTTTCTCTACTTAAAACAGGCGTGACCACCCCTTAGGATGAGCGTTTCTCCCATGTCGTTCATTATTGTTTAAACCTCTTTTTTATTTTTACCTCTTCCAGCTTTATGAGGTACAATGGAAAAGTAACAAATTGTATGTATTTAAGGTTTCCCACACGATGTTTTGGTCTGTGTGTGCTGTAAAATGCTTACCTCCATGAAGCTATTAATGTTTTCATCACTGCACATAGTTGTCATTTGTGTGTGTGTGTGGGGGGGGGGGGGAGGGCGGAGGGGGGAGGTTTAAGATCTGTCCTTTTCACAGATTTCACTTTATTTTATCAATAAAGGACCGTCAACTGTCATTCCCATGGGGTCCAGGAGGTCCCAGAGCTTATGCGTAACTGGAACTTTCTCTTTTTTTTTAATATATTTTATTGATTTTTTACAGAGAGGAAGGGAGAAGGACAGAGAGTCAGAAACATCGATGAGAGAGAAACATCGATCAGCGGCCTCCTGCACACCTCCTACTGGGGATGTGCCCGCAACCAAGGTACATGCCCTTGACCGGAATCGAACCTGGGACCCTTGAGTCCGCAGGCCGACGCTCTATCCGCTGAGCCAATCCGGTTAGGGCCATAATTGGAACTTTCTACCCTTTGACCCACAGCTGCCAATCTCCTTCACCTGTAAGCCTGGTAAACACCATTTCCAAATGGCTTCCTCATAGTTAACCTTTGATTGTAACACAATTTAACCAATTCTCTAAGGTTAGTCATTTCATTGTTTTCAAGCTTTTCATGGGTGTGACTAACACTGTGATAAACTTCCTTACAGAAAACCTTTGTCGGTTTTGCAGATGAATCTCTTGCGTCCCCCCGAAAGTGAAATCACTGGGCCAGAGTTTTCAAACATATTGCCAACGGGCTTTCCAGGAAGTCTGTGCTGATGGATCCTTAGCACGGGAACATACAAAGTACATCGTGAACATGGGTGGCAATACTTGCGAGGCAGAAACCAATGGTACCTACCTAGTTCAGCTTCATTTCCTCGATGACTAGCAGTAACGCAGGTTGTAGAGGAGGCTGGGCCAGTCAGGGAGGGCCTTGAATGCCAGCAATAAACACTTGGGTTCCCTGGGAACAATTCCCTGGGAACAATTTAGAATAAATCTGTTGAAATTCTGCACTTTGGGTGAAAATGCAGCGCGATGCTTATGGAACGTGTCTTGCTTCTTTCTCTGCCATCAGACTTACGGGCGGTGACGCACCAGATCCCGAAGGTTAGACCTCCTCTGAATTCCATTTGACTGAAGAAATAATCATGCCAAGCTGTGAAGCCCAACGTAGACTGTTTCCTTTCTTTAAAGTCGACTTCACAGAGAGTCCATCACACTGAGCAGATTATGTTTTAGTTCAGACTAATTATCCCTGAGTTGGACGCACTGGGGCAAGCTCTGGCTGAGTGGGGGGGGCAGGGACAAGCACACTGCAGAGGAAGCAGGGAAACTTCAAAGTCACAGCTGAAAGGCCAGGAGAAAAATGGAGACTTGTAACATATTTGCAGAATGAGATGGGGAGGGGGGGCACCCCGAAGCAGAAGCAATTAATTCCTTTCTTTGGGAGCTAATTGGTGAATCTGTACCCTGAACTCTCCAAGTCTCTGCCTTTGTTTGGGGCCCAGGACTGGCTGCGTTTCGCATACCTAATTAATTAGAGCGTGCTGCTCTTCCTGTGCCAAGGGTGTGCCATCTATCACGCCAGGCTGCTGAAGCCTTCCTAGGTGAGTTTTTGGAAATGTATGCAAATTGCCTCGCCACCAGCTGTGCAAGTCAATGATGGAGTCCAGGAGTTCCTCGGGGAAGCATGGAAAGTCTCTTTTCTCCCTTTACTTGGCCTTTTGTATTTTTAAATCGGGGGTTTGTCGGGCGTTTTCCTTAGAGGCAGTTGAAGCAGTAACTGGTGCATTAGAAATGAGTGGGATCTAGTTCACATCCTGCTCCTGTGAGCAGGGCCTCCGTTTCCCCGTTTGGAATGGAGGTAAAGGCCACTGAATCAGAGGGTCTCTAAGGGCCCTCTCATGGCAGGTGCCCATGTCACAAGGCGGCCCGGGCTTAGTCTCCTGGCCGCGTCTCCATTTCTGCCTGGCTCACACTCTCCCTGCAGACAGCCTGGACCCAGGCTTGGGACACCAGAAAGCAGGGCCTGGAAAGAATGGACGAAGTCCTAGTTTCACGGACTTCTCCAGCGTTTCAATGAATAGAAACCCAGGACGTTGTGGTGACTTCAGATTTGTTTGCGTGAGGATCTGGAGTGTGTTCAAGTGGGGATTTTGTCACTCAAACCGTCAGTGTAAGCAGGAATCTGATGTCAGGCCCCTTAGCTACTCACGCCGGGGACTGGACGGCCTCAGGCGGGCTCTCTCCAAGGATGGAGAGCCCATGTTTGCCCGCTTTAATTGGGAGCCTAATTTCAAAGACGTCTCGTGAATTTTCAGCAGAGGGGTTGGTGGGTAAATGTGGAGGGGTGTTCTCTCCGTGTCTCTGGCCTTGAGAGCTGGCCCAGGCAGGTGAGTGTCCGTGGGAAACACCTGGCACGCACAGACACCAGGATGCGAATGCAGCGCCGCCGTGCAGTCCGTTATGCCCACGTGCAAACGTCTGTGTCAAGGTTTTCTAATACTTTACGCCAGTGGAAGCCAGAGCGGAGCTGGGGAAATCTTTATGGGGCCAATGGGATTCACCCGCAGAGGTCAAAGTTAACTGTATCTGCGAGGCTTGGCTTCAGGGAAGAAGGCGAACGTTAGGGTCTCCATCCTTCCAGCAGCCCAGAGGCTGCAGGGACGGGGCTGTGGGCAGGGGGACTCTCTGCCCTGTGCTTGCCTGGCATTGGCTGTGGAAACCCGGAGAGCGCTATGCAGCCCCGTCCGTGTCCCAGGCTTACAACCTGTGTGTGCCCCGATGTCTAGCGAGGCGAGAGCTCACTGCTCCGACAGGATGGAAGAGACGGGCGGAGACGGGGCCGGTGTGCTGAGCCTCTTCCGCGGGGCCCCAGGTCACAGGTCGGAGGCCCGCCTGCCCACTCAGACCCACAGGCACCTGTTTTCGGCCTGAAAAATGTTTAAAGATCTTGACTCAGCTGATGACCTTTAAAAGGTAGTGATTTCACATAAAAATCTGATTTTCAGCCCCTTTTGAAAAGGACTTCCTGGCATCACTGAGCTTGAGTGTTCCCATGGCAACCAACCGCTTCTGTAGCTGTGTGGGGACACTCTTGGTGCCCCCCCCCTAGAACCCCTCCTACTCTGCACCACACCCCTCCCCTCCTGCACCCACCTTGGCTTACTCATGACCTGTCTGTCCTGGGGCCCCGAGCGGTGGCCCTGGCCCTAAGTCTGGGCAAGTCTCAGGTCTTTTGTCCTCCCCAGGCCTCAGTTTCCCCACATGCATTAGAGTGGGTCCAGCATCTCTTCCAACTCTCACACTTTGAGATTCTGGGATGGTTTGGGATTTTAAAATAATTGCTTCAGGTACATATTAAAAGGCCTTGGCAGATCCTAAAATTAATTAAGCACACACAAAGCCATGTGAAACAGCCTGTTGGCAGCTGGGAACATTCAGGGAGGACGGAAGGGGTCTCCACCCTTCAAACAGCCAGGAAGCTGCAGGGACGGGGCTGTGGGCACTTTTTATAATTTTTATTCTTATTGATTTCAGAGAGGAAGGGAGAGGGAGAGAAACACCCTGCCTGTGCTTGCCTGGCATTGGCCAGGAAAACCCGGAGAGCGCTATGCAGCCCTGTCTGTTTCCCAGGCCTGTGGATTGGCCTGAATCCGGGTGCCTTCTCTCCCTTCCCAGGCAGATTCCGGGAGGAGAAGCGCACTGGGCCAGGCACCACCAGTCCAGATTCCGGATCAACTCTGTCCTTGGTCCTGCTCACGTCCATTCTCAGTTTCCATCTTTGTAAGATCAGCTGATCTTACATGTTGGAATTTCTTCAAGTTCCAACATGCTATGGCCCTAAGATTTGTCCTGTGGCCCTGATTCATTCTGTGGCTCCCAGATCCACCCGTGGCCCCACAGGAAGCATGCCAGGAAGCTGCAGAAGTCCTTGGGTGCCCTGCACAGTGTGCCCGGGGCAGTGCGGACCCAGCAGGGGGCCCATCGTGAGCCCTGGCTGCTGCTCTCAGAAGCCTTCCACCCACCAGCAAAGATCAAACGTGTGCTTAAGGCTCTACCCAGGAGAGGACATAAGCATCTTTGCTGTCCTTTTTCTCCCCTTTTAAAGGTCTTGCATGTTCAACATCGGCATAGAAGCAGAAAGAAATAATTTAAAAAGTCCAGAAAAATAGGAAATTGGGGTAAAATGTGTTCCCTGTCAGATTGATTTTTCTAAAACACAGCACCTATGACATATTCAAAAATTCTGTATCCAGCTCAGGTCACGTGGCCCTTTCCCCCCTGGCTCCGTGCAGGCAGCATGACTGGCTTTGCTCAGCGGTGACGGGGCCGTGGCTCTCGGCCAGGGCCCAGGATGAGCTTCCCTTCCCTGCGCCTGCCCAGCGGCCTCGCCCTCTGCACAGGCCCAGGACAAGCCCCAGGACCCACCTGCTGGCCTCCCCCCTGCACGTTCTTTCTCCTCTCAGCCTCTTGGAGCTCCACTCACTCATCGTTCTTTTTTTAAGATACCCCTTCTTATAATTTTTATTCTTAATGATTTCAGAGAGGAAGGGAGAGGGAGCGAGAGAGAGAAACATCCATGATGAGAGAGAATCACGGATGGGCTGCCTCCTGTACGCCCCACACTGGGGACTGAGCCCACAACCTGGGCGTGTGCCCTGACCGGGAATCCAACCGTGATCTCCTGGTTCATAGGTTGACGCTCAACCACTGAGCCATGCCAGCCAGGCCACTTGGCACTATTCCTAACACTGATTTTTCTGAGAATAAACCACTTAAATGATAGATAAATTGAATGACAAATGACAGCTGTAACTTATTACACATTGCCTCTGTGATAAAAATAAAAGCAAGTGTTGAGTGCTTACCATGTACTATTTGCTATGCCAGAGAGTTTATGTAAGTTTTCTTAGTCAATCTAACCAGCAACCGCACTTACTGTCTGCATTTCGTCCCCATTTTGCAGGTGTTAATACTGAGGCTCAGAGACATTAAGCCACTTGGTCCAGGTGGCAGAGCTAGTGAGTGCAGCCCACATGCTAATCATTTCTACCCCAAAGCCTGAACTCTCCTCCCTCCCTCCCTGGTTCTCACCTCTGTGAGGTCAGGCTGGTCAGTCATCCCTGGAGGTCAAGTAGGGCACCGCTCTTCTCCCCCATGGAGCCACACGGACTGGGAGCGCTGTGGTAGTGGATGGAAATGGTGTGATGATTCTCTGTGTTCTGTTGGTAAAAGCTGCCTCTACCTGCATCAAACATCTGTTCTTCCTCCACCACATCATTATTCGGAAAAGAATAAAAAATGCAGATGAGGGCAATTTTAGCCCATGACAATTTTCAATTTTAGAAAATTTTGCAAATGGTACTGCAGGAGGTACGTAGCCTGTGTGGAACAGGCTGAGACGTTTTGTTCCTTCCAGACAAACCTGCAGGGGAAAAAAGAAACAAAAACCCAGCTTTTAGTTTAAAAATGTTCAAGAGCTGCCGTCGCCTACTCAGTCATCAACTTTGGATACCAACACTGAGCCCACACAGGCTACACACCGGAGATAGAGGGGAGAAGGTGGCAGGCTCTGTCCTTGTGGGGGGTGAATTTAGTTAGAAAGCCCTGCTACAGGGGACAGAAACCCACTCAGATGCTCTAGGGCAGTGGTCGGCAAACTGTGGCTTGCGAGCCCCATGCGGCTCTTTGGCCCCTTGAGTATGGCTCTTCCACAGAATACCACGTGCGGGCGCGCACGCACAGTGCGATTGAAACTTTGTGGCCCATGCGCAGAAGTCGGTTTTCGGCTCTCAAAAGAAATTTCAATCGTTGTACTGTTGATTTTTGGCTCTGTTGACTAATGCGTTTGCCGACCACTGCTCTAGGGTAGGGGTGGGGAGCATCCGGCTGCATAAGGCCCGAGAAATTATTTGGTCTGGCCCTGCCAAGGCATTAGGGGTTGAGTTAATTGAATGTGTGACCAAATATAGCAGGCTAATTTTTAAGTTGATCATTTTGTACAGCCCAAGAATGATGTTATAAATATCCCAATGGCCCTTGGCAGAATAAAGGTCTCCCACTCCGGTGTAGGGTGATGGGGTGTTGGAGGGAAAACACCATGTGGCCAGGTCCCGAGTTAGTGGGGTGTGTACTGGGGAAGGTGCTGTTCCCTCCCCTCAAGTGGTCTCCACAATCCCGCTCTGCTCTGGTGCCTGCGCCTGCTACATTCCTTCCACATCTGTTTTCTTATTAATTAGTTGCCATGCCTACCACAGGGAGATGCATGTCAATCAAAATATTCCGAAGGATGGATAGCTGCCCAAGTGTGGAGCAAACGTTATCTGTTAACATGCTGTGCAGCTTTTATCAGTCGGTCCCTCACCTTCCGTCCGTACACACACTTGTTTGAATCCTGCCTCCACTGCTCATGAGCTGATGGGGGCACATTCTTGGGACTTGTGTGAGGATCAGTGCCCTCGGTTTTAAAGTGGGGATGAAGGCTTCTGACACTCTTGCTGGGAGGAGTGAATGGGGGGACTGCATGCCACGTGCTTACAGGGAACCCAATAGACAACAGCTGCTGGGATTTTTTTAGAGTTCTCTCTAAGTTGGGGGAAGTGGGCTATGGGCTGGAGGTGCTGGCTGGGTGGGCTGAGGCAAACCCTAGTCCCCAAGGGCCTGGACTTCATTCTGTGGGGTCTCCACTCAGGGGAGCTGGTTGAGGAGGGAGCAGGAGAGGAAATCTAAGAGAATGATTCCAGTTGTGCAGGCCCAGTTGAGCCTTGCCCAAGTTCTACACCCATAATATAGTGAGATATAGTAAAGTGATTTTCTCTCTCTTTTTTTTTTTTTAACCCACTGAGTTTTGCGATATCCGTAACAGATAACCAGAACTAACACCCTATTAATCTCTTTTTTGCCCAGATTGGGGAGGGCTTCAAGTGTTGGTCACGAGGGCCATGTTTGTGGAAAGGAGCAGGGGGTGTGGCTGGCACCCAAGAGTATCTGGGGATGGTGTTGCTCAGAAGTTGAATGTCTGTGGACTGAGGTCTTCATCAGCTCAGAGTTCATCAGTTATCATTAGGTGTTCTGAGCCCTTTGCAGTCAAAAGGAGGAGATGGTGATGGCTCAGGGCTTCTGGAGAAGGAGAGGCCATCCTCTTCCCGCTAAGAGCCCTCCTAGTCTACCAGTGCCAAAGGACAAGGCCTGTCCTCGGGGTCCATGGCGGGGGGGCCGGGGCATGACGGCCTGGCTTCTGTGGCTCACATGGTGAGGGTCTATCTTATTCTCCTTGACCCCCTCATCTTCTATGTTCTTTCATTTGTGGGTTATTTCTTTGTCTCCTCTTTTTCGCTGCCTGTTTGGGTTTGTGACTCTGTAGTAGGTAGATCTGCTATGCCTCTCAATCTCTAGTGCAAGTCAGTGTCAAATGCTGTTTCTGACCAATTAGATCAGGCAGAGACTCAAATCCTCCAGAGACCGCCTCTGTCTACAGATGGATAGGGTTCCATCTTGAATTGCCCTCAGGTAATCATCCACCGGTGTGGCAAGAGTTTTTCCCCCCAATAGGGTGGGGCAATTGCTTCTGCCTAGAGGCTAATTGTTATTCTCAGTCTCTTATTGGGTTTCAGAAACTCCACACTGTGGGGCAAGGTGTTTTCCAGTAGAGTGGATCAGCTGTTTTCTCCCCAGGCAAAGCTGCATGGATAGCAAATGTCTGCATGAGAAAGATAACCTCTACAGCATGAGGGAATAACTCAGCACAGGAAACTGGAGGTGTCTGCTTTCTGAGCTCTAATCCCAGAGCCCCCATCCTAGCTTCTGCTCACACAGCTCCAGTCCACTCTGTCCTCCCTCTGCCGGAGCCCAAGGTGAGTGGCTCCTCAGGGAATTTTGTGCATTGGCTCTTTAAGAGGGTGCCTGAATTTCCAGCCATCACTCCTTGGCAGACCGCAACCCTGCTGCTTTTCAAAGCCAGATGTTATGTGGGTATCCTTCTCAGTTCTGGTGCTCTCTGGGGTGGGATGTCAATCTTCTCTGCTTTACTCTGTCAAACAGCGGGAAGATCCGAGCTGCTGCTTTGTCAATGTAGCAGCTGTAAAATCCATGCCATGTTCGTGGGAACTATTGTAAACACCACTCTCTCTGTATTTGTTGGCTGTGTCCTCTATGCCCGGCCCAAGGAGCTAAGGACTAGCTGTACAGAGATGACGAAGACCCCTTCCTGCCCTCACCTTGCTCTTTACCTGTCGGAGAGTGAAGCCATGCAGAGAGGGGACTTGCAGCACAGGGAGGGAGTGTCGCCTGGGGGGATCAAGGGTGGCAGAAGCCCAGGAGAGGTCGGCAACCTCTGCCAAGACCACCTAGGGAATGACATGGACACACCAGGCAAAAGAGGAGCCAGGATCCTTCTTAAGGGCAGGGGCTTCAGAAATTGAGCAGGTCATCCTTCAGGCTCTGCGTCAGCAGAGGTCACAGTAGGGGTCGTGAGGAGAGGTCTAGGTTTGTAGTGGGCACCACAAAGGGTTTGTGTCCTTGGGAATGTGTGTGGAAGGGAGGCATGAAGGTGGTCCTGACAGATCCCACCAGGGCCTCAGGAATGGAGTGGTGGCTGCTGCATGATTTCTTTCTTTAAAAAAATTTGTTTTTATTGATTTCAGAGACTGGAAGGGAGAGAGAGAGAGAAACATCAATGATGGGAGAGAATCATTGATCGGCTCCTCCTGTGTACACCATACTGGAGATAAATCCAGCAACCCAGGCATGTGCCCTGACTGGGAGTCCAATCATGACCTCCTGTTTCATAGTTCATAGATCAAGGCTCAACCACTGAGCCACACTGGCCAGGCTGGGTGACTTTTAGGAACTTGAAAGTGACAGTGATGGTGGCAAGGATGGGTATCTTTATTGAGTACTTGTTCCATGCTCAATGATTATCTTTTAATTTCCCAAACATTTATGAGGGAAGAAAATTTACCCCCAGTTTACAGATGAGGAAACTGAGGTTTAGAGAAATTAAATGTATTGATGAAGGCTACACAACTACCTATGGCTGAACTAGTTTCTCATTCAATTCTGGTCTAGAATTCACATTTCCTCTTTTCAGAATCAAGCTTAGTGAGGGTTAAAGCCTCAGATTAATCTGCTACTTTGTTATTTTACAGTTTCATAGTCAGATGGTCTGGTATTTTGAGGTCATCTGGTCTGCCCAGCTACAACTGAAAACCTCATTGGGCTGTTCCTGCTTGAGAGGAGATTCGGAAGACGACCTTGGCAGTGACCTTCACTTCCAGGCAGCTTTCTGTTTTGCAGAGCTTGACCTTCATAGTGCCTCGCAGTGCCTTTTGCTTTTTCGTTCCTTATATGATGCCCATTCTCCCCCGTCTCACTCGACCCGCAGTGGAGCAGGCGTGTACTGGGATGCACAATCGTCTGTACTCTTTGATCCTGATTTTGTTATGTGGCCAAGAAGATAAGAATGAAAGACATACAAATGCGAAAAGCCATCCTCTCTGGGGTACGAAATAACTACTGATTTTTAGGTCTGTGTTGATTATTTATTTATTTAAAAATATATCTTTATTGATTTCAGAGAGGAGGGGCGAGGGAGAGATAGAAACATCCATGCTGAGAGAGAATCATTGATCGGCTGCCTCCTGCATGCCCCACACTGGGGATCGAGCCCACAACCCAGGCATATGCCCTGACTGGGAACTGAACCATGACCTCCTGGTGAATAGGTCGATGCTCAACCACTGAGCCACACCAGCTGGGGAATTTATTTTTCTCTCTAAGGTTCAATTTTTTTTTTTTTACAAGAAAAAACTTATTGTTTGGGAAAGTTTCAGTACAACCTGGCAGTCTGCAACTCAGATCTAGAGTCTTCAAATCCTATCTCCACTCAGGAGGTCGGGACGGGGTCCCGGGAAGAGAGCGGTGAAATTGACAGAGATCAAAGTCCTCCTTGTGCCTAATTCACACACAGGAGGCTCCGCCGTCTTTGTGAGCCCGGAATGGAAGTGTTATTTTCCCCAGCCTGTCTCTCAGGGATGTCGGAAAAGATTAAAGAGGCAAAGTCAACAAGTTTCTTTGAACATTCTAGCACAGAAAGAACAGATGTAGGACGAAGCGGTTTTTATGCCTCGCAGGGAACAGAGGTGTTCTTGAGGAGAATGTGTTATGCTGGCTCTATCGATATTCCCGTTCTTGCTCATGATGATAATACCAGGGACCCTCCCCAGGCTACTTTCCATCACAGCCACCACAGGGAGGCTTCCCGTTTGACCTTGGTAGCCCCCTGTTTGAGTGTTTTTTTTCAGAGCTCCCAACAGGATAAAACTCAGTTCTGTGTTAAGATATACCGGTTACCTGCTGACACTCTATTCTGAGCATCGAGCTTCGGCAAAGCCCAGCTGTATCTCAGGGTCTTAGCATGTGCTTGTGCTTAGGTCCAAATGCCTTCTCTCATTTTGTACACTTTCAAAGCCTAGGATCCTGGCACTTCCTCTATGAAGCCCTCCTGGCATTCTCTTCCCCTCCAACTTGCATGTATGTGAGCTTTATTCTTGCCAGAAGAGGGGCCGGGACGGACCCTATGTGCACAGAAAGAGCCGATCGAGGTCTAGTTAGGGGTGTCCGCAGCAGACACCCAAGAAAAGCCATGCCTGTTGCCTGCTGGGGGCAGAGGTGGGACTAGAGACTCAGTGTATAGACATTCTCCCCGGCCCCTTGGTCTCCTAGAAAGGGCGATTTACAGAGTGGGAAATTTACTGCACTGCAGGTGGGTTCGTGGGACAGTTGGGTTCCACTTTTTAAAAAATGAATGAATGAATGAATGAATATATTTTTTAATATTTTATTGATTTTTTACAGAGAGGAAGGAAGAGGGATAGGGAGCTAGAAACATCGATGAGAGAGAAACATCGACCAGCTGCCTCCTGCACGCCCCCTACTGGGGATGTGCCTGCAACCAAGGTACATGCCCTTGACCAGAATCGAACCTGGGACCCTTCAGTCCGCAGGCTGACGCTCTATCCACTGAGCCAAACTGGTTTCAGCTGAATGAATATTTTTAAAAAAGATTTTTATTGATTTCAGAGAGGAAGAGAGAGTTAGGAACATCAAAGATGAGAATCATCGATCAGGATTGGCTGCCTCCTGCACACCCCACACTGGGGATCGAGCCCATAACCTGGGCATGTGCCCTGACTGGGAATTGAACTGTGACCTCCTGTTTCATGGGTCAATGCTCAACCACTGAGCAACACTGGCTGGGCTAAAAAATGAATTCATTTTTAAATCAGGGGCATTGCCAGGGGCCCCTACAGTGCCAACATCCTCTCAGTGGGGGTCTTGACAACATCCAGTCCACCTGGGCCGAGTGCAATTTCTCACTGAGTCATGAAGGGTCCCAGGCCGCTCTGGGTCGAGGACCAGGGAGCTCACCTGCTCCTCAGTCATAATGCTGACCCACCGCTAGTTTTTATAAACACTCACGCTGAGGCTGAGTGTTGGTCTGTCTTTGTGCTCTTTCGTCAGTGTTTTATGTCGATGCTATCACGGAGGAGAAATGTCCTTGAAAAGTTATCTTTTTCTCTTTCAATGTGACTGAAGGTTTTACAGAGATGTGGAGGTGAGGAAAATGTCCTGGGTCTTCCTCCCTTAAAATTACAAAAAAAAAAAAAAAAGTATATTTTTATTGATTTCAGAGAGGAACGGAGAGGGAGAGAGAGATAGAAACATAATGACCTCCAGGTTCATAGGTCAACACTCAACCACTGCACCATGCCAGCCGGGCTACTCCCTTGACATTGGAAAAGCCATTTGAATAGTGTCATTTGCCATCTTCGCCAGCTCTTGCCCCGCTTTGCTTTCTTGTTTTGTTGAGCCGGACTGAAACCACCGTCTGCAGCCCCCACGGCATCTCAGCTCAGTGGCCGGAAAGATGGAGAGCTTTCGGAAGAAGGGTTCATCAGCCTGACTCGGAAGGCTGGGAAGGCACTCTGTTCAGAGTGTGGAGCCCGGCTGGTGTGGCTCCATGGTTGAGCAGCACCAACCTATGAACCAGGAGGTCATGGTTTGATTCCCGGTCAAGAGCACATGCCCAGGTTGCAGGCTCGATCCCCAGTGTGGGGTGTGCAGGAGGCGGCCGATCAATGATACTCGCTCATCATTGATGTTTCTCTCTCTCCCTCTCCCTTCCTCTCTGAAATCAATAAAAATAAATCAATATATATATATATATATATATATATATATATATATATATATATATATATAAAGACGGAATGTGGAGAACACAGTGCGCCTTTGTCATGACAGAAGGAATCTCTTCTCTGGGCAACCCCACAATCCACCGAGCAGCCTCACTGCCGGGCTAGTTTAGGGAGCCCCGAGGACCCCGGACAAGAGTTTTGACAAGTTGGAGATAACGGGGCTAATGTGTGTGTCCTCGCATTCTTTCCTCAGCTGGGTAGGTGAGCAGGTGCGTCTGGAGCCCTTTCTCAGGTGAGGTCCCCATGGGGCTGCTGGGGCAGTTTAGTGCCTTGTTTAGAAAGGTCAGAATAGGAACGGCTCCTCTCCCCCCTCCTAACAACTGCCGTCACACGCAGACAATCCATCAGAACGGCCATGTAATAGATGTGGGGGTTTGAAAGAGGAATATGACAAAAAATAAGTAAAATAAAAGGAAAGAAGGAAAAAAATAAAGTAACAAATAAATTGAAAAAATAAATAAAAAAAAAAAGGCGAGTATGACATCATCTCTGCCCAGGAGAAGAAACTCCCTTCAAGTCCGCACGGTGAGCCTTGGGCTGTGGACATGTATTATTCCGACCCGACTTACAGCCGGTGAAGAAGACGGTGTTTAAGAGGCCACTGCAGGGGCTTTGGCACTGGGGGAGGGAGGTGGCTCCTCTCTGGATGTATCAAGGGGAAGTAAAGGTAGGTAGCCAAGGAGCAGGGAGGGGCCCGTGCATGGGGATCACTGAGAGGGTAGGGGGATTCTTGCTAAACTGGCCTAATAGGATTCTGGCTGAAGGCAGGCCAGGTGATCAGATATCAGTCGGGGGATGATGTGAGGATGAGGACTTTGATCAGCCATGGAGGGTGATCGGCTATCAAGGATAGGAGATTCTCCCTGAATAATTGTGGCTGCCCTTTCCTTCGGCATCTGTGCATGTGCTGAATTTATCAGGGTACGTTTTACCCACATTAATTCTTCAGCGATCACAGCAGTCTAGGCTAGCTGTTCCAAATCTGCGAAAGCGCAACAGAGAACTAAGGTTCAGAGAGTTTAAGCGACCAGTCCGAGGCCACACAACCAGTAAATGTGAGAGCTGCCGTTGAAATCCGGGTCTCTCTTCCTTCCGAAGACCGTTGACTTTGGAACATTCTGCCTCATTTCGAAATCTCAGTCTACAGTTAACGTATTCATACTCTTGTAAAGAAATTATTTTACAATTACAGTTGACATGACACAGTCATATTCTTGATTCTACGAGGAATTCTAGGAATTGTCAGTGTGCTTGTCAAGGTCGGGGGTTGGAGACTGAGCCCGCCCCCTTTTGTCCACCTGTGTTCTCCCCTCCTCCGGCTCAGAGGAGACAGGACCAGTAAGAGAGAGTTTTCTGTTCTGTACCTAATGTGTTAGCGGGCTAGGGCTGTCCTAGCAAAATACCACAGATCTGGTGGCTTTAACAACAGACATTTACTTTCTCACCATCCTGGAGGCTGGAAGTCCTAGATCAAGCTCTTGGCAGAGTTGACTTCTAAGGTCTCTCTCCTTGAGTGGCACATGGCTCTCTGCTCACTATGGCCTCACCTGGCTTTCTATCTGCGCACACTCCTTTCTGGTCTCCCGCCCTCTACTTACAGGGACACCAGTCACATTGGATTAGGGCTCACCCTTTTACCATAACTCATTACCTCCTGCAGACTTAACTACCTTTTTAAAGGCTCTGTCTCCAAGTACAGTCACACGGTGAGATACAGTGGGGGTCAGCACTTCCGACCTACATTTTAGGGGAACACGGTTATGGATTATGTATTTAAAAAAAAATCACTTGTGAGAGATGCAAAAATGAGAAAGACCTTTTTTGCGTCCTCCAGGAGCTTATAGGGAGCTAGTCTGGAGAAACAGGTTCTATGGAGAAACCTAAAGGAATACAGGGACCAGGAGCCATTTTGGAGCTGAGAGGGAGGTCAGGTAACCATGGGCTGTGGTTAAGGAAGGCTGCTGGGAGGAGGCAACATGCAGAAGGCCTTGAAGGACGCACGCCCATTGCTAGAACCCAGAGAGGAGACCCCGCCTAACTAAGCACTGAGTGGATGTGAGAAGGCAGCTCTCCGAGTAACGGAGTTCTGTTTCCTGAGCACCTGCCCTCTGCTGAGCGTCTGAGCTGAGGATGAGACTACAGCGAAAGGGGCCTGACCGTGAGTGGCCCACACTCCAGGCGAAGGGTGACTTGAGAGCCTTTTGAGGGTTGATAATGCGCTAGACAGACAGGGCAGCGTGCAGCCCAGCTCGGAGATTTGAACTTGGCCTGTGGGAAGAACTGTCTCCATACGCCATGCAGAGACGTGTCGCTCAGGGACCCAGCGTGGGTATGGGGGCGCTGCTCGTGCTTCTAACCTTGGCTCCATTTGAGTCTTGTCCGCGGCTCTCCGCCTGGGCGAACCCCAGGTGCCTCCCTACCTGCACTGCTTTGATCGGATGCCTTGCCTCCACCTGCTATTTCGTTTCCATGTTGATCAGACCCGGAGCTCCACGAGGCAGGACCTTGTCTTTTACTCTCTGCCAAAGCTCACTGTGCACGTGGGCTGCCCTCCGCACGCCACGGATATTGATCAGTTTGGGTTCCAGCCTCATCAGATTGCGACCTGAGGATGTCTAAATCCTGGAAATGTTTGAAGCCAGCACACAAACCCACGGTCCTCACACCCGTGCATCATTTCCATCCACCGCTCGGAGATGCCCGCTCCCCCGTGGGAAGGAAATCACAGCGCTGTTAGTTACAGCTCTCATCTGGAGGCTCCAGCATTTCTAAACAGTGATTTGCATTGCATGGCGCAGGGGGCATACGTGCCTGTGGGAGGAGCGTGCTGGGTCACACGCGGGCACGGGGCCTTCACCTCTCCTCGCTCCGTGGCACTAGCCCGGCTGCCAGCTCTGGCCTCGTCGCTCTGCGCAGCTTGGCCAGTCCGTTTACAGCCTAGTGAGAACACAGGACAATAGCGGATACGCGAGGGGCGGCCTTCCTGGTCCCATGTTGGCGGGTGAGACTGGGAAGCCTGGGTCTTGGAGAAATGCTGAAGGAGGCCGGCACCTGGGGCAGCAGTGACACAGCGAGCTTCCTTCTCCGGGGTCGAGTCCCAGAAGGGCTTGGTCTGCTGGTTTGGGTGACAGCGTGTGAGCTGTGGACGGCCCAGCACGGCCAGCCGGCAGAGCCCTGCGGAGCCGCTCTCCTTTCAGCGGTCGGCAGGGTGCTTCCCGGGCTCTCCCTGTCCATTTTAGGGGCCGATGGTCACTGTCTGGCTCCAGTCTGGCCCCGTACCCCCTACCCCCTCTCCCCTGCCAGGCCCTCCCGACGCGTGTGTATTGTTGCAGGTTTAGTCATGTAACACTTCTCCTTGAGGGTTCTCCAAGGTTTGCTTATCTTCCCCCGTGAAACCACAGATGGGGAGCTCCAAATGGAAGGCTTAGTGATGTACACAAGAAGGAGTTTTGCAAACAAACGGCTTCCATAAACAAACCCTGTGATTGCCTCCTCCCCGATGCTCCCCGCCCACATCACGAGCCGGTGGGAAGAGAGCCGCCCACACTCTGAGCGGGCTCCAGGCTGGAGCTGGGTGCTCCCACCTGGGAATGTCTCTTCCGGCTGCACTCACCATCCAACAGGTGGATTGAACCCGCAACCCGGGCATGTGCCCTGACCGGGAATGCAACTGTGACCTCCTGGTTCACGGGTCGATGCTGATCAACCACTGAGCCACGCCGGTCGGGCATCTCCCCATGCCTTACGTTCAGCAAGAAATCAGGAGGTGTATGGAAGGCAAGAGAAAGCAAACACTCTCCCAAGAGCCACGGGCGGAGCCCCGCCCAGCTGTGGTGCCGAAGGAGACCACCTGACAGGGGATCTTCAGTAACTGGGATTCATGTGCTGAGGCCCAGGTTGTGAGAGACACCAGATCTTAAGGAGGAAATAATATCGATTGACACAAATTCTTCCAGCAAATAGACAAGGGAACACTCCCAAATTCTCTGTGTAAGGTTACCTCACCCTAATACTAACGCCAAACAGGGACACCCCAGGAAAACAGAGCCGCACACTGACATTCCCCGTGAACACTGATGCAACAGGCCTCCAGAAGTATCAGGGACCAGGGTCTTTGATGTAGAAAAGGGTAATGCACCATGCAAAACGGGACTCATCTGAAGAGAGCATCGTGGGCGTAACATCTGGAATTCGATCCATGTAACACACCTATTAAGAGCCCAAAGATGAAAAGCTATGATCACCTCAGTGGAGACATAAAAAGCCTTTGGAAAATTTAACAGCTATTCAACTCTAACTACGGCAAAGGCAGGTGGGACTCACAGCCAAGCAGCAGACAGAGGGGTCAGTGGACGGAAATTACTAAGAGGGGACAAGGGGGGAGGGGATTCTTGCTAATCCCGGGAGGGTGCTGTGGGGTCCCTCTGTGGCTGGGTTGATGGAACCCATGAGGATCCATTGAGACTGTGCAGCAGTGGATGGCAGTGCCCAGCACCAACAGTCCTCGTCTCTTCCCAGCCCAGACTGTGGGTGAGTTGACCACCCCCTTCCAGCCCCCCGTGGGTCTCAGGCCTGGCATGTGAGGCTGGGAAGGCATCTTTGAGAGGGGGAGAGGGAACATTTCTCCATGCCGTCAGGTGACCAAGCGAAACACCCTGAGGGCACTCCAATGGGCAGTGAGTCCTGTGCTTAGGAGGAAGACTGCCCACAAATACGCGGACAACAAACTGGCCTCCCTCTCGGCGCTCCCTCAGCACCTGGTTCAGCCTCAGTGCTAGCTCCGCTCACACTGTCCCGACACCTGCTTTTCGACTGTGAGCTCGGGAGGCCTGGGATTGCATTCTCGCTGCCTGGCCCAGTGTTGGCGGTCAATGATTCCCTCCCTCCTCCCCCCGACCCAACACACACACACCACCCCCCGTCAGTCTGTCTGCTTGGAATGCTTCAGGAAATACGTGATTGAGGTCTTGATATTTATTTGGGGAGGAGATCATATTTAGAAATTGATCCGCTTTTGCTAATTGGGCAGAATGGGCTCTTTCCTTTGAAATCTGATTCCGGTACTTGATCCTTTAGGGAGCGCCTGTTAGCATGTGACATTTGAGTGCTGGGTGCCAGCCTTTCCCCAGATCTGTGCTGATGTTAGCAAATGGGTTTGCGTGTGGTTTCACACAGAAGGCTAAATGTGGGAAGCGAAACGTGTCAGATCTGTCTTACATGATAGGAAGCATCCTGCTGCCCTCATGTGAAAATAATGCAAGAGGAACCTGGCCGATCGGGTACCTGTCTTTACAGTTACCTGCCGCGTAGAAAAGGAATGCATCTCTTAAAACCTCACAGCCACTGTGTGAGGTAGGCAGCACAGATGTTCACCCCACTGTGCCGACGGGGAAACTGAGTCTCGTGTAATTTGCCAGAGATCTGAGTCAGGACAAAAGGCGTGGTGTTCCGATTCCTGGGTCAATTTGTTTCTCCGTATTCTCCATGGCAACACTAGAAGCGAACCCTGCCTTTCTAGTTATTTTGTGAAATCTCAATTCTATCCTCCGCTGAGCCCCTTGTCTGTTTTGCTGCAGACGGCATTTATTTTTCTATCTTCCGAGAAACCACAATGATCGAGAGATTTGCCGTTCCTTCTTCTGCGCGTGTCCCGTCCATGGGCTTGAGGATAGCAGGAATAATTGGACTGTGGGGGTTACTGCCAAGTCAGCTGTCGTCTGTTCTTCATCAGTGTGGGGAGATCAACCATGCAAGGCCTCCTCTTCCCAGTTCCGCATCATGCCGCGTCAGCACATTCACAGGTAGTCTTACGGAATGCTAATTTTGTCATTTGGAATCCAAATAATTGGAAACGCAACTGGGGTTGCGGGGGGCGGGGGGGGGGGGGGTGTCCGCACTTTATGTACTTGCAAAGGAAAGTTTTTCGTTTTTCTCTCTGTCCAGCCTGACCCTTTATTAGGAAAAGTCTGTGTGAGAATTCTCAGTTTCCTCGTCTGTGGATTCACTTTCTGATTCATTCATTTATCCACCCACCTGTCCCCATCCCCCTACTGCCTGCTCTGCAGCGGGCCCTCAGCTATGGGCTGGGAACGGAAGGGTGACAGGAGGGTCTCTTCTTGCAGCCTCGTGTTCAGATAACGGACAGGGGAAGACGGAACAGGTGGGGGCTCTGCAGGGGTATGGGCAGGAGTCCTGGTGGCCAGTGTGGGTGGGGTCAGAGGTGTCCCCTGGAGGTGACATAGTAAGCTGAGTGCGAAGGGCTGGCTAGCTAGCAGAGGGCTACCAGTCCACTACAGAGCTAGACTCGGAGCCCAGGCCTTTTAACTCTTATGGAATTTTTAAATCCTTGACACCACCATGGCTGCCCTAGCAAAGAAATCCGGGTGTGGTGTGAGTAAGGGGTGGGGTGGGGTTGGGCTTTCTGGCACAGGGAGCTCTATGCACACGGGCACGGAGGCCTGCATGGTGACCTGTGGGCATGTTGAGATTGCTGAGGTTTAGGGGGTCTCAGCACGGGATGAGGATGGAGAGCTGGGGGTGAGGATGGAGAGCTGGGGGTGAGGATGGAGAGCTGGGGGTGAGGATGGAGAGCTGGGGGTGAGGGGGAGAGCTGGGGTGAGGATGGAGAGCTGGGGTGAGGGAGAACTGGGGTGAGGATGGAGAGCTGGGGGTGAGGATGGAGAGCTGGGGTGAGGATGGAGAGCTGGGGTGAGGATGGAGAGCTGGGGTGAGGGAGAACTGGGGTGAGGATGGAGAGCTGGGGGTGAGGATGGAGAGCTGGGGGTGAGGGGGAGAGCTGGGGTGAGGATGGAGAGCTGGGGTGAGGGGGAGAGCTGGGGTGAGGATGGAGAGCTGGGGTGAGGATGGAGAGCTGGGGTGAGGGGGAGAGCTGGGGTGAGGATGGAGAGCTGGGGTGAGGATGGAGAGCTGGGGTGAGGGGGAGAACTGGGGTGAGGGGGAGAGCTGGGGTGAGGGGGAGAGCTGGAGTGAGGAGGAGAACTGGGGTGAGGGGGAGAGCTGGGGTGAGGATGGAGAGCTGGGGTGAGGAGGAGAACTGGGGTGAGGGGGAGAGCTGGGGTGAGGAGGAGAACTGGGGTGAGGGGGAGAGCTAAGGGTGAGAATGGAGAGCTGGGGTGAGGGATGGTGGGGGTGAGAATGGAGAGCTGGGGGTGAGGGGGAGAGCTGGGGTGAGGGGGAGAGCTGGGGTGAGGGGGAGAGCTAAGGGTGAGGATGGAGAACTAGGCAGAGGCCAGAGCCAGCAGAGCCTGTAGGTCCTGGGAAATATCTCAGGGCTTTCAACAGGAGGCTGACGTGCTGACATCTGACGTTGGGAAAGCTCACTCTGGCCGCTGTGCAGGGAGGTGGAGGGAGGGAGGAGATGGTCTGAGCGACGGACACAGCCAGCCAGGACAGACTCAATGCTGTGCAGACGCCTGCCCAGCCAGGGGTCCTTGGGATCGGACCAGAGGTGGGGTCCCAGGCGCACGGCGAGTGACAGTCAGCTTGCTGCCTACAGACTGTGTGACCTTGTGCGATGCCCATGCTTTCTGTGGGCCCGGACTCCTGGACCATCGGATCCGTCTATGTAGATCCCTACGGGGCCTCCTTAGAGACACAGAGAGGGGCCCGTGAAGGAGTGAGCACGGGGCCCAGTGGACGGCAAAGCCTGTCAGGTCGAAGAGGATTCGTGATTATCCCTGAACCCGGCTGGCACATGGGCTGGCAGACTCCGGCCGTGGACCCACCTGGCTCCCGGCCGCGCTCGTAAACAAAGCGCCGTCGGAGCACAGCTGCGCGCCCGCGTGTGCGTTTGTCATGTTGGCCGCTTTCACGCGGAGTGGAGTAGCTGAGACAGAAGCTGTGTGGCCAAACATTACTTCCCGTCTGGCCCTTTATTGAGAAAGTTTGCTGGCTTCGGGGTCAAGCCGCGGGTGATGGCTTTGCCAAATACAATTACTCACCGACATGGGAAGATCCCAGGACGGCTTTCGCTCCTGGATTCCTTGTCTTCGGCACGAGGCCCGGGGCGGGGTGCGGGGGGAGGGGGGTTCCTTTGGGTGTCTGGCTCGGAACGATCTCTCAGAAGGAAGGGGTGCAGTGGGCTCTGCTGCCCGCCCGCCCTGTCCAGTGGAAAACACGCAGGCCTTTGGCCGGTGCCGTGTGGCGGGGTCCATTCTGGGTCCTCCCCTCGGGAGAAAGGCGGAGCGGACCCCCGTCACTGTAGGCCATCCTACTCCCTGTGAATTCCTACAGGACACTGTCGTATGTCCTTTCTTTTCCAGCCTTGCCTTGTGGTTCTCTTTGCCCGATGGCTATTCTGTTCACGTATTTCCCCATTTATTGGAGTACTTTTGTTTCTCTGCTTCCCTCTCCCAGTCATCTGTTCATGATGAGTAGGAACCAAAGAGCCTGGTGGTCATTCTTTTTGTTCTTTTTTAAATATATATTTTTTATTGATGTCAGAGGGGAAGGGAGAAGGAGAGAGAGAAACACCCATGATGAGAGAGAATCATGGATCGACTGCCTTCAGCACGCCCCACACAGGGGATCGAGCCCACAACCTGGGCCTGTGCCCTGACCGGGAATCGAACCGTGACCTCCTGGTTGCTAGGTCGATGCTCAACCGCTGAGCCACGCCGGGCCAGGCTGATGGCCATTCTTGCTGCACTGCTCACCCAGCCAGCACATGCCATCGCCGCTTCCCTGCCTCAGACTGTTTGTGATGCCCCCTTGCATTGTTGGGCTCTGAGGATGGCAGTCACACGTTGACAGCCAGACGAGAACAGAGGGAAGAGGCACCGCCATCCAGGAGTGCCGCCCTCCTTGTTAGTCCGTAGGGCAGTGTAAGGGCCTGACTCTGGGAGGCCGGCAGTGAATGCTGCTGGCAGTGTGATCCTGCGGTGGGGAGAGAGGCCGCCCCAGCTGTTAGAATCCTGCTCCCCCCAGATCCTCGAGGCTCCAGGGCACCCCGCAAAGGCCTAGAGCTGGGTCGGCCTGCAGGGGCACAGGCGGTGCTGTGGGCTGGCCAATTAATCCCTCCCAACTGCACGCCCATCACTGTCTTCTCTCTCTGCCCACCCGCCTTCTCCCTGGAGACGGAGAAGACCGATCACCTTGAAGAGGCGTCACTCACGCCTCTCCCCACCTGACCTCTTACAAGATTTAGGCTGCCACTTAATGTGTTCCCTACCACGTGCAGATCGCATCTTCCCCTCCTCACCTTTAGCAGAGCCTGGAGGAGGGGCCGGGAAGGAAGTTACCAAGTCAGATGATCAGCCCCCGGGGCTGCAGGTTCTGAGTCCTGCCCCTCAGAGGCCAAGGGAGGAAGCGCAGCAGGGGGTGGGGGTTGAGGGTGGGGGAGCCTCTGAGCTGGGCCGGGGTGAACGGCCATGGGCTCAGGCAGAGGCCTGTTGGGTATACAGGCTGTGAGCAGAGCTCAGCTCCCTGCTTACGAGGATTTAAAGTCACAGCTTTCTGGAAACCCTTCACTTCTCGTGAAATGCTTATCTTAAACTTCGTGGCCTGTGCACAGAATCCGGAGCCGTTCTGTAGCCCCCGTGGCTCCCCGATGGGATTTGGAGTGACCGGCCTTTGAGTTTCTAGGAACCCTTTAATCTTCTTCCACCCACAGGCAAGCACAGGTTAGCCTGTGAGAAATCATATGCAGCTATTTCTTTAAATCCTCCCTGGGGAGTTTGAATCCTAGGATGTTTCTGAGCTGAAGGCACCTAAGAGGATGTTAGCACGGGAGGCTGAGACCTGCCCTGGGTCGTCCCTGTGTTCCTGTCTGTACTGACTGCCACCACAGTGACAGGGGTGCCATGCCAGCCGTGTGTGCCTTCATTCTGCTGTCTCACTTAGTCCTCCGCCTGGTCTCCTGAATAAAGCATCATTGTTTCCATTTCATAGGCTAGGGCCGTGGTCGGCAAACTCATTCGTCAACAGAGCCAAATACCAACAGGGCAACGATTGAAATTTCTTTTGAGAGCCACATTTTTTAAACTTCTTCTAACGCCACTTCTTCAAAATAGACTCGCCCAGGCCGTGGTATTTTGTGGAAGAGCCACACTCAAGGGGCCAAAGAACCGCGTGTGGCCCGCGGGCCGCGGTTTGCCAACCACTGGACTAGGAACCTATGTTTCAGTGAAGACGAGTAACTTGCTCAAAGACACCCGGCTAGTCAGAATGAGGTCTGCATTGGGATTTAGGTCTTTGGCTCCCACTGGTTCTGTTTTCGCGAGAGGCCAGTCGCTGCCACAAATGTGTATCCGTGTGTCCCCTGAGGAGAGCCGAGGTGGACTCATTCGCCACCAGGCCAGCCAAGATGCAGCGGCAGGGCCCTCGGCCACCTTTGCCCGATCAGGTCTTCCTGTGACATTTGCAGAAGTGAGACACGGTATCGCTAATTGGTTCAGACCGCCATCTCCTTCCACTGTGGTGTCTGCTCCGTCACGCGTCCCCTGGGGTCAGGCGGCCTGGAGTGGCTGTGAGCCCCTCTGGGATTGGCCGTGGGAGACTCGCCTTGTGGGTGCATTTGCTTGGGCTCAGTAGGATATATTCGCAGGGTCCCAGTCACCCAAATGACTGCCGCCCACCCTGGGGGAGGAGGGCTGCCAGGGATCCCCCCTGTGTCACGGCTGACTCCCCTGGTGTCAGGACTCAAAGGTGCAGGGTCAGAGGTCCTATTTCCATATGACACGTCAAAGCATCAGATTGATTCTTAGTGTTCCCTCACCCCCTAAACCTTCCCATAGTCTGGGCTTCTGTTAAGTTCTGCCCTTCCAGAACCTTCCCTGTGCTCAGCCTGCAGGGACCTCCCTCAGTCACTCTCATTGTCTTTCCTACCTAGGCGCCCGGACACTTGGCATCTCCCCGCGCCCGCCAGCTGTGTGCTTTCGGGCAGCCCCCACCTCTCTGAGCCTTGGGTTCACCTCTGCATGATGAGGATGGACAGTGGCCGCAGAGTCCCCGCGCTCTCTTCCTAAAGAGTCACGGTGAGTACCACGCGAGACGCGGGAGGAGGCCTGAGGGCACTGCGAGTGACCAGCGGGGTGCTGATGACCTCCGGTGCCGATGTCACGTCTGCTGGTCATGCCTGGTGTGGGCACAGCGCTGATGACCTGAGACCCCCGCCGCTCCTTGCACAGAGTAGGTGCTCAGCTCAGGTTTGGGTGTGAGGCAGTGGAATGTGATTCAGTTTCTGGAGTCAGACCTGGGCTGGCATTTGTGGCGTCTTATCGCTGTGACCTTGAGGACTTAGTCTTGCAGGGCTCCCATGTCCTCATTATAGAGTGGGACGGGGGAAGAATTACTTCAGAGGGCAGTTGAGGGAGTGCATGAGGAAACATCTACAAAGTGCCCGTGTATCAATCTAGCACATCACCTGGTAAACAGATTTTGCTTTTGCTGTTGTATTTGGAAAACATATAAAAATACTCATATTTATTTTATAACAGTGACCGTGCTAGGCACTAGGGGTGCACATATACTAGGGGTAGGACTCAAGGTCACTGGTAATCAAGGACATATAGATTAGAACAAAATGAGGTATTATAAAAAATGCAGGTATTATAAAAAATGCAACATATTGGAAAAATCTAAAATATTGATACTATTACATATTAGAAAAGTTAAAGGAAAGTAACTTCTTTCATTTATGGTTGGCGGGAGTAATATAAATTGAATTTTTGGAGGGCAATTTTATGATTTCTACCTAGATTTAAAATATGTATATACTTTTAATCCAGTAGGCCAACCTTTCAATATTTACCCTAAGGAAACATTTCCATACGTATATTATGAAACAGTTAGGAGAGTTTGTACTGTAGCATTGTTTATGAGTGAAAAATTGGAAAAACAAACGAACCTAGGTACTCATCAACAGGGGAATGCAGTCTACGGTACAATGATACCATGAAATACTACAAATCAATTCTAAAAAGAATTGAATTAGGCCCTGCTGGGTGGATATACCAAGGTTGCAGGTTCGATCTTGGATCAGGGCACATACAAGAAGCAACCAATGAATCATAAAAAGTGCAATGACAAATTGATGTCTCTCTCTCTCTCTCTCTCTCTCTCTCTCTCTCTCTCTCTCCTCCTCTCTATCAAATTAATCAATTAAAAACAAGAATGAATTAGATCAATACATGCTGATGTGGAAAGATCTTGGAGTAAGTTATGAAGTGAAACAGTGAAATATAGAACAATGTGCATTCGTGTTTTAAAAAATTAGAAAAAAGTCATTTTGTTTCTATGTGAATCGACAGAATAAAAGAGATGGAGATAACCAAAGTGGCGATAGTGTCTCCCCCGAGGAAGGGCTGGTTTCACAGGGACCCACAGAACTTTGCTAAATCATCTTTGTCCACAACTTTAGCAAGTCAGTGTACTCATGCGTCACTGAGCAGAGAGAAAAGGAAGGACAAGGACCAGGACTATCTGTTGGCACTAATGAGCCCAGAGTCTAAGTATCTGAGACGAGCTTGGCTGGACTGTGAGGCGCATGCAGTTTTGAGTGTCAAGGACGGCCACTGCAGTGGGTTTTCCTTTGCTGGTCACTGAGGCTGGAGTCCGGGAGAAGAGGCTTGACCGGGCCCACGGAGCCAATCTCACCACGGGACGTGCCGAGTGTGATCCGGGGAGAAGCTGACTCCCTCCACTGCCCTCCCAGACCCATGCTGGGAAGCCAGGCTGCCCTCTGCCCTCTCCTCTGGCTGCTCACTGAGCCGGGGCTGCAGCCCTGGCCGTTCAGAGGGACATGTCTAGAGTCTCTGCTGCATCGCTTTGCGCTTTCACGAGGTCTTCTGGGCAGGGTCTCGGCTCATCCTTGGCCCGTTTTCTCCCAGAGCGCCCCGTCCAGTCACAGCTTTTGCCGTGGGGATTTCTGCGGACGCGGGCTGGCTCCCTGAGGTGTCGCCTGAGCAGCCAGGCAGCCTCAGGCCCTTGCCTTTCGCGTTTCTCAGGCCTGACTTGTCTCCCACAAACTCTGGGGACATGGGGCAAACTTCCCAGCGGCCTTGAAGCCCCTCTCACAAGGCCAGTGGCCAGGCCAGGAGATGGGCCCACAAAACAGTGCCAGTCTCTCCCAATCCTCTCTCCAGCCTCCCCCTCGCCTGTGTGCGGCCACAGGGACCTGCCAGCGGTGGGAAGCCAGCTGCGCCTTCCATCGCCATGCACGTGCATCCGGCAGTGGTTGGCCTTTGCTGTCCTGGGCCCTCAGCCTCAGCTAAGAGGGCAGGGGCTCGGTGTCAGGTCCACTGAGCATACCGCACAGCTCCCATTTGACCTGGGTCCTTTAGGATTATGGTCCTGAAACACTTGGCTTCAAACAGGAGAACAGTGAGCCCCAGAGATGCTAACCGACTTGTCTGAGCTCCCACAGCAACTCAGTGACAGAGCTGCCGTGACTTATAGGAATCCTTGGTTGGTAATAAGCCTTGGAGCTCTCAATCCCTGTCAATTATTATAAATTCTAAACATGAACTTCTGCATGCCTTTTGGTTGTCCGTGATAGGTACGTTGGCGTAGGATCTACAAATTACAGGAGAAGGTCTTGAGAATATACATTCCCTTCTTATATTTGTGATCAAATGATGGAGTGGCAGCGAAGGGGCCGATCTGAGACTCCAAACGGAGTTGTTGAGGCCTCTCAGGGCCTCAGTGGCGAGACAGGCTGGAAGCCAGGTCTGCACTCTGCCGGCTTCCTGTCCGTCCTTAGCCCTTTGGTCTTGCTGGAGTGATCGATTCTCTCTGATCTTTAACCAGCCAACATGCACAAAACTCAGGGCAGAGACAGATGGCCCCTCACTCCTTTCCCTCCCTGCGGCATCCATCCCCGGAGGCCTCTGTCCACTTTTCCTTTCTATTTTTAAAAAATAAAATCGTGCTGGGCCAGAGTGGCTCAGTGTACGAACGCTGACCTAGGAACCAGGAGGTCCTGGTTCGATTCCCGGTCAGGGCACATGCCGGGTTGTGGGCTCGAGCCCCGGTGTGGGGCGTGCAGGAGGCAGTCGCTCGATGATTCTCATCATTTAAGTTTCTATTTCTCTCTCCCTCTCCCTCTCTGAAATCAATAAAAATATATTAAAAAATAAAATCGTATGGATGTAAGGTTTGCAACATGATGCTTAAATATCCATATGCACAGTGAACTTATTACTACTTTCCCACTAATGAACACAATCTCCTTTAATAGTTACTTTTTATATTGGTGATGTCAGCACCTGAAATCTCCTTTGGCAGACGTCCAGTATTTGGTACAGAATTATTCACTGTCGTCATCCCCTCCTTTCTCGGTGACTCGGCTTCCCCAGCCCCTGCCCGCTCCGTGTGGTGGCACCCGAGAACCCTTAACCAGGACCCACAGGAAAGAAACGCACACCAGGCACAGTAGGCGACCAGGCGGATGGCATCTGGTCAGAATACTCTGCTCTGCTTCTAAACCCAGACACAGGCTTCCTCCAATTCCTTTACCTCTCCCAAGAGTTTGCTGAAATTACTCTACTTCAACTTCTGTGTTTTACCTCATTTCCCCCCTTTTGAATCCCAAGGTCTCTATTTTCCTTTGTTACTAACAAGCTCCATCTGTAAAGTGAGGGATAATGATGGTGAACCAGCCCGAAGGCAGAGAGTCTGTACCAGACGACCGTTTCCAGCTCATTTTGGTGTGAGATTTATGATTCAATTACGCTTCCAAGGGCAGTCGCACATTTGGGAGAAGGCGCCTGGATGTGAATTTGTGGCTGGACCCTCCTGGTGGGATCTTCCTCCTCAGGCCAGGCTCACCTCCTATTTCTCAGAGTTTGCATTCTCGACAAGCTTTGAAAGCAGTATTTTAAAATCAACAGCCCTTCGGTATGCGTCTTTCCGGAGCCAAGTGAAAACCTGCAAGCATTCATTTGGCTCATTTAGCAAGTTTTCCGAGCACAGGCTCTGTAGCAGGCTCTGGGGCCACAGGTCTGAGCCAAGAAAAGGTGTGGCTTCCAGACGCCTATAGACAAATAAGGGAATAAATCCATCCACTCAATGTTTCAGGTGTTATTGTAGGTGTTGGGAATTCAGTGGTAAATAAGTCAGATGAGCTCCTTGCTATTGTGGAGATTACATTCCGGGGGGGGGGGGGGGAGGAGAGAGAGAGAGAGAGAGAGAGAGAGAGAGAGAGAGAGAGAGAGAGAGAGAGAGAGATTGACTTAACAAATGGAAAACATCAGGACCTGCTTACTTCAGGACTGTAATTAGGGAAAGACTTGCTTGTCCTAGGCCAGTGGTCGGCAAACTGCGGATTGCGAGCCACATGCGGCTCTTTGGCCCCTTGAGTGTGGCTCTTCCACAAAATACCACGGCCTGGGCAAGTCTATTTTGAAGAAGTGGCGTTAGAAGAAGTTTAAGCTTAAAAAATGTGGCTCTCAAAAGAAATTTCAATCGTCCTGTTGATATTTGGCTCTGTTGACGAATGAGTTTGCCGACCACTATCCTAGGCTGATGGTTGTCAAGCAGGAGGGAGCATGCCAACATGCCAACATCTGGAGAAAGCATATTCCAGATGGAGGAAGCTAAAGTGGGCCGAGCTCGCTGGGTGTGAGGATGGAAAAGCTGTGGCTTAAAGAGCAAGTGATGTCACAGGGAGGGGGCGTCGCCAGTGGTGCCGGGCTTCGTGGGCTCAGGGATGGAATTTGGGTTTGATTCCAGTGCAATGGAAAACTGTTTAAAAGTTTTAAGCAGGGAATGGACACAATCTGATTTTTTGTTTTAAAAGCATAAAAATGCCCTAGCTGTATGTGATCTTGGTATTAACTTTTTGGGGAGTTGGTGGGGTGTTTCATAAACGAATCGGAGCTTTCTAAACAGTTTAGAAGAGACGTTTTCAAATTCTGGTGTGTTAGCATCCCCCGGGAAGCCGCTAGAGAACAGAGACCTAGGCTTGAAGGACCCCAGGATCTGGGTCTCCACTTTCTTTCACCGAGTTCTTAAGGTCATTCTTATTCACAACAAAGTTTGAAAATCACCAGATTAGAAAACAATGCAATTATCTGTTGTTTAAAGGATAGATAAAATGCAGCTGTGAGCTCATAAGTTCCGGATGAGTTTTTTAATGGTAGTCCTTTAATCATCTTGCAGGTTTTTCTGCAGTAATTGGTCTATTCAACAGAACTATAAAACAACTGCACTCATGAATATAAATGCAAACATTCTAAATATTAGCCAATAGAACCCAGCAGTGTATCAAAAGAATACCATGTGATATGAGGCAGAGTTTTGTTTTGTTTTAGGTATCCTTCAAGGGCTAGGCCCCCTGTTATTTCCTTTTTAAATCCTCCCCTCAGGCAGAATTCATTTAGTCAACAACACACAACAGTGCAGATCCTGCTATGTGATAGGCCCTGAGGTAATGGTCATGTGATAATATAGACGCCACTGTGTTCATTCCTTTTGTGTTGCCTTTGTAGAGCACTCATTGCTGTAGTGACAATTATTTATCCCTTGGTCTCTCTCCCTGCACGCTGTTTCTCCAAAGGCACTGTCCTACTTATCTCCGTATTGTGAAAATTTGGATAGCACTGGGTAAGTGGTGCTTAATTAAAGAAATATTTTTATTAATTTCAGAGGAAGAAAGAGTGAGAAAGAGATAGACGCATCAATGATGACCGAGAATCACTGATCAGCTGCCTTCTGCATGCCGTCTTCTGGGGATCGAGCCCACAACCTGGGCATGTACCCTGACTGGGAATCGAACCGTGACCTCCTGGTTCATAGGGCAATGCTCAACCACTGAGCCACTGCCTGGCTGGGCAGGTGGTGGTTGATTTTAATCTATTAATGACGTTTAAATCATCTCTCTGCTTCAGATTTCCATAGTTTCAGAATCTAATCCTAGCAGGATTATAATACTCTCTCCCCCTGCCACCAAGTTTTGTTTTAGATGTCTCAGAATAAAGGAGATGCCATCTAGCAGTCATTTCAGCCCCAAAAGCCACTTCTCATATCTTAGCTCTGAGGACTCTAAATCATGAAGAACAAACTCTACTCCCTTCTTGTTCCCCATCTTCCTCTTCACCCCGCTCTCAGGAATGGAGTGCCCTCTGTTGTCCCCTCTGTGCTTTGATCCACTTTGTTCTTGTGTACAGCTCCACCTAACTTCAGGGCCAACCTCTCTGCCAGAGTCCCTGCCCTTCCCCTGGGCTCCCCTTACCTCTGTTCTTGCTTTCATCTCGGTCCCACCTCCCACCCTCCTATTTCCATCCCGAAGCCAGCTTCTTTCATCTCCGCTCCCCCTCTGGCTCCTGGCGCACCTTTCATCCCCTGTCCTGAGAGAGTTGCTTGTGTTGGCTTCCATTTCTGCCTCACGCCACCCTTCGCAAGATGTTTTCCTCCTTCACAAGTCCGTGGACCAGCTCCTGGAAATATTATTGAGAACTTCATCACTTCCAAGCGAAGTCCCGCCCTCATTATCTTCAGCCACATCGGGACATTTAAAACTGTTGGCCTTCTCTCCCTCCAGAAGCTCTTCCCTTAGAGACACCTCCGATGGTGTGGCAGCTCGAGGAAGAGCGTGGACTTGGGAGGTCAACAGGATAAGCTCACCTTCCAGTTTCGCGAGAGTAGCTGCATGACCTTGGAAAGCTTCCTCAACCTCTCTAAGCCTTGATTTCCTTATCTATAAAATGGGGAGGTAATTGTGAAGACTATAGGATTGCCACGAGGAAATACTTTCCTGTATACGCATGAAATTCTGTGTAAAATTACTAAAAATCAGGTGCATTGAAATAAGAAGGAAAATAAGATGACACATTTGTAAAGTGCCTGGCAGAGAGGCCCATGGAGCAGGTCACAGCTTTATCAGTCCCTCCTGGCTTCCAGGTGTCTGCACAACCTGGTTCTCTCTCTGTCTCTCCAAATGCAGCTCCTCTCCCTCTAGCTGCCCTCTCACAAAGCTCTCCCCAGTGGACAATGAAAAAGGGATATGGACCAAACAAGCTGATGAACAAAAATAGACCCAGGGACATAGAAGCATGAACAGACTGTTGAACCTCAGAGGGAAGGCAGGAGAGGGTGGGTGGGAAGAGATCAACCAATGAACTTGTGTGCACATATGCATAACCCACGGACAGACAATTGGGTGATGAGAGTTGGTGGGAGGAGAGATGGGAGCAGGCTGGAAGAGGTTAATGGGGGAAAACAGGAGACCTACGTAATACTTTCAACAATAAAGATTAGAAAAAAAAGGCATATGAAGGAAGGACTTGTACCTTGCAACAAAGGTTAGATAGACAGTCGTGAATACAAAATGTTGATGAGCGAGTCTTTGAATTTTGGCTTAATTATTATCTCATTATAATTATAACCAGAAAGAAACCTAATTTCACTGCCATCTCAACATTATACCTCCATTCATTTTCCCTTATAATAATCTCTAAGGATTTTGCAAACATGTCTCTATCAGGACTCTGATTGTGAGTACCCATTTAAGCTATTGCCAATTGGACTATTTACTTATTGTGTATTCCGAGTGAATGTAAATTGTCTTATGTTCCTTGAAAGGAATTAGACAAGGCTTGATATATTAATGAAATCATTACCATTTCATTAAACCGTATGCTTTGAACCAGACTATTCTGTGGCTTATTGAGATGCAGAAAGTGCATTCTTTTTTTGTGCATAATCACAGTTGATGTGACAAATTTACAGGACTCAAAAGCTGCAGCTCTTTGCAGGAAATACTTTCCTGTATATGCATGAAATTCTGTGTAAAATTACTAAAAATCAGGTGCATTGAAATAAGAAGGAAAAGACTAGGTAAAACAACTTTTTCATTTCAAGAAAAGAGGAGAGATTTTTCTCTGGTTCTCAGGAACTAAGGTTGACTCATTGGATAGGCATATCAATTATTACGTGTAGAAATAACTTCCAACCTTGCACTCTTAGGGGCAAAGTTTAGGAATACTCTTGCATCATAACTGGCATTATTAATTACTTGATTAATTCCTTGATTAAGAAAGGAAGATGAAGTGTGACCCAATTCTCTTATGCCTGTGTCAAGGCGAAAAAGGTTAAACATTCCAGCTCCACAATTACCAAAACTATTGTAGGATGTAAGCAATTACAACAATAGCAATAACAATGGTATAATAAGCCAATGCTCTGGAAAATTATCGTATTCACCATTTAATATTTGGAAGGATCCAGGAAGGAGCCAAAATATTAGATTGTAAGACCGCCTGGGTGTATTGGTCTTTGCAGGTATGAGGAGGGGGTGCTGTATTCATGCCAAGTCACAGCATCTGAAGACAGGAAATGGGCTTTCATTCTGTTTCTGCCAGTCATCAGCTTCTGCGTTTACTTGTTGGTTATTTGCTCCGTGGAGCGACATTTTATTTCCGTCTATAAAATAGGGCGTTAGAGAGCCTGCTCTAACACTTTTCACAGGATTGTTTTGCGTATTAAGTACGGCAGATTTGAACATTTCTTGTAAAACTGCCATTTCCCATAAAACACAGGGGGTTAGCATTATTACTGGGGAATGAGGCTGAGCTGGACCCACACTGAACGTGGGGTTCCAATCGGAGAGCCAGTATGACTGACTAGGTGGGCCTGGTTGAATTTGCTCTCACGTTGGTTTACCTCACTCGGCGATGGGGCCAGGTAAAGGGCAGCCCTGAGATCTGGAGGGGAAAGTGGAGCAGGTGGTCCGCTCCCCCCTTTCTGTCATGGAGGTGATGGCCCCAGAAGCTCCCATGGAGGGAGGACTCTTCTGTGTGAGAAGATCTCCAAACCAGGGCCTTCTTAGCCTGGAGAGAGGTGTTCACGTTACTTCACAGCACCTGGTCCAAACATATGCTTCCTGGGTTTGTAATTCCTTGCTCGGCTGATTAGTGTTGGAACACAGCCCCTGCTCCCCTCCCCGGGTTTCCTGGCATTCCTGCATGTGTTGGGCCTTCAGAGCAATAGAAAGCCACCAACTAGACAGAGAGGGAACGTCTTCTCTCCTCCAGGCCATCTGCCCCCATTCTAAGGGGAATGCCATCCAGAGACTGCGTTGCATTATCATCTCCTCAGGGATGTTTGCTGATATTCCAGGTTAGAGGCCTTCCCCTCTTCTCCCAAATGTATCTCTGAATGCAAATTCATTTAACTGATTGATTCCCACCTCTTTCTGTCTCTCTGTCTGTCTCTCTTCAGAAGGGAGGATAGGAAGATGTGTCATAGTTTCCTGTGTTTCTATAGAAATTCAGAGTTTCAGGAATTGGGGGTTCTTCTCCTGGCCCCCACAACAGGTGAGGTCACATCTCGCATTCTTCACAGTTTTGGCCTTGACAGTGACTCCCTGCATCATTTATTGGTCCTGCTCAGCGTAATAACCAATTGCATGGACCTTCAGCTCGGGCTCTGGTATGATTAGAATTTTTTGTAGGTCAAGTTTAGGGATCTCTGGCTGAGATCTCTTCCTTCTTTCTGTGTTGTTGTTTTGGCAGCCTTTAAAAAGAAACGGGCGAATCTTTTTCTAGGGAGTGTGCACTATAGCTAGGCGATCACGTGAGGCTGATGAGACACTTCTTATTTGTTGGTCGCTGTGGGCGAGTCCTACATCTCCGTGTGGAATTTCTTTGGAGAGAG
Organism: Corynorhinus townsendii; assembly: GCA_026230045.1. Lineage (NCBI taxonomy): Eukaryota > Metazoa > Chordata > Mammalia > Chiroptera > Vespertilionidae > Corynorhinus > Corynorhinus townsendii. Next base: position 165,859,277 of record JAPDVU010000007.1, read on the forward strand.
GCTGCCCTGTCTGTTTGGGATGGCTAGATGTTGGTTAAGAGAGTGGCTCTTTGTAGTTTTTGGTCTGTGTTCACAACCCTTTAGGACACAATTTTTACTTGCTGGCATTTATGACACTTTACCACATTTTTGTTTTCATTTTGCCACCTGTAAAGCATTGTTCTGTAAGTTTTGTGATGGCTCTGTAACCCAGGTATGATGATTTGCATTGGACAGGTTTCGGTAACTTGACTGAAGTCATGCTTCTGGCAAATCGTGGAGCCTGGATTTGAATTGGATTGAATGCCAAGACCCGCGCTGTTTTTTATTTTCAACACGTTTTGCTCCTTCGTGTTCTTCAGCCTTTATTATCTCCCCGCGAGCGTGATGCTTGAGACCCGGCGTTGAGTAGAGATCCTGTGTGTTGTCAATGCACTCTCCACCAAGGAGAAGACGCGCAATTCCCACCAGGCAAGCTGATGCAACTGGAAGCTCAGGAAGGGGTCTTTTCTGTTGGCTAATGCCGATTTTTTTTGCCAATTCTCCAGCTCACAAGGAAAAATAAAACTTTCCTAAGAAAAAGGACTTCAGTAAGAAGAAAAAAATCCTTACCTCCTTGAATAAACACTGTAAGTTTAAAAACCAGGAGGGCACCCGGCCAGAGTGCTCAGTGGTTGAGCGTCAACCTATGAACCAGGAGGTCACGGTCGGTTCCATTCCCAGTCAGGGCATATCCTGTGATTGCAGGCTCAGTCCTCATGCGGGGCATGCAGGAGGAAGAAGATCAATGATTCTTTCTCATCAGTGATAGGTCTATCTCTCTCCCTCTCCCTTCCTCTCTGAAATCAATAAAAATATATTAAATAAATGAATAAATAAATGAAAACCAGGAGGGTAAAAGATGGGAAATCATACCATGTACTTGGATTTAAAAATTATGAGTAAATGAGACCAATATTAAAGGAGAAAAGTTAAAAGCATTGATGGAAGTGGCTTCCTATCTCTCACACAGCATGTGACTGAGTGGGTCTCAGCATCTACCGCGGAATCTAGTGGGATTGCTATTATGTGAGGAAAGGTCCTGGTGGCACTCAGTGGCCGGCCTCAGATAATTGCCTCCTGATAGATCAGTTTTAAAATGAGTTCCCATCCTATGGAGATGAAAATCAGCACACGTATTGCAATTGCCCTCAGGAGAAAGCAAAGTGCAATGATGAAGAGTCCCGTGGCCTTTCTTGGCATTATGTCCCAGGTCCCCCTAGGATGGTGGAGAATTCCTGACCGGCTTAATGTCTGCCTTAATGATGACAAAGAGAGACTGAATGGTGTTTAATGATGTTTTAAGTAGATCCTAAGTGGAGGCTCATGACCAACATTGAGGAGCAGAGGAAATACAAATGAACGTCAGAAACCGAGCAATAACCTCAAAACTTCTCCTTGCTGCAGTCAGGATTCATAGCACCCTGCCTTCCAGTTAGATCTTCCTGAGCTGCAGTCCTCTGCCACCCCTACGGCCATGGCTGGGGCAGTGGCTTAATCTCCATGGCAACAGTGCCCACCTGTCAGGGTTGTTTGAGGATGGACTGAAATGATAGAAGTGCATCCCGCATGCTGGGTTGTCAGTAAATGAACAACTCTTCTAAATAAAGAAACCTACTCCTTTAAGGCATGAAGTCTATCCAAGAGTCAAATCCATGGACGTGAAGAACAGAATGGTGGTTGCCCAGGCCTGGAGGGAGGGACAAAGGTTTGTAGGGAGTGTGGGCTCTTGAACTTTGCTCCATACCCTTTCGCCGAGAGCTAACAGTTGTGTTCTGTACGATGGAAAACCAGGTAGGGGGTGGATCACATGTTAACTGTTCGCAATAAAGGAAAATGTTAAAAACATTTAGTTCTCAGGATGTTATTTTTATAAGCCCAAGAAACTTGGACTTGCCAGGATTCATAGCACTGTTTGTAGAGAGAGTGAGTAAAACAATGCTTAATTGTTGTCAGGTTTGGTATCAAGGTCACTCCATCACTGGCAGGCAGTTCTCCTAACTTTTCCAGGAGAATCCAGACACTGACTGTCGTGTTAACACCATTTCATGGTTAAAAATATAAACTTCATCCTACGCTGAAGGCTGGTATTTGTCACTCACTGTTTGATCCCTAGAAACAATTTTTATGTTTTTTATTTTTTAGTAACAATTTTTAAAAGTAATAAAAATAACAGTGTCTCCTGACTCAGTTTAGCAAGTAACACATTACCAAATGCCAATTTTGGGGAAACTCTTACAGGTTCTTATTGCAAACGTTGAAATATTTTTTTTTTAAATCAGAAAAAAATCTAATGAAAAAAATTCTGCAAGATAATTTGTGAGCAAAACCCTTTTTAAAAAATCTCTAAGTGAATATTATTTAAAAAAGCAAATGACCAGACGCTGTAAATTGTTTGTATATTCACAATTTTAGAAATCACTTATTTGGAAAATTCGGCATCAAATCAGAAAACACAAATAAAAAGTGGTACAAGAGCCAAGGCTGTGTCAGATGAACTGGATTGAAAAGAAACTATTTTATACTTTGAAGCAGACCTAATTGATTAGTGACTGGAGGCCAGCAATCCAATCTGTGAAGAGGGCGAGATTGTGCCTAGGAATCCTTGGCTCAGAAACACTCTCCTACATGCTAGAGGGTTCAGTGGCCTGAAAAGAATTTAAAGTCTGCCCTAATTTTTTATGGCATTTAAAAAATAGGTGTCTGAAAATGGACCTTTTCCCCGTTGATGTCTCTTTCCCGGGTTGCAGGGCTCAGCTGGCTTTCTGATACCGCGCCCACACTTCTCTTCCAGGAGTGTGGGGAGGCATCGTCATTAAAACCAATCCAGGGACACACTTGAAATCTCGGGTACTTGCAAGTGATCTGCTTCTTAACAGCCAGGACTATCTTGATATAAGTGTTTTGCTCCTGACTGGTTAGAACCTGGGCAAAAAACAAAACAGAAAAAAAACAAGGTAGCAGTGACTTCTGGTTCTGTGGGAGAGCTTAGAGATCTCTCCGTAGGACTCAGGCTTGGGAGTCAGAAGCGGGGCTGCTCTTCGCTCAGACTCAACAAACTGTGCTCCCCTGGCCGGTGTGGCTCAGTGGTTGAGCGTCAACCTCTGAACCAGGTGGTCACGGTTCGATTCCCGGTCGGGGCACATGCCTGGGTTTTGGGTATCGGCACATCTCACCTGAACCCTCATCCCTTTCCCTGCTGATTCTCTTCCTGGCACTGAGGAACTGGATGACCCAGAATGAATGAATTTGAAATAGAAAGTAAGCCATGTGCATACAAGGCATTGCTGGCTCTGTTTGCTGCTCGATTCTGAGTACCTGGCTGTGTACCCGCGCACCGTGAACACTCCTGAGGACTGGCTGCGAGAACCAGCGGGCAGAGGCGCACCACATTCCAAACCATCCTCACTCCTCCAGACGCTCTGGGATCATTTGTTCAAGAGGCACTGAGTGCAGAAGCAGCTGCTCCCACCTCGTCTGCCATCCCTTCTTCCTTCGCCAGTGGCCCAGCCTAAAAGTAAAAGGGTTGCCCCCCACATGCCTCTCTTACCTCTGCTCTGGAGGTTAACCCCTCCCCATGCTGAATAGCTTGAGCATTTTAAAATTCTCTCTACTAAGTGGGGTATATAATATATAGAACAACTGTAATTTGATTTAACATTGCATTATTATATTATACTAGAGGCCTGATGCACAAAATTTGTGCAAGAGTAGGCCTTCCTTCCCCCTGCTGCTGGCACCGGCTTCCCTCTGGCACCCGGGACCGGGCTTCCCTTGCAGTCCCGGGCTTTGTCCAGAAGATTGTCGGGAAGGGCATCCGGTCTAATTAGCATATTGAGTTTTTATTATTATAGATGTTATATTATGTTACATTGTATTATAACTAGAGGCCCAAAGCACAGATTCGTGCATTGGTCGGTCCCTCGGCCTGGCTTGTGGGGATCCGGCTGAAACCGGCTCTCTGACATCACCTAAGGGCACAGGCCAGGCCACGGGACCCCACTGGTGCACAAATCCATGCACTGGGCCTCTAGTATGCACATAAGATCTTTGGTTAATCTCTTCCCGCTGTCCCTCTTCCCCCCTTCCCTCTGAGATTCATCAATCTGTTCTATGTTTCCATGCCTGTGGTTTCTGCTCCTGCATTGAGCTTCTGCCCCCTGGTGGTCAGTGCGCATCATAGCTACCAGTCAGATGGTTGAACAATCAGCCTGTTGCTTAGGCTTTTATATATATAGATGTCATATAACTATGTAGATTTTCTCCTGTTAGACTCAGAGCTCCAGCTAAGGACTGAGCGGCAATCATCTCGTCAGTCTCCTATGGTGTCTAATATAGTGCATCAGAAACAATAATCAGATTTGGGTCATGTGGTAATGATTGCAATTGACAACCCTAGACTCTCAGGCTCTGTATAGAGGTTCTGTGTGCATTCTCTCTCTGTACAGATCTTGTCTTTCTGCCCGCTGGTAAGTGGCACCCCATCTTCTTTAAGACATTGGCTCGCCCTGGCTGGTGTTGCTCAGTGGATCCTGGGTTTGATTCAGGTCAAGGGCATGCACCTCAGTTGCAGGCTCCTCCCCAACCTGGGCCCTGGTCAGGGCATGTGCAGGAGGCAACCCATCAATGTGTTTCACATCACTATTTCTCTGTCTTTCTCTCTTCCACTCTAAAAATCAATGGAAATATATCCTCGGGTGAAGACTAAAAAAAAAAAAAAAAAAAAAAAAAAAAAAGACATTGGCTCATTTTTATGCCCATTTGCAGGGCTGGGCTGCATAGCAGACAGAAGGGTTTTATGTTGGACACTGACTCGTCTAGAATTACCCAGGAGTCCATCCTGACGTGGTCGCCTTCTGGTTCTCCCATGAAGCCGGGCACTTTCTTGTTGGACTTGGACATTGCGGGGTCAGAGCCCACGGCTGTCCCGGGGGAGGCGGCCTGCTGGAATGAACTGGGAGCAGGTTCTATCCCAGCCCTGGACACCGGCCTGTGCCTGTGCACACCCATCTCATTGCCATGTGGACGTGGCCCTGCTAGGAGTCACTCACTGTTCTATCCCTGAGAACGTTTTTGAGAGTAAGAGAGAGAGTATAAGAAGGTAAAAGAACTGTGCTTCCTCACTTCCAGTCTGGCCAGGAGGTTGTGCTTGAGCGGACCTCACCGGCGATGGGAACTAGGATGGGACCGACTCACAGGCACACGTTGGAATTTGCAAAGTTCTCCCATGTCTTACCATTTACTTCTCATCGGGCTCACACCCTGTGCCTCATGAGCTCTGTTCTCTGCATGAGAAGTCTGTGGCTCCAGGGATTTAAGTCATTGGCTGGAACACACGGGTAGGCAGGGCTGGAAATGGGAGATGAACCTAGGTCAGTGGTCGGCAAACCCATTAGTCAACAGAGCCAAATATCAACAGTACAATGATAGAAATTTCTTTTGAGAGCCAAATTTTTAAAACTTAAACTTCTTCTAACGCCATGTCTTCAAAATAGACTCGCCCAGGCCGTGGTATTTTGTGGAAGAGCTACACTCAAGGGGCCAAAGAGCCTCATGTGGCTCGCGAGCCACAGTTTGCCGACCATTGACCTAAGTCTTGTGGCGCTCCATAGAATGATTTGATGAAGGGACAAAAGTGATTTTCAAATGCTCACCTCTGTGCATCAGCTGGACAGCCCTGACATCTATTTGTTTAGCAGTTACCAGGTGAGTTTGTAAATGGACTCCTCCAAGGGGCTTCGACAGAGTCAGCTGTCTTGGCTCCTGGGAGATGGCATTTATTTATTTTTTTTGTCTTTTTTTTATTATTATTTTTATTATTGTTATTTTATTTGTTTTTTAAAAATAAATCTTTATTGTTCAGATTATTACAGTTGTTCCTCTTTTTTCCTCCCATAGCTCCCCTCCACCTGGTTCTCACCCCACCCTCTGCCCTTACCTCCCCCCACCCCCCTGACACTGTCCTCATCCATAGGTGTACGATTTTTGTCCAATCTCTTCCAGCACCCCCCACACCCTTTTCCCCCTGAGAATTGTCAGTCCACTCTCTTTCTATGCCCCTGATTCTATTATATTCACCAGTTTATTCTGTTCATCAGATTTTTTATTCACTTGATTTTTAGATTCACTTCTTGATAGATATGTATTTGTTGTTCATAATTTTTATCTTTACCTTTTTCTTCTTCCTCTTCTTAAAGAATACCTTTCAGCATTTCATATAATACTGGTTTGGCGGTGATGAACTCCTTCAGCTTTTTCTTATCTGTGAAGCTCTTTATCTGACCTTCAATTCTGAATGATGGCTTTGCTGGGTAGAGTAATCTTGGTTGTAGGTTCTTGTTATTCATCACTTTGAATATTTCTTGCCACTCCCGTCTGGCCTGCATAGTTTCTGTTGAGAAATCAGCTGACAATCGTATGGGTGCTCCCTTGTAGGTAACTAACTGTTTTTCTCTTGCTGCTTTTAATATTCTCTCTTTGTCTTTTGCTCTTGGCATTTTAATTATGATGTGTCTTGGTGTAGTCCTCTTTGAATTCCTTTTGTTTGGAGTTCTCTGCACTTCCTAGACCTGTAAGTCTATTTCTTTCACCAGGTGGGGGAAGTTTTCTGTCATTATTTCTTCAAATAGGTTTCAGTGTCTTGCTCTCTCTCTTCTTCTGGCACCCCCATAATTCGGAAGTTAGTACACTTGAAGTTGTCCCAGAGGCTCCTTACACTATCTTCATATATTTAGATTCTTTTTTCTTTTTGCTTTTCCAGTTGGATGTTTTTTGATTCTTCGTATTTCAAATCTTTGACTTGATTCTTGCGATCCTCTAGTCCGCTGTTGTATCTCTGTATATTATTTTTTATTTCAGTCAGTGTGTGCTTAATTTCTAGTTGGTCCTTTTTCATATCCTCGAGGGTCTCGCTGACTTTATTGGTTTTTTCTAGAAAATTCTTGAAAAACCTTATAACCATGGTTTTGAACTCTATATCCAGTCATTTGTTTTCCTCCATTTCTTTCATTTGTGACCTGTTTCTTTGTCTCCACATGTTGGCTGCTTCCCTGAGTTGATAGAGTGGCTTTGTGTGCTAGGTGTCCTATAGGGCCCAGTGGCTCAGCCTCCCCAGTTACCTGAGGTGGACACTCTTGGTGCACCCCTTTGTGGGCTGTGTGCACAGTCTTGTTGTAGTTAAGCCTTGATTGTTGGTATCACTGGGAGGAACTGACCTCCAGGCCAATTGGCTGTGAGGATCAGCTGTGTCTATGATGGGAGAACTTCTGTGCTGGATACACCCTTATGAGGCAAGACTTGCTCTAGTGGGGCTTTGGTGTTCACTAAGTCTGCCCCCTGAGTGTCTCCCTTATGGATCTGAGGAGTTGTAATCTGGATGGTCCCACTCTGGCCCCTGGGTACACTGGCTCTTGGATCTCAAGGAGGTGCTAATTTAGCCTCTGCCTGAGGCCACCCAGTAGGAGCTATGGAGATCTGCAGATTCCTCTTCTTTGTTTGGGGTTTGGAGGTGCCCAGATGAGGCCCAGCTGTGAAGCAATGCAAGCTGCTGTGGGGTCTTGGGCCTTCTTTTGGTGGCTCAGGGGCTCTCTGACCCAGCTGCAGTTTGTTAGGTAATTTTAGGTTGCAAAGGGCTAGGCCATTCATATGCAAAAGGCTCTGTGCACAGCTTGGGTGGGGCAGGGTCTCAGGGTGGAGCAAACAGCAATGGATGACTGTCAGCCCTGCCCTAAGAGGCCCCCGGGTCTCAGTGCCCCTTGGTAATTGCTGCAGGCACTTCTGAGAGAAAGCCGCCCTCGAGTTCCACCCATTGCCAGACAGTCCAGTTTGTCTCTGTATGAGTCTGGGTCCCCAGAGTTTCGCCCAGAACTGGAGTTCAGAGCAGTCAGGAGCTTGTGTCTCCCTCCCATTTGAAAAAGCCAGCCGCATACTCAGTTGCCACGCTCTCTGCACCACCTCCGTACCTCTGCCTTTACTTCTGCAGTTCCTCTGAGTCTCAGTGTGCTTTTCTCTTTCCTTCTAGTTGTAGAATTTCCACTCAGCCAGCTTTCCTGTGGTTCTGAATGATGTCCGTTTTGTCTTTTAGTTGTAGTTTTGAAGTTGTTGTGTGAGGCAGCAATTTCAGGTGTTTACCTATGCTGCCATCTTGGTTTCCCTGGGAGATTGCATTTACAAGACTCATTTGCAAGTCTCATTCTCCACTGGGAGCAGGAGGGCGAACTTCATGGAGCCCCTCTGAGAAGCAGCATGGAGGTGGGATCCCTGCAACCTGAGTGAACGGGCATTCGCTACTTGCCACAGATGGCTGGTAGGGGTGTGGGGAGGTTGTGTGACCACAGGGGTCACAGCATGGACGTGTGGCTCTGTGGTTGTCTAAGTGTGGTGTGTGCTCGCCGAGCAGTAATTAGGACTCGTCTCATGATTGCTGGCCTGCTGAGACTCTCAGGAGAGAGGATCCGATCTGCAGAAGCTCAGCCTGCTCACTGGAAACGAACCCGTCAGTTACCTTCTCACTGTCCTCTTGTGAGTGGAAGTGGATTGCACTTCAAGAAGATGTGAGGCTGAAATGTTAATTGGATAAAAGATGGGAATTCTCAGGGATGGTTCCCATAGCAACTGGAGTGTGTGTGTGTGTGTGTGTGTGTATTTCATATATGCATTAGAAAAAAAAAAAAGCAGCTTTTCTTGGTGTGCAAGTCTGGACCGTGGAACTGGAAAGGGAAGTTGAGTCCCCAGAGTCCGTAGCCTGATGCTACATTTGCTGCTTTCCTTGACTGGGCAATTTTCTCTTCAACCTGCAGTCACCACTTGCTGTCTCCTTGGCTTCACACAGGCAGAGGGCATCTTGCCCAAGGACACTCTGAGGACAAAGCTGCTAGCTTAAGAGTCAGGGTCCTACACAGACAATAGCACAGCCGAGGCAGGGCTGGGGTGAAGGGGGTCACTGGGGAGAAAAAGGGGCCGTCTGAAATACTTTCAACAATAAAGATACATCTTAAACAAAGAGCGAGGGTCCTGTAACAGGGCCCAGCACGCAGCATAGCTTCTGGAGATGGTTGTGTCACCCAGCCTGGGAGCGTGATGGGACCAGGGCTTTGCTATAGTGAGCCTGGGCTAAGGCCCCACTTCCGCTCTGCCAACTCAGACATGCCCCTTAACTAATCAACTCCCCAGGGCAGCCTCATGGTAGAAGAAAGAGAATAAATACCATCAGTGCCCCCGAAGGGCATCCACCTGGTTGGGTTACACTGGTTACTTGGAAGTCACCACAACCTGGAAGGGTCTAGCTTTTGCTAATTGCAGGGAGCATGTAAAGAATAGTCCATTGACCCGGAGAGCTAAGTGAAAAAAGCTAGTCAGAGAAAGACAAGTATCCCATGATCCCACTCATGTGGAGTCTAGTGAACAAAATAGATCCAGAGACATAGAAGCATAACACAGACTGTGGAATCGCTGAGGGAAGGCGGGGGAGGGTGAGAGTGTGGGAAGAGATAAACCAAAGACCTTGTATGCATATGTGCATAACCCAGGGACACAGACAACAGGGTGGTGAAGACTTGGAGCTGGGGGCGGGGGGAAGGGCTAGAAGGGGCGAATGGGGGAAAAAGGACGATATATGTAATACTTTCAACAATAAAGATTAAAAAAAAAGAATAGTCTATAGGTTGAAGAGGAGCCTTTCTGAGTGGGAGGAATGAGGAGAGAGGAAGAGGGGAGCGAATGAAGATTAATGGGGGTTGCTCCTCTGCTTAGCACACACGTGTGCCTCGGCTGGGCACATCAGGTGAGGCCAGCAACTTCCGATTCATCTCACGGACCCGAGACCCAGCTCAGGGCCGGTGCTTAGTCAGTTGGGCAGAGGTTGACCGGCCCTAACTCTGACCTAGTTCACCTGGCAGTAGGGCAACTCCATGTCCCAGGTTAGATAGCAGAGAAGCAACTTGTAATGTGTATGTTTGGCATCACGTTATTCTGATAAACAAAAGTGTGATAGGGTTGTTATTTTTTCTGTTGTTTGGGTAAGAATCTTTCTGAAAACCCGAATGTGTCTCCTCTGGGTTCCTTGGGGTGGAAGGAGGGATCTTCACTTTGCACAGCTTCGCTGCAGAGACAGTGAGCGCGTGGCGGCAGCTGTGTTTCTTCGGAGACCTTGAAACATTTTGTACTTGGTTTATCTAAGGGGTGATTTTCTTATAATGTCAGCATCTGTTTCTCTGCCCTTTGGGAGGGAGAAGGGGCTCTGGGGTTCCCAGCAGACTGCTCCTTCCCACAATATTAGATCCTGCCAAGCCAAGGTTGCCACGGCTGTTCTCAGCACCTGAGGGTGGCTGTCATCTTGAAGAAACAACAAAATCTTCTGATGGCCCAGAGCAATTATTTTGGAAGTTTTTCCCCGTGGGCTGTGACATGGGCAAGTGGATGACACAAGAGCAGATGTCCCAGATTTGGAGATGGGATTTGACCTTGGAAGGCAGCCCTGCGGTGTGGGGACACATGCAGTCTGGCATTGAGATGTCCTTGTCTTGAATTCTGGATTCCACCACACATGTGCTCTGTGACCCTGGATAAGTTCCTTCACCCCTCTGGGCCTCCATTTCCTCACTTGTAAATAGGAATCACAATAGTACTTGGCTGCAAGAGTCATTAGGATTAAACAAGCTAATACATATAAAAGTCTTAAACCGGTGCCGGGCACATAGTATATATATTAACACGTATTAATGGCTGTTTTCATTCTTTTAAAAAATATATATATTTTTATTGATTCCAGAGAGGATGGGAGAGAGAGAGAGACAGGAAATTAATGATGAGAGAGAATCATTGATTGGCTGCCTTTTGCATGCCCCCTACTGGGGATCAAGCCTGCAACCCAGGCATGTGCCCTGACCAGGAATGAACTGTGTCCTCCTGGTTGATAGGTCGGCACTCAACCACTGAGCCATGCCAGCTGGACTATTACCATTCTTAGTGGCCCTATGATTCTAGGCATCACTGAGACACAGTGTGGGGGCGGGGGGTGGGGTGGTGGAGATAGCCTCTGCCTTATCTAGGTCCAGAAACCCATGACACTTACTGCAGCCCTACTGTGTGCCAAGCACTGTGACAGTGACTGACACATGCTGCCTTCAACCTCAGAAGAATATAGCAGGGAATGGTGCTGGCAGATGAATCCGAGCTGACTTCCGGGGTCCTGGTGGGGGCCGACTTGAGAGAATGCTCTGTGTGTACCTGTGTGGTGGGCAGGCAGTGGGAGAGGGTGTGATGTCATGGTGGGCAGTGGAGGTGAAGTTCCATGAGGGTCAGGGCTGGGCCCTGAGCAGCTGAACAATGGAATGCCGGGAAATGACGCTGCATACTCACCTTGGGTCTGGCTGGGGCACAGATCCTGCATTTGCTGAGCAACGAAGCCTTGGGGCTGGGGAAGGTGGGGTGGGGCGGGCAGCTCTTCAGCATGAAGTTGTAGGATCCTGAGCTGGCACTAGGGCGGGCATTCCTAATCCAGCCAAAGTGCTGGGAATAGATGCAGCAGCCACGGCAGGAACAGTGGTGCCCAGCTTCTCCGAATCTCCTGGGAGCTGGTCAAAATGTAGCTTCCTCTGCCCACCCCCGTACCTCCCCCTTTCCCCCACCCCTGCCCACTTCATTCTCGGGGGGAGGAACTGAAACCACATGGTCTTGACAATCCCCCAGGTGCTGGTTGAGCCCCCAGGGGATGGGGTTTGGTTCTCACTGGGGTAGCCCATCTGGAAATGAACTTCGGCCAGAGCAGCTCCCTGTTGAGAGTTTGTCACCAAAGACGATGTCAGGCGCCTAGGGCCTCAGCCTGTGTGGAGGGCAGGTTAAAAAAACAAGGAAGAAAGCCTTGTTCCTGGCAGAGCCCTGCATCCCCAACAGGACCAGTCACAGGGCGGGTGGTGATCCAACTACTCGCAGTCAGGCTCCGGGAAGCTCGATAGGAGGGAGCTGAGGACCACTGCTACTGAAGACGCCCGAGAACTTCAGCAGAACAAACTCTGAAACACATACCACGCACTTCCCGTCTGTTACCTCTGCATCCCCACCATGGGGAGCAATCCTGTCCCAGTCTCCAGTAGCTAAGACCTCCACCTTCCTTCAAGGCTCATTTCAGTAGTGACCTCCCCTCGGCTGCCAGTTCTTTACGACCATCAGTGTCAAGGTTAAACCAAGTTGCCTGAGTTAAACACATACCCATTGGGTACACATTACGCATGAGTTGCGGCGTCTGGGGCTGGAACATGGAAAAGAAAAATTAGGACAAGCTCCCAGACTTAGGGAACTCATTGCCGGTGAGCAAATGTTATTTTGTGTGCAAGGCACTATGGGAAGGGTGCATTCCCATTTCCAAAAGGGCCTCTATTATGGTTATTTCTGGGCATGTTGGTCTCCTCTCCCGGGCTGCTCTTAGTGGAGGGCTAGGGATGTGTCTCCTTTTTTGTATTCCCACCCTCTGAAACAGTGGGCGGGGCCTGGTTAGTGTTCATTAGATATTCCCTGATTTTGGTTTGAATTGAATTCTACATAAATATGTATTTGATAATCCTCGCCCGAGGATATTTTTCCATTGATTTTTTTTTTTTAGAGATAGAGGAAGGGAGTGGGGGAGACACAGAGAAAGAACCATCAATGTGAGAGACACTCATCCATTGGTTGCTTCCATAAGCATGGGGGATGGAGCCTGCAACTGAGGTACGTGCCCTTGACCAGAATTGAACCTGGGACCCTTCAGTCCATGGACCAATGCTCTCTCCACTGAGCAAAACCAGCTAGAGTGATAACAGTATATATATATATATATATATTTTAAAATACATTTTTATTGATTTCAAAGAGGAAGAGAGAGGGAGAGAGAGATAGGAACATCAATGATGAGAGAGAATCATTGGCCAGCTGCCTCCTGCATGCCTCCTACTGGGGTTGAGCCTGCAATCCAGGCATGTGCCCTTGACCAGAATCAAATTTGGGACCCTTCAGTCCACAGGCCGATGCTCTATCCACTGAGCCAAACCAGCTAGGGTGAACAATATATTTTTAATATATTGATGATGATCAATAAATAGGATGATCTCAGTTGCTTACAGGATGTTTGAGAGTAGATTGCAGAATGTCAGGCTATCGGTGAGATGGTTTTAGGAGAGTTTGAGTTGGGTTTCCTCTGAGTTCTGGCAGGGGCTGGGTTGTTAATAAACAGGCTGACAGCAGGAAATAAAGATAACATAGTTTGGACATTTTAGACAACCCCGAGGGAGAAGAGCTTGCCAGCACTTCGAAAGGGCAAATCACGGCACAGGATTATTTGGGAATTAGGGGACTGATGGAACCGAACGGCATGACTTTCCTCAGGGCCATGTCCTTCCAGAGAGGCACCATCTCCAAATGCCAAGTGGGAGGAATGGCCAGCGCTCGGCTTTAGAAAGAGCAGAGGGCCGGCAGAGCAGGACAGGCATGGAAACCAGCCAAAAGGTGAGCCATCAGACTCTGCTCTTCCGACGCCTACTGATGCCTTAAACTTGAGGATGAGTCCTCGCTGTGGTGTGAATGAGGAGGCCCGGGACAGACCCATGCTAGCGTGTAGGTCTCCAGTACACTGAACTGTGACCTTGGGCCATGTAACCTTGCTCAGAATCCGTGGAGAGCATGGTCTGTCCTTGGCCGGGCAGCTCTGAGCAATGACCCCAAGTGCTCTGAGGATCCTTTGCACATGCTGTGTTCTCAGTGAGCGGCCACGCCCTTCACAGGTCCCCCTCTGAGAACTGTGGGGAGCTCGGGGCAGTTCAGAAATCAGGAACTGGTTTCCACAAACATTACAGCATTGGTCTCTCCCATGACTCCATGAGCGATGCACTGCTTCCCTCAGAAGCTGAGCTTGGAAGCATGACTATGGGACTGGCCGTAAGCTGGGCGTTGGCAGCTGTGGTCTCTGGTGGAAGGGGACAGCGGAGCCCTGAGATGCTGGGGTCATGCGAGGCTTTTCTGAGATGGTGGGTTGTCATGGTTTGCATCTCTCCACCCTCAACTGCACCCCCACCCCTCACCCCAGCCCGGGGCCAAATCAATGATTGATGGGATCCTTCGCCACCTGCCAGGTGCTCCCCTGAAAGTTTGTGAGGCCCCGACTCACGCCTGATGGATGCAGGACCCCAGGAGGGACATGCACTATGCCTGGTGCTTCTGGGGCTTCTTAGAGCAAAGAAGGCACCGGGATTCAGGGCTGACCCTGGCCAAACCTGGCCACCGTCCCTGCTGGGGGCAGCCCTGGGCCGTGTCCTGAAACATGAAGAAGTTGCATTTATTCTTTTTTAAGCACTATTGGGTCTAACACAGGATGGCCATATATTTCAATCATCCAAAGCAGGGCACTTCTGAGAGTGCGTGGAGGCATCATAAAAACTGTGCTGGGGTGACAGGCTTGGCTAAAACTGTCCCGGGCAAAGCAGGATGTATGGTCACCCTGGTCAGATGGCCTGCAGGCGGATTGTGCCTCCCTGCCTGGTATCCTTGTCATTGTACTTGCAAGGACTTCAGCACAGAGCTGAGTGTCCATCTGGATTGGGTGGTTTCCTTTCGCTATCGTTACCAGTTTAATTCCCTAAAGACCCTGCTATGAGGAAGACCATTAGGACTTGGAGCAGTGATGTAAATTCTCCCATTTGCATAATGATGTACAGTTTACAGAGCATCTTCACACACATTATGTCACCAATCTGGACCTCCTCCCTTAACTGCATACCTCCAAACCGCAAGCCCGCTGCCTCGGCAGGGCAACGTGGCCCACACCGAACTCCGTGCTGTCTGCCTGGTCCGTTACCACTTCTCCGCCTCCAGGAAGCCTGCCCTGATCTTGACTCACCATCCCCACCCTCTGAGAGAAAGGTGTCTTTTCTCTGTAACCTGTCGCCTTGCCTGCCATGCTTACCAGAGAGCCAGTCCTTGAAGGAGGGACAGGGGCTCATCCCCTCGGTGTCCTGAGGGCCTTCGAGACTGTATGAATGAATGAATCTGGGCAGAGCAGTGCTTCTCAGACTTTAATGTGCATCAAGCATGTCAAACTCAAAGGATGACACAGGCCAAATAAACAAGGTTTACATGCATGTGGCCGCAAAAAAACAAAAGCTTCAATTTTCATAGAAACGTAGGCTTGTTTCGATAGAGACATGCTGAGTACGAAGGGCTGAAATAAATGAGTCATCGTTAACATAAAATAATAGAACATTTTAATAAAAATTATTTTATCTTGAACATTAACTTAACAGACACTGATTAACTGCACAAATTAATAAGCGTAACGTAAATAAACCTATTTTTCTTGTTCTCCGAAAGCGAAATATTTCTTGTGCACACCAAACAAGTCAGTCCAAGACTAACGCCGTGGCCATCGGCTGCTGAAATGTTCGCTGCGGGTATTGGTGGCGAGAAATGGTGCGCCTGCGTGTAAGGCGCATAAGGGAAATGAATGCGACACGGTTATACTAGTAATCAGTCATGTTGTAGTTCGTTATTAATAATTATGTATAACAGGATATTGTAAAAATTACGCATTTTTTTATTAAAATGTTTCTTACATACCTTTATGTTGGCTGGGCCGCAAAAATATTTATTGCGGGCTGCCTGTGGCCCGTGGGCCGTGGGCTGCGAGTTTGACATGCTTGATGTACACCAGTCACCCGGAGAACTTGTTACGAAGAGTCTCGCATGGCAGGTTTGGGAGGGGCTGGAGATTCTGCATCTCCACTGGGCACCTAAGCCATCCTGATGCAGCTGGACCTTGGCCAGGCTCAAGCACCAGTACCTGAACTTGGCTGTGCACTGGAGTCACCTGGGAAGTCTTAAACCCGCTCAGGTCTGGACCAGGGCTATGCAACTTCCAAAAGGAAGGGTGTGGCCCCTATAAAGCAGGGCAGAAGAGCACTAAGGGACTTCACATCCCTAGAGTTCACGGAGGACACGGCCATCTAGCCACTGTTTCATCAGCTCCTTACAAACTGCATCCCTGGTGTGAGCAGCGGGCTCCGCAAGGCAGTCCTTCTCCCGCAGAGACATGAACCGGACTTGCTCTTCAATTCCCCGTCTCCGAGGTTTCTTCGGTTGGTGGAGAAAGTTCAAGGTTGTTGGTCAAACCCCAGCCCTGACTCTTAAGCCGGGAATCACGCGTGACGTCTGACCTAGTTTCTTCGGGGTCTCCACTCCCTCCCCCATGCACTTGGGGAGTCCGTCCCGCCCCCTCCTCTGTCATCAAGTCCATGGATGACACGCTGCTCGGCCCTCCTCCTCCCCAGCTGTCAGACTCCCACTCCTGCCTCAAACCAGGCTCCGGGGCCCCTGCTCCCCTTGGCAGGTTTCGTCCCTCCCACGGCCCTCTCTGCTTGTCACCAGTGTCTCTTTCTCCGTTTGTTTCTTTAGCCTGTGAGCTCTTCAATTTCACCATCCACATCTTATTTTTTCTGTGTTTCTTTCACGTATTACAGGGTCTGATCCAAGAGATGCTCAGTAAATATGGTGGATAAATAAAAAGATGATAGAATGATTTAATCTCCTTTGGAGATTTAAAACTGTTAGGACTTGAGAGATGATCATTCTTGCAGCGAAAAGCATGTTACTCAATATAAGATGCTATTGTTAATGTTGATGTTGTTATTTATTAATTTGATTTTAACCTTCCACAATGCAATCCTGATTGTGCATTTTGTGCCTGAAATTTTCAGTCAAGTGACCAGTGTTCTTGCTGTCTTAGCAATTTAAGAAATGCAATGAGAAAAGGGGTCATTTAAAATTAACCAGAAGATAGGAAATAATAGAGAAAAAAAAAAGCGAGAAAAAGAAACATTACCCATAATCTCATTACCCAAATATAAACTGGTAAGTCTTTGATCTATTTCAAAGTCTGTTTATGCACACAGAATTTTTTAATACAGAGTTGTAATGATGCTGTTGCGGGTGTGTTGTTTTTTTTTTTTGCCCATGTATGCCTTGCCTTTTTATTTAAAATTATAGCACACTCATTCTCTCTTACCACTACTTTTGCAAGCATCCTTTTTAATGACAGTGTAATATTGTTACAAGTGCGTGCACCATAGTTTACATATACTGTATATTACCTTGTGGTTGGACATTGGATTGTATTCAGTTTGGGTCCATGTTGGATGCTGCAGTGATGATTTGCTAGGAAGACTTGTTTTTCTGAATTTAGGATGATCTCTTTGGGGTCTATGTCCAGAGGAGTCACCCCTCAGATGTATACTGTTCATTCCACTATCAGCAAGTTATGAGCGTGACCACTCCATGGTCCTGTTTTCATGAGTGGGGATTATAAAAGTTTAAATTGGGGTTAATTCAATGGGTGAAAAATGGTCTTGACATAAATTTGCGTCTCTTTGATTGTGAGGGAGTTTGAATAAGTATCGGTATTTAGTATGGGCTTAGAGATTCTTCTGAGCTTTAAAAGGACTTTCTCTGATATAAACGTTCCAGGCAACTATCATAAAAGCCCCTTCCTGCTTTAAGATCCATGGTTCCATGACGTATGAGCACCCATGTCCTGTTTCATAGACACATATGAGCAGCATCTCTGCTGAACCCATGCGAAAGGCAGTGTCTACTCTTCTCATAGACGCTTCTCCTGCCTTTGCTTTTGGTGTCAAATCTTTAAAAAGAAACCAAAGCACATCAAGTAGCTTACTGCCTATATTTTCTTCTAGGGAGTTTTATGGGTTTGGATCTTGAGTTCAAGTCTTTCATCCAGTTTGAGTTGATTTATGTGGTATGAGATAGTGATTCAGTGTCCTTCTTTTGAATGTGGCTGCCCAGTTTCCCTGACACCATTTATTGAAGAGACTTTCTTCCCTGCTGCCTGCTATTTTTGTAATTTTCTTCTATTAACATTCTTAGTGGCCATTGAGAATAATAAGGGAGGGATTCAATGTAATTAATTTTTCCACAGATCCCACTTGAATTAAAAGGGAAGTATCATCAACTCGTTTTCAAAAGCGTTTTAATTGAGACGAAGCTGTGCCCCATTTACAGTGTGTACCTGTCCTGGTACTTTTGGTAGACGGGGCCATTTTGATGTTCTGTTTTACATTTTTCATTGGACTCTTATAGATGAAAAGCTACCATTCCTCCAGTTAAGAGTCATCTTTTCTTACAAATGGACGTAAGCCTCTATGATACCACCCCATTTAGGAAGATGGGAACAATATCAAGAAAAGAATTGGTGAAAATTTGTTGTTTTTTCATGTCATCCTGGGAGGAAGGGGATGTATTTGGTCCCTTACCTGTGTTTTCAGGGCGATGATGTGCGCCAACAGCTCAGGCCTGAAACTTCCTGCAGTCCGGTGGTGGACAGGTCGGGACAAATACAAATATTTCCCCCGTGGGTTGACTAATTATATTCTAGCAGAAACTGAGAATGGGAGGGAGGACAAGAAGAGGGAAAGAACGAGGAGGCTAGGAAACCCACCTCAGGATTCATCAACGTTTGAATGCTGGGGTGAGACATCAACTCAGTAATAAATGCATAGAAAACAGAGCAAAAATTATACTAAAATGTATTCAAACATTTCCCTTCTGTTGGGTATTTGGGTCAATTCTGTTTTTAGCTCTTCGCATAAAGGAAACTCTTTGTGGTAAAATTATGGGTAGCATAGCCTTTTTCCTTTCATGCTTTCCAAGTTTTGATAATTAGCCTATCTTACTCTAATTATCAAGGAAAATTACGTTAAAGCTACTAGAACTAGTGTTTCCCTTTTTGCCCACTTGATGTTTTAACAAAGACTTTTTCCTAAAATAATTTATTTCTATATTTTTATTCACCTGGATAGCAAACTTCCCAAAAGATATGGATATAATGTCTAAGGTACCTTTTGATTCTAGTCTGTGATCTTATGATATATGTACATATTTGTCAAAAAAAGAAATTATGTCAGTATCAAGTCACGCTGTGTCTGTATAATGCAGCACTTAAATTTCAATCTAGCACAACCAAGTAAAAAAAATTACTTTTAATTCCAAAAAGAAGACTGTCTACTATCTTGTGTCACTTGCTGAGAGAAATCAACAAGACTCGTGAACATAGATACTGTTAGTTGGAATCAGCACTTTAATAATCTTAAAGAATTCTAGGCACTTACCAGGCAGTCACACAATTAATACATTTTGTTTTATTTACAATACACGGGATCTTTTGAAGGATATGATGCTTCATGGGCCAGGTTATTATTATTATTATTAACCAGAATTTGCTAGGATTAAAAAAATAGCTGACTGATTATCTGAAATCATGTCACACCTAAGTTTAGAGCTCTTTCTATACAGAGAATAATTGGGACATTGGCTTGCCAGGAGACAAGGAGAAAAACTAATAGCCTTCTAAAAGTCTTTTCTGTGTTTATTTTAGGTTTTTCAGAATTTAGAATAAAAAAAATTATCACTTAAAGCCTATGAAGTTTTATGCTGTGGAATCTGAGGGCTTCTGTAATGATTAAATGATGCTTTTTCTAAAACTCATTTGTGTGTGTGTGTGTGTGTGTATGTGTACGAATGGAAGACATTTTATTAAGCAGATTTTATATTTGATTTTCATAATGCCAAACTAGCCACCTTTCCTACAGATTGCTCTAGAGGCAGAATTCTTCTTCTTTTTATGTTGTTAATCCTCATCCAAGGATATTTTTCCATTGATATCTTAGAGAGAGTGGAAGAGAGGGAAAGACAGAGAGAAATATCAGTGTGAGAGAGACACACTGATTGGTTACCTCCTGCATGCACCCTGATCAGGGCCCCGGACCGGGGAGGAGCCTGTAACCAAGGTACACGCCCTTGACTGACATTGAACCCGGGACCCTTTGGTACACAGGTCAACGCTCTATCCACTGAGCCAAACCTGCTAGGGCAAGGAAGAATTCTTGATTGTCTAAACACTGACGTTATTGCCAAGTTCAAGGAAATAAATTTGGAGAGGCAAGGGATGGTGTATTTTCTGCAAATGAAGCAGATTATAATCAATTTCTTCAAAAGTGCATGAAAACCATTACTGTGCAATGTAAGAAAAGTCTTGATGCAAAATACTTCTGGTATGTTCCTTTTAAAAACCAGGAAATGATGGGGAATTGAAGAGACGAATGGAATGTGTTATGTAAGGAACACTCCTTTTCCCCCCATCAGTTGAAGGTATTACACTGCAAGCCAGAGTTTATCCAGCATGCCCTCGGTGGTGGTGGTGGGGGGGGGAGTGTCTGGCACGTCCTTGGGGTGGGGGGAGAGGGCTGAATGCGTTAAATTAATTTTTAAACGTCATTCTACTTGGTGGTGTTAAACACATTCTCTCTCTGAACTGTTGTGGATTTATTTTCTATAGGTTGGCAGGAGATATTAGTGTGGGAATTATAGTGAGACATTCCGATCCAGATCTTTTCAGTGAGGGAGTTGAAAATAGCTTATTTTCCCCAATTATGCTGCCCCACGGCACACCTGTGAGAAATGGAAGCCTCTGAATGTGGGCAGTTTACCCGGCTCTGGGCTATTTGGGAGCTGACTCCTCGCTGAAATGCACACTCAGAGTAGTATCTTGTTGATAAGGTGATTAACACCCACAACTTACATGTAAATCCAACCCAAGGGTATGGAGCCTAAAGGGTCTTGAATGACGTCACTCACTCATGTTGCCGTGGCTATGGCTTCGGTTTACGCAGAGGGTCTGGTGGAAGATGGGGTGCCTCATGTCGGTTCTTCAGTGTGTGGAGGTCTCTGAGGACGCCAACCCACTAATTCCCACCCCCTGTTTCAGAATTAATAAGACAATTCTCAACTGCGGCGGACTGTTTTAATTTATGTCAGCGGTTTCAAATTAAGGTGTAGAGCAGTGACTTTCAACCAGCGTGCAGCAAGAATTTTTGAAACATGTGCCCTAACCGGTTTGGCTCAGTGGATAGAGCATCAGCCTGCGGACTCAAGGGTCCCAGGTTCGATTCCGGTCAAGGGCATGTACCTTGGTTGCGGGCACATCCCCAGTAGGGGGCGTGCAGGAGGCAGCTGATGGATGTTTCTCTCATCGATGTTTCTAACTCTCTATCCCTCTCCCTTCCTCTCTGTAAAAAATCAATAAAATATATTTAAAAAAAAAAGAATTTTTGAAACATGCAATGCCTGACTCTTTCGTTAGGGGCCTCTTTTCCCTTAGATTGTCCAATGAAAAAATGACAACAGCCACTACAACAATAGCTACCCGGTGTGAATGAATCAAAATGATACTTTTTTTGTTTTGTTATATCGGCAAAAAATATATTTTTTCGTGTGCCACCGAGTTTTGGTACCTTGTTTATGTGCGATGAGATGAAAACGGTTCAAATTCTCTGGTACAGAGGATTCAGAAGTTCAGAAAGGCAGCCATCCACAGAGAAATGCTGACCAGCCTCACGGGTTACCTCCAGCATGCATCCGACTGGGGCTGGGACCCACGACCTGGGGATGAGACCCTGTGGTGCACAGGATGACACTCCCACCAGCTGAGCCACCCGGCCAGGGCTGGAGAGTGATGCTTAATAAATTGTAGCTGTTTTCACTCCTACTGAATTACTGCCCCGACTGCCAATAAATGGAGCTACTGACAGATACTCTTTCTCAGCCCCAACCAGCAGCACGCTGGCAAACCAACGATGGCTATTTAAAGAAACCCCTCATTTAAATACGTGAGCAAAGCTCTCTCGCATCTTTCCCATCAGCCTCCTTTGCTTCTCCTACAGCAGAAAGGCGTGCCAGGCCTGGAGATGGCAATACCAGGGCGATATTTTATCATGTTACTGCACTTTGTATCCAAACATGCCCCAGGGATTTTATAAGCAAAGATGAAATTTCTTCACATCCCTGTGGCAGAAGCATTTCATTACTAAATTTATGGACAGATAAACAGTGACTCACAAAAATGAACACTTCCTCCTCCAGCCTCGGCTGTGACTCAGGGAACTGGGCAGAAAATAGCTCTCCATGCACCTCCACGCACCTCGTCTTCAAGCTCTACAACCTGCACCCCCCCGTGCACCCGGAGGATGTGCAGACAGTGAGACTGAGAGGAGGCTTCTCATACAGATGCCAGGTGTTATATTGGGGCTGGAGCGGGGAGGCGGTTGGGGGGGTGGGGAGAGCATCCCTGAAGTGCAATGTCAAAAAGACTGTCTTTTACTGGAGTACTAGGCAAAGGTATACATGGGAGGGAGTGTATCTGATAGAAAGAGAGGGCTTCCAGAAGTTGATTCTTCTGGTTCCTAGCTGTGGTCCTGCCATTCAATTTAACATGTGTTAGTTGTCTACCTACTATGTGCCAGTACTCAAAGCCAGCACTGTACTGTGGTTTTGCCTTTTCTTTTTCTTTTTTTTTTTAACTTTCTACCCAGAAAAGCAATTCCAGTTCTTCTAACCTTTCTTTAGAGTTTCTAATATGTGGACAGAAAAAAATTATTTTGAGATTAGTCTCTACTAGTGTAAAAGTTGATTGAATTCAATAAATATCGATTCATCATTATACAAAGCTTCGCCGGGCAGGACCAGTGAGAGTTTCCCAGATGAAGAAAGACACAGTTCTTGCCCCTCCCCCGCGAAACCCGCCCTCAGAGGAGGAGAAGGTCCAGTCCACCAGAATGAGCGTCCATGCAAGGCACATGGTGCTGTACACCCTGCACGAGGCTTCCGAAATGCCGCAGATTTGAGAGGTGACAAAGGCCAAGGGAAGGACGAGTCGTTCTGCTTTGGAAGGGTGGGAAAGGTTTCACAGAGGAGATGATCTCCAGGCGGAGTGTGGTCCGAGGAGAAGAGAAGGAAAGGCGTTCCGGGGAGGCATCAGCACAGGCGAAGGCACAGAGGCCTGGCAGCCTGTGGACGCGTGGGGAAGCACTGAGGGGCGAGGGAGGCGTCTGGAAGACCAGGAGACACCTGCAGAGAGCCACTTGTTCTTGGAGGGCTTTCCTCTCCCCCGAGAGCAAACAGGGGTCATAGAAGCGTTTCTACCCAGACCTCTTCAAACCCGGCAGCTTCATGTTTTTGATAAACGAAAAGTAGGTCCGCTTACAAAGTACGCCTCCTGAAAAACCGGAGGAGGGCCAGGCAGGTTCCCTGAGAGGAGATTAGCACCTAAGGAGACACAGCGGGCCCTCGAATTGGGAGGAACGTGACCCTGTTCTCTTACTCTATTTGTAAAGCCCAGGGGAGGACACGAATGGTCCCAGCGTGGGCCAGATGCCACTGATCGTCATTCCAGGGACTGTGGCCTGGAATGTGGGATTGCTGAGAAGATGGCTGCTTCCATGTGAAACCTCGTCTGTGGTGGGGACAAGAGGCAAAGCCATCATAGGAAGTGGGAGAGAGGGGTGCGGGTCAGGCCAGACAAAGCACAGTTTATCTATTATGACAACGTGCCCCCAATTCCCTGGCTAGTAGTTTGTGGAGCTAGAATTTGAATGCCAAGCTTTATGCTGTTGGCAGTGTGTCGGGCTGCTTCTTAAATGAGCTCATGTATGTTAAATTCCAAGTTTACAATCTTCATTACAGACACTGTATTTTTTAGTTATAGGTTCCCCATTGGGTTCTCTGCCATTACTTTCTCTACTGAGATTATTTGTTCAGTAACTGTGTGTATCTTTTCCTTTAATTCCCTAAACATATTGAAAATTGGTTTTGAAGTCTTGCCTCAAAGTCCAATATGTCTTTCATCTCCAGGTCTTTCTCTCACCCTCCCTCCCTTCCTTTTCTCTCTCTCTCCCCCATCTTTCTCCTCTTCCCCCTCCTCTTCTTCATCCTCCTTCTGCTTGGTAACATTTTCTTGCTTCCTTGCATGTCTAAATTCTTTTGTATTGTATGCTGTGACCGAAAACAACAGAAATTTCTTCCCTTACTATCCCAGAGGCCAGAAGCTTGTAATCAAGCCATTGCCAGGGCTGTGCTTTCTAGAAGGCTCTAGAGCAGGGTCCTTCCTTGCCTCTTCCAGCTTCTGGTGGCTCCAGGCATCCTTGGCTTGTGGGTGCGTAACTCCAATCTCTGTCTTCATCTTCTCTTGGCCTTCTCTGTTGCTATGTCTTCTCTTCTGTCTCATAAGAACACTTGTCATTGAATGTAGGGCCTCAGGTCTCCCAGGAAAACCTTAAGATCTTAAACTTAGTTACATCTGCAAACACTCTTTTTCCAAATAAGGTCTCATTCACAGGTTCTAATAGTTAGGACATAGACCACCATCCAACTCACTATAGGTGGGTCTAGAATAGATCTGTCTCTGGAGAGAGAGTAGTTCTACTCCCAAGGTATGGACTCTCTGTCATCTCAACAGAATGCCTGGCATTTTCAGCAACCCTATATCTACTTCAGTCAGTAGGCACTCCTAGTTCTCTCAGAAATATTTTCAGGAAACCCAGAGTCTTGCCTTCCACATGCCCAGCTCAGCATTAAGCCAACCATGTAAGGGCACCTCTAATGCAGATCGACGGAGCTTTTTCTCTGGGCTGCTCCCTCCTCTGCAGTTTCCCGGTCTGTGAATTCTGGCCAACCCGCCAGTCCCAAACTCTGATCCCTGCAGCCCCAGCTCAGCCAGACCGCTGTGCCCCATCTTCCTGCACAGAAGTCTGGAAAGGGGTTCCTGGCAGAAAGCTAGTGCTTCCAGGGTGAGGTCAGGAGGCTCAACCAGTGTCCCAGGTACCAATGATTGATTGCTTTGGGGTTCAAATCTGCCCCTTCATTGCTAGGGCCCTGCCTGGTACACCTCCTGTTTTACCTCCTCTCAAGGGTCACAGTGAAATGGTATCTGTGGTTCAATGTCTTAAAGAATTGCTGAATATAGTTTGTTTTCCAGTTTTATAGTTGCTTACAGTGGGAGGGCTGGTTCAGGAGCAGTTACTCCATCCTTGTCAGAAGTTCCTTCATAAACTTCATAAACCAACTCAGACATTTAGGTGGCTGCCAGGTAGGAGCCTGAAATTGAAAACTCAGACTTCTTCAGAATCATTTTTCCCTACCAGTCATGATGGAACGGTGTCTGGCCCAGTCATGATGGAACGGTGTCTGGCCCAGTCATGATGGAACGGTGTCTGGATGAAGGCAGTTTCTCTCTGGAAGCTGGAAGGTAATCCATCTTGCAACACCAATCGCCCATGTACATGGGACCCAGGCTTCAAGCCACAGAGAGCTGGAGGTGCCAGCCTGAGCCACGCAGAGGACGCAGAGCCAGCAAGCATTCTCCGTGAGGGCCTCCCTGTATTAGTTACCTGGATAGATGAGGCCACACTCATGGGATGATGAATAGGATGGCACGTGTGCTCAAAGCCGCGCATTATAAAGAATGCTGTAAGGGACTGAGGTTGTGACAGGGAAACCATCTTTCGTTTTTGAAGGACTGTCATGTGGAAGAAGGACTGCATTTGCTCTAAGTGATCCAGGTGACACAAGCAGGACCAAGGTGTGTCACAGGAAGGAATCTTTTGTGGACTGAGAAAGAACTTGCTACTGACCCGAGCTCTCCCAACATAGAAGAGGCTGCCACGGGAGAGAGTGACTTGGAGTCCTTGGAGGTACATTCGTTTTCTATTGCTGTCGACCCCTTTTTTGAGTTTAAGGGGACACTGAGCAGTACATTCACTCCCCCACTACACATTTAGCAGCTTAAAGAAATGCCTGTTTATGACCTCAGCTATGCCGGTCAGAAGTCCAGGCAGGCTTCGCAGGTCACTCTGCTTAGCAGGTGTTATATGGCCAGAAATCAAGATGTTGCCTGGCCTGGGCTCTTAGCTGAAGACTCTGGGGGAGGATCTGCTGCCAGGCTCATTTAGGGTGTTGGCAGAATTTAGTTTCCTGAGGTTATAGGACTGAGGTCCTTGCTGGCTATCCGCTGGGGGTCCTTCTTGGCTTCCAAAGGCCACCTGCAGGCCTTGGCTGGTTGTTCCCATCGTTTTCAAGGCCAGAAATGGGGGGTTAAGTCTTTTTCTGCTTGAAATCCCTGCGACTTCTCCCTCTGCCACCAGCTGGAGAGCATTCTCTGCTTTTAAGGGCTTGTGTGATGACGTTAGATCCATCCGCGCAGTCTCCTTTTATGAAAGGTCAGCTGTGCTATGTAACAGGCTGCAGCCCTGGGAGTAGTATTGCAGGGCTCAGAGGTGCAGGGCTGTGGCATCCGGGAGGTTATTCTTATAATTCTGCCTCCCCCCGGAGACAGATGTCCCAGCAGAGAACGGGTGACCACTTGACAGGGACCTCGTCCAGGCTTCTCAAACACAGAATGGGCCCCCAACTAGATGAACTGTAAGATCCTCTCCAGTCCTGCGAGTTTATGAGTTTTTTTTGTTTAAACGGGATTCATAAAGCATTTCCTGAAAACAAGGACAATAAATAGGGACTTGTTGGGAGAAGCTGTTGACCCAGAAGAGTCAACTTAATTCACTGCTGGCCTGACATCGGCCTACCCCTCGCACTGTGGCCGGTGTTCTTGGTGAGAATGCGAGGTCCGTGATATTTCTCTCGTTTCCCCCACCAGCAAAGTCATTGTCTCTTTCCCCCACCAGCTTTGTTCCCACAACCCCCTCTGGCAGACATGCCACTCCCCCATCTCCACGCGCCAAATTCTTCCTTCCCATCCTGCAAGACACGCATCGGTACCAACTCCCCCCCCAATATTTTTTTCAGATTTCCCACGACCAAGAATCATCTCCTCCCTCCTTTTAATTGCCACAGCATTTTATCCATACCCGCTCACAATCACCTTCTGTGGAAAGTTGGTCTTAACTAACAGTGATGTGTGCCCATCTTATTTCCCCTGCTGCACATTCTGTCCCTCCTCCTGGCCTCCCTCCCTTTCTCCCTGCCCGGGAGAATGCGATTGGTCAGCGCCCAGGGAAACGTAGCTGTGTTTGTCCAGACTTGGCCATCGTTGCTCTGGGAAAGGTTCAGGCCTGAGGTGTTTGTGTGCACCACTTACTCTGAAAACCTTGGTAAAGAAATAACTAATACATCTCCCGCCTCCCAGCATGAGGTGAAAAAACAAAACAAAACAAAACAAAAAACCAAGAAATGTTACCCCAAAGATTTCACCATCTTTCTGGAAGCCTTGAATTATCTAAGCAAGAACTTGTCACACAGAAGGGGCTCAAAAAAGTCCAGTGAGTGAAGAATGAAAGCTAAGTGTCTAGAAGAATCCTTGATGCAGAGAAAGGCATGAGTGGACGGCAGAGTGGCGTGGAAGAAGCAGTCATGAGGGGGGCTTTGCTGGTGGGGGAATGAGGCTATTAAAAGGAGGGAGGAGATGATTCTTGGTCGTGGGAAATCTGAAAAAAATATTGGGGGGGAGTTGGTACCGATGCGTGTCTTGCAGGATGGGAAGGAAGAATTTGGCGCGTGGAGATGGGGGAGTGGCATTTCTGCCAGAGGGGGTTGTGGGAACAAAGCTGGAGAAATAGGCTCGAGCCATTGGCGGGGTGTCCAGAGGCCTACAGTGGTCGGCAAACTACTTAGTCCACAGAGCCAAATATCAACAGGACAACGATTGAAATTTCTTTGGAGAGCCACATTTTTTAAACTTCTAACGCCACTTCTTCAAAATAGACTCGCCCAGGCCGTGGTATTTTGTGGAAGAGCCACACTCAAGGGGCCAAAGAGCCGCATGTGGCTCGCGAGCCGCAGTTTGCCAACCACTGACTAGGAGATGAGCTTGATTCGGTAGCTCAGTGCGTGTCATGGAGACGGTCACCTCCTCCCAGCAAACTTGACCGAGGCAAAGCAGCTCCAGTGTTCCCGAGGAGCACGCGTGCGGGATTACAATGACGCCCCGCGAACTTAAGAACAAGCAATAAATTAAAAATATCCCGGGGGAATAAAGGGCTCGCTGTATCCTGTTTGTTCATTTCGCTCCGCCTTTGATTCTCATTGTTCCTGTGCTGTGGTTTGAAGCCTCTTATTTTTGTATGTGCCTGTCAACGAGGCCCACGTTGAATTTAAAGCCCCGGATACACTTTAAATGCTCCTTTTTTTTTTTTTTTTTTCCTTCTCAGCTGCTTTACCTACGTCTGTCAAGAAGCATGTTTTGAATCAGACAAATGTGCATATTTAAAGCCCGTTTTAAAATTCCCTTTAAAAAAGAAAATCAATGTTACTTTTCCAAGTATTCCCAGGTTGTCACTCCTTTGATTGTAGAGGCTTATTTTATGTAAGGGTTTTAGATGCCGTAATGCAAAAGCGGGCTTCAGGGCTGTCTGATGCAACGCGGCTTTACTTTCGGGGACGAGGTGCCTGTCACCTGGTGGCCACTCAGGACCGCCAGGGAGCCTCTCGCCCACCCCAGTCTTCAGGGGCGGAGCCAGGGCGAGGGATGCTGCGGAAACGCCCGCCTCAGGCCTGGAGAGGCATTGCACGAAATCTTTATTTTCTTGTTCGCCCCCCGACCCGTCCGTGGGACCAGAACCCCCGAGGCGGGCGTCAGAACGTTTCAGGGGATTCCCCAGGTGGGGAGTGCACCGGGCACGGGGTGTGCGCGAAGGCCCTGACCAGGGAAAGGCTTCAACAAGGACACGCTGTCCTGTTCCCCTTCCGCGAGCGATGCTCGTGGCCAAGTTCACTGTCAATTGTCATCGTCAGCTACCACCCCTGTTTCCAGAACCTCTTGGTGCCTCAGCACATGCCGAGGCTTAGAGGGCAGAGTGGTCCTGTCTTGGGCCACTCATCAGCTGGGTTACTAGGCAGAGAGCCTCCCCCCCCTCCCCCCCCGCCCTAACTTCCCGTTTCTCTCTTCCTTGAGGGTCCTTTCCGAATGGTTTCTCTGAGGTAACGCTGCCTTTCCGATGATGGGTGCCAGGGTTTGCATCTGGTCCCACAGCCGGTGCGACCGTCAGAAGTCACCTGGCTGCGTGCAGCCTGCAAGGGTGGGCGAGCTATTCCTCGTGGAAAAGTTGGGTCCGTACGAGATGCGCAATGCCGTTTGGGCTCATTTCGTTGTATGTGATTGAATTTTGATCTTAGAAACCTGTTTCTTCACTGCCTTATTATTGTTTTTTTTTAAGATATGTTTTTATTGATTTGAGAGAGAGAGAAAGGGAGAGGGAGAGCGAGAGAAAAAGAGCGATGAGCCGGTGGCCTCCTGCACGCCCTCTCCTGGGGATCAAGCCCACAAGCGGGTGTGTGCCCTGACCTGGAATGGAGCGGGTGGCCTCTTGGGTACATGGATGAAACTCAGCCACCTGAGCCACACTGGCCAGGCTCCAGCACCATTTTCTCCAGGACTATCCTTTCTCCACTGTTTTTTGTGTTTTTTTTTTTAACATCTTTATTTGAGTGAGATACTCTACATGGAGTTCACCCGTTTAAATTATACAGTTCAACGATTTTAGTATCTGCTTCGTTATGCAACTATCACTGCAAGTTTAGACCGTTTTTGTTAGCCCCAGAGCAGCTCCGTGTACAGGAAGCAGTCACCTCCCAGCCCTAAGCAAGCACTAACCTCCTTCCAGTTTCTATGTATTTGCCTGTTCTGTGTTTTTCATATAAACTGAGTCATACAATACACAACATTTTGTGGCTGGTTGCTTCCACTTAGCATAAGGTAGTAGCTTGTATCAGTGCTTTGTTATTTTTTATGGCCAAATAATATTCCACTATATGGGTATATGGCATTTTCTTTATCCCCTCGTCAATGGCTGGGCAGCTGAGATGTGTCCGCCTTGTGGCTATTTTGGACAACGCCGCTATGAACATCTCTGTACAAGCTTTGGAGTGGATGTATGTTTTCATTTTTCTTGCATATACATCTAGGCGTGGAATCGCTGAGCTGAGATAACTCGTATGTTTAAACAACTTGAAGAACTGCCAATCTGTTTTCCAAAACAGCTGCACCATTTTGCATTCCCCTCAGCAACGCATGCGGGTTTCAATTTCTCCTCATCCTTACCAAGACTCATTGTTTGCCTCTTTGATTATAGCCCATGGTAGGAGGTGCAAAGTGGTGTCTCACTGTGGTTTTGATTCACATTTCCCTAATGACTAAATATGTGAGCCTCTTGTTATATGCTTGCTTGCCATTTGTACATCTTCTTTGGAGAAATGTCTATTCAGATTTTTTTTTTTTTTTTTTTTGCCAATTTTCAATTTGGGTTCTTTGTCTTTTTATCGTCCAGTTGTAAGATTTCTGTATATATTTTGTGTTGTGGTCATTCTATAGAAGTGGGATGCACCCACATCTAAAATTTAGTTTGGGTGTCTGCCAGGACTGACTGGCAGACCCTGAGCGACGGATGAATGAGTACTCTGACACGCGTTTCTGTGAAAGAGAAGCTAAGGGGCTAGTTGTCATAAGGAGCCAAAAAAAGCCCAGTTTGCCTGCCTCATTAGCCTTTTATTGTCACAATAGCTTGAACTAAAATTAACCTCTGGATACAATCAGCAGAGCAAGTATTCGTGAGAAAGCACCTGCTTCTAAAAGGTCAGGTCTAAAGACTAAACAGAGACCCTAGCAAAACACCCAGGGGCTCGGACTTGTTTGGAAAAGTCAAGGTAGGGACTGCCGCCTTCGGCAAGGTCCCCCAGGGGCCCCGACCTTTCAGAGAATCCTCCTTATAGACATTCCCAACCAAGTCCCGTGCTTGCCCACTGGTGTCAATCCTGGTAACACCACACAGGCATGGGATGTGAAAAGCTTTATTGCTCACATAGCTGGGCTTTCTGAGGGATCAGGGAAGCCCCCCAAATGAGTCCAGACATGGTTTGGGAGAGTAGGGAAAGAAGACAGACTTGTCCTTTTTTTGAGTTTAAGGGGACAGAGCTGGGTGGTGGTGGTGGGGGGGGTGTCCTCATGGACCCTGAGGGCTTTTTCATCAGATGTTCAGCCCAGGGGAACAGGGTGGTGGGGCTTGAGAGCTGTCACACATAGAAAATGGAGTCACTTCTTTTTTACCTTCTGGGTCCAAGTCCCTTCTCAGATACATATTTAAAAATAAGTTCTCCCATTCTGTGGGTTGTCTCCTCACCTTCTCAATGGTGTCATTGGCAGCAGTTAGATCTACCTGAGTTATTTCTTTCTCAGAACTGGTAAAAGGCTAAAGAGCTTCATTTCAATGGGACTCACAGATGGCCTGTTTATTTACCATGAGAGGCAGGGTAACAGAGTGGTGGAGGTATGTTGTGGTTCTAACTCTGGCTTCTACACACTGGACTCAGTTTTCTCATCTTTACAATGGGGATAACTATACTGCCTATCTCATAGGGTTATTGTATGAGGTAAATGAGTTACTACACAGAAAGCACTTAGCACAGTGCGTGGTGCCTAGTAAGCACCCCACAAACGTTCACTATTATTATTCATTCAATGAACGTTTCTAAACTGAGAGCTAAGCATGACTCACAAACTGGGCTGGGCGCGGGGGACTGTGGAGATACGGCCATGCTCCTAGGCCCCGCAGCATTTAGGCCTTCTGTGGGAGGCCAGGAGCTGGAGAGTGTGGGAAGTCCTGGCACAGGCTGTGCAGAGCACCATGAGGGCAAGGAAGGGAATTCTCCCTCTTTCATTTTTTGCTTTTCCTTTCATCAGGTTTTTTTCCCCTCTTGAAATTATCGTGTATTCTTTCTTGTTTTTAAATTTCTTTATTGCCCTAACCAGTTTAGCTCAGTGGATAGAGCGTCGGCCTGCGGACTAAAAGGTCCCGGGTTCGATTCCGGTCAAGGGCATGTACCTTGGTTGCGGGCACATCCCCAGTAGGGGGTGTGCAGGAAGCAGCTGATCAATGCTTCTCTCTCATCGATGTTTCTAACTCTTTATCCCTCTCCCTTCCTCTCTGTAAAAAATCAATAAAATATATTTAAAAAATAAAAATAAACAAACACAGTATCTTGGACAGTCTACACCTCCAGACACATAAAAATATTTTTAAAAATTTTCTTTATTGATTAAGGTATTACTTATGTGTCCTCATCTCTCCATTACCCCCCCCCCCCCCAACACACACACACACACACTCACACCCTCACCTCCCTGTTGTCTGTGTCCATTGGTTAGGCTTATATGCATGCATACAAGTCCTTTGGTTTTTTAAGATAATTTTTATTTTATTTTTTAAAATTACAGTTGACATTCAATATTATTTTATATTAGTTTCAGGTGTACAGCATAGTGGTTAGATAATCATAATCTTTACAGCATGTTCCCCATCCCCAATATTGCTGGTACATCTGGCACCGTCCGTAGTTATTACAATATAATTAACTGTAATTGACTAATTGTATTTTACATCGCAGAAGGGAATTCTCGACGAGGCTCTTGAATTAACAAAGGCAGGCGATTCCCCTCTCACCCCAAATCTCTCACACTTACAGAAATGTCTCACAGAGCAGACAATGACCTAAAAGTCATATCCATTTCTTCCAAGGCCATGTGGCCCTAGCAAGTAGTGTAGATAGAAGAAACCATTATTTCTGGAACACTGACCTTGGCGATGTTCATACGGTACAATTTCAGGGCTAAAAGGAAAATGTAGAGAATCAAACTCAAAAGGCAGTTGATGGGGCATTTTTTTTCCCCCAACAGAAATGGTAGAAATTCCAGTGTGAACATGTAATTGTTTTGGTAAAAGTCAAAGGTAACCGCGGTATTAACTGCTGGGGCTGTTAGACAAAGCTTCACGGGAAGATTGAATTTGAGTGAGGTGCTGAGGGTGAGTTGGAGAGTGTCAGGTGGGAAAGGCCAGCCCAGGAAAGGGACAGGCCTGGAGTCATGGAGATCGGGGTGTCTGGGGGGAATTACAGACAGTGCAGCTTGGCTGCGCAGTGTTGGGCAATGGAGGGTTGAGACAGGCCATGAAAGGTCTTATATGCCATCTTAGGGAGCTTGTAATGTGATCCAGAATGATGGGAAGGGTCACAAGATAGGGAGGGACCTGATCACATGAGCAATTTGGCAAGATCGTTCTGGTCAGTGATGGACTGACATTGCAAAATGGAAGGTCATAGCAATGGTCAGAGTGAGGACCAGGAAGTCTAGAGGAGGGCAGGCTGTGGAGGGTGGTAAACTGTCGGGCCTGATGCCACCAGCATGGGAGTAGGATGCTCCTGCTGCCTGAGGAGCCGCGGACGGTGCAGGCAGCTCAGCTTGCTGGTGCACTGCAGACTCTACGGTGAAGCTCGGGGAGAGCAGATAGGTGTTACCTCTCATATTTTCAAATGAAGAAGCAATTTCTTGAGGTGAAGTGACTTGTTCAAGGTGGTGGGGCAAGATCAAGTGCAGAGATTTGATAGCCCCACCCAGTACCCCTTGCCATTTGTATCTAGAGGGTTCTTCACAGTTGCTTCCTTCGTCATCATTTTCCCACCTTCAGCATAAATTAGGACCACCCAAACTACTCCCTTGCTCTGGTCCCAGTGGCCTCGCTGCCCCTATGCCCGCTCCCTCAGTGTTTTGCCCTCACTGCGGCCGTTCCAATTTGGTTGAATAAGCATGCCCTGTCTCTCGCCCCAGTTTTGTCCACAGCTCCGGCTGCACTAACCAGGGCCAGCTGCTGGGGAGACAGGCTGTCTCTTGCCTTGGGCATTTGCTTGTGCTATTTCTTCTGCCCAGGACATTCTTCCCTGCTCATCCCTTCCCCTTCTGCCCCATTTTTTTCTGGTGAACTGCTACCCCTCCATCTGAGACAGCTTAAATATTGAATCTGGACACCTGGCTGACATGCTCCAGCAAGGATGAGTGGCTTCTTCTAAGAGCACGATCCCGTGGCACTTAATTGCCGGTTGGCTGGAGTGTTTTGCTCCCAGAATAGGGCCAGCGTCGCTCGTGTGGGGCGCAGGGCCTGGTGGAGTGTGTCATAGGAACTCCATCGGTATCACTGGGACTGGTGGCCTCTCTGTCAAGTTCTCTGCTGTGCTCCGGGTATTTCTGACCTTGGAAATGCTCAGTGCTGGAAAGATTCTCCTAAAACACACTGACCAGGTCATTTCTCTGCTTAAAAAGCGGGCATTACTGGCACTGTGGGGACAAGGAGGGCGTGTGCCACACCCCCAGCCTGGGGGGCTGAATGGACTGGCTCCTCCTCTGTGTGCCCTGAGCCCTTGCCCAGGCCTTCTCCACACCTCTCCTTCCATTAGCCTTGGAATTCCATTGTTTCTGTGACCAGACTCCATGTATCCCTGGGTTCCTCGTGCTGAGCACAGGCCTGGAACTAAGGGCACTAAATAAACGTTTGCACGATTCGATGTCCAAAGAGCCAAAGGGGAAGAAAGTGGGAAAACATCTATTCTCCTCCTGTTGTGCATTAAATGTTTATCCCCCAAATTCACATGTTGCAACCCTGTCCCCTACCATGTGATACATGTGAGTTTTGGAGGTGGGCTTTTGGGAGGTGATTAAGGTTAGATGAGGTCCTGGGCGGGGGCGGGGGGGGGGGGCATGAGGGATTAGTGCCCTTGCAATGCCACCCACAGTCTTCCACTCAGAAGAGGCACTCACCAGAATCTGCCCCTGCAGATACCCGATCTCAGCCTTCCAGCCTCCAGGCTGTGAGAATGAACTTCTGTTGTTCATGAGCCACCTCGTCTATGGCATTTTCGTTAAGCAGCCCTAGCTGACCAAGACCCCTTCCCCATGGGTTGTCTGAAAGATGAAAAACGAGGAAGATGGTAGCTCTGGGCTTTTGCAATTGTAGAATCTAGGTCTTACCGTTCATTATAGGGCTTGAGATCCCCAAGAAAAGGCTCACATCTCTCACCTCACTTTGAGCATGAATGGAAATCATTTTTCCCTTTAGATTCAGACTCATGAGGTGAGCCCCTACTGGGTGCTTGGGCCGGGCCTGACCAGGCTGTGTTGTCCCTTCCGTGCTCTGGTCCTCAGTGTCTCCATGTGGATGCCAGCTCGGAAATTCCACATTCCCTGTGGGAAGTGGGCTCAGGGTCCCTTGCAGGCAGCTGGCAGCTCCTGGGCACTGGGAAACACAGCCTAAGGGCAGCAGCAACATCATCTCGGCTTTTGGAAAAACCACCCCCACTTCCCGGGCCTCATTTCTACTCGGTGAAGTCCGGGGTTCGGAAGATAACTTCTTGGACCCCTATGTCCCGATCTGATAGTCCGTGGTTGGAGGTCTAGAGTATCTGAGAAGCTACTGGAAAGGTTCCCAGCCCGGCTGAGAGAAACAGCAAACCTGACGGGATAAAGAAGCAACTGCCTTTGCAACGCATCTGCAAACCAGAAGAAAAATCTTCCCTCTCTGCTCCGTGGGTGTTATGTTTGCACATTGAAAAGTAAGTGGAGAAAGCAGAGACCAGAACAAGCACGGATGCAAAAGGGGCTGGAGATGCTAACTCCACAGTCTGATGACAATCTGTGGCTGAAAATAGGAGACGGACTCCTCCAGCAGAATCAGCACAGAATCTCCACAATCAGAGAATTTGTCGCGGTGACAATTGGGTTTAGTCTCCTAATTGAGCACAGTCCTCCGTGGGAGCAGACGCCTCACAGCATGAGCAGCAATCACCCTACTTTCTGTGCTCAGGAAGTATTCTGCGTCTGTCAGCAAACCATCCATCTGCTCGGCCCTCCTCCTTCCTGCAAAGAGCAGCTGCTGGAGAGCCCGGGGCTGGAGGCCAGGGGACATGTGCTGCAAGCTCCCAGGGTCCTTTGCACCTCGATGAGGGTCAACGGTTTCTGAAAAGAGCTTCCTGCTCGTCCTGGGAGTGGCCGTGCAAGAAGGAGCAAATGCCTCTGGGACTTGGAAGCGGGGAGGGGAGTCCCTGCTGTGGATGTTCTGCTGGATGAGATGCTATGCAACGCCCCCTTCAAGGTCGGCATTATCTGGAGATGGTGGCTTGGGGAATTAGATGCATCTACACTCATCATTTGTATTTAATTTTTAAAAAATACGTTTTTATTGATTTTTAGAGAGAAAGGAAGAGAGAGGGAGAGATAGAAACACGGATGAGAGAGAAGCATCATCGATTGGCTACCTCCTACATGTCTCCTACTGGGGATTGAGCCTATAACCGCCCAGGCATGTGCCCTGACTAGGAATCAAACTGGTGACTTCTCAGTTCCGGGGACAATGCTCAGCCACTGAGCCACACTGGCCAGGCTCCATGTGTACTTTCATGTTCTGACCAGGCTGAACTGGCTAGTATTTTACCCAGAAGAGAAATCTTCATACGTAAGGGTCCTGCTTGGTGCCCTGCTCCGAAACTGGCACCCAGGGCCGGGAAGAGAGAAGTCTAGCAACAGAGGCAAGGCATGTGGGCATGATGAGTAGCCTGGAGTGGACACACCAGAAGGACCAGTGCCGGGCACGTGGAGGGTCTGCTGCTGTGGAAGCTGAAAGAGCCTGGAGACACGTTTCTGGCAGCTAGGTGGGTAGGGCTAACCTGTTACAGGGGCATTTAAACATGGCACTGCTCAGGGGAGAGCTCACTGGCATAGCAGGCTTGCATCACTGCTGAGGAAAATGGTAACAGTGCCCACAATGCGTCCACCCTGCCCTTCATCCACAAGTCTAATGGGAAAATGAAGAATCGTGGGCTTTGAGGCAAACCCAATAGCATGGAAAGGGACCAAGATGAGCAACAGAGCAAATTCAAGGTGCACAAGACACTTACGAACAAACAAAAATAGTTAATCTCTTTAGATCTGAAAGAAGATTGTTTCCATATAGTACAAAAAGGTCAGCACAATAAGAGCTAGACATGGGCAATCAAAAAAATATGATGCGGACATCCAAATGTCAATGGATGGCCTAAGGAAGGACATCAACACAACCAGCTGATGGCAAAGGTGAAGGCTAGGACGCAGGTAAAGGGACAGAGGTAGAAAACAGGAGAAGCAAATTAAGAAACATGAGGATGGATCCAGGCGTTCAGCAACTAACCGACTGCAACTCTAGAGGAGAAAACAAACATTAGGCAGGAAATAAGCAATCCAAGAAAAAAATGAAAGATCATTTTCTGAGCGGAGAAGGTGAATCCTCACCCGGAAAGGCTGAGCTGGATTAATCGAACAAGATATATCCTGGATTAATGAGAAATATAGATTTCAGAAAGCCTCGGATAGAAAGGCAATATCACGGCTCTGGGAGAGGAAAACACACGTTATCTACAAGGAAACAAGTGTGCGCACCGAGATTGTTTTCCACCAGCAGCTTTGGGGGTGATGGCTCTAACGTGTCGCTTTTAAATTCCACGAGAGGACGGTCTGAATCTAAATTCTGTGTCCAGACAAGCCATCAACCAAGTTAAAGCCAAACTAAAACACTTCTAGACACACATGCGTTCAGAGTTTACCTCTCAGATATCCTATAAAAAAATTAGGAGATGTATCAGCAGAATACAAAGGGAACCACGGAAAAAGATGATACAGGGTATAAAAAAGAGGGCATTAGTGAATGCAGAAAGCTACAAGGAAATGCAGTGAGGGCGTGTTAGAAAATTCTCTTTTGTATAAGATAGGGCTTTTTTTATTTTATAAAAAGGATAAAGTCAGCCCTAGCTGGTTTGGCTCAGTGGATAGAGCGTCGACCTCCAGACCGAAGGGTCCCGGGTTCGATTCCAGTCAAGGGAACATACCTTGGTTACAGGCTTCTCCCAGGCCCGGGCCCTGGTCGGGGCTCGTGCAAGAGGCAACCAATCGATGTGTTTCTCTCTTTCCCTCTCTCTTCCGCTCTCCCTAAAAATCAATGGAAAAATGTCCTCGGTGAGAAAAAAAAAAAGGATAAAGTCAGATTACTTGATTCTTTGTATTTTGGAATTAGCCTATAGACTCAGTACAAAAGACCTATAGAAGTTACGGAAGAGGGTTTAAATGTTACGGAGCTTGGTGAAGTCTGAATAATATTTGGTGCTAAGGTTTGAGGAGGCCACTAGACTGGGGCCGCCCTGATGCCTTGGGAGCTTAGATAAGCAAACCAACACCCAAGCTAGAGTCTCTGCACTTGAATCTGAAGGTGAAACCTAAGGACAACCAATCACAGCCCGCTAGCCTTCCCCAAACGAGGGCACTGCAAAAGCTCTAGCCAATCAGATCATTGCTGTGCTGTGCTCCCGCCCAGGTGGAGTGGTGGGCGCTCTAACCACTTCTGATTGGGAGCTGCCCAATCCCAGCAGACGTTTGCTCCAATACACGTTTGGAAACATTGAGGTGCCTCCGTTTACCGTTTCACACTATAGTGCAAAAGAGGAGGAGGAGGAAGGAGATGTGGAAGTCTGTATAAACGTGCAGATTCCTTCATGGTGTATGTGCTGATTGTAGAGTGGAAACTGAGAAAGATGCAATCTGCCATCGATCGACCAGGCCAGCGAGGTTTAATTACATTATTCAATCTCACATGAAGAATTTGAGGGAAACAAGCTGTTAATAGTAGTTGCTTATGGGCCGTGGGACAGGGTGTGGAGAGAATGGGGTCAGTTTCACCTTTTGTAATCTTCGGATAACAGACACGGTTATTTTCCTATAAAACAATTTAGACTTCCCTTGGGCAAAATCCCAGGCTGGTGAGATCTGCTATACCCTGGGGTTTCAATTTCCCCAGGGCACCTCGTTATTTCTAAACAAAGTGCCTTGTACGTGTCCCCCACACCGGCACCTCTCAGAAACCACCCTGTTTTTCCTCTTTTTCCCCAATGAAGAGAAAACCCCGCCAGCTAGCCCTCACCTTGGCACGGTTCACCTCCCACACGGATACACGTGGATCGTATACAAACAAGGCTTTTCAGGATGGAACACGCGTACTTCCCGTAGCTAACATTCAAGAGGGAAGGCCAGGGAAGAGGGCTGCTAATACTGGGATGAAGACAACCGCAAAGCAGCCTTATGGACTTAGAGGTTATCATCAGCCTTGCGGCGCTGGGCAAACCACTGTGTCACAGTTCCATCTTTCCGAATTCCCATGGCATGCGCCCACCGTGGGCTGCCTGCCGGGCGCGGGGCTGACCCAGGCCTGCCAGGGCCTCCCCCACAGGCAGGGCCGCTCAGTTTTCAGAAAAGGGGAGCCATTTATCCAGGCTGCCAGGACAAGGGAGGACTCGGCAAACCAATGAGTTCTCTGTGTACTTTGCACACGGACGGGAGGATTAATCTTTGTTAACGGCTTGTTCAATGTTACAGTTAATAATTGCGTGCCTTGTCGCCCCGGGCCATCCATCATTTCATTGAGCGTTGGGGTTTCCGTTTGTGCTTTTCCTCCTCTCTAAAAGGCGGCTGCTTATCTTCGCTTACGGTTGGTTTCGGATCGAACGCAGCAGCCTAGGTGGGTATTGACAGGACTGCTGATGTCGTCTTGGCTCAGCGCGGATAGAGCGTCGGCCTGTGGACAGAAGGGTCCCGGGTTCGATTCTGGTCAAGGGCTCCTACCTCGGTTGCAGGCTCCTCCTTGGCCTGGGCCCTGGTTAGGACGCATGCAGGAGGCAACCCATCGATGTGTGTCTCTCACATCCATGTTTCTCTGTGTCTTGCCCTCTCTCTTCCACTCTCTCTAAAACCAATGGGAACACATCCTCCGGTGAGAATTTTTTTTTAAAAAAAGGCCTGCTGACGTTTGAGGGCCACGTTTCCCCAGAAAGTGCTTTTGTTCCTTCCCGTTTCAAGGAAGGCCCCTGTGGATTGGGGGAAGAAGGTGGAGAGGAAAGAAGGGTGGTCTGGAAACCAGGCGTGAGTCCCAGGCTTGCCGGGGAAGCCCCGTGCTATTGAGCATGTGACATAACTTCTTCGGGACTCGGTTTCCCCCTGGGTAAAAGGAGGGATCTGTGGTCAAAGGCCCTGGCACCCCGCCCCGGCCTTCACACTGTCACTGGGTACAATCCGCCAGGAATAAAGCCCTTTTCAGGAAGGCATCTTTCTCTTGACCACAAAGCAGCTCGCACGTAGCTGCCTGCCTGAACAGTACTCCACAGAATATGAGTTCCAGGGCTACGGCATCTTCAAGCTCGACAAAACAGGCCTTTTCATCATGGGCGGTAACTATAGAAACCGCCTGGCCGGTGTCTATTGTGAGGAGCCTTTAGCCTCGTTAGGGCTTTAGAAGACACTAACGCAAAAGGGGTGGGCGAGTAAACAGGCGGAGGGGGAATGGCCTCCCTGTTCGCAGCCTGGCGGCTGCCTCGCTTAATTGCGAAGGACCCAGTGCCCCTGCAGTTCCTCCAGGCAGATGAGGGATTCAGTTCAGGGGAGAGCATTTGGGGAAGCAGCTGATGGCCTGGCCTGGTGGAGGCCTTGACCGCCTGCAGACCTGGGCAGGGCATCCGTATGCTCTTCTGCGGTCTGGTCTTTGGAAGTGAAGGGGCTCCGAATGCTGGGTGCTCTGCCTGTCGGCCACCC
Source organism: Corynorhinus townsendii (assembly GCA_026230045.1). NCBI lineage: Eukaryota > Metazoa > Chordata > Mammalia > Chiroptera > Vespertilionidae > Corynorhinus > Corynorhinus townsendii. The sequence goes on from JAPDVU010000007.1 coordinate 165,899,589, forward strand.
GCCAGCCGTGTCTCCCCGTGTCCTCAGCCTTGAAACAGGCTCAGTGACAGCACAGCAAGCATTTAAACTTTTTTACCAAATCCCATTTAAAAAATAGGTTTTTATTCATTTCAGAGAGAGGAAGGGAGAGGGAGAGAGAGAGAGAGAGAGAGAGAGAGAGAGAGAGAGAGAGAGAGAGAGAGAGAGAGAGAGAGAGAGAACATCAGTGTGAGGGAATCATTGATCAGCTGCCTCCTGCACGCTCCACACTGGGGACCGAAGCCACAACCCAGGCATGTGCCCTGACCAGGAATGGAACTGTGGCTTCATGGTTCCTGGGCCGATGCTCAACCGCTGAGCCACACTGGGTGGGCCCAAACGCCATTTTTTGGAGCCACAAGACATGGGACAGATGAAAGTGGAGGTGACATAGGTGGGTCATTAGGGGGGACCCTGGACTTCCGCGTCATTCTCGATCCTGCCTGTGCCCTGCCTGCCACTCGAGACCCTTTGGAGATGCACACGTTGAGATCTGTCTCAAAGGCTCTTCGCCACGCGCCCCAGATCAGACCCTGCTGGGAGGGGTAAAACAGTGAGGCTGAAGGGCCATGTTCCTGTGTCGCTTGACCCAGAAGGTCCTGAGATACATCGGGGTGGGCAGCAGGGACCCCAGTTCTTCAGATCCCCTCTGCTGGGCTCCTGACTGCTGTAGGGTGAAGCATGTAATCCTAAAACGCCTCCCATTCTACAAAACCAAGCACTGAACCCTGGCCAGGTCACTCAACCTTGTTCCCATTCCACTGGGGAGAAAGCAGTCACCACCATAATAAAAACCACTGGCACAGAGGCAAGAACAGATCCATCTTACACTTCTAATACAGAAGGGAATGCGGCCGTCAGTACAGGATTCTGCTGGAAGGGGCGGGAGGAGGGGCCGGGCCGACAGAATCACGCAGGGAGCACCTCCCCAGCAGACCGAGCTGCCCCCTCTGCAGCCGGGGAGAGAGGCAGGTAGGGTCCCGGCTTTGCTCTGCCGGCTCCCACAGCCGGGGAGGGTGTTTTGTGTCAGCAGCTGTCTTTTTGTAGCATAAGGTATTGCCGTGCTGGGGAAAGCTGCCGTCCGTTGTGACCTCTGCACTATTTTGACATCCTTCCGGCTTTACCCACGGCACATGAGCAAAAAGTGAGTCACACAGTCCGACGTGCCGCAGCAGGACCCCGGGTCCTGTGGCATACTCCTGGCTCCTTTAGGCCCGCCCCCGTGCTGATGATAGACAAGAGGGCTGCCTGTCTCCTTCTGGTTCTCTGAGCCCAGCAACCCACCCACACGCATTCCCTGGGGATTTTTTGAAAAAGATACTGCAAACTCCAAGAGGTTCTTAGATTGTTAATGGCTCAAGCCCCCATAGTGAGTGTTCTCCTGGCTCCTTCCTTCACTCCCATCTCTGGTTACCGTGGATCTATCGACTGTCTCAGTGTGGTGTGGGGAATCTTTGTGCCATAAATTCTTGTTAGTATTAATGAATGAATGAATGCATGAATGAATTCATGCATTCATTCATTCATTCTTCCTCTGGTCCATCAGCCTCAGTGCCACGAGCACCATGGCCCAGGACCAAGAGCTCCGGCACCAGCACGGGGCTCACAGAACCTCCTTCCGGAGCTGAGTCAGCGATCTTGCTCTCCATCGGAAAGGGGTCAGTATTCCGTTAGCAGGGGAGCTTGTGGGACCCGGAGAGAAAATTATATACCTTTATCTCCCTGCCCCTTGGCCTGGTTTCTCCAGCTGCTATTTTGTGATAATAACAGTAAAAATGGCCATGTTTACTGCAAAGGGCCGAGATTAAAAAAAAAAAAAAGCAATGTTTTTGCCGGCCATCGGTCAAGAACGTGATCCACCGCTCTTTGGAATCTATTTACGTCTTCAGTGTCGAAGCCTGGCCAGATGTCCTGTGCTGACAACGTGGAAAATATTCCGGCTTATTGTCCATTTAGGAGTCATTGGCAAGAATCGCACATGGGCCTTTGGTGACAACAGGGTTTTAACAGGGTTTATTGAACGGGTGAGACTCAAGGAGGGGCAAGCAGAAAACTTTTATCAACTCTGCCCCTCAGCCCTGTTCCATCGCACATCGCTTTCTGGCCCTGGTGGATTTTGCGGGCAGAGGGCGTAGCTGTTCCCATCCCGGTGTATGGGGGCAGTTTGATTTTCGGGTGTTAGAAAGTCCAATCCAACCTCAGTCAAAACACGCATTGCTCATTCTAGCCCGTGCTTCACTCTCTCAGCTCAGGCTCCCTACAAACTTTGACTGCAGGATGTGGGCGGGCAGAGCCTGGTCTGTTTTTTTCACGCCCCCCCCCCCCCCCCCCCCCCGTGCTGCTTCTGTACTTCCCAGGATTGGAGTGGAGAATGTGCATAGGAGGGAAGGGCCAAGTCCAGGCCTGGAGTTGGTGAAATCCAGAACCAGTGTCCTCACTAAAGCAGGGTCCTGGATGCTCACTGTCTCCCGTGGGGATATGCAGATACCCACCCATCATTCCTGCTATTCCCGGACCCAGGCAGTGTGCTCCCAGGCAGACTTCTCAGCCTTCCCCTAGCAGCTGCTGCAGTGGTTTGCCCCACAAGCCTCTCTCTGCCGGGGGCTCCTTGCCCCTCCAGAAGTTCCTCTTGGCCGGGTCCTTTCAAGATGTGCGAATATTTTATATAAAATATATATTTATTTTATCACGTTGTACAATCACAGCTTATATAAAACATTTTTTTTCGCCCTAACTGGTTTGGCTCAGTGGATAGGGTGTCGGCCTGCGGACTGAAAGGTCCCAAGTTCGATTCCGGTCAAGGGCATGTACCTTGGTTGTGGGCACATCCCCAGTGGGAGGTGTGCAGGAAGCAGCTGATCGATGTTTCTAACTCTCTATCCCTCTCCCTTCCTCTCTGTAAAAAATTAATAAAATATATTTAGAGAAAAACAAACTTTTTTTTCTTTTTTCTTCTTTTAACCCAAACTGCTCCCCAAGAGTGACATTAGCGTGTAACAAATGACAGTAGAGTTCACACGTGTACTTCCTCGCTTTCTGCTGTGAGGAGCTTTCTGCAGGCCTCCTCTGGGCCCGGAGAGGTGAGCTGCTGAGAAGTAGAAGTTGCCACCATGGGATTCCAGCCGCTGTGTTCGCAGGACTTGCCTGTGGGGTCAAAGGCAGAGGGTCGTGCCCTTAGGTCTTCATGAGCGGACCCCAGGGAGGAATCCAAACCAGAAGGAGAAAATTGAAGGGGTTCCTCCGAGAAAGAGCCACTTATCTGTGCGTTCCTGCTATGACATAATGTGATTGGAAAGATGCGAGTCACCTGCAAAACTAGCAAGTAGCAAGCTCGCAAATCCTGAAAAACGCACAAGACAAAGGGAAAAACAAAGCGGAAACAATACATATGAAAATATGAAGGAATAATTCTTCGGCAAAATCCCCTGCAGAATAAATCCATACTATATCTGTGAATAACGAAGTTCCTTCTGTGGCTTCTACAGCTCAGCAACAACAAAAGACCCCATTAAAAAGCAGGCAAAGAACTTGAATAGACATTTTTCCAGAGAAGATACACACATGGCCAATGAGCACCTGAAAAAACAACATTAGGGACATGCTTACTCATTAGGGAAACGCACCCCTAAACCGCAATGTTATGATACTTCCCAATCATTAGGGTGGCTGGACTCCTGGTCAGGGTGCATACCTTCCCCACCCTTTAAAATCAGTAAAACACATCTTGGGTGGGGATAATACAGACATATACATGAGTGACTGTTGTCAATAATCATAGTGAACCATGATAACCCCACGCACCAGGCGCTGAGTTTGGAAATCGACCTTCGTCAAAATTCTTTTGGGAACATACCTTCCATTTCCTGTAGCCCCGGGAACGAGAAGCACTATAGGAAGGTGCTTAACCCTTATTTGAACCTCACACTGATCTTTCCAGTATGAACGGTCAGTCCTGAGCAGGCGGCTTTCAGCCAGATCACAACTAACTCAGATCCAGGTGGGAGCAGCTTGTAGGAAGGGGGTCCCACGGGAGCTCAGCGGCCTTGCATTGAAGACATAATCGAGTAGGGGCAGAATGCTTGCAGACAAGTACTCCCACTCCTCTCAACTACAGACCAATGACAAGTGAGGGCTTGGGCGCCTTTCCCTGAAAGTCCTGTCACTGCTGCAGGGACTGTCTCTAGAGAAGAAAAGGAAAACTGAGGTTCCCCAAGCTCATGTGTCTGGTCAAAAGGAAACTTCCAGGCATTGGAAACTTCCAGGCATTGGCCTTTTCCGAGAACGAGGGGGATATTATTATTTATGAAATAATGAGGACTCTGAGGGACGCCACTGTATCTCAGGTCTGCTGGTCCAGCGCTTTGGATTTCCCTTCAGTTTGCCCTGTTTTCAGCATCAGTGTCTGGTAAATTGATGCGCTAGGAAGCCTGTAGCATCTGTCTGGGGAGGAGACTGCCTGGGCAGGCCCGTGGCTCCGCCGATTCAGCCGAGTGTTTGTAGTAAAAGGAACATAAAGCGACTTCTCTCTGGTGATTTATTCCGAAGCAGACCATGACATATTCCTGAATACATCTGGGGGGATGTTAAAATCTCTTACATCTTCTCCGTGGCAGGAATCTGCACCTAGGGTTGTCGGAAAGTTCCAGGGAAGGCCCGTGGAAAAACGCTATTGGATCGAATTTCGTTTGTAGAATTCAACATCTCTTTCCCCTTGCACTGCAGACTGGTTCCACTGTTCACATTTTAGTGAGGAACCTGGCGGGGCCTCTGCATGGCAGATGCTTGGCGTGAGGTCCTTTCCCGAGGGCTGTCAGCAGGTGGCCCTGGACATGACTGCACATGCGAAGCAAAGGCCTGGGTGAGGGGGATGAGCAAACGGAAGACACTGGTAGCATCGCTCTCCCTACAGCCCCCTTGTTAAATGACTGTGCGACTTCTCCCCTCCTGTCCTGGTTCCCTTCAAACTGGGCTCCACCCAGCTGCAGAAAGATGTTTCCTGATGGGCGCAGATCCCGTGAGATCAGCCCTGCTCCAGCTCAGGGAGCCCTGATGGCTTCTCCTCGGCATGGGTGCTCCACAGCAGGGTGGGGCACGGCCTCTTCCCTGAACTCCCTCTCCTCTCCTTAGAAGGCATGCCATGCTGGGGGAGGGGGAGCAGGTTGCTGGCAGGCTTCTAACCACCCCATCTCTTTCCTCCCATGAGCCACGGCCCTTGTCATGTCCTCTGTGCTGGAGAGTCTTACTCTTGTTCGGCAGGTAAATGTCCACCCTTTCTTTCGGCTCCAATGTAAACTGTCCACGGGCAGAGTGGGGACCTTGTCTGTCCGGCTCAGCTGGGATGGCTGAGGGTTGGACTGGTACCCGCTCAGAGCAGACGCTGGAGAGACGTGGGCTGGATGGATGGAGCGTCACCTCTGCTGGTGGGCCCACCGGTCACTGTTGATCCTCTCGGTTTCCACCGTACTTTGTACAACCCCCATTTGCACCTACCACTCAGGTCTCCTATAGACTGCAGCTCCTAACGGGCCAGTCACAGGTCCCTATTTCCAGCCTGCAATGTTGGTGAGAGGATCCCAGGTGCAGTGAGGTTGGCATTGTCTGCTTTGTTGAGACAACTGGCAAGAAAAGGACCCCAGACTCCAGGACTGTGGGCTTCACCAGATCTGCATACACGAGGTATCTGTTGAGACAACACGGACGAGCCAATCAATTATCACACAAGACATAGCGGCTAGCCGTCACACACTGGGCCATCTGCAAGGCAAGATAGCAGTGGCCACGTAAAAGTAGTCACAGTGAGAAAAATCACTCCTCAAACCTGATATATGCTATCCTTTCTATATTTTTTACTGAAAGCAATCTAGGCTTGATATTTAGCTGCGCTACAGAGCAGACTGTCAGCGGGATATAACTTAGAAGCGGTGTGCTTTATCTTGTGACTGACAACTAGCTCTCTGATATTTTTTTTAAGGAAATGTAAAAAAAAGAAACACACAAAAAACCACACAATAAAAATGTCCTGCACAGCCTTAGTACACTTACTTAAATGCCTTTAAACATCCCCTGAATGCTTTTGCCTTGGAAGGATTGAATCCTAAAGAGTATTTGCCTACACTTTGCTTTCATAGACTGTGACAGATAGGATGGGACAGAAATCCTCCAAATGGAAACTTCACATGTTCCAGATGGGGAACGAGGTCAGAGAGAGGGGGGGCTGGCTTTCCTTTGTATCAGAAAGCTGGTTAATGCAGACAGGAGACAAATAACAACCCAGCATACTACAAGGCTTCTTGATTTAATCCTTATGACAACCTAATAGGTACTGTTATACAGCTCTCAGGGAGGTTAAGTAACTTGTGCCAGGTCACACAGCTCACAAGAGAGGAGCAGAGCTTTTATTTAAATGCAACCCATCCTGACCTCAGAACCTCAGATTTTAACCAATAAGCCATGCTATCTTTCATCACAGAGCTCCTACCTTTTATTAAATACTCCTTCCAAAACACCCAGTTGATATAAAGATAACTATTTTTTTCTAGCAAAAACCTGTGATAGTAAGCTGGGTATCTAGGAAAACAGGAAGGAAGGACATTAAACTCATCACCTATATGTGCTTTGTCTCATTGTTGCCCCTCCAGAGCCAGTCCAGTCATTCACTGGAAACTTTAGCTCTGATCTCACTTCCCAAGTTGCATGTATCAGTTAGCTTTGGCTACATAACAAATACTCCCAAACTTAATGGCTTTAACCAAAAACTATTGAATGGGGATGTATAAAGGGAAGGGATCCCAGAAGGTGGGGAGTGAATCTCCCTGGACCTTTCAGATATCTACACACAATTCTTTATGAGGACTCTCCACCTTGACCCACAGGCTCTTCCTACGCCATCTCTTCAGCTCACTGTGCCCAACATGGACACAGCATCATGCGTTCTTCAGACAAGGCACCCCCTGCATCCTTCATCATCCATGACCTACTCATTCCCCAAAGTTAGAAATTGCAAAAACACCTGGACTCCTTTTCCACATTCATTTCTATATCTTTGCTGTAACAGGCTAGGGGGCAAGACCTATAATTAAGACTCATTGTTGTGTGCCATCTTGACATCTGGTAAAAATCAAGAGGGCCTTGAATGATAGTCACAATTTCTCCTCCTGGCCCTGCTCCTGCAAATAAGGCTCCTTATCAAGGCACCAGGCACAGTTCCGGGGTATCTCCAAATGGCAGGTTTCATCGCCTTGCCAGCCCATGGAATTATGCAAATAAGCCAGTCACATCCTCCCCAGGGAATCAGGGGCATCTCACCCTACTGGCACTATAAACACTGTCTCCCACAACCCTGCTGATGCAGTCTCTTCCCAAGGACAACCTCAACGTGGCCTGGTGAGATGTGTGGTGTCCTCCCCTGTGGGTTGTGAACTTATGTGACTAACAAACTTCTGTCCGTCTTGTCTATCCAGTATTTGGTTATCCCTATGGCCCTACGGCAGAAATCCCTGCCTGACTGATGGATGAATAGGAGGTGGGAAAATACAGGTCTCTGGAGTCTTTCCTCTAAACATCCCTCACGTCTGCACCTTCCTCTCTATTCACACGGTCACTGTCACTCCATGGCTTCCCAACTTGGCCCTTTGCTCCTGCCTGATGCCCCCAACTCCACCGTACACAACACCTAAAACCAAACCTGAGCACATTATTCCTTTGCTTAAACCCCAGTGAAGTCTTCCTACAGCTCTCAGGGCAGAAGTGAAGTGACTTAGTTGGGCTTCCATAGCTTTTATCAGGCTCAGTCTTGGCTTTCCTTTCTTGCCTCTTCTTCTAAGGCCTGGCTACCTAGCCCTTGACCTGTGCTTTCTGTCCTGACCTCTGGGTCTCTTTGCTTTCAGGCATGAGGGCCTCTTTGTGGTCAAGGCCCTTTCCTTCTCTGCCTAACTCTGATGAGTCCTTAATGACACACCTCTGGGGCTGCTCCTCCAGGAAGCTTGCCATACCCCTGGCTTACCTCTACCACAGCACATGCCTATATTCCCCTTCTCTCTTTACCTGTTCTTATTTCTGACAGACTCTACACTCCAATGCTCATGGGAGCCCTGCGATATAGAAGGAATTCAATACATATTTGCGAATTAATGAGTGAAGGACAGTTGAATATATTCCAGTGCCAATAAGTAGTTTATCTTTATTTTCACGACTGAGATGATGCAGCCTCTTATAAATGGGTTTTGTAAAAGCTTTAATGTTCTTTCCCCCCCTCCCAAGTTTCCCCCTCCCCATCATTTTATGCTCATATTAATCTGATTTCAGAAGAAACTGTTAGCACAATTCTATTTTAAGAACATACATTTGTAGGGGCAGGAAATGAGAAATTGCTCTTTGAAATGCTCTTGGGAAATTTCATTCCATACCTGGTGTTGTTTAAAATAAAATAGCTCCAGACCAGGATATAGAACAGGAGGCAAAATGAAACTTTGGTCTATAACATTACTTCCGATAAAAATCCCCTTGTAACAAAGGAACACCGTAGGACCTCTAAATTGACTTGTTAAAGGGATTTCTTTTTTTAGACAAATACATGGTGAGAAGTTTCATAGGTTACCTGGGGAAACGCAGGCTGCCAGAGGACGGACTCCCAGTCTCTGCAGTGACTAAGCTCAGGAAGGGAGAGACCTAATCTAGAAAAGCAAGAAGAGGATTGTCACCTGCATACGTGCCCAACCTCCCCTGAGTCACTGGGCACAGTGCTGACTCGATGGGCTGCTTTCTTTTTGTGTTTGTTCTGTTTTGTGTATGTGTAGGTGGGTGGCATGTATTCCTGATTGGAACAGTTAGTCCTTTTTTTCCCAAATATGTTTTTTTATTGATTTTTAGAGAAGAAGGGAGAGAGATAGAAACATCGATGACACAGAAACATCGATTGGCTGCCTCCTGTATGCACCTCCTGCTGGGGATGGAGCCAGAATCCTGGGCTGAGAATCAAACTGGTGACCTCTTGGTTCATGACCACTGGGTCACACTGGCTGGGCTAGTTAGTCCTTTTGAGGTGAGGTGATGAAGGATTAGAATTAGGTTAAATTTTTCTACTATTAATTCCATTTTCTAGCACAGCTTGAGTAAGGAAGATATTGGAGTTAATTTTTGTTAAAATGATTTGATAAACAGCACTTAATGATGGACAGGCCCCGTTCTAAACAACTTTCAAGTCATTTAATCCCTTGATAATCCTACATTCCTGCTTTACAGATGGGGAAGTTGAGACTCAGAGAAGTTAAGTAACTTGTCCAAAGTCACACAGCTAAGAAGGATATGTACATAGGATATTTACAGAGCCAGATAGCCCAGTTCTAGGATCTGTGTGCATAACCACAACACTAGGGAAGGAACTATTGAAGTCTTACTCAATGTTAGCTAGTTGGATTTAAGTCATTTTGTTTAATCTTGACAACAAATGAGAGATACATTACTCTTGTTTTATAGAAGAAACTAGAGGCCTGGTGCACAAATTTGTGCACTAGTAGGGTCCCTCAGCCTGGCCTGTGGGATCAGGCCGAAACTGGCTCTCCAACATCCCCCAAGGGATCCCAGATTGCGAGAGGGTGAAGGCCAGGCTGAGGGTACCCCACTGGTGCACAATCATGGCTGGGGACGGATGCAGGAGGTTGGCCAGCTGGGGAGGGACTGCGGGAGGGCTCCAGGGCATGTCCGGCTCATCTCGCTCAGTCCTGATCAGCTAGACCCCAGCAGCAAGCTCACCTACCGGTCAGAGCATCTGCCCCCTGGTGGTCAGTGCACATCATAGTGACTGGTCAACTGGTAGACTGCGTGTCCTCTGGTGGTCAGTGAATGTCATAGCAAGTGGTTGAGTGGCCTTAGCATATCACTAGCATATTATGCTTTGATTGATTGAATGGCTGACTGGTTGACTGGACACTTAGCATATTAGGCTTTTATTATATAGGGTAGGGCTGGAGGTCATAGGGGAGAGTTGTCAGTGGCAATGCTGGGCTATGATCCCATCTGGGCCTCATTGTAAAACCCATGTGCTGTCCTGTCCTGCCACTGTTCATAACCCCGGGCACCTCTCTGGGCCAGAGCCCCATCCTTTCAGCCCTTGTGCCATAGGAAATACTAGAGCTTCAGCTCTGTCCAGCATGCATCCATCCAAGCCCAGGTGATCCTCATGGATCCCTGAGACAGAAAGTGGAGGAGTCCCTCTCCTGTCTTACCGGTGAGAAAATCCTTGAATTAAAAGGGGGAAGGGATGCAGTGTTCAAGGTCAAACAGGCTGAAGATAAAAACCAATGCACATTTTCTGATTTCAAGACTGGGACAATTTTTACTTTCTCACTGCTCCTTCAGAGTGGTTGAGTGACAGCTAAGTTGAGTGTTCCTGAAAAGCTGGTTGGTTGTTCAAAAATTTGCTTTCAACAATATCTTGAGAGCTAAATTTGAGGGAAAGGTTTAGAAAGGTAACATTGAGTGTCTTTGTTCAAAGGCAGGAAGAGAGAGAGACAAGTTTTCAAATGCTCAAGTGATTGACTTGGGGCAAAGAAGTAGATTTTGCTAAACTTTTTCTGAGTTGTAATCCAGTCCAATCATTCTCTAGAATGCATCAACTTGCCTCTGCTCACCCCGCTTCACGCTGTGTGGGTAAATGAGGAAGGAGGACTGCACTTCTTATCTTCTGATTCCTCACTATCTCCAATGCAGTTTTGAAGGCTTTCATAGTTTTGATATCTTGCCTTCTCAAATGACGATAAATAACCCCACTGAAGACAGTCCAACTGAATTGGCTCCAGAGCCGTACATTAGAAACTGTGTGTGTATGGGGGAGGGATTGGATGTAAAATGTTGGGGCACATATCCTAGCCACAGTAAATGAGTTTCTTTGCTTTGTTTTGGCATCCCAATAATCCTTTTCAATATCAGCTCAAATATTTTCAACCATAATGTTAAAAATCAAAGCTTCAGTGTAGTTGTTCAGTTGCATGGGCCAATGGCTCGCTCTCTCTCTCTCTCTCTCTCTCTCTCTCTCTCTCTCTTTCCTATTATATTTCAAGTACACCTTCTCTCCTTGGCTAAGAGTCAGAAAACCCAGGCTTGGACCTGCTGAGGGGTCTTGGTTCCGAGATGGCAGAACAGGTTCAGGTGGAGAGAAAACACTGTATTCTTCCACAATGGGATGGACCTGTGTTCTGGATGCACAGGCAACAAGGAAGCTGGATACAGTGCGCATGCCTCATTTTATGGAAGTTTGAGGCTTAGAGCAGGAGAAGGCAGAGGGTAGAGGCGTCAAGGCACAGGAGAGCTGGATTTGGGTTATGGCTCCGCCTTACCCAGTTTTCACATCTTTAAGATGGAAGTGAAAGCACAGCTTTGAGGGGATAGTGTACACTATTATATCGGTTTTCTTTGTAAACTGTGCAAGATCAGCTGGAGAGAGTGTGGCGGCCCTGAACCCAGGACCCCGAGCTCCTGGCTTTCCAGTGTATTCTCAGAGTGTGTTTGTTCATTCTTTGCCACTCTTTGCCTTTGCAACAAGCTATTTAATCAAGCCATTTTCTCTCTTGGAGAACAGCTAAGCATGCATAACTTCCCCTTCTTTATGAACCTCAGGTGAAACCCAAGTTCTCATATGGAAATGAACTAGAACTCTTCCTCCTAAGCTGATTGCTGGCGGGGATGGTAGTCTCCAGGGCAACCAGGCCCCAAAGGTTCCCAGCACAATTCTCAGGCAAAGGCACCTGTTTTCAATTAGCAGGAACAAAGACAGTCCTGGCAGCAACAGGCAAAGCCTGCTGGCAACATGGAGAATGGCTTAACCCCGTGGTTGGCAAACTGCGGCTCGCGAGCCACATGAAGCTCTTTGGCCCCTTGAGAGTGGCTCTTCCACAAAACACCACGGCCTGGGCGAGTCTTTTTTTGAAGAAGTGGTGTTAGAAGAAGTTTAACTTTAAAAAGTTTGGCTCTCAAGAGAAATTTCAATCGTTGTACTGTTGATATTTGGCTCTGCTGACTAATGAGTTTGCCGACCAACTGGCTTAACCCTTTTCTCAGTCCAAAAGGCTGGGGAGGAAGCAAGCTCCATGGGGCAGCTTTGCTGGGCATGTGGGTTCCCCCAACCTTCGCCCTACTCTGTGTGGGCCTCGCCAGCCTCCCTGGCACATGGTTTTATCCCCACCCCCAGTGTGTCGCCATTTACAGAGCCCTGTTTGTATCATTGTCTCCTTTCTCGTCTCGACAGCGTGTGAGAGGATGAAGCCACCATGGCTTTCACCGCCAGGGGAACCTAGCTTTCCAAGGGCAGGCATGCCGCTTGGTGGAGATAGCCAGGAAACGGCAGCGCCAGGAGTTGAGCTGGCCAGCGAATTCTGATTCGGAGCCCCGGCGCCATTCCCAGTCCTGTTCTCCTCATCCCCTGGGGCCACCTCTGTCATTCTACAGCAGGGTCTGTGCTCCATGCGCAGAAGAATGGCCTGGTTTGGGAAACACTGCCCTAGGCTCAAGGGCTCTTGGTTCTAGCGATGTCTTGAACCACTGGGACAGCTTATAAAAGTAGGCGGGTCAGACCCCAGCAGAGACCAATTCTGTGGGCATCTCTGGGAGGGGGCTTGCCCGTAGAGCCAGGGCTCGGGTGAACTCTGAGGACCCTTCCAACTCTGAGAAACTAGGAGCCTTGAGGAGGGGAGCGGGGCTGGGACCAGGACCTTGGGAGGGATGGAGGTCTGGGACATTTCATCTTCAGGGCAGACGGTCTAGCCTCTGTTCCCTCTTGGACTTCATTCGGGCCTATTGCCCGGTCCCTTCACTGGTGTTCATCTAATCAGCCCTGCGTGGAAATGGAGTGTGTTTATGTTAATGTCACATGTTCGTTTTCTTCCTGGTCAGATTCCTGACAGTTGATATCAAGAAGGAACTGCAGTTCCTCAAAGATCACAGCGAGGAATCGTGGAGAAAGCACCGGCCCTCTGAGGCCCAGGAGGCCAGGCTGCCGGCTCTGTTCTGCCCCAGATTCGCGGGTGACTTTGGTGAGGCCATGCCACCTCCAGGGCTTCGGGCCCCCGGGAGCTTGTCTCTGAGGGCCTTCCCACTCCCAAGCTCCACAGTCCTGGAGGGCAGAGCAGGGGCCGGTGTAGGAGCAATGGGGAGTGAAGGTGGGTCCCCGGCCACAGCCCGGCCTCTGGCTTGGCTAGCCTTGCAGGTAGTGGTGGCATTTCTGAGCCTTTGGTAGCAGAACCAGCAGAAATGCTCAGTGAGGAAGAGAACAGACTCTGCGTCAATGACGTGGGCTTCGAATCCTGACTCTGTGAGTTCAGTTTACTGGGCCTCGCGTATCTTTTGTCTCCCCTGTAAGAGAAACCTGTGAAGCTGAGATAATAAGCAGCGACTGTTTGGAGCTGATGTTAGGATTCGACGAAACAGGTGGACACAAGTCGGGCCCAGTGCCCGACAATGCCAAGTGTTCAGCTCAGGGCAGCGACTGCTCCCACCGCTGCTGGCAACGCTGCTGCTACCCCCCTCACTACTCCTGTACCCTCACCACCGGCACCTACTGGGGTGTAGAAATCAAATCAGGGAGCATAAGTAAGAGATGAGTTAGAAACATTCCCTGCTCTCTGAGCTCACGATCTGACAGCGTGGCACAAGCATGCACACCCATTGGTGGACAGCCGACAGGACAACGGCTCTACAGCAGAGGCCTGGGAAGCGCATGGGGGTTTAGAGGCAGAAGCTGCTTCTGATGGGGCACCACACAAGCCTCCCTGGGGAAGTGGACTTTGGGCCCCGTGGCCTTGAGACTTTAGTGATAAAGGCATTCATTCTGCATGCTCAGCCGTCGCTGTCCACTCACGCCGTACTGAACACACCTGAGTTCTGCATTGTCTGCATTGCATTCATTAGGATGAATCTCATTTTAATCTTCCCAGCTTTTAAACATTTCAGCTGGGTTGCTTCTCCCACTGGTATTCAGTTCAAGACACATAGAGGAGGTAGATGCATAGGTTAGCAGCTGTACAGAAATCTTGTTTATGTCTTTGCTGGCCAGGATATTTGGTTAGTTAATTACACCCTATGGAGGAGCCCAGAGAGTAAGGCAGAGTCACCACAGACAGGTGGTGCGTAGGGCTCAGTGTTGGATGAGACAAAGTTCTCAGGTTGACCGTTACGCCAGTTAGCAATGCTTGGAACATGGTCCAAAGTTCACATAGATGCGGTCCCACAAATAGGTCCAAGCAGACATAGGTTCTCTCTCCCGGCCCTTTGACTTCCTCCTGCCTCTTACAGAAAAGACAAGACTTAGAAAAAAAGTGAGGGTTAGAAAGGAAGAAGAAGTTGCTATCCTAATCAAGCACTCCCAGGAAGATCCAGGCATGCACACAGCAAAGTAAATTGTTTAAGTGGTAAAAGAGCTAGAGAGGATTTTATAAGCACTTTGGGGGAGAAATAGATAAGTCACAGAGAAAAATGGGTATTCTAATAAATGAGTAGGAAAAGAGAATTAACAATAAATGAGGACAGCTGAGATATTGAAGAAAGAAGAAAACAGACTCAGAGGTTGGGCAAGTAGCCTCACAGCCCAGAATGTGAGTGATGATGAGAGCTCAGTGGCGCTGGTACGGGAAGAGAGAGAATTATCATGGAAACACAGCCAGCTCCCTCCTGCATTTCCCTGGATGTCACTGCTGTCCCCAGCATCCCCTTTCCTTGGCATTGACCCCCACATTTAGTCTTTCTTAAGGGTCCTCAGGGCTAATAACTAAAGCAGGAGAGAGCTAACTCTGATCTGATTCCCGGTGGAAACACACTTTGTAAAGGCTGCAAGCTGTCTATTTAAAAATGATGGATTAAACATAATGAGTATTTCCTCACTAGATTTCTATCCCTATTAAGTATTTTGTGAGGTTTTTATTACTTGCTAAGAATCTAAGTTATTTCCTCTCGTTTTTCTTGCAAAGGATGAATTCAGTATTTCCACTGTTCTCATTTATTGTTAATTCTCCGTTCCTACTCATTTATTAGAATACCCATTTTTTTCCCTCTGTGGTTTATCTATTTTTTCCTCTGAAGTGCTTATAAAATCTTCTCTAGCTCTTTACCACTTAAACAATTTACTTATCTCTGTGTGTTTTTCTATTGCCTCAATCTTTCTGGTTTGGCCTTTAGCTGAGGAATAATTAAATTCTCTCCTTTAAAATCTTATCTTTGGGGACAATATGAATGGACCTGGAGAGTATCCTGCTAAGTGAAATAAGCCAGTCAGAGAAAGACCAGTACTATATGATTTTACTTATATGTGGGATCTAATGAACAAAATAACAAAGTGAACACAGATTTGCATACATAGAACAGACTGACAGCTATCAGAGGGGAGAGGGTTGGGAGCTGGTGAAAGGGGTGAATGGATGAAGCAAAGGGAAAAAAAACCTCACAGATGCAGACAATAGTTCCCCTGCTGGTGGGTGGGAGAGACCCTAGACCACATGGAGAGGGAGAAGGGCCAGGGGTTCCAGTTTCCCCATTAGTTGCCAGGTGACTAACACCATATGAGACCCTAAGCAAGACCCACAGAACTTCCTTCCCATTGGAGCTCAAACTTCAGAACCACAAGAGAAGTTGTGTGGCTGGTGTTTTAAACTGCCGCGGTTTAGGGAGCTTGATTATGCAGCCTGAGGAAAGCAAAGCAGCTCCTCTGGTCTGCAACCCTTCTCCTCTGCTCTGTGCTGCTTCCCGGTTTTACCCGCGTAATTTCACCATCGGGTCTGTGTCCTAACGACCATCGTGGGAGTGGGATTTCTTAGCACCTCCTTAGTCTTACTGGGAAAATGACCTTGATCTTCCTTAGAAACACTAACACGGTTTTTACCTTTTCTTCTCAAGGAATAAAGATACTTTCTATTTCTTTTTAAAAAATATAAATATATATATTTTTTAAAATAAATCTTTATTGTTCAGATTATTACAGGTGTTCCTCTTTTATTTTTCCCCATAGCTCCCCTCACCTGATTCCCCACCCCACCCCATGCCCTTACCCCCCGCCACTGTCTTCATCCATAGGAGTAAGATTTTTGTCCAATCTCTTCCCGCACCCCTCACACCTGCTTCCCCTGAGAGTCGTCAGTCCACTCCCTTTCTATGTCCCTGATTCTATTATATTCACCAGTCCATTCTGTTTTTCAGATTTTTCATTCACTTGATTTTTAGATTCACTTGTTGGTAGGTATGTATTTGATGTCATTTTGTTGTTCATAATTTTTATCTTTACCTTTTTCTTCTTTTTCCTCTTCTTAAAGGATACCCTTCAGCATTTCGTGTAATCCTGGTTTGGTGGCGATGAACTCCTTTAGCTTTTTCTTGTCTGTGAAGCTCTTTATCTGACCTTCAACTCTGAATGATAGCTTTGCTGGGTAGAGTAATCTTGGTTGTAGGTTCTTGCTGTTCATCACTTTGAATATTTCTTGCCACTCCCTTCTGGCCTGCATAGTTTCTGTTGAGAAATCAGCTGACATTCGTATGGGTACTCCCTTGTAGGTAATTAACTGTTTTTCTCTTGCTGCTTTTAATATTCTCTCTTTGTCTTTTGCCCTTGGCATTTTAATTATGATGTGTCTTGGTGTGGTCCTCTTTGGATTCTTCTTGTATGGAGTTCTGTGCGCTTCCTGAACTTGTAAGTCTATTTCTTTCACCAGGTAGGGAAAGTTTTCTGTCATTATTTCTTCTAATAGGTTTTCAATATTTTGCTCTCTCCCTTCTTCTGGCACCCCAAAAATTCAGATGTTGGTTCACTTGAAGTTGTCCCAGAGGCTCCTTACACTATCTTCATATTTTTGGATTCTTTTTTCTTTTTGTTTTTCTGGTTGGATGTTTTTTGTTTCCACATATTTCAGATCTTTGGTTTGATTCTTGGGGTACGTTGATCTACAATTGAGTTTCTGTATATTCTTTATTTTAGACAGTGTATGCTTCATTTCTGACTGGTCCTTTTCCATTTCTTTGGCATTCTCATTAAGGTCCTTGAAGGTCTCACTAAGCTCCTCAGAAGTGTCATCAAGTTTCTCAGTGGTTTTTAGAAGATTCTTGAGTAACCTTATACATGTGGTTCTGAACTCTGTGTCATCCAGTAGTTTGCTTTCCTCCGTTTCTTTCATTCGTGACATGTTTCTTTGTTTCTGCATTTTGGCTGCTTCCCTGTGTTGATGGAGTGGCTTTGTGTGGTAGGTGACCTATAGGGGGCAGTAGCTCAGCCTCCCCAATCACCTGATGTGATTGCTCTTGGTACACCCCTTTGTGGGCTGAGTGCAAAGTCTTGGTGCAGTTAAGCCTTAATTGCTGTTGGTACGCTGGGAGGAATTGACCTCCAGGCCAATTAGCTGTGAGCACTCCCTGTGTCTATAATGGAAGAACTGCTGTGCTGAAGACACGCTTATGGGGCAGGACTTGTTTCAGTGGGGCTTTGGTGCTCACTGAGTCTGCCTCTTGAATGTGTCACTTATGGATGTGAGGAGTTGAAATCTGGTGTCTCACACTGACCACTAGGTACACTGGCTTCTGGATCTCCAATGGGGTGCAGGTCAGCTACTGTCTGAGGCCACTCAGCAGGAGCTACAGTGAGAGCTGCAGTTTTCTCCTCTTTGCTTGGGGTTTGGAGGTTTTGGAGCTGTCTGACCCGGGCTGCAAGTTTGCTAGGTTAAGCTGCAATAGGGCAGGGCTTTCTTATGCAAAAGCCACTGCTTGGAGCTTGGGTGGGTTTGTAGGTTGTGCAGGGCGGGACCTCAGGGTGTCACTAGGTTAGGGTGTGGCAAACAGCAATGGCTGCTAGTTAGCCGGCTCTGCGTCCCCAAAGGCATCCGCGAGTCCCGTGCCCCAGTGCCGTAAACAATTATTCATGCACGCAGCTCTGCAAGCAAGCCACCCTCACTGGCAGACAGTCCAGCTTCTCCCTGTAGGAGTTTGGGTCCCCCGCGTCTCCCCAGAGACTGGATTTCAGAGTAATCGGGGGCTTGTCTCCGTTCGGGTTGAAAAAAGCAACACACCCAGTCGCCCGCAGCCAGCCCGGATCACGCGCCTCCATACCTCAGCTTTTCAGCGCTCGTGCACGTCTCAATGTTCTTTTCTCTTTCCTTCTAGTTGTAGAATTTCCACTCAGCCAGCTTTCCCATGGTTCTGGGTGATAGACGTTTTGTCTTTTAGTTGCAGTTTAAATTGTTGTGGGAGGCAGCAGTTTAGGTGTTTACCTACGCCGCCATCTTGGATTCTCAAGGCCTAAAAATATATTTTTATTGATTCCATAGAGGAAGGGAGAGGGAGAGAGAGAGAGAAACATCAGAGCCCACAACCTTTGCATGTGCCCTGACTGGGGATCGAACCATGACCTCCTGGTACATAGGTTGATGCTCAGCCACTGAGCCACGCCGGCCAGGCCAGTCCTTGGTATTTCTGAAGTATCTGCAGGCATATGTTCGCATTAAAGGTGAATGATCTGTTTATATTTTCCCAACATCTGTAAAAAGGTAGTCTTTATCAACCATTTACAAAGGGGAGAATTGAACAAACGGCGATTTAAATTACCACTTGAGTCAGGATGCCATGGAATGGCCGTTGAGCCTGGGTTCTTCAGATTCTAAACCCAGAAACGACGTCATCAGATCAAAACTGATCTGAGACCTTGGAGCCAAGGGATGTGCTATGAGGAACACAGACCCTCAGCCTTTTCCAGAAGCTGAACTTGCACCCCTTAGACTGGAGCCTCCACGGATTCCTCCTTGATCCCCAGCTCACCTGCTTGCTAACCACTGTGGTTCCTGAACTTTTCATCTCGGGAACTGAAAGATTCCTCCAAAGCCAGTCATTCAAATGTCTTGCTGCTGACGAGACATGATGGCCCACCACGAAACCTCCCAAATGGGAGCTGATGAGCTGAAACGCTGGGGCACAGTCCCTGGCCAATGACATGTTTCATCTTGGAAACAGCCCAAGTGCCCAACAGCAGATGCGTGGATAAAAAAGCTGCGGTACATCTACACAACGGAATAGTCCACAGCTGTAAAAAAGAAAGAGCTCTTACTGTTTGCGGCAGCATGGAGAGACCTGAAGAGTATTATGCTGAGCAAAATAAGCCAGTCAGAGAAAGGCAAGTATCACATGATCTCACTCATATGTGGAATCTACTGAACAAAATACACGGATGAACAAAGTAGATCCAGAGACACAGAGGCACGGAACAGACGGTCTAACCTCAGAGGGAAGGCTGGGTGGGTGGGTGGGAAGAGATCAACCAAAGAACTTGTATGTCTATGCATAACCCATAGGCACTGACAATTGGGTGGGGAAGGCTTGGGGTGCAGGGGGCGGGGGGCTAGAAGAGGTCAATGGGGGGAACAAGGGGACATAGGTAATACTATCAACAATAAAGATTTTTTAAAAAATGTCAAACCCGGTTTCTGAATTAGTGCCTCCTGAACAAAAATGCTTCTGGAGATGCAGGTTCATTAGACCAGGAATAGGGAGGAGATGAGAAGGTGAACGATTAATATTTCATTACAACATCTCCAGAGGTTTCCAGAGCAATGGATATGGGAGAAGGGAAGCTTTTAAGGAGAAAAATGGTGCATATAAATGGCTCAGTGAAATAAGTGTTTTCACATTTTACTTAGAGAAAAACATAGTGTACGTTTTAGCAGAGAAAAGTGGATATTTAAATAATTTATCAGGCTTCTTTCCTTAGGGAAAATGCGGAGTAGTAACATCTCCGGAGCTCTCTAGAAAAGGGTACATTTTTAGTTTCTAAAAGTGGAAAAGCACCTAAAATAAAAAAGGCAGAATAAGATAGAGGCAGAAACCCCGAGGCGGGAATCCGAGGCCCTGAGCTCGACTCCAGCTTCGTCACTGCTCATGGAGCGATCTGCGATCAGTGTCTGCCTCCTTCCTGGAGGCCCTCACTGTCCCTGCGCTAAGTGGCTGGTCACGGAGCACCGGGCAGGCTCTAGGGACCTTAGAAGTCACGTGGTCCCAGAGCTCATCTACTCTGATACTCGGCGTAGGCGTACATTTTCCTGCCACAACAAGGTCCTCAAAGTAGGACCCGGAACTCTGAATGGGAGGGCCTCCCTTTTCTATTACCTTACATGGTCACAGTGTATGTGAATTCTCACTAAGCAGTAGAATATTTATATTTAAAAAGATGATACATTATCAGCAGACTCATCTTGGTACATGGACTGTAGTTGCCTACTGTGATCCATACCCCAGGTGTTTCAAACCATCAACTTCACCATCTGGAAGGCCTTCAGCATTCCACCTAAAGCAAGCGTGTCAAACTCGCGGCCCGTGGGCCGCATGCAGTCCACAACGAATATTTTTGCTGCCCAGCCAACATAACGGTATATAAGAAACTTTTTAATAAAGATTGCATAACTTTATTTTTGCAATATCCTGTTACACATAATTATTAATAGCAGACTACAACGTTCGCTAATGACTGATGACTATAATCGTGTTGCATTCATTTCCCTTACACGCCTTATGTGCAGGCGCACCATTTCTTCCCACTAATACCAGCAGCGAACATTTCAGCAGCCGATTGCTGCGTCATTAGTCTTGGACTGACTTATTTTGTGTGTGCAGCAGGCAATATTTCGCTTTCGGAGAACAAGAAAAATAGGTTTATTTGTGTTACGCTTATTAATTTGTGCAGTTATTCAGTGTCTGGTAAGTTAATGTTCAAGAAAAAATATTAGTTTTTATTAAAATGTTCTATTATTTTATGTTAACGATGACTTATTTATTTCAGCCCTTTGTATTCAGCATGTCTCTATCGAAATAAACCTACGTTTCTATCGAAATTGAAGCTTTTGTTTTTTTGTGGTCCACATACACTTAAACTTTGTTTATTTGGCCCGTGTCAGCTTTTGAGTTTGACATGCTTGATCTAAAGGGTCTCAGGTCTTGGAGCTCCCTATCTCTTTAATGAGGTCCCATGACTTGTAGAAAGAAGATTCAATAGCTGCAGTACTGATACACTGTCAGTGCTCTCTGTTCCGTGGAGCTATTATTAAAACACAAAAATTAAGTCAAAGTGAACAGCAAGGGAGCTCTGTAGTGCTGTTCTGGGCAGCTGATTGGTTTGTTGTGATTTATGCTGTGGTCCATCTCCCTTCACACTGAAGGAAGATTTGTTAAGTGCAAGAATGTAGGAGGCATAATGACTAAGGGAAAAATTAAGTTGCTGTGAAAAACAAGAACGCTGATCTTAAGTTTAAGCAGTAAATGATCAAATTTGAAAAATATTTAATAATGCACAGACTAGTTAGGTAGTTAGGATATAATATTTCATTACAATATCTCCAGAGGTTTCCAGAGCAATGGATATGAAAGAAGGGAAGCTTTAAAGAAGAAAAATAGTGCATATAAATGGCTCAGTAAAATAAGTGTTTTCACATTTTACTTAGAGAAAAACATAGTACACGGGTATCCTATAGAGTAAACTGCTAATATGCAAATAGACCCAACAGTGGAACAACCGAACAGTCAGTCGCTATGACGTGCGCTAACCACCAGGGGGCACATGTGGAACATGGCAGGCTTTGGCAGCAGGCAGCAGAGCGCGGAACATGGCAGGTGTCGGCCATGGTGGGATGGTGGAGCAGGATAATGCGGGTGCCAGATCAAGGCAGGGTGCTCGTCACTGTCATTGAGGTGAGCCACTGGTGGTTTCTAAAAATTATTTGCTCCCATGTGCTGTGGTCCCGCCTAGCGCTCACAACTGTTGCATGCACCAGCCCTGCTTGCACCTGCTGCCGGTGCCCAGAACTGGTCCCGATCGCTCAGTGCAGTCAGCGGGTGCAAGCGGTGGCTGCTGGCCACAACTGCCCCTGAGGGCTTCTCCACCTCCCCCTGTTCCCGCTGATGGCGCCAGCCAATTGCTCCACTCTGTCAGTGGGTGCGAGCAGGGCAGACACCGTCAGCACCTGGGAGTGGTGGTGGGAATGGAGCTGCCAGCAGACAGGGGGCCAGGAGCAGCAGCGGGAGAGGCCAGGCAGGGGCACGGATGATGGGCCAAGACCTGCCCCTGTGCCCACCGCAGCCTCACAGCCCACAGTTCCTTTCAAGGTGCACAAATTTGTGCACTGGGCCCCTAGTTATAAATATAAAACAGTGTCTTGCCTGAGCTGAAGCAAGGTCTTTGATATTTTTGAGGAAGAGAGAGAGGCTACATCCCTTTTCCACATGTCCTGAGGAGCCTCCTAGGAAACCCTGAATCATGGTGTTGTTGAGATTTAGACACAGGAGTTGATCAAGGTAATTCATACTATAGTGTTAATGGCTTCACTGTTTTTTAGAGTAATTTCATTGTTTTGTTCCAGATTTTCTGGATGAGGGAAACCTGAATTTCTTAGCTTATTTATTTTTCCATTTTAAACATTTAACTTCTTATCAAAGTAATATCTTTACACAGTTTGAAAAGTCAAATAGAATAAGAAGGCCTGTCACAATAACAACACAATGCCATTCCCCTTCCCCTCTCGTCTGCACTTGTGAATCTTGCTTCTCAGAATTAACCTCTTTCAACCTTGTGAGCTGTTCTTGGTATTTACCCCCTGATTCCCATATAACATACTTACTAGGCCATTTCCAATTGATCCGTTTATGTATTGTGAATAGCCATTTTATTGTGGAACTAAGGATTTAATGCCCTTATAATTTCTCTTCATGCCTATGCCTCCTGTTCTTCCTCCCGCCAAGCATGGCAATATTCCAATTTTTGGTTAAATCACTCTTCAAATGGTTATATTATTTTGGTCATATAAACATTGTTCACAGATGAACTGTCTGTGATAGTTCCTTTCTTTTGTACAATGTGTCACTTTTTTTCTTCCATTTGCTTCTCTAGGTATCTATCCCTGATTTTCCCCCAACTCTTTAAAAGACATTTAAATATTTTATTAGGGTAGTCAAACATATAAGATATAAATTCTAAATTTCAAGGAGTCACCTGGTAAGAAAGAAGGTGTTAGTTTTTATAGGAATGCGTCACTCTGATCCTTTCATCCTAAAAAGGATTTGCTACTAATAATCTTTCCTGTATGAACTGGCATTTTGGAAGCTGATGTCTAAGGCTTTTCCCAAGTTGATTTTAGTGCCTGTGTTTCTCAGAGAACATGATTACCAAGTACCTTTAATAAGCTTTAACTTCACGACTTTCAGCAAAATAACCTTCAGGTTCTTAGAGATAATACACAGGTAATACCCTTATCAGTAAAAAGTGCTTAGGATTGCGGGGAAAAAAGTTAACACTGGTGAAACATGCCATATGCTAGGCAATGTGCTTTGCTGTTTGTTTCTGAGGCCATTTGCAGGCGTTGAGATAGGGTTTTTTGCTGTGTGCAGGATATGGAAATTTATATCTTACATCATGACACATTCCACTTCCTTGGCTGAAAAATCTGTCATTATCTCTTTTGTAAAACGAATCTCTGGGCTCCAGAGAACAAAATCCTGAGCAACTATGAATAAAGAATAAAGTTTTCTTTTCATAGCACCGTCCCCCTCCCCCCAAAGGAGGGGAGATGATTCCAGAAAGACAGGTATCAGCATCTGCAAACAGTGTGTCTTCTAAGGAAAAACAGAAGTTGATAACTTCTTTGGAAGACTACATTTGGAGTTTTGTAAACTATTACATTTCAAGAAAATTACTGAGGGTAGTTAATTACTTCAAAGCCCATATTCTGGAGTGGTTTTAGTTTATTTAGAGCCCCTGTACTCACACCCAAGCTAAAGGACATAGAAATTGTTTTATTCTTTTGAGGCTTGATTTTCAGCTTTGCGGGCTAGGACCCAACCACCCTTCTGCCCAGGGCTGATGGGTCCAGCACGGAGGCCCCGCCTTGCTCAGGATTCTGCTCACTGCCACGTGTTGGGAAGCCTCTCCTCTCCAGCTGCTCAGAACCAAACTGTCCTCTGACCTGGGAGTCCTGGGGCTTGTTCAACTGCCCCTACTGGCATCTTTCCCCTGGGCTCATTAGTTGCTTTTTTTTTAAAAAAAATATTTTTATGATTTCAGAGAGGAAGGGAGAGGGAGAAAGAGAGAGAGAGGGGGAGAGAGAGAGAGAGAGAGAGAGAGAGAGAGACATCAATGATGAAAGAGAATCATTGATCGGCTGTCTCCTGCACGCCCCCTTCTGGGGATCAAGTCTGCAACCTGGGCTCTTGACCGGGAATCGAACCGTGACCTCCTGGTTCATAGGGCGACACTCAACCACTGAGCCATGCTGACTGGGCTAGACCCTTATTTTCAAGTCATCATTAGTAATTTATAAGTGGGTCTTTCTGTGATTACTCTATTAAAATTCAAGATTGACATAACTACTTCAAATATTAAAAAGACAAACACCCAATCAAGGTGCCCTGAAATACAAATGCCATCATTAAGCCGGACCCCTGACTCTCGGCCAGATGGGATGCATGGGGTGGAGACAGATGAAAAGCATTGGAACCAGACCCATCGGATGTAGCTTCCAGCTTTGCTGTTTTTAAGCTACGACACGAGGCAAGTTGCTTAGCCTCTCTGACCTCCAGTTTCCTTCATTGTAAGATACAGTTAGTAATTGAGATACGTTATGTGAAACACACAGCAATGCCCGGCATGTAGCAGGCACTAGACCCTGAGGACAGGTACTCCACAAGGTACCTGTCCTCAGGGTCTAGTAATGAGCAGAGTGAGGTGAGAAGTTGTGGGTTTGAAACCCAACTCACTGGTTTGCGTGTGGACATGCTTTTTTGTTTTCCTCTGCCTCTTCATGGCTATCATAATGATTAGGAAACATTTAGTAACGCCAGGGCCATGGTAAGCAGAAAAATATATAATTTCCTTTTTACTTAAAAAAATATGACAAGTGCATTTAAGAAAAGTGTGTAAACAGAAAAGGTACAACCAAGGTATAAGAACAAAACAGAAAACAAAACTCTCAGGAGACAGAGAGGTGTGACATCTTACTTATTTTTACAGCCATCATGAGCATGATCTCAAAAGTGTTCTAATGAATGAGGGCCACTCCTTACGCTCACCCGCTTTTCAGTGCACCAAGCATTTGCCCGTGCACACGGTGCTTGCTGAACTGTTCCATGGAGAAGCTGTGGCAACTAAAAATATCACATTTACCTGTCCAGCATGGCTCAGTGGTTGAGTGTCGACCTATGAACCAGGAGGTCAATTCCCAGTCAGGGCACATGCTCAGGTGGTGAGCTCAATCCCCAGTAGGGGGGCGTATAGGAAGCAGCTAAATGATGATTCTCTCATCATTGATGTTTCTCTCTCTCTCTCCTTCTCTCCCTATCTCCCTCTCTCTTCCTCTCTGAAATCAATAAAAATATATACATTTAAAAAATAAATAAAAACATCACATTCAAGATACAGAAACTGCCTAAAAAGACATTGGCCCTTGGCTGGGCCTTGAGGTAGAACATTCATATATTTATTCTTCTAGGCCAGTAGCTCCTGTCTTCCCCGAGAGACGCCTGCCTCTGTGCCTCCCTGGACTTTTCACGGTGTTTGCAAATATAATAGAATTAATCTGTCAGTCTGCAACCGCTCAGCTCTCCTGAGCCACGAGGCAGAGACACAGCTGGCAGGACGTGCTTGGGACTGCTCTCCATTCAGGAAATGGTCGTGGCTCGATGCAGATCTTATTGGCTCCTGGAACGTGGCCAGCTAGGCTGGCTTCCTGACCTACACAGACAAGTCTGCAAACGCCACTTAGTGATAGAGCAGCTCGTTTCATTTACACGATAGAAAGCTTCCTTTGCTCCTCCTAAGCTCTTGGCGATTACCCTGTTTGCTATTCATTTCTCTGCGTCACTGATAAACCATTCAAGGACCTTCTGGACACAGAACTCTATGACGTTTCTATGACTAAACCAGTCATGTGTATATTGTGATGACTGTTGTGTGTAGTCCCGGTTCTAGCTGCAACTTATTGGTAGTCTCTTAGTGTCAGAGTTCTACAAAACCATGTCTGAATTGTGTGGATGTTTTTGAAATGTTAAGCCAAGGCCCATCTCGGATAATCCTTTTTTTGTGTGTGTGTGTGGTTCAAATGAATATTGAGTTGTTGTTTTCTTTAATGTGCTTAGCAGTATTTTTCAGAAAGACCTTGACATCTCAAGAGGAAGTCCTACGGCCTCAGTGGTCAATTTTCAGCCACATAACCTCACTTGACGGTTGTATTTCAAACAGTGCATGGTTATGTGGAGTGAGCGAGAAGAACGTTGAACTAGGTTCACGGAAACATGGATTCCACTTATACTCTCCCCACTTCAGACATGAGAGCTCTGTGGCAAGTCATCTAACATTTCTGCAATGGGGCTCTCGCATTGAAAAACAAGGCCTAAGGGCAAATTCTGGATCAACACACACATCCTATATAATAAAGAGCTAATATGCTAATTAGATCGAACAGCAGAACAACCATCGGGATGAACTTCCGGACGAAGCTGGAGCTGCGAGGGCTGAGGCCCTTGCACGAATTTCGTGCATCAAGCCTCTAGTGTATAATATTGTTATTGCTGTTGTAATATATTTTAGGCTTATTTGCATTAGCAATATGTAACAAACCAGAAACTAAGCATGTGCTGCCCACTTCAGTAGGAGTCAATTGAGAGGCAGACAGAGGAGACTGACATCTGGAATAAAACGACCTCTAGCATCACTGGGTTGGAGAACGTGGGTTGGTCTATATCCATAGCCAACCTTCCCATTATCACCCACTTGGCTGGAGGCCAGAGCTGGTAGTCTTCCGTGCCAGGGCAGAGCCTGCATGGCTAAGCGGACCCATGGGCTCCTCGTGCCCTCCTGCTTCTTCCCTTCCAGATCCCCCATCACACTGGGTCTCCAACCTCCACTGTCCTGTCGCGTAGGAACAAGTGAAAGGAGCATCAATAGGAAGAGTGTATAATGTTAGTGTGCTAGAGAGTGTGAGGGGTCACGCAGAGTTATTGTGGTTCTCCACCCCAACCTCACCTCCCACCATTTGCAGATGGGGAAGCTGCAGTCCCCCGGGGTGGGAGGGACCCACCTCAGATCTAGGTTAGGTAAGAAGCAGAACAACAGAGGAGCTGGTTTCTCTTCCCTTCAATGCAGAGAGCAGTGTTGGAGGAAGCCCACCAGTAAAGGATGAGGAATAATACAGACGCACCTGAGCTGCTCTGATGGAAGTGGGGTGAGAGACCAAGAGGCCCACATGTTACGTGCTCTGCTCTCGGGGGGTTCCTTGAGGAGGTCTCCTGAGCAGATGGGTCTCCTGAGCAGTGGTATTGCTGTCATGTGTAACAATGACACTAGATATACTATTCATAGTAAGAGCTAGTACTTTCTGAGTCCTTCATACTAGGCACTGTTCTGAGTGCTTTAAATATTGTCTCACTTAATCCTCCCAACAACCCTAGGGTATAGGTGCTAGTATCCTCCCCATTGTAGAGGTGCTTTGATAATCAAGTCAAGGAGATGTTAAGTGGCTCACACAGACAGTAGAGAACAACCCAAGCAGCCTAGCAGTCCAACTCCGTGGCTCTTGTTTTTTTTAAAAAATATATTTTTATTGATTTCAGAGAGGTAGGGAAAGGGAGAGAGAGAGAGAAAAACATCAATGATGAGAGATAATCATTGATTGGCTGCCTCCTGCATGATAAGAGATCAAACCTTTGGTAACCCAGGCATGTGCCCTGACCCGGAATTGAACCGTGACCTTCTGCTTCATAGGTCAGTGCTCAACCACTCTGAGTTACCATAACCAGGCGTGGCTCTTGTCCTTCACAATGCTTTGGGTCTGTATCGTGCTGAACGCTGTGTTTGCTGCTTCACATTATGTAATTTCATCTCCATCCTCTTTGCAACCTCCCCAGGAAAGGCTCTTCCAGTTAGCATAAGGGATCTGAGTCTCAGAAAGGATAACAGCTGACTGTGATTCACACTTCGTTTCACAACAGGAGAACGGGGTTTGCATGTCGCTTGTTGCTCTACCCGTGCTGTTTTCTACTCGCGTGTAGCTTTTGAACACTGTGGTATGGTATCCACAGTCTGAGGGTAAGGAGGCCTGGCTCAAGTCTTGGTTCTGTCATTCAGTAACTCGGTGTCTCAGTGAAGGCACCCCATGCAAGTGGCAGCTTTCCCAGTTGTAGAACATTGGGCTGGGACCTCAGATGCCAGTCCTCACCGGGAGGAGTCTATAGTCTGGAGACCAAGGAGACCCAGGGGGAACCTCCAGTTTCCCACCTACTGACTGCCCTCAGGGGTCCTCTAGGAGGGTAGAAACTTTTTAAATCTGTTTCCTTGTCTACAAAAATAGGCATTATAAGTGGTGGGGGTCAATTCTCCTTGAATCTCTCAGGTTTCTACATATTTGGGTTGAGCAGGCAAATTGTTTCCAAATAGCTTGTTGAGAATCCTATATAATAAAAGCCTAATATGCTAAGTGTCCAGTCCTCTGGTAGGCCATTCAACCAGTCAAAGCGTAATAAGCTAATGATATGCTAAGGCCGCTAAACTGATCGCTATGATGTGCACTGACCACCAAGGGGCAGATGCTCCTACTAGTAGATTAGCTTGCTGCTGAAGTCCAGCCAACGGAGACTGAACGAGATGGGCCAGACACTCCCTGGAGCCCTCCTGAGGTCCCTTCCTGGCTGGCCAACCAACCGCGTCCCTCTCTAGCCCTGATCGTACACCGGTGGGGTCCCTTGGCCTGGCCTGTGCCCTCTGGCAATCCAGGACCCCTCGGGGGGATGTCGGAGAGCTAGTTTCAGACCCATCCTGCAGTCCAGGCCAAGGGACCCCACTGGTGCATGAATTTGTGCACCGGCCCTCTAGTATTTACATAAACAAATGACCCTGAATAGATGTAGTGCCTCCTTCTTAAAGACAAAAAAAAAAAAAAGAATGACCACATTTGGGATGATAAAGTGAAGTATCTTTACATTTCAGGGTAATGAGGGTAGTGGGTCTCCTGAGAGGAGGAGGGGCAGCTTTGCCAGAATCCTTGTGTAAGAACGGGTTCCTAACTCAGGGTTCCTGGACCATGCCCTGATGTGTCATGGACGGCTGCCTTCTTCAGTCTCCCCGTCCCTCATGGACTGGGTGGAGGGGATCCTGACAGCCCAAGGGAGGGGAATCCAGGAGACAAGCCCGAGTCCCTGCGTCACACTGTGGGAGCGCCTAGCGTCAAATGCTCACATTGGAGTATGATAGGAGGGAGCAAAAGCTCTTTCCTGGGTGAAAATGAGTACTGTAATGCTTGGAATTCAAGGTGTACTTCCTATAGCTTTTGGCACTACCTTAATGAATACAAGCTGTAATGTGGAAGCAGCGCTCACTGCCTTTTATATGCCCGCATCATGGTAGGAAGTTTCACCGGCACTTCTCATTAACTGTGGATGCAACCATGAAATTTAGTTATTTTTAATTTTACAGATGAAGAACCTGAAACTTAGAAAGAGGGCTTTCTTTTTGTCATTGGTTTGTTTGCTTTCCTCACAAGATCACCCAGCGAGTAAGAAGCTGAGGTAGAATTGAAACCTGGTGGCTCGAACTCCAGAAATGATGCCGCCTCTCCCTCCCAAAGCAGTTACTTCATTAGATTCTTTAGATAAAGCTGGTTCACACTCAGAATGCCAGGAAAAGCCCAGAACAAAAGCCAGTGATGTCCAGCATTTGCTTGATTCCCTTGCTGAATTGTGTTTTGAACTACTGCTCCTTGTTTCATGCATTTAACCATTCTTGGCACTAGATTCTGACCCTAATCCCTACCAGGGACAGGGTTGCATTCCTGGTGGGTTAGTTATGCTCTCCTAGGCCTGCTCTGTGGTCCTAGCCTCTGACTGTAGGCACGGAGAACAACGAATGTGAGAGGCCTCTATTCCACTCTGGGTATCTAGGGCCCGTACTTGCCAAGACAACCCTACTCCACCTCCCTTCCCACTGGGGAATGTGAGTGATGCTGATGTGATGAAAGCATTTGCAAGGCATTTCACATGGCCTGTTTTGCAGTGCATTGCCAGGCTCTTAAAGAATGCAATATAAATTTTTAAGCCCAGTAGTAAAGTATACGTTACCACATAATAGAACCCTTAAATTATTGAGGGGATAGCATCATCTGGAGATTTCTCCAAGGAGTGCTTATGGAGGAGAGATGTCTGCTCAGTACAACCCTTGAAAGCAATAACGTGATCCAGAGTCTGCGTTTTTCAAGAACTAGAAAGGAAAATGTTTCTCTCAACTGCCATGTGCATTTCTGTCTCCTCTACCAGACTGGACCTCCTCCAGACTGATCACCAAGGCTTCCTCTCCTTTTGTCTCTCACCTCACACCCCGACTGCTGATGCACGTGTACTAAAGGGCTCAGATATCCCGTGGCTCTGATTAGTCCTCAGAGAATAGGCTAACCTTTTCCATGGACGTCAACGAGATAAATAAAGACCAGGATGACTCCCCAGTGAATAATGTAGTTATTTCAATTCGGGTCACTGTGCACCTGCAGTGCACAAGCTTCCAACATGTGCATTGCAGGTGCAGGTGAGCAGAATCAAAAATCCTGGCCTTCATGCACTGGCATAATGATATGATTCTGTATGTAGCACATCTAAGAGGACATACAGATAAATGGGCACAATTACAAGGGGAGTTTAGTGAGGTCATCAGCTATAAGACCAATGAAGTAAAAAGCAATTAGGTTTTTAGAAGTGCAGTTGTTGCATTAGAGAGAAAGAGGAAGGAAGAGGGTGAGGGAGGGAGAGAGCAACATGTGAGAGGTATTCAGGTGCTTTCTCAGAATCTGGAAATGTTCTGTTTCTTGATCTTGGTGGTAGCCACATGGATGTTTAATTTATAATAATTAAGCTGTACATTTTTATATGCATATTTAATTTAATAAGATTAAAAAGATCTACATCTTTAGCTCATATCATTTTCCTAAGCTTCTGATTTTATATATTTAAATGCCTAATGGACATCACCACGGCTGTGTCCTACTGGCGCTTCAAACTCAATACAACTCATATTACTTTTATCCCACCCCCCAAATCTGCCCTACCTTTTGCATTTCTCAAATGGATTAATTTTTCAAGCCAGGAACCAGTATATCATCATTGTTCCCTCCTGTCCCCTAATTAACACTTTCAATAAAGTTCAGTTGAGTTTACCCTTTCATATTTTTGGATTTTTTTTAATGCTAACTTCTGCCTTCATGTCGCCACCATGGTGTCTGATCTATATGCCTTTAGCAGCCTCCTAACAGTTCCTCTTTCCTGCTGCCTCCTCTGCTTTGCTCTGTGCTGTCTTCCATGCCATCGTCAGAGTTCTCTGGCGAAATACCAATCTGATCCTGTCCACCCCCTCATTAAACTTGCATTGGCTTATGTCAGCTTACACAAATCATCCTTAACCTTTCTCTGTGGGCTTATTAATTATGCTCTCTTACAGTCCATGCGTCTGAAACAGTGTCTTATTTACTAACGACGCAGTGATTACAGAACAAAGGCATCACCTCTCCCTCTCTCCTCCCTCCCACCCATGTACCATGTTTTTCTCATGGGCCTCACCTTCATCCTTCAGTGCGTGAGGTGCTCTCCTGCACCTCGTATATACCTCCACGTTGTTTTGTAATTATCTCCTCTGCTCTGAGCTCCAGGGACTATGACAGAACAAGCACTCAATAAATGTATAATGAACATTTCTGATGAAATGGATTCAGAGGCAGGAAGTGTCACCTCTCTTGAGAAGATTCAAGAGACTTCATTGTCTATTTGCACTTGAAAGCTGATGGAGCATTCAAAATAGAGAGATTGTCACAAATATGGAACAGAGACTGAAATCCGAGCGGTTCCACAGCAAAGTCCGGGTTGTTCAGTATTTATAAGTTTACATCTCTTGTTGGGAGATTGATTTTCTAAAAAAAAAAAAAATCTGCTGTGTCTGCTGTTCAGCTCTTCAACATTCAATCCGACTGGTGCTTGATGGGAGACATTACTTTCCATTGATTACTTGTATCCAATACAGGACAGAAAGACTACATTCCTGAACTGGCTGCGAAATCATAAATATTTAAATCCAAGTTATTTGCCATGCATAGAAATAATCAAGTCATGAAAGCTAACTCATATGTTTGGTGACCTGATTATTCTTTTTTGCAGCTCTAATTTACATCCCACGGCAAGTCACTGAAATGGCTTAGAGGAGCGTGTCATTTTAATACTGCAGTAGATGGTCACCTCACATACATAGGTTCAAAGAACAAGGCATTTGGAAGAGATCTGAGCTGTCATGCAGCTCAATCTTCTAAATCTGGGGCAACAAAATGGTCTCAGAGGGTCAAGTGTCGTATTCACAGCCACACGGCTGATTAGAACCAGGGTTAGAGTCCCAGTCTCTTGACTCCTAGTTCTAAACTTTCTCTTCCAAAAAGGGACATGCCAGCATTTACATAGATGCCATTTTAAGTGAGCATCTTACAGGCAAAGGGAAACCTTTGTGACTACGTAATAGATGGTTTAAGGTTTCTTTATGTTATTAAGTGGTATCAGAGGTAGAGATTTTCTTAAATTTTGAGCTTTCAATTAAATTCATTTCCTTTGTGTCAGTTATAAAAGTGGTTAATTCTCTGCTTAGCCTCTTTTTTGAATTCAACTTTTAAAAAATAAGATGTTCTTTTCCACTAACGAGTAATAATTTATAGTCATGATCATTGTGTTGCTTAAAATCTATGAAGTTTCTGCTATTTTAATTCTATTTTGGTAGTTTCTCCCCCTGTGGGGCTGCGTAGATGCAGGCAGACCAGCGGGTTGCCTCCTTCACACAGGAGCGTCCACGGCCAAGGTGTGCAGACACTAGCTCACACCTCTTGGGAGAGCTGACAGTGCATACCTCTTCCCAACTCCAGGTTCACTGATACTACATCCGTTGCTTAAAATTGACCACGGTGGCATATCTGCAGCACACAAATCTGCACGTCAGGGAGCCAGTGGTTAAACCTTTACCAACATGCCCCTGGGCACAGGGAGGGGTTGGAAGACCAAAATGACCAAGTGAGCCAATGAATGAGTAACTGAGACAATAGTGACTATTCCTTTCTGTGTTTTTTCTTTTTCACTTTCTAAAATGTTAAGTCAGTGTTTCTTAAATCTGAAAAAATGCCCACAGGACCCCCCCACAACCTCAAGTGTTGACTTATACATGAGCAAATGTGAAATGCATTTAAGTTTCTCATGCTTGTAATTTCTTGTGAATCTAAAATCAGAACATATTTACAAACGACATATAAAGCTACAAAACAAATAAAATTCCCCCTGAGTCCACCAGTGTATTAAACAGTGTCCCTCCTCTTCTTTGAAGAAAACAAAACAAAACACAAAAAAACAAATACAATTCCAATGGACTATATTGATAATGCAGTAGATGATATTGTGAAGAAACTAAATCACCACTCATAGATTGAATGAGATGCTGATTGCTATAATGCAGGCTTTTTCAGGTCAGAGGATGATCCTGTCCATTGTTCTTTGATAGTTCCAGTTTCTTTTCCACGACTTTTCTCTCTTTGAGCTATTTTAAAGCCTTAATTTCTACATCATGCTGTGAGTTGTATTTATTTGCAATGAGTGTTATATGCTAGAAACACACTTACCTCGTGTTTTCTCATTAACCTTTCTCAATTAAGTCCTGCTGCTGGGTGCAATGTGATCTTTAACTGAAGATAAATGAGGCCAGTGGAATCATGTCTCAGGCTTGTTCTTAAGTAGATGCTCATCCAGGTATTCCAGCACAGATTTACAGTGAGTTGGGACACATTTCTCCCTGGAATTTGAGAGAGATAGCTTCTGGAGAAATCGAGTCAGAAGCAGGGATGGGACCAGACGTCCTAGGGTCTGCAACTGCCAGCAAAGGTCACATTTTAGGGTTTGGAGTGGGGTCAAATGGGGAACAGATGGGCTCTGAGAGAAGGTTGGCCAGATGGTGATGGGATGCCTTAGAGGGGAACCATGTAAGCTTTTCTTCCTGACTCTACCAGCCCTCCTGAAACACGAGAACATCATGCATTGTTTGGTGAGATTGGATTCCTTGAAGAAGCTGGTGAGAGGCAGAGCTCTGCATGGAAGGCCCACAAGAAAGGGATGAGAATTCCTCAGCCATAGGAAAGAATGAGATACTGCTATTTGCAATAACATGGATGGACCTTGAGAACAGCATGCCAAGTGAAATAAGTAAGACAGAAAAAATTAAGAACCATATCATTTAACTCATATGTGGGATGTAAAACTGAAAGCAACAAATGAGCAAACAAGAAAAAGAAACAAAAACTCATAGACACGGACAACAGAATGGCGGTTACCAGGGGGAAGGGGATTGGGGGGAAAGTTAAGGGTAAAGAGGGTCAAATATATGGTGATGGAAGATCATTTAACTTCGGATGGTGGGCACACAATGAAATACATGGATCAAGTATCATAGAAACGTACACTTGAAACTTACACAATCTTATTAACCAATGTCACTCCAATAAATTTAGTTACAAAAGGAAAGGGATAGAAAGATAGAGGCAAGAGGTGAGATTGCCTAGCATGACTCTGGATTCATCCACATTCAGGAAATGAAATATTTAAATCTCCAAGTGGTGTCCTGTTAATAAATAGTAACAAATAGACATCTCACTAGGCTCAGCATCACACACACCATATACCATTAAACACAGGTCTCATGTATATGTGAGTGTGTGTTTGTCATTTACATATTTTTTTTTGCCATAAAAGTTGATGTTTGTTTAGAATGAATAAGCAAGTGCAAATGATTAAAAATTTGAAATTTGAGCAAATCTCCAAAACACCACAAAATCCAATACCTTACGTTTACATACTTACAAAATCTTGTGACCTTGTAAACACATTGCTAGGGAACTCCCCGTTTCCCTCCCTCGCCTCCCCCAGTTCTTTGGAAGAGCTCAGTGTGTGAAGAGCCCTGAAAGTTGAGCTTCCTTCCGTTCACAGGGTGCCCATTGTTTATCGCCCTGTTAAGAATGATCTCTTCCCCCCGCCCCCCTCACCAAACTCAGCTGCTTGCAACAACAGCTATATATTATCTCACATACTTTCTGGGGATCCGCTGGTACTAAGTTGCAAAGCCTATTGGAACCCTGAACTGCTTGATTCCAGCATCTGCAGTCGTATCCATAACCTCATAGTCTTCAACACTCCCGCGGTATACCTTCCTACTAGTAAATGCCCAGCAGACTTTTGGGAATTCCAGTGGTGTTTGTGGTTTGGTGCTTCATATAAGCCATGCTTCTCAGGCTTCCATGAGCATTCACATCACCTGGGGACTCGTTAGAATGCAGATTCTGATACATGGGTCTGGACGAGGGCCCAAGAGTCTGTATTTCCGTTCTGAGGATGTTCCTGATTTGGTCCCTGGACCACGCTTTCAATCACATAGGTATAGGCTACTGGGCCTTGAATGTTTCCCTTCCTTCCCCGCTTCCTTTCCCCTTCCTTTGTCTGTTTACTGGGCTCCTTCTCTATCTTATAATTAGTGTTATGTGCTGCCATTTAAGAGGTAAAAGTCGCCTCTTAATACCTTTATATTTTTGTCTTTATTTACCTATACATTTTGTACTTTCACATTAAAGTGCAAAATGAGAAGGAAAGCCAACCCCCCTTCGAAGTTGGCTTGTCTGCCTCAACCAATTGTAAGGACCTTGAAGGCAGACCATCGTCTACACGCTGAAATCAACAAATCTAAGTTCAAATCCCAACTTTACTTCTCATTCACTACAGGTGACATGTGGGCAAGTTCCTTAGCCTCTGCGCCTCTGTGGTCACCAGAGAAGCAGGCCGGAGTCGCCTGTGCATAGGACCAGGGGCTGCTCGAGAAGTGTCTGGTACGGGGCTGGGCTCCTCTGGCTCTGAGACATGCCCATCCCACTCCCCACCTGCCTGACACTTGGGTGTCCTGGGTGTTCCAAGTTCTAGGTGGGCTGGGCAGAGTGTCAGGGAAGCAAAGCCAAGGGAGGTTGGCCTTCCATCTCATTTTGAACTTCAGTTGAAAGATTTCATGGTGTGGTGGAAAATATTTACATTTTTGTTATTTTAAAATTTCCCATAAGACAATGCTTTGAAATTCTCACTTTAAACTACAAGGAAAGATGGTTGATATGGTAACTAGGCTTAAAAAAAAAACACACTATGCATTTCATCTATTATAACAAAATAAGTAAAAGCTAGTATATTTTTATTGCTAGTGGATTTATCACTCAATTCAGCTGCAATTTCAACTCCTTAAAAAATTCCAATGTTACTTGGGGTTTGCTTTCCACTGGAAAAGAATGAAGTAATCACTGGGAAACAATTAAAACCTCAAACGGCTATCATGGGACGTGGGATAGGACTCTGGCCAGCTGTAGACGAGCAGAACTGTGCTCTAGTCCTGCTTTTCCAACAATGTGCTGTGAGGTCATCATGAAAATTGCTTTTGATGTATCCAGGCTCTTTCTTCTGAGT
This sequence comes from Corynorhinus townsendii, assembly GCA_026230045.1. Classification (NCBI taxonomy): domain Eukaryota; kingdom Metazoa; phylum Chordata; class Mammalia; order Chiroptera; family Vespertilionidae; genus Corynorhinus; species Corynorhinus townsendii. The sequence continues at coordinate 165,936,135 of JAPDVU010000007.1, forward strand.
GGGTCAGACCAAACGATCTGTAAGACCCTTTTTTGCTCTTTAGAAAAAAAGAAGCCAACTATGATTCTTATTAATGTAGTTACGAGTATTGGGGAAATGAAAACTTCAGTCAAGTAAAACATCTTCTTTATAAGTTTTACAAATGAATAGTGTAAACGCAAAATAGGGAGACGTGTTTAAAATGCTTGAGAGAACACTTTCAAGTAATGCGAAGCCCTTGAAGAGCATTGATTTAGATATAAAAACACTGATTGGCGAATTGCAAACCATTCTTAACTACTAATTAATGCATGCCAGGGAAACATGCTTTGCTTAAATCGAGTCCCTGTAGATTCTTGATAGGAATAAAAGTATACTTGGTTAGAAAAGCATCCTATCTACAATTTACGTGTGTTTTGCTATTTTGGTTTGTGACAGAGCTGTATCACACAGTGGTTCCTGGCACAGGCGCTGCTGTGAGATTTAGAGGTCAAACTCTGACTCTGTCACTGGCAGCCTATTTGACCTTGGGCAAGTCATTGAACCCTCACTGTAGAAGCAGCTTCCTAAGTGTAGCAGGGTGGTGATGCGGATTAATGAGGTATTATATTTTGAATGTTGCCTAGGGTATAGTAGATGTTCAGTAATTGCTTTATGTTATTATGATAGCTTCATTTTAGTGACTCACTTTACAATATGATCTAGAATCTTATATCAAACTACAGTCTTATATTTACCACATAAAATTTAAGAAATTTAAGAATTTATTCTTAAAATGTCCATTGTCTATTCAAGTTGATCACATGGTTATAGATTTCATTGGGAGGTCACACCATGTGATGGAAGGAAAGTGGACAGGAAGACAAGCAAATGTCACTTTGGTGAGTCATCTCTCTCATGGATCTGGCTGTCTTCATCCTTAACTAAGAAGGTGGGTTGGATTCAATGATTAGTTTATATCTGCTTCACTGGGGGTTCATGGCCTTTGGAGGGCTGATAAGTAGGCAAAAGTCGCATGTAAAGTATCATGTGTAGGTGCAGTGTTCTAGGGTGAAGGTCTATACCACTCATCAGACTCTGAGACGGGTCCAAGAAGAATTAAGAGCCTCCCGTCTCAAGGATCCTTAGCTTTCCTTTTGACTCTAAAGTCCCCCAACTACGGAACATTGGAATTTTGGTGAAATCACTCAGGGGAACAGCTGTTCTGGAGAAATTGATAACTAGAGCTATTTCCTGGTGAAATAGAAAACTGATATTTTGACAGGTCCTTCTGGAAATAGTAGAAACACAGAAAAACAGAGAACAAATTTTCAACTGCCAGATGACCCAGCTCGTCCCTCTATTTTAATGAGACAAATGCTACCCACCTCATTCTTTGGGAGCATTTGCATGGCTGTGAGTGTTGTGATTCCAGATTTAGAGCTGTTTATTATCTACACAATGATGACATCAGCATTTTGGGGTGTCATTTTTTTTATTTTTCTAACAAGACAGAAGAATATATGATTTTTGGTCAAGTCTCACCACTCGCTACTCTGTATTAATCAGAGTAGTCAAGTTTTCTTGATGGTCTGTGCTGTGAGGGGGTGCAGTCTTGCAGAACTGAGTCCCTGGCCTGTGGGATTGCACACAATCTCTAGGTAGCTAATGTCAGAATGGAGTTAATTGCTTGGTTGTAAGGGGGAAAAACACACCCAGCAGAGGAGCCCAGAGCAGTGGCTCAGGGCCCCGCCTAGGCTGTTCAGGAAAAACTCTGTAGAGGACTTAACTTGACCTTGGTTTTGAAGAATAAGTAGTAATTGTTCAGATAAAAAAGTGTAGGTAGGAAAGGGCAATTCAGGCAGAAGATGTAGCTGTTTGAAGAGCTAAAAATAGGTAAGCATTATAAGTTAATAAAAATGCAAGATGTGCTTGAGTACCATGGAGCAGGGAGTCCTTCCTGCCATCACCTCTGAGCATCCTCACCACCTGGCCATGCTCCTTCAGGGCTCATTTCTCCCCACTGGCTGCTTTGGGGGTGGGGGGAGGTTTGGCAGTCAGACTGTCTGGTGCCACTCCGATAGGGCTTACCTTGACACTGTAATGACTGCCACAAACTGATCAAATCATTAAGAGCATTTGACACTCACTATATGGTAAGTTTTTTGGTTTTAGTTCTGTATATATAACTTCTATTGTGAGAGACATGCTGGGAAGAGTGAAAATAACACAAAAATGGGACAATGGACCTGAGAACAAATTCTTACTCTACTGTAACCAACTCTGTGATTCTGGGCAACCCACGTAAACAGTGAGTCTCAGCTCTCTGCAAAATTATGATTAATAATATTAACTACATAATAGGGTTATTGAGAAGAGTAAATGAGATGATGGGTGCAGATAGAATTTTGAAAGATTAGGATGTACTAATTAATGATGAGTATTATTACATATCACACTCACAATCGCGTAGAGAGTAGTTCAGGATAAATCTGAATGTTTAGGAAAATATCTCAAGAAACTTTTTTTAAAAAAGATATTTATTGTTGAAAGTATTACAAAGGTCCTCCTTTTTCCCCCATTAACCTCTTCCAGCCCGCTCCAGGCCTCCCCTGCCTCCTCCCTGCCTCCTCCCTGCCCAGGCCCTCACCACCCCATTGTCTGTGTCCACGGGTTATGCTTATATGCATACAAGTTCATTGGTTGATCTCTTCCCACCCACTCTCCCCTGCCTTCCCTCTGAGAAAGATAAGTATCACATAATCTCACTCATATGTGTAATCTAGTGAAACAAATAAACTGATAATAGAAGCACGAACAGACTGTTGAACCTCAAGGAACTTTTTGAAAGAGGCGAGAAGACAACTAACTCATTGGACATGAAGCAGGAGGTGACCATAAGACAGTATCATGGAGCTGAGGGGAAATATCTGGGGTTAAGATAAAGATTTGAGTGTTACATTAGAAGCACATTAGAAGTAGTTAGAAGTGGAGAGGGAAGGTGATTGAGCTTTCCAAGAACAAATTAACAGACAGAGAGGATGCTGAGGGTTGGATTAAGTGACTCTCTATTGGAAATTATAAATCAGAAACTTCAGATCTTATTCATTGTTGACAAAGCTTTGGGTATTTGTCCAATGTGCAAACTTTGGCTGACAACGAAGTGTAATTGCCCGGAGTTAGATTTATTCTGTAAAGAAATTCTTCCCAGAGTAAGAAATTTTGGCTCTCACTCTGGGACTGTGTGTGCTCAGCCTCAAAACAACTCTTGATAGTTGGCAGTTTGGATCACAATCGGGCCACTATTTTCACACTTGTATTTTAAAAGAAATAGTTTTGATTCCTGGATGTGGATGAGTTCTCAAAACCTCATAGTCACCTGTTTTGATCTGAACCAGTTTGGACGTTTGATCTTCAGGTCTTCTTATGACACAAAGGAGGTTTTTATCTTTTAAAAAGAAAGGTGACCAAATAACTTGTTCTTTCTACCTCAGTGTAATAGACTTCTCTAGAGAAACAGATCAATAGGATATATGTGGAGAGGGGAAGATATATTTCAAAGGAATTTGTTCATACCATTATGGAGGCTGAGAAGTCCCACAAATTGCTCTCTGCGTGTTTGAGACCCAGGACAGTTGGTGGTAGCATTCTGTCCAGGTTGAAGACCTGAGGACCAAGAGTCCCAAGGGGGGAGAAGATTGATGTCCCAGCTCAATCAGGCAGGAAAGGCTGAGTTCTTCCTTCTGCCATCTTTTGGTTTTATTCATACCCTCCAAGAATTGGAGGGTACCTACCCACATTGGGGAGAGCAAACCACTTTCTGAGTCCACTGACTCAAATACCAATTTCATCTGGAAACATTCTCATTGACACCCCCAGAAATAATGTTTAGCCAAATATGTAGGCGCTCTGTGATCCTTGACAGGTAAAATGAACCATCTCATGCAGAATAAAAAGGCATGGGAATATTTGAAATGTCTAACCTGTCTTCCTTCCTCTTTCCCTTTCTCCTTTCCTTCCTGCGGGGGGCCAGATGCGGGGGCCAGATATGGCTGGGATCTCCCTTTTCCGCGTCCAGCATGGAAAGAGAGATGAACGAACCGGTTCTAAGTGGAGGTGGCCAGGGATTGAGAAATAAAAGAAAGAAAGAGACCAGACACAAAGATAGAAACAAAGCTGGGAGCCAGGTGGGACGCCATCCTCTCTGATGGAGAGGCAGGGACCTCCAGCTCATGCAGCAAGTTTATTTTATACCCAAATACCAGGAAGTATCACCAGAACTTAGGCCCAAAGGAGCATATCTGCATTCTTGAGTAGGCCCTAGCATTCCTGGTGCTTGCCTGGATTTACATATCAAAGTCCACTAGGCCAACACCTGGACAAAGGTAAGAGTCAGTACTGATAACACCCCCACCTTCTTGGGGAGGGTGTAACCGAGACAGCTCTGCCAATCGCCTCAGGCTCAGCTGACAACAATTTAAAGAAATGCCCATGTGCCTTCCCAGGCAGCCCTCTACACCTTCCTCCAACATTTTCTATGAATCAGTGAATGTCAATTTAACATCTATTTTGTTCCAGGTACTGTGGTGGGGGATTTGATCAGTACAACATAGTCCTCACCCTTGAGGAGGGTGGTGTTCCAGGGAAGGAGGTCATGTAAGTGAATGCTTGTTGGGCAATGTGAAGGGGTGACGTGATGGAGGTGAAAAGAAGATGTGCAGGGGGCTTATGGTACTGTTGCTTTGTTGTCTTCAATGATCTATCTCGTCCAGCACTCCTTATCTGATCTCTCTCTTATTGACGCTGGGCTTGAGCCTGTGATTAGCTTTGACCAATAGAACGCTTACTAGTATGATGCATGCAGAGGCTGCATAAGCCCTTGCACATTGGGTCCTGTCTTCTTGGAATGCTCCCTTTTGCAACCTGGTCACTGTTCTGTGAGGAAGGTCAGATAGCCACATGGAGAGGACCTCTACCCTAGAGACACAGCCGAGCTGCCCCCTGGTGGCTGGTACCAACTGCTGCCATGTGAATGAGGACATTGGTGTTACCCAGCTAACCCACTGTCCTGGCCAATGTCTTGGAGCAGAACAATCACTTGGCCAACAAGCAGAATCATGAGGAATGACAAGTGGATGTTGTGTTCAGCCACAAAGTTTTGAGTCGGTTTGTTGCTGTTATCTAACGGAAGCAGGGCTTGTAGTTTCTCAATAGTGGTTTCTCTGCTCACTTGACTGCTCTTCCTTCCTTACCAGCTGTTATGGGCTCAATTGTGCACCCCACCCTCCTGATTTATAGGGTTGAATCCCCAACCCCTGGTACTTCAGAACGTCACTGTGTATGGAGGTAGGGCTTTTACAGTGATGACCAAATGATAAGAAGGCCACAAGAGTAGGCCCTTATCTAATCTGAACAGCATTCTTATAAGAAGAGGACATTTAGCCTTGGCTGGTGTGGCTCAATCGGTCAGAATGTCGTCCCAGGCACTGAAAGATTGGGGGTTCTATTCAGAATCAGGGTACATACCTAGATGGCAGGTTCAGTCCTCAATTGGGACACATATGAGAGGCAACCAATCTCTCTTTCTATCAACCGCCCTCCCCCCCGAAAACTCAGGGGCCAACTTCTATTTTCATCCAAATAAGTCTTACCACCAGACCTCATCGTCCCTTGTGGGTTCCTGAAAATGCCTTTTTTTGTGACATCACAAGGACCCCACTTCTACTGACATTGAGAGGGGGTTGGGGGAGAGAGAAAGAGCACTGTTTTTCTGTGACACCTACTTTCTGAAGTACTTGTATGAATGATCCCATTTAATTATCTCCAGAGTACTTGTTATCTTCTCAGTTTCATTTCTAAGAAAACAGAGGCTCAAAGGGAAGTTGTAGCTTACCCAGTGTCATATAGCTAGTGAGTGACAGAGCTGTCATTCAAACTTGGGTCCATTTGGGTTTGCAATCCAGGTTCAGATGCGTGACTTTGCCTTTGTGTGACATTTTAATGTTTCATGGCTGTATTATACAATTCAAAATACACAAGTGTACAATGTTAATTATGTAAAAATCTATAGGTGTTCCTGTTCTTTCTTAAATGAAGCCCCTCAAGGACAATAAACATAACAGCTTGGCACCCACATGGCAGAGCTGCCCCTGAGCCAAACAGGCCAAGAAGAGAGCAGCTATAAGGATTAAAATGTTCACCATGTTTCTCTCTCTCTCTGTCTCTCTCTCTCTCTCTCTCTCTCACACACACACACACACACACACCCTCAAATGTATGTGCTCATGCCCCAATCTGAAAAGTCTTCACCATAAAGCAAAGGGCTGTGGAAAATGACTTCGTGTTAGAAGCACCTGGAGAAAACATTGTGGACATTTATGGAAGCAACTCTACAAGAGAGCCCCTGGGGAAATTAGGCTCCATAAGAAATAGAAATGACCTTGAGATAATTGCTAACTTTGTAATCATTTCCAAGTTCAATGAAAACCTCGTAAATAAAAGAGAGGGCGTCATGATTGAGATATTGAAATCTTCTGTTTGAACCCACGCAGTAGTGAGCATGTCAGCAGCCGCCTCTACTTACATAGCTGGGCCCCAGGGACTCTCATTGGATCCGAGTAGAGAAAGGACCACGGAAATCACTTCCATCTGCTAGCGCGGGGTTGTCGTTATTGTTTTTCACAGAGAAACGGGAGCTATCAGGAGACTACAAAGAAAACAAAAGAAAATGTGATGCAGAATTTCACAAAATAAATGAACTGAGTAGAACATGGACCCCCGGGGAGGTCTGACAGCAAACTGAAAATGAAATAGGATAGATTTTACAAAGAAAAACGGCCTTGGTAATGCAATGAGCAGCACTTCGTGCCTGGACAAAACATCGGCGACCATGCTCGGCCAGTTAGAGGCTTTGCCCTCTTCTTCCCCTGCGATAGGCAGCCTTTGCACCTTCTGGTCATCAGGACAACAGTTCAGATTTTAAAAACAAGCTGCTGCATTGCATTGATTATTTTGGCTAAAAACGGGGCGTTTTTTGTTGTTGTGATTCATTTCAATTGCCATGGAGAAGGGGGAGGAGAATAGTTCTAGGGCACCTACTGCAGGCAGACCTCAGAGATAGTGAGGGTCGGGTTGCAAACCACTGCAGTAAAGCGAGCATCACAGAAAGCACGTCTTAATCTTTTTGCTGGTGGAGGGTCTTATCTTCTGTTTGTAAGACCCAGGACATGTGTAAAGTGAGGGGAAGTGATGTGTGCCTGTGATGGGTGGGGACTCAGAGTGGTCTGGATGCTACAGCATAGGTGGGTGTGTGCGAGGAGGTAAATGGAAGAGACAGCGATTGGCAGAGTTGGGTAAAAATATACGACTCAACTCTATGTTGCTTAAAAGAAACTCACTTCAAGTTCACTGACATAGGCAGACTAAAAGTAGGGGACAGAAAACAATATGCCATGCAAAGATTTTGTTAAAAAGCAGGAATGGCTATATTACTATCTGATAAAGTAGATGCCGGAGCAAAAGAATTACTAAAACAAAGAGAGACATTACATGATGATGGACGGATAAGTATACCAGGGAAGTATGAAGGGCCCAAATGTGTACACACCAAACCACAGTGGCTCAACATAAGTGAAAAGAAAGCTTGTCTTTTAATTAGTGTATTTGGACATTTAAGATAATGATCAATATGCAAGCATGCAAGTCTGCCATTTTATTTTACTTTAAATAATTTTGGCCTCTGATTAGGATTCTTAGGTTTCTCTCATTCTTAACTCCCTGTGAGAACCTTGAAAAATTTTAGGATGCAATTCTGATTTATTTATCACGTTATTGAGTATATCTGTGTTTATAGATTTGACAGTAGTTGCTCTGCGTAGTTTAATATATGTATGTGACACATGACAGTCTACTGACATCCACACTTTACCGCTTTGAGCAAAGGGTAGGAAACCATACTTCCATTTGGGTCTCTACCTTCTACAATTTAAATGTTGTTTTGGGTGTCAGATGGTGTTGTTATTGTTCTAATCCTCAGATAAGATTTATAAAGCTCAGGAGAAAAAAAATAGCCTAACGCACTTCCCCATATTAACGCTCTTCCTGATGTCCCTCCTTCCTGATTTACCATGATTCTTTCATCGATCATTTCCTTTCTGTTTGAAGAACTTCCTCTTATCCAGTGTGTGAGAGCAGGTCTGCTAATGACAAATTCTTTTAGTTCTTCATCATCTGAGACGGTTGATATTTCTCCTTCCTTCCTGAGGGATGACTTCTGAAGATTTAGAATTCATGTTTGACAGTTCTTTTCTCTCAACCCTTGAAAGATATTGTGCCACTTCCTTCTGTCCCTCCATGGTTTCTGATGAGAAATCCGCTGTCAGTTGAATTGGTGTTCAATCAGAATTGTGTCATTTATCTGCTTTCAAGACCTGACCTTTGTCTTTAGTTTTTAAAGCTGTAATTATGATGTGTCCTGGCATGGATATCTTTGACTTCATCCTTTTCAGTGTTTGCTCAGTCTCTTGAATGTGGAGGAGTGTATCTTTAGCAAATCAATGGGATATTTCCAACCATTGTTTCTGATACCCTTTCTACTTCCCACTTTTTTTACAATCCTTCTGGAACTCGGATGAAATTTTGGATTATTTTTTAATCTCACTGGTCCTCAAGACATTTCTTTCAGTCTAGTTCTTCTCTGCTACTGCCCATCTCCTGCTAACTCTTTCGTTACTTTAAATATAAGCCTCATTTCCCACACTGGCAACACAGAGGTTGGGGACCAGTTTTTCCCTATTATCTCATTCAGTTCTGATATTCTATAATCCTATCAACCAAATTTAAGGATTATGTGCTTTTAAGCCAGCCACTGTGACAAGGCATAGAACAGTTACCTGTTTGTGGATTCCTCTCATGTCAACAAAGTACCCAGTTTTACAATGGAAAAGCTTGGAACTTCCTTCTGAAATCCTTTAGATTTCCTGTACAAAAACCAAGGAGAGGAGGCAATGCTTTTTCTTGCTTGCCTCTCAAGTGGACTCTGTGTGACAGAAACAAAAAACATCTCAGCAGAACAGCGTGCTACCTCCAAGCCATTCCCCTACTTCTGTGAAGACAGACACTTCCCCTGGGAAGAATCCATGCCCTGTATATAACCATATGTGAGAGGCATATCTCTGGTTTACAGGGATCTATACAAACCCATGAGAGTGGAATAAAATCAAACCATCTTGACCAACACCTTGATGAGTAATACAAGTAAAGTAACAATTGAGCATCTACTATATGCAAAACATTGCACTGAGTGCTAAAATGTAGGCAAGGGAGAGAGAAAATAAAAAGGATATGAATGGGGCAGGTGGAAGGACTGGAAGCAACCTGGTGGAGGCCACCTCTCTGTTCTCTTGGGTCCAAGACTCTCCTTCGCTACCCAGAGACACTGGCAAAGCCTGGAGGAAGGAGGGCTGGCAGGACCGCAGCAGGGGGAGCAGACCCCATCCCCTCCCAGTGCAGAGATACCTGTTGGCCTGGAGTGGGAAAATCACTTCCGCCCCTTGGGCAGATCCAGGAGGGACCACGGGAGCCCAAGTGTTACTGGTTTGCCTGAGCCAATCAAAACAACACTTCCTGGCTGCATGATTTTAGACAAGTTCTTTATCTCATCTAACTTTATTTCTGCAGTGGTATTGTGAGGGTTCAGTAAGATAACCCATGTTGAGTGCCAGGAAAACAGTAAGAGCTGAGTACATATAATTCCAGCCATCACAGAGATCTCAGCTTTAGCCCAGAGCGGCCCCTGCTCCATTGTGGCAAACCAATTATACTTTTCCCAGGAGGTCTGCGTACTTCCTTGTTTCACTCCTCTGTTCCTAAGCCTTTGCTGAGCACCTGCTGTGTACACCGGCCCTGGAGATACAGAGAGGAATGAAAACACCCCTGTTGCCTTCCTGGGGCTTTCTCTCTCCTGGGGAGATGGCCCCATAAACAAAGAGATCCGCCTAGAGGAGTGCACAGGGCACAGCGGCAGGGGGATGGGAGGGTGCCCCTTCTATCTTGGGGAATTACTTCTGGGATTCTTGTACTGTGATCTGTGTGCTGAAAGATGGCCGAGCCTAAGGTATTAGCTGTAAGGAGCAAATGGCTGCAAGGCGATTGGCCCCATCGTTTTCGGAAATGAGGATTTCTAATGTTAGAAACGTTGCCATCTGTATGTGCCTTGGATACGCAGGGCATCATGGCTCTAGAAGAGGGAGGGACTAGTTCTGAGTCATCGGTCATCTGCCGAGGAGGCTGAAGTCTGGTAGAGTCACCCTTTACAGTACGTGAGTCACAGCCAGTGTCCAGGAGTTCATTCAGACTCAGTTTGCTGTTTCATTATCAGACCAAATGTGGCAGACCCAGATGTAAGGACAAGTTCTAACAGGAGCCAGAAGCACGTGTTGCAGAGACATGCAGAGAAATGCTACAGGAGATGCAGAACTTAATGTCATTTATTAGCCCAGGACCATGAAACACGTTTGACCTATCATTGAAAGGCAGAAATTGGGGGTGGTCATTATGATGGACAAAGACATGCTGATCAAAGGCTGGGGCTTTGTAAGTGGAAGGTGGGCACTGGGGACGCGAGCTTGAGGAGGAGTGGACTGACTGGCTTGGGGGTGCACTCTTAAGGTCATGAATGTCATACTGAGGAGGATGGACTCTGGGCCTCACGCTGTAGGACACAGAGAGGTAATGGGTGGTAAGAGTGGGAACTGCAAGAGCGAGCTTGTAATTATTGTCAATAAACACACTCTGCTTTTTGCATCTCTACAGTTTAAAGAACATGGGTATTAAACATACCCAAACCATGCCAGATTTCTCTTGCCACGACAGCCATTAGACATGTCTACTCACAATGAGAGTGCTGCTTTATAAAATGAACAGGTCCCAAGGGGCCCCGGCCTGATGATGGCACTGAGGAATGCCACCTAGAGCATTTTGCTACTACCCCGGTTGACTGATAACCACGCTGACCTGGTGGCTGTGGCCTGGCCTTCTGGTTGAATGATGATGTCCTCTGTCACTTTCAGGAGAAGAAATGAGCAGGACCTGCCAAGGCTGCTTTAGATTTCCTTCTGCAGCAGCCCAGGTGGGAAGTGAGGAGTCTCTGTCTAGCTTAGGTTTGAGTCTGGGCATGAAATAGTCACCACAAGATAAAAACAAGAGTCATCGCTTTTCAGGATTAACTGGTTCTGGGCTCTATTTGCGTAAGCAAATTAATGAGCTGGAAAGTCTCATTCTTACAAGTGCTACACTGTAAGGACACTACAGGGACAGGCACTTCAGTGTTATTGATGTCTGTTCCAGGGAGAGAAGTCTCCTCACTTAAAATACGTCTGCTTTTAGAGCATCGCTTCAATCCCAGCAGAGCCGGGGGAAGGGGACACGTGGCAAAGAATAGTTTCCTTTGCTCTGTTGCAGATTTTCTAAAATGCATGTATAATTTATGGGACTATCTTGTGAAATTTTCATTTCTCAGATGGCTAAATTAAAATTGTAAAGTAGACTTCTCCTCCTCTAGCCTTCCTTTTTGTTTTTGCTCCCTCCCACCCTCCTGCCCTACCTTCCTCCCTCTCCTCCTCTTTTTCTCTCTTCCCCTTTCCTTCCACAAACATTTCCTCAGCACCTGTAATATGTCAGTGACAACTTGGGACAAAATTTCCAAAGATGGACTTTCCTATTTGTAAGGAATGTGGGGTCTGTTGGGGAAACCGATACCTACCACACATAAGCAGATAATCACAATGCAACATGAGAAATGTCTTGGTTCTAGTTATTTTCAATCCAAAGGAGTCTCCCTGAGTTACCTGGGGATGGGGGCACCAACCTAACCAGCCCTCTGAAGATGGCTAGGAGCCAAAAATAGAGCAGCTCTCCTCTGGTAAATGCCTGATGAAAGCAAGCTTTCTGAAGAAGGTCCAAATTACCATTCTTCCCAGAGCATGGCCAGCTTGGTAATTCGGGAGAGCAGTGGTGAGCGGATCTTTCTCTCTGACTTCTTAATGGACCTCTTCTGCTTATGTTTGCATGTGGCAGTGCCAACTTAGAAATTCCTAGCTCTTCAAATCAAATGAAGGCCTAAATTAGAGGAGTCTGGGCAAGGTCTCCTCTCACAGAATGTTATTTCCTGGTTTTTATTTCATTTCACTCATGTGTTTTAGGCAGAACATCAGCTTCCAGACTGAATCCAAAATCTTGTCTAAATTCTGCTGCATATACAGCAATTGCATCATTAAGAGTTTTGGCTTCAAAGACATTAGTGTGTTTGTTTAATTTGAAGTGCAGGCCCCCAAAGGTTATACTAATTTTACATACCATTTTTCTTATCACACCTAACCATGGAACCATTCATTCTCAAGCCCACGAAGAAGCTATTCTGAACCTCATTTTGCTGATAGGGTCACTGAGATTTGGGGAGGTTAAATGCTTAAGTTAAACCCACTGGCAGGGAACTAGGTTTGAGTATGAAGAAAATGCAAGTCCTCTTCTTCCACCTCTGATGGCACCTGAAGACCTAAAGTGGGTGAAGTTTAGGGGTCACAGTGAATAGACTCTGGCAGGTGATTAAGTACCTGCTAGTGACATAATGACAAAGAAATGAGCTCTTTTGGCTGCCCCAGGGTTATACTGATCAGATATTAAAACAAATAAGTAACAAGACTTCACAATGCTGTGTAATCCATCTGCCTAGTCATCCAACAAGGATTTTTTGAGTTTTTATTACATGCAAGAAACTCTTCAAGGCTCTGGGCATATAGCGGGGAACAACCCAAATAAGTCTGCTTTCCTTTAGGGAATATTCTAGAATTGGGTGTCAGACAACAGCAGAGTATAATGTATAATATGTAAGACAGAAGTAAGGTTAGTGAAGAAAGTTAAAGCTGATAAGCATGTCAGGAGGGCTGTTATTTTGCAGAGAACATGCAGGGAAGGGCTGATAAGGTGAGAACTCAAGGGCACTAAGAAGTGAATCTCACCCTAACAGGTTTGGCTCAGTGGATAGAGCGACAGGTCTGGGGACTGAAGGGTCCTGAGTTCAATTACAGTCAAGGGCATGTACCTTGATTGTGGGCTTGATCCCCAGTAGGGGGCATGCAGGAGGAAGCTAATCAGTGTTTCTCCCTCATCGATGTTTCTAACTCTCTATCCCTCTCCCTTCCTCTCTGTAAAAAATAAATAAATATTTTTTTAAGAAAGAAAAGAAGTGTACCTCCCAATCGTCCAGAGAAAACTGCTCTGGGCAGGGGGGCATCTGGAGCAAAACCCTGAGGTGGGCTTGAGTCACAGCAAGGAGGCCAGTTTGCAGGGTAGAGAGCACAGTGGGGAGCTGAGGAGATGAGGTTGGGGGCATCACAGGGCAGATTACATGCTGACCTTGGACCTCACTCAGGGAAAGTGGTGGAGCTTTGGAGCAGAGGACTGATGGGAATTAACATACTGAGCGGGCTTGTTTTGACTATTGCACTGAGAGTGGGCTGGAGGGAACCTGGGTGGAAGCAGGGAGGCTTGTTAGGAGGCCACTGTAGAGTCTGGGGGACAGGGTGGGGGGACATGATTCAATGGACCAAAATGTTAATCCTCAAGACAAGATGTGTGATCCTGTGCGGACGTCACTCCTCTGGGCCGAAGATGCCCAGTGCCTCTTGTTCCATCTTCAGTCTCTGCTATTGCTGTTCTGCTGTTACTCATTTCACAATATTGATCACTTGAGCTCTCAACAGATCCAATAGCCTTGGGCAAGTCACTTGAACTCTCTAGGCTCCTGGGTGCCCATTTTAGAAGGATGAGAGTGCCATCTCATCTGTTCATTTTTTAGAAACATTCCAATGGATGTACAGGAAAAACACTTATTAATAGAAAACCGCTACATCAATTAGGGGGTCTCATATGCTTCTCAACATTTCTGTTATTTTGCTGATGTTTTTACAGTGACCCTCATTCCATGAGCATCAGTGTGATATGTCTACAACTGCTGCTTTTCCTCTGTCCCCCAATCCCTACAGCTTCCTGATTTTATCCAAGCTTTTCTCTCACAATATCTTTTCCATTTGCCCTTCTGTTTCAGCCCCTGGAGACCAAGTCCTTGGAGGGTGATATCAAGGCCATTGGAATAGGAGCTTCCCTGCATCTTCTCTTACCTTTGTAGGTCATGGTCTACACTCTTCCCCTATACCGCCAGCTCTTGTCTGGATTTCACCCTCTTCTTCATCTCATGTCCTCTGCTTCTGTTCTATGAATCTGGTGGTTCCAGAATTTCTTTATGACCCCCTCACCAAGTCTCACTATTCTAATTTCTGTTCATTGGATTAACCACTTATATATGAGAAATAATCTCTCTTTCTTTCCTCCTATCCCAAACTCTCCAGTCTTTACTAACACCATTCCTGCTATTCTGACCTACCCTAATTCCTCACTCACCAAGCAACTAAGTATTTATGCTATATGGTGTTGCTCACTTCCATATACTTCTACTCATGTCTCACTTCCTAATCAGACCACCTTTAGGTGATCCTCCGTCCCTAGCACAGCACAAGACTCATGGTTTGCTGTAAGTATCTGCAAGGTCAGCATGGCTTCTAAGGAGACCTGGAGCTAAACCGGCCAGGCTGTGAATCCCGGATCCTCTGAGCATTTGCTGTGTGATCTTGGATGAATTATTTAACATTTCTGGGCCTCATTTTCTCAGCTTTAAAATGGTTCAAATAGTAGCTATCATGTGGAATTGCTCTGAGGATTAGAAACACTTGTGTAAAGTGCCTACTGAGACTGACCCTAGAAGTAAATGCTCAGTGTATTATAGCCATTATTATAAGCATTACGGGTATTATCATAAAATGATTGTCATATCATCCGTGTGAACTTCAGGCCTCGCTCTGCTGGACTCAGCTGGTGGTTGAGGGAGTTGAACTAGACCAGCATTTTTCAAATGCTTCAAAACTGTGTCATTTCTGCATCTTCTATACAATTTCATTTTTTTCTTCAGTGTCATTTAAAATGAAAAAGAATTCAATATTGTGCTTAAAAAGAGATCCTGTCACTGGGGCAAAATGATTGTCTCTTTTCAAACCACATCCCGACGATGGAACTCAGAGAACTAGGTGTCCTCTCCTGTCCCCTCCAGATCTAATGTGTGGCCCAATTCTGTGACTGTTGAGGGGGAGAGACCCTCACCTCTGTCTACTTTTCCTGTCAAGAAATGATACTAGACTTTGGCTGACGGACCTCTTTTTGCCTCTCAAAAATCTCTGTGCATAGAAATCATATTTCCATCATTTAAACACACATGGGGCTCCATGTCGTGTCTTTCTTCCTTCCTGTTATTTGCTGGACTGGGACAGCCTTTACACTAAAAAGAATCAGCAAATGTTTACTAATAGAGAGACAGACATCACCTCTCGTAGTGTGTGCCATGGACGGCACTGCTACTTAAGTTCAAAGCTACAGCAACCGTTGGCTCTAGAGGGTAGGAAAATTTACACATGGCAAATGCTATTGATTTCCCTGGTGCAGAGATTAATTTAGAAAAAAGAATCTGTTACTAGTATGACGGTGATGTGCGATGATGGAGAAAGGAAGGGGGAGGAATCAATACCCGAGAGCCACCATTAATGTACTGCCATTGCTATCATTTTGACAGGTTTACAATCAAATGCCATTGATTTTTCATCAGCTTTTCCAGCTGGCTTCAGAAGGCGAGGTGTCTGGGTTTTGAAAAATTAAGCGCTTTTTAACAGACAGTTTTGTTCTAGCTTTTGCACCCAAGAAAGAGCACTTGGGATTTGCTGAGTCAGCCTTCAATTTCTGTGATATTAATGCGTGTTGCACCTTTGGCTGGCTTGGGAGGAATTAATACGGAGAGAGGCATCTGTGAGGTTCGGAGGTAGACATCTTTGATGGAGGGAGGGATGTTGCTTGGAAAGTAGGACATCGCAAAGCAGCTGTGTGCAAGCTGGGGAAAGGACTGGATGCTGAAGATGCACAGGAGGACTTCAAGCAGGGGTGGCGAGGTGCACAGTGACAGTGCTGAAGCTTGGCAAGTGTCGACGCTTTCCATGCGCCATCTCATTTAACTCCTGTAATTTCCAAATTACAAAGGATTGGAACCCACAGAGTTCAAATCACTGGCCTAGGTTCACACAACTGGGAAAGGCAGCTGGGATTTGACCCCAGTGTTGTTTGAAATCCTATTTGCCTTTAGACGTTTCAGTTCATGCACGTTTGTTCTCAGTGATTGGGAGCTGGAATGCCAGGTACTCCAGGTTAAGGGCTTAGATGAGTCAGAAAAGCCTTGGATGTGGCTTTCATCCTGAATTGGCCCCTCACTCTTCCTCCTTCCTCCTGGCCCTACCTTTTTATACTTGTAGTTCCTGCTGCAGGTGGTGGGTACCTTTCTGGGGTAAGTGTGTCACCTTACCAGTTGGTAGTGATGGTTCTTGATCTTGACCCCACATTTACACATAAAACCAATAACGACAGCAAAATCATGGATTTATTTGGTGTTTGTTTCTTCCAGGGACTAATAATTTTCTGACATTTGGACATCTTTTCCCCTTATGAACCTAAGTGTGAAATTTGAAAGAAATTATTCTATTTAACCACCTTTTCCTCCTGGTGGCTTTTTTTTTTTTTTGGTGGAATTCATAACTAAGTAGATTTTTAGTGCTCAAAAGTAATGAAGAGAACCCAGTTCTGGGCTCTTAGCATTAATAAAGCATTTCTGTGTCATCAGAGGGAAGAATGGACTTAGATTCAGGAGAAGGAATTTGCTGAGGTCTACTCTTGCCTCTGATGCTACATTACTGTGTGACTTAGAGTAAGTCTTTTCTTCCTAAGCATCATGTTTCTCATCTATAAATGAAGGGTGGGAGCACAGCATTGTTCTCATTGTTCTCAAAGTTGTTTAGAGAGCAGAGCAACAGAAGTTTGGCTTCTCCATTCCCAGATGCAGTGAAGTTATTGTAATTTCTCCATACCAACCAGAAAGATTGTTCTAGAAGAACATATTTTGTATTTCTTTATTCTTTCAAATCTCAAATGGGAATATCAGGTAAAATGTTTTTAAGAAGCCCTATGAGCAGGATAAAAACAATCTAGGTCTACCTACCACATATCCGAGCAAATACACTTGATATCAGGTGTGATATTTACCAACTAATTTTTTTTTTAATTGCCTACTGGTAGAAAAGCAATGCAAAGAGCTAAAAGTTCATGAAAATTCATAAAAGGAACTGTTATAACTAGAAATTGTACTCGGTAGCATTTCTTTTTTCTGTGATGACTGGGGAGAGACCTCATGGTTTGGTTTATAGAATATAATGTGATAATGTGGGTAGAGTATCTAAGTTATTGCTTAACATGTAAGGGAAGATCCTTGAGAGTTATCCCATCTGATTCTAAAGGCAGGTCATCTCTTTTTAGTTCTGCATTCCTCAGAGAGAGAGAGTTTGAGAGCCAAAGGATTAGCTGTGGCTTACAGTCCTTTTCAGAATTGGCACTCCCTGATTGTAAGACTGCTTCCCTCTAGGCCAAGAAACCAAGACTCTTGGGGGCTGGCATAGGGCTGGAAGGGAGGGTGGATTTGAAGGTGGGGATGGGCTGTGCCAGTTAGGCAACTGTCACGGTTACCCACGAAGGCCTTGACTCAGTCCATTGATTATGGGAAGGCAGTTCTCCCTGACATTCCAAATTCTGTGCTGTCTGGTGGTTATAGATGATGCCATCTGTCAGGTCTGTATCTGGGCCCTAATCTATGTGAAATGAGGAATAAAATAAAACAAGAACTTTGCATTGAAATACACATAGACAGATGTTGTTGGATAGGCATCTCGCTGGCACTGGAATGATAAAAAGTTGAAGATTTGCAGACTTCTCACCCTCAAGGAGATAGAATCTAGTGGCCGATGCTCTGGTGTAGTGGTCACCAACCGGTGGTCCACGGACCACTGGTGGTCCATGAGGTCTGAAAGGTTGGCGACCGCTGCTCTGGTTGATACACACATATTCACCTAAGGCTGAACGGTGTAACTACTGTGATGCAGGCACAACACACCAGGGCAGGACATGTTCATGTTGCTACAGGAGGAGCCGAGTTGTCTTCCCCACGTTGAAGCTGTTAACTGCTTCCTTTTATTTTTGACTCCATCTTTTCTGTCCCTACATGGAGACATGGGCAGATTCGTTGAGATGGAGATGCAGGGGATTGTGGTACCTGTGTACAATGAGCAGATTCTCCTACTGGCCCATGCTAGACATGTGGCATCAGTGAGAAATAAATGTGTTACATTAAACCATTCATACTTTGGGGCTGCTTGTTACACAGTGTACCCTAGAGTATGCTAACTGATACAGCCAGAAAGCAATTGTTCTCTTCAGCTGTTCTCAACCTTCTGTAACCTAGATCACACTCTCTTCATTCCTTTGAAATGTCTCACAGAAATGATACCAACAATCTCCTACTTTCCAGATCCTGGAGATCCTACTTGAACACTCTATGGTATTTGATCAATTTTTCCAGATTGATCCTACTTGAACACTCTATGGTATTTGATTCCGTAAACCATGGAATTATTATTTTTCCCTTGGCCTTTATGATACCACACTTTAAACATATTTTGAATAAAAGAGTAGGGAATAATCCTGAGATATTTCTCTTTTAATATGAAAATTATTTATAACAGCCTCTAACATTTTCTGAAACCAATAAATAGTTGTTATATAGCTATGTTGACTGAGTCAAATGGTTAGGGCTCAACCATTTGGTAATGGCTAGTAAGTCCTTTCGAAAGTCTCTCGAGAGGTTAAGAAAAAAAGCCTTAAACTAAGCCACATTGATAAAAATGCTCATCTTTATTTCTTAAAAATATTAAATTCAGATAAGTATTTTATTTGCTAAACAGATAATAATGAATACAGACCATTTAAAGGTAATGCGACAATTTATTTAATCACTATCATATGTATAATATCATTGATCATATTTATAACCTCAGTAGAATCACCAGTATTTTCACTCTACAAAAAAAAAAGAGAAAAAAAGGATGAGTCAGAGAAATAAAGGATAATTTTATCATTGTGAAAACTCCCCAAATATTGAGAAGCTGAGCAGAAATAATTAGGCCATACTTATGAAAGTGTCTCAGGTAAAATATGGCTGTTCCCTCAAATAGAACAAACACTGAATAAAGGACACAGGGTTGTAATGTATTCAGTTTTGTATTTTGCAAGAGAATGCCCCGATTTTGTCATTTGTTCTTCCCTTTCAGAAACTGCATCCTTTCTATTTCTGGTTGATTGTTCTGGTTTAACACTTACCAAGATCTTCTAGTGCACAAGTATGTACACACACTGGCCCGTGCAAACCCTAACCCTAAAGAAAAACAGTATTTCAGACAAACACCCAACCAGTCTGCTAGCTGTTCAATATCTGCCCAAAAGAGACAGGAAGCCTGTTGAAGACACAGTATATTTTAATTTCTTTCTAATGTCTATTTTCAATTTGTGTTTTTGTGTACCTTTTTCAATTGCTTTTAATTTTTAATTTTTTAATTTTTTATTTAAATTTTTAATTTTCAAAAACTTTTAATTTTTATTTAATGCTGGGTCTGCTCATTGAAGTTCCCAAGGACTTGTCCCTACTTGGGAAGACACAGCAGGTTTTGAGCATAAGGAATACCCCTGTTGCCTTCTCAACATTTACCAACTTGATTCCGAGCCTTCATATTTGACTCGTTCCATATTTTAATCCTGCCTCCATTCCATCACCTCCATTGACAATTGATCTTATTGTTCATGCGCTATTTCTGTCTCCCTTTCACACTTCCACAGGAGTCTTTACCTGCCTTTATCTGTGTCTTCCCTCTTACAATTCCATCTTTGTTTGGTTCTGGTGGTGCCTTAACGGTCCTCTGAGCCAGGCACCTGTGTGTACCCCAACAGCTGGCCAGCTGATGGGCAACATGGAACAGAGTGAAAGCAGCAGGCAGAGGAAGTAACGGATGTCTCACAGGGACTGGAACCAACCTAGCAATCTTTAGCGTAAGGCCAGCTATTTGAAAAATGGTTCCTGACTATTCAGGGGTAAAAGTCCCCTAAGAACGAAGCTCTATTTGTAAAGGGGCAACTAGGGCCATTGCTTTGCCAGGATTCCTGCAGTCAGAGCAGAGAACTGGAGGGAGGCAGCATTGAGGAAATCATGAGGTTTTGCCTCTGCCTGGGCTAACATCTGGGGTCTTGTATCATCAACACTGCAGCTAGTGTCTGAACTTGCAAGTACACAGAGTGTGTCCTTCCGTGTATTCCATCTTATATATATAAAAGCCTAATATGCAAAGTGTCCACTTGGGAGTTTGACCAACAGGGAGCTGATCGCTCACTATGATGTGTGCTGACCACCAAGGGGCGGCGCGGAAGCCACTAGGGACCCTACCCGTGCACAAATTACATGTACTGGGCTTCTAGTATGTATATATGTGAACATTAGGTGCCTATGTGTACATGTGTGTATGCGTGAATAGAGACATACATATTTCTACATGGGTGGGTACGGGTATATGCATGCTTGAGTGTGCAGATATGAGGATAGAGTACACACTTTTGGGAAAGTGTTGTGTATGCCAGGAGTCGGCACACAGTAGATATTTGTACAGTGAATGAATTATTCCATTTGTTCAATTCCATAAATATTTATGGAACCGTTTAATGATAATTAGAGCCATAATAAGTAGTAATCATGTAAACAAGGGGAAACTTCCACTAGAATATTTGTGAAAAGAGGGATTTCCCAGTATCTGCTTAGGAATTGTCCATGAGGCAGCTGCTACTTTGTGGACAGATAAATCCATCTTGCTCTTGTCACTTTGAACCTGTGCTCACTCTCAGCTGCTCAGGGACTGGAACTCTGGGCCATTGTTGTCTTTCCATGGTTGGTGTTGTTATCACACTAGCCTCGTGTTGTGTAGGCCACCCCTACTGCCTGGGCCCGTAATTTTATATAACTCTATTAATATAATTCGGTTGTATTGGCTAAGAATTTTTACTAAGGTTTGAGGGTAATGAAAGGGAATTACAGCATTGAGAGTAAGACTCTTAATATTAGATGCTAAAAAGATTGTTTTCAGCACCCAAGGGACGGAAGTAAACCATATCACTTACAGGGGTCCTGACATGGCTGGATATCTGGGAGCCATCGGCACTTCCTTAATCCTTCAGAGTGTGGGTTTCAGTCTCCTGCTAAGAAAACCCGCATCCACCTTCAGGGATTGGTCTCACTCTAGATGCAGCCTCTTCCCCCACCTTCGCAAACAGCAGCCACAGTTATGCACAACAGTATCCATTCCCTAAAGACCGAATTGTTCTTGCAAGACCAATGTGTATGGGGCATCTCAGAACAGTTCAAGTAGGTGATGGACTCCCCAGGTGGCTCACATTTCACATCTCCCTGCCAGAAGGAAAAGCTAGCTCTGCCCTCATTCTTCCTGGTCTTGGCTCCCATGTGGATAAACCTTGGGCTCAACCCCTCCCCACCAGGCCCCTCCCCCCATGCATGTGCCTATGTTGCCTCCAGGGCAGATAAGCAGATAATAAATCTCCGAGACAATACAGACTAAATCAATACATGAGAACAGTTTTCCACAGTGTATGCAGGCTGCCAGGATTCCTCCTGGGCCCAAGGGGGATGGGAAACAGCATTCCTTCCCCTTCTCAATTTCTCCCTTTCCCATCAGGCATTGTTCCATGGCAAGTGACCCACTCAGACATGTGATAGGGGCTTCATAACTATGTCATTCCAGAGGGCTCTCATTGATCTCGGCACCTCCAGTTAGCTAAGCGAGGAGGCTGCTTTCAATTTAAAGTTTCATCTTTTCCTTGGGCCAGACCAAGTGCTTAGTGTGGGCCTCCTCTCTGAGGGACGGGGAGAGGTCTGATGACCTATTTCCCCGCCTTCAGAACTCCTTGGGGTGCAGTGGGGAGCAGGGACACTCTTCTCATTATGACAACAACTTCATCTGGGTTCATCTAATAGCGCATCATTTACAAAGAACATTTACCACCCTCTGCACCCGAGGTTTAAAAAAGAACATCTTAGAATAACCACGTGGTCTCCCACACATTATCTCACTGACTGGATGCCCTGGGACGCCAGGGCACGAGAAACTCTCCCTCCAGACGGGCATCGGAGGTTCACCTCAGCTGTCTGGAGTGGGACTTGGTGGAGAGATGTTTGTGGGGTCACAGCCTTTCCCAGCCACTTCTGAGGACAGGAGGACAGGCTCGTGCTTTCTTGCCGCCGCACCGTCTGCCCTTTAGGGGCAGTCTGACTTGACCTTCCAGCTGTGCGTCTCCACGCCGTGCTCTGTCAAGATGCTACGGGGAGAAGAACGTCTTTAGCTGAAGAGCAGCCCCTTTCCCTTCTGCGTGCAGGGCTGGCTCTCCTTGGGCGCCACATGGGCCCGGAGAGGGAGCTGACAGCCTGAGTTTCCTGCTTAGACAGTGGCCAGTTAGGTTCCTAAGAGGATGCACTTCCACTTGCCAAAGAGGCTGTAAAGACATCTGAGTCACCCCCTCGCCTTCGGTGGGCCCCGCCGGGTGAGCCAGCATCTGTGATGGGAGCAGGAGGAGGGCAGAGGCAGGATCAGACACACAGCCAGCTGACCTGGGAAGGCTTTTATGAGCCGTATGAATCCTGCACCTTTCTGTAGTTAATAAAAAAAAAAAACAGCTCGTTTCTAAATTATGAGAATGTTCTCGGGAAGGAGGCCTGGGTTTCGGGAGCCTTTCGTATCTGAGGGTGTGTTAACTGCAAAACAGTAACCCGACCGGCACTCCTTTGAGTGGGAAAGTAGTAAAAATGACAAGGGGCATTCAGAGTCGCTGTCATTGCAGCCATCCATCACCCGAAACTTGAACGCTGCCGGGATTTCCTGAAAGAATAACCAGGCCGGGGTCATAGCTGTGCGCGTTCTTGGAACGAGCTCTCCGGTTGCATGTGCTCCTCCGGAGATTCAGCGCGGTTCCCGGAGCTGCCCGCCTGGGGAGCCGTGATTCCAGACCATTTCCTGTTGCAGGGATGCCTCCGGCGTTCCCCTTCTCTTTCTTCCCCGCACAGCTGTGGGTGGGCTATACATCTGAATCGTGGTTACGGGGGAGCAGGTATCTGAACACCACTGCCACGCCAGCCTGGCGAAGGAATGAGTCCCCGGGGAGGCCAGCGGGGCGGGCCCAGGGTAGGGTCTGCCCTGCACCCTGTTGGAGGTGGGGTTTGTCGGAAGTGGTTCAGTGGGGTGGCCACAGCTTTGGATTTTAATATTAGATAAGCCCGAGGACTGTGAGGGGTAAGCCCTCCCATTGGGTCGGCTGCCCCTTTGTTTTGTTGGCAGTTCCTTTGGCCGTGCGGAAGCCTTTTCGTCTGCTAGAGTCCCATTCATGTAATGTTGCCTTTCCTTCCCTTGCCTTTGGGGCCAAGTTCATAACATGTTCTCTACGGCCTCTTGTAGCATAGCAACCAACACCTGGAAGCTACATGACCTTAACCAATGCCACCCCAATGCATTTAATAGGAAAATAAATAAATTAAAAAGGGGAAGACCTAATGTAGAGGGTGGCTGAAACACTGGAGGATGAATGGAGGTGTGGCTAAGCACTGGTAATCTCCTTGACGGTAAGATAACGAGAGAAGTGGGTGTAAATTTCAAACAGGAGTCCCAGAGGGGCCACAACTAGTAAGGTGGCCAACGGGGTAAAGCCGGAAGTGAGAGGAACTTCATTTTTTGACCATCAGAGGTTCATTTCCGTTTGGAATCAACTATGATGTTATCTTCCTATCAGAAAGAGTGTGATTTACCACCGTGCTCTCCATGCACGCATACACATGTGCGCGCACACACACCGCACCCCCACCCCCCCAAAAACAGAACACCTTCAGGGCCTCTCTGAAATAAGTAACGGTGCCTAGCATTTCAAAGATCATTTTTAAATAAATGTCCTTGATGACAACTCTCCATTAAGTAAGAACTTGAAACAATTACAGCTAGACACAAAATTAGTTCTCTTGTGATTCACTGCCTTCTAAAGGAAAATGACATTTCCAGTGTGGGTTGTGCGGGACCGGAATGGTGTGGAGCGCAGAGATCGCCCGCAGGATCCGAACAATGAAAGGGGAGAAATTCTTTTTTCTCTTCTAGTGAAGAGTTTTCAGTGTAATTTGGGAGTATTGTTCCTATTAGGATCACAAGGTAATATCCGTCAGATGGAAGCCTCCACACCAGACCCATGGGACAGTGGAATTGAGTTCATTAATGAACAGTCTTTTAAAAAATAACACCATTGTTACAATAAAATGTCTATGATGCTTAAAAATAACCTAAAGGCTTACAATGCTAATCTCAGGAGATAGCTCTGGGCGATGTCACCGACAATCAGCCCCAGAGAACTTTACCGAATAGTTTACTAGTTACCTTGGCATGACCAGTGGCACAATTCCAGTTCTATGGCAGCCGATGATCAGTGGAACCAGTTGCTGAAGGACCTATTACCCCAACACGTAGTTAACCGTCCCCTCCAAAAAAAAAAAAAAAAAAACCCAAACTTTTTATTCACTTAGAAAGTTTATGGCAAGTATATGCGTTTCACTGAGGCTGGCCCAACATTCTGTGCATTTTTGGTATTACGTTGTGTCAATTTTGAATTTCAGAGTAATGTATGTACAACATGAATGACACGGGTTATGATGAATGTGTGGACTCTGTCCCCAAGTACATTTCAAATCCAATCTTCTGCCTTTCCTACTTTCCTCAGTCCATGGAGTCACTCTCTTGAGTAGGAGAAAAAGGGCGGATTTGCACGCAGTGCACCAGGGTTTTGTACTGGGGAAGGATTTTGCACAAGTGCCTTTGCACACTCACCTGGCGATGCATGTATCACTCAGACACACATCCATCCATGCCCATAAGACACAGCGGCTCTTCTTTACTCTTAGAGAGTTTAGGCAAGTTATTCATTGTATGGTACATTGCAACTCTGTGTTTCTCATCTCAAATGATGCCCACTTATCAAGAGAGGACGCTAACATGTTGTGTCTCCATCACCGTTTCCATTGGTACTGTGTGATTTCTGTGTCAGCTATTCCTTATGCAAGGTCTACAGTGTTATCATATGCATTCGCCAGCCTGACTAAGCAAGTCAGGTCTGTGTGCACATGGACTTGAGTGTGTATGAGGTATGTGAGTGTACTGATTTGCTGGATGTGTGATATGTGTGGATAAATGAGTGAAATATTCCACATCTTGGTGCACTACCCAAGTACCACCCCTTTTCTCTCAATCATAAAAACAAGCCCGTGAATCAACCAAATAGAAATGGCAGTAATCTGATTGAAAACACACTGAGTGAAAGAAACCCATCCTTTATGTGTATTCAACATCTGTGGCCTGCCAGACAGGCGAAATTCAAAATATAAAAAATTGCAAAGCACGAGTGTTCTTAGCAGTAGCTATTGTTAAAGGAAACAGAATGGGTATACATTTTACAGTCATTGGGAAATAGAAACGTTTTTCTTTAGTGAATCAATAATAATTCAACAAACTTGTCCTTAGATGAATCAGTGAGATAATGATTATTGGTGAGTTAGCTGGCTTGGAGATTTTGCTGGGTGATCACTATAAGCAGTGTCACAGTGCTCTTGCTGGTAACAACTTAGTTGTATGTTTACTAGTTGTTTATATGCATTAGTAGGTAATATTACTTGAAAGCACTTGTGGATAGCATGGATTGGAAATTTACCAATATGCTTCATGCAGGAAGAAGGAGTAAAAAGCTAAAAGGAGAAAGAGATCCCATCTACACTGGGAAAGCAAAACTTTCCCAGAATATTTCCAGTGACTTCGGCTGAAGTCTCATTGTCCAGAATTGTGTCTCATGGTCAATCTTAGCTGCAAGAGAGTCTGGGAAATGTAATTTTTACCTTAACCCATTGCTCCCTCAAACATAACTGGAGTTCTGACCAGAAGGAAGAAAGAGAACTTAGATATTGGAAAAGTAACGAGCAGTACCTATTTGCCAGAATCAAAGTTTTTCGTTCTCCCTGTCTTTTCTGCTTACATTTTAATTCATTGATTTGCTGGATTTTTTTTTCAGTTCTTGTCCCCTCACACCCCCCAGTTATGTTTTAGTTAGAACTGTAGCTTTTCTGAGTAGGAGGGCTAGCGGTCCTCTAATTCCACCTCTTTATTTCATTGCTGAGAGAACTGAGGCTCAAAACTTCAGTCACTTGCTCAAGGTCACACAATGAGTCACAGACGCCGCAAGTAGAGCTCAGTCCAGTGGTTCCCCTCAAGGCCATGCTGCCTCTGAGATGAGAAAACACAGTCCAAGGGACACGTTTTCCCTTTTATTTTTCCGAAGTGAAAACCCCAGTCACCAACGTCTTTAAATTTTAAATGATTTGCATTTGCAGAATTCAATTTCTAGCCAGCCAAGCATAATTGCAACACATTGCCAGTTTTTCCTATTAAGCTTTCGACACACTTTGTTATAGGGTTTTGCAGCTGACAGAATGGGAAGGGGAGTTCAGGGGTCTTTTCTTCACTCACTAATCAAGAAGATCAAAGGTTAGTACATCTATATGAGAATAAACTCCCAGAATAACACCCAAAACCATTCCCAGAAAAATACCCCAGACACGATTTGCAGCCGCCTGCCATTGTTTTTGAAGAACTTTCCAAGATCCCTGCACGAGAGGCTGTGACCCTGTAGGAAGGCTCTTGTGAAATGAGTGATCTGGCACAGGTCACTTGCTCGCTCTGGGTCCCCTTTTCCTGCCGTCAGGAGCGGTGGCTTGAGAATTAGCATCTCAGCTCTGGTTGCACATTAGAATCACTGAAGGGCATTTCAAATGATCAATGTCTATGCTCCCCAACTGTTTTTATTTTTAAAATTTATTTTAATAATTCTTTATTATTGAAAGTATTACATATGTCCCCCTTTTCTCCCTCTTTGGCCCCCTCCAGGCCACCCCCCTCCCCACCTGAGGCCCTCACCACCCCATTGTCTGTGTCCATGGGTCATGCATACATGCATACAAGAGCCTTGATTGATTTTCTCCCAGCTACCCACCCTCCTCCACCTTCCCTTTGAGATTCTGCACTCTGTTCCACCCCAAACTATTTTGATTTTAATAATTTTCAGTGCAGGGCACAGGTATTGGCAGTTTTGAGAAGCTCTCTAGGCGATGCTATTATTTAGCCAGAGTTGCAGCCCACTGCCCTGCAGCATCACACAACCTGGAACCTGAGTAGAAAGGTGAATTTCAGGTCCCATTCCAGACCTCCTGGGTCAGAGTCTGCAAGAACCTCACATGGTTGATTCGTGTACCAGAGAGTGTGAGGAGCCCCTCTGAGATTCCTTTCAGCTCTCACTTCTTGACTCTGTAGTATCAGGTCGCTTCCTCACTCAAAACCTTCCATTGGTCCCAATGAAATCTAAAATGCGGTGAATAAGGCTCGGAGTCTAAGCCACTCTTCTCTCCAGCCATTCCCTCCTTTACGTGTTCTAACCTCTCATTGCCTCCAAGCAGTGCTTGGTTGGTTCTGCCTGCCTGGCAAGGCTCCCAGGTCTTGCCCAGCTGTACACACTTCCAAGTGCAGACAGACGTGCCCAGCCCACCATGCTTCAATAGAACTTAGCCTTTCCGCCTTGACTTGTGAGTTGCCTAAGGTACCTGGGGCTGTTAATATTGCATTTATTTTTCTTACCTCCCTACTTAGACGGTGAGGCCCTTTAAGACAAGGACTGTATCCTAGTCATCCATGAACCCCAAGTGCAGACTGAAAAACAGGATGGACATGCAATCAATGTTTCCTGTCAGGGCTGGCGGGGGTGAGAAGACCAGAGATGTGGGAGGCAAATGAGGTGGATGTCGGAACCCCCGAGGCTGTGACCTTTTTTGGGTCTCGGGTTTCTTGTAGATGAAGGACCTCAGGTGTCTCTCAGGTCTGAGAGTCTGAGTCTAGGGCTTTGTTGGGACCCAGCTGTAATCTGAATCGTTGCCTCTGAAGATGGAGTCTTCAGATCTTGTGTTTCACGAGCGGCAGTCTGCATACGTGAGGCATATTTATTACTACATCTTTCATGTGGACTTTAAATACACATCTTCTCTTGTCCTTGAAAATACGCATTGCCCCATAGACCTGCAGCTGAAAGAAATAAGGGTGAATTCGACAAGAATCAGGCAGGTGAATGACTGAGGAACCAAATAAATTGTCTTTCTGTGACCCTGTTTGATTTTCAAGGGAATTGTGCTCCTTCAGTCCCTGGAGCATATAATTGGGGATCCATTGAAAACCTGTGGTCTTTGCCCTGCAAATCTTTCTGCTCTGGGTTACACAGCCATCTGGTTGACCATAATAAGCATCCTTATAGCCTTTTGCAATTTACACATTACCACTCTCACTGGGACCCCACAACAACCCCTTAAGGGAGACTTACAGGGACCAGGGTGGCCCCAGTTTGCAGCTGATGGGGCAGGCTCAGAGGTGAAGTGATTTGCCAGTAATTTGCAGTGTTTTTCAAAGGACTGCTTTCTGTTCCATCTGCACCTCAGAAGCACTTGGGGGCACTTACCAACCTTGAGGGATCCTTGCCCCCCAACTTCGCCAGCCAGAACCTCTGGCGAGTGAGGTCCAGGAGCCCATGTGGTTGCTAATCCCCTGGGAAATTCTTAAGCACAGGAAGCATGGGAACCATCTTTGCTGGGAAATGTCCTCTGTCACCCTGGAGAATGAATCTAAGTCTCAGGATGACTGCTTTGTGTCCCTTTCCCAGGCAAAGGCCCAGAAACGGGGTGTGGTGCACAGTCACTGGAGCAGCTTATAAGAAAGGGCACACCCCTCAGCGCCACACTAGGCCAGGAGACAGATTCTCTGTGGAGTGGTCTGGCAATCTTTATTTTTAAATAGCTGTGTCAATCCCCTGGATACTCAGCGAGGCTTGGGGACTATTGTCCTAGGGCTCTGTTGAAACCAGACTGGAATGATTTTGCAGGGCTGCAGATGGCAGAGAGAATGTTTGTAATGGGGTAATCTGATGCATTGGAAATGGGGTCTCTCACAGGGCTATCTGTCTGCCTCCCCACTTGTCCTTGAAGGCTTGAGTCATCAATGATGTGTAGCAAACGTTTTTTGACATCCACCCATGGTAAGAAATGATTGTTCAATGCGTGAGTCCGCACACGCACACTCGTTCACACACATCCACACAAAGGTAACAGTTTTTAAAACAAATACTCTCCCTCCATGCATCTATGTTCTCCTTTATTCTAAAACACTGGTCCCAATTCATTAAATTCATTTCCTTACCCGCCTCAAAGCCACGACCTGCAGTTTGGGAAACACCCGTCAGTCCGATGCTCAAGCATTTGCCTGTGGTACTTACTCACATCTTTTCCACCAGGTCCACACCTCAACGGAGAGAGGAAAACAAATTTCTCGGTGGTCAACCTGGGACCTGAGCAGCTTGGACACCTCTGTCTGGTCCCTCCCTGGTTTCTGCTGGCCCCTCGGGCTCTGGACTGCCCTCCTGGCCACAGCGTGGGGTTCTTGAGGCTGCAGGGCAGGGGGTGGGGGGGTTGGAGGGGACCAGCAACCAGGGGCTCCTGGGTAAGGAGCACACTCCCTGCAGCCCCCCCTTTCCTCATGACTGTGAGCAGCAATGAAAACGTGGCAGTTCCGTGTGCTTATTGCTGCGATTGAGAAAATACTGTGGCATGAAACAGGGCCGGTAATGGAAATTGCTCCTGAGAACAAAACTACGTTCGCTGAGTTCCATGCAGCCATCGGAAAGTGCTTCGTCTCCCCACGTGGGCCCTGCCTGGCTGGCTGGCACAGTGCCCGCCGGGCTTCCTCCCGGAGCCCCACTCCTCGCTCCGTGCCAATGTGAACTGTTAGCCTCATGGACTTCTTGGCACCGCTGATCTTTGGGAAGGGGAGGCTTGGGTGCAATGCACGCTAATCAGTGCATTGGATCCTCTGGCCTGTGTGCCCATGCCTGTGCCCGTGAGGTCTGTATGAGGAAACCCCTCTTTCGTGCAGGACAAGGGACTGACATGAGCACAGTTGAGACGGTCTGTGTGGAGGAGACTGGCCTGCGAGACCAGCGGCCAGCACTCCAGTCGTCAGCGCAGGCCGAGGGGGGATGGAGGGGGAGGGCTCAGTCCTAGATGCATTAGGAAGGTGACAGGATCATGGTCAGACTGCAGGAACTGAGCTGGCTTTGTTGACACCCAGACGTCCACAGGCTAAGAACAAAACGCCCTTTGATCCTTTTCACTCTGGCTTTGTGCATGACTCTGCCTTAGACCCTGCCTTTTCACCAGCTGTTTTCACATTTCTCTTTCCGCTGGGAATCATTCACCTTCCAGCTTCATCTGCCAACCTTGTACACATCCCCCCGTGTCCCTCCCAACCAGAAGGAAGGCACGCCAAGCCCCACGAAGCTCTCCCTTCCTTACGTAATTCCCAGAGACTGCTGGCCCCTCTGTTAGAGAACCTGTCCGGCCTCCTGAGGATTGTTTAGTCTTCTGTGATCAGCGTTGGTATAATCTGAGAGACTGGCCTTCGTAAGGGCCCTGATTCCACAGCCTCCCTCCTGACCCCGGTCCTCTGTTGATGGACCTGTGGTTGCCACTGGCATGTCCCCATGCTCACTCATCCTCAGCGCCCTGCATGGCCCTCCATCCATCCCTTCCACTGGATACTGCAGAGCTTCCTCCAGTTTCTCTGCCTTTGGGGTCCCTCCACCCTTGGCTCCAATCCTCCATTCTTCATGTCCTGGTGGGTCAAGAAGCTGCTCTGGGTCCCTTCTGCCCAGCCACCCTGTTCTCCCCTTCTTCCTCACCCCATGGCAGGTGAAGTGCAAGGTTCCAGAGACGACAAGAGAGGAGACTGCTAGGACATGTGCACATTCACAAAGATTTCCTAGTTAAGTTGTGATGGTAGATCAGAACATTTAACTAGAAGTATCAATCAAATCCTTTTGAAGATTAGAATGCTTACGCCATGATAACAGGTTGGAATATTTGGTGGAGGTCTCTCTTTAAGGTGCAAGTGAATCCATCCAATCATTCATTCACTCATTTGTTTATTCATTTCAACAGCATAAGGATCTGGTCTAGATACATCAGGGAATGAGGCCGAGAAGGTCCCTGTCTTCATCCTTCTTACGTTCTATAGAGAGGAGGCAGAGTGAGCCAGGACGCAGCCCTTGCATGAGAGCATGGTGAGTGGTATACATGCTGTGAGGAAAATAAACAGGGTAGGAAAGTGAAGGGCTGAGGATGGGGCTATTTTGGCAGGAAGGTCCTCAGAGGCGATGCCATCCATGCTGAGACCTGAGATGCAGCTGCCAAGGACGTCGCCAGGCTGAGCAAGGGCTTCTGTGCAGGCTGGTCACATGACACCCCTCCCGCCCCCCCCCCCCCAGAAATTGCACAAGTACACACCACACAAACAGCACACCCTACACAAGTACACACAAACACACACCTTACAAAACTCCACACCAGCAGACACTACACAAAAACACACACACCAGACAACATACCAGACAAAACACAAAGATCTGTCCCACACAGAATGCTTTTTGTTTGGACCACATACGGATGGTGCTGTCAGTAGTGATAGTTGCAAATGATCTTCTCCTCCTTCCTTGTCACTGAATCCCTGACATCCCCACGCAGTTCATGCACACCATCTGTGCTGGCATTTTGCCAGTGCCCTTTCCCGAGAAAACTGAGCGGAAGGCGAGTGGCTGAAAGGAGCAGAGACCTTTCCTTCGAATTTGTCACAGAAAGGAACCTGCTACTTACTGATGTCCAGTTCTCTTTGGTGCTGGGAAGAGCAGGCATCTTTAGGGACAAGAACAAATGTTCACAGACTTCGAACAATATCTAACAGGAGTCACTCTCTTGGTAAAACTCATCTCTGGCTCCTCCTATGGTCACCAGTGGGGGAGGGGGTGGCAAAGATGGTCCCTAAGGCCCAGTTGAGTGTGGCCCCGTTTTGTCAGAACCTTCTATAGACCTAAGCTACCACCCTCTAAACCAGAGATAGGGAACCTTTTTTTCTGCCAAGGGCCATTTGGATATTTGTAACATCATTCCTGGGCCCTACAAAAATCTCAACTTAAAAAGTAGCCTACCCTATGTGGTCAAACATTTAATGAACTCACCCCTAATGCCTTGTCAGGGCCAGACCAAATGATTTCTCGGGCCTTACGTGGCCCACAGATGAGATGTTCCCCACCCCTGCTCTAAACCAATTATTTCTCCTTTGGTCTGAGAGAGTAACTTCAGGGAAACGAAGATGAGGTATTAGGGGAGTTGGAAGGGAATTTAGGGGAAAGGAGGCATTTGTATTGTTTATTTCTTCCTGCGAAGGGCATGGGTGTATCCGAGGGTGCTGCCTCCACTGTAAGTCAGTGTTTCTCTCACCAGGCTAATAAGCTCGCTTGGGTCACTGAGTACAAGAACAGTCCCGCCTGCTATGAGCTGGATGGTGTCGCCCCTAGTCTTCATACCTAGTACCTCGCAGGTGACCTTTTTTGGAAAGAAGGTACCGCAGACATAATTGGTTAAGCCAGGATAGGATCATGCTGGTCTAGGCTGGGCCTCTACTCCAATATGACTCATGTGCTTATGAAAAGGGGACATTTGGACACACGGAGGGAGAACAGCCTGTGAAGATGAAGGCAGAGATCAGGGTGATGCAGCCGAAGCCAAGGAACCCAAAGGTCACCAGCAACCCTCTCGCCAGCTGGGAGAGAGGCCTGGAGCGGATTCTCCCCCATGGCCTCAGAAGGAACCAGTCCTGCCTACACCCTGGCTTTGGACTTCCAGCCTCTACAGCTATGAGATGGTGAGTTTCTGTTGTTGAAGCCAAACAGCGTGTGGCACTTTGTGGTAGCTGCCCTAGGAAAAGAATAAACAGCCCCGCCCCACGCAGCTCCTGGTGAATGGGATCTCAGGGGGAGGGGCAGGGGCCGGACTCTGCAGGAGCCTCAGGGCCCGGAGGAGGGGTGGGCTCTGCTGTGCAGTTCCCTCCCCTGGCTGTCCCTGGCATCTGAGCTCTGCCACCCTCACTGATGCGCTCAGCACTTCTCAGGGCTCTCGTGGGAGGTATGGACGTGTTGCAGTCACCAATGAGTCAGTCAAGATGGGACCGTTCACTTCTTGAAATAGACATTGGTTGACATTCTTCTGGTTAACAAAATGCTGGTAAAGCCCAGCCAGTGTGGCTCAATGGTTGAGCGTTGACCTATGAACCAGGAGGTCACAGTTCGATTCCCAGTCAGGGCACGTGCCCGGGTTGCAGGCTCGATCCCCAGTGTGGGGGATGCAGGAAGCAGCCGATCAATGATTCTTTCTCATCATTGATGTTTCTCTCTCTCTCTCTCTCCCTCTCCCTTCCTTTCTGGGATATCACATAAATGGAACAATATGGAAATCAATAAGAAAACATATTTTTTTTAAATGCTGCTAAATCCTTGTACATAACACCACACGTGAAAAAAGCCAAACTCACCACTGTATTCTCAGCAGCCAGCCTTGCCCTGGTGACGCACTAATGCAAAGGTCCTTACAGAGGACAGCGTTTCTCATTGCAGAGTGTTTGAATGATGCACTTTAAACCGTGGTTCCTGGGCTGTTTGCTCACTAGAAAGAGACTGCTCTTCGCTTTAAAATGTCCATGGGACGCAGCATTCTCCCTGACAAACCGCAGACTTCTTCCCGGACAAGCCCAGTGAGCAGCATCTATATGGAAACTGGGGGCTGGAGGGAGCTTTTGCTTGTGGCCACTCTGACCTCCACAACCAGCGGCCTGCCTGGCGGCCCGGTTGCCCTGGCTGCCCTGGCTGCGCTGTAGGCAGCATTGCAGTGATCCCACCAGTTGTGATCATCACACGTCTATGTCTCGGAAACCCGCGGCCTCCTTCCACTCACCCTTTGGGTTGGAACTGATGAGCCTTATTCTGGGCTCCAAGGTGTTTTTCCCCTCCTGGAAGTTCGGTAAATTTGTGCTCAGCCAGTTTTATACTGTGGAAGAATGAAGCATAGCTATCACGCTCTGAAATTGTTTAGCTGCTTTCCACCCACCTCCAGCCAAATTCTTACTCTTTTTTTTTTTTTTTAAGTAAGAATTTTCCAGGGCCTCTTTGGAGTGTAGGAACAGATTCTTTGTCACAGTGGGAGGTTTTCTCCTTCGCCTGAAGCCATGGGGGAGGAGGAATGTGGGCTGAAAAAGGACTTGCGTTGGAATCATACTTTCCCCACCACTGTTTGTGTGATCTTGGGCAAGATACATACCCTTTGCCCAGGCCTTGTGTTCCTCACCTGTGAAATGGGACCTTTCAAGTTCACGGGAAGGGCAGGGGTTCACATGTAAAACAGAATAGTGTGGTACAGGCTGGTGGTTCTCAAACCTGGGTGCCCTTTGGAACCACCTGGGAGCTTTGAAAACAAAAGTGGCCCTCACCCCGGACAAAAGGGGTTGGATTCTCTGGTGGGTGAGACCACACGTTGGAGTAATTTTTACATGCTCCAGGACAGTGGTCAGCAAACCACAGCTCGCGAGCCACATGCAGCTCTTTGGCCCCTTGAGTGTGGCTCTTCCACAAAATATCACGGCCTGGGCGAGTCTATTTTGAAGAAGTGGCGTTAGAAGAACTTAAGTTTAAAAAAAATTGGCTCTCCAAAGAAATTTCCATCGTTGTCCTGTTGATATTTGGCTCTGTTGACTGATGAGATTGCCGACCACTGCTCCAGGAGACTGGGAAACCCTTGAGGGTTAAGAACTAGTGGGTCTAACAAAGATGGATTTCAGGAGCATCGTGCTTAGTGAAAGGAGCCAACACAAGAGACCACATACAGTCTGACTCCATTTATGTGATATCCCAGAAAGGGCAAACTGTAGTGACAGGGATCAGCTCGGTGACTGCCAAGGCCAGCGAGTTGGGGAAGGAAATTACTGCAGATGGACACAGAGCAATGTTTGGGGGTGGGCATGTTTGATATATGGATTCATCACTACTCAGTCAATGTCATTGTCTGTCAAGTATACCTCGATGGGTAGAATAATAGGTCCTCTGAAGCCACTATTTTGATGATGATGATGATGTAGCAGGAGGAAGGTGGCAGGAGTCAGAAGCAGTTTGCAGAAGTTGTATTTTCGGATGAGCACCAGCTTGAGGCATTGCAAGATAGAGAGCCATAAAGCTGTCATTTGAAATGTGCGCATTAGAGTGAGTGCATTTGACACGCTTTTAGTTCCAGATGTCCAGGTAAGCATGCCGAATGGGGCTTGCTGACTCTCATTCCTAATGAGGAGTAACTAGCAGCCGATTGGGAAGCGTGTTCATGTGGGGAGTGAACATTGGGAGCGTGTTCGGGCCAAGTTACCCAAACTCTCTGAGGCTTTCAAGCAAGCGATCGCAGAGAAGCGGAGCCTCTTGGGAAAATTCTTCCCAAGGCCCTTTCTGCCGGAAGAATCGTGCTTTTTTAAACTCAGATTTGCAGAAAGAAGCCTTGCTCTCTCTCTTCTTCTGGCACCCCCATAATTCGGAAGTTGGTACACTTGAAGTTGTCTCAGAGGCTACTTACACTATCTTTATATTTTTGGATTCTTTTTTCTTTTCCGGCTGAGTGTTTTTTGCTTCTTTTTATTTCAAATCTTTGACTTGATTCTTGTGATCCTCTAGTCTGCTGTTAGATTTCTGTATATTATTTTTTATTTCAGTCATTGTATGCTTAATTTCTAGTTGGTCCTTTTACATATCCTCGAGGGTCTCACTAAATTTATTGGCCTTTTCTAGAAAATTCTTGAAAAACCTTATAACCATGGTTTTGAACTCTATATCCAGTTGTTTGCTTTCCTCCATTTCTTTCACTTGTGACCTGTTTCTTTGTCTCCGCATGTTGGCTGCTTCCCTGAGTTGATAGAGTGGCTTTGTGTGCTAGGTGTCCTATAGGGCCCAGGTTCAGCCTCCCCAGTTACCTGAGGTGGACGCTCTTGGTGCACCCCTTTGTGGGCTGTATGCACAGTCTTGTTGTAGTGAAGCCTTGATTGTTGTTGGCATCACTGGGAGGAATTGACCTCCAGGCCAATTGGCTGTGAGGATCAGCTGTGTCTACGCTGGGAGAACTTATGTGCTGGAGACACCCTTATGAAACAGGACTTACAAAAGGCTCTGTGCTCAGCTTGGATGGGGCGAAGTCTCAAGGCGGAGCAGACAGCATTGGTTTCCCATCAGCCCTGCCCTAATAGGCCCCTGTGTCTCAGTGTCCCATGGTAATCGCTGCAAGCACCTCTGAGAGAAAGCCGCCCTCGAGTTCCACCCGCTGCCAGACAGTCCAGTTTCTCCCTGAATGAGTCTGGGTCACCAGAGTCTCACTTGGAACTGGAGTTCAGTGCAGTCGGGAGCTTTTGTCTCCCTCCCACTTGATAAATCCAGCCATGTACTCTGTTGCCCACCCTCTCTGCATGCGTGCGCCTCGGTACCTCTGCCTTCTGCAGTTCCTCTGAGTCTCAGTGTGCTTTTCTCTTTCCTGACAGTCCAGTGTCACCCCGTATGAGTCTGGGACCCCAGAGTCTCGCCAGGAACTGGAGTTCAGTGCAGTTGGGAGCTTTTGTCTCCCTCCCGCTTGAGAAAGCCAGCCGCGCACTCAGTTGCCAGTCCTCTCCACGCGCGTCTCAGTACCTCTGCCTCCTGCAGTTCCTCTGAGTCTCGGTGTGCTTTTCTCTTTCCCTCTAGTTGTAGAATTTCCACTCAGCCAGCCTTCCTGTTGTTCTGGATGATGTCCGTTTTATCTTTTAGTTGTAGTTTTGAAATTGTGGTGCGAGGCAGCGGTTTAGGTGTTTACCCAGGCCGTCATCTTGGTTTCTCCTCCAGAACATTCTTAAGAGGAAACTATTTATCTGTATGTAACCTGGAGAATGTGTCTGTTTCTTTTGATTAGAATGAATACCCAGAGGATTCAAATGGCTGTCTCATCCATTCCCATCTCCTTAGTACCCTTCACAGAGTAGGGGATTTATGAGACTCCACTGAACTGAATGAGATTGGATTGAGTCACTGAAACACCAAGGCAGCTGCTGGCCTGGACATTAGCAGGATCCCTAACAAGCCCGGGTAGAGGTCATTCTCAAAAGCTAGTGCAAGTGAGGTAGGAGATGCAGGCTAGCTTATTCTCTCCCACAAATAAGATGTAGACTGTTTTCCTATCCCCTGAGGGTTTAATCTTTCCTTTTGAATCTTGAAAGCCCACAGCGTTGAGTGCTGAAACCTATTACAGAGCAATTGTCCTTGGAGCTCAAGTTCCCTTACAATTCTTTTCATGGGAGGCCCAGATGATGGGCT
Organism: Corynorhinus townsendii; assembly: GCA_026230045.1. Taxonomy (NCBI): domain Eukaryota; kingdom Metazoa; phylum Chordata; class Mammalia; order Chiroptera; family Vespertilionidae; genus Corynorhinus; species Corynorhinus townsendii. The sequence goes on from JAPDVU010000007.1 coordinate 165,973,533, forward strand.
CTGACATGACCCCATGAATCATAGACGCTGCTGCTTCAGGCTCTTAGAAATGCTTTTACCTGCCTGGGTCCAGTAAGAAATAGAACTCAATCCCGCTTTCCTCACTCTGAATGCCCTCGTCTTCAAGGAAGGCACTTTCTCTGAAGCCTTCCCCCAGCCTCCATCTTAGAGGAATGTGGACTCAAGTCCAGAAAAGGACTGACCCTAAGACTCAGAATCACAGGTTCAAGGCATATGAGGTTAGGAGGTACTGGGGACAGGAGTCCCAAGTTGTAACCACTGCGACCATCCTGGCTTCAGCCCTCATGATGAGAAAAAGTTGCTTTCTAAGGGAGCCTTTCCTTTCACCCTGACATGAAAATAAGTCAACGAGTGTGCCTGGTCCCGAGGTTGTCTCCTTGCCCTATGAAAAACTGTATGACCCAGACTAAAAAGGAAGTCTCCAAAGGAGGCAAGGTGGGCAATGTTTGTTCCCATCATCAGAGGCCCATCTATCAGAAAACAAACAGAACAGCTTATGAGGAATTCAGTTACGCTCCTGGTCTCCCCATAATATCTCGTGGAACAAATATCCCAGTCCTTTGAGAGCAGGGCTGTGCAATGGTAAGGAATATCCTGAGGGGAGGTCTGGTATCCTGAGACCTTCTGGTCAAGGGCTGGAGCCTGGATCTTGGGGAAACTTTGCATCCAGAGATAGCAGGCATTTTCACTCACGTCAAGGTCTGAGCCATAGTGAGTGGTCCCATTCCCATGCTGTGCTCATGTCATGCACCAATGATCATGACATCCATTCTGCTCTCATCCCTGGATAGGGCGGCCAGGAAATGTCAAGGAATGCCTCCATCTTCAGCTCAAGGAATGGGCTCTGATTTTCCTAATTAATCAGAGAAATCTTATTGCTTTGCCACAGTAATTAGTGTGGGCTACACAGGCCTAAACTGATCAATACCTGGCTGTCTTCTGGCCGTGGGGATTGATTCCGTAATGGCCTCGTGGTCCATTTCAGGTCAATGAGATGTGAGAGGAATTGTGTTGGAAAATGTGGGGAGTGGCTTCCCATCCCTCAGATCCTCTGAAAAGAAGCAGCACAGACATTTCCCTTCTATGAGCATTGAAATGAACTCGATACGTAGCGGAGAACACAGCTGAGTGACTAGCACAGAAGCAGCCCGAGGAACGGGATTCAGGCAACCTGGAGACCTGCTCGAGCGTCAGACTTCCGATTATGTGAACCAAGTAACTTATTCATTATGTAAATTAGCTACATTGGTTTTTCTAATATTTGCAGCATGAAACAAACTAAGTGGTACCGGAGTGGGGCGGGGGGGTTCTACACCTGGCGGGAGAATGGGTAAAACGCAAGTCTTCCTGGAGTGAGGCTGCCTGAGGACTGGAAGGAGTTCCCAGCGGAGAGCAAAGCACGAGGAAGGCCAGGAGGGGTCACGGGCCTCGTGTGGCTGGTGCACTCTGGGGAACTGCCCATGGCCTATAGGTCTGGGTGGCTCCAGTCCCGCCAGGAGGAGTGATCTGTACTCTGGATGTTGAGCTCCTTGAAGACGCCATGTCTTCCTCATATGTGAGTCCTAGTGTCCAGCACAGTGCCTGGCACCTACTTGGTTGGATGGATGAATCCATGAAGGAATGAGTCAATGCAGGAATGGATCTCTTGTTGCTCCAGGCCATGCAGACCAGCTGGTATAGGAAGGGCTGAGAAAAGGTAGCAGTGAGAGATGTTGGAGCAACCAGTTGCCAATTTCAAGATAGTAGTAGCCAGAGTGAGATGCCTCAGGTCCCCTTTGGTGACAGAGTGACGTGGGGAGACGCTGAAAAAGTTGGGACCTCATGAGACCTGCATTCAGAAGAGCAACCTTGGGATTCATATGTGTAGAGGGAGTGCCTGTCAATCAAACCCTTTGGAAAATGCTGCAGTAAGAGACTTGCTGGCAGGAGGGTTTGTCGATCGGCCTGGTGGGTGCATTTTCCTGGAGGTGGCGTGATGCTCAAGCCTTGTGAAGAGTGACAGTCCTGTGAGATGACCCGGACATCTGTCCCAGGGGCTCTGGTGCATGGTCTCCCAGAGTAATTATAGCATCCACTGCATTATCAGTGCAGCCAGGCCTCCCGAGAAGCCTGCAATCAATCTCTATCATTTTGCTTTTATTTCATCACCAACTGCAATACAGAAATCAACTGGGGATAGCCTAGAATTTAACATGTGCTTATCTCTTCCTGGGCATCATTGAAATCAGAGAGCTCAATTAAGTCATCCAGTTGCCAATGTACAATTCACTGGTTCCTGGAGAGAGGATTTGACATCCTACGCGTCCCTTCCACAACCTCTGGCATCTCACTCCATTAATCATCCACTTTCTCTCTCTCCTGGTTCAGAGCCTTGTGTTCTGTGCTGGTGCTTTGCTCTCCGCATATAAACACACTCACGTCTCCATTTTAGCAAACACAAAGCCCGCTTCTCCTTCAGCCACATTCCCCTCTAGTTTGGGCCTCATTGTCCTCTTTATGTGTCTAGGATAAGCACCTCCGATTCTGCATCTTCACTCAGGCTGTCTGCCCTTGTTCTGTCCCGACCACCCTCCAGAACAGCTCTCAGCAGGGCAACCATGACCTCCTGGTTGCCAGATTCACTGGCATTACAATGCTGAAGCTGTTTAGATGATAATGCAGTTGTGGTCAAATTGGGACACTTCACAGAGCCTCTTTCAGAACAAATGGGAGTGGGCTTTGAAACAACACACGAATGTGACTCTCGCAGAAGAACTGGGAGAGGGGTGCTCTACCAACAAAACAGTTTGGCAGATGATTATTCACTCACAGTGAATATATGGCCTGGAGAGACCAAAGCAACCTTCTCCAGGTCGTACAGTGCAGGAGGACCTGAACCCAGGTCATAGGACTTCAAACATTCATTTAGGACTCACTGTTCTAAGAATTCTACAACTGTAATAGTCATAACTCTATAAAGTAGACACTATGACTCTCGTTCTCATTTTACAAATAATAAAATGGAGGTGCAGAGCAGTAAGTAACTTGTCCAAGGCCACAGAGCTAGAAATGGCAGAGATTAGACAGGACCCTGGAACCCACTGCTTAACTACTGTGCCTTTCTGTATGTCTACTGTCTTACCTTTTACTGTTTATCCCAGACCTTCCCAAGCAGGGTATGTGGAGTGTGCCAGGTGGTTAGAAGTGGTCCAATACGTTAATCACCTCAGTCCTGGGAACAGCTGGGTGGGACTTGGGGTAGCCAGAGCTCTGGACTGGTCCCTTTCTCTGGGGGCTGCCTTGACATTTGACTCCAGTGGGTCACACACTTGTGATTTTTCATGTTCAACATGACATGTAGTGATTCAGTTAAGAATGTCCATGGGATGACCATATGAAGAGAAACAAACACTCTGCCAATATATATTGATTTATTCAAACAGCGTCTTAATATGTTGCTGTGTGTAAAACTCTCAGAAATCGTATAAATTTTGAAGTCACAATAAACTTCAGAGATACAGTGGGATGGGGTGGGGATAGGAATAAAGGTGAGGGATGGGTGGAAGGAAGAGGTTCTGGAAGGGTGTTTGTTACAAAGGAATTAGATAGAGTTCAGTTAATTTCTATGTAAGTACCTTCTCCTAAATTCCCTGCAAAACTAACCCTACCCTTACTTAATATTCAAAAATGTTCCCTCAAAGTCAGTCACAATTAATTATGTAGAATCCCAGTATCAAGTGCAATAGACTTGCTTCTAAAACAAGGCTTGAGTACAGAACAAAGGGCATGCCAGGCAGTTGTGGGATAACCTCATGTTAGCTGTTTGCCCCCAAGACAGAGATTTTAATAATTAAGGATATTACTAAAAGCATAACTTGTTGCTAATTAATTAATACATGATCCTCTTAATTCCCCCACATTCTATGCTACTATTGTAATAAAAACACTACTAAGTAGTACTTAAGCCTTCAACATTAGTGGCAGCACCTACATTTGCATGGCAAATTGGAGAATGGTTCCCTATCTAATATTTGAGATGAGGGTTTGACATTCACGGAAATCCCTCAAGTATGCTCCCAAGTTTTCAATAAACTAGACCTCTCTATGAGCCTTTCCTTGAAATGGGAGTCCCCAGGTATGGAGCTCAAACTTATCCCCACAGACACTCCCACTGCTCACATTCCCAGAAATTTTGCCACCTGCTCCGAGGGGATAACTCCAACTAGTTATCCAGAGAAGGAGCAGAGGAGAGCTCCAGGAAGTTGGCAGGGAGAAAGTGGCTCTAGAGTCCAGGGGGAGAGGAATAGGGTCACGTGCTCATTCTCCTGAGTCCAAGCTGCTGCCCCTCAAGGGCTCACCCTGTTAAGAACTCCGCTCCTCTTAAAATGCCTGCTGATAGCTTACTTGAGAGGATAACTCTCTGGTGAATATTATTGGATATGCTGAGGGAGCATAGCCCTGTGGTTGGGGTTGGCTGGGAAGTAGCTCCATCTGGTAACTGATGGATGTATTTGTTTCCTATGGCAACACAAAATTATTTTATGGTTCTGGAAGTCAGAAGTCCATGTGGGTCTCACTGGACTCAGATCAAGGTGTCGGTAGGACTGAATTCCCTTGTAGAGGCTCTAGGGGATAAACAACCCCTTGCCTTTTCCTGCTTCTCAAGGCTGCCTGCTTTCCTTGGCAAATGGCCCCTTTCATCTGGATAGCCAGCAGTTGCTGATCAAACCTTTGTCATATTGCATCATTCTGACATTGGCTTTCATGTCTCTCTCTTCTGTATTAAAGGACCCTCGTGAGTACATTGGGCCCACCTGGATCATTCAGGACACTCTCCCTCTGTTGAGGTCAGATGATCATCAACCTTAATGCCATGTACTACCTCAATTCCCCTTTGCCATGTGATATAACCTATGCAAGAGTTCCTGGCATGAGGACACGGACATCTTTGGGAGGCCCTTATTCTGCCAGCACAGTGGAAGAGGGTCGGACTGCTGCAGTGTGCCTTTTGGCCTTGGTCCCGTTCAGTGTTTCACTTGGGACAACAGGCACAGCTGGGAGAGTGATTGGCTGGCTTGTTGATCAGTTGACTGACATCCTTGATATGTCCAGAGGATTCAGCAGAATAACTTTAATGCCCAGTCCAATTTGTTACTCTACTGCATTATTTTCAACTGGCCATGCTTCACTGGTGTTCTGGAATAACTTAGAGACTAGTATAGCTGTTACTATTACTTCTACTGCTCCTCCTCCTCCTGCTAGTTGGTTCTTCTCCTCCATTACCTAATCTTTCTTCTAACACCTAACTTTTATCAAACACGTACTGTGTGTCAGGAATGCCTGGGACCAACTCCTATCGCCCAACCTGCCAAGAAAACAAACAGTATTTGAGATGCTCACTGTGGCCTCATCCCTTCCACTTTGATATTTGGTGAGCAAACTAATCCTGTATCAAGTCAGATCACCAAAAGCTACAGGTCTCACTACCATTACTCTCATGCCTGTAAGCATATCTCCAGAGAATGGCTATTGAAGAGGCTTTCTTTTTCTTTTATCAAGGGGCCATATAAGAAATGACGGAAGAAAGCATGGCTCTGTATTTTCTATAAAAATGCTCCTGAGGAGCGCATCCCTTGCAGTGTCCTGTGTTCCTTCCACCGGGCTCTCTGTAATGATGGCCTCTTAAATGTCGCTGGTAGAGGAAGGTTTGTCCTTCCTGTCACCCTGTTTATCTTCTTAGCAGGGAATGATGGCACTGACAATATGCTGTTTTTATGGTTATTTTATTTTTGCCTTTGTTGTCAGAAAACCACAGGGGTGTAAGTTTCTATTTTCTACCAGATGTGATGCTAGTTGCTATAGTATTGTAACCTACCTGTCAGAATAAAAGCATCATCTTATAAGAGGGCTAGGTTGAGGCCAGCCTATGATATTGCACCCCACCTTCCAGGTACCAGAACTTGATCTTGATAGCCAAGGGGCTACTGAGTCCAGGTACCTCAATAGAATAATACCCAGAGTGGTCCTTCAGTCTTCTGACTATGACAGTAGAGTTGGTTGAAAATGGCCAAACCCACATTGTGGAATGAGAAGAGTATATTACTTTGGCACATATGTAATTACATAAATTATAAAGGATTTTCAGAAAAGTGTATAAATAATTAATATATGATTACATAGGCCAGGGAGATTTTGGCTAGATGCTCTTATGACAGCAGGTACCACATGACCAGTGTTTTGTTATTTCTCCCCATATGTAATTCTTCCATGCCGTCCAGACATCCCCTGCTAGGTAATGTTTCCCATTGTTCTCTAAATGTTGTCTCCACACCACCTGGTGTCTCTACATTTCAGAACAGCCTTTAGGATTATACACTCTGTGTAAAGGAGCCCGCAGAGAGATGCCCAGAGGCAGCAGAAAGACAGCCCGGTGCCTGAGGCAGGACACAGACCTGGTATCAGCATCCACCTACTTTATCAATGATAGAGGAAGTCTGTGTGTGTGTGTGTGTGTGTGTGTGTGTGTGCGCTTGTGTGTGTGTGTGTGTGCATGCTCAGGTGCCATTCTATTACCTTTAAGAAAGTATCTTTAGAGCATCCTATATGCAAATTCCTTACCTCTACCTCCGCTCACACATTCCATAGTATGTAAACAAATTATACTCTGTCCAGAACATGAATGAATCTGTACCTAGGTCCTCTGGCTTTGAAAGCATGCATTTTGAAAAAAGGAGAATATCAATGGAAAGCTTGAGGAAGGAATGCTAAAGAAAAGAAAAAATTCAGATTCTTTAGAACAGAAGCAAGCAAGACGAGATAGAGCACATTCATTCATTCATTCATTCATCTCTCAATCATAATTCTATTGATCATGTACTGGGCACCTAGCACTGTGTTAACGATGAGAGCATAATAGTGAGCATAGACATTTAATGAGGCTAACATAATTTAATCAATACAATATGATTAATTAATCATACAAACATAAAATTGCAACTAGTATGATTAATTAATCATAAAAACATAAAATTGCAACTAGTGCCATAAAGAAGAGTGGTTCTCACAGGAGCCACTAAGGGGAGAACTGACCTACAAAGTAAGTTAAAAGCTAGTGGGGATGCAGTTCATTCACAAAAGTTTTGGAAGCATTTAGGAGTGAGCCAGTGCATGGGCAGAGAGTGTGACACAGTCTCAGAGGATGCCAGTGACAGAGGGAGCCTGGGGCAAGCCCTCCCTTTCATAGATGTGGGGGCCAAGGCCCCAAAGGCCACCAACATGGGCAGTGTCATCCAACACTTGTTATGTCCCCTCCTGATGGTATTTTTCTCTACAGTGTTACCACCCCTTCTAATATGTGTGCATATGGGTGTGTGTGTGAGAGTATACACACATCTATGTACATGAACATACAACTTATTTGGTTGTTTATTGTTTGGTTGGGTTTCCCTACCCTAACTAGAATCTGAACCCCATGAAAACAAAGGTTTTTGTTTGTTTATATGTTACCCATGACAACCTTGACTACAGGAATGCTTGGCACATAATTGGCGCAGTATGACAACACTGAACCCAGCGTGTAGTAGGTGTTTACTGGTATGTCCTTACCCTTCGTCATCAGCGTATAGTAGGTGTTTACTGGTATGTCCTTACCCTTTGTCATACCTTTGCTGAGATGTCAAGATGGTGTCTTGTGTTCTGTTCTTGGTGTGTGGTTATCCCAGGACTAGGGGGGTTGATACTCACCCTGATGAATCACCTGGGCAATGCTTCCTCCTCCACCTTTGAGTCTGGAAAGCAGCAGAACCAGCTGGGCTTTGAGGCTAGGAATGAGGAGTCTCACCCAGTGTTGAGTCAATAAATACAAAACAGCTTCTGAGTGAGGAGTGTTCTTAAACAAACAGCAAAACTTCAGGGAAAGAGTGGTCAGAACTCAGAGGCAGCTCTCACAGGGAGCCCGGTTCCGGAAATGGAGATGCGGGCTGTCCATAGCTGGGCACGCCAAACAATCAGCATTTCAGCTACATTTTGACATGCATTGGGCTGCAAGGGACAACAACAAAGAAAACACGGCCGTTTCCAAACAAAATATACAATACAAACCAGACCTACATAGCTTTTGACAGCCCAAGACCAAAGCAGATGTTGAGCAGTATCTATGAATCGAATTATACAGAGACAACAAAAGCAGCAACAACCGAACAAATGCCTGTTTCCGTCTTGCTGGGATGCCATTTATTCCAACCGCCAGAAGTCCAGGAATCACCTTACACAGACATTAAGGACAATAGGAAGAAAGCTTCAATGAAATGAAGGGGCTGTGACTCTTTCTATTTGGGGTAAAACATCCCATTGTGCACAGCCGGCTCTTTCAGAGAGCAACGCTGGAAATGCAAGCATTTCTAATGTCCCACAAAGTCTGGATGCTTCCTCTGGTGGCACCTTCAGTCGTCGGGGCTTACATGAGGTCCTTCCTCCCAGGTGAAGGTTCATCCAACACCTTTAAACATCTAAGTGCCTACACCCCCTCTTTCTCTAGGAGCCTGAGCTCCTCAGTCCCCAGCTTTGAACCGAATGTGGATTTGGATGAAGACTGGGTTCTACCCTGTTTTGAGCAGACACGGACAAAGAACCATATGTCCCCACCCCCCATTCTCTGTCTTCTGACCTCTTCTCTGTATTGCCCCAACCCAGTGGGAACCCTGAGCCACTGTGGTCACTGCCACTGCTTCCCTCTCAAAGACTTCAGCTTCCCTGAGTCTTGTTCTCATATTTGTCTCAGCCGAAGAGTCACTCCCAGCAGGTCCTGGACCCAGGTTGTTACTACTGACAAGAAAATCTGCCACTTGTGCCTCTCAACTTTGTCTTTCTTCAGCTTTCAAATGGCCCGCATTTGAGAACCTCTGTTCTTCACGTAAATCTTACTCTCACCCTCCTGAGACAAAAGTCTCTACTCAGGAGATTAACCAAACTTGTATGCATATAAGCGTAACCCAAGGACACAGACAACCATGCAGTGAAGGCCGGGGAGGGGCTTGCTACGGGGTGGGTGTCAATGGGGGAGAAAAGGGGAACATCCATAATGCCTTCAACCAAAAATATAGTAATAATGAAATTCAAAGCAGACCTCCTCTTCCTTCAGTCAAAAACCTAACTTAGGACCACTCTCTCTCTCTTTCTCCCTCCCCCCACCCAAATTAAAGCTATGTGCTTCTAAACCAGAGCCCCTAGCAATAATGCCAACAATTTTTAATCCTGAACTGGTATACGTTTCAGTTTCTCAGTTGGCTTTGAACTTAGAAAGGGGAGAGGGGTTATACATTTACCTCTTCATCTCGAACCAGCCTGTCCTCTGCGGGGTCTCTAGGTCTGGGCTCCCACATTCATGGATTGAATGCCTCCTTTCCCAGCTTTTCTCCTCTCTTTTCATGTCCGCTCAGCCTGGCCTCCATGCTCACAGCCTTTCTCCCGAGGAAAGCCCTTTCTTCCTCCAGCTCAGTCGAGATGCCACTCTCAATTTTTCATTCCCTCGCCCCCCCCGAAATTCTTCCGAAGGAAAGATTCAAACCCTGTTTCCTTTGTGAGTCATTCCTTTTTGAGCCCCTTATTAGATCTGATTTCTAGAAGCTAAAAATTCCAAATGTTTACTTGCATTGAGTTGTTCTAGATCTTAGCCCAATATGAGGGGTTTTGTTCTCTTCTACGATAAAGTCCCTCATAACATTTAGAAGGCTCTTGGGTCAGAGCAATGCCAAGTCCCACTCTAGTTGGAGGACGTAAGTTTCTTGCTTCACTCATCCGGATGTCCAGAGGAAAGCTAGGCCTCAGAATGAGCACAGCCAGGGATCCGGCTTCATTCTTTCTCTCTTGGCTCCTCCTTTCTTTTTGGGTTGCTTTTATTCTCAGCCTGTTTGCAGCAGTTTACAGAAATGTCTAGAAAAGGACTAGGTGGTCACTTCCGGTTATTTTCCAGAACAAGGAGGAACTTTTCTGGAGAGCCCACTAGAAACTTTTCCTCAGATGAAATTGCCCTCTATCAAGTCTCATGTCCATTCCTGAAGCAATCATGACAAGAACCGCCCCTGGGGCTGGGCTGGGCTTTGCTTCTTCTGGGGCGCAGGAGGTCAGCGGGGAGGGGTGGGCAACCGAATTAGAGAGAGGAACTGGATGTGGGGAGACAACCAAAAATTGCTGCCTTAACCCCCTTCCACTCAAACAAGTCATTGATAAAACCTGTGCCTCTGTGGCTGAACCCACAGCCTGGATCTCTGAAATCCATGACCCCGGTCAGGGAGTATGTCCAGGGATGACCAGACATCAGGCAGAGACCAGCTGCTTTTAAGAGGTTATGGACAAACTCTATTCACACAAGAAGCCCCACTACCCTTCTTCCCTTTGGGGAGTCCAACGAAAGAAAAAGAAGAATCCACTTGAAGTTGCTGACTGGAGCCACTGACTTCCTTCTAGCACTAATGTTTTCAAGGTAAAAGCTTCGTGCTAATAATCAGCTAGTCATTAATCTAGATATTCATGGTTTACAGTCCTGGCTGGAAATGCAATCCATTCATCAGCAAATGAAACAAAAAAAATCTCTGCTTGAAAAATGGTTTAATTACCAAGAAGTTCTAATTATTTGAAATTTGCATGTACAATAGGTACTTGTGTAATACATACCCATTCCCGCCCAGGACTTGGGTCCTGCCACAGGAAAGCCTACTTGTACATGAAGGAAGAAAGAGACTGTTGATGTCTGAGGCGGGCAAGTCGCCTGATAGACCATGCTTGGGTAGTAAACTTGATCCCAACCTTGCCATTCAGAGAAAAAGGAATCATTCTCTTTTACGTTAGTCTGTGAGAAGCAGACACCAAGCTATGATTGAATACACAAAGATTTTGTTGTGGGGGATGCATGCATAACAGTGGGTAGAGCCAGGGCAGGCCAAGCGAGCAGTCAGCCCTCTCTGCAAGTTGGTTCCAGAATGAAGTAGACAAGAGACTGTGGGTGGGAATGTCTGAGACTGCGAGCTCTGGAAGGAAGCTTCAAGAGCTGGAAGAGAGGCCTTGAGCCAAAGTCAGCTGACGAAGGTGTCCTGTGTCTCCCAGGAACCGTGTGCAGTAGTGTCCATGCTGCACTGTCAATGGGGCACAGCCTTGCTGAGCCATGTGTGAGCCTGAGTCAAAAGGAACAGATTTCTGACTTTATTTAATGCATTGATACTTTGTTTATCTTGGATTTGTTTGCATTAATTTTATTTACAAATATTTAATCAATTATCACTTATTTTCATTACCAAGTTGTTCTGTGCCTGTTAAACTTGGCACCCAAAGCAAACACCTCACTTGCCCCCACACTGGTCCTTAGGGTGCAGGAAGCATTGGTGACATTTCCCTGGATGAGTGAGGTGGAAATGCAGGGAGAGGCAGAGAAGAGGGCAGGTGGGAGGTGCCTCAGAGAGCTTTGGAAGAATCCCAGAATGAGGAATGCGAGAAATGAGATGCGTGAAATGTTTCCTATAGATTTGACTTTGGGATGAATAGGTAGTGGGCTATGAGTAAACACGGTGCTTATGTGAATAGAACCCATAGTCGAGGATTAATCTCACTTTGCGGGAAGTTAGATGTGTTTGAGAATGGATCATTGGCCCTTCCCCATAAGCAGTAGATGCCCCTGAAGATGATATTTTTACTCGGAAACTCTAAAATGGACTCAGTAGTTGTAATTCAAGTTCGGGGGTAATACGTGTTTTGAGAACACAGCAGATTCGGCGTGTGTGGGACTGCACACAAGAGAGCAGTCTCCCTCCTGGGACCCCGGGGAGGACACAGCCCTTCCTTCAGGGAACCTCATTCCCTCCTTCACCTGCTTCAGTGTAGGAACAGTTTCTTGTTCCTGATTAATATCTGTGTTCTCTGTGCCCAGAACAGCAGAGAGCAGCAGGCATTAGACAATCAATAAACATTTGCTGAATGAATATGTGATTGAGTGGACGTTTGAAATGGATTTTAAATGGGTAGAGTCTGGACTGAGGCTCCCAGCTGACACAGCGTTATGAGCAAAGGCATCGAAGCACAGGAACATCTACCTGTGTGGTAAACTGTGACTAATTTGGGGCAGAAGCAAAGAGAAGGGCAGGCAAGGCTGGGCCAGATCCTGAGGCCTCCAGTGCCGGGTCTTGGAGTTTAGACTTCGTCCCGCAGAGAATCGGGCAGGAGGAACTTCGTTGATCGGTGCCACATTCATTCTCAGTGGCGGCTTTTCATGGTTGACCGTCTGTCTTGTCACGTGCTGCTAAGTAGGAATCCAGGGTGGCTGTAAGGGGGTCAAGGCGCTCTTCTCTTCCTAGATCTACAAGAAGAGACACACGTCTGCCATGATGCCTCTTCCCTTCTTGCAGCTCGGATCTTAGCTCCTTATGCACCGTGGTGCTCAGCCTGTAGGCGTCTCTACTGAGGGGCAGTTGGCTGCATTTGAGCATTTGGATTCAAATTCTAGAGCAGAATTTGAACCAGGAGCAGCCGCCACGTGTCTGGGTGACGTGTTGTGGTGCTGAACGATCTAGTCAAGGTTGGGTGCGCATCTGGCGATGTCTTTACCCCTCAAGAGAAGGAAGAAAAGACTGGCACATTTATGACTCATGGGAATACATGTCATTTCACTTGTTTTGAACTTGGAAACATAAGGAACAAAGCAATGATTTCCCTTCTACTTGAGAAACTGAATATTGAAAGGAAGCCAGTAGCAAGTCAACCGTTTTGGTCCATGTCACGTCCAGGTCCTTGCTGCTCCCTTCGCGCCCCCTTGGAGGCTGCAGGTGCCTGAAGTAAAGCCCCTGAAGCTTTTCTGTCTCAGCTTCTGGCTCTTATTTAAGCCTCAGTTCAGACACTTCTCGGTTTTGTCCCTCTGCTTTCCACGTAGCTGGTAACTGACACCCGAGACTGGCGATCTGTGTGGCGGGTGTGCTTGGTGTTTTCCTCTGGCTTCTGTGCATGATCTTTTCAGATCACTCCTCTGGCTTTGCATACACACAGGCAGTGTGTGACCACCGTGCTTTTAGGCATCTGGGACATGACAAGCTAGTTTGGTCCTCAGGATCCCCAGACTTCTCTCATGTGGGAAGAAGAATGTAAAAAAGAAAGGATTCTCAGGGATGCAAACTCTAATTTCCAGATGAATAAAACATTTAAACCCTGTCTTTGTACATGATACAGAGTGCATCAGGTGGTATAGACAACCTTCCTGATGACCCCATTGATGGCTAGAATAGCTATGATTGGTGGACAATATCAGACCGTGGCCAACAGGGCATATATTGATTGTAATCCTCTCAAGCCATGGAGTATAGGTATTATTGCCTCCAGTTCATGAATATGAATGTGAAAACTGAGGTTCAGGGAAGACTTGTAACTTGCCTCAGGTCACACAGCTGGTAAATAGTGGTTCTAGAATCCTAAGTCAAGTGTGTTTACTCTGTATCTGGGTCTTTGCTATTCTCTCTGGGTCTTTCCCACTGATTGATCATGTGGGACTTATTTCTAGGGAAAGCATTGTAATATATCGACTTAGGCACAACTGTCTTTTGACTTGATTATTCGCTAGACATTGAGAGCAGTGCCTGCCCCTGCCAGAATGTGGTCCCGCTCTGATAGGGTAATATGTGCTCTAATGTCATTGACCAGACCACTCAATCAGATTTTATAATTAGCTCTCATTAGTACTCCTGCAGCTGCTAATTCTTCTGTTGCCTATTTTAAACCTGGAGCTGAATTGGTATCTAAAAAGATGCGAAGGTTTCCTGTACTATAAAAGAATAAAAAATATTTCCAACTTGATTGTTGCTATTAAAAACCTACTAAAGATGCAAAACAGGAAAGTAACCCCGGGGATCACATGGGAAATTTATGTTTGCATGACATGAACTGAGTCTGCACAGCTTCTTGCAGCAAGGGATGGTGGTTCACCTTGGATGAAAGCTATGCCACTCTGGGGCCTTTCAGAATGAACTTATTTTTCCTCTTCAGATACCACTCTCACCATCATTCCAGGTACAGGCGCTGATCTCTTTCCTTGGGCTCCATGTAGTCAGTGGGTAGAGTCATTTATATGAGCTGATCACTGCAGAATATCTAGTGCTATAAAAACTATATGCTCTTAAATATTTATAATGAGAAAAGTAATATTCAGCATCTTACATGCAATATTAACAGCCTCTAAATACATCTTCTAAATCAATTACAGTGTGTATTGTACCCCTGCCACTGAATTTACCTTCCTATTTCAGTTTGTGGCCAAGGAATGATGGGTCCCCAAGGAGTGCTGTGACCCAGATTCGGTTTCCATATGTTCACTGCTTCCCGGGGTTTTCATATCTGTTCACTTGCTGACTACTCATGTGTGTCTTCATATTCATATAAAATTAAAAGGTCTTATTATTGAGATTTCAGGAGCATATTAAAGGAAGAGTATTTGACTAGACTTGGGATGGCCTGAGGTCTAATCCTGGCTTTGCTGCTGACTTGCTGCGTGCCTTGGCCAAGCCCTTCTAGTTTCATTTTTCAGCTCTGTGAAAGGAGAACTTTGGAATAGATGGCCTGTTTCCTGCAGAGTATAGAAGGCTCGGGCCACACGCTCTCAGGCTGCAGGAAACAGAGCTGCAGGAACTTGACAGAGTTCGGCTGGTGAGACATGCTGCTGGAACTGAGCAATCCAAACATTAGAAAATATCCCACAAACAAGAGTGGGGTGAGAATGATGGTCAGATTGCACCTTTGGAGAAGGAAATAGGTCACCCCACTGCCACTCATCCTGGAGCAAGAAATCCCATGGTCTTGGAAGTAAATTTTCATTCTTGTTCGTGTGGACTACATGTGTGTGTTCCCCAACCCCGATTTATACAATGAAGTCCTAGACCCCATTGTGATGGTATTAAAAGGTGCAACTATGAATGTGTTTAGGTGATGAGGGTGGAGCCCTCATGAATGGGATTTATGAGGACACAGCCTTCTATGAACCAGGATGCAGGTCATCCCCAGACACTGACTTTGTCCATTCATTGATCTTAGACTTCCCAGCCTTCGGAACCAGGAGCAATCAATGCCTGTTGTTTGTCAGCCAGCAGCCTGAACAGACTAAGACATTTGTCTACTTGAGATCTAAACTCGTAGGAATGGAGATATCTAGAAAGTGTGTTGGGAAAAGGTAGAGTTGCTCTGGGGGTTCTGAGTTGGGTTTGTTTCATCGGGCCTTTGAGTTAGCACTTCTAGGAGCTGCTAAATTATTTTCTCTATTTGCTCAGATCCTTGGGTCTTCAGTATGTCTTCTTGACATAACTTGGGTCTGGGTTCTGCTATGGGAAATTAATGAGAATGGTGTCTCTCCCTGTATACAAACTGGGGTGTCAGGAAGGCAGAAGTCAGCAGCTACAGAGGAAGAAGTATGGAAACTAGCCTGGAGGCCAGGTGGAAGGTTTGCAGGAATTTGTTTGAGGTCGTGCAAGGCAGTCCTCTGGGAAGCTCGTAGAAATCATAGGTGAGAGCATATATCCCAGTCATGATGTCTAGGGAAGTAAGATCATCTGATCTGCAAGGCTCACGATCTTAGCTCTTATTTAGGAAATGGGAAGCAGTTAAAGTCTTTCGAGCGAGGTGGTCATGCATTTTGTTTATATTTAACAAATGAAACTCTGGAGGCAGTGTGGGGATGTACTGGGGAGGAGAGACGGTAAGTAGTCCAGGCTTACTCTTAGCAGGCTTTGTCAGGCTTCATCAATGCCTCTGTTTGGGGCTTCAGATGTGGAGCAATTGCTTTGTGTGTCTCAAGCTCTCATTTGTGTGTCTAGGTTGTCCAAAGCCCCTATTTCCTCTAAACCTTTTCATAGAACAGAGAAACAGTTAACTCCTGGTTTTAGATTTTCATTTAACATATGGGTAACCATCACTATTTGAAACCTTCTAAGAGATAAGGAGGGAACATACAATTAAGTGTGTGTGTGTGTGTGTCCACATGCATGCATGGGTGCACATGTGCCTGCCCTGCATGTGCATGATCATGCATGTGCACACTGGTTGTACATCCCAAGTGCATGATGAAAGCACCAGCCAGAAGTGAGCATACCTATGGTCTTATTCTTGCTCCTAGGAAATTAACTGTTTAACTCTGGGTAGATCACAGCCTACCTAGGACTGTTTTCTTCTGTGTCAGATAGAATTAGAAAGTGAACTAGGCTTCTGAGAGTCTTAGCAGACACAATGCGTGTTTTTTATAAGTCATCCCTTTATCATATCTTAGAGCTGGTGTACACGTTATTGTGGATTATTTACATTCTGAGGCATGCCAGATATTTTATGTAGGAAAAATCCTATATAATAAAAGCCTAATATGCAAATTGACCAAATGGCAGAACAACTGGTGGAACGACTGGTCATTATGACACACACTGACCACCAGGGAGCAGACGCTCAATGCAGGAGCTGCCCCCAGCCCTCAGGCCCCAGGCCAGCCAAGGTGGGTGCCAGCAGGGGCCCCCTCATCACCCTGCTGGTCACCCCACATATTGGCCCTGATTGCTGGCCAGGCCTAGGGACCCTACCTGTGTACAAAATTTGTACACCGGGCCTCTAGTAAATAAATAAGAGAAAAAGAGGAAAGAATGCATTAGATTTGACCTTGGAAGTTTCATTTTAAAAGCTGTTTTCAAAATGGCATGAACAAGCAAAAAATAAGTTAAGCAAACAATAGATCGACCTTTTACCATGGAAACCATGAGGCAATAGACGTTGTGCTGTGGGAATGAGTAAAGCCAGCAGTATGAACATGTAACACGCTGTGGGGAAATTTCTGCCTTGCAGAAGACTTGGAAAAATAAGATCTTTGGTACTTGCACATCAATAAGAATGAAGGTCTGAGTTAAGAAATATGATGCTATTACATTCACTTATATTAAAATAAGACAAATTTTGATAAATGCTGGAGCGGGATTTTTCAGCAGCGGCACTGTTGAGGTTTTGGCCTAGATAATTCTTCGTTGTGTGGGGCTGCTGTATGCAGTGGAGCAAGCTTAGCACCAACCCTGGCCTCGGCCCCTGGATGCCGTGAGCATCGCCTCCCTTCTCCCACTGGGAGATTAAAACTATCTCCAGACATTGGTAAATGGCCTCCATTAGAGAACCACTGGGCTGCAGTGAAGATGGCTAACAGGAACGAGCACAGGCTTTGCAGCCAGACAGACCTGGGGCTGGATCTCGGCTCTGCTGTTCACCGCTGTTTGATGGCAGACAAGCTACCTGTCCTTTGTAAGCCTTGGAGCTAACATTGAGAATCACAGTGTACTGCATGAGTCAGATCAACTAAGATAAACATGCAGGGACTGGACTATAGGTGCCCAGTGTCTGAGGGCCATGCTGGTGGCGCATTAAAAAGAGGGTGTGCCAGCACTCCTCAGGGTAGGAAGAGGCACAAATCATGAACAGCTGTTTGCATTTATATACGGGTGAGGGAAACACCCAGCGATATCTGTTGCACCTTTAATCACAGAGTAAAGAAAGAAAGCAGATCAATAAGAATGAAGGTCTGAGTTCAGAAGTATGAAGCCAGTACCTTCACTGACGTTAAAATAAGACAGATTTTGATAAACGCTGGAGCAGGCTTTTCCCACAGCAGTGCTGTTGTGGTTGGGGTCAGGATAATTCTTTGTTGTGTACCTACTAAGTGTCAGACACTCGGCCCCTCCTTTCATCTCTCAGGGCCCATTTGGGTACCCGGTTCTGACCCATTTTCCAATGGGATCACTGAGGTTCAAGGAGAGAAAGTGTCCCATCTAGCGCCAGCTGGTCAGGCCAGGTTTGCTCAGTTCAGAGCCTGTGATGTAAACTTCCCCCAGGAGGAGCTCTGTCGCCAGGGGCACCAGGATGCAAACCACGGCGCTCCAATTCGAGGAGGATGAGCTTGGGTTTGAAAGGGAATGGCTTCACCAGCAGCACATCTTGCCTGAACACAATTGCAGCGAAGTGACTCAGTTTCAAGACACAGAGTTCCAGGGTCTGCTGTGAGTGTTCGGAGAGGCATGTGACTCGGTCTGCAGAATTCAGAGCGGGTTTTCCAGCGGCACTCACCGCGCAAGCCAAGCTAGTGCCATGCATTTAATTTATCCTAATGTACAATTAAAAACCCAGTCAACTGCATTCTCCTTTGTCAGCTTTCTTCTGCAAAAGCTGTGCCTAAGAGAAATCTTCCTTCCAGTCCTCCCTGGCCCCAATCTTTCATGCTGCCAGAGAGGAAGCCCTGGCTCCTGGGTCAGAGAATTGGGTTGTATTGCTTTTGAAATATTGGTGCATGGTGGGAATGGTTTCCAATTACAGCCGGCTGAGTGTACCAGGCTCGCACTGTTCTATTTAAATAACTGCTGAGTCGCCAGGGCTGTTCCCCTGTTTCCAGCTCCCTGCACCAGTAAATAATGGAGAGAGAGAAATCAGCATTTGTAATCAACAACCATACAACAGGTATTGAGCTCCCCACCCTCCCCGCCACGCTTTTCTCATAGCAACTCTGAAATAAAAGTTACCTTTTACACATGAGACGTAGAACCCAAACTCTGTTGCCTCATTTAGGGATGTTGGTGGCAGCGTGCTGAGATGGGAAATAGTTCCTACTACTTATGGGCCTGACAGGCCGAGGGTTGAATCCCAGCTCAGTTAGCAGCCGGCATTGCTGGTGGAAGCATCACATCCTTTTTGGAGTTTGAATTGCAGGGGATTGGTAGTCGGAGAAGTTCACCTCCGTGAGCATCAGTCAATCCTGTAATCGGACGTCCAGGGTGAGAACCAGGGTGATGGGCCAGAATCAGGCACCAGCACAGTTCCTGTTGTAGAGCAGGCTTCTGCTGAAAGGACAACTGTCGTTGCGTCATTAATGTCGATTTCCTCTTTAGACACAGATGTCGATTATCATTCGATTTCTGTTGTGAAATTTACAGAGCTGGTAAAATGCAGGTTACGTTGGAGGCATAGACACAGGTTAGTTTTAGAAAGCAGGGGATTTCCGTGTGAACCAGAGCTTGGCAGTATTTGATGGAGCTTGTGAGCTGTATTATTACCCGTGGGTGATGGGGCTTGTTGGTCCCCTTCATCCACACTTAATTACTTGGGGGAAAGATAGGAAGTGTGTGTGTGTGTGTGTGTGTGTGTGTGTGTGTGTGAGAGACAGAGAGAGAGAGAGAGAGAGAGAGAGAGAGAGAGAGAGAGAGAGAGAGAGAGAGAGGGAGAGAGGAGGGGGGTTGAGAGAAACAGACAGAGACAGAGAATGTGCACATGGGACATTCTTGCTGCCCCCGGCCCTGTGTCACCAAGGTAAGCAGAGTGCTTTCTGATGGCACCTGCTCTGACTGCCAGTTCTAGGAGGCAGAGGCAGGCATGCTCAGCAGGCAACAGGATTTAACAAAAGGACCCGGATTTCAGACAACGGATTTCAGAGGAGTCATTCGGTCCAGGCGCGGCTGATGCTAGACTTCCCGCTGTAGCCCACCAGGAAGACGCCCTCCATCACTGCCTGGACCCTTGGCGGTGGCGGGCTCAGCACTTCTGATCAGCTGTGAACTTCAGAGCAGAAGAGAATAGACAAGAGAGTTCTTCTCCAGGTGGAACATGGCCTTATCCACCCGCCGCTCATTCCTGGTTCCTTGCTCTGAACTCTGGGGTGACACAGAGTAAGTCCACTTCCTCTTCCTGTGAGGCCTTCCAGATCGTGAGCGCATCTGTCACTTTCCCTGGATCTCAGCATCCCCAGGTTCCCAGGGTCCTTGTCAGGGTCTGCATGGGTGTAAAACCAACACTCAGAGTGACAATGAAAGAGTTAGAGATGCTGTAGCATTGGGTGGGATTGGATGTCCCTGGACACGCAGAGTCTTTGTGCTCCCCACATGCACCCATGCACACAGAGGTGTTTCATGGTTCGCAGACAGAGCCTGGGCTGTGGACCTGCGTGACCTCCCATTCCTTGCTTTACCCATCTATGTGTCACTTCCTGTGAAATGGGGAGAAGGCTATTCCCTAAATTTGGGGGTGGGGGGGGGAGCTCACATGAAAAAGTGCGTGTGAAATACTCTAAATTGTCAAGCCTTGTACACACAATAGCTTTCCTAATGCCAGTGGCTGAGAACACTCCATGGTTGTCTCTTTGAATCGGTCCCAGAGACATGTCCAAGGGGCGCTGGCCCGAAGAGTCTCCTCCAGCTGCTTTTGCTCTGACATGTTTGTAAGGTCGTCATTCTGGGTACTTGTTGCCACCGGACACAAAGCTGTGCAGACATGTGAGTCATTGTTGTCCAGTCAAATCCGGCACGAAATCCCCCAAGCTGCAGTTCAGGTCCATCTCCTTTCCTAACGAGGAAAACAAAGCCCACAGATTTGCTATTTGAAATTTAAAAAAAGGGGGTGTGTTCCCTTCCTGTCATTGACACGGGCTCATTTTTGCTAAATATTGTTGCTAATTCACGCACCACAGCTTTGGGGCCAACCTGGAAGTGGGCTGTAGCCAAGCATCAGCCAAGTACCAGCTTGTTAGCACTTGGTCACACATTCTGCCCCATCTCACGTCTTAGGCTGGGGGCCTGGGAGCAGGGAGCAAACTCCAGGAGTTCCCATATCTCTGAGCAAGGGCTTCAGACACATATACAGTTACAGCAGCCCGCTAGGTGCTAACAGAAGCTGGCACGGTGCGGTGGGCAAGGAGGACATCTCCCACAGCCAGGCTGGGCAGAGTTGTCTCCCACCCCAGGACTCTCCGTCTGCTTCTCTAAGGGGCATTCACCTTGAGGCATTTATGAGATGACCACGTACTCCTGTCTCCCATAGGCTGAGCACCCTCCGTCTTCTTACTAACAAGCATGGTTTCTGACACAAGTAGGTGGTCAATGCATGGTTAGTATGACTGAGTGGTGCATGGGCGAATGGCAGTTGAGATTGAGGAAATATTTCTTGGAGAAACAGGGTTTCTACAAGCTAAAAAGGACAATGATAACTTTCAGTTGTGGACACTTTGAGTGAAGTCTGAGAGCCTGGCTTCCTTGGGAAAGGAATGAGGCAGAGAGGCCGGCCCATGGGTTGATTGGCATCCTTGAATGTCTCCATGGCACATCAGCCGTCATTCAAAACTCACTGGTCATCATCATGAGAGTCTTAGAGAGTACGCGTTCTATTATGCCCATTTTGAAGATGAGCTTGCTGAGACTAAAAAGAGTACATACACTGCTCAAGTTCACGAAGCAAATTCGTGGCTGAGCTGGGATTTGAGCCCGGATCTGCCTGACTCCGAAGGCCCCTGGATCGCAGGGTCACTGACAAGGCTTCTGAGCTGTATTCATTGGAGCATCAGGGCCAGCGCCACCTGCAGACACTTCGGAACCCTGCCTCCCTGAACACGCACACCGCTGTACCACCGCCCGGTGCCCTTCTGAGGGAGTCCACCTCTGAACGCTATTCTCCTCTTCAGTCCCAAAGCAACGCAGCACATTTTAGTCAGAGACTGACCAGGCACTGAGTGTTAGATGGCACTGACTCTCGCGTTCTGTTTGTGGCCAAGGAAATGGGTGCACAGTGCCCGGCCGAGCCCCCCTGAGAGCTGGGACCCGGTGACAGGATCCACGTTCTCCTAAAGTGTGTAATTCCCATCGCCTCTCCACAGCAAAGGACTCCAGAGAATGTGTAGTCTCACTCCAAAGCTGCTGCAGAGAGAGTTTAACATATGGCAGGTATTTTTAATTGTGGAAATTAAGGGCACTATCCTCAGATGGGGAAGCTCACTTTGGAGAAGTGATTTCTATGTTGACAAAATATCTAACTCCACCCATCTGTTACTCCAGTTATTTACAAAACACCCAGGCCTGGCTTTCCCAAGCTCCTGCAGAGGCATGCAGGCTACCGGTCCTGTTCCAACGGATCCCAGCCCACCCATGCGGAGCAACCAATGGAATGGATAATTTTTGAGCACCTCTCTGGGGGGGACAGTGAAGGGGAGGAGGCAGGAACTCAAGGGCCGCAGAGGCTGCGTAATTCACCCAGCACCTCCTCTCTCCTCAAGGGCCACGTTGTGTGCGTTTAGCATCTTCCGCAGGCCGGATACGTGATGGACCTTGTCATATTTGTCATCCAATTTCACTGTCTGAGTGAGCCCGTGAGGCAGTGATCAGTTCTATTTGCAGATGAGCACAATGGCATTAAGGGAAACGAAGAGATGTACCCAGAGTGAAACATTTAGCATCTGGTACCTTTCAGCAGTTGGAAGCAGGGTGAACAGAAGGTGAAAGCATTAAGATGGAACAGACAGTGTGAAAAAGAGTAGGCAGGGGGTAAATTCAACTGTAGCTGGAAATAGGGTATCAGGCCCCGTCTTACTGCTGCTGCTTCCTACAGAGTCACCAAGAGGGTTGTTGCTGTTACACTGCAATTGTTCATGAAGTGCGCCAGAGGGGAGGTGGTCCTCCGTGTGGTAGAGGGGATGCTGGGAAGAGAGGGCAGGCCGCCTAACCAGGGCATGACCTCAATGGCTTTGACATTGCAAGGTTCTCGTGTCCGGGCTTTGAGAGCAAGAACATGGACTTTCTTGATGCAGCCACAGTTAGCTGACACCTGAGACCAACACTCACTGATGTCTTAAAAAAGTAGCATACAAAATAGATGCCAATTTTAACTGACAGTCTGAGATGTCCTTTCCCAAGTGAGACGATGACTGTGTCCTCGATCCAGGGGATGCCTTCCCCTCGCTGTCAAGGTCATCTGGGGAATGTGATTGGCAGCACAGGAGAGCTTGATGAGCTTGGGATCCAAACAAAGAAGGGATCCATATAGTCTAGTGGTTAAGAAGTTATGACTCTCAGGCTACATGTGGCCTGCCACCTCTCTTTGTAAATAAAGTTTTATTGGAACAGAGCCATGCTCATTTATTTACATGTGTTCCTGGATGCATTCCCATTACAGTTTCACCTCCCCACAAGGAAGAATCTTCTAGTCATCACTCCCCTTCCCCGGGCTTATGGAGGTTTTCTTTTCCCAGTACCTCTTCCTGTGCTCAGCATTCATTTAAAAGCACATGTTCTTTGCATGTGGCAACATCATGGTGTAAATCTGGCCAAGTAGCAAATAGAGTGGACCTGGTCCTTTCTCTACCTCCTTGTTCTTAGAGCTGAGCTTACCCTTCTTCATCCACAAGTGCCGTCCGTATTCCAAACTTGACTGGGAAATAGTTTATCATGATTTCGTTTTAGAAAATAAAGACACACACAATAATTTAACACACATACATATCAGTATTACATACGCAAATAATTACATAATGTGTATACACACATTATATACTATACAGACCTCAGTCATCTTCAAAAATTACTCAGATCTAAGTTGGGTTTTTGCAAAAGAATCTTTGGAGTAAAGGCCTAATAGACTCTAGAGCTGTGGGAGCCCCCATTATGGAGCTGTACCTTCTGTCTGCTTACACATGATACATTTAAAGAGTTGAAGACAATCAGACTTGGAGTCGCAGGTATGGTCTTTGGTGTTTGGGGTGGACCTTAGAAAGAAGACACCTACTAAAAAGGGTTCCCAGTGGCTAACAGGGCACAAATTCAACAACCAGAACAAAAAACAGAGCCTAGGAGCCCTTTCTACACAGGGGCCTCTCCCGCAAACTGCCCGTCACGGAGAAGCCTGCCCTGAACAGCCTGCCTGCACTGTATCCTGCCATCTGAGGCATCTC
This sequence comes from Corynorhinus townsendii, assembly GCA_026230045.1. Lineage (NCBI taxonomy): Eukaryota > Metazoa > Chordata > Mammalia > Chiroptera > Vespertilionidae > Corynorhinus > Corynorhinus townsendii. The sequence goes on from JAPDVU010000007.1 coordinate 165,997,270, forward strand.
TTGCAAAGGAGTTCCTGGAACCCTATTTCACCAACAGGACGGAGGCTTTTCCCATCCAACTGGAGATGTGCAGCTATATTCCCATCAACTTCTTCATTGACCAATCAGAGCAACTCCATTCTGACCAACCAGGACAGTAGTGTCATTTGGATCAACCCACCTGGGAGCATTTGGAGCCCTCATTTGCATAGGAACAGACCAATCAGGGACCAGGGGCGGGGACTTCTCTCAGTGTAAGTCAGCTCCCCTCTGGCTCTGAGAGTATGCTTTCCCTCCCCACCCAAGGCTGAAGACTACTTTTCCCCTGCCAAGATGCCTGATGTCCCACCAGAGCAGAGCAGACCAGCTCAGCGCAGGGCAGAGTAAGTGAGCACAGAGCAGACTAGACCGAAGCAGAGCAGGCTGCCTACTGCAGCAGGGCCTGGCCCCAGGGCTGCCTAGACCCCAGGGCCACCTCATGCCCATGTGTGTTCACAGCCCTGTGACATCACCACTGAGCTGTTTTGCACTGAATAAAGTTTCCTTCTTCACCACACCCCAAATTGGGGATTCCTGTTGGTGTTGAATTGGTGCCAACAAGCAGCCATTGACAATAGTGACCAGCCTTTATTTCCACATTTCTATAATCCTCACCACACATAGATTAGTGACGGGATTTAAAAGAGAATGTATAGGGAAGTGTTATTACAAATATAAAAATCTAAGTATTCAAGCATGTAATCTTTTAGTGTGATCTTCCTGGGAAAAAATTTTATAAGCTCCCTGCCACAAATTGATATTTCCTGCCGTAGCCGGTTTGGCTCAGTGGATAGAGGGTCAGCCTGTGGACTGAAGGGTCCCGGGTTAGATTCCGGTCAAGAGCACCTGCCCGGGTTGCAGACTCGATTCCCAGTAGGGGGGTGTGCAGGAGGCATCAATCAATGATTCTCATCATTGATGTTTCTCTCCCTCTCCCTTCCTCTCTGAAGTCAATAAAAACATTTTTAAAAAAATGGATATTTCTGATGTGGAGCGTCCCAGGCCCCAGGCAGTGCCGTTACGCAGCACAAGGACAGCTTTAGTGGTACGCAGCCACCGCCGGCAGAGGACTCTGGCAGGTTTGTATAGAAGCCAAACAGGAGCCAGCAGATGTGTCTGCCTCTGCCAGGTCCCATCCGTGGGGCGGTGCAGCTGCTGCCCCGCCTTCCCTCGGGTAGTTTGGCTTTGAAATGTGGCTATGTGGTTGTGAGATCCTCCCCTGGGGAAGTTGCATCAGCTTTACTTTTCCTAAGGAAGGCCATTGTCCCTGACCACGCCATGCTGATGGGCAGTAGGAGACTGTCTGCAGAGGATTACAGGTGCTGAACCACGGGTGGGCGTGGGGGTGCAGTTTTCAGAGGTGTGCAGGCAGCTCAGGGGGAGGGAGCTGGGGACAAGACATGACACGCCTGGTCAGATGGGTTGGGCAGCCCCACAGCGTGTTTGCTGAAGCCATCTCCCCACCTCAGCTTGGAAGGGAAGCAATTTAAGCGGCAGTTTGGAAGAAGAGAGCTGGAGGGAGGTGGAGAGGGAGGAAGTGAAAACTTACAAGATGTTTCTGGGTCTGGACATTCATTCTTTCCCCTTGATCATATCAGCGTTTATAAATAACTCCTGATCTGCCTTCAGCTTTATGTAGCATCTCCAAAGCGACTATATACACACAGGGTGAGACGGGGAGCTCTTTGCAAGGCATTCTGGGAAAAACCTGTGCTCTGCCCCCTGCAAATGAGAGGTTTTCCAGCGACTATTATTTCACATTCTGAGCTCTGAAAGCACTAGGCAGTGGACCAGATGCACACATATGGTTGATACCCTGTAAATATTAAAAATACATTAGCCAGTTTAAGTTTTTCTTTTGTATTTTCCAAGACCTGTCAATCACAAACGGATTGCTCCTATTTGCAGAGCAAGAACAGATTTAAAGTGACAAAACCAGAGCAGTTCTGAGTCCCGGGCAGCACTGGCGCTGTAGAATAACCAATGCCAGCAACATTTCAGTGGAGCCGCTCGGTTGTCTGTCAGATTTGGAGATGTGCTGCTCTCTCCGAGTCTGTGCATCTGGGATGGAGTGATTTCTGCAGACAAACAATCATGGTTACAGTCAGGAGAGCTTACTCGGCAAGAGAATTGTGATTGAACTGATGTTATTGTGACATAACGTGGGAGTTTATAATTGCAATTAGTTGTGAAACAGTTGGATTGAATCCCAAGGATGGCTATTTTAACGCTCCCTGGAGAAATTGGAACAAATGACCTTGACAAGGACGGATGTGGTGACAGAGTGAGACTGGCTCTCAGGAGGCCTTGCTACTCGGTATTTACCTTGGGGAAGCCACAGAAGTCCCAGGCCTGCCCTCAGTCTCACGGGTGTAGAAAGCCAATCTTACCCCTGTCCCAGCGTCTATCATATTTGGGAAGGCAGATCCAGACTGAGTTAACGCAGGCATATAAACCAGCAACCGTGTTGTCTGTTTACCGGGAGAAATAGGACCGTCAGCCCTTCTTTTGGGCTTAATCAGTACGTACCCAGTAGGCAGACTACACAGGCAGTCAGGATCGCTGGTGAGCTTGGCATCAGGGAAAGCAGATGGTGTCATGAACTGTGTGTGGGCTCCTGCACCCACCTTCACTAATCGCAGCTCACAGGGGCATGACGGAATGCCTTAAGCAGCCAACAGCGCCCTCCGGCTCTGGGGGCCTTAGATGGCCACTCCAATGTCTCCCTCTGCAGCTCTTTCTTCCGGGCCGTCCATTGTTGACGTTCTCTCCAATGCAAGCCCTGCATCTTTCTTCAATTGTGATAATGCTTCCAATTACATTAAAATTGGGGCCAGGCCAATCAGTTGGCTTCTCTTCGAAATAATATGTTCTTTACATATTTGCTCAGCGCTTCTTCGGAGGAGAGGTGGAGCTCTGCACAGGAGGGCCGCTTGAAAGCAGGAGCAGGGGTGATGCTCTGCCTCTCTCTGTTCCAGGCAGTGCTTCTCTGGCCCAACCTTGCATTTTCCTCTCGGCAAAACAAGGTTCTGCGAGAACCGGATCTACTTTCCTAACAGGGCAGCTTAAAGCCCATCTAGTTGACCTGCCAGAGCACAGCTGTCCTTCTAACCACACAGTCCTCCAGGAAATAGGTTCTTGTAGATTAATTTCATCTTCTTCTAATACACACACTCTTTGTTTTAATCCAAGTGCTAAATGCAGCTACCTGCTGCCTTGTTGCTCAGTCCAGCTAAATTCAGAAAGAAACCTTTGCCTGGTTTGGGAACCTTATGCTCAATTTACAATTTAGAGTAAATAGACTCTCCATATCTCCCAAGCCTGTCCATTCATTTTGATTTAAAAAATCATCCCGCCACGCATGTATCCATCTACGCAGCGAATGGTCACTGATCACCGTCCAGGTTGCAGCCTGCACAAGTTAAATATGTAAAGAAGAATGACATATAGCCTGTTCCCCAAGATCCACATCGATGGGGGAGGCAGGCAGGCGAGCAGATGGCCGTAACTCAGTGTGGTGAGTGCCTCAGTGGAGAAAGCTTGGGAATGCAGAGAATGGGGACTAACCTGAGAACTAGTTGGGTCTTCAGAGGCCTCCTGGGAGGGGCTGCTCCAGAAATGAACAGCCTCCTGTGGGTGGGGGAGGGCATGCAAGGCAGAACAGAACACGATCTTGTCCATCTGGAGTTGAATCTATAGTTTCATCCCACAGACAGGATAAGCTTACTTTCCCCAGTGCTTACCCTGGAGGTTATCTCACTCTTGCCCAAGCTCTTCGGCCATGAAAGAGTGAGGACGATAGTGGGTGTCAGAATTCTAGGATCTAATATTAATCACTAACGTCCAGTGCTTTACTGTTGATTAAGCAAACCCAATGTTCATGATCTCACTTGATTTTCTAAATAAGCCTTATGGCGTGAGGCTCAACTCGGGTGATTGCACTCACAGGCAACATTGGGCAATGTCTGGAGACTTTTTGGATGGTCAAATGGGTGCTAGAAGGTTGTTACTAGCATCTATTGGGAAGAGAGAAGCTAACCATCCTCCAGTGCACAGGACTAACCCCCACAACAAGAAATTATCTGACCCAAATGCTGCTAGTGCCCAGGTTGATGAGCCCTCTCTTGAGATGATCTCCATCTTTAAAAAGGGAAACTGAGTTCCTGAATCTAGTTCTATCTACACTATTTAATCTTGAGCTCTCATTCTCCTATTTATAAAACAATGATTTATTTTTTAGGTTAAATTCTCTGTAAAATATTCCAAGTCTAAGAGACTGTGAGTCCATGGATTCAAATGTAGATTTCAGCCGACCACCGAGTCAACAGGATTTTCCTGCAGAGAAGCTGCTGCTGTGAGATTGTTTTATTTGGATAATAGATAAAGGATCCGCTCAGCTAGACACTTGAAGGTGCCTGAGATGCATGTGGCTAGGGTGACTTTGGAGAAGGTCCTGCTCTCTGCCTCCAGTCCCCTTTCTCCTCTCCAGCAGCAGAAGCTGTGAGTCCTAGGGACCCTCAGGACCATCTGGAGATTTAATTAGGACAGGATAATTCACACGGTGACAATGTGGTTTCTAGAATTTGGTGAGATCATTACAGATCACCTGTGTCCCATAGACCCTCCTCTGCCCACACAAACTCTTCACACCCCCTATCACCTGACCAGCCCTATATCCTGCCCTCAGAGACAGGTGACAGTGCCATGGAGTTCGAGAGTGTGAAGAGTAGCCCCTCAGAAGGGTAAGCCAGTTGCTAAAATACAGTGAAGATAATAACCTCAACTCACTGAGCTCTTATTGTATGCTTTCCACATGACAACCCTGAAAAATGAATATTATTGTTTTTACCTGACAGATGAAGAAACTGAGGCTTGGAGGGTGTAAATACTTGCTTTGAATAGAGATTAATGCCTGCCTGGAAATTGACAGTTACTAGAAAATTGTCATAACATGCCTTTCCAGCTTAAAATTCTCCTCCGGTCTTCATTTGATGGTTGCTTTGTTTTGTTTTTCAATTGACCTTTGTTCTGAATTGAACTGAGCAAAAATAATGGAATTTGATGATGACAATAAGATACTGGTTCAGTGTTCTATTACCAAGAGAATTGAATTCATAGTGTGAAGAGGCCCAGTCGGTCTTGGTCTTGCTGGATGTGTTCCAACTTATAACCAATGTTTTAAAAGCATGGAGGTGTTGCCGAAACTGGTTTGGCTCAGTGGATAGAGCGTCGGCCTGAGGACTGAAGGGTCCCAGGTTTGATTCCGGTCAAGGGCATGTACCTGGGTTGTGGGCACATCCCCAGTAGGGGGTGTGCAGGAGGCAGCTGATAGATGTTTCTCTCTCATTGATGTTTCTAACTCTCTATCCCTCTTCCTTCCTCTCTGTAAAAAATCAATAAAATATATTTAAAAAATAAATAAAAGCATGGAGGTGTTGTAAAGGAGGTTCTTAAGGGTTAAATCTCATCTAGCCTAAAGACAGCCAAGAAAATGGCCCCACCAGCCAGTTCTTAGCAGAACCACTGTCCTAGTGCTGGGCCTTTAAATCTTTGTCCTATTTTAAAAAATATATTTTTATTGATTTTACAGAGGGAAGGAGGGAGAGAGGGATAGCAACATCAACAATGAGAGAGAATCATTGATTGACTGCCTCCTGCATGGCCCCTACTGGGGATCAAGCCCACAACCCAGGCATGTGCCCTGACAGGGAATTGAGCTGCAACCTCCTGGTTCATAGGTCGACTATGGAGCCATGCCGACTGGGCTAAATCTTTGTCCCTTTTGACTCTATGGGAGATACGACAGAAAACGAAGTCATTCAAAACTCAATAATTTGGACCAATAGAACATATATGCCACTTTAGAATATGTGAAAGGGTAGTCTGTTGGGAAATTGATAATCAGGAAGAATGTGGCATATTTTGGGGGTTGGTATTGAACCAAAGGGTGAAAGCTACAGGGATTAGGTCATTTGAATCCATGCAATTGTCTTTAGACTTTATGTGAGGCCAGGTGGACCTGAGCAGAGATAAGGAATAAAGGGAGAGATGGGGAGCAAAGATGAGAAGGGTCTGGCCTCCAAACATCCCAAGATTCCCCCACAGGAGTAGCTGATCTTGCAGTCTTGCCACCTGCTGTTGCATCACCTAGGACTGGAAATACATGGGGAGCACCCAGACAGCATCTTCATGCTCGCTATATCATTTGACCCTCACACACACTCATGCACACACACAGAACTGTAGGCAAGTGTCTATATTCCTATTTCTCCTGAGACTCAGAGAGGTTAAAGAAATTTTCTTAAGTCACACAGTTGGTGAATAAATAACAGAGATTCAACTATTAATCTGCTTCCAAATCCCAGGGGTTTTTTTCTTTCCAAATCTACTCTGCTGTCTTCCTGGAAAGTTCTGGAAAACTACCTCCTTTGACAACTCTGAAAGGCTGATCAATCCAAATTCTAATGTCTGAGCTAGTCATTAATGAGGATATTGCACTAGGAAATAAAGTAGGTATGGAATTATATTTTTACTAAAATCTATCAAATTTCTATGCTTTCTGTTTTGAGCATCTGTTAGGCTGATCTCCCTGCCTCTCCATCTGCGTTACTTTTGGAGACCTCCACTCAGGCGCTCCACCTTCTCTCCCCTCAGACATGTCTTCCCACCTTGCCTTTAAACAGCGCCACCTCTTAAGATCTCTTTTTTGTAGCTTTATTTCTGAAGGATTGCTACCATTTGTGTAGTTCTTTATAATTTATAAAGATTGTTCTATTTAAGCCCCAAAGCAGTCCTGACTTATTATGATCATCATCCCAATTATGGAGACTAATACCTTTTTTATGGTGCCAAGTAATACATCATGGATAGCAGGGGTCTCCAAAGAGGAGCTCAAATTGAACTTCATGAATATTTGTTGAGCATTAAAATAGGAAAATCACTGCTCCTGTTGCTATAGGGCAGCAGCTCGCGAGCCGCGGTTTTGCCACTCTGTTGACTAATGAGTTTGCCGACCACTGACCTAGACTCTCGATTCCAATAATTACAGGCTGCTGTTGTTCCTTGTAATGAAGCCCCTATGGCATTGAAAGGTGATCAAGTTATTTAGTGCTATTGCTCCTAATGCTCACAGTCTGGTAGGAAGTGATTAAAAAACACTATAGTAATAGCAATAATAATGATAATAATAACAGGTGGTGAAAAGTGTTTTTGAGTGCCTGCCATGGGCCAACATTTTAGTACCTTTAATATATTTAATTTATTTTCATTCTCACAATAATCCTATGACATGGGCATTGCCATCCCATTCTTACTGGTAAGGAAACGGAATTTTAGAGAGTTTACTGACTGGCCCAAACATCCACAGCTGGTGGGGGCAGGGCAGGGGTGGGGGTAGGGCCAGAGCTGCACTTCTGAGCTATGACTGCCCGGCACCAGAGCGCCTGTTCTGTCCACTATGCCGCACTCACACTGCCTCCTGGCAGCAGATAATTCAGTGCAGTGTGTACGGACGGGTGAAGAAGAACAGAGAGCAGAAATTCAAGAGGACTCGAACTGAAGAAGAACCTGGGATAAGGGCTGGAGCTTGACACAGACTGAGGGGGAAGTACCCAGGTCAAGAAAACAGTCTGTGAATGGGGGAAGGAGTGATGACTAAAATGGGAAGTGAATCTGGAAAGGCAGGGCTAGAGCAGCCCAATTCGAGGATGAACAAGCTCCCGAGTCATTGGGGAAATAGGATAAACCAGAACTGGGGGCTGATTAAGTTTTAAGGAGTGTTAGGGGCTGAATCGTACCTCCCCAAAACTCATGTGTGGAAGCCCTAAGCCTCAGGACCTCAGAAGGTGACTGTATTACTCTAAGGAGGTAATTAAGATCAACTGAAGGCACCATGGCAAAGCCCTAGCCCAATGGGACTGGTGTCCCTCTAAGAAGAGGAAGTTGGGACACAGACCACAGGGAAGACCGCGTGAAGACTCAGCAGAAGGTGGCCCTGTGCAAGTCAAGGCGGGAGCCCTCCGCAGAGACCCACCCTGCCCACACCTTGACCTCAGACTTCCAGCAACCTGATTGTGGGAAAGTCAATTTCTGTTGTTTAGGAGTTGAAGCCACCCAGTCTATCATCCTTTGTTATGCAACCCTGGAAAACAAATAGAAGGAATGATGGAGAAAAGGGGGGTCCCAGGATTGTGTTTATCTGGCAAGTTAAGAAAGAATATCTGTGTATGTTCAAGAGAGTAGCTGGCTGGGAAAGAACAAGAGTTTTGTGAAGGGCATAAATATTTATTAATTGGTCTCTCCATTGATTATGCATGGAGACTGGCCAATTCCAAAGCTGCTGGCAGCTTATAATTTAATGTGCGACACCGCATCTTACAGGTGATGTGGCTGATAGGTGCTCCTTCTCTCCGACCCAGAATCACAAAAAAAGAAGAAGAAAAAAGATTTTGCTCCTGTGATGTCAGCTCAGCTTGAAAGATGACTTGGCCCTTCTCCTCCCCCAGTGTTTTAATAAAGGTCTTCCGGCTGATCAGAGATTGGAATCGTGCTGAGCAGACAGACCTGCAGCAGCTTCTCCCTCCACAGAAGTAATTGAGATTTATGAACTCCTTATTAGTTCCTTAAGACAAAATGATGGAACTTGAAATTCCCATCTGTCAAGATTAAGGAGGGGAGAGTTTTGTTTTGCTCTTTAAATCGTACTTAATGAAAATGATTCCTTTTTACCTTTCCCCCTTTTTTATCACTTAGGAGCAATATCCCCATGAAGAGTTAAAGAGGGCTTAGGCGTGGGAACATGGGGAGTCTGAATCTTTCCTGTCAATTCTGCAAATACTCTGAGCATTGAGAATGTGCCGGGAATCCTCCTAGGCTCTAGGAAGACAAGAGGAATAAAACAAGGCGACTGATCTAAGTCCTAAGCAAAATGTATTTTGCACCTATTATGTGTCAAGAAACTTACAACACTTTCTCACGTAGTCTTCAAAATTGCTCTTCAAGGTCATTTTAAAGAAAAGTGAAACTGATCATGGGGATTTGACCTCAGCTCTGACTCCGGATTTCTAGAAGATTGGGCTGTTCTTTGGTTCAGACATTATAGGTGGTCTCCCACCCACTATGGATTCTGGCTTCAAGTCAGATCAGGGCTGATGGCTACAGAGGGGAAGCCAGCAGTGTTGGGAGTTCACCCCAGGAATATGATCCCTGGTCAGATCTGCAGGGGGGGGCAGGTGTGTGTGTGTGTGTGTGTGTGTGTGTGTGTGTGTGTGTGTGTGTGTGTGTATGTGTCAGAGATTTTTCTTCATTCTCATCTTTCAGTGGGTTGTGGTCTTGTGCATCCCCACCCCCCCAACCCCGGGAGTCTATTTTGTGAAATATAATTGAAATCGAAACGCCAGTGATTTTTAATCATACTCCCAATTTATATCTCATGTAACCATATGCCAGTGTTCTCAGAGTGTTACAGGGATATGAATTATGCTGAAATTGGATTAGGCAAATACACATCTTCCTTTAAAAATAGATACCCAGCGCAGTAATTTAATTCCACCAACTCGAAAGATTCTCTCAGAAACACTCCGTGCATTTTATCAGCAACTCATTGTAGATTTTCTTCTGGGCTACTTTCTCTGCTTTTTCATTTGCTTCCAGAATTCACTGTATTTAACAAATGTTAGCAACTGCAGGCAGTCAATTTACATCAAAACCATCCCTAAATGGAGGGAAATCAGGTTTTCAGAGGAAACCATCAGGACCTTTCTTCCGGTCTTCAATTTTTGCAGAAGCAAAATAGAATGCAATTAAGTGCCCCGCCCCTCCCAGGAGCTACTTTAACCTCCTCCACAATGTGAGTATTTGAACGGTTATTAGGCCAGCGCCTGGGATCCTAACTGGCTGGAGACATGCCTTGTCTTCTTGCTCCTGAATAGAATCCAGGTTTGCTGAGGGCACTACTGTGAGCCAGGCTGCTGGAGCGGGGCTTCCGTTGGGCTATTGTCCCTGTGCCTTCGGCTGGAAGGATGTCTCATGACCAATAAAGGCAGAGGTTTCACTATGCAGCAGGACAAAAAATAAGATTGGAGCAAAGAGACTTTCTCGGACAGTTCCCTGGGTATCTGTCACATGATTTCAAAAGTGACATCCTGGGGTGACTACCCTTGTGGTAGTCACCACTCCCTCCTGGCTGGATGACACTGGCCAATCTATTTAACTACCCTCTGTCTCAGATACCCCAAAATGTCACTCTGAGGATTAAACGAGCTAACATATGTGAAGAATTGAGGATCATGTCTTGTGCATCACAAGACATATTGAACCAATGTTTTCTATGAATGTTACCTTAGCTCTGTTCATTTGCCTGTGATTGGTTGTGTTAGGCAAAGTAACAGTGCCTTAAAGATGTTTCCATCCTAACCCAGGACGCTGTGAATGTTCCCTTCCATTGCAAAAGAGACTTTGCAGCTGGGATCCAGTGAAGGGTTTGGAGATGGGAAGCTTATCCCATGTTATATGGGTCAGCCCAGCATAGTTATCATAAACATTGAAAGAGAGGGGCAGGGGGGGGATGTGAGGAAGGAAGCAGAGGAAGGCTGGGAAGAGGGAAGGAAGCCTGAGCCAAGGAGAGCAGCAGCCTCGGTGGCTGGGAAAGCAAGGGAACCACTTCTCTGGATCATCCAGCCCGGCCAGCACCCGACTGAGGGAGACTTCCGACCTCAGAACTGTAGAGTAATGAGCAGTAAAGGTGTCTGTTCAAACCACTGACTCCTACAGAAGCTGTAGGAAACTAAGCCGTTGGGCTAGTCCCAAACATTCCACTGTTCCTTATTCCTTCCACCACGAAACACATGCTTTGTCTCCCAGAGTTCAAGTTTCCTCCGAGTGTGACTTCCAGGCCATATTCCTCTCGTCCCACACATGAGCTCTGTCCTACGGCAAAGCAGATTCATTTCCTCTTTCTAATTTGCCTCCTGTCCTACCATCTCTTTGTCTCCATGTATACATTTTGGTTTTGCCTGGGAGGTCCTTTTTTCTTCCCTTCCTGTATAAAAATTATTCCCCAGCCTTCAAGGCCAAGACCAAATGCCCCCCACCCCCTTCCTAATCCTATTTGGTCCTTCATCCTGGCTCAGATCCATCCTTGAGACCTCGCAGTGTGCAGATCAAGCTGGTAGAATTCATTCAAACAGCCAAGGCATGAGTAGTTTTGGCATCAACCCTCTGTCTGTCTCTGTCAGCCCGTGTAGATGCGTGGGAAGACGTGGTGGGCCGCAGGCTCTGTCTGGGGCACCCTCTCTTCTCAGAGCTCAGGGGCTGAGCTGGGACTTCCACAGTGGCAAGCCTGGAGTCGCAGGTGCTTAAGACATGTTTATAGGAGGAATGAAGAATATTTAATGGAGGAGCAGGACATGTACCAACAATTGTAAAGTGGTGGGAAGAGTCCTCTGAGCATATGCAGAGGGAAAATGGAGAGAGTGATGGAGTTGAGGGAGGACATGGGATGTGGAGATGGTCAACTGGGAAGTGACTCCTGAGTTACGTAGTCAAACACAGATCTCTGATACAGAAAGGGTGAGGTGGAGCCCAGAAAACCGTGGCCTTCGAATCCTGGACCTCACTCCACACTACCTGTGCTGCTTAGAAAGTGTGCCTACAGGTATCCTTAATGGAGCTGTCCTGTCCCTGACTGTGCTTCTACAGCGATCCCTCACCCCCCTCCTTTGGCCACATGAAAAAGAAACCCATATACATGCTTTGTCTTGGCACCAAATCTCGTAAGCTGTCGCTTCCTTGAAAAGTTTCGATGTTATCGTTTACCAATTTATTTTTTACACTCGATTTACTGCCTAAAGTGCATTGAGGGTGTGTGTGTGTGTTCCTTATTTTTAGAAGTTTATAGCCAGTTTTATATCACAAGGAACCTACTGGAGATATTCATCTCTTTGTTAAGGACCTCTCTCCAGTCTCATTAAACTGGCTGTAAACTGGCAGGTAAAGAAATAACATAAGAGTAATAATGATAATGGTAATAACGCTAAAGAGAAAACGCAAACTAGGGTATTTCTTCAAAGGAATGAATTGTCTTTTCTTAGTAAAAATCCTTCGGGCATCTTTCTAATCAAAGCAAATTCAGAACTAAGCCAGTTTTATTTCCTTTGCAAACAGTTTTAACCTTGGTGGTTGAGATTGTGGTGTCTGGATATAATTAATGGAGAATTTGGAATCTTAGTACAAATCCCCAGGAATCTAGTGGCTTATCAACTGACTGCATCAATCCTAATGAAAGCCTTCTTCAGGGCAATCTCTTCCCTGAAAGTGGAATCATCTTAAGTAGGCGTCCTCAAGTTAGCTTGTCTCTTTTCCTTCATATTTACCATTTCTTCCTGGAAGTAAATGCTGATAGAAAAATTGGTTCTTGGTGTTCTCTTGGGTGTCTCATTTTATTTCTGCCTCTTTGGAGTCTTTATTTGTCTACACTTCTGTCCATCTTTGGCTCCTCGTTTTAGGATACGGGATCCGAACAAGGCTAAACATGGTTTATCCTTATTTTTATAATAAAACAGAACTGCTATATGCCAGAGTTCATTATGTTTTTTAGTTTCTCTTCGGCAACTGATGTGCTCTCTACTGTTCAGTGATTTTCTACCTTTTGGTCTCATCAGAATATTGTTCACAGTCATGAAATGATTTAAGTTGACTACGTAAGGCACAAACTTTCTTTCTCTTCCAAGCTTATATTTTATTCCTTTAATCAATTTCACCTACTGTTTTTATAGTTGTCGCCAGGAAATGTGCTGCAGCATTAGACCTCAAATTCCAGATCCTGATTCTAAAGTCTCAGTTTCCAGATTTCACACAGAATTTAGTTTAAAAATCTGTGTTTGGGGTGGGGGACTGTGTGTAAAGGTGAAGGAATTGAGAAGTACAAATTGGTAGTTACAAAATAGTCATGGCGATGTAAAGTACAGCATGGGGAATATAGTCAATAATATTGTAATAACTATGTGTGGGGCCGGGTGGATACTGGAAATATCAGGGGAACCACTTTGTAAAGTCTATAATTGTCTCACCACTATGCTGTACAACTGAAACTAAAATAAAATAATATTGAATGTCAACTGTAACTAAAAAAATTTAATTTTAATCTGTATGTAATTTGTTTATTATTCAATAATTCACTTTTTATATTCTTTATTGCTGTAAGATTCTTAGATATTTTAGGCCCAAAACAAGGTAGTTAGGACAGCTTGTGGTAAAGCATTCTTATCATAACTGCAATACAAAAGCTTAAAAAAAATCTTAAGAGCTTAGGGAAGTGAGTCATTCTCCTGGGTGAATAGAACTGAAGGGGTTTTGTGTGTGTGTATTTGTGTGTGTGTTTTAATGCAAATGGTTTTATCTTTTTAAATGAGGAATTGAAATGTACAGGGCATATTTTTTTTAATTTCTTTATTGATTAAGGTATTACATATGTGTCCTTATTCCCCCATTACCCCCCACCTCCCATTCATGCCCCCACCCCCCTGTTGTCTGTGTCCATTGGTTAGGCTTATATGCATGCATATACGTCCTTTGGTTGATCTCTCCCCCTTACCCCCACCGTCCCCTACCTTCCCTGAGGTTTGATGTTCTGATTGATGTTTCTCTGTCTCTGGATCTATTTTTGTTCACCAGTTTATGTTGTTCATTATATTCCACAAATGAGTGAGATCATGGGATATTTATCTTTCTCTGCCTGGCTTATTTCACTTAGCATAATGCTCTCCATCTCCATCCATGTTGTTGCAAATGGTAAGAACTCCTTCTTTTTTACTGCAGCGTAGTATTCCATTGTGTAGATGTACCACCGTTTTTTAATCCACTCATTAGCTGTTTTCAAATCTTAGCTATGGTGAATTGTGCTGCTATGAACATAGGGGTGCATATATCCTTTCTGATTCGTGTTTCTAGTTTCTTGGGATATATTCCTAGAAGTGGGATTACTGGGTCAAATGGGAGTTCCATTTTTAGTTTTTTGAGGAAACTCATACTGTTCTCCACAGTGGCTGCACCAGTCTGCATTTCCACCAGCAGTGCACGAGGGTTCCTTTTTTTCCACATCCTCGCCAGCACTTGTCATTTGTTGATTTGTTGATAATAGCCATTCTGACAGGTGTGAGATGGTATCTCATTGTTGTTTTGATTTGCATCTTTCTGATGATTAGTGACTTTGAGCAGGTTTTCATATGTCTCTTGGCCTTCCTTCTGTCTTCTTTCGAAAAGTGTCTATTTAGATCAGTTGCCCATCTTTTGATTGGGTTGTTTATCTTCTTTTTGTTAAGCTGCATGAGTTCCCTATAAATGTTGGAGATTAAACCCTTATCGTTGATATCATTGGCAAATATGTTCTCCCATGCAGTGGGCTTTCTTGTTGTTTTATTGATGGTTTCCTTCGCTATGCAAAAGCTTTTTATTTTGATGTAGTCCCATTTGTTTATTTTCTCTTTAGTTTCATTGCTCTAGGAGCAGTATCAGTGAAGAAATTGCTTTGGCATATGTCAGAGATTTTTCTGCCTGTGGATTCCTCTAGTATTTTTATGGTTTCCCATTGTATGTTTAAGTCCTTGATCCATTTTGAGTTTGTTTTTGTGTATGGTGTAAGTTGATGGTCTTGTTTCATTTTTTTTTGCATGTATCTGTCCAATTTTCCCAACACCATTTACTGAAGAGACTGTCTTGACTCCATTGTATGTTCATGCCTCCTTTGTCAAATATTAATTGAGCATAGTGATTTGGGTCAATTTCTGGGTTCTCTATTCTATTCCATTGATCTATATGTCTGTTCTTGTGCTAATACCAGGCAGTTTTGAGAACAGTGGCTTTGTAATACAGCTTGATATCTAGTATTCAGATCCCACCTACTTTGTTCTTCTTTCTCAGGATTGCTATAGCTATTCGGGGTCTTTTTTCATTCCAGATGAATTTTTGGAAAGTTCTTTCTAGGTCTGTGAAATATGCCGTTGGTATTTTAATGGGAAGTGCATTGAATTTATAGATTACTTTGGGTAGTATGGACATTTTAATGATGTTGATTCTATCAATCCATGAACATGGTATGTTATTCCATCTGTTTATGTCTTCCTCTATCTCTTTTTTCAGTGTCCTGTAGTTTTCTGTGTATAGGTCTTTTACCTCCTTAGTTAAGTTTATTCCTAGGTATCTTAATTTTTTTGGTGTGATGGTAAATGGGATTGCTTTTTAGTCTCTCTTCTGTAAGTTCATTATTGGTGTATAGAAATGCCATAGATTTCTTAGCATTAATTTTGTATCCTGCTACATTGCCGAATTCATTTATTAAGTCTAATAATTTTTTGATGGAGTCTTTAGGGTTTCTATGTACAGTATCATGTCATCTGCAAATAAGGACAGTTTTACTTATTCTTTTCCAATTTGGATGCCTTTTATTTCTTCTTCTTGTCTGATTGCAATGGTTAGTACTTCCAGCACTATGTTGAACAGGGGTGGTGAGAGTGGGCATCTACAGGGCATATTTTTAAATCTTATGCTGCACCCACTGAAAGCTCTGGAAACCCGCTTCCATTTTTGTCATGTAGATTCTACACTTGGGCTTAAGATACTGATTCCGGAGGGATAGGTGAACCAGTGGGTGCAACTGCAGTCACATCGCAGTTCTAAAGAAACTTGTCTCTGGGCCAAGACAGGAGGGCTGGGGTGAGAAGCCACGTGTGATGGGGAAGGAAGTGGTTCATGATCCCTTTGATGAGGGTTCTGTGCTCCAACAAGGAAAACTGTCGGTGTCTCGGATTTTCAATTGGAATCTGTTCTTTCATTCTTAGATATTTTTTAATTTGATGCTTGTGTTTCCTAAATACTTTGTTGCATTTCAAAGGCCCTACTCTTTCACAAGGAAATGTGAATTTTGACTGTTTTTCAGTTGGTTTCTTCAATTCTAGGGCTTTGTTCCTCTGGCTGACTTTGTACAAATCAGATTCTTGAGGGTTGGGACATTGGGGACAGTGACCAGAAGCAGGCTTGCATTTTGTTCTTCTACTTGGGAGAGGACACTTTGATGTACTGTAAGTGGATCTAGGAAGTGGCTGAGGCATAGTTTATTCTTTTCCTTTTGCTGTATTTGCTGTCGATCTGAACTATAGCTATGTTCCCTACAGATTTATTTAGTCCCTCTTATACTTCATTTGAAAACACTATGCTAGAGGTAAGAAGGATATGAGATCAAACAATCTAATCTCTTTGCCAACTAGGACTCTCCTTTGAGTATCTGTAATAATAAAAGCGTAATATACTAATTAGACCGGACAGCCCAACAACCTTCCACACATCATTCTGGATGTCCTTCCAGATGAAGCCGTGGTGGCGGGGGCAGAGGCAGAGGCGGTTAGGGGAGATCAGGCAGGCAGGCAAGCAGTTAGGGATTGGGCCTAAACTGGCAGTCAGACATCCCTGGAGGAGTCCTGGATTGCAAGAGGGTGCAGGCCAGGCTGAGGGACCCTCTCCCAACCCCCATGCAGGAATTTTGTACACCGGGCCTCTAGTTAAATTATAATTTGATATCTCTCTGCTTCCTAAACATATTGTCCAATCTTTGGTCTTGGAAATTTTTGATGCTTTAAGAAGAGCTATCCACCTCCTCCCCTGAAAACCTGACCTTTGCATTCATACACACAATATGAAGGGATTTATGGGCCTCTTGGACCCTATCCTGGATCATCTGGGGTTCTGTAAGTTGCAAATGAAGGATTTCTCCTTGAATTCAAATCACCTACAAAGTGGTCACCCTGTTCTCCACCCTGTCTTTCGCCAGTGAGAAAGAACATAGGGCTTCCTCAAGCAGCTGGTCTGTTCTTGCTCTCCTTCTTTGAATGTTCTTCCTTTTAGTGAGTTGAAATATATCTCTCTCCAATTCAACCAGGTGTCCTTTTTCTACTTCTCATACTCCTGCAGATACATTTGCCAAGAGAATTAATAGTCAATCCTGGGTCTTATTTTAAATTTACTCTGAATTTGTCCAGTTCTTATTTTCCCCGGTGTTCAGCATATCTCACCAACCTTGCTACTCTTCCTTAGAAAAGATTTGCAAACACTGGACATGAGTTCGACACCCAGAGGAAGTAGGTTACAGGGCTGATAGTTGTTAGGCAAAGAAAATGGTTAACAGAAATCTTGAAACTTAAGGTAAGCAGTGATCTGACTTCTACCGACAATGTTTCCAGGTTCCCTTAGCAGGGAACCTAATAAGAATGTGGGTTGTCAGGGCTGTAATTTGTAAACTAGAACTTCTGGGGAATGAAGATGAAATTCTGACAACAGACATGTTAAAGGTGAGATGCCGGATAAACTGCAACGTATTTGTGAGCGTTCTCTTACAGATCCACAGTGCACATTAAATGGCAGGCATGTCACTCAGGCCACAAAAGGCTGAAAAAGACATGCGTTTAGGGCAAGGGAACGGAAGAATTATATGTCCAAGAAAGACAAGTTTCAAAGCCAAGCAGCGTGATCTAGGTTCGGATTCCAGCTCTTCTCTTGAATAACTCTGTACCGTGGAGCAGGTGGCTTCAGTATTCATACCCTCACCTGCTGTATTAACAATAAGAAAGCAAGTGGAGGGGGGGTAATATTACCCATTCCTAAGGAGGCAGGTACATGGTCCACATGAAATAATGAATGCTAATCACTGTGGAGTTATGGGCACTTGGTGGGGAGCATGGAGGTGGTTGCATTCTCTTTCTACTTTCCTCAGTTTAAAGTGGTACCCTTCCCAAAGTGCTACATTACTGATCCCTTCATGTGCACTATGCTCATTTCCTACTTGTTATTATTATCCACATTTTCTTATGGGGAATCTGAGCAGGGATATGCCCAAGATCATAAAACAAGTACATAGGAAAAGCAAATTTAGTTCCACCTCTATTAAGTGGATACACATAATTTTTCCATACTACTGACTTCAGAGCTTCTATAAGAGGAGAGTAAAATTAAAATGTCCCTAGAGAGAGCAGCTTCAAATAAAATGCCAAGTGTCAAAGCCACATCACTGGGGCAATGTTTACAAAAGCAGCTGTTGAGAATAGGCTCTGAGGCTCTGGGACTCATCAGTTCAATGAGACTCATCGGAAGGAGTCCCACTGGCTCCCTCGCATGCCTGGAGAGGACCACACCTGGGAACTGCCCTCCCTCTGCAAACACTGGAAAGTAGGTCAAGCTATAGGAAACATTTGCTTTGAGCCATTGGACTATGGGCTGAGCAAAACTGTGATCTCTGAGAGAAGGAAAACAAGCCCAGGGAGCCCACAATCACCTCAGTTTTCTGCCTGGAGGCAGTGTCCAGATTCCAGCCTAAACAGAACACCAAGTTTCCCTGAGTCAGGGGGCCAGAGGTTGAAAGGCAGCTGGAATCTCGCAGATAAAGTACCAGAAAGAAGGGAGCTGAAAGGATCTACAGTGACATCCCTCAAATCTCTGTCTGAATCTTGAATTATTTATGCACGGGGTAAAAATTCATGAGGCTGAACAGTTCCCGGAGCTCAGGCCTCCCTGCAAACCTCTAATACGCAGGGCATGGGAGAGAAACAGAGCCAGGAGCTAGTTGGGGCCAGGAGCCTAGAATTCCTCATCCACATGCCCAGTGAACAGCGGAGTGTGAGCAAGGAAATTGCAGTCACGGTAACCCAGGCTCAACTTCCACCTCTTCGAGGCAACACACCCCGGACCAGTTTCTTAGTAACCTCTCTCAGTGTCCATCTGTAATCCCCAAAATGGATGGAGTCAAGTGGGAATGTGCGTGGGAAGCTGTCCTCCAAACCATAAAGCCCTTTCTAAGTGAGAGAGAGTGTTACCCAGCTGACTTCTCCCCCGCCTGCCTGTCAAACACTGTTTCCCCCAATCAACAGTTCAGTCCCCTCTCACCTACTGACATACTAGTTATTTGTGCGTTTGGCCATTTTCCCCGAACAATCATCTGGGCCTGTTTTATGCTGGGTCTTGTGGAGATGAGTAAGTCCAAGACCTTCCAAGACCTCCCAGTAGTAGACACTGGTTTCGGATGATTGTAACCCCTGACACGTGCACAGCGGTTTACAAAACATGTTCCCACCTGTCGCTTCATCTAAGCTCTACGCCACAGCTTCGGAAGGAGACGCCAGAGCCTGACTTGTCCAAGACGACCAGTGGTGACTCCAGGATTCAGTGGCGGACTTCCCAGCCGCCGCCCTGCCCGCCGCACCGGTTTTCCTGCGCATCCGATTGTTGGCTGTTGGTGTGGTGAGTCAATCAGTCCCAGAAGCAAGCTCAGCCTAAGGAGGTCTTTGCAGAGAAGTGGAAGACTAACGCTGCCCGGCCAGAGGGATTGGGGAGGGAATGCGTGAGAAGCTTTGTGAACCGATATGCAGATAACAGCTGTCATTCAGGATAACACACACACACACACACACACACACACCACACACACACACACACCACACCACACACCACACACCACACACACACCACACACCACACACACACACACACACACACCACACACACACACACCACACACACACACACCACACCACACACCACATACCACACACACACCACACACACCACACCCCCACACACACACATCACCCCACACACACATACCACACACAACACACACACACACCACACCACACACACACACCCCACACACACATACCACACACCACACACACACACCACACCACACACACACCACAAACACACACACACATACCACACACCACACACACACACCACACCACACACACACCACAAACACACACTACACACACACCACACACACACCACACCACACACACACCATACACATGCATACCACACACACACACCACACATGCATACCACACACACACACCACACACCACACCACACACCACACACACACACACACACCACATACCACACCACACACCACACCACACACACACATACACCACACACCACACACACACACCACACACACACATGCATACCACACACACACACACACACACCACACACCACACACACACACCACACACACCACACACACCACACACACACACACACCACACCACACACACACACACACCACACACACACACCACATACCACACCACACACCATACCACACACACACATACACCACACACCACACACACACACCACACACACACATGCATACCACACACACACACACACACACACCACACCACACACACACACACACACCACACCACACACACACACACACCACACACACACACACACACCACACCACACACACACACACACACACCACACATACACATGCATACCACACACCACACCACACACTACACACACACACCACATACCACACCACACACCACACCACACACATACCACACATCACACACACACCACACACACCACACCACACACACACACCATACACACACACACACCACACCACACACACAAAACTGAAAGGTTAAAGTTGGTGGTGTGTGGGCAGGCTAAGTAGTCACCTCAGATGGTGACTTAAGGAACATTGACTGTGTGTAAGGAAAAGAGGATGGGAGGTGGGGGTGTCCACAGGGAAGGGCTACACAGCACTGAGCCAGAGGGTATTGGGTCTGGGCTGCTTTGGCTCACTGAGAAGTCAAAGGAAAGGAGCCCTTGGAGACAGGCTCAGGGACGAGCTGCCGCTGCCCGTTGCTCCCCTGGTTGCCACTCTCTGGGGTCTCTAGGGGTTCGGGGGTCCATGCCTGTGGGGAAGGGAGTGTGTGGGCGTGCTCCCTGGAAGGCGAGTGTGCACTGGGTCCTTTGTCCAGGAGTTTTATCACTGTCTCCGGGAATCTCTGGGGCGGTCATAGGGAGGGTCTGAATAGCATATTCATCAGCTTCCAGGTGAGCTCTTTCAGGTCGTGGTCTCACTGAGTGCTTGGCGCCAGGGCATGGGGGCCATTAGTCAATGCAGCTGGTCCCGAGGCAGCCACGGCGCCACTGGTCTGCTTTTGCTGCCTTTCTGGGCCTGGAGCTGAAATACAACTGAGGCCTGGATGTGATCTCTAGGGAGGAAAGGTCAGGGGGTCATCAACTGCCTGACCAGCGATAAGCTAGGGGAGGAACGGTTACCCTGAGGGTGAAGTTCTTGCTTTCCCAGTTGTGCCCCTTGCCAGGCACCGGGGCTTTCTGCCCTGATGAGGTTCTGTGCCTGGCCCTTCGTCCTTGCTCGTGGGCGGGCGGGGGGGGGGGGGGGGCGTGGCGGGGGGGTGTGTGTCTAACACAAACACACGACAACAATGAAATGTTCCGGTCATTGAAAAGCGGCTTGATAGAATGCAGGGCATGACTCAAATCACAGGGCGGCCGCGTAGGTCCCTGTTGGATTTGTACCCCGTGTCTCGTTACACAGGGATTTTCTTTTCTTTTCTTTTTTTCAGAATGCTTCACATTTTTTTAATTGTTTTAAGTATTACAAATAGTAATACATGTCTCCTTTTTTTTTCCCCCCATTGACCTCCCCCCGGCCTCCCCTACCCCCCAGTACATGCCTTCACCTGCCCGCCCTCCCCCCCCCCCCCCCCCCCCCCAGTGTCTGGTATCCATTGGTTGTGCTTATATGCATGCGTACAAGTCCTTCGGTTGGTCTCTTACAGCCCACCTCGCCCAACCTCCCCTGCCTTCCCGATGTAGTTTGACAGTCTGTTCAATGCTTCTTTGCCTCTGTATCTTTTCCCCACCATTTCTTTCCTTTAAAAAGTTTTGCCTCTGCAGACTAGAAATAAACATATAATAACAAACCAAAACAAAAAAATGTTTGAGTCCCACTTTCAATGTCCAACAGTTCTGAGTCCCCGTTTCAATGTCTAACAGTTCCTTATGTGTACATGTCAGCAATGGTATCTGGATGGTGGGCACATGGTGGCAATGCAGGTCCGACCCTCTCTGGTTAGGACCAAACCAGAGATGGTAACGCAAATCCATTCAGTGCATCTGTAGAGCCGGCTTCACCTTGGACAGCCCATTGCAGGGTTGTCCTTTCCCCACTCTGTTCACGACCAAGCGCAGGCCACACGAGACATCGATTCAGGACTCGGGAGAGCAGTTTGTGGGGGTTGGGTTTTCCTGCATCTCCTCGCTTAGGGGATACACTCACTTTCCCTTCCCGTTAGTGTGCTGCGCACAGGTGAGCTGGGCCTTTTCGCCGAAAACGACGAGTCATTTTTCACAAACAGGGATTGTCAAAAGCGTCTGGTTCGCACTATGACAACGAATGCAGAGAAAAAGCCAAACTGAATGAGCTCAGCACTTTCAGGTGTTCCGCAAAGGGGGCGGCTGGCGGGGGGGCGTCACTGTCTCTGAAGAAGCCACTTAGCCTGGTAGGCCTTGGTTGTTTCCCGGTTAAAATTAGGAGGATGATAGGCGTCTAATAGCTGTACAGCCAATTTCACGAAGCCATCGCCTGGTTATCGGGCTACATTATGTGCAGGTGTGGTATTATTCTCCCACTGTTTCTGAAGCTTTATGGGTATGTAATAGGCTATTAGTACCGTCTATTTTATTATAATGGTTATTGTAAATTTTTGTATTTCAAAAATAATTTCATTTTTTTTTTTCCCCGATAAGAGCCTCATCTATCCAGGGTTAACATTGGGATGTTTTCGTGTCGGTAGAATCCTAGGGAATAGTGCAGACAGTTTAAGAAAGCAGACAGAATCAACCCCGTGCAGGCTGTGCGGGTGCTTATGCTTCTCCGGGGAAGAGTTATTTGGGGCAGGGAGAGATTGGGTTTATAGATGGAGCTTTCCATCTATAGAACATAGCCACGGGAACATCACGAGATAATTACTTAGAACAAATGGAAACAATTATGTACCATGTGACATATAAGCTCCTACTGCGCTGTGTCTGTGCAGAAGCGGATAACCTTGGAAATGGGCTTTGCCGACTGCCTATAATTCCACTTGGATCACAACTGACCAGAATTCAGCTGACCCTACAGAGCTTTCAGACCAAAGACTGGGAATGCTGTGACCAGCTATGGCGATAGTAGGCCACTGTTGTGCTCTTTTAAATGCAGCCCAGGTAGGGAGGGGTTTAGGGAGACTTAGCGACGGAAAGCAACTGAATATAAAATATGATATTATTCTGGCAGGATTATATGGCAGAAACCCTGAGTTGTTTGTTCAGTGTCTATGGTTTCTTCTGTCTTAGCAACTGAAAGGTCTCTCTTGGGAGTCAAACCCCTTTAAAGCATTCTTCAGAAGCCCCATCCTTCTGTGGCCACTCAGAGAAAGATCATGTTTCCGTAGCTACCAAAAAAATCCAGAAAATGCAGCCTTTCTAGCCAGCTGTTCTGAACGACAAAGGACATGGAGTGCACACGGCCTGCGGCTTTATTTTATTTTATATTTTTCCTTTTTAATTGAGCTTTTTGGAGGACATTTGTTAACAAAATTACACTGGTGTCAGGTACACAATTTCACGACACATCATCTGTGCACTGTACTGTGTGTTCACCACCCAAGTCACGTCTCCTCCCATCACCATTTACCCATTTTAGAAGTTGAGAAACTGAGACCCAGGAAAAAAAAGCGCAGGGGTTTCATTTCCTGGCTTTCTTTGTAGCCAGAGGAAGATGATGCTTTGGGCCTGGTGATGGCAGAATGAGGCTTTGGGCCCTATCCTTTCTCATTCTTCCTGCAGGAAATCTAGATGCAATAGCTGGAGGCCCAGCAGCCTCCTTCTCACCACGGAATCCTTGAGGGTGGAAAGCCGCGTGCGGAAGGGGGCCACATAGGAAGACACAAAGGTCTGTGACTCTGAGAAAGATGGGCCACCTCACCTGCCCTTGTCAACTTATTTTTATAGATTTCCATCTTGTTTAATGTTCCATAAGGCTTTCTTGTTAAATACAGCTGAACCAATCTGAACGATGCATAACCAGCCATCCAATGAGTGAGGTGAAATATTAAAAAAATAATAATTCAAATAAATTTGTTACCCACCCTCCAAATTAAAAGATATGTAGGCGATCTCAAAAGAACACTGTGTTCCAATTCTTACCTGAAAAAAAGAAAAAGTCTTATTCTCTCTGAGCAAAACCAAAGGATCTCTCCATGGTCCTCTCTATGCTGTGGGAATTCGGGAAGCTGGGAACCTCAAACTAATAGTGTTTATTTAGTGTTTACTGTTTCAGTGTGTACTTTTTACTTGGGAAATTCTTGGGTGGACGGGCAGTAAAAATCAAAACAAGCAAGTTTTTTAAGTTCTCACCGAATACCATCCCAAAAATCTGCCTGCGATGGTAGCCGTACTATTGAGGACTCATTCTGTGGTAACTCAAACACAACGCATGACCTTGTAGAGTGAGGACTCTAATACATAATCTCCATTTCAAAGATACTGAGCGTCCCAGAAATTTTCAGCACATCACGCCTGGTAATAGTGGTGATAAGTGACAGGCCTGGAATGCAAAGCCAGATATGACTCTCAGACCTGAGCAATCCTTGTTTCAGTATGTCATGTGAAAAGAAACCAACCAACCTGCTGTTTATTCCACACCTACTACAGGCCCAGTACTATATCAGGTCCGTCACAATGAATTTTCTCAATCCTTAAAACCATGTTGTGGATAATAAAACTGAGGCCCACAGAGATGAAATAACGGCATAAAAGCCGAATGGCCATTATGTGGCAGAGCTGGAGTATAAAGCCAGCTCTTGCTAGCTCTAAACGTACACTATTCCCTCTACAGAATGAGGGTCCTCTCACAGGAATCTAGGCAACACGCCCCCTTGAGCATTAGGGTCTGGGGTGTTGGCATTGAGGCAGACACCCAGGTATGATAACTGCGAACCCCCCCCCCCCCCCCCCAGGCATCCAGAACGTACCAGGGAGCAGCACTGGAGCTGCTGGCGTGCTGAGTGTCTTGTAAAACTGTGCAGTGAAAATGGGAGTGATCTCAGCTCGAGGAGGAGGGAGGAAGGGCTTGGCTTCTCTGTTTGTGACCGATGGCACAGGGCACTGAGTGGAGGCGGCTCCTGGGTTTGCAAATTCTAGAGATGAGAGCGCCTGAGGCCCAGAGCCAGGGTTGCACTCCTCTGGCGTCAGCAACCTGCTTTCAGAAAAAAAGACCTTCTTTGAGCCACTCTCCCATTCTGTGATGTATTTCCAGGCTTTTCAAGCAGTTTGGACTAAATTTGAAAGCCTGCTTGAATAATGGGAATAAATAGACACTTAATGATACATGAAAATCTGCATTACGCTGCAGAAAGCTCACAGACTGGGTAAGGAAGCTCCTTCTGCTCCCCGTTTGCCATTGACTCCCATGACCTTGGACAGCTCACTTTTCCGGGTCTCAGTTTCTCTATTTGTAAAACAAGATGTTAGTAGGTAGTGGGACCAATGGCCCTCAGTTTCCTTAGGACTGTCACAGTTTTAAAACTGGAGGTTCCAGTTCCTGGGAGTCCCCTCGATCCTAGGTGAATAAGAATGCTTGGTCTCCCTAACTTTAGGATATGAGATGGCAATGCCCCCTCCCACTTCAAATCTCAGACTAAGTCCTTGGCTCTCTGCAACTGGGTTTTCCATCTGTGAAAGTCTACATTTGGATTCACTGGGGAACTGAGCTCTTTGGTCACTAAACATCTCAATTTCCAGCCTCAGCATCAAAAGTCCCGTGTCCTGGCCAATCCATCAGTCCTGAGCAAACTAGGACAGCTGGTCACCCCACTGGGAAGGCCCCTTGCAGCTCTGACCTCCCAGAGCTCTGTGCCATGGATACTGCAGCAGGCCTGAACTTTTCAAGCCTGCCTGATACGCACCCCGCCCCCCTCTCCCCCATCTCAGAGGATCGTGAGTAGGAAGGACTGAGCTGGCAGGGTTGAGAGGCTCTTGGTAAGATATTCAGTAGTTTGGCTTCCCGGGCAAATCTCTACAGAAATATTTAATAACCCAGCAGTCAAACCAAGGCTCTGATTTCATGCATGCATTTGCACAGGAAATAAGCTCACACAGTTTTCTAATGTGGGCCGTTAAGCAAGCTCAAAAGAAAGAGAATTGAAGCTGGACTATGGTGTGAGTTGAATTACTTCATTTATTTTGGTAGATGATCCTATGGTCCTTAACCAGTG
The DNA here is from genome assembly GCA_026230045.1 of Corynorhinus townsendii. Lineage (NCBI taxonomy): Eukaryota > Metazoa > Chordata > Mammalia > Chiroptera > Vespertilionidae > Corynorhinus > Corynorhinus townsendii. Next base: position 166,023,429 of record JAPDVU010000007.1, read on the forward strand.
GCTGATGTTATGAAGGGAAGTTGCACTAGATCATCCAGAAGAGAGGTCAGTACCTGAGTATGCTTAGAGTTCCTTGGGGCGCAGTAAAACCAGCCTAGGATTTGGGGCAGAAAACCCCACACTGGCCCCACCAATGACTATTGCCTGAATCGCTCAGTTGCTGCCTCTGGGTCTCAGTTCCAGGAGTCTCCCTCTCCATCCATCCATAAAGACGACAGTGCTGTGGTCTATGGTGTTACTGCTCAAACCATCCCCTGGCCTCCCTGGAGTGCTTCTCTCTAAAAGGACACCCCTTCTCTGCGAATCCTCCTTCCACTCAGAGACGTCAGACTTAGCGGGTGTGTCCTCTGGCCACGGGGACATGAGCAGAGGCTTTGGGAGGTGACATGTGATTTGCCATCATCCCTTTTCTTTCTGGACCAGACCAGTGTATGTTTTTGCTGGGCTGCCTTCCTGAAGTACCATAGACACCATGGCTTACACAACAGAAATGTATTTGTCTCCCAGCTCTGGAGGCTGGAGGTCTGAGCCCAAGGTTTCAGCAAGGTTGGTTTCTTCTTAGATTGTGCAGGGGAACCTGTTCCAAGACTCTCCTCCCACCTTTGGTAGTTTTCTGGCAACCTCTGGCATTTCTTGGCTTGTAGAAGCATCACCCCAAACTCTTCCTTCATCTCCACATGGGTTCTCCCTTCATCTCCACATGAGTGTCTGTCTACATTTTCTCGTTTTATAAGGACACCAGGCCTATTGGATTAGGACTCATCCTAATGACCTCATCTTAACTTGTTCAACTACGAAGATTATTCCCAAAGAAGGTCCCATTCCCAAGTATTTGGGGGTTAAGATTTCAATATTTGGGTGCATAATTCAAACCCCAACAACCAGAAATGACCCAGATGAGGGCTTTGTCAGCTTGAGTCCTGCAGGGAAATATTGTAGAGCATGGTCATACTGAACATGTGAGCAAGAGGCAAATCTTTGTGGGTATAAGCCACTCAGATTTAGGCATTATTTATTGCTGTAGGAAAACAAAACAAAACAAAAAACAACTCCATGGTTTTCTTTATCAAATTAGACAAGGTTCATGAAGGCGCTCTGAACCTTGTGTATCCCTACATGAGACTGAGGGGTAGTGCTGATAATTTTAATAGTTCTCAGTGCCCATCAGAATGAATTTCACTGTGTGATGTTGAGAAACACTGTAATTCAATAGGGAAATCATAAACTTCTGAATCAGAAGGTCCTGCTGACCCTGGTTCCATCATTGCTCAACTTTGAGCTGCCTCTTCTTGATTCCGGTGCTCAGTTTCCCCATCTGTAAAATGAGGGATTTGTGTACTTTGCATGATTTCTGACGCCGCTTTCAAATCTGATTCTGTATGTTTTGCTCATATCCACCACTGTTTTCTGGGTTAGAATCTCTCTGCTGTCAAGTGTGTGTGTGTGTGTGTGTGTGTGTGTGTGTGTGTGTGTGTGTGTGTGTTGGAGGCAGGCTGCCTTGTTGAAGAGCAGCTGTGTCTGAATAGTTAATGGATTTCATCAAAAAGGCAGACTACTGCCTCCTGAAGATATGACTGTGTCAAAGAAAGACAGTTATTTCAGAGAATTCCACTCCAGGAAATGAATGGAACTGTCCGTCTGGTCAGCATCACTGCAGAATGCCTGGCCTGTGATTGGTTTCTCCAAGGAACTCTGGGTTCTGGGGAAGTGGCCCAGCGTGGTCTGCCTCAAGAAGTGGGCAGCCTTAGCTTGCTCACCCCACACGGGAGAAATTCCAGCTCTGCTTCCAAAAACCTTTAGGACCTTGGGCACTCAGTGTCTCATTTGAAAAGGGGGGCTAAAAACAGATGTTCATGAAGATCACAGAAACTCAGGTTAATGGAATGGTTTTAAAATTTTGACGGGTTTTGCAAATGTTATTTTTAAAGGAGGGTGTGGCTTTTGAAGAGGGACTTTTGGAGGAAGCTGTGAGTTTCAATCCCAGTTCTCCCAATTACCCTGGGCAAATCTCCCCTCGCCCCCCACCCTGCACCCTGAGCTTGTTTACTCAGCAGTAAAATGGGGATATTATTCCGACCCCATAGAGCTGTTGGGAGGATTAAATGAGAGTCTATAAATCTTTTGCTCCTGGTGTGGGAAGCCACTGACCCCCTGGTAATAGCATGTGATTGAGCAATAAATGCAGTGGCAGAGGGACCAGACTACGAAGCCCATTTTGGCCTTGGTCCAAAGCAACACCATCTTTGCTGGTCTCATTTTACCTGTAATCAAGCTGATATGTTGACCCTCACTCCTATGTAGGTTCCTCATTAGGTACTAAAGCCCTTTCCGATTTTCCACTCGTTTGGCTAATAAATACGTGACTGTCCCCTGTCTGCCAAGCCTTGGGGATAGAGAGAAAATGAAGACCTGATCCCTGCCCTCAAGAAAGATAATTAGGATATAAGGTTGTACAGGATGCTATGGGAGCACAGACAATAGGGTACCCAGAGCAACTTCAAAAGCTGGGGAAGACTTCCTCTCGGAGGCTATGTGGCCTGAGTACTGACGTTAACAGAGGAATTAATCAGAGGAAACCATGGGGATTGTTTGGGAAGGGATAGTGTATGTTTGAAGGCACAGTGTGAAAGCAGCATGCGTTTCAGATGTGGCAAATAGTTCAGGATTGCTCACATTTAGAGCACGAAGATCAGTTACCCTCCCAGGCATCAATGTTCAGTTTAAAGGCTTGTTATTTAATGCAGAGAGTGAGGCCGTGTTCTCGCCTCCACCCCAGGCCCCTCTCTGCAAACCTCCGCTTTGCTTCATCTCATTATACTTAACGCCTCTCATTTCATAGGGTAGATATCTGTGTGGGCTACATGTCTCTGGTGTTTGTTTCTCGTCCTGAGCTTTAACCTCCCTGTGTTACAGACTGAATGATTTCCTTCTTCATCCTTTCCTGTGGAGTTGGGCCATTCTTCCCACAGAGCGCGTTTCCCGTGCCCTCAGGCTCCTTCATGCACCTTGCCTTCCTCAGTGGACTTTTAAGGTAGGTGCAACCCCTTTGAAATATGCTCGGGCAAGGGCCTTGTCCTCCGGCTTCTCCACCATTGCCTTGAGAAGACCTCCTGCCCAGCAGGTGGCTGTGTCACTTCAGCCTTTACCCAAGAATGAGACACTGGACCCACAACTTGGAGCCCAGTTGCTCAGGCAGGCCCAGCAGGGTACAACCCCAGCGGCCTCCACGATGAGGAGCAAAGTCAGCTGGGATCAGCGGGGCCACTCTCACCTGATTATGAGTGAAAAATAAAGGCTTATTGTTATCTGCCATTAAGCTTTGGGGACTGTTTCTTACACAGAGGTTGATGAAATGCCCTCCATATTTCTTTGGCCTGCATTGCCTAAGAAATGGACCTGATTGTTTCTCATGGTCTACACCTAGCTGACCAAGCTTTGCATCAGTCCATCCGTTTTCTTGCCCTGTTTCTCTCAGGGAAGCATTCTATACATCCACGGTCATTCTCTAAGGAGACCCTCCTCTAGACACCACGGGAAACCAGACTCATTGATGAAGCTCATGAGACAAGAAATGACAGTGGCTACAGGAATGTTGTTAATGTAAAAAAACATTCAAACCTGTGAAGAATTTTTGTGAGTTTATTTGAGCCAAACTGTTGACAATTGCTGGGAAGCAATATCTCAAAGGATTGGGATAGTGCTCCAGAGATTGGAGGTCTTACATCTACACTGAGTGGCCAGATTATAATCTCTGGACGCATAATAATCTGGCCACTCAGTGTATATCCTATATAATAAAAGGCTAATATATAAATTGTCCACTCGACTAGGAGTTCGACCAGCAGGCAGGCCAGCCAACCGCCCATGTCCCCTCCCCCTGGCCAGGCTGGCCAGACCCCCCACCCATGCATGAATTCATGCACAAGGCCTCTAATATATATATATATATATATATATATATATATATATATATATATATACACACACACACACACACACACACACACACACACACACATACACACACACACACACATACACACTGAATGGCCACTCAGTCTATTTTTATGCATTGTAATCAAAGGAGGGGACTTAGGTGAGTCACATGAAATCCAGTGGTGATAGATTAGAGAGGCAGGAGAAAGCAAAGGGGGGGGGGGGAACTTCTGGGATTGGATAAGAAGTAAAATGATAGACACATACTTAGGTAGGTGCTGGGGGAACAATTAACATGACAATGAAGGAATGTGTGGCATCTGTCCTGGCACCCAGGTACATTAGGAAGTGCCCCAAGGGGTCCAGAAAAAGGGAAGTTACAAGTTACTCAGACATTTCAAAGGGTAGGTTATTATAGACGCAAAAAGACAGATAGGCTCAGTTAAGGTAAAGGTTGACCTTGTCAGTGAAGATACCGGCCTAGGATGTAACTACCCACCTTCACTGCTTTTAGTTAAAGTTTAATTTCAGACCATCCTTTGTGGTGACTTTAGGTCTCTGAGTTTGCAAGACCGCCATGCAGGCCTCCCCTGAGCTTGTCAGGTGAGCATGCGGCCCCTTTCGTCCACAACGTCATGGGAGTGTTATACCAACTAAAATGTGCAATGGTGAGCTAGTCTGGTCCTGGGATGCTAACTCTTCGTTCAGTGTGTGCTGTAGGCAGGCCCTGGGCTCTCTTTCAAAGGAATATTACAAAAGCTTGAGGTCAGTGTCATTAGTTTTTACTGTTTCAGTTATCTTTGTGAAATTAAGCATAGAATTTATTTTCTCGGTCCTTGAATTCACAATATTTCAATTTATGAGAAATATATACCAGCATTTGTTCTTTATCCACACATCATTCCTGCTCCCAGCTCCCAAAAACTCTTGGCATTTCCTAAGCCTTAAGCTTGTTTAAAGTCATCTTTCGTTATGTTAATGAGGTGACTTTTGGAAAGCACCTAAGGATGGGAGTGGTTGCCAGTGGACCCAACCAAAGGCTCACAGAACTCAGAGAAATATGTTACTCATAAGAGCAAGGGTTTACTGTAAGAGGCTATAACTGAGGAAGAGCCAGATGGAAGAGATGCATGGGGCAAGGTTTATGGGAAGGTCGGAACTTTTATTCCTCCCTCTCCCCTCTGACCTCCAGGTTGGGGAAAGGGACTAGAAGTTGACTTAAGGCCAGTGCTTTAGTCAACCACACCTATGTATGAAGCCTCCCAGAAAGCCTAAGAGGAGAGGATTCAGAGAGCTTCCAGGTTGGTGAACATCTGGAGATCTGGGGAGAGGGACTCGCCTGGAGAGGGCAGGGAAGTTTCCTGCCACATGCATCTCCTCCATCTCCCTAGCTTACCTAGGCTGGAGTACGGAGTCTGAAATGCAATACTTCACCTGTTTTCTGAGGCTTCATGTTTCATCCATCACATGATGCAAATGATTACAGGACAGTGGTTTTTAAAGTGGATGTATGAAATAACAGATGAACATACACTTTGGAAAACTCCAGAAACACACTTGTGAGAAGTAATAATTGTCCTTCTTAGCAAAAGTCATTTGGAAAAATATACTAGCATCTTTAAACAGTTAGATATTGTTATTTGTTATAATTTACCAAATTTGGTTTTAGATCCTAACTTTCCACATTTGCATAGCACTGAACTATGTTTGCTCCCATTAGAAAAAGTCTGCCTCTAAATGAGCCCAGGTTTAAACAGTTTTACATACCTTATGTTTTCATTGAATAATTCCTGTGCCATTGAAATTGTTCCAAAGCAGAAGAAAGTCAGAAATGTTCAGAAGTTTATTACAACAAAACCTGATGATGATAGTATAGAGAAGGGGACCAGGCTCTCACCTGTAATTTTGACAATAGGAGGGGAAAACAAACCTTTATAAAATACCAGGAAACTGGACCCAGAATTGTATTTAAAAATTAGTATACCATGACTGTTTAGGTTTTATTCTCAGAACAAAAATGTAGTTATAAAACTAGTTGTATTATCTTAATACATATTATTAATGTATTAGATAAGAAACAATTTAATATTCTGAAAAAAATGCTGAGAAATCATTTAATAAAATTTACCACCCACCCATTCCAGATTAATGAGATAAAGAAACACGCAACAATGTGTAGGGAACTGGGAATATAAAGACACTTTCTAAACAGTAAGAATATCTAAAATCAAGAACTAACTAATGCTGAACCATTACAGGCACTCCTACTAAAATTAGGAATAAATCAAGATTAAAAAAAAAAGCCAATTATCACACCCTTTCAAGAAACTTTAGATAATTCAGTAATATATGCAACAGGCATAAATGTTTCAGTGATTAGAAAGGAAAAGTACAATTATCATTGACAGAAGATGATATAATTGCTCATGTAGTCAACCAAAGAGAATTAATTATCTAGGATATACAAGAAAATCAGAAACCTGTTCAAATGAACACACACATTTATTAATGTGGCTGAATGTGAAAAATACAAAGAGCTTTTTAAATTGAGATCAGATATGACTAGCTAGAAATTATAAGGGAGAAAAATAAAATATAATAGAAAAAAATTATTGAGCCTCTAACATACCCAGGAATAACAAGAAATTTCTCATGCAAGTCTATATGAGAAACCACAGAGTTCATATGTTAAAGATCATAACTGGAATTAAAATACATATAGGAGGCCATGCAGATTTGAGCAATTGTGACAATGGTCATACTCTTAACATATTAGAGTTTATATAACGCATGATAAAATATTAAAGCAGCAATAAGCTAAATCTAAAAACACTAACAAATAATTCACATCATCACTACAGTGTATAAAATGTGTTTCCTGGCAACTTAAACATGCAACTTAAAGCAAGGGATCATTTTTCTTCTTTGCCAAATTGGCAAGGATGCATTTATCCTTATTTTGACAAGGAGGCACAAGAAAGTACACTCATTCTCTGTTGGTGGGAATAGAATGGGTAAAACCATTCCAGAGGACAATTTGGTAAAACTGACCGAGGTTTTATGCATTCTCCTCCTGACTTTAAAAGCCGGCCACTCAACTATGCTTCCAGCTGTGGCCTGAACATGGAAAACAGCTTAAGAACAAAATCTACTTCGGGCAATTGCCCTGGCTTGCTCACGGCCTATTCTGGCTGCTGCTCTCTGCAGAGCTCTGCCTGGCCACTGAGTCACAGATCCAAATATCAACTTTGGATTCAAGAGCGTTTTGGATCCTCCGTGATGCCAGACTATCCAGATGTCTCTGGTTTTCAGATGAGATTTGACATCTCGCCCCATCCCAAGGCCCGATGCCCTAGTTTCCTAGTGCGACCTTCAGTCTTAGAGTGAGGGCTTCTCCATTTCTCCACCCACAGCCACAACCTGATCCTCATCTGCAACTGCTGACCCCACGCAGCGGGCTGACTCCCCCTCCATCCCTCTTCACCCTCCTTTGCATGGTAGTCAAGGAGAGTCAAACAGCCTCCACTCCAAGTCCAAAGATGATGAGTTTTTGCCAGATGCAAAAGTTAACATGTAGCTTTGAGAATAAATATAACTGGGAAGGCTTCTTAAACACGAAATACTATTTTTCCTCCCTCTGATATTGTTGCATGGGACTAAATCACATATTTGCTGTCCCTTGTTGACTGCTTTCAAAAATGTAATTTCTTTGTATTTTTTTAGAGCTTCTCTCTAAGCTTGGTAGGTGATTACTATTCCCCTCAGATATTTTTGAATCCCTCCTGCTCTGAGGAAGTAAGATTCCTCCATCCTCATTTGTGAATCAATGGATTCTGTGTCATTGCTGTAGCAATTATGCAATGTCCTATCTTCCCTTTCTCCAAATTTTGAGCAAAATCTGAGTCGTACTTAAATGGAGAGAAAATGGCAAAGGCACATTTTCTATCATTTCTTTCTTTATTCCTCATGGTAGGTCCGCTTAATACAGGTCATTTTGTAATGATTAATTCTCTGTAGAAATCTAAATGAATTTCAAAGAGACAGTGAATGAGTTCGATTAAAGGACAAACATAGCCAGCCAGCCAGGGATCTTGACTTTCTCAATTCAGCACCTTGAATAGCCTTTCTGAAGTGCTGCATTGATGGCTCTGGGGGTGGGGTGGCAGTTGGATATTTATCTGAAGATTGCCCACTTTAGAAGTACAAATAGAATAACAATTCCTTAGAGGTGACTTACCTTACTTTCTTACATGCTAAACTTTTTAAAAAATAAAAGGAAATCTCTGATTTACATCAGCTGCTTTGTATACATAACCAATTATGATAGCCCAGATTTGTGTTTATCTAATTTTTTACTGAATAAACTTAAGTAGAACCCATTAAATAAGAAAATAAATTGATAAAAATAATTTGCAGCCAGCCAGACTATGGGAGACAGGGTCTGTTCATTATTGCTAGAGGCATATAAATTCGGTCAATAAAAATTTGTCAAATATCTTCTATGTGTTACTCATTGTGGACACTCAGGGTCTTAATAAGACTACTGACAACCTATGAGGGGAGAGAGAACAGGTGAAATTTCAGTGCGGTAACTGCTACAGTTGAAATGGACATAGAGTGTTATCAGAATGGACGAGGTGGTGAGTGACACTACTGGGGGTCTGCAGAGTTCTATAGATGAGATCTGAGTTTGGATGTAGAGCTGAAGTCCATCCCAGAGCGTACAACAAAAAAAAGGAGTTTGCTAACGAAGGGTGGGAATGCTGGAGAGCAGAAAGGGCCAGAGCAATGGCAGAACGGCAAGGACGAATGTGACTTATTGGGATCATTGATAGTAATAAGTTCAGCCTCCTGAAAGGGCTACTGAGCAAAATGCATCAATATCCAAAATGTGTCCCAACCCATGTGTCCTCTAGAATTATTTTTAGAGGACTATTTTAAGTAAACAGTGAAAACGAAGAAAATAAAAACCCAAGATGTGCAAAGCTATTGATAGCAGGGTTTATAATATTGAAATTTGAGAAATAATCTCAAAGTCCAGATGTTTAGAACACTTTAGATTGCAACGTATTGTAAAATAAGAAAGACTTTGCAGTCTTATTAGAAAGAAGAGAAATCACCCTCCATGAGTATAAAATGTTGTGCCTATTATGGGTATAGTTGTATAACACGTAGAAATAGAAGGAGTAAAAATAGGAAAGAATAATAAATATTGCCCAAGGTAGGAAGTCAAAATGAGTTCCTCTGTTTTCATTTATAAGGTTTTAGGACGGCCTAATAGTAAAAAAAATTTAAATAGTTGTTACACTCTACAAGAAAAATAAACAAACAAAAATAACAATAAAAGAAACCACTCTAGTGAATTCTCAATTTCTGGACTTGGACTTGTACCTTCAGCCTACATTTCCCATTTAGGCTAATAGTCAATTATGGTCAACTGTAAACATTGTTTTGAAATGCACATGACACATTCCCCAAGATACACTCTATTGGTAATCAACTAAGTCTCAATGCATTTCAAATGGTTGAACTCATACAGAATATATTCTCTTTTCACACTGGCATTTAACTAGAAATCAGAAGCAATGAGATATCTTGAGAATATCTGAAAACCAAGGAAGACAATTCTAAATAACCCTTGGGTCAAAGAAAAAGACTAATGAACTCAATACATTTCTTACCAGACTCATGAAGGCAAAACAGGACAGGAAAGAGAAATTATTAGTAGTGAAAGGGGAAACATCACTACAGAGTCTACAGACATTCAAAGATAATAAGTATGGGTTATAAAAACATATGACAATGAAGTTAACTTACTCAAACAGACATATTCCTGGGAAATCTTCATGGGTGATTGAAAGGCATATGCAAGTTGGTAATCTCTGGGCAAAAAGATGCCACATATTCCTAACTGACTGGTGTCAGGCCATTTCTCTAATTCACCTACCAAATCTCCACTTTGCTCCTTTCTCTTCCTTATTTCGAATCTCTAAAGGCTCTACTTTGCCCACAGGACAATGTCCTGGTTTCTTAATAAAAAAACAAACAAACAAAAAACAACAACAAAAACAAAAAAAGCAATGACACACACTTCATGACCTACTTATTGTTTATTTATCCAGCCTCTTTTATTTCCATTCTTTTCTATATCTTCTGTTCCAGCTTTATCACCAACAAATTTAAGTATCAAATTTTATTGATTCTAAAGTATAAATATTTTTCATATTTCAACATCTCTGATTTCAGACAATGTTTTATTATGAATAGAATCATACACTAATCTAGACAGTGTTTCTGCCTTGTTGGTACCTACAACAATAATGTAATCCCCATAGATGTTATGCTTCCTTCTATGCCTCTTGGATGAAGCACATAGAATTCTGTCTTGCCTCTTTTGCACAACTGATGACCAGAAATTTCAGCAGTTATCACAAATGTCTCCTAGTTCAAACTTTCCTTACACAAAACTATTTATTGAGTGTCTACTATGTGCTAGGCTCTATGCCACGTACTTTACTTACAGCCTCTCCCTTATATGTTATAACTACTTGATGAACAGATAGTATCCCAGATTCACAAAGGTTAACTACATTCCGCAGAGGTCACACAGCTAGCTAAAAAACCAAAACCAAACCAAACAAAACAACAACAACAAAAACACACAACTGGAATGGAATACAAGTCCGTTTGCTCCTAAAGCTTTGCCCTTCCTCTCTCACCAGGACACCTTTCCTAAGGAGGCATGCCATTCTCAGAGTTTCCACAGTATTTACTGCACTGCGCAGTAATGATTTTTCTTTCATGTCTTTCTGATTGATGAGGTAATGAAATATTCTATTCTAGATCCTTATGACTTAGCAGGGTACCTGATATATATAGCAACACAAAGCACTAAAAATTTTAATAACTGAATACATGAGGAATCTTTGACAATGAGATTTTCCTGGTCCTCGTGCTTCTTCTAACCACACAAAGTAGAGATAGTATCAGTGACAGAGGGAAATCACACCCAGCATTCTCTCTTTTGGGTGCACATCTCTTAGAGATCCATGAGGGGCATGACCAGGGAAGATACCCCCAACACCGTAGTGCAGAGCTAGATGCAGTCTATGGGGTCCACTAGTTAGAAGACAGAGAAGAATGATGTGATGCACAGAATAGAATATCATGCAGCACTTGGAAATCGTAGACTGGATCTATATAGAACAATGTGTAAAATCTTAAAAACTTAGTGCTGGGTGCAAAAAGGGAAAAACAATTTGAGGTACACAGCACAAAACCATTTACTAGGTGTACCGGTTAGTAATGCGGATTTTTTTTTCACTAGATGGAGTTACATATATGTTGATATATATGCGATTTGATATGTATGTATGCTATTTTGTTGTATTGACAAGCAAGCTTCAAAACTTCATATGTCAAATTTGCTGAAGGTGTTAATATCATAGATATTTTTACACTTAAAAATGTAGAATTTTGTGCCCAAAAAGGAGCATTTGTGGTAAGTTCTAATTCATTGTTTTATTTAGAAGAAAAGTGCTCCTGAAAGTTATCATGTACTTCAGGAAGCTTATGGTGAACATGCTCCATTTGAAGATACTTGTGAATTCTGGTTTAAATACTTTAAAAGTGATGATTTTGATGTGAAAGACAAAGAATGTCCAGGTCAATCGAAAAAGTTTGAAGACCAACAATTACAAGCATTATTGGATGAAGATTCATGTCAAACTCAAAAACCACTTGCAGAAAAATTAAACATTGCTCAGCAAACAATTTCCAATTGTTTACAAGCAATGGGAAAGATTTTAAAGGAAGGAAAATGGGTGCCACATCAAATGAACGAAAGACAAATGGAAAACCAAAAAGTCATCAGTAAAATGTTGCTTCAACGGCACAAAAGAAAGTCTTTTTTGCATCGAACTGTGACTGGTGATGAAAACTGGATTTATTTTGAGAATCTCAAATGCACAAAATCATGGGTTGATCCAGGTCAACCATCAACATCGACTGCAAGGCCAAATCTCTTCAGAAAGAAGACAATGCTCTGCGTTTGGTGGGATCAGGAAGGTGTGGTGTATTATGAGCTTCTAAAATCAGGTGAAACCATTAATACTGATTGCTACCAATAACAAATAATCAATTTGAACCACACTTTGATGGTGAAACAACCAGAATGTGCCAGAAGACACGGCAAAGTAATTTTGCTTCGTGATAATGCACCATCACACACTTCAAAAGTAGTTAAAGACATTAAAAGATCTTGCCTGGCAAGTATTAACCCATTCACCAGACCTTGCTCCTTCAGATTACCATTTGTTCCGATCTATGGCACATGCACTTTCTGAGCAACACTTCAAAATGTATGAAGAAGTGAAAAATTGGGTCTCTGAATGGTTTGCCTCAAAACAAGAAAGGTTCTATTGGGACGGTATCCACAAATTACCTGAAAGATGGGGGCATGTGTAGCTAGTGATGGACATTACTTTGAATAAAGCACTTTTGATGTTTCTCTTGAAATTATTGTGTTTTCTTTGATTACAAAATCTGCCATTATTAACCGGTCACCTAGTATGTATATTTGACATATGTGCACACAAAATAAAAAGGCATGCTTACATGACCATATAAAAAATAAAGAAGTATTTCTCAGTCATATTAGACTGGTCTCCTAAGGTGAGGGGACTGGTAGAGGAATGAAGACTGTAAATAAAAGGAAACCAATCAATAAAGAATGGGAGGTTACCTGCATCAATCATGATGATGTGCCAGGAACACAGGCATATGATAAACTCACCCTCCACAGTTGAGCATCCTTAGTTATTGGTTCCTTTGAGAAACTGTGCATTTGGGCATAGAGAGCTCCTTTGTGAATTTTTGTGTGTACCTCTACCTCTACCTCTACCTCTACCTCTACCTCTACCTCTACCTCTACCTCTACCTCTCTACCTCTATCTCTATCTCTATCTCTATCTCTATCTCTATCTCTATCTCTATCTCTATCTCTATCTCTATCTCTATCTCTATCTCTATCTCTATCTCTACCTCTACTGCTATCTCTACCTCTACCTCTACCTCTACCTCTACCTCTACCTCTACCTCTACCTCTACCTCTACCTCTACCTCTCTATCTCTACCTCTCTATCTCTACCTCTCTATCTCTATCTCTATCTCTATCTCTATCTCTATCTCTATCTCTGTCTCTATCTCTATCTCTATCTCTATCTCTACCTCTCTATCTCTATCATTTATATCATGTCCGTGTCCTGAATCTTTCATGTCCATTTATCCAGCAATCCCATCTCCATAAATATATTCTAAGAAAATAACAAAATGTAGAAAAAAAGCCTACCCAAAGATAGTTATTGCAGCATAGATTTCAATACTAAACAAAAACACTAGGCAAAACATAACAATAAAGATAATGATTAAGGAAACCATGGCATATAATACTTTGTAACCATTAGATTGATGTTTACATAGAGTCGGTATTGACATTGGTGATGCTTATAGCATATTAATAAGTAAAATGCATATAAAATTTTATATATGTGAATACAGCTAAAATGGAGACACGCATTGAAATATTACTAAAGGAGTATATGCATAAATGAAGAGTGGTTTTATATGGGTGGCAGGACTAGACAATTTTTATCTTTCTTCCTGCATTTTTCAAATGTAATTTAATGAATAGTTACTACTTTCAGAAATGTAAGACAAATTATACCAAGAAAAGCAAGTGTTGCTTCCAGTTTAAATGCAAATTTCCCAAGAAACATGACCAATTATGAGCTGTCCGTGCTTTTTCTGAGCGCGAGGAGACAGAACAAATTATGAGGCCGCCGCGCGGGCACCTGGGGCCGGGGAGCAGCTAGTCGGGGCTGGTGTCTTTAAAGTGAATAACAGGCTGCTAACCTGGAGGCTTTGACGAAGTTACTGAGCTCCAAGGAGATGGGCCACGACCGTGAGAACTAGAGAAATCCATTGGAGATGGCGGAGAACTAGTTTAGACAACGCTGAACCCCACACGGAGGGACCACCAGGACAGAGGGTTTTGAGGGATGTTGCACCGTAATTCCTGCCCCCCAAAAGGTGGTGGAGCCAACCTGTCTTACCTCAGTCCCAGCTGGGAAGGGGCTTTAGAAACCCTTTGTGTTTCATCCTCCGGGCAGCTAGGAGAGCCTCCAGGGCATCCGGGAGACAGGGGACTGGCCACTCCCAGCGTTTATCTAGAAGGAGGACACTGGGAACGTTGAATAAAGCTGGAGATGCACTCTTTCCGAGGTCTGTGGTTTCCAAGCACCAGCTGAGACTTTGTTTAGAGCAGTGGTTCTCAACCTTCCTAATGCCGCGGCCCTTTAACACAGTTCCCCATGTGGTGCTGACCCCCAACCATAACATTATTTCCGCTGCTACTTCATAACTGTAATTTTGCTACTGTTATGAATCGTAATGTAAATATCTGTGTTTTCCGATGGTCTGAGGCGACCCTGCTAGCGGTTCTCAATGAAAGTAACCATTATAGTTGCGACCCACAGGTTGAGAACCGCTGCTGTAGAGCCTACCACCATCAGAAAACACAGATATTTACATTATGATCCATTAACAGTAGCAAAATTACAGTTATGGAGTAGCAACGAAAATAATGCTATGGTCGGGGGTCACCACAACATGAGGAGCTGTATTAAAGGGCCATGGCATGAGGAAGGTTGAGAACCGCTGGTTTAGAGGCTTAGAGCGACAGTCGGACTTGCTGCTACCTAAGAAAGAGGAGACAAGTTCAGGGACCTGCCTGACTTCATCCGGTGGAGGGGACAAATCACCCTTCATGAGTCAATACAGGCTTTGAAAAGATGCCTTTGATGTTATTCCTTATGTCAGGGGCATGTGGATTTCACCGACAGTTTGGCTGGCGGTTGGCAGGTGGCTTTCTTGGGGTATGTCGATGGACGCTGCTCAGAAGACAGATGAGGCCCGGTCTCAGCGGTTCTCAAAGTGAGGTTCCAGAGCTCGTGAGGTCGGACACTGAGGCCGCCTCAGGGGCTGTGCAAAGGCTTTCTGCTACGATTTTGGCTTTTCTACTCTAAATCTTTCACGACAGTTTTGCAGAATTTTGCAGAGGTCACTTGTGTGTGATTGAAACAGGGAATGCAAAACAGACATGAGGATCCAGTTGCCTGCTATTTAGCCAGACGTAAAACGGTACTTCTCTTATTTTCTTTTGGGAAAATGAGGTTATTTTAAGAAAATTATCATTTATGGAACATGTAATGAGTTTATTATTGGCAGTTTATTTTTAAAAATATACTTTTATTGATTTCAGAGAGGAAGGGAGAGGGAGAGATAGATGGAGGAGAGAGAATTATTGATCGGCTGCCTCCTGCACGCCCCCTACTGGGGATCAAGCCTGCGACCCAGGCATGTGCCCTTGACCGGAATCAAACCCGGGAGCCTTAAGTCTGCAGGCCCATGCTCTATCCACTGAGCCAAACTGGCTAGGGCTAGTGTTGGTATTTAAGTAAACATTATTTTAAATGCCGATGTGACCTTAGTTCTATCATGACAAACACTGACAGGTCTAACTTACATAAACAAAAGTTCTTTGGGCTCCCCACTGATTTTGAGGAGCCCAAAGACCGTGACTTCAGAACTGCTGTGCTGTGAAATAGCAGGTACCCCACAGGAGAGACTGCGCCTCTGAGGAGCAGGTGGAGGGACACCACATGTACAAAAGTTCTCTCTTCCTTTTAAAAGTAAACACGCACATGAAAACCAACTGTTCTGATCATCCTTGGGCTCAGCTCTCCCTCCAAGGCAAACCACACAACAGTGCTCAGTTCAGAGCAGGGTATGTGCATTGTAAGCAACAGGCCCCTGGGAAGCAGGGGATCCAGGTAAGGGGGGAGTGGCTCTGGGGGAGGGGTGGGAGAATAACGGCTGGAGAAGTCTCTAGCCCCATGGTCGGCAAACTGCGGCTCATGAGCCACATGCGGCTCTTTGGCCCTTTGAGGGTGGCTCTTCCACAAAATACCACGGCCTGGACGAGTCTATTTTGGAAAAGTGGCGTTAGAAGAAGTTTAAGTTTAAAAAATTTGGCTCTCAAAAGAAATTTTAATCATTGTCCTGTTGATATTTGGCTCTGTTGACTAAGGAGTTTGCCGACCACAGCTCTAGCCACATACACACACCCACAGGTACTCTTCTTTTCCAATCCTCACCCGAGGATATTTTTCCATTAATTCTTAGAGAGTAGAAGAGAGAGGGAAAGACAGAGAGAAACATCATTGTGAGAGAGACATATTGATTGGTTGCCTCCTGCATGCACCTGACCAGACCCTGGGTCGGGGAGGAGCCTTGTGCCCTTGACCGGAATCGAACCCAGGACCCTTCGGTCTGCAGGCTGATGCTCTATCCTCTGAGCCAAACTGGCCAGGGCCACAGGTACTCTGTATAGGGCTCCAGTTCCACTTAGATACAATCATGGACTAGAACCTCAGGAGGAGGAATGTGCCCTTCCTTTGCTAGGGTAGTTCCTGTTTTCATTGAAAAAAACAACAACAAACAACAGTCATTTTTATCTTCTTTAGAGCACCTCCGATTGGATGAAATTTCAGTCATCCTTTGATTTTTATCTAACTCCATACTTGAAATTCTGCTGAGGAAGATAAAAAAGGAGCAAGACAAGACCCATTCTCTCCAAAGAGTTTGGGTTTCCATTTAAGTGGAGACAAAGCAAAGCCTTTCAAGAATTAGGAAATCTGTACTCTTGGTGGTAAAAGAAAATTCACTTCATACCTTCACTTAGGCTCATTGGGCTTGACGAAGCGCCTTTCATGTACAAAGCACAGTGAGGGGGATAGTTTTACAGCCATTTTAATCCTTAACTTCACCTTAACTTCACCCCATGTGAGTGAGGTAGAATTCACTGTCTCCTCTTCAGAGGCGAAGGGACGAGGGCCCTGGACTGTAATATGCCCAAGATCGCACAGCCAGAAAGGTCACAGTGCGATGTGTAGCCCTGTGGCTTTCCCAATCCGATGTCCTTTTCATTTGGCCATGCTTCTGCTAGATGGTTCACTTATGGAATTTTGTTTTTTGGGGTCTATTTCAATTTCTAGTGAGTTCGTGGTTCGTGAGGAATAACTAAACTCACTCAGAAACGGCAGTGCCACAGGTTGAGTAGTAAGATGTTCATTCATGAGACTGGCCTTGGGGAAACACTGATTCCCTGCAGCATGGCACAACGGTGCTCTCTTAGCCGAGTTCAACAGGTCTCCGTGGAAGTGTAAATGTGGCCTGTGGCCAGGTCTGTGCAGGCTCTGTCACATGTCCTTATCCTGCTGTTAGGGCTGGCCAGCCACTAAACAGGCAGTATTTTGTGCCATTGGTTCAGGCTGTTGCTAGGAAAAAATTAACTGAAAATCATGTATATGTTTTTAAATCCAGAATTTTAGGCTTTTTATAAGGAATTAGAAGTAAATAGTATACATTACTTTTGTTGTTCTGCTTATATTTGAAAGGCATTTCACTTACTATAAGCAGCAAAATATGGCCTTCCTGTAATAGAGCAGTTTCTGTTTTCATTAAACACACACACACACCCATTTTCACCTTCCTTAGAGCACCTCTAGTGTCAGTAGTCCTTTGATTTTTATCAAAAAGTTTTTGAACAACTGCTGCATACCTGAAATTCTGAGAGGGAAGATAAGAAACGAGTAAGACAAGCTCCATTCTTCCCGAAGATTTATCATCCAAGTGGAGACAAAGCAAAACCTTTCAAGAATGAGGGACTCTGTAATCTTGATGGGAAAAGAAAATTAATACCTTAACTCAGATTCATCTGATTCAACTGAATCAATAAATGAAAAATCCCCTGAGGACTGCCTTGGACCCCTGGTGATACACACAGACTTCTTGAATAGCACCCAACTAGTGCATCTGTATCTAAAGTTCAGGATGAAAAAACAAAAGAATCTCAACATTGAGGCCGAATTCCATTTTGACTTGGAGACACGCTTTTGAGACTTTCATTCCGGGACACAGAAGGTCGAAGCCAGGTTATTGGTGCGTGTGTTACACAGTAGGTCCAGAGTCTGAAAGGGTTGGTGTTTGTTTCTATTGATTTTTAGAGAGAGAGGGAGAGAGAGAGAAACATCGATCTATTGTCTCCCATACATGCCCTGACCTGGGACCTAACCAGAAACCTCGGTATGTGCCCTGACCAGGAAGCCAACCTGCAGTCTTTGGGTGTGCATGAATTCCCTGGTCTATTGACAGCACTTCAACCAACCCAGCCAGGGCGAATGGGTTTGTGCTTTGAATACCCAAATCTCTACTTCTGTTAGGTACCTTTTTGGAAAAACTTAGAAGTTCATCTTTGTTCATCAGCTGCTACCAGAGGTTCAGTAGAAATACTCCTACATGTTAGTTGGAAACATGAAGTGAATTTTTTCCTGT
Organism: Corynorhinus townsendii; assembly: GCA_026230045.1. Classification (NCBI taxonomy): domain Eukaryota; kingdom Metazoa; phylum Chordata; class Mammalia; order Chiroptera; family Vespertilionidae; genus Corynorhinus; species Corynorhinus townsendii. Next base: position 166,041,819 of record JAPDVU010000007.1, read on the forward strand.
GAGTAAAGCGTAGAAGGAGACATTTGATTATTCTAGGAAAATCTCATGAGAGAGAGACAGACAAATATAATGGCTCAGGATCAGAACACCCGAATTACAGGCAGGCTGGTGTTCGACCAAAAGCAAGGCATGCCCTATTGGGCTGGGGTTGTCCATTTGTACGCTGGGACAGTAAGACCTGGGGGACACAGGCTGGGCGTGAGGATGGTGATGACTGCGTAACCTACACACGTCTGAGCGAATGGCAGCTGATACTCTTCAGCCCTTGCCCCTTAGATTATTTTATCATCATAGGCAAATCTCACATGCAGGATATTATTGTAGGTAAGAAAAGAGTTTGCAGTGAGAACAAAATCACCCTGGCTGTGTAAGGTTGGAGACTTAGGATTTTATTAGTATTTGTTACTTAAAATTACTCTGAGGGATAGTCTTCCTCTAGGCAGCTCACATTCGGTTCCAAATATAATCTTATTGGAAGACTAGAACTACAACATCAGCAATGCTCCTCGAGGGCTCTTGTCAGTTTGACAGATTTGACAGCAGACAATTTAAATTTATTAAAATATTTTATTGGGCCCAGACGGTGTTGCGCAGTGGTTGTGGCTCATGAACCAAGGGGTCCCTAGCTAGATTCCAGTCAGGGCACATGCCTGGGTTTGGGGCTTTATCCCTAGTACGGAGTGTGCAGGAGTCAGACGATCAATGATTCTCAGTCATCAATATTTCTATCTCTCTATCCCTCTCCCTTCCTCTCTCTCTCAAATCAATAAAAACATATTTTTTAAAAATTCTATTGGGTGTTTTCAAAAGACAAGGGGTTTTTATACTGTAAGTGGACTGTTTTTACCAGCTTATTAAAATAAATAATAATATTTTTATTTTATAGTATTAAATGTTTGTTCATTTGTTTTCATCAACATGAGAATCAATACTTAAAAATTTCAGTCTAGTCACTGATGCCTGGATAGTTAACCTATTTCTCAATCTTTGCATATAATGAGGGATTTTCCCTTTTTAAAGCAAATGAGAATGCCTCACAGAAGGGAAAAATTTGCCTGCATTATGTGCTAAATCTCATGGTGGTATTTAATAAAGTATTGGCAGCTTCAGAGAGCTGATGCATGGAGCTAGAAGTCATTAGAAGCCTCTGAGCAAATTCAGGGTTTCCTTAGACAAGAGGCTTAGATCTGTTTTTCTTCAAAGAAATTCTATTATTTTTATTGAAGGAATATTGTCAAAGTTAATAGATTTCCGATTTTTTTTCAAAGGCCATTTGAAATTAAACACGGTATGCTTCAACACTGAAATATTTATATAGACTGCAAGCCGGTATCATATGAGAGATGTCAATTTCCTCTTTGCAATAGTTCCGCCTTCAACTGCTAATTCTACCTGGGAAAATGGTCTTAATCTGGAAACATTTTGCACACTGCCTCTGACCTCTGTCCTCATGGGTTCTGACTTCTGCCTATGTTATTTTTATAGCTCACCTTGCCCCTCAGCAATAACCAGTGGCCCTGGCCGTTTGTCGGTGGCCTTGACCTCTTTCCTGGAGTGAGAGCGCCTTATCTCTGAAGGGCTAAGACCATCTCGGCTTCGGGCCGAGACCAACTCCAACAAGCCCCTACGCTGCGCAGCTTCCTCCTGGGGAACGTGTCCCAACCCCGTGAACTGAACTTGGGCAATCACTTCACCTGTCAGTCAAAGATCTTGTCTACCCTGGGAGGTGAATTAATTGGTCAATTAAATGCTAATAACCTGCCAATCTCCAGTGTCCTATAGCCAAAAGGTTTTCCTACAGTATATTTAAGTATTGCTTCTACAGAACCTGTAGAACAAATCACTAAAAAATTCTGCATGTAAATGACAGAAGATAAGCTATTACATTTAAATAACATGAAAAAATTGTCTATTTTTTCCACAAAATTGTGTATTTGTCTTAAAGACATCATTCGGTTCTTCTGTGGCTGTGTCTTTCATTTCTTGAAGCTGATGTCATTTCCAAATGCTACTTCCTTTGACCTTTACCGTGTTTTGTGAAAGTATGCCTTGGTAAAGACCCATATTCCAGGCTGTAGTGAATTAGGGCTAACCGTGGACCTGTCTTCTTTACCAGATTGGGTTCCTGGCGTTTAGAACATGCTTTGTGTCTACATGACCTAAACAAAGTCTTGCCTTTACTGGGGACCCAACAAATGTTTAAGGAGTTGACCTGCCATTAGAAGATTAGTTTAAAAATAGCACTTCACTCTTCTTGTGGAAGGATATTTGCTTTGGAATTAACTGAATTGAAATGATCCACAGACATAGAAGCATGGGACAAACTGAGGAATTTCAAAGGGAAGGCAGGAGTGGGTGGGGAGAAATGAACCAGGGAATTTATTAGCATAGATGCATAGCCCAGGGACACCGACAATACTGTGGTGAAGACCTGGGAGGGGCAGGTGCAGGGTGGAAGGGGTCACTGGGGAAAAGAAACAAAACCAAAGGGACAGATGTAATACGTTGCACAATAAAAATATTTTTTTTAAAAAAAGAATTAAGTCAGCATTAGCTGAGCATCTACTAGTAATAGGACCAGATATTCGCTACTATAGGACCAAAGTTCAAAATGCCAAGATTAAAGGCTATTTCAGAATGCAATCTGAATACGATGCCCGTTAATGCTGCGTTTGACATAGTTTAGGTGCTGAAAATTGAAATATTAAGTGATTAGAGTGCATGTTAAGCATTAGCATAAAGAAGCTCCGTGAGAATGGGACAGTTTGGTCTGCTGATGCTGTTGAAGTAAAGAGCCCTGTGGGGGAAGAAGCACCACAGAACAGCTGATAAATAAAGTAGGTCTGTGGCCAAGGAGGGGCGAAGGATGCGCCACACACACGGAACAGCTTGAGCAAAGGCCAGCTGCTTGAAGCAGGTGGTTCAGGGAAGGTGACAGAGTGAGAATGCCCTGCCATGGGTCAGGGGATGAAGCCTCAGAGGTTGGGGCCCAGAGGGCAGAAGGGGCAGCAATGACTGATGCCATGCAGCCTGGATTTTATCTGGCAATGTATAGAAAGCCCTTAAAGGCGTTCAGGAAGTAACATGGGCAAAACAGGTCTGGGCTGTTAAGCAAACCTATTTTGTTAGTCGATAGAGGACAGAATAACTACCTCTCCTTCCATTTCCTTGGGTAGATCCTGTCTCATAAAATTTGCACAATAACACAGATGCTCAGGTGGGGCAGGAGGGGCACTGATTTTTATATAAGTATGTTTCCAGGATTGCATAGGACATACTTATACTGAAATGATTATCCCTTGCTTTTCTGACATTCAAATGTAATTGAGTGGCCTGTGCTTTTATTTGCTAAATGGGGCAACCCTAGCCTTGGGTTCTCTCTGGCTCAGACCCGGAGCAGACACTGCCTCGGAGAAGCAGGACCAGGAGGAAACAGAGCTCGTGCTATTAGGAGTCGGAAGATGTTTCACCGAATCACTGTCAGCATGATCTCCCCCTGATCTGCTCATTCCCCAGGAGAATCTGCAATCTGAAAACAATGGGCTTGGCACTGAACAAAGAGCTGGCGTGTTGCGGGACTGCTGGAGAGGAAAATAATAGAATTCAGAATAATAACTTATCTGTTCAAGCAAATGCCAGTGTACTTACAATAAGAAAGCCCTCAAGTTTCCGGGCATGCGCAGAGCGTTAATGTCTGTATCACAGGTTGATGGCAAGAATTTCCTTAGGAAGTATACAAGCAGTGGCCTTATATGATCTTTTCGGCTTTTGAACACTGGCTGCAGCTCAACATTAGCTTGTAGAGCATTGCTTTTGTGCTTGGAATGTAGGACATTGCTCCTACTCACACCTAATATTTGACAAGCCTCTCCCCATTGGACCAAGTTCAGTTCAGAGCTCGTATTCACATAAAATAATTGGATCATAACAGCCACTGGGCATAGCAATTATTTGGAAATTTTAATATATAAATGAATAATTTTTATTTAGGAAAACATCCATGACCAAACTCCATCAAATCTAATTTTCCCGGAGAGTTAAGCTCATATTCTAGTAGGTTTTTCCCTCTATAACTGAAGAGAATTTTAAGCAAGAGCTTCAATAAGCTTCCTTCTGCAGGAATAACTTTGTGATTTCATGCAAGGAAAATCTGTCCTGGAGGTAAGTGAGAGATGAAGTCGGGAGAAGTGATACTTGGAATCATTAGTTTTCTTTCCTTTTCCAACCAAATGGCCAGAGAACATTTTCTCTTTGGATTCTCTGATAGTATTTTTTTTTTTCCTAGAAGCAAGCAGAACATTCACAATATACTTTAACTGAAATTTGCCTTATGCCTTATAAATTGTATGTCTGTGAGCCTTCTGAGGTGGGAAAACCCTAACATTTTCAGTTAAAGAAATTTAGGCTCCCCTTGACTAGTACATACGCCAAGTTGTGGGATTCCTGGTTTTCCTGCAGATAAAGTATTGCTGAGGACCACTTCTAATAGATTCCACAGCCTGATATTTACTGAGCACCTACTAAGTGCCAGAGATGTAGTAAAAGACACATCATGGGGAATCCTTCATCTGGGCGCTGCTACTGACTGAACCATCACAAAACCTACCTTCAGCAAAAAGGGCAGACAGACTATTTTTTCTTTTTTTGCAACATATTCAAATATTTAAATGTTTTACATTGCAAGCTCCAATGAGGTAAACATGCAACACAGGAGCTATGATATTATGAAGATTTTATAAATTATCAAATGGTGGGGAAATAAGAACTTTACTAGCTTATTCTGTTAGCATGGAAAACTGGTATCCCGTTAAAAAGCTTATTAGCTTATTCTGTCATCGCCTAACCTCCGCACTTCAGCTTGTGTCTTATTTTTCAATTACTTCCTAATCTTCACAGCTTTCCTTGGGATCTTGTGTCTTTTTGGTGAGAGAAACAAGGAACGTCTTTGTCTAAATGTGAAACTAAAACTGTGAACCCCACATTTTCTTCTTTTTGCTTATGCTTAGTTTTAGGCATAGCCACCTTGCTGCCCCAGGTCCTCCTTAGCACTTTTGACCCCTAAAACCTTTCCTCCTGTTTTCCTATTTTGTTTTGAAATAGTCTGTATGCATGCATGTACATATCGAGATATATGTATCTCTGCATGACATCACAATTATGAGCTGTAGTTAGAAATTTCATATATATACACACGTACACATATATACATACATAAATGTATATATATATATATATGTAAGTTTATATTGGCAATATGTACTATATATATACACACACACACATACATACACTAGAGGCCTGGTGCATGAATTCGGGTCTGGCTGACCTGCCCCGATCAGGGCCGATTGGGCCAGGCTGGCCAGGCGGAGGGGTTGCGGAGGTTGGCCCCAACCCCTGGTTGAACTCCTAGTCTTGCTGCTGGTGGAGGGGACAATTTGCATATTAGCCTTTTATTATATAGGATTGCTGATAGTTAACAATTGTCAGTGACATTGAGCTGGGCTTTAGACATTTCCTGAATACAGTTCTTGATGTTCCTGGAAACCAGAAAGCCTGTACTTGTCACCTACAAACCCTTTAAGGGTGTGGCAAAACATTTACGAAAGGCAAACCTAACCCAATTTTCTTCATCTGTTTAAAAAAGAGAAAACGAAAGCTTCGAAGATATCCCCGCGGGTAAAAGGAAATTAGGTTGCTCTGCTTTGTTTGTGCGATTCGTGTTAGTTGCAGTGAAACTAGACCCCATCCATTTATAAGAGGGCTCAGACACTCCAGTTTCAGGGAATGCTGAACACACTCACAGAACATAATCGGAAAGGTAATCTTTGAAGACCGTTAGGGTAGACTAAGTATTCAGGTAATGCATTAGTTTGTAAACCCCAATAGCATGCTTTTCTGGAAAAAAAAATTCTTCAAACAAAAGTGTTCATTTTAGAAACAACACAAAGAGGACAATAAACATCAACATTTAAAAAAATCGAATCCCATCGACTAATATCTTTGAACTTACGGCTGCTTCTGTGTTTGATGTTCTGACCTGGTACACATGCTTTCTAACCATAGGTGAATCTCTATCACACTTTCTCTTAATGAAACAGTCATGACAGCTACTTCAATTTTAAATATTGAGGAACTTTATACATATATATCTATTTGGCTCATTGATATACTTTTAATTTCTTTGAAAAATAAATGCAATACATGTAACTTCTATAGGATTTCTTTTTTTAAAACAAAGAAATACACTTTGGGAATAACAGCATTTCAGGGCTGGTTCATTTAAAGTATGCTCAGCCGCCCTCCTTCCCCCCAGCATTTTTTTTTAAATAACAAAATGTGTAGCAATGCGGTTCTTGGAGAAAAATACTTATTTAGTGACTTACTTTTTCAGAAGCATGCTCTGAAAGTGGAGAAAGGGTGCAGGTGTAAGGATAGTTTTCATCTTTACTGGAGAGGGGGCAGGACCAACCCCCAGCTCAGCCTCACTCAGCGCGTCACCAAGCTCCCAGGAAGTTCTGTCGCTTGGTGATAACTAACACCCAAACTAAATGCCTGGCTTCTATTCAATGTTAGGGGGCTTCAGGCTCCATTTCTCTAACCTGATACAATCCAGAGGCATTATATTCACTCCTAAAGAAAGCTAAGTGTGCCCCTGCCACCTTCAGAGGGAATGTCTAGCTTCTTGGTTTCACTCCCATCACTAACACCCTCAAAATATACAGGTTTTTCAAGATAAAGCTATTGGATGATATTCTGATAACATCTTATCCACGGTGCACTATGATTAGAATTATTCTGACACTGGCTGTTATTAACACTGGCCCACAGATAATCAATGATTATTTCAACGGGACTCTGAGAAACCTTACAAACTTTTCAAGTTCCCTGTGCAACCAGTGTGTTACTGTTGTGAATTTGTAGAAGTGTCATCAACTCAATTCTTAACAGGCAATAAAGTCCTGAATGCTATGTTGGCTGCCAAAACCCTTTTTTCTTTTCTTTTCTTTTCTTTATTTTTTGCCAGTCTAGTTTCGGCAAGTATAGAGCTGATAAGCCATTCCTCTGTTGAGGGGCCCCTTCATGAGAGACAAATGAGCCCTAGATGGTTTGTCTCAGTGGCTAGAGCATCAGCCTGCCTACTGAAGGGTCCTGGGTTCAATTCCGGTCAAGGGCACATGCCCGGGTTGCAGGTTCAATCCCCAGTAGGGGGCATGCAGGAGGCAGCCGATCAATGATTCTCTCTCATCATGGATGTTTCTATCTCTCTCTCCATCTCCCTTCCTCTCTGAAATCAATGAAAATATTTTCAAAAGAGACAAATCAGATCATGTGCCATCAGAGGAAGTAAATCTGAAGTCCCACCCTCTGGTACTTCCGGACAGCTGTGACAGCTGGAGGACAGAATGTCAAGAAGGAGTCCTGTTAGAGCAATTGCTTAGGATGGTGTTTAATACAGCAGAGAGCCAAGGTACAGCAGGAGGGCACAGAAAGACTGTGGCGTGCGCAGACACAATAACGGATCGCGGCTGGTGATCTGCCATCTGTTATTTGAAAGCGGCATAAGTGAGGGGACTCGAGGACTCTCAGTTCTCCATTCATGCAAAGGTGAGTGCGTTAGTACAGCAGTTTTGCCATTGTATGTGCTGAAAGGAAAACATATGCATTTAAAACATTTTCTTAAAAAATAAATCCCTCGATAGCTATAAGAAAAATACTCTAGTTCATAGTCCATTGACCTGACCTTTTGATTCAAGATCAGGGAATGACTCCAGGATGAAAACCAAAACACAAAACAGAAACGAATCATTGACCACGGAAGAGGCAGTTCCAGTCTCAGCTAGCCTCGACTAGTGTTTATTGCATTCTTTTGGAAATGCCAAGAAACTGGCTTTGGCCATAATATTTGCTGTCCAACTAAATCACAGCTGTCAATAGGCAATTGCTTGCGATGATTAGCTAAACACCATTATTTGACAAATTCCCTGGACAGGGACGCAGATGCTGTGAGTGTCTGACACACACTGAATTAGTAAGTAACTGTCCAGCCGGCTGGGCTGCAGAGCAGGGAGAGGAGTTGGCCAGTTGTTGCCCAACGAAGGGGTTTCAAAGAGCCTTAAGTTTTTGGAAAAACACACGTTTGCACAGATCCTACAAGCCCTTTCAAGAATGACTTGTGGGGACCGACCACAGGGAAGGGGAAAAGCCACTAACTCCAGATTCATTTTTAGAAGGAGATTAAGGAAGAGAGGAAGAAACATAGAAATAAAGGAACATCATAGAACCTGCTAGCCACGTCCACCAAAGCAGTCCACCCCTTTGCCGGCAGAAATTCAGCTCAACACTCACATGAATTAGCAACTCCACCGTGAGGAAGGGCGGCTGTTTACAGAAACAATATTCAAAAAACAGAATTCTCAAAGGATTTGAGAAAAATAAGAGTGAAAAGGCAATGCTAGCGAAGCTCGTAGCGAAGTCCACTCTTAATGGCCCCCGATATTTAAACTATCATGGAGTAAAGCCATGAAAATAAAAATTTCAATTTGAAATTTTATTAGCATGTTGCTAAAATGGTCAATAAAAACATCAACACGATATGCTTGGTTGACATCGTGGGAGCACTGCCTCCTCATTTTTAAAACTTTATTTGCACTTCCCCACCTTCTACGATTTCTATGTTAGGAAAAGCCAAAGGAAATGGACTGGCTATGGCATTGTCCTAATGCTGGTTTTCTGGAACGTTGCCACGTCGTTCTCTCTCCCTCTCCCCCAACCCCTTTAAAAATAGGATGATTTTTTGAAATGCAGCCCAAGGAGGGAGCAATCCAGGGTGAAGAGCAAGGAGCTCTTCTCCTTGCCTAGGGCGGGGCCCCTGCGCTCCTCCCCAAATTGGCTGCGCCATTTCCCTCCGGGGAAGGGGACCGGGAAGGCTTCCCTACTGTCAGGCTGGGGGCCTCCCAGGGAATGCGGGGAGGGGAGGAGGTGGCGTTCGCTTCCCTCGGTGGAAGCCATAGGAAACAAATACTGTCCAGTTTCGCCCGCAGCCTGGGAAACAAAATCAGCAGGCCTGGGGGCTGGAGAGCGGGAACAGTCTCGGGCGGCCTCGGGGTGACCCCGAGTCCCGAGGTGCTCTCTCGCGGTGGAATGATTCACAAGTGCTTAAGGGACAGGCTCGATTTCTTGGAAATCCTGCAATCTGGGGACACATCCCTACCGGCGTGAGCTGCGCCCTTTGAAAAGACCCATCCTCGCCTCTGACAGGTCTTTCCGTGCGTTCGGGGGCGGTGATGGCGCCTCTCTAGCAGGCGGGGAGATCCTTTCTGAGCAGTAACTCGTGGGGGCAGTCGAGTCCCTGCTCCCCTCAGCCCTCAGCCCCTTCTCCCTCTCGCCCTTCTAACTCGAGGGGGAAACACACACTGGGTTTCCCAGCAGGATTACCGCCACTGGGGGTCCCAGCCGCGCGCGCAGCTGTCCTTGCAGTCCCAGTCCCGGGGCCGGTTCCTGCGGCTTCAGGCCACTTGCTAGAGGGGTGCGCGGGGGCAGCTGGGGCACTGGCTCCCGGCGGTGGCGGCAGATGCACGAGAGGACCGAGGTGACGAATCCTTGGCTGGGGAGCCCTGGCGCTGGGAAGGAAGCTGGCGCGGGGGGCAGGGGGGGTGGGGACAGGGGGCGCCGGCGGCGCCCGGAGCTACTCCTTGTCCTCCACCAGGTCGGCGAGCTCCTGGAGCACTCGCAGGCGGCCGCTGGCATCGATGCGGCGCTTCTCGCGGATGAGGTCTTCCAGGCTGTGGAACCTGGCCGTGTGCACCTTGTTGTCGCCCAGGTGCACCTTGAGATAGTACTGCTGCTGCGGCGGCGGCGCGCCGGCCGGCACCTCGCCCCCGGCCTTGAACTCCCGCTTGCCGAAGCGGCACCAGGCGGCGAAGCTCTCCGAGTTCGTCCAGCAGATCTCCTCGCTCTTGAGGCCCAGGTGGCCGCAGGCGTTCTGCACCACCAGCTCGGCCACCAGCGGGCGGTAGCGGTACCAGCTAGTCACCACGCGGCCCACGTTGGCCGCGCCCGCCTCGTACAGGCTGTCCTGGCGGATCTCGCCCTGGTGCAGGTGGATGACCTGCCCGCCGCCCACGTACACGGCCCAGTGCGGGGCGGGCGCCGGCGGCTCGGGGGCCGGCTGCAGCCACAGCAGCTCCAGCAGGTCGCCGGGCTCGCAGAGCGCAGGCAGCGCGCTGACCGCGCAGACGCTCAGGTCGGCGCCCTGAGGGCCGCCGCTCACTTTGGAGAAGATGCATTCCTGGCCCCGAAAGGCGGAGAACTGAGTTTCGTTCAGGACCAGCTGGTGCAGCAGGTGGTGGTGGTGGCGGCTGGGGCTCTCCGGGCAGGGCGTGCACCCCGGGGGGGCTTTCACTCCAAACTTGTCCGGCTGGCCGCGCTCGTCCAGGTCCTCCTCCTCATCGGAGAAGAAGTAGGCGACCCCGACCCGTAGCTCGTCCTTCTCGATCCCAGATGGGTCCCCCGTGGGCAATTCGCTGTAGTTGAGGTGGGTGATGCGGTCCAGTTGGTTGCCCATCAATGACGCACGAGGCAAGGGCCAGGAGCGGGGATCTGCGAATCCAGAGGAGAGGCAGAGAGGCGATCAGAGTCCGGCTGCCCCCTCCCCGGCGGGACGGGACGAGCAGTGCCCCTGGGACTTGCCCGCCCACCCAAGGAGACCTTACTCTAGTCCCTGCGAATCTCTGGTGTCTCTCCAGGCGGGGGCAGGCCTGGCACAGGAGTCCCCGGCCGAGGAGCGAGAGTGGACGCCACCAGACAGCCTGGGACTCCTTCCGGGAACTGGGTCCAACTCTCAGGAGAGAAAGGCAGGCAGGCTGGAGGCTGTGCGGGGTCCCAGTGGGGAGGACAGCGTGGGTGGTGGCAGTGTGGGAGACCGACTCCCAGGAAAGGGTGGAGGGGTCCATTGGCAGGGAGAAGGGGCGCCCAAGGCCCTGGAGCTGCGCTCACATTTCGGTCCCCACCCTCTCCAGCCCACCTCTCACTTTTGCACCAGGTCGCATGCCTTCCCTGCCAGCGCCTCGGACAATGACAATGGGACAGATTCCCGGGCGCTTCCTTGACACCAGCCACCTTTCGCACACTTGGAGCCTAGACACAGGCTGGTACCTTGGTGCGATATTGCCACCTTTGCACACAAAGGCAAACCTTCGCGATGGCACACTCAGACCCCCACACGCGTACACAGTCCCAGGCCCACGCTTGCACGCACGCCTATCCAAGCACCTACACCCATGCACGGGGCACAGCTGGCCACAGTGCACTCCGCCCCCGACTTCTCTGGCCTTCTCCCCACCCAGCACAGTCGATCCGGCTGCGCCAGGGCGAGGCTGCTGTGTCTAAAATAACCGAACAAAGAGGTAAGGGAAGGAAGGGGGAAGCCAGTGCGGTGGACGCGTGTGCGTGTGGATTGTGTGGGGAGCCCACTTTCAGCCCCCCAATCCTTCTCCCTCCTACCGGGCACAGGGTCCAAACCATCGAAGAGAAAACGTCTCCAAGGCAAAGAAAGCCGCCTTTCCGTACCCGTGATTTCCCTGCTCCCGAAAACCCCAAACTCCTTTAAAGTCTCCTGGTCCCCATGGGTACTGCGGAGGCAGTGGTGGCAAGTGGGTCCTGGGCGGCGCGTGGGGCTGCGGCGGCTCCGCTCTGCCCCGCGCGGAACGGTGCTATGGGGCGCCCGGCACGGAGCCCCTCCGCCTGCGGGTCCGCCGGGCTGGGGAGCCCGATCCACCTGCACAGTCCCGACTGGATTCTGGTTTCCCACAGCGGAGGCGACGACTCTAAGTAGCCGGAGCCCTGGGTTCCAGGGCCCGCCCTGGGACGCGCTCATTGGTTGGGGCAGGTGCCCAAGGTCTGCCAATCTCCGCGGGAGGGGGAGGGGAGTGGGGGCGGGTCTCCAGCACGCGCTCCGCCCCTCCCCGCCCCGTCCCCCGCGCACCCGGGCGCGCGCCACGCGGGGAGCGGAGCGGGGCGGGGGGGCTGGCGGGTGTGAGCGCTGCGGGAGCGCGCGAGGGACACGGCGCTTCAGCTGGTGCCTCTGCGCGCAGGCTCCCGCGCCCCCAGTTCCAACAACCCACTGCATCTGAGAGCACTGTCCGCCGCCGTTTGTGTTCAGGGAGTGAGGGCTCCAGCAATGAAGCTGAGTCTGGGGATGGGGAAGAAACCCCGGTGCACTGCAGGCACTGAGGGCAGCCAGTGGCCGGGAACCACATTGTCCGAGGCAGGCACCTGGGGCACTGGGAGCCTGGGTTCCTGAAGGGCTGGTCCTGGTTCCCCAGACCTTTCCCTGCCAGATGCATTCGCCTTTGAAATTGCACCTCTGAAGCTAGGCTCCTCTCCAGGCATTGGCGCTGGGTTAAGAGGAGCTCTGTGTGAAATGCAAGGGCAAAGTCTGAGCCCTGGCCAGCCCTTTTCCTGTCTATGAAAAGGGTGCATCACCAATGGCGAGAGTAGGACGTCATAGTGTTTCTTCAGCCCAGCACCATCTTTGCTAACGAAGTTTTGTTAGCTTTTGTGCGAGAACAGTGTCCAGCAGTAATTAACGATTGCATTTCTGGATGGAGAGTTCATGAATGAATGTGCTCTGGGTGGATACTGGATGCCGAAAGGTAACTTTCATACAGATGAAATTCTAGATCGACAGTTTATAAAAGCTTGTCAAGTTCAGCCTTAAAGAGTTCTTAGGCATCTGGTTGCCCTTTCAAGACCACTTTGCTGTGAATGTACCCTCTTTCCCCAGAGAGGGCAGGGCTTCCTCTCCGTGCCCCTCGGAGGCTGGTGCACGCTCTTGGTCTCTTACCCTGTTGTAGTGCAAATTTGTGTTGACTTTCTTCCTCTTCACAAAGTGAACGCCTTGTGGACCCGTGTGTGCTCTTCACAACTTTGCATCCTGGGCCCCTTTCACGGTGCCAGGGACAACAGGCTCCAGCAGCAAAAATAAAAATGGGAACAGCCCACATGGACTGACCATGGCCAGGTGGCTAGGCACTGTGCTCAGAGGGTTAAGCAAAGGATTTAATCTTCACGCCTCCGGAGGGGATTCCCTTTTGAGAATGTAAGTTGCCATCCTTGGAACTGAACACAAGTTGTGATGATCTTTAAAAAGATTTATCTCTATCTCTATCTCTATCTCTCTATCTCTATCTCTCTCTATCTCTATATTTGCTGTAAATAATAAACAGCTTATTTTGGCCCTGAAGTCAAGAGAATTGAACAGATGCCTTCAAAGATCCAGAAGTCCATTACGTATCTGGCTATGACCTGGACTCCCGGGGTCTCGGGAGGGAGGTGTCTGAGAGCTCTTTGCTGGTGTCTGAGAGGAACTCACTGAAACCAGCTTAGAGCTTATTGTGGAATAGCTTTAAAAAAACCCTCTGTCCACATTCAGATGCGATCTGGACACAGACATTTACAATGCCTCTGCTTGGAAGGCTGTGTCCTGTCCTACCTGTCCTATCTCACTCTGCTCCTGGCGGCAGAAGAACGGGCTGTTCTCAGCACCCTTAAGGATAATCAACACACACTCTTTCCAGGGCTTCCAACACAGCGCCAGAAGGTCCAAACATCAACATGCAATGTTCCGCATCTCCTTCCCATGCCTCCCCTGCCCGCCAGGATAAAAGGCTTACCGCCTGAGCAGTCACCAGGGAGAGTAAGTGCCCTGACATCCCTCCCCGCTTTGAAGTATAAGGCAGAGAGCACCTTGACTCTGAGACACTGGCAAGAGGAGCTAAAAGTAAACTAAGGAAAATGCATCTGCGCTTTGTAGTCTTTTGGCAATTACGACAAAGAAGGAAGAAATAGGCCGATCAGCTGAAGGTTGGTGATAAGCCTAACTTTTCTTTTCATCACAACATAGTGTTTGCTAATTGTTTCATTCATCTGTTAGTTCTCACCCCCTCCTGCCTGCTTTTGCACTGGAAAACAAAACAAAACAAAACAAAAACCAAAAACATACACAGTATCACCAAAAGCAGAATATATTCATCAAAAGCAAACTCTGGAAGCCAGCTGGTTCTAGTTCTATTTTAACATTTTTGATTGGGGTGAGCAGGTGACTGAGTCTGGCCAATGGAATGTGGGTGGAAGTTTGGTAAGTGGGTGCCAGGCTGGGCCCCTGAAACCATTAACACGGTTTTCAGTGGACACTCCATGTGTTGATTTTCCATCACTCTCATTTCCCGCCTGGCCGTGTGCGGGCATGCGTGGTAGAGCTCCCAGACTCTAAAAGACGAGGAGCCCCTGGATGGAAGGAGACACGGGTCCCCGGATGACTGTGCAGAGTAGAAGTTGTCCCCTCTCAAACAATCTGCATTGGACTGTGACGTGAGGGAGAAATAAATTCAGTTGGGTTAAGCCACCAAGAGACGTTGTGGCTATTTGTGACAGCAGCTAGCCTACCCTTTATTTTAGAACTAACCCAGAGCACACGTATCCCCTCTCCCTCCCTTTCTCTCCTGGTGCCTGTTCTCACTGGTAGGGTTGACTTTCCACGGATGCACCGCTGTTGACCTGTTCCTAGTTGTGATACGTTCTTCTTTCTCTCCCCTTCCAGTCTACTGCGCCTCCTGGCTCCCCTTCAGCTCCTCTGGCTCGTCCCCGTGGCGTGTTTTGTGGGCTCACTGCAGTCAACCTGTCCCTTCCGTATATTGGCTTTCTCCGGATTCGGTTTCCAGGTTCTCTTCCCAGGGGATTGTCACGGTGAGATCTTGTCTGCTTCTTCGTCTTTCATCAGAGTTCCGTTTGACGGCCCCCTGATGGAGATCTCCAGGCCCCGTTTCTCTTCTGACGCACATACCCAAACCCAGCCGCCTGGAAGACATGTCTTCGGGGCTGTCCATAGACACCGGCAGGGCTGGCTGTCCCGGCGGAACTCTTCTGGTATCTGGAAACATGCTTCCTTTAGGCCTTTCCTTTGGTGGACAGGCCCCGTCGCCCTCCTGGTTTTGTGAGCCAATGCCTGGCACTCTGGGTCACGTTTCCCTTGTCCCTAGGCCCAATATCACTGTGCCCAATGCCTGTTGTCTGTCCCTTATGAGTATCTTTCTCATCTGTCTATTTTAGTCCATTTCTGCTCTGGCACCTTAGTCCCAGTCACCAGGAACTCCCATGGAAATTGCTGCAGCAGCCCCCTCATTGCGACTCCTGACCCCAGTGTGGCTTCCACAGCCATCTCCCACTGTTACCAGAGGGAGTTCTAAAATGTACATACTGGCCTGGACAGTGTGGCTCAGTGGTTGAGTGTGAACCCATGAGCCAAGAGGTCACTGATTCAATTCCTGATTAGGGTACATGCCCAGGTTTCCAACTCAATCCCCAATAGGGAATATGCAGGAGACAGCCAATCTATGTTTCTCTCTCGTCATTGATGTTTCTATCTTTCTGTCCTCCTTCCTCTCTCCCTAAAATCAATAAAAACATATTAAAAAAACAAAATGTACTTTCTGGGGGGGGGGGGTGCCTTCCTGCCTGACTCTCTATACCCTCCTCAATCACGCTCATGGACATGGGGAAAACATTTGAAGTCCACATGCTACATCAAGACCAAACCCTTGTTTTTCTGCTTCACCTCATCTTTGGCTACTTGGGAGGTCTTGCTTCTTGCTTCTGCCGTACTGATTACATTTACTTGTTTATTTTGACCTATTTCCCTGCTCCTATGCTACCCATGCTCTTTCTTCTTTACATATATTTTTATTGATTTCAGAGAGGAAAGGAGAAGGAGAGAGCGAGACAGAGACATCAATGATGAGAGAGAATCAGTAACCGGCTGCCTCCTGCACGCCCCCTACTGGTAATCGAGCCTGCAACCTGGGCATTTTCTCTGACTGGGAGTTGAACTGTGACCTCCTGGTTCGTAGGCCAACGCTCAACCACGGAGCCATGCTGGCCGGGCCCCCATGCTCTTTCTTGTGTTCCTGCTCTGTTCCCTCTGCTAGGGTTCTTCCCTGCAATGTTCCCCTGGCAGATTTCATGTAGATTTCTTTTCCTCAGGGCAGCCTCCTTCACTCACCCAGAGCTCCCACTGCATCTGTTCTTTCCCATTGTGTTGGCGTGGAGGAGTTCCATGTCAATATCCACTATCAGAGGGTGAGCTCTTTAGGAGGAGGGACTGCCATGCTCCCGCCATGATCCCCAGCACTGAGCTCTTTCCGGGCTGCCAGGCAGAACCTGAATACATAGGCACTGAATACACTCCAATTGATAGCAACAGCTCTAGGGAATGGGAGGAATTCTCTCTCGTTCTCCTTTTCTCTCTTTCTTTTTTTTTTTTTTTTATTGTTGATCTCACTTTTCTTTTTTTTTTTTTTAATTTTATTTTATTTTTATTGTTTTAAGTATTACAAATAGTAGTACATATGTCTCCTTTTTTTTCCCCCTTTGATCTCCCCCTGACCTCCCCTACCCCCCAGGACATGCCTTCACCTGCCCACCCTCCCCCCCCACCCCAGTGTCTTATATCCATTGGTTGTGCTTATATGCATGCGTACAAGTCCTTCGGTTGGTCTCTTACAGCCCTCCTCGCCCAACCACCCCTGTCTTCCCAATGTAGTTTGACAGTCTGTTCAATGCTTCTTTGCCTATGTATCTTTTTCCCACCATTTCTTTCCTTTAAAAAGTTTTGCCTTTGCAGACTGGAAATAAACATATAATAACAAAACAAGACAAAACAAAAAAATGTTTGAGTCCCAATTTCAATGTCCAACAGTTCCTTATGTGTACATGTCAGCAGTGATATCTGGATGGTGGGCACATGGTGGCAATGCAGGTCCGACCCTCTCTGGTTTGGTCCTAGGCAACCTGCAGCGGTGCACAGCTGCTGACTGCTCCCATGGCAAGGCGTTGTCAGCGTCTTCCATCTCTGGACTGTTTTTGCCTCTTGTCTTCGTGGTTGGAGCACTCCTGTCAATTCCTCTCTGTTGCAGGAATCCATCTGGTCTTGGGGTTGTTTTCTGAAAATATACAAATATATTCTCGACCACAAGTTAATAAAGGAATCTTTTCTATATAATTGATTTGGGATCCTTTTTATTTTTGTTCAAACGATTTTCCTTTGTCTTATTTAGACACCATGTGTGTTTTTAATGGCCGTCTTGCTGTTAGCATTGCAAATGAACCTTAATTTGGTAAAGTAAAAATTTTTTAGATGTAATTTACTTATAGGATATTTTTCCTTACATGATATTGCCCTACTATCCCCCCCCCTTTTTTTTTAATGGAGGTTTTTGTAAATTTTATAATGCAGTCTTGATAACTTTAAATTAAAAAAAAAAATTTTTTTCCCCCACACATATGACTGCTTTAGGTTCATTGCATATTCAGGAATTTTACCATGAGATGAACTACGAATAGAAATTTTAGTTATTACTTTAAGAATAGCTTTTTGTCCAGTACTTGAATATCCACTTATTTCAATTAGCCTATTTAAATTAATCTGAAAACTCGATTACTATTTTACTGTCAAATTTAATACTCTACCAACAATCTTAGTTTACCCTGTAAATATTAGTGGGAAGGATTATTTGCATTCTTGAGTGGGCCCTGAGCATTCCAAATGCTCAGCTGAATTTAGATATAGGGCAACTGCTGTCGGCCAAGTCTCTTGTCTGTTACCTGGGTCCCGATCTGAGCTGGGCCAAGTCTCTGTCTGTCACCTGTATCTCGATGTGAGCTGGGCCGGGTCTCTTTCTGTTGCCTGGGTCCCGATCTGAGCTGGGTGTGGGAAGCGCAAAGCAGCCATGGGGGTAGGAGACCTCCTTTAGAAGGGGGTGAGGGTTCAAGCCCCTGCAATGTTGGGGGGGTGAGGGTCTGTGCCCCACTTCTGTTGCCCCCCCAAGTTCTCTCCTGATGGCCCCTCTGCGACTGTGCCTGTCTTAGGTTGTTCCTTCCTTGAGGAATCTTACCCGTCTCTGGCTAACCAGCCATCCTCCGGGGCCAAGCAGGGTGCTGTGAGGTTCAGTTCTGTCTCCTTGGTAGCCTATGACCCCGTGGCCTCCACACCCAGCACCTGCCTTGGGAACCCCTGGCCTGCTGGCAGGGTCCCGGTGCTCCTTTTCTCTCTTTCTTTCTTCTACTCATCCTTCCCTTCCCACTGAAATTCCCCTAGACTTCTAGCAGAGGGCAGGACACCTGTGGTACACTTGTAATAATAAGGGCAGAGACACTTTAGAACAGGGGTCCTCAAACTTTTTAAATAGGGGGCCAGTTCACTGTCCCTCAAATGGTTGAGGGCCAGACTATAGTTTAAAAAACAAAACAAAACTATGAACAAATTCCTATGCGCACTGCGGGCCCGGGACGAGTCGGCTGCTAAGCAGGACAGGCAGCGGCACCCGGCGGGCCGGATAAATGTCCTCGGCGGGCCGAATGTGGCCCGCAGTTTGAGGACCCCTGCTTTAGAATCTAGTAAAAAAGGAAAAGTGCTTATTGGAAAACAGGACAGAGTCAAGTGTTCGCTTTGGCTTGCATTTCCCTTGTTCTTTGAGGCGTGCCCTTTGGTGCCGGGGTGTGTTTTTTTTAAAACGACCGGTGCTGATTCATTTTGTTTTCCTTGCCCAGGCCTATGTTTATCGCAATGAGGTATTTATTTATTTTCCAGTTGTCAAACGTTTAGATCTAACTACTGACATAGCACACAGTTAATGAAGTATGGTTTCTATTTAAAAACACGTACTTGACATACCACTAGCGTACTCCGCCTGTTTCTAAACGAGCAAGGGCGAGGAGCTTAGGGTATGGGTGTTCTCATGCTCCCATTCCATCATCCCTCTTGCTTTAATGTTGTCCTGATTGCTATCTGTGTCTTGGCCTTTGATCCTAATACCCACGCTTGCCCTCTTCTCATAGGGCAGCTCTCACGTGTGGGTTCTGTTTCTGAGGGCCTGGATGCAGATCCTGGCTCCACCATCGCCAGCCACATGGCCTTGGGCAAAATGCCTGGTTCCTTCATCTGTAAAATGTGCGTAGTAACAGTGTTCTTCTCTCGGGGATTTTGACGAGTATTAAGTGAGATACTATGTTAACAGCATCTTGCACAACATCTGGTCCAGAATAAGGTCTTCATAACTATTAGGTAGGATTACAGATTTCTGTACTACAGGGTCCATGGCATTTTCCTTTGCCATATTCCTCCTTTGTAACATTCTCTATTCTTATTATTATTAGGCCGAGTGCACAAAATTCATGCACGGGGAAGTGTGTGTCCCTCAGCCCAGCCTGTACCCTCTCCAATCTGGGACCCCTTGAGGAATGTCCAACTGCAAGTTTAGGCCTGATCCCACTGGGCAGTTGGATGTCCCTCTCACAATCTAGGACTGCTGGCTCCCAATGGCTCACCTGCCTGCCTGTCGAATTGCCCCTAACCAGTATTTACTGCCAGCCTGTCCACCCCCTATCCACTCCCCTGCCAGCCTGACCGATGCCTAACTGCTCCCCTGCCAGTCCGGTCACCCCTAATTGCCCTCCCTTGCCAGCCTGGTCACCCCCAACTGCCCTCCCCTGCAGGCTGATTGCCCTCAACTGCCCTCCCCTGCCGGCCATCTTGTGGTGGTCATCTTGTGTGTTGGAGTGATGGTCAATTTGCATATTATCTCTTTATTATATAGGATTATTTATTATTCCATTGGAGCACATAGTGTTAAGCCTGGAGATCAGACCCAAGATATAGCTTAGCTAATGTCCATTATGTTAACTTCACATAAGCTCACAATTCATTGAGCTGATACTCTGAACCTGCCACAGGGCTTGGGGTCTGGGGAGTCAAAGGTGAAGAGGACACATTCCCTGTTCTCAGTGCAGCTCACGTTGTATGTGGAGTGTTGACCAGGATCCAGTCCTCTGCAAACACATAGAAGCAATAAATGAACATGTAAAAGTGAGCACCGAGCAGGAAATTCTTAACTACAGGAGGACTCGGGAGGCGGTCTCCCAGAGAGGCTTTGCATGACTATAATGTTTCTGAACAGAAGAGAGTGGAGTCCTTTCCATTAAAAGGAGCAGCGTATAGAAAATGCTAGAGTCATGAACAATCTGATGTTTTCAGGAGACCTCATCGTGGTTTGGTGTGGTAGCATGGAACACAGACATACATGGCCAGGTCAGAAAGGGGCCTTTCTGTTAGAAGTGGCTTAGGAAGGCCCTCCTGGCCCATGGTGTCAGTTTACACTGAAGAGAAAAGAGGCCAGGACGGACAACACTGGCGAGGAGGTGGCAAGGGAGCAGGCGTCTGGGTCAGCTTGCACCGCTCTGACAGGTGCATAGAGCGCGGCTCCCGGAGCAGACGTTTGTATCTCACAGATCTGGAGGCTAAAGGTTCAAGATCAGGGTGAGGGCAGGGTCAGGCTCTGGCTTGCAGAAAACTGCCTTATTGCTGTGCAGTTCAGTCACGTGGTAGGGAGGAGGAGGGCGAGTGAGGGAGAGAGAGCAAGATAAAGAAGAAGGGAGAAGAGGAAGAGAAACAGAAGGAGGAAGGGGAGGGGGAGGAGGAGAAGGAAAAGGGGGAGGGGGAGGAGAGAACAGACAGCTTTCCAGTCTCTTCTCATGAAGGGCATGAATCCTATCACGAGGGCTCCAGCTCCCCAAGGCTCCATCTCCATGTACTGTCACATTGGGGGTTAGGGTTTTAACACACTCATTTCAGGGTGACACACACATTCACTTCCTGGTACCAGGTAAGTGACCTAAGGGCCTGGGACAAGGCAGAGGAATGTATGGCTTTGAGCTACCCTAATGTAGAATCAGTAGGAATTAGTGGCCATGTTGATGACTGGGGGAAGGAGCCGAGCTGAGTGACTCCCAGCTTACTGGATTGGACACCTGGGTCATCCCTGGGATTACCTGGATGACCTGACTCCGCAGACCACGTGAAAAGGGATTTCAACTCCTTTCCCTGAGGCTCACGACTTTCCAAGCTATGATCCATCACAGCTGCTTCTGAAGAGCTGTCCTCCATTGTTCAGCACTGTTCAGCAGGGGCTGTCTCCTTGCTGTCCTCCACACCCACACCACTGCTTCCTGCCTTTGGAGTTTTGATCACAGCACTCCATCCACATGGCATGCGCTTTATATCCTCCACCTAATCTCTCCTTGCAGGTGAGTCTGGGCTTACCTGCCTTAGAGAGCTTTCCCAGCCATGCAGAATGAGGCCACTCTGCCCTCCCTGCTCTGTCTGACCTTCCAGTACATTTAAACTGGTTTTCTGTGGCACATACAACACTATGTTCTCATCACCATCTCTCTTCCCGGCCACACAGAGAGGTTACTTAGCTCCAGCTTCTTTGTAGTTAGTGTTTTCACGCCCATGTGCCCACGTCCTCACCAATGGGAATGTGAGCAGAAGCAGCTAAGCATGTTGGGAGCTCTCCTGGCTTTGTGTCTTCTGTCTGTGCTTTTGAAGGAAGAGTTCTAAAATGGAGGAGAATGGATAAGTTGACTATAATTGGCCAAAGAGAGATAATGGGCTATACTTTTAAATTTATCTTTATTGTTGAAAGTATTACATTGACCCTTTCTAGCCCGGCATCTGTTTCAGCCCCAAGCCTTCACCACATTATTGTCTGTGTCCATAGGTTATGCATATATGCATATCAGTTCTTTGGTTGATCTCTTCTCACATTCCCCCTCCCTCTCACATACACACCTTCCCTCTGAGATTCAACAATCTGTCCCATGCTTCCATGTCTCTGGATCTATTTTGCTTATCAGTTTATTTTGTTCTTTAGATTCTACATATGGGTGAGATCATGTGATACTTGTCTTTCTCTGGCTGGTGTATTTCACTTAGCGTAGTACTCTCCAGGTCCCTCCACGCAGTCTCAAAGGGTAAGAGATCCTTCTTTTTTACAGCTGCAGAGCATTCCACAGTGCAAATGTACCACAGCTTTTTATCCACTCGTCTACTGATGGGCACTTGGGCTGTTCCAGATCTTAGCGATTGTAAATTGTGCTGCTATGAACAGAGGGGTGCATACGTTCTTTCTGATGGGTGATAATGGACTTTAAATTAGACTTTATGTGAGTGGCCAAAAACAAGAACAACTAAAGCTTCCTATGGTAAACTACCAAGATTTGGAGCTTCATTTGTTAACACAGGAAAGCATGACCCATCCTGACTAATCTGACCTTTAATACTTGGTGTCCTCTGTGGCGTAGGAACAAATGAGGGATCCCTTTGTCATTTCACACTGTGCTTTTCTTCGCTCTTAGTAAATGTCTTTTGAATGAAATTGAACCTTGGTTTGATGACTTAGTGAAAAAAGACTCTCAGATGGGAGATAAAATGATAATCCAGTATTTACAGCCTCACCCCACTTTTGTTTGCCCCACTTAAAGAAAAGCACTCACCTCTCTTTATTTAATGCCTGTGGACCTGAAACTGTCTCCTCAGATTAGAAAATGAACCATCTCAGCTGGTCAGAACTTCAGAATCTCTGCTAGTCATATCCCACTGAATTCCCCTTTGCATTTATGAGTAGAAGAGAGATACAGACAATTAAACTTGTCTCATTCTGATTACTGAAGTTCTTTGGTAGAAGAAGTAAACTTGTACTTGTGTTATTAATTTTTTTTAAGGGACGTGGGAATGCTGACCTGAGCCAAAGTGTAGTTAGGTGTTGCTATGCTACCAGCGAGACTGGGGCCACTTTCCCCACTTGTGTACAACACAATCCTTTATTGCATTTCCCCTTAATATTTCTGTTTTGATGTAATGCCACCAATTTGAAATGTGTATATATTGCTTCCTGCCCTTGAGGACCTTCGTCGAAATGAGATATTTTAACTAAAATGAGACACTCACAATTTCCTCCTGCCCTGTATTTATTTTGTCATAAAACCCCATGCATCCATGAGACTATGATTTTTCAAGTTTATGATCTCAAAAGTGATTTGAGAAATATTACCAATAATAATACATGATTGGAAAGCAAAGGAGAAATTCCGTCTGGATGACAGTAGCTATTTATAAAATCCTCCAGCCATCTTCCCCCAGGTTGAAGTCCAGGTGGAATCGCTCAGGTAATTCACAGAGCTGGTTTCAATAGAAAATTTGAACTGTAGCATTTTCTGGTGTGTTTTTGTTTTCTTGTGTTTAAATGCAAGTTGCATGTTGAAACCAAATTCTTCTGATTTTGGAAAGTGTATGCTTATAAGGATATGCAATATTATTATTATTTTTTTCTGCTGAGGGCTCTTTTTGGAAAGGAGGGAGGATGACGAACAAGAAGAGTTTGTTTTCTTTCCATTTGTCAACACTGTTGTCCTAAGGGCGGCGGGTGGGGGCATGAGGGGGCTAGACCTGGAGAGGGAATCAAGAGACTTGGGTCCTTGCTTAACCATGGACTCTCTGGGTGACTTTGCATCACACGTGCCTTCTTCTGGGTCCTCTGTTTATCATGTGAATTAGGTAGCATCTGAGGCTCATATGGGAGTCCACCAGGAGTACACATGAGAATCAATCAGAGAACATCCTCCAGTCCCACATTCCTGGGCTCCATTCGGGACCTATTGAATCAAAGCACCAAAGAGAAGGGGGCCCAAGATGTCGATAGTTTATAGAGCTTTTTAGGAGACCAGATTGGCATGAATCCATGAGTCAGCATCCTATGGATACAAGCATTCCATAATGTTTTGGTGATAAATGAGAGAGGGAAGGAGCCAGGGGCCAGGACACAAAGTCTTCAGTGGGGACTTAT
Source organism: Corynorhinus townsendii (assembly GCA_026230045.1). NCBI lineage: Eukaryota > Metazoa > Chordata > Mammalia > Chiroptera > Vespertilionidae > Corynorhinus > Corynorhinus townsendii. The sequence continues at coordinate 166,065,554 of JAPDVU010000007.1, forward strand.
AAATTGCCCTGAGGGGCTGATGGCTGCAGAAATGGGTCACCACCAGGCACATGCTCCATCATGTTGACCAGGCTCTCCGTGTGTGCGTGTGTGTGTGTGTGTGTGTGTGTGTGCGCGCGCGCGCGCTTTATGGTGTCTGTTTGGAGTGATGATGATTGTTTTTAAAATACAGTTTGGGCCTCTCCACAGATTCCCAGCAGCTCTAAAGGATGGAGTAAAACCCATTTGCACCTCATCCAGTTCGGTGACCTGTCTTAAACGGGCCCCTAATAGAAGAATTAGAGCTGCACGGAGAGAGTGGAACCAGATTGTGAAAACTGGTAAGCCTGCCCCTTGTCAGGAGCCGACTCCATTCCGGTCAGCCTGTATCCTGTATCGATAAATACCTGTAAGTGCCATTCTGTGCAATGGCTTTAAGTGGGCAAAGTGAAAAGGAGGGAGGGAGGCAGGAGCAGGGCACAGTTAATGTCTTTCTGGACTGGTAAGGGAGCAAAGATAGATTTGCAAACCACTGTAAGATAACGAGGAGTAGAAAGACCAGAGCCAGGACACACAGAGCCCTGGGATGCAGAGGAGGTTGCTGTTGATTGTGGCCAATCAAGCAGGGGAGCTTTCCAGAAAGGAAACTGTCTGCTGGGCCCGGATTCTCTTGTGCTGATTGTGGGAGGGCCCCGGAGGAAGATTCTAATTCTAATTATTACTGGCTCTTTTATTTTGTTTCGTCTCAAAGCAGCAGGAACTCCTTCCTAATGGACTAATCTAAGAAGAAGGCTTTACTTTGCTGTCCTCCCTGACATGCTTGCATGCACCCTCTTAGAGCCAGGCTGTCTGTCTGTAGGTCTGTGTTACTTTCTCTCGGAACTGTCTGCTTCTTGAAGGGAGGGACTGGCTCTGCCTCTCCTCACGGTGTTGGGTACACAGTAAGTGCAAAATTGATGCTAGGGGGATAAGTAAAATGATTCATACAGATCAGTGGGATACTAATGACTCATTGATGAGGACATTGATAACTGTACAGCATTTCATTGGGAAGGGACCAAGAGAGGTTAACTTCTGCACACGCCTCCCTAGCATCACTCTGGGCAAGATCCTAGACAGCGCTAGCTCCCCTTCACAAATGGAGACCTGAGGCACCGTCCAAAGCTACATATTGATAATAACCTCTCCCATTTGCATATCAATTTAGAGGTCCCCACAGTGTGAGGGGAGGAACGTGGCTTATTTGTATTTTACAGATGAGGGCTCCAGGCTCAAAGAAGGGGCGTGTCAGGTGAAAGGTTGTTGAAGGAGATGGGGGCTTAGTGAGATGATGCTACAATAAACAAGACACGCTCATAGCTAGGATAGGTCCTGGCAAAATGCTAGCTCTGAATCGCGTGAGAATGCATAGGCGGGAGACATTTCAATGGCAGACAGGGGGGTTGGGACAGGTGGGTGGGGTGGAAGGGACACGGGCTGGAGCTCAGTAAATTTTGGTGTTTGTCCCCACTCTCCCAGAGACTTCCATCAACTGGGGAAGGTTGTCTTGTCCTTTGTCTTGGCCTCGGTTTCTTGATCCACAAAAGGAGAGAAATAGTTTATTTGTAGTTACTGGTAGCTCAAATATGCTACTGACACACATCTATGGAGATACCATACTAGAAGACAAGATCAAGCCTGAATTATCTCAGAAAAATGCCCTCCTTGACTGAGTTTTATGATGCAAAACATTCCTTATAGGTAAAATTGTATTTAAATCAAATTGCACCCGCCACCCTAAGATCCTTCAGTGTTGGGGGCCTATAAAGATGATTGAGAGATGATTGAGATACAGAGTTAATAATTGGAGCTGTTTGTAATATTTGTCAGTGTCATGTGATCATGGAGTGAGGATGAAGCACCGGGTCACTGACTTCCAGGCTCTCTTCTCTCCTGTCACCAAGTCTGGTGATGGAATAGTGGGTCACCTCGGCTCCGCTAGTCTGATGACCTCAGACAAATGCTCAGGGTCTTCCTTTAAAATCAGGACTAACATGACCAGCCTCATCTCTTGCCTCTTACCAGGGAAGTCTTATGAGGGTCACGTGAGATCACCTATGTGAGAGCACTTTGTAAACTTAGAGGCCTGTACAAAGGCTTCAGTGGGTGTCAGTTAGTGATTATGGCCTCTGGCCATCCATGTGGTTATGGGGAGAGTGACCCCCTACCCTTGCCAGGATCACTCGACTTTGGCCTCCAAGTTGGGCTTAGGGGGGAAAAAAGTGAAGCTCTTTCTGTTGGCTTTATCTAAATCCCTCGAGTTAGCTGGCTTACTTCCCAGAACCTCATCAAAACAGAGTATGAACCAACTGGGTTGGCCAGCCAGAACGGCAAGTGAAAACATTAGGCCTCAGCACTGCTGGTGGGTAACAGGATGAAAGGGGTTTTACTTTTCTGTCCTTATTAGGGCCCGTGCAGTAACACAGCGTGTGACCTTGAACGACTCACTTCCCTCTCTGAGCTCGGGTTTCTTGCTCTTTCCAATTTTAGGAGTTTGAGAGGGTGGTTTCTGGATTCTGCCTGTCCTGGTGACTTAGGAAGGTTTTGAAATACAGGGCTAGTTCACGGATGAAACAGTGTCAGGGACCCTCCAGTAACGGTGCTTTACGATGGCAGGGAGGCGCCTGGGCAGCCTTGTGCTGAGTTGAGTGGCCTTGATTGGAACACAGGCCCGCTGCCAGAGGCAAGCAGGAGTCCCGCTGTGCTCTCCAAGCGGGGACACCAGCTCAGAGATCTTGAATGTGAACTCTTCAGCAGCTGTGAGTCACAGAGCTCTGGGCAAAGGTTGCAGTCAGGTCCATATGCGCTGCACAGCTCCCAGCCCCTCACCGGCCTCTGGAAGAAGGCTGCTCTGCCTCTTGTACCCCTGTGGGCACCACCCCCTGAGCTCTGTACTGCAGATGCCCCATCCCTAAGGCAGGGATGGACAGCGCATACCTACCAGTTAGGGAGCGTGGATAGTTAGGTGAGAATGCATGGGCGCAGAAGGTGAAAAGGAAAGAAAAGCAAGAACTTACCATGATAACAGCACAGTGGTTTCTGCTGGGTGAGAGGGAGGGAAGGAACCCTTCTCTCTGCTTCTGGTTCAGAGAATAGTATTTCTATTTTATTCTTTTTAGTTTTGAGAGAGAGAGGAAGGGAGAGAGAGAGAGAGAGAGAGAGAGAGAGAGAGAGAGAGAGAGAGAGAGAGCGAGCAGGCGAGCAGTTGCCTTCCATATGAGTCCCAAAAAGAGATTAAACCCACAACCTGGGTATGTGTCCTGACCAGTCATTGGACCTGCAACATTTTGGTGTATGGGACAATGCCCCAACCAACAGAACCACCCAGGCAGGGCTATTTCATTTTATTTAAATGTGGAGGCGTTTATGTGGCTGATCACTTTCTGATTCGTCATTAAATGTTCACTGTTTTATGCACCTGGCTGTGCCCATGTTTATTGCGGTTTTCAAGAGTGAATGTCTCACTTAGAGCACGTGAAGCATGTAAAGCACCCGTCAACAAGTAAGCATTGCATACGTGTTCGGATGGGGCAGTTGTCCTGCCTACCCCTCATTTCACAGTCAGACCCCATGGGCTAACGTGGTTCCCGGGCAGAAAGCGGCGCCTTCACAGGTGGTCGTGTTTGGGAAGAGTTGCAATTCTATCCCTGGGTCTTTCTGTCAGTGGAAAATGTGTTTCTATTGAGGCTTGTTCCTTTTCTTTCTCTCCTCCTTTCTTTCTCTCCTTCCTTCTTCCTCTCTCTCTCTCTCTCTCTCTCTCTCTCTCTCTCTCTCCTCTCTCTCTCCTGCACTTTCTCTTTAACAGCCATTATTAGGTCCTTGCCATGTGGCCAACACTACTGGGTATAAAACCAAAGATGAAATGACAAGGGATTCTGTCCTTCTGAGGGTGAGACCTATGCCACGGATCACGGGCATGCAGACAGATCAGTGCCTTCATGTGGTCCAGCCCCCAATTTTCCTGTCTGTAGGCCCGGAGGCGTGTTTTGGAGGTGCTTGGGCACATCCCCGGAAATGGTAGTAGTTGTCACTGTTATAAAAGAGGGTTATCAGCAGGTCCTAGCTGGCAAGTCTTTGGGGCTGGGGGTTTCTAAGCTGGCTTCTGAAGGGTGGGTGTGAGGGTAATTGACACAGCGGAGTGGGGAGGACATTTCAAATCCAGTTTTTGCAATTTAAGCAGAGTGATTCCTTCCCCACCCCCACCCCCTAGAAATACAAAGGGAAGGGCCAGTGGCTTAGGCTGACCTGCAAGGGCAATCTTGCCATGTGTGGGCAAAGGTGTGCTTGCCTGCTCAGTACACCATGACTCCTTTAAACCATGAGCATTGTTGCTTTATGGAGGACCTCCTGGGATTTCACAGTAAGCCAACTTCCTTGTTGTTAGAATAAAAAAAGTAATGCTATTTCAGCCTAACCCCAAACACTGAAATATGCTATGTAGCTTTAGTAATTGGTTGTGGATTTCTATCTTTTGTGTGGTAGCATTTTGTTTTAACATAATTTTCTCTCTTTTTAAAAAAATACATTTTATTGATTTTTTTTACAGAGAGGAAGGGAGAGGAAGAGAGAGTTAGAAACATCGATGAGAGAGAGATATCAATCAGCTGCCTCCTGCACACCCCCTGCTGGGGATGTGCCCGCAACCACGGTACATGCCCTTAACCAGAAATGAACCTAAAACCCTTGAGTTCGCAGGCCGTTGCTCTATCCACTGAGCCAAACCAGTTAGGGCCATAATTCTCTCTTTAAACGTTTTATTTAGTTTGCTCCAGCTTTAAAACACAATGATAATATAGGAGATGATTTCTTTAAAGTGCGTATCTATTTGAGTCAACATGCTAAGTCATGGGAGTTACTTAAAACCTTAGGTTTGTATGCTAACTCTTCATTCCAGAAAATTCCATTAATGTGTCTGGATGCACAGCCAGACCTAGACGAGGTTCCCGGGAGCTCAGTGGCAAGCAAGCTATGGTGGCAGAGCATCCCTAGCCAGGGGCAGGCAAGGTGACCTTCCTTGCTCTTTGCAAAGTCCACAGATGGCTGTCTCCTAGATCTGCCTGCTCTCTGTGCTACTCTTGTTCTGCTTCCTGCCCCTGGCTCCCTCCTGCCCCTGTCCACATCATGAATTGCCCCCTGCTGGACCTACTGTCCAGATCCCGTCCCTTCAGTTGCTGAACCCCATCGATGTATTTCCTCTGGCGGGACCCTTGCTCCTTCCCAACTTCTTTCCCCGAATTCCTTCCTAAATAATCAACATGAACCTCTGATTGGCAGAGTCCATGTTCTGAGCAGTGGGCAACACAGGTTCTTCCTGTGTTTACCTCTGGTCCTCCTCTACACAGAGCAGGATTCAAATGCCAGCACATCTGTAGGTCGCCATAAAAATAGCCACATTTGACCTCTCCTGTCTGAAGTGTTGGTGACTCCAATTTTAAAGGAATAATTGCTTACAAAGTGCCTCTCAGCCATTGCTAGAAATGTGTGTTCTTGTTGGTTCTTTCCCCAGGAAATTGCAGGAATGGCATGCGGGAGAGAAGAGGGTCAACACATGACCGCTAATGTGATTAATTAAAAGGCTTAGAATAAACGACGGTAGGTATTTAGTGGTACCTTGGGGCGGGGGGATTAACGCTGGTTAAACATGGTGGAGGGGGCAGAATAATGAATGACTCAGCGGCCGTGAAAGGGGGGTGGTTGGAGCATTTTTCAGTGGAGCAATTAATAAACATCTCTTCCGCCACATTGCATGTGAGGGAACACACTTTAATCCTTTAAATGCTTTCACCCTCTGTAATTAGGTAATTAGTTTAGGAAGCAATGTAACAAATGCACAAGGAGAAAGAAAAACAACAAACGTAGATGAATACATAAGAGCCTTTCCTTTTATATCAAATCAGTAATTTCTTATTTTCTTTCTTTTTCTGTTTTGTTTTGTTAATCTCATTGAAGTATCCCGTCCCCCCCCCCCCCCCATTTATTTTTAGAAAGAGTGGAAGGGAGGGAGGGAGGGAGAGCGAGAAAGAGAGAGAAACATTGATTGGGTCTGGGGATCAAACCTGCAACCCAGGTATGTGCCCTTGACTAGGAATCAAACCCACAACCTTTAGGTGCTGGGGTGACACTCTAGCCACTGAGAAACCCTGGCCAGGGCTCTTACTTTCTTTTTTAAATTACATTCATTGGGGTGACAGCCTATCTAATGAAAGGGCAATATGCAAATTAACCATCGCTCCGTCACAAAGATAGAGGTGCCCATAGCCACAAGATGGTGGCGCCCAGTCCTCTCAGCCCCACCAGAGTCCCCCAGTCCCTGGGGTGTGGCCGCTGAGAGCGGGCAGCATGAGCAGCCTGGCAGAATGCTTGCTTTATCGCTGCGCATTCCACGCCCAGCCGCGGATGGGCCTCTGGGCCGCCGAGAGCCTCTGGGAAGTGGGCGCAGAGCGACCAGGCCCCGCAGAGAGCTACTGGTGCACAGATTCGTGCACAAGGCTACTAGTTGGTTAGTAAGATCATAGAGGTTTCTATGATCTGCATATTGCATTGTGTGGGGTAGTAAAAGGTAAAGGGGCCCGAATGTATGGTGATGGAGGATGATTCAAATCAGTGCTTTCTCTGTCTTTTCTTGTTGATGTGTCATAGTCTTCCCAGGAGTCTCACTGTCTTTCCACAAGGGTGGGGACTGGTTTGTGCCCCTAAAGAAAAGCACGGTAGATAGTACAAAAGTAGGAGCCTCCTGCATCCTCATTAAGTGCTTTTTAGTATAAGCCAGATAAAGTGTGACGCCTCACCTGACCTTTGCCAGGTAATGTACTAAGTACTTTATGGATATTATTTCATTGAATCCTCATAAACAACCCTCTTCAGTAGATACTACAAGGTAGATGCCATTATACCCATTTTACAGATAAAGTAACTGAGGCCCAGGAAACTTACATTGATTAAGGATATAAACTCTTCAGGAACAGTGCACTTAAGATTTAATCCTGTACTGAAGATACTGTTATCGTAATCCAGTTTTGTGATTCTCTGGGCAATTTTATGTTCCACAGGGTTTCCTTCAAGTTAAAAAATTAGTGAATGGACCTGATTAAACAAGAGTCCTCACCAATGTAGAACTAGATGTTTTGAAGAGCAATTACAAAGATCTCTCCTACTTTGAGAGTACCTAAAGGATTAGATTCCATCAGCATGGCTGGGTATTCTCCTATGCTCTTCATGTAGCTGAATATATGGAGAACTGACCTTCTAGTTTTGTATGTAGTGCTGTGCCCTGACACTGAGCCTGGGCAGGTCTCTGAGGGGACCATGGTGTGTGAGGGCTGGAAGCCTGGAAGCCCTGGCTTTGGGAGGTAAGAGTAGAATGGGGAGAAAAAGTGCACCCATCCAGAGTGTCCCTGTTAAATGGTTTGGGGTGAGCCCACTCCCCATTCTCTACCTGCTGTCATTAGGTTCATCTCCTCACTCCAGGCCACCTATCCCCAAGGAACACAATGGAGATTTCTTCTCGGTGAAATGTCTTCATCTTCTTCTTCTCATCCTCTACTTATCTCTCTGCTATGCCATCTCTTGAATACCAATCTTCTATTTTCTTATTTTGTTCCAATTTCCAACCTGTGTTTGATTTCTCTATTTTGACTCTTCATATTCTTTTTGGACAGAGTTTTTATTTTTCATTCTGTCTTCATTTCTGGTTTCCACTGGGCAAACATTTAGTGGCATTTATGCTAAGCCTTGGCTGCACAGGCATGAAGGAGACAGAATGCCCACCCACTTTCAAATCGCTCACAGTCCATTAAGAGAGAAAGACACAGGGCAGAAGGTCCTCTGTGCAGTTGTTATGAAAAATAAACACACAGTTTCTGACGAGACCCCAAAAGACATGCTTTCATGAGGAACAGAGCATCCGGTGGACGTGGAAGGCTAGTGAGAAGAAATGACACAGCCTAAGCTTAGAAGGGGGGGGGGTTGGTGCCCAGCCCGCTGTATGTTCCTGCTTCTGTCACCTCAGACAACAATTGGCCTAATCAATTAATCAACCCCTTGGCATTGTCAGCCTCTGACTCTCCTGGATATGCCAGTGCCCCCTGGGAAAAGTGGTGGCTACCCCAGGGCACTGTCCCTCCCCAGTTCTCTTCCATGGTCCTCAGGGCTCTTCCCCCAGTGGGTTTTGTTTACTACTCTGTGAAGCTTCAGGAAATCCCACTCTTTAATCTCCTGCCCTCTGTGCCTTGGGGATTTGGTGTATCTTTTGGTAGTGACACCCATCTCTTTGAAGTGGGGCAAATACCTGATTTTGTCACTGCACTCCTTTGTCCCCACTATACTTCTCAATTGCATAACCAAACTAACTGACTCATGAAAAATTCCCTATCAGTGAGTATGATGCGTCTCCCTCCACAGCCTTCTTCATTTTCTAGAACTTCTCAAACTTAGCAAAATGACAGCAGTGCAGCCCTCATGCAGAAAATCTCATCAGTCTCTGTTATTCTGCTACGTATGGCAGGATTCACTTCAGGAACCCACAGAGGCTGTTCTAACCAGGAGTCACAATTGAACAAAGCTCCGTTCATCCAAAGCTAATCCAAAGTTGATTTAGACTTTAAGGTTAAATTGATGCAGCGATTCACTGGTTAGATGAAGCCAACATTGAATAATATATACTTTAATGCTTAAGAACTATAGTTTATTTTGGACATCATATTGTACATTATCTCTACTTTTTTCTGGGAAATTTTAAGTGGCTTTTGAACATCAGAAATACAATTTTGATCTCTCTCACCCTTGATCAACAATAAACAATCAATCAACAATCAATCAACAATCACTGATTAAGGAGATTGCTGGGAGTTTCATTGCCTTGTCCAGGATGTGGGGCAGGCTAGATAATCAATGAAGCTTCTCCAGGAGGTACTAGGGTCCTGAGCTGCCTTTCTCAACAAGCCCCAGACACCATGCAATAGATTGAGTTGTAAGGTTTGGATTCTAGCCAGGCTCTACTACCAACCAATTCAACTACTGTCCAGAATCACATTTCTTCTCTGGACCCAACTTCATTCTACCTGTAAAAATGAGGTAGGATTTAAGGGAGGGGTAGGAGCCTCAGTGGGTCTCAAGGGGGAACAGGGAGGGAACGATGCTACTCTCCTAGGAGCTATGGGGAATTATGATGATGTTTATGGCTTCCACATTGACTAAAGGCAGTGAGAGACCAGGTATATTTTGTTAAACTTTTCACACACTGAACAATTTTACCAACCAAAATGTTCAGGAGTCCTTTTCCTTCAGAGAAATACCAGCAAATGAGCTCTATTTTTTTTTTTTCTGGCAGTGGTTGTCTTAAACAGACCACAGTGAAGCTTATTTTGCCTTTTCCTAGAAGTTCATAAAATCCCCTTGTCCCCATTCGAGAGAGAATTCTCAGATTCAGAGTGCCAATCCATGAATTTCCTGTCTTTCCTTTTTCAGACTTCTCTGAAATTATATCAGGACTCCCCAGGCTTTTATCTATAATTCCATGGTGATCAAATATTTAAAACTAGAGGCCTGATGCATGAATTCATGCACCAGTGGGGCCCCTCAGCCTGGCCTGTGGGATTGGGCCAAAACTGGCTCTCCAACATCCCCCAAGGCGTCCTGGATTGCGAGAGGGCACAGGCCAGGCCAAGGGACTCCACCTCTGCATGATCTGGGCCAGGGAGGGACACAGGAGGTTGACCAGCCAGGGAGGGACCATGGGAGGGCTTCAGGGCATGTCCGGCCCGTCTTGCCTAGTCCCAATGGACTGGACCCCAGCAGCAAGCTAACCTACCATTGGAGCATCTGCCCCCTGGTGGTCAGTGCACATCATAGCGAGCGGTCAAGAGGCCTTAGCATATCATTAGCATATTACACTTTGATTGGTTGAACAGATGACCGGACACTTAGCATATTAGGCTTTTATTACGTAGGATAGCTTCACTCTCTGTCATTGCTGTTTTTAGCGTCAGGTGAACTGACTCTAGGTTCCTTTTCCTTTTTCTTTCATTCTTTTTTCAAAGGGAAAGGTCACGGGAAGCATTTCCCTTCTGAATCAGAGGGCTCTTCACTGAGCTAAAATGCCCTTTATTTTCATCGTTCTTTTCAAGGCTTCTTTGTTCCATGAAGCCTTCTGTTGACAGTCTGCCCAAGCGGCTTAATATGAGACTTGAGGAGGATGGATGAGAGATTGAAGGTCGGGGAACAAGTCAGCAAGCCTGGCATTCTTGCTGTTTCCTCTTTCTTAACCCCTCATCCTTTATTGTTCCTCTGAGATTGAAAATCCCTTCTCAGTAGCTTTCAAACATACAAATGTTAATATCACTGTCCTATTTGCTCATCGACTTTTGGCATGAATTAAACAATAGGTGTTATACAAGAAGGACATTTTGACCATAAAAAAATTCAGATATTAAGATCCTAAAGCATTTCACCTGTACTCCCCCTGGCTCTCCCTCCTCTTCTGCCTCGCCCACTCTCTCTATCTTCTCTTCCTGCCCCCCTTCCCTCTTCCCTTTCCCTTCACTATCTCTGCTGACCCATCATAGTCTTTTCATCCAGGTGGACCAAGTTTTCCGAGTCCTTATTTTTGGGAAGAGCACTGTGCTAATCCTGGGATGAAGAAGAGAAATGGTCTAGATGTCACTCTCAAAAATCTTCCTTTTTGGAGAGAAGATGCACATGTAATAGCTGGTTCTAGCTGATTGTGGTTAATGTGATAATGGGATTCTCTTTAACGTATAGAGAGTAGCAGGGAGCAGCTGGCCTGGCTGGGAAAGTTGGGAAGGGCCCTGTTCACTGGGTGTCACTGGGAAATGTCTGAGCAAGTGACTCAGCAGTTCCTGGGCAGTCAGGGTAGGAGAGTGGTTCCAGTAGAGAGGGCAGAATATGGAAAGTCACTGAGGCGTGAGAGACCAAGGTACATGTTGGAACAATTCAATCATCCATGTCAGTAATAGACAATACGGAGAGAGGAAAGCTCAGGTCAGTCATGAGGACCCGGCATCTCTACTGCCCTTTGGACAGAGGCCTCCTAACATTTTTAGCTTTGAAGATCCTTGACATTTTGCATGGAAGCTCACAATGTACTTGGTGCTTGCGTAGCTGACACAGGCAAGGGAACTTCTGCTAGCTTTCTCCTTATTGGAAAACCTCCGGAGCAGAATGTGGTCATCCTCGTGTTTTTTAGTGGGTTCTCAACAACTTCCTGTTAGAGGAAGAAAGCTTCCCCCAATTGGGGAAAATGGGAGGGGCGGGTGAAAGCATTCACTTTCTCAGAGGCTATTCTAGATGAAGGCCTGGACCTGTCTTTCTGTTCAGGAACTCAGGGAAGCAGCCTTCCAGAAAAAGAAGTGCTGGCAACATTAGCTCACTCTGTAAACGTGCTAGAAAGCAAAAACAAAACAAAATAAAAAAACAGAGAATGTTTAGGACTAAAATTATACTTCTTTATGTTTTCTAGGCTTTTGAGGCCTTTTAGTGACAGACAAGTCCATTTTTTTCTTTTTTTTTACATGGAAGCAGGATTATCTTCGATTACCAAGTGCTCTCTGCTTACAGGAAAGCTGTAATAAATAATAGACCACGGCTGGGTCCACAGAGGTAAGTGCGTTCTTGGGAAATCAAAGATGGGGAAGGTTTGGGTGAAAGGAAATTTCTTACAAACATAAAAATCGGGTTGATTTCCATCCCCCTGGGTAGCCCTGTCTCTAAACTGGAACTTGCAAGCATCAGAGAGAAAAAGCTTGCGTTACTTTTCTTGACCTCCCGCCTTGGCATACCTCAAGGGGCAGCTTTGTACCCACATGGGTGTCTCCCATCAACCCCCACCTGATGTGGGGGAGTCCTAAATCCTGAGCTCTGCCCACGGCAATGCCACAGACAAACCCAGGACGTTCTGACCTGGCGGATCAGCCTTCTCACCCACATCTTGGCTCTTTTCTGCCATACAGACAGGTATGCCAAACTGAGACTGTGGTATGTTTTCAGCCTGTTTTGTTTTTAAATTTCCTTTTTCACCGAGTAATACACCTTCACTATTGATAAGTTTTAAAAATACCTGTATGCATACAGAAGAAACGAAAAGCTGCTGGTAATACCTTATTTCCACAAATAACAATGGTGAACATTTTGGAGTCAATCCTTAGATCCTTCTTGATTTGCTTACACGCACATCTTACAATATTTATTTAAGAAATGAAATCATGTTACACAGATTGTTTCATAACCCAACTTTCTCATTTTACATACAGCAAAACCAAAAATAATTTTAACATCAATAAATATAATTCTTTCTGCAACATAGTTTTGTGTGGGCACCTGCTATTTCAGTCTAAGAATAAGTTCCAATTTATTTAAGCAGACTCTTATTTTTGGACATTTGGTTTCTCATCTTGCCCTATAATAAACAGTTCTAAGAAGCGTTCTAGTCCTAGCCCGTTTGGCTCAGTAGATAGAGTCGGCCTGCGAACTGAAAGGTCCCAGGTTCGATTCTGGTCAAGGGCACATGCCCGGGTTGTGGGCTCTATCGCCAGTGGGGGACTTGGAGTAGGCAGCCAATCCATGATTCTCTCTCATCGTGGATGTTTCTATCTCTCCCTCTTCCTTCCTCTCTGAAATCAATAAAAATATATTTTAAAAAGTAATATTCTAACTTTGCTCTCATTGATACTCATCTCCTTAGGAAAGTCTACTCAAGTGGAATGTCTGTGTCAAGGGCTCTGTACACCATCACCATTGTTGGTGGGCTTTGTAAAGGTGTCCTCAAGAAGGAAGGCGATTCCCATTAATACTCCAAATGTGAATATATGAGAATATTTATTCCAATCACTATTACCAGCTCTAGTAAATGTTTTGGTCAGTTTAATATCCTTTAAAATGCCTGGGCCTCAATACCTTCCTCCACTCATTAGGTCTAGTACAGTGGTCGGCAAACTGCGGCTCGCGAGCCACATGTGGCTCTTTGGCCCCTTGAGTGTGGCTCTTCCACAAAATACCATGGCCTGGGCGAGTCTATTTTGAAGAAGTGGCATTAGAAGAAGTTTAAGTTTAAAATATTTGGCTCTCAAAAGAAATTTCATTCATTGTACTGTTGATATTTGGCTCTGTTGACTAATGAGTTTGCCGACCACTGGTCTAGTAGAATGTACTTACTCTCAAGGGGATGTGGTGAGGATTCAGAAGATTATGAGGTATCGAAGGAGGAGGTCAGTGGGTGCTCACAGTTGATTTAAGCTCATTTTGAGAACCGACCTTAGAGAAGTAGCTCATTGATGGCCCATACATTTGAACTGTTAACTGCAGGTCAAGAAGGATGGGATTACTTACAGGTCAAGGTGACTCTCTGCATCCGGAGGGCTGTCTCTCATCAGGTAGAGAGCAAGAGTTGCCTCAAGAACTCTTAAATCATCTGGAAGTAGTGGGAACCAGATGGGCTTGAGTGGTACAGGGAAACCTAAGGAGTGGGTCATTTACAGTAACCCTAATCATTGGCAAACACGTGGAAACACTAAAAGGTGGAAGAGAAAAGTGATCCCCTCTGAAGCTGTTTCCACGGCGCTGCATTTTGGCTTTGTGCCTTTGGCCTGTACGGAGTATTGCTTCTTGTCTGGATCCAGAAGCAGAATTTGTGATGGTGAGCCATGTCTGGCTTGTGTAGTCAGAATTCTGGCCCGGCTGTCTGGTAGCTAATTGAATTCCAGCTATTCTCTAAACCTGTTTCTGAGTCTGTAAGGCAAATGATGAGACATTGCAGGGTTGCAGGAGGATTAGATGAGATAGTATTAGTCACTTAGCACAGAGTGTGGGAGTTAGTGGCCATCTCTACATCGTAGCTGTTATCCATGTACGTGGGCATTCTGCTCTCATTACACAGAGGCTACTTGGATCTTCTGGAGGTGACTCACTGGGTCACTGAGCGAGCCAGATGTCGCCCAGCTAGATTCACCACCTTCCACAGTGTCCTGCTGAGCAGAGAACCATGGGAGAACTTTCCTTCCTGGTTCCTTGAATGGAATCATTCCTGCTTTATTTTCCTGTGATGCTCTGTCTTCATGAGTCTCCTCCTCTACTGTGTCTCCATCCTGTTTTATTTTTTTAATATATTTCTTTACTGATTTCAGAGAGGAAGGAAGAGGGAGAAAGAGATAGAAACATCAATGATGAGAGAGAATCATTGATCGGCTGCCTCCTGCACACTCCCCACCGGGGATGGAGCCTGCAACCCAGGCATGTGCCCTTGGCCAGAATCAAACCTGGACCCTTCAGTCCACAGGCCGATGCTCTATCCACTGAGGAAAACTGGCCAGGGCTCCATCCTGTTTTGATGGTTAGAAAGTTACCGATGAGTTTGTGGTGGATCTCTCTCTAACCTACAGGGCTTCGGGGAGTATATTCCACATCCCAGCCACCTGCTGCTGATAACTGATCATTCTTTTATGTATTTCTTACCTGCTTTTCTCAAACTTAATTTTACCTTGTATGTACATTGCATACACTTTAAATTGCTTTTAGAACAAGGCAGGGTAGAACTAAACAAATAAAAATAAAAGAGAAATTAAAACACCCAGGGTGCACACACTCCGAGGTAAATCCTATTTACATATCGCTATAATTTTCTTCCTTTCCCCCCTTCCCTTCTAATTGCTTTTATCACTATTCACCCAACCATCTGTCCATCTACCCATCAAACATACCTGCAGGCACCCAATGTAGATTTTCATTGAATATTATGTCAGAGACATCATCTTTCATCATAAAAAGTTCTTCAGAAAGCCACTTTCAGTGGCTGTCTAGCTTCTAGCATATAGATAAGCCATAGTTCACTTAACTATTCTTCTGTTGTTAAAATTCAGGTTTTGTTTTTCTTTGCTGCATAACATTTATCTGTTTTATAACGACGATTATCACCATTCCTTATACTTTTGTCTAACGCTTTACTGTTGTTTATTACCGAGCACTTTCATTTACATTGTTGGCAATGATCTTCCTCCTATTAAAAGAAATGAAATTAAAGCATACGGGAATTGGTATTTGTCGGGCAGAGTTGGGAGGCAGGAGGGTGGGATTCCCTGCGCAGCCCGCTACAGTCAAGTAAGTCTGTAAAACACAGAATGGAAGTGTCTTCTCCCTTTGGCAGGGCGAGAGCTTCCCGGAGCAGTTGGTGAGGAACAGAGAAGGTTACCATGAATCCCTCTTCTCTTTCTCAAGCTGCCTGAGGCTCTCTCTGGCCATCTCACTGGTCCGAGAAGGGGAGAGAGTCCTGGCTGGGACGTGCTCCTGTGGGCCTGGACTGCAAAGACTTGTCAAACCTTCCTCAAAGACCTGATCCTCCGCTTTCTGGTTTTCAGCAAAAATACTGGGATCTTGACATCCCCAGATATTTTGAGGGTTTTGAGTTTGATATTTTCCCACTCAGTTGGACAAAAACCCAAGGGCATTTCTCAACAGAGGACCTTTGGGCATTCAGCTCTTACCTTTGGTTAAAGATCAGGAGCGATTTAAAAGTCCCCTAGGAACCCTCTGCCTGTGGTTTCCATGCCTTGTGACCAGGACTTCGGGACTTTTAGGGGCCTCTGTGGCTATGTAGCAGGTTCTGTCTTGATCTACTGACTATTACGGATTCTATTGCTGTTGGAGCCAGGCTCAGACCTCCTTCAGAGCCACCGCATTCTCTGGGCACCTCCTCTAGTTTTGGATTTGTGTGAGAAAACATGGCTCTTGCTTGTGTTGTTTTCCAGGAAGCAGAGCTGGGTCGACCCCAGGTGCTGAGTCAACCTGTCAGCAGCATCACCTTGACCACCAATTAGAACTTGCGTTTTCATAGCCGTCATAAGGACAATGTTCCTTCCTGGTGATGTCATTGTGAAGACTGAGATATATAGGTGGTTAAGTAAAGATATCATCGTGACTTGACCATCACAGTTGGTGGCTGAAGTAAGTCTCCCCAGCTTGAGGCTGGCCACCTCTAGGTCACGGCCAGTGCTGGATTCCTTTGTCCCTCTGCACTGCTGGTCCCTCTGGCAGCTTCTGAAATTCCACTCTGGGGCCAGCCAGCCTCCCTCAGCCTCCCACAAGGGCTACTGCTTACTCTGTCTTACTGTGTGATAAATTGTTTGGAGCCCAATAAACCATGGGCAGCACCATATCTGACTTATTTTATTTCTAAAGTGTGCCTTTTTAAGGCATGTTTTCCTGAGGAATGGGGCAGGGGTTTAGCTTGTTTTGTTGGTAGGTGGTGAAAATAAATAAATAGCACCTGAGTCCATTTGAATAAAACAATCCAGGACTCTCCGTTCCTTCTTCTCATCCAACCCCACCACTGCCAATTGCCAAAATGCCCTTGATCCCAAATTGGTCAATAAACCATGAACAATAAAACAGAAGTGGTTTCTCTTACTAAAAATGGATCCTTTCAATGACTGATTTGAAAGAGCACTCATCTACCAGGAGAGCTTCTTAGAGACCCGTCTTTGTCACCAACTAGCTGTGAGACCTGTCACAGTCATTAACCTCTGGACCCTCTTGTCCTCTCTTAGTAAACCGAGGCCCCGGCATAGATATTCTATAATCCTAAAAGGATGCTACGTCATTAACGACACAACATGAGAAAGTAGTGATTCCTTCGATTATACTTAATTTTGTTTTTACTGTATAGATAAAGCTCAATATTTAGGAAGCAACAGAATTATGTTACTCTCTGTGTAGCCATTTGAAGTTAATTAGGCAGCGAGTCTTAATTACCTACATTAGTTTAGGCCGGTCAAATAAAATGAAACAGTTTCTGCACATGGCCTTCCAATCTGCCATTAACTGCAGAAACGGAGTCAAATATTCACGCACCTGGTCAGCGACTGCCGGCTCCAGGGGCTTTCATTCCTGGTCATATGTCCATCCCAGGCTAAAGGAGTTTCCAGCTTTGAGGAGTAGCCGGAGCAGAATCTCTCCTGAAATGAAAATAAAAGAAGCTTAGGGCCCCAATTGCCTGTGCCCCGCCCACTCCCGCACAGTGTGTGACAGGGCAATGCTCAAAAACCTTTACTCAGGCTAGTAAATTACTCGGATACCTTGACGCCCCTCTTCCCTCAGCTCTTAAAATCTTGCATTTGCAGAAACCTCTGCCTGACGTTACCATCAGAGAAGTGAAACATGGAGGAGGCAGAGCATCCTCATTAGAATAGAATGCTTCACACTGTCTGGACCCGGATGTAACATTTTCTATCTCCTTCTCGACTGACGAGAGCCACAGGACTTTAGAGGCCACCCCATTCTCCTCCTCCTTATCTGGCGCTAACTCTCAAAGGGGTCCAGCGAATACGTGTGTTGCCCAAAGTCACGCAGCAGCTAGGGGCAAAACTCGAACTGGAATGCAGGCTTTGGACTCCCAATCCATTCCCACAAAGTGCTATGCTGGGTTTGATGGAGTGGCCTTTAAAATTCTGGGGGTGGAAGAGAAAGAATTTCAAAAGATTAGCCAAAAAAAAAAAAAAAAAAGAGAGCTTTTCCCCAATGGGCCCGAAGCTCTTTGATGCACGAGAAGCAGTGGAAATGGATCTTGGTTCGTTTCCCTGGCAGCTCGGCGGACTTGGATGTCCCCTTTGTATCTGGGAACGTGGTGAATTATTCATGCAAACAGAATCTATTTGTTCTGAGACTTTTCAGAGGGGAAAAAAGTTAATGGCAAAAGTGAGAGAAGGCGTGATCGGGGCTGCATGTTGGTGGCACAATCCTCAGCGGCCTTCTAAAGTTGGACGTGGAAGTCCTGGCTGGAAAAGGAGCCCCCAGGAGACACTGCTGAGAGCAGATCTTTGTGTGCATCGGGACCACCCCTCCCCACCCCCACCCCCCAGCTCTTCCTGACCACACAGCGCTAGCTAGCTCTGGTGTCCCCACCTTTGAAATTGTAAGACATTTACGTGCTAGACCCTTCCATCACAATGAGGTGGAGTCTATCTGAATGCACCGTGTTTCTTAAACGGGCGAAATGCGATTTGCATGCTGAAAGATGTCAGACTACTTTGGTGAGGGAGGACAGGGGAGTTCTTGAGATGAAAGTATCTGAAAATAGAAACTATTAACTGTGGCATCGCTCAGCAAGTAATGGCACTCACTTCCCAGGCTCTGGTTTAAAGTCTAGGCACTTGCCAGCGTCTATTAAGTATAAAGAGCAGGATATTTCGACACCTGCCACAGACTCCAGGGGCGGGGGGGGGGGGGGGGGGAACACACGCCCTTGACAAATGCGCTGTCTAGACCCGGCTCCGGGGCCACAGTAGCTGACGCTCCGGGGATGTGTCTGACCATGTGCATAGCTGACCTCCGCCCCGGGGTTCTAATACAGGGAACTGTTGTGGAGGACGGAGACTCTTGGGACTCTTTATTCAAAGCCACTTACTCCCTTTAATGCATAGAATTTAAATTAGATTGCAACAATGGTTTGAGGCCAGTGTGTGGCTGGCCTTGTTTTCCATGCCCGAGAGTTTAGGCTTACTCCATAGGAAATAGGTAGCTAATGAGACACTCTTTGGGCAAAGTGAAACACCAGATTGATTTTTAAGAAAAATATCCCGATAGCAATGGGAAGGACCGGCAGCAGTGAGAAGAGCAAGTCAAAACTCAGAATGGGTCCTCAAGGACTATTTCTCATCTTGTAATGTTGCTGTGAGATGAACAGGAAGGAAAACGTATGATGTCCTGTGCACAACGGAGGCTTCCTAGGAAATCCTGGCGGGGATCCTTCCTTTCTCTGCTTGTTTGCCCCGTTTGGGGAGAAGATGCCGGTGAGCGGATAACGTAATGACCTTGTTGAGTCAAGTTTGAGGGCACTCGTTGACACAGTTTGAGTGCACTCGCCTGAGGGTGTGAGACCTGGACGGCTAGGCCCCGCCCCCAATTCTTATTGGGTGGGTCTGAGTTGCTGCCCAATAAGCTTGCGTTTCCTGCAAGTTCCCAGGATGCTGATGCTGCACCTGCAGGGACCACGCATGGAGAACTCTCCGTTAGGCCGAAGTTATCTTTCTCCTGCAGTCGCATGAATCAGTACGCTGTTTTTTCGTTTTTGTTTTCTTTGAGTTTTTAAATAAAATAACCTCATGCGCAGGCAAGGAGAGGGTCGGGGCTGGGGCCGCTGCGTGGTTGGTCTGTACCTGGGGAGGGGCCGGCTCTACTCCAGGTTGGGGGTTCTGTGAGCTGTGGAGGGAGAGGCTAGACCCCAAGACCAAATCCTGGGCTAGGAGATGGGGTCCTTCACACTTGGGCCTTTGCTTGAGAACAGGGAAGTGCTGCATCCACAGGGGCCTTCCTTCCATCTTAGGATCCAAGCAAGGACCTTCCTGGAGGCCTAGGCTGTCTGGGGGAGGGGCTGCCTCTTCTGGGGCTGGGACAAGGGGGAGGGGGGGAGGGGGGAAGGCAGAACCTTCTCCTTGGTCCCAGTCACTGCTCCTGAACTCCCTTGTCAGCTGCTGCCCCACTGTCTTCCAGGTGGACTCAGTGGGTTCTCCTTTGCTTTCTTTTCTTATGAATTGAATTCATCTGTGCTGGCTTTGTTTTCATGCGGGGCGGCCCCCTGTGCCAGCTTTCCAATTTAAGACCACGTGTGTAAGTCCGCGTGGACCTCCCTGCGGGCCCAACTGCTTCGCTCAGGTGAGGGTGGAAGGAGACTAGGAAGCTCAGTTGGGCCCAGGCCCACGTAGCCAACCCCAGTCTGAGTTCACCATTCGGTACTTCTACTCACTGGATTTCTGGACAGGGCAGTTAGAGGGGTGAGTATTAGGTTTTGGGCATCAAATATCTCATTGTGCCTTTTGTGCCACTGGGGAAGCAAATTACCTTATGGAGAAACAGTACTTGTTCCTAAGAGCTGGTAAGCCAAGCTTTGGCCCAGAAGGCTGTGGGAGGTTGTATGCAGTATTACAAGTGACATGATATTACTGGGGATTTTAATGACAAAAAGCAGCTAGGAAAACAGAACAGGTTGGTCAAGGCCTGGACAATTCAAAAGATGAGGGATTGATTGGGAAGCTTTGCGGAGAGCGCACGTGGTCCAGGGCATGTTGATTCTTATTGGCCCCCAGAGGTCCCCATGCTTTCTGAAGCTCATGCATTTGCTGAAGGTCATTTTAAAATGAGACGCATGCAGAGAACCAGAAGACGGCCCCTAAGCGAAAAGCTTCCTAAGCTTTGGGTAACTTAAGAGCAGAGGGTAGAAGCAACTGTCTTTAACGCCTGGGAGAAAGCTATGCCTGGGCATCTCGGGTATGGATAACAGGACAGAGAAAGCAAGGTGCTGAAGGTGGGTTGATGAGCTGCCTGTTACAAACCTTAGAAATGTGAGGAAACCTCCTTAGAAGA
This sequence comes from Corynorhinus townsendii, assembly GCA_026230045.1. Lineage (NCBI taxonomy): Eukaryota > Metazoa > Chordata > Mammalia > Chiroptera > Vespertilionidae > Corynorhinus > Corynorhinus townsendii. The sequence goes on from JAPDVU010000007.1 coordinate 166,085,933, forward strand.
AAAGATCTCACTGGACGGAGTGGACACAGTTCAGTGTTGAATGCTGGAACACAATTCACAGTGGAAAGGGAATTTCGGGGGGCCAGATCCCAAGAGGCAGTGTTTAACTGTGATGGTCTAAGGCAGTGGTTGACAAACTCATTAGTCAACAGAACCACTGGTCTAAGGCTTATGAGAAGTTAGGTTAGTCCCAAATGCCACTCTTGGAGAGTGGAGGCTATAGGTGAGATGGAATTTTCCCTTTAAGAAATCACAAGGTCCCAGTGAACTTCTCAGTAGAGGATCTCTACTGATTTTAGATGTGGGCCCCTGGGACAGACCAGCATCCTGGCAGAACTGAAACCCCAAATACTGCCTCCCCTTTCTCAGCCAGCACGAGGCCTCTGTTCTCTTGAGGCAGGAGGGGCCCTGTGCGCCTGTGTCATTGTCCGGCCCATGTGCTGGGACCTGGGCACCCTGTCTGTGTGTGGCTACTCCTGAGCCCAGGACATTTCCTGGTGCTGTCTGTTTTATTGGCATGAATTCAGGCTGTGATAATTCTTAGGTTTCCCTCTGACTGACTGGAAAAATGGCCGTCAGGAGAAACTTCCCAGCTGCTCAAGTTCAGTTTTGGAGGTGCTGAAAGCTGTAGCCATTCCAGAAGAGGGTGGCTCAGGTGCAGCTTCTGACAAGGAGCTCAAATGCCTTTTGTGTGACACAGGTGACTGAGGGAGACGAGGCCATGGTAGTTTCTAGACTATTGTAAGAAATTACCACAAATGTCATGGCTTAAAATAGTACAAATGTATTATCTCAGGGTTCCACATGCCCTAAATGGACATTAGTTAATGAACTTCACCAGGCTAAAGTCAAAGTCTTGGTGGGAACGTATTTGTAGGTTCCAGGGATTAGAAAGTGGGCATCTTTGGGGTGCTGCAAGGGCGGGGTGGGGGGGAAGGTGTCACTTTGCCTAACACAGGAACAAGGAACTTGGACTTCAGTCCCCTAAAAGGCAGAGTTTTAATTTCTTATTTTACTGTCTTTCTTGGGATGTAGCAATGAGAGGAGATCCACATTCACGTTTGAGGCATTTTATGTCACTGCTGATAGTGTATCTTGTTAGGTGATATTTGGATGGCGTGGGTGGGCCTACCATGCAATGAGCAACAGAACTGGAGAAGGAAGGATTTTTGGCTAAGGATGCAGCTTGCCTGTGATGCTAAGGTAACTGATGTCCAAGGGCCTCTGGGGACAAGAGCAGAAGGCCCAGGCCATGGGAGGGGCGGCTGTGGGTCTGTGCTCAGAGGCAGAAGCAGGGCCCTCAGTGCCCTGGTAACCTTTCTCCTGAGTGAAGCAACGCTCCCAGCTGACCAAAGTCTTCCCCTCTGAACACAATGGGTCCAGAGACAACAAACGTGGGCAAAAGTGGGGAAGAAGCGAGAGAGGCATCATCAACCTCCTCTTCCTGGGCCAGGACTCTCTTCCCTTTCCCGTGAGTGGGGCCCTTGCAGGGAGCGAATTCAGATTCTCTCTAGTAGTTTCCGTGGGTCCCCACTAATCCAGTTGCTGAGAGGCCTGCTTCTCTCTTTGCTTGTCTTGTGGATCCGTAAAAGGGAAGTGAATTCCTTTCGGCTTCCTATTTCAGTGTAATAAAACTGCACCCAACCACTGGCTCAGTGCAGCCTTTCAGCTCATGAGCTGAGCAGATGGGAAAAATCGGATAAAGGCTGCCTTCGGGTCCCATTACCATAAATGGGGTGAAGTGTCTGTGGGTGGGCGGGGGGATGGTGGTCCCCAACTGTTCTAAGGCCCAAGTAGTATTCTCCAAACCACCTTTATTAAGAAACCCTGCACTGGTGGTTCTTAAGCATTTTCTACAATTAATAAAGCTGTTACATGGATCCCCACTGATTATCAGCTCTTTGAAATTACATTTCAAGGGTTAAACCCAGTTGATATGTGTGTGGGAGGTATACAGGGGTGGGATAGGACATTGGCAGCCAAACCAACACTTCGAGGAGGGAAATAGAAATCCTTAAAAAGCAGATGCATAATGATGTTAAAACACTTCTCTCATCCTACCAGACTTGTGACCTAAATTAATAGGCACAGATTGTAAACTCATATGCCCTTGCATGGAGTCTTCATCCACAAGTCTGTGATCTTCGTCATTATCATCTTCATTAGAAGCAGATGGCAGCAAAGTGTTGCCTACACATTTAGGCAATGTTGAAATAATTCCTGGGAAAACACTCATGCAGCCTAATCGATTCTTTGAGGAGCTACAGTGGGGATTGGAGGGCAGGGGGTTTATTTAGGAAGCAGTAGCTTCAAGAAATCAATCTATGGGCTGAAAAGACCAAGTGTTTTTGAAATTGATAAAGAGAGCATTTTCTCCTAAAATCTCATCCACATCATTGGGGTACAATTTTGAACTCTAATATGTTTACTTGCTAGTCCTGTTATAAAAACGTGTGGTTTGTTACGGATTTGGAAAATGTGGGAAGCAAATCCCCATGTAGCCTAATTCCCACTCCCCAGGTGAAATTACTGTTGAGAACTGGGAGGAACGTGCTTTTATCTTATACAGCCCAGGCCCCCACGCAGGTGACTGTCTGCCAACCTCTCCCATGCCATGCCGGGGCCTTCCGGAATAGTCCCAGGCTGTCCTTGTTTCGTTGTTTTTCCCTGATACAGGCTGCTCGCACCGGGCCAAGCTTTGATTTCTGCTTCCCTTCTGTGGAAAAGGCAAATCTCAGTGTTTCTGAGCATTTGTTACACTTTTGTTGCATCAGTTGGGCCAGGCAACCTTGAGGGCAGGAGGCACTGTGTTCTCTGAAGGGGGAGATTGAGGAGGAGGACCCGACCCTGTTGATCTGCTGAGTATTTCTTACTTTCTGAACTCAGCATATTTCTCAGCTAGTTTTCCTCAGATAGCACAAGGTATTTTGAACTCAATGAACCCTTTTTGTTTTTCTTGTTTTGAGACAAAAAGATGAATAGGAATAGCCTAGGCCTGTAATCCTTCTAGACAAAACCCTCTCTTCTCCCATTACCATTTTTGTTCCTTCACTATAGGTTAAAAACGGAGCAGAAAGATATTTTTGGCATATTATTTTACGTCCCCCTTATAAAACAAACAAACAAAAAGCAGTTGCTGCAACAACCTAATTTTAAAAGTATGCTCCTAAGAGTATTCTGAAAGGAAATAAGTTTTAAGACCTCTTTTTGTCATTAGTAGCAGCAATTTTTTTTTTTTTTTAAGTTTGCTTCTGTACTAGCTGTTCAGGTATTTCACTTTCTTTTCAGGCATTTAAAAAAAAAAATCTTGACAATAAGCTGAAGCGACTACAGGTGTAAAGTAGTGTTTTCCTGGACAAAGATAAACCATTTCTGTCTAGTGTTCCTTCTTTGCAGGAACCTTGTGGTGTAGAAAAGTCAGCTTCCTTCTATTGAGTGAGAAGGAGCCCGATTCCCATTCCTATCTTTATGTCCTTGTTGACTAGATAGATCTCCGGCTCCCTAGACCACACATCAACCTCTGAGTTCCCTGGTGGCCGGTGGTGGTGGTGCCCCCAGGACCACAGAGCTAGTGAATGGCAGGCCTGAGACCTGAGCCAGATACCCTTTCTCCTTTGCCCTTGGCACTCACAGCACTTTCCATCCAGAAGGACTAAAATTGTTTCCATTTAGGTGACTACAGAAACATCAGCGATCCTTGGCTGGCCAGCTTTGCCTGTCAAGGAATCTCTTTAAGTGTGGTCTCTTCACAACCACAACAGAAGGGGTCAATGCCCCAGCACAGAGCATGCTGGGAGAATGGGGGCGAGAAGTGGACACCTTGATGTTGTCCCAATTCTGGAGGCTCCTCTGTGGGAAGGTAATTTTGTAGAGCTCATTATTCGTTAATTCGACAAATACATATGCCGTGTGTCAGAGGCTGCTTGAGCTCAGCAGATGAAGCAGTGAAGGAAGCAGACAAATAGCCCTGCCTCCCGGAGCTCCCATTTCAACAATTGTCTTAGTATTTTAGTTTTGTTATGATTCCTGTTTAAGCGTGCCTTTAGCGCCATTTATCTGAATGCTTTCACTATAATTGATAATTTTGGTGGCAGAACAATCGTTACTATTTACTGGATGCTTATAACATGCCAGGCACCGCCTAAACAAGTCATACATTATCTCATGTGAGCCTCAGCACCACCCATCTAGCAGGCCGGCATTCTCATCTGTCACGCTACAGAATTAGTACAGAGCAGATGTAGGATTTCAACATAGGTCTGTCTGCCTTCCCAAAGCTGTGTCTCTCACCACGGTCCACATGGGCTTATCTTAAACATTGTTTACCTAGCTTGCAGGTCCAAGAAGCTAGTTCAAAATGAAAATAGAAATTGCTCTTATGTTGTATCAGATAAATTCAAAATAAATTAGCTTTCAAATCTGAAGGAAAGATATGTTTGTTTTTTAAGTCCCATTGTAAGGCGGTGCATTAAAGCTGTAAACTTTAGGGCAGACAACGATGCCTCTATTTCATCATTTTGTAGCTTATCACATATACCTCTGTTGCTGTTAAAAACTATAGAGAAAACCATTGGTACTGCCCTTAGATTTTAATTGTTTTTGAATTTACCTTTGATGGAAAGTACATGTTGTGACTTAGGAAGCATGTATTCAAAACATTAGTCTTCATGTATTGTGACAAGGGGGTGGCAAGGAGCTGGCATATCTGTGTATGAGCTTCTGCACAGACCTCAACCCAGATCTTTGATCATCCATAGAACCCTGGTTGACATTTCTCCTATAACTTTCAAATGTTCACCTCTTTTCCTCCCTCTCTGCCTTTCCTCTGTACATATTTTTTATGTTGGCTCTGCATAACACATCATCAGGAACTGAAAACTGACCCAGTCAGTCCATAGGCGTCTACCCACGACTTCAGTCCAGCTTGGGACATTGCACTGGGTTCCAGGTGGTTAGAGGAAGCTCCGATCACCACAGATGTGCAAGCTAGTGGAATGCAGTGGGGTAAATAGTGAAGATGATCAGGTGGTATTAATCGCTGCTAGTTATTGAGAGATCACCATATGGCCACCACTTCTGCTCAGTGGTGTACATACATGATCTCATTCAATCCTCCTGGCAGCCCAATCTAAGATGTACTTGATGCTGAGAGAGGTTACATAGCCTGCTTTGGGTTGCTCTGCTTGTAGGTATCTGGTCAGGATTGGAGCCCAGGTACCCAGGGCATTTCGGTTCTCCTCTGTGTGACAGTATCATGAGGATTCAGAAGTGGGAGAGAGCTAGGCAGAGTGGAGAGATGGCGAGGAAGGCTTCAACTCCATCTACACTTAATTTCTACTAACATTTCAGTCCCACTTACCTCACTGGCCCAGGTGTAACTGGACAGCTTTGACCAGCTACTATCTTAATCATATTGAGATGAGCTAAACCAGATAGCATTACTAATTATAATTAGTTATCTAATCAGACAGTTGTAAGGATCACACTTCTCTCTATTGAGCATGTCATCACCATTCAATTTGAGCATACTTTATTAGGTTCCTTTTCATTTTGCTTGTCACAGCCATAGAACACACAGGCATTTCGAAAAATGGATTTTGACTTGAGGTGCTAAAATGTCAATACCAGACTCTCCTAGCTATGTCTGTATGTTGTAATACCTCAGGTAACCACTAAATATCCTATTCAAAGTGATATAAAACACTGTGGGTAAATTAAATGAAATTAAAAGTATATATTCGACCCAAAAGAAATGAGAAAACAAGCAAAAATGAACAACAGGTGAAGGGGAGAGGCCTCTGGAGGGCTTCTAAGGGCCTGGCATGGTAGCAGCCACCTGAGTGATCCTTTAATGTATGTTTCACATGCTCTTCACAACAAAAGTTAGAAAAGCACGGGGTGGGGGGCAGCTGGGCGGCGTGGCTCAGTGGTTGAGCGTCGGCCTATGAACCAGGAGGTCCTGGTTCGATTCCCGGTCAGGGCACTTGCCTGGGTTGTGGGCTTGATCTCCAGTGTGGGGCGTGCAGGAGGCAGCTGAGCAATGATTCTCTCTCATCATTGAGGTTTTTCTCTCTTCCATCCCTCTCCCTTCCTCTCTGAAATAAAAAGTACACTCACACACACACACACACACACACACACACACACACACACACACACACATATATATATATATATATATATATATATATATATATATATATAACAAAAGGCATGGGTGGGGTGCCTAAGTCCTGCTTTTCTATGGGTTACCCCGGGGAAAGTGCTTTCTTCCTTTCATTGAAAGCTAGGGAGTCGGGCCGCTTTTCGGTCTGTCCTGTCTCTGTCCTTAAAATTCTCCCCTGGGCTCCTCTCTTGTTTACTGTCCCCTTATCTCAGCCCTTAAGGGAGGCGTCTTCCCCTTAAGCATTCCTCTTTGCTGGCGCCTCTCGCCACCTCTTCAGTAGGCGCCAGCCTTTCTGCCTTCATCCTCCGCTCACCTTCTTGTCCACCTGCGGCCGTGGGTTTCTCCTCCTGCTCAGGCCTGGTGTCTCCAGAGAGTTTTCTAGGGTCACTCAACTCCTCATATCTGCATCTGGACATCAGGCTAATGGGCAGTATCCTTCCAAAGGCATCCGTGGTAGTCTTGGCATACAATTCACATGTGTATTTCTGACACGTTTTGTTACTTGATCTTTTAGCAACATTTGGCAGAGAAAGCCACTTGCTTGCTTTTGAAACTTTCAGATCCATTCCTGGAACTTACGTTCTTGCTTGCTTCTTCCCTTTGACCCGCTTCTCTCAGTGTCTAACTCAGGCTACTCTCTCTCTGCCTTTTTATTTTTAAATCCCAGGATTGTATCTTCTGGACCTCTTCCCCTTCTGCAACAAATTTATTCTCTATAAACTTAAGAATAAAAGAACCCGAACCCCATTGTTTACTTCCCAAAAAGATGTTATTTTTGGATTTATTTATAAAATATTATACCGTAGTATGTACTTTTAAAAATAAATGATTTAAAAGGTACCTGTGATGTTAAGCAATGTTTGTACTAGTAAAATGGAGATAACTTAAAACGCTTTAGTGGCAAATGTATGCCAGGTAACTACCTCCTAGGAGCCTTGTAGCCACCTCGAGCTGGAGGGGAGTGTGGGGAGCTGAAGGGACATTAGCCATGGCTGGCACCTTCTGGAGCACAGATGGGTAAGCTGAGGGCCAGAGGTGTTAGAGGACTGGTGCTAGGGGATGGCTCAGTCCTGGGGCCCCTCGTTCCCAGGCCGGGTCTGTCCCAGCTGGTGTGCTGCCGAGAAAGCCTGGGGAGCTAGCTGCCTTTCCTTTTTCTGAGCCAAATCCAACAGCGGGAAGCTGAATGGCCCATTAAAATTCCACTCACTCCTTCAAAGGCATTAAAAATTAAAAATCTATCTCTTTTGTCAAGTACCTTTTCTGTTATTAATTAGCTAATCACAACCGACTCAATTGATTAATAACCCTTATTACATGCCTTTCCACCTTATTGATAAGGTCCGTCTGGGTACTGTAGTGTGTAGGAAGGACAGTTTATTTAAAAATTATTAGAGCATTGAAAATGAAGGTAAATAAAACCAGCCGGGTCTCCACAGGAGAATTATGGGAAATCCATGAGGGGGGAAAATTACTTTCAATGGTAATTGCAAGTAGATTCACTCTCCAGCATTGAGCCGACAGAGGATCGCATCTTAAATACCAATTTCATTCTCTGACGGCAGGAACGCTGGAACAGCTGGAGCCCAGGAAGGGAAAATAGCCTTGAATCTGGTGAAATCCCAAAGCACCCTGTAAAAACTAAGGCCTGGTATTTTTATGTGTGTCATTTGTCTTGAAAGGGAGGCAAGTAAATATTTAAAAAAACAAAATCCAGAATGTTCTTATTTGTTCAGGCAAAATGGAAGGTCAGTCACTGAACTGGTAGGATATGCTTCTAAAGGCAGGACCTCTGCAGTGGAATTTTAGCTCTTCGTTACTGCCAGTTTGCAAAGAGCCTGCACGTTTGCCTCAGAGAGAGCAATGTGTGATCACGACAGCGAGAGCAGGCTACCACAGCTGGGGCTGGCAAAGGGAACTGGACCTGAGGGGGCCCCAACTCTTCTAGCCTACCCTGCATGCGCCCGGGATGGCGAGAAAGCAGGCAGTGTGCAGACTGATGACGGGAGCAGATGTTTCTCGGATGCCTCCCATTTCCGCAGATGGTACAAACAAGGTGCAAGGAAAACTGAACAGTGAGACGTTAGAAAAATAATCCCTTATGTTTCTGTGATGCACTGAGATTTTACAAAACATTTCACTCGGTGCCTGAAACCCTCCCTGTGGGGAAGTGCAGGTGGGGGGCGTAGGAGGGTTCAGAACCATCAAGGAGCTTGTCCAAGGTAGTCAAGTGGAACGGAAACACGTGCCAGGAGTCCAGATTCACTCTTCCTGTCGCACTCCACTTCAAAGGAAACAAACCTGTCTTTAAAAAGGAAAAGTACCACTCAGTGTCTTAGGAAATGCTTGCATCTCAACGTCAGTGAAGCAAGCACATTCACGTTGCCTGCAAGGTGACTGTTGCTTTCTCCTGCATCTTCTCATGACTGTGTACTCGGAGACCCTGAGTCCTGGAGTGGGGGCTTAGAGATGAGGGTGTGAAGTTCAGCAGTGTCTCCAAATCCAGCCCAGATCGAACTCCATGGTTTGGCTTCCAGTTGAGTGTTCTTTCCAGCACAACTTGTTCCTGCTCAAAGCTTCTTACATTTTCGAAGAGGGTAGTCACAAGAGCCTTGTCTAAGTCTCAGAGGACTGGAAAATCACATGATGCAAACAGATCAGTAAGTGTTTGGAAAGGTGCAAAGAACTGAATGAATACAGAGCAGTAGTAGGCTCCTATTCTGGTCTTCACGAATATATCGCATGGACTCTCCCGCGCTGTCGGTGGACACTTGCAGTCATGCTGGGGTCCACCTGGCAACGATGCTGTGCCCTTCCTCTTCTCCTGCTTCAGTGTGAGCAACATCACGGCATTTTTTGAGTTCTGTTCTCTAGGGAGGTTTCCTGATTGCGTTGGGTGTCTCTAAGCTTCTAGGGAGGTCTCTTTCACTCTTGTAATTGCCAAGTGGTGTCTGACCTTCTCAGCTGCCTTATATTTGCATTGCATTCATATAAAACATGTCAATGAAGTTCAGCATTGATGTCCCCAAGCCCGTAAGACTTCTGTCTCTGTGTCCTGCCTTGTGAGTATCCTGTGTTCCAGAGCGTGTCGTGACCCAAGTAAGGATTTGGAGAGAGGTAAGGGGTTCACACACAGATAAGATATATTCAGTTGAAAAATGCTTTGATTTCCAAAGTTCACCTGAAGGTTATCTGAGTGGAGCAGAAAGAGTATGAGACTTGGAATGTGGAGCCTGGAGCTCCTATCTGAGTTTCACCACTCAATGATATCTCTGGTCAAGACACTGTTCTGGGCCTGCGGGGTTAGATGGTGTCTAAGGACCGGCCCAGGCTGCAGCCATTATAGAGTTGACATTATCCTGAAGTCTATGAAATTCCTTGTCAGCTGTCTATTGCCTCTGCAGACATGGGAAGCAGACTGCACACGCACACACATGTAGAGTGTTCTCCATTGTGTTTTTGGAAAAGACTCTGAACCAAGTTCTTAGAGCATTTTGACAGGTTTCAGGTAGAGGTTCCTAATCCTGATCCTAGAGGTTTGGGGTCATCAGCTATGTCCTCATTTATTTCTGGCTCTTCACTAGTGATGGAGAGACAGGCATTTTAATTGTACATTAATGAGGAGTTAATTATGATGAACTGCCTTCGTGGCAGCTAGTAATTACTAGTTTTTAAAGGAAAGGCTATTTGAGTTTAAGACGTTTACACAGCTTTTCAGGATGAGACAGGATGGACTACGTCAGACCTGAGAGCAGTGCTGACGGTAGCTCCAAACATCCCATTCTTTGAACTTTAGGACCGAATGCATCCTGTAGATCAGGTCATTCATGCACCACAGGCTTCTTCTAAGAGGAGGTCAGGCTTTCCTGTCTTATTAGCACTTGATCATTGACAAATTTGAGGTGTTTGAGTTGCGTTCTCACTGGATGGTTGTGAAACTGAAATAAGATAAAAGATACGAAAGTGCTTAGAAGTCACAAATGTGTACAAAGAATCTTCCATTTCTGGTGGAGAAAACAGCAGGTGCAGTGGCCTGAGCTGTGGATGGTGTGTTCGTTTCTTTAACCACCTCACCTCTGCAAACGCTGCGCCTCTGCTGGGGACAGGAGTAGATGAGGCTGTAGCTGGAGTCTGAGGACAGCTGGTTGCCCCAAGAAAAGAAGAAAAGCAGAGCAAGTGCTGACAAATCCCTCCTGGAGACACTGGATGACTCATTAAGAAGCCCAGGTCCCGAGTTCTCACCCAGCTGGGCCCATGCCCCCATGACCGAATCCTGAATGACAGATGAAAGAGAGACTTGGGATGCAAACTACATACCAATCTAGCCAAAGTCCTCTTGGGGTTTTAGCTCAGATCCTGAACACTGAGAAATGACGCCGTTTCCTGACTTTATAATGCAGTATTGAGACCTTTTCTAGTGACTGCCTCTGTTGGTATTGATTGACTTAGCGGTATGGTGATGACGAGGATTGCTTTAGGGGGACCTTGGAAGGCTTCCTGTTTCCTGTCCCCACATTTTCCACTCTGAATCAAAGCCTTCCATTTCACATGGGGACACTGGGTTTAGGAAACGCGACCCCAGAAGGAGCTGAGGCAGCCACTGCTGCGTTCGGCAGTGCTGGGTCGGTCAAGGTCCTTGTTTCTCCAAGACCAGCCGAGCTCTCTGGAGCCCAGTAAACTGAGAATATTAAATGGTGTGAATACTGAAGGCCTTTCCAGGTTTCACATTCTCTTGGAGTTTGAAGTGTCACTGGAACAGTTCATCCTCCCAGGCAACTTTTGGTAGAGAGTAGGGTTGACCGTGCTCATGTGAAGGGCCAGGATGATGTGTCCAGTGGATGACAATAGACCAAAACAGAACTGTCACGAATGGCTGGCTCTGCTGGGACAGACCCCTTCCCTTTGTATGCTTAGTGCTGAGCTCCACGCCTCTACGTAGTCGAATGTCCTGTGTGTACATACGTCAGACATTGCCATTTCCTTGCCCCGGTGGGCTTCCAGAATTCATCTCTGCAACAGGTTACTCTTTCTAGTGTGTGTCTGGCCCAAGAGGGCAGGTCCGGTGCCAAGCTTTGGTTTTCTCACTTTCCCTCTCTCACAGTTCACCTGCTGATCCTGCTGGGAATGGGCCAACATTCCACAGGGCTAGGGCTCCAGGTAGGAAGACAGAGGAGGCACAGTTTGAAAGGAAAGCTGATCATGTGAATGTGGCAGACACACTTGGATGGTAGAAACATGCATTTTTTCAATCCTCACCAAAGAATAGTTTTATTGATTTTAGAGGGAGAAGAAGGGGGAGAGAGAGAAATATCAATGTGAGAGAAACATCGACCGATAGCCTCCCCATATGTGCCCTGACTGGGTATCGAACCTGCAACCTAGGTATGTGCTCTGACAAGAGAATCAAACCTGCAGCCTTTGGGCATAACAACGTGCATTTCTATTGTCTGCAAAGAGCCAACTGAAACCTCAAAATGAGGCCTTGTAAAGGGAGGATGGACTCAATAAAAATCAAAACCTTAGCATTTACTTGGAACATGTAGCTTGAGGAACAAGCATCCGCTGGATTAATTATGAAATCATTATGGATGTGTAACCAATGAAATTATCTTTTAATGCTTTGATGCTTCACCTCCCACCTCTTGAAATAGAGAATGAATTCCAAAATGAATATTGACTCAAGGAAAACATCCTGGTCTCAAAGAACAGCCTTGCTGCCTGCTGCTGCTTCCTGGGTGCACGCTCTCCCCCGGCTTGCTTTGGCCTGCTTGACCATTATGCAAGAGCAATTCAGGTTGTAAAACCAGTTTGCAAATAGATGCATTTCAGAGATCTGCTTCACAAGAAGGCAGCAGAGTGATCAAAGTGTTCAGCCCATGAGAAGGGAGGGGGGCTGGGAACATGAGGAGATAAGAAGGGACACGCATGCAGGGGGAGATGAGTGATGTGTGTATATATGATCAAACCCGCAAGTAGGCAGCGCTGAGGCTGGGGGAGGGCTGTTACAAATGGCGGTCACTCCCGTTTCACAGATCAGATTGAGAGGAGAGTGACTTGTCCACGGAAATGGTTTTTAGCACATTCATGATCCCGTCAGGTCTTGCCAGTGAGCTACAGCTTCCCTATCCATTTTGCACTCCCGGAGACCCTTTCCCCCATGAGGGGAGTCACTGGTCTACTGTGGCATAGGGACTATTTAGAATATTGCTCCTGTCTTATAGTAGAACCGATATGTGGATCTTGGAGTCAGAAAGACTTGAGTTTAAATGACAGGACAGCCAACTAGATATATCTTGATCGAGAACAAGCTATTTCCCCTTCCTGAGCAGGGACTCTGGGCATAGCTTTCCTGGGTGTTTACTGCACTAGCTCAGTTTCTTTGTTTCCCCTCTAGGCCTAATTCTTTGATGTTATTTTCCAAGAGGGATTGGATAATCCTTTTGTTGCCTCAAATTTAGGGTGACCCTTCTTCAACTCATAGATATCTTTTTCTTTCAAAGGAACAGTTCTGCTTTCTGTCCAACTGTCCTTGGTAGAAGAACAGATTCCGAGAGAGACTGTAGGAGCTGGGGTGACTTAGAGAGGATCTACCCCTCTGAGAGATGAGAAGACCAAGGCTTCATTAGGTTAATTAACTTCCCAAGATGATTACAACCAGTTAATGATTGAATATCGTGCCTTTTTCCTTTGTTATACTATGTCCTATACAAGTAACCTTTTTTTCAGTATCACAAAGATCATTATTAATCCAAAACTTGAGTGTTTTCATAAACTTTGATCTGAGTCGCTGATAAACACTTTTAGAAATCGATCCTACCTTACTTTGTAGCATTTTGTGGGCTCTTAAAATGAGAGGACAACCTACCCTGGCTGATGTGGCTCAGAGGGTTGAGATTCAACCCATGCACTCAAAGGTCACTGGTTCGAATCCTGGTCAGGGCACCGTCCCCTCTCACCCCCCATTTTTATTTTTTATTTTTTACAGGACAACTTAAAGTGATAGGCCTTAACATCTCACACAACGTGGGGATCTCCTTGGCAACATTCTGACTGGTAAACACCTAGTTTCCTTTATCAATTCCAGTGGCAAGGGGGCAGGATGAACTCTAAGTCATTCTGCTGCCTCTTGGGCTCTCTGCCGGAGCCAGCCTGTTCCCTCTTCCTTTTTGTTCGTCTTATGCCAAGGCTTAAATCCTTTGTTCTTAGGCCAGAAACATTTTTCTAAAAAGAAAAAGAAAAATCTTCTCAATGTCTCCTTAGCTTCCTCGATGGTGTTCTTTGAACTTGGTTGTGCCATCAATTATTCAGGTCTCTTAAAAAGTGCCGCTTACTGCAGGGCTTGGAGAACTGCTTGGCAAAAGAACGAGCTCACCTGCTTTCTCCTGGTTTGGGTGATTAGTCATTGGGTATTACCTCTTTTTAATGTCACAACAACCTCATGGACAAGACAGTGCAGGTAATACAGCTACGTCGGATGAAACCGAGGCTGAAAGAGGCTCTCTGATTCATAGGCAGCCACACAGCTGGTGAGAGGGAGGTTTCAGGTGGCTTGCTGACCCATATCGTACAAGCTCGGTTTTGTTTGTGACAACGTCACTCCACATTAAAGCAAGGTCTTTACCCATGGCTATGTTTATGGATGGCAACGCATTTGGGGGTGGAGGTTGGGGGGCTTGGGATAGTTCTTTGTGCCTCTAAAATCAATCCTGTATTAAATATAGTCTCTTCTGATAGCCACCACGCATTGCATGCTTCTTAATTTTTTCCATTCTGTCCATTTTGAGTAGCTAATTTCCTTTCCCTCCCCCTGCCTTCATATCTGGCTTTGGTCTCGTAGGATGGAAGCCCAGTGTTCCCCCCCAGACTGTGCACAGCTCCCTGACTTCATGACAGCCACTTGCCTTTGATTTCCGCACTGGAATCTTGCCGATGAAATGTGTCCAACTGTTTCTAGGTAACTTCTCAGCTTCAGACGGATTCCAATCATGTTGAAACAAAACAGACTTGGGAGACATACGCTTGGTTTTTAGATTTTGAGAACTGGCATTTTTTCAATAGGTTCTAGAATTAGAAATGAGTCGAGGAAGTGGCAGAGAAGAGTAGGCAGCTCTTGGCAGCTGGCACATTGGAGGGCCCTAAAGGGGGTGGGAGGAGAGCAGGTCCATCACTCTACTCTCTGTCTCATCCTCAGCCTCACTGCTGGCAAGTCGGGTATCCTGACATCGACCTGCTCCTCTCCCTATACAGCCAGGAGACAGCGCATGGGAAGTGCCCCTGGTGAGCCAGACACATGGGAAGCCCTCAACCAGTGATGGGAGGCATGAAAAGTGCTGTAAAAACATCAAAGGTCTCATTGTTCTTGTTCATTTTTTCTTGGGTGCTTGGAGTTTCACTCCTTAATTAGGGGCCACTCCCTTAACTTTTTAGAAGCAACATTCAACCACTAAGACTGCCTTTGAGCTCTCTGAATAGGCCACAACCAGGCTTTTAAATACTAGAGTACAGTTAGAATCTCCAACTAATCACAGGGCAAATGCTGACAGCTTGCTGCCTAGAAGGGGTGAGGATCAACCAGTAAGTATCCTTACTCACCAGGTGAGTTTCTTCATGCCTGGATTAATAAGGTAAGAAGTGTGAGAATGGCCCAGCTGGTGTTGTTCAGTGGTTTCAGGTCAATCCAGGAACCAAGAGATTGTAAGTTCAATTCCTGGTCAGGGCACATGTATGGGTTGCAGCTCGATCCCCAGTAGGGGATGTGTAGGAGGCAGAAGATATCATCATTGATGTTTCTGTCTATCTCTTCCTCTCTCTCTTTGAAATCATTCATATCTATATATATAAAAGCCTAAGCGATCATTATGACCGAACGACTGGTCACTATGATGCGCACTGATGACCCGGGGACAGACACTCAATGCAGGAGCTTTCCCCTGGTGGTCAGAAGCTGGGCTCATGGCTGGCGAGTATAGCTTCAGTGGCAGGAAGCTACCAGAGCAGGGCTGGGATGAGTGGCAGTGGAGCTGCGCCCTGCACCCATCCCTGCTGGGGCTCCTCCCTGGCTGCCTGCCACTTCAGCTTTGGCACTGCTACATCCCCCGAGGGGTCCTGGTTTGTGAGAGGGCAAAGGCCAAGCTGAGGGCCTTGTGTGTGTGTGTGTGTTTGTGTGTGTGTGTGTGTGTGTGTGTGTGTGTGTGTGTATTGTGAGAATGAGCTCTGACTTTCCCCTTTGGGATAATCTTCCTGCAAAACTAGTCATTCCAGCTGTGCTGTCCTACCTAGTCCATGGGCGGGGGAGGGGGATAGGCAGAGAATAAATAGGAGTCCTTAAGGTATTAAATGGTAGGAGCCTTGGAAACAGACAAATGGATCAATTTAAGCCCAAATTTGCCATTTTCTGGTATAAAATAAGAGGCAAATTCTTTTCACCATAGGTCCCATTTTCCCCATTTATAGAAGGGACACCATATTGCCTACTCACTGGGTTGCCATGAGATCAACATAGAGAGTCAATGCTAAATGAATGTCAGTTTTCTTTCTAGACTTTCAGTATATGCACTAAGGTCTGCCTCATCGGGGTGTTTTTCTTCCAGAAATCTGCCCTCCCCAGTGCCAAACCGCGAGCATTTCCACTTCAGCCGTTTCCCAGCCTGCCTAACGGCCAAAAAGCAGAACATATTCCTCATTACTATCCGTTCATTTATTCAACCCACTGACACCCATTGAGGTCCTTGGCTCTGAGACACAGGTCAATTGGAAATTGTTTTTCATGTTGGAATATTAACCACTCTCTTGTACTGCGTGTAAGAGCTCCCTTAAATTAACGAGAGAGCTTCTGAGATGTATTTTAGAAACTATACACAGCATTCAGATGCTTTGATGAGACATGTTTGAATGATTCATTTATGTATATGTTCATGTGTCTCAAAAGCTTGCAAAACTATTTTACTTGAATGCAATATATATGTGTACATATGTGATGTGGTTTAGTCAGGACTCGGGAGGTGTCCTAGCTCCTTTCCCGTCATGAACGCACAGTGTGGTTCTTGGCAAGTAGCTTTAAAACATCATGTAACTGTTTTCAAAATCTACTAAAAAAAATAAAAACTAGTCCTAGTCCCCAGTTTTACTAAGGATATAAGACCAATTCATAAGAAATAAGTACAAAAATGTGTGGTACACATATACACTAGGCTATTACTAGGCCATAGAAAAGAGTGGAATCTTACCATTTGCAGCAGCGTGAATAGACCTAGAGGGTATGCTCAGTGAAGCAAGTCAGAGAAATACCATATTATTTCACTGATATGTGGAATCAAAAGAACAAAATAAAATTAAAACAGACTCATAGACACAGAGAACAAACTGATGGGTTGTCAGAGGGGAGGGTGTTTGGGGGACTGGGTGAAAAATGTAAAGGGATTAAGAACTACAAATTGGCAGTTACAAAATAGTCACAGAGATATAAAGTACAGCATAGGGAATATAGTCAGTAATCCTATGTAATAAAAGGGTAACATGCAAATCTACCGAATGGCAGAACGACCGGTTGCTATAACGCACACTGACCACCAGGGGGCAGACGCTCAATGCAGGAGCTGTCCTCAGCCTGGCGGCCAACCTTTTGGTCCCTTCCCCTGGTTGGCAGGCTCCAATTGCCCTATGGGGAACAGGAAACCGGGGGTGGGTGGTGGCCAGGCGGGTGGGGGTGGGGTGGAGTCGGGCTAGCTGCCAGCAGCTGGGGAAGATGGCCCTGATCGCAGGCCAGGCCTAGGGACCTTCCCTGTACATGAATTTCATGCGCCGGGCCTCTAGCACTGTAATACCTACGTATGGTGCCAGGTGGATACTGATTGTCCAACCACTGTGCTATACACCTGAAATGAATACATAATAATATTGCATGCAAATTTTAATTGAAGAATGCAATTTAAAGTTCCTTAAAAAGGAAGGAAGTACAGAAGAGCATGAACATACGTAAAAAGAATCACATTTGTGATTATTTCCCCTGGTAGTGTGTATCAGAATCAGGTGTTGTGAATTTTAAAAATCACGAATCACCAGGTTCCACCTCAGACGTATTGCGTCCTCTCACCCTCACTTTCACTGTCCCCCAACCCACACTCACTGGAAATGGATAGAAATGATTCAGAAAGAGGTATAGTTGAAAGAGATCATCCGGAGTTGCACACACGGGGCATATTTTTGCATGGAAGCTGCTGGGCGGTTACTGACTAGCGGGCAGGAAGCAGGGGTTGCATCTGAGCTACTTACCCCTCAGTCTGAGACGGTGCTCAGTTAGACCCTGAGCACTTGTGACAGGAAGGCATACTGGCTGCGGGTAGGAGATGGGGTCAGGATATTAGGGTTTTAGTCTCAGCTCGTCCATAGCTGTGTGACCTTGGGCAAGTCGGTTTCTCTCTCTGATCTTCAATTTACTGGTGATAACGGAATTTTTGGACTGGAACCCAGATTCTTTGTCCACCAGAGTGGAAGAATGAATCCACGGATGGAAGATGGTATAGCAAAGGTGGAGATTTATTGAAGAACAAGTACAGACTCCCATGTGGGGAGAGGGAAAGAGTCCCACAGAAAGGACTCCCACATGGGGGGGGGGGAAGAGTCTTACTGAGTCCCTGTTTCCATGGTTTATAAAGGCTGCAGATCTTGGTGCCTTGATGTCCCCTCTGATTGGTCACTATTCCCTTGGACTGGTTACTATAGTAACTCCTGGGCTCAAAGGTCACAGGGGACATGTGAGGTTCTCCCCTCTCCCCCTCCTTCCTTATTGTTTTCCTATTCCCTTTGGGCTTTCTTCTCCTTCTGGATGAAGGGCTTCCTTCCCTTTATTTTGTAAATATAGACCTTTTGCTGTCCCCAGCTCCCTCATTCTATGGAAATGTACTTATTGCAGCTTTTGAGCTCCCTTATTCTATGGAAATGTACCATCTGCTGCTCTGCAGCCCCATGTTACTCCCATGGTCTCCTTAATTTCTAAAGTTTCCTAAACCTGTCTTTCTCACCCCTAAAAATTCCTGTTTCATTGGCCTGCAAAAGAAGGTGATATGAGCCCTGGCGGGTTTGACTCCGTGGATAGAGCATCCGCCTGCAGACCGCAGGGTCCTGAGTTCGATTCCAGTCAAGGGCATGGACCTTGGTTGCAGGCTCCTTCCTGGTTGGGGCATATGCAGGAGATGGCCAGTAGATGGGTTTCTCTCATGTTAGTGTTTCTCTTTGTCTTTCCCTCTCTCTTCCACTCTATCGAAAAGTCAATGGCAAAATATCATTGGGTGAGGATTAAAAAAAGAAGAAAGTGATATGATATGGTGGGCCTTAATATTCTCCCAAGTACAGATTCTTGGGAGACAGATTTGGGCTTGAATTCTGGCCTCAGCTTTTATTTCCAATCTCTTGCCAATTAAGTGGCACCTCATCTGTTAATTCCCATCTGTTTTCTTCTCCAAATGACAATGTTCTGCGTGTCTTCCAGCAACATTGACTTCTGGTCTACCTCCTGCCTGTTTTGCTTTTGATGAGTTATACAGAGGGGTGACGAGTAAATATGTAATGAATGGAGGCACAGCCAAAGCTGTGATGGGCTACTCCGGCTTCAAAAGGCCTGGAAGATGCAAACTTCTTAAAACAGTGCCAGTGAGAAGAAACTGGACTACTAACCACCCTGTCAAACTCATTATAGCTTACAACGGACTTTCTGAAACAGGATGTGATTTGACCTTCCCAGCTCCCTGAGAGTCAGCCAGGCATGGTTGTTTTCCACTTTTCTCAAGGTGCCTCTGAGGCCCAGGGATTTTAAATGACCATGAATACCTACTCTACTGGCTTCTTGTTCATGGACAAGGCTGACTATTAGCATCATGTCTACGGCGTTCTTCGCTGTTCAAAACACTTGTCATGTCATGTCACCAAGAATAATACTTCAGAGTCGACTAACCTCTTAATTTTGTTTACAGCCCATTGGACAGTTGAAGAAACCCAGTGGCAGAGAAGGTAAATTGTTCGTGCAACTTCATGGAAACAGTAAGTAGTGGATTCAAGAATCCAGTTCTCTGAACTCTTTAATGCCTTGGAAATTGTATTCACAGTTTCTTTAATTATGTCTGTACCTCTGGAGATTCATAAACTTTTCTGGGGGGGATTATTTGATAGAATTGACAGAAATTAGGCAACAAGCAGAGGAGATGCCCTATTTATACCAATTGCATTTTTCTTGGAAGTATCAAGCTATACAAAAAAAGATGATCTCATCAATCAAAAGGATTCTTACAATTAAGTTCCACTCAATGACAAAGAAGAGTTCCCAAGCCGAGGTGTTACCAAATTAAGTCCTTAAATACAGGTGATTCCAGAGCCACCCATCAGTCTCACCCCGCAGAGTGTCAGATTACTTCAATTTGATGTTCTCACCTGCCCGTGAACTCTAGCTGTTGAAGAAGGTATTGTTCTGAATGGGTGATGGCTGCTATACTCCCACTCCAGTTATAAAAAAGCAAGGAAACGTGCAAATTAGCTATCTCTGTGCCAGGATCACCCGCATTCCCCCTTGTCTCTCAGGGAGGTGGAGCCAGTTCATCTGAACATTTTCAGTTCTTGTGTTTGTTGTTTTTCCTTCCAACCTTTCTCAAAATACGTTACGAATGAAGTTAGTGTTTCTCTAGTAATTTGTTAGTCTTGCACCAAAATGCATTTATGATCTGTCATATTTATAGTATACCTTATATGTCCATGTGCATTAATTTAACTGCTCTATATCTTGTGATAAGAACACATTATAGCATGCCTTTCTCTTTACACAGGAGGAAAAGTGGTGAGATCGTTGCTAATAGTAATAAGAAACTTGAGAAATGGACCCTGAATTCAGTTCTGCTAACTATAGGACTCATACAGGATTTTATATCTACCTATTTGCTATCTACTTTAAGATACCCTTTCTCTGGCTGCTTGTTATAATCATGGACTTAACTTCTAACCATTTGAGAATTCTTAGGTGTGTAGCATTTACCCATAATGCTCAGTGGCATAGAATAACTGTAGCTTTTTGTACAACTAACAGGTACAGTAAGAAAGAGTCTTTAATGGTTTAGCAGCTCTGAAAGGAAAAATCATCTCGGCTCAGCTGTGTTCCCTCACGTTTGTGCATTTAACCCAGGTTCCCCTTTCTGAGTTTCTGCTCCTGCTCGAAGAATTCTTTCTGCTGCTCTTTGCGCTGCTTATCAATGTCCTAAATGTAGCCGAGTCTCCAAATGAGAAACAATACAGAGAAAAATAAACATTTACATGCGATGATTTATTGTCAGAATGGTCAGGGTGGTGAGTGGGGATTCACTCTAGTTTATGAATAATATATTTACACTATTACATCTTCTGGTAAATGTATAAGATTGATGTTCAAAAGAGAGACCTTAAGTATGATGAATGGCTACCGCAGAAAGGTAGTCAATCTTTATCAGCTTCCATTCGCAATGAGCTGGGATGCTTGCAGGAATGCCGTGAGCGCTTTCCAGCGGGTGCTTTCTGCTATTTTCTTTCAGTTCCTTTGGAAAAAGAAAGATCCCTGAGAGCTTTAGACCCTTTCGTAATAACCGGGGTGGGCCCAGTGGGCAGTGTATGCTGGGACTAATGAATACAGAAGGGGAGGTGAAAGCTACAATTCCGTTAGTACCCGGGCCTTTGAAGTGGCTGAAGGTTGAAACGTCAGCACTTGAACGTGCAGGTATTGAGGCAGGCAGTGATTTTCACCCGCATTCGGGCTGGGCTTGGAGAGAACTGGATGCAGACGGGGCCAGGCAGCACCAATGTTCCGTGCAATGGCTTTTTGTGGCTAGCAGCAGTGTAGCATCTGGTTTCTTTATGTGGCTTACGTTTATTTTGGGCAGGCTGTGACCTGAGCATTGCTACAGGCATTTAGATACATTAGATAACGAGGCGGACAAGTCCCTGCCTTAGAAAATGTACGTGTTTCTGGGCAAGAGACAGAGATAAATGACTAAGTAAGTATGTAGGAAGCCGGTGATAAAATGTCTAGGCTGACAAATAAAGCAGGGTCAGGGGAATGAGGAGGAGGCGTGGGTACAGGGAAGATGTATATTTTTCATTTCAATATTTGGGGAGCCCTCGTTGATAAAGGGATGTTTGCAGAGACCAGGAAGGAATTGGAGGTGCAATTCCCATGGTATCTGCGAGGAGCATCTCCAGTTTGCTGAGCCTGGAGGGACCACGAGGCAACTGGGGGTTGGGGGGTGGGGAACTTTGTCTCAAGGGCAATGGGCAGCGACCTGAAAATGTTTCTCGTAGTTGGAGGGGGTGTTGCATATGTCCAATTTGTTTTATGGGAATTATTCTTCCCAATGTAAGTTGGTTTAAATGTGCACTTTGGAAATGATGGTCACGCCCCATCGAGAAAAGCAGGGGAGTTGAAAACCGCAGGTTTATCATTTATCATCCCTTGGAATGACGTGGATTTAACGTCCATCGGTGCTGGCTGTGTGCCAGGAACTCGTCTCTCATCGAAGCCCTTTACTTTGTGATCATCTAGTTTCGTTCTCACAAGGAGGCGATCAGTGTAGGACTATTATTATCTTAATGTAACAAATAAATGAACTTTCCCAAGTAAGAGTGTTAGAATCACATAGTCAGCACCTTGAGGAGCCTTCGAGGCCATGCGAGGCCTTCCCATTAAGGGAGGAAGGAAACCGGGGGTCAGACGGGGGATGTGCTCTGTCCGTAGTCACCAGCAAGAGCAGTGCCACTGGGATGGGGGTCTGGGTCCTGGGGCTCCAGGTTCTGCACTGGCCCCGCAGCAGGAGGCCAGTTGGACCCATGCCCCCAGGGGTCCTCCTGCCACATCATTCATAGATGAAGTAAGTATAGGGGTGCCCTTTTCTCTGTCATCCCGGAGGCCCAGGAAACCACGACTCTCGCTGACGGGTAACATGGCACCATTCGTGATGAATCCACTTGGGTTAATCACTCCCTCCTGCCGCCAGCCCCATTAGGACCTCTTAAAATCAGAAGGGGCCGAAATGGAGCATATTGTAAGTGTTACTACCTTTCCACGGGTGGGTTTGTCAGAGGTCTTCACACCACAGCCCTGCCCGCCCCCCGGGAAGAAATGCTGGCTGCAGTGGCACCAGGAATCCATGGGGTGAAAGGAAGGGGCTTCGAGGGCAGAGTGCAGAGGCCCACCAGACGGCTGTAGGTTTAAATTCGGAGCTGGCAGTAGAGTCCTCTTATTTTACCCATTTCAAGTCCTGCCATGCCCTCTGATGCCATGGCGAGCCCTGCGCGGCGTGTGATGTGAGAAACACGTCTTCCTCTGCCTCGGTGGCTTGGCTTCTGTCTGTCTGTCTGGTTGCGTCTGAGCCTGCTGTGTCCAGGAGTCCTTCCTGAATCTACCCCAGCCAGCTCTGAGCCCCCCTTCTTACTGTGATTTCCTCGTGCGTGGGGCAGTTGCTGTAGCTCTTTGCACAGCCTTTCGTCTGTGTGTGCTGCCAAGGAAAGCCAGATGAGGTTATGGAACCCCTGGATCCTGGGTTCAGGTCCCGTTTCAGTAACCTGCCAAGACCTGGGCGGATCTGTCAAATGTCCCCCCCGTATCTGAAATGCACGAGCCTGTGATTTGGATAGAGTACAGTCATTCACAGTAGGAGCACGAGCCCACCATTTCTCTTGGGATCTGTGCCCTCCCACTTCATTAGAGGCGAGTGCTCTCTCATCGGAGGTTCCTCTAAGGGGGTCAGATGACTACTTTCTGCATGACCTTGGATGAGTCCTTTCAGCACGCTTAGCCTTGGTCCCCCCCCCCCCCCCCATAAGATTACCTTATTGTGGGAGGGTTCAGTGAGAGAAAATATAAAGGGACAGCAGAGCACATGTGATAGCTTTAAACCTGGGTTACAACCACACCAAGGAGATGCTCAGCACTGTTACAGTGGAGGTTTTATCTGGTTGGATTTGACGTGATTGTAACTATCCTCTCTATTGTCTGAAATGAGCGGTCCTTTTGTGGTAGAGATAGATTCTAACACATTTTAACTCAGCAGCAAGGCTGCTGCTGAGTCTGCCATCCAGCATGTCCCAAAGACTCCACAATTAACTCAGGGTTCAGTAGAATCTCATTCATTCTTTGGAATAGTTAGCACAAGGACATGCATAACTAGACTTGCAGTTCCAACATAAAAAATAAAATAAAAATCAGTGACTAAATATATCTGTATTTGTTGAAAAGGTATTTTCAGTAAACCATAATGAAGTGTATTATTATGCCACCTTTAGAACTAAATACATTTGCAGATGGTAAAGGATCAGTCAGCTCAACTCCTGTGGAATTGCCCATTCAGATCTGCCCACTGCAATCCCTTCAGGACCCATTCGCAACAAATTAGCTCAAGGGATTTCACATTACAACGTTTTGCTGAAGACACTTTCCTGATGGGTCCTGTTTCTCGCTGGGTCTTCCAAGCCTTCTGTTGTTTTTGTTACTGAATGTCAGAAGCGCTTAGGACAGTTTACAGTAGCCCAATAAAATCTAATAAAATTGATTAAGGAATGCAAAGACAATGAGCTTCAAGGCCAGAAAGTTAAAAGTTGAGTGTGCTTACGGTCAGATAGAAAACGCAATGAAGAGCATGGGGAGAGGCATATCCGTTCTGCATGCATTAACCTACATTTATTGACTGATTTCTGGTTCGTTAGAGGCCAGAATATGAATAACACCTCGCCCTTGTCTTTGAACTAGTCCTAGTTTGGCTGGAGTGACAGGCATTAACCGTGTGCTGGGGGTGTATGTGAAGGATTCGAAACTCTAGTGGTGTATTTGTTTTCTGTGGCTGCTATAATAAATGACCATGATCTTAGTGACTTAAAATCGTGTGAATTTACTGTCATGAAGGGCTGTAGGGCAGAAGTCCAACATGCGTCTCACTGAGCTACAATCGAGGTGCTGGCATTCTCATTGGAGCCACCTTCTTCGGCTCATGGCCTTTCTCCATCTCCAAAGTAGAGACCGAGTCGTGCTCCCTCATGTCACTGTCACTCCTCTCTTGCCTCCCTCTTCACTTTTAAGAACCTGTATGAAGTTGAAGGCTGTACTGATGAAGGGCAAAGTCACAAACATAGTGGCTTAAGCAACAGCAATTTGTTGTGTCACAGTTCTGGAGACCGGAAGCCAGAGATGAAGGTGTCGGCAGGGTGGACTCCTTCTGAGGCTGTGCGGGAGGATGTGTCCCAGGTCTCTCTCCTGGCTTCTGATGCATAACTGGCCATCTTTGACATTCACTGGCTCGTAGAAGCATCACTCCGACCTCTGCCTCCATCTTCACACGGAATTCTCCCTGGGTATGTTTGCTCACGTCCACATTTTCCCTTTTTAGGAGGGCACCAGTCACATTGGATTAGGGGGCCACCACACTCCAGTCTGACCTCGTCTGAACGAATTATATCTGCAATCACTCTATTTCCAAATAAGGTCACAGTCAGAGCAACTTTGGGTTAGGATTTCAACACGTGATTTCCGAACGGCACAATTCAACCTGTAAGAGGACCCTGGGATTTATATAGGGATGATCCAAGTATCCAGGAGTATCACCCTTTCTAAGACCTTTAATGCAGTCGCATCTGCAAGGTAGCAGGTACCGTATTCACGGATTCCGTGGATTAGAATGTGGAATTCCTTAGCGGGAGGGGGGCTGCTTCTCTGTCTACCACAGAAGGCTACTGGAGTCAGGTCTGATTGAAGACCCAAAGGATGAGGGGACCTTCATGAAAGGGAGGTAGTTTTTGGTGGAGGACACTACAGGCAGAAGGAGCTGTGTCCCCAGGACCTTGTGGGAAACAGCAGAGGCCTGTGGGCTGGAAACCTTTTATTCCCAGGCTTCACTCTGCTCAGTGTGCCCTGGCGAACTCTGCTCTCCACCTTGAGGCGCCGCCTCCTGATTTCTATGGCACTGCCACCCACTGATTTTCTTTCAGCCGGCATTACTCTTCCTTCTCCCTACTCTGCTCCGGAGCTGGCGAATCACTGCTCCTGGCCACGCTGTGCTGTGTCTCCTTTTGTAGGTAAAGTGTTCTTGGCACACGGACACACCCACCTGTTTCTGTGTTGTCAATGGCCACTCTCAGGAGACGGGGGTAGAATTGGGTAGCAACAGGTGAGGCGGAGTGGCCTTCAGAGTAAAAATATCTATTGTCAGGCCTTTTATAAAAATAAAGAATCTTCCCAACCTACGGTCTGGTCTGTCGGATTCTCCTCCTCCTGACTTTAGAGGGCCCCCAGAATTCAATCTTTTATTCATCTTCTCTGACTGTCCACGTTAATCTTAGCCAGTCTCCTGTCTTTAGCTACCACCTCCTGGCTGATGCCACTCACATGGATCTGACCCATTCTGACCCCTACCCTGTGAGTCCCACATACAAATATCAAACAGTCTTCTCAGCATCTCCACTTGGATAAATAATAGGAACCCCAAATTTCACATTTCCTTGAAAGCACTCTTGGACTCTCCCAAACATGTGAACCTGCTTCTCACTAGTCAGTGCCTCATCCTTTGCTCCGTCGTTCAGGGCGAATAGGTAACAGAGAGTCCTGATTCTCCTCTTTCCTTTACCCCCACATCCAATCCATCAGCCATCCAGTAAGCACCGCTTCTAAAAATGCCCCAAATCTGAACCTTCTCGCTCCCTTATTGCGTCCACAGCTGGCATCCCCGTGCTCATCGGCACCTCTCACCTGTAATCACAATGACACCTGCTGTTCTTTGCTTCTGCCCTACCCACCCACCCCTGACAGTAAATCACTAACCAGCAGCCTAGTACTTTTTTTTTTGTTTTAAGTAAATCTGACATTTCTTCCTACTATGGCCTCAAATTTAGATAAAAAGCTATTCATATTCCTTATTTTGATACACATTGCAAAAGTTCTTTCTGGAAAATTTGCTTCATTTGAACATTTGTAAGTCCCAAGGGTGGGAAGGTTATGTAATCATAACTTCAGCAATGTTGGGGATTGCCAATCTTTAATTGGTATGCATCTTATTAGGGAATATATCTCACTTTTGTTTAATTTGCATTAGTTTGATAATTGATACATTGAGCATCCTTGTATATGGTTACTGCTCATTTATATTCCTATTGGAGAGAAACTTTATGCTCATGTGTTTGCCCTCTTTTCTTTGGAAGTTTTCAATTCTCTTTCTTTCTCTTGAGTCAGGTTTATTGAAGTATAATTATTTTAACAGCTTCATTGATATACTAAAGGCCCGATGCACGAAATTCATGCAAGAGTAGACCTTCCTTCCTCCAGGTGCCAGCACTGCCTTCCCTCTGGCACCCAGGACCCGGGCTGGCTTCCCTCGGCCACCCGCAGGCACCCGGGATCCGGGCTTCACTCTGGCCACCAGCAGGCACTCGGGACAGCCCTGGCTTCATTCGGAATGATGTCTGGAAGGATGTCGGGTCTAATTAGCATATTACCCTTTTATTATTATAGACAATTCACATACCATAGATCTCAACTACTTAAAATGTGCAGTTGGTTAAATTTTAGTACATTCCCAGGTTAATTCAGTCATGCCCACCATCTAATTTTAGCACATTTTCATCACCCCAAAAAGAAACTCTGTACCCATTAGCAATCACTCCTTATTATCTCTCCACCCCAGTCCCTCACAAGCATTAATCTGCTTTCTGTTTCTAAAAACTTGACAACTATGAATATTTCCTATGAATAGAATCATACACTATGTGGTCTTTAGTGATTGACTGCTTTAACTTAGCATAATGTTTAGGTTCTCCCATGTTGTAGCATGTGTGAGTACTTCATTCTTTTCTATTGTGCGATCATACTCCATTTTAAGAATATGCCATTTTTTACCTATTCATTCATCAGTTGATGGCATTTCCATTGTTCCTACTTTTGGCTAATATGGATAAACACTGCTGAAAACATTCGCATACACGATTCAACAATCCCACTTCTGACTAGAGACCCAGAAGAATTAAAAACAGGGTCCCAAGGTGCTCTCCCTCCCAGGAGCATGCCCACGCCTTTCCCTTTTCCTCCCCCTTCGCCCTCCCTCTTCTCCCTCCTCTCCTCCCCCAGACACGTTAAAAAAACAAAATAAAACAAACAAAACAGGGGCCCGAAGAGATATTTGTACACCATATTCCTAGTGACTTTACTCACAATAGCTAACATGTGGAAGCATCCCACGTGCCCGTGGGAGGATGGGTGCGTAAGCCACATGTGCTCTACATATACAATGGAGTATTGTTCAGCCTTAAAAAGGAGAGTAATTCTGACACATGCTACAACATGAATAAACCTTGAGGACATGATGCTAAATGAAATAAATTCATAACAAGAAGACAAATACATTGTGATCCCACTTACCTATAATAATGAAAGCATAACTTATTAGACTGGATGTCCTTCCGGACGACCTTCTGGGCGACCTTCCAGACGAAGCCAGACCTGGGAGGGAAGCCTGGGTCCTGGATGCCAGAGGAAAGCCGGTGCTGGCAGGCGAAGGAAGGCCTACTCTTGCACAAATTCCATGCATCGGGCCTCTAGTGTGATATATAATGGAATAAAATAATTACCCTTTCTAACTCCACCTTGCTTGATGGAGCCTGCCCAGTTACTGTAACATGCCCCTGAGCACCTGTGTCTTATTCCTGCAGATAGACATGCTAATCATTAGTGAGATCTAAGCTGGAGCCTAGGAATGGCTGAAATGACCTCCTGGACCAAAACTTCCTCCCTAAGGAGATAA
Source organism: Corynorhinus townsendii (assembly GCA_026230045.1). Classification (NCBI taxonomy): domain Eukaryota; kingdom Metazoa; phylum Chordata; class Mammalia; order Chiroptera; family Vespertilionidae; genus Corynorhinus; species Corynorhinus townsendii. The sequence goes on from JAPDVU010000007.1 coordinate 166,113,881, forward strand.
GGAAGGCACGCACAGCATTTACAGTGGTTTCTGGAAAGATTTACGGGAACTGCTTGACTGAAACCACAGTGACTGGGGTTGGTTGACCCAAAGGAAAGAAGTTTCACCCCCTGTCCCCATCAACACTAGCTGATCTCCAGATGTCTGTGGTCATCATCACCTCCTGACTTCAAACCCCTCCAGTTCCCCCTTCCCCTGGCATAAACAACACACACGTGAATTCTCTACTTTCTCAAGATGGTTCTTAGGGCTCTGGCCCACCATTTTCTGGGCTTGCTGGCTTTCAGAATATAGTCGCTTTCGTTGTCCAGCTGCTTGTTCCTTGACCTTGGCAGTGAGTAGTTGCAGCTTTAACTCATTTACACTTAGGGTTGTCAGAATCATGGAGACAGAAAGTAGAATGGTGGTTTCCAGGGGTTGGGGACAGAGGGAAATGGGGAGATTATTGCATAGGTATAGTTTTAGTTGTACAAGATCAGAAAGAATTCTGAAGATGAATAATGGTTATGTTGTATAACATTTTATACCACTGAACTGTACCCTTAAAAATGGTTAACAGGGTAAATTTTATGTTAATGTGTATTTTACCTCAATAAAATAATTAGAAAATAATTCATGCACATGTTTTTTGTGTGTATACATGGATTTCTAGTTCTTTTGGGCATATAGCCAGGAGTGGAATTGCTGAGTCACACGGAAACTCTGTTTTTAACATTTTGAGGAATTGCCAAACCATTTATCAAAGTAGCAGTTACATCTTTTCATATTCTTACCCGCAGTGTATGAAGGTTATAATCTCCACAGCCTCATCGACTCGTTATCTTCTCTTCTTTTGAATGTAGGCTTCCTCATGGAGATGGAGAACTGTCTCATTGTGGTTTTGATTTGCCTTTGTTTCTCTAATGTCTAATGATGGTAATTATCTTATTATGTGCCTATTAAGCATTTGTGTTTCTGGGAAAAATGTCTAGTCATGCACTTTGTTAATTGGGTTTTAATATTATTGAGTTGTAAGCACTCTTTATATATTCATGATACAGTCCATTATCATACAGATGATTTGCAAGTATTTTTTTAATTGTGTGGATGTGTCTGCACTTTCTGGATGGTATTTGTAGCACAGTTTTTAATTTTGACAAAATATATTTTATAAACAGAATTATATCATCTTGCAGGTATAAAAGTTGAATGCAGGACAAGTCAACTTTTTTAGTGCACAGTTCTGTAAATTTTGACAAATACATATTGTCCTATATTCTCAACCTAATCAAGACATAGAGCAATTCCATCACCCCAACAAAATCCCTTGCACTACTATTTTCTGTCCATAAATTTTTGATTTTCTAAGAATATCATGTAAGTGAAATCATAGACAATACAATATCAGATGTGTCTCTGGTTTTAGTGAATGGAATTCTATCAAGTAGTTCTTTATATTTGAGCCTGCCCATGTTAGATTCCGCCCCCCCACCATTTTTTTTAACCTGTGCTCATGGTTTTATTTTTAAGATTTCTCTGTCACTTGCTTTTAGTTGTGACATTTTTATTCTACATATATAGCACATCTAACTCTTAGCATTCCTGACTTAAGTTATAGGAAAAAACCTTTTTGAAATGAAACTTTGCATAGAAACTCAGTGTGTAAACACATAAAAGCAGAGTTTTGCTTTGGGATTCTGAATACCAGGCCTGCCCATTGCTCCCTTCAGAGCAGAGTCTGAGCAGTATTGGCCTCGTCCATGAGTTATTCTGAGTTGATTTATCTACAAGGAACAGCATTAAGATTCTGCTCTTCACGATTGGTCTCAGAAGTAAGAAGAGGGAGAAACTTAAGAAACAATGATCCTAATGACAGGGTTCTGACTGGGCAATGGTTTTCCTACTCTCTTCCTAGCTGCTCTGAGCTCCCAAGAGGAAGTTAGAATACTCAGGGACAAGGACAACTGTCTTTGCACAGTGGAAGAGATGCTATGGTGGAAGTTGATAAGAATAGTTCCGGAATCATCCAGAATATAGATCTAGAATGAGAGTGATGAAACAAATCAGAGGAGAGAACATTCTAAAAACAAGGTCAATAGTGGAATAAACTGCCATTGCAAAGGTTTGAAGTCGGTAGGTTTTCTTGCCCTGTATGAAAAATTGTAGTAAACAACACAAGGTCCAGCCCAGCACTGAATTGTGTCTGGCTACTGCATACACATTGCTCTTCTGTGACAGAGAGGGACTGGCCAGGATTAAGCTTCTTTTTCCCCACTTCTCACTATCTATGCTAGAGCCAGGGAGGGAGCAGTAGAGTGGCCCATGATGGGGACCCCTAAAGTACATTTTTCTTTGAACCAAGTTCTAAATACCAACCTTATAAATATTAATAAACACAAAACTCAGTTTCTAATGTGCTGTGTTTATTAAAATAGCATACGTTTGCTGGCCAGCATGGCTCAGTGGTTGAGCATCAACCTGTGAACCAGGAGGTCACAGTTCAGTTCGATTCTTGGTCAGGTCATGGTTCCATTGTGCTCCGGTTGGGGGCTTGATCCCCTGTACGGGGCTTGTAGGAGGCAGCCGGTCGATGATTCTCTCTCATCGTTGATGTTTCTGCGTCTCTATCCTTCTCCCCTCCTCTCTGGAATCAATACAAATATATTTTTAAAAATAAGATAGCATATATTTGCTTAATGCCAGCCCCCTTTTATATGTCATGAGAAATCTTGGCAAAAGAACAACGAGGAGCTTATAGGTATTGTGGTGTGTGTGTGTGTTTGTGTGTTCATGTGTTCTTTCAACATCTGCAGAGGCAAAGTGGGCCTTTTGGTGATATTTCCCCTGTGTCTGCCTTTCCACAAACATTCCCCTTCTTGACCCAGCCTGCGACTACAGAGATGCCTGGCTCTCCTGATAACCACCATGGGATCACACCCCCTTGTCCTGTGTACTCTAAGCCTCCTCCTGAGTTCCCATGTGCCCATTGCCTGCCTGTCAACAAAGGGCTGCTGCTCCAACTCCGTTCTCTAATAGGGCTGCACATAGCAATGCATTTTGGTAAGGAATTTGGGGACTAACTCAAAATAGCACATGTTCCAAACCTTGAGTGAAATTTAGTATGATTTTATTGAACTGGACACTCTATATTTATTTTATTTTCCCCCCCTTTTTATTGAATTGGATTTTGTTATTTTATTGTGTTTCTCCCTTAAGGCTTACCACCTGGATTGTTTTAATGTGGTAGAATTTTGTTGTTTTTGTAAAGAAGTGTGATGTGTTTGATCAGCTGATATGATTGTGGTGGTTTCTGTGGGTCAGGAGTGCAGGCAAGGCTTAGCCTAATCCTTGGCTCTGGTTTTCACAAGGCTGCCGCAATCAAGGTGTTGATCAGGCTGTGTTCTCATCTCAAGGATCAACTGGGGAAGTATCTTTTTCCAGGTTCATTCATATTATGGGCAAAATTAATTTCCTTGTGGGTGCATGAGTGAGGGCCTGAGCTTTTTACTGGGCAAAGGAGACCACCTTAGACCTTAGGGAGGCCTGTGGTTCCTTCCATATGGGCTTCCTGAACCTTGTCACTCTCATCAAAAAGCCAAGAAAATTAGACTCCCACCTTAAGGATAGCCCGGTCCCTTTACCTAAGTCAGGCTGACCCAGGAAATACTCACTATTCATTCATTGAAAGTCAGCCCATTAGGGGACCTTAATTACATGTTCAGAATCCATCACCTTTGCCATATGCTATTGGCTGGAAGCAAATCATAGGTCTTTCCCACATCCAAGGGAAATTTTTTACACCTGTGAACATTAAGGGGGGGGGAGTTGACGATCTTTGGGGGGTCACCTTAGGATCCATCCACCACAATTTTAACTAAATTCACATTGCTCAAGGGGAGGGGTGTTAAGTTGAGATAGTTGAGATATAAGGAGTCAAAGGGGGGGTATTATAGAAAAAGTTCCAAAAAGGAGGCTGCTAAATTGAAAGCACTGGACAGAAAAGCGAGAACTGAAATCTGCAGTCAAAAATTATTTGGTGGAGAAGGAGGGTATTCAAGTCATCAGAGTTAACCTGATGCACAAAAGTGCAAAAAGCTACAGCTGCTCTTTTTGCTGCTCTTGACCCTCATTCCGTCGGCGTATTGTCTGCGCTTAAAGGTGCAATTGTATCAAGCACTGTCTCAGTCATTTGAACACATTTTGTCATTTCATTGTGTTTCTGTGAGGCTAAAACGAGAGACTCCAGTTCTTTGTAAAATGAAAAGCTCCGAAAAAGGACAAAGGTGAACTGCTCCTATTGGCATTGGCATTAGGCGGCTTTCTGAGCCTTCTCCTGGGCTGCTCTTGCCTTTTGCTCCAGACTGTCACCTGTGATTCTCTACTCAATGCCATCATCTCACAGGGGGCCGTGTGGAGCCTGTCTGTATCCTCACTCCCAGGGGATTGCCTGCAGGACAGGGATGGAGTATGGACATTGGGGGCCTAGGGACTGTGAGCCGACACTCCAGGTAGGGGTGTGTTCAGTTGTAGGGAAGTTCTGACTTCTACACCTAGACTGGCAAGTGTCCAAGTGCATCTTGTTCAGGGGAGGGCCCCACCCCACCAGGGCCCTGCAAGGACTGAAGGTGTATAAATGGCACTTAGGTATTGCTTCATGATGCTTTGGATGATAGGCAGGCCCTATGGTAGGGAAGCATGTAAGGGTTAGCCAAAGGATGTAGGAGAAAATATGTAAGAAAAGCAGAATTCGGTGGCCGAAAAACCTTCCTGGGGTAAGGTTGTCAGTGCCAGGATACTGACATAGGTACTACGGTATTAGAGACCAAAAAAAAAAAATAAAAAATAAAAATACAGCCAACATTATGCATATTTACTATGAATCAGGCATTGTTCAAAATGTTTTAAAAAAATTAATCCATTTATTCCTCATAACTGTTTAATGAATTGCATTTTATTCTCATCTTACAGACGAAATAGCTAAGCCATTGAGCGGTGGGTAGCTTGGCCAGGACCAGACAGGTATAACGCTGTCTACACTTGAACAATGCATTGCATGTCTGCTCAGCCCACAGTCTTAACTTCTCTGTCTACCACCTCCTCCACGAGTGATGGCATAACCTGGCAGCCGAGTGGGCAGAGGTAGGCAGGTGACTGGCATCCAGCAGATCAGGCCACATGGAGACTCCCTGGGTGGCTAGATTCAGGGAAGAGCCCTGATCACTGGGACGACTGGACAGTTCAGTATAGGGTCGTTTTTCTGAACTGGAGGCTCAGAATCAGGGCGACAAGTTACCAGGAGCAGAGAATGGGGTGTGCCTTACAGGCTGACTTGAAACTGGGCTGTGGACTCCTGTATTGGGGTTACTTCACTGGATCCTAAACTGAGGGGTGGGGCTGAGCCTGTGGGAGCATTCCAGCCATGAGTCCCGAAGGGCAGCCTGCCAAGCAAGGCAAAGGAATTACTTAACAAGCGCTTACCTGCCTGGTGTTAGCACATGTTCAGGCTGCAAGCAACTCCCAGGGGGGCAAGGTCATTCCTGCCGTGGGATTGCTCCCCACTGAGAGGCGCCGTTTGCTGTTTTGTCTGCATAGGGGCCAGCACCACACCTACGATTGTCTCATTTTTAATCACAAGAGTAGAAACGACTGATACTATTATTTTCTGAGACAAACTTTTCCATGGCAATTTTAATAAAACCCAAATGGAAATTCAATTTACTAAAAGCACATCCCTTTTTCATTTCCTCATTTTCTACTTAATTGGAACATTAGCACGAGCCTGAGAGTAGAAAAAAATTAAGTTAGCAACTTGAAAACAAATCTCCTAAATGCCAGTAAAATAGTGCGAGGGGCTGCATGTCATGTGCATGTCATCCTTGGCCCCTGGGGGGTGGATTCTGGAAGGTCAGGGTCCTTCGGGGAACCCACCCAGAACCCTGGGAGCCAAGCTTCCCTGCTGGTGAGAATCAAAGTCCAGAGCATGCAGATCCTTTGGAAGGCAGGTATTTTCACGCAGATGGAATTTCTACACAACATGGAGCTAGACGACACATCCTGTCCTCACAGGCCTTCAGTGTGTATATACATCGAGCGAGGTCTAAACTCCTTATGCTTTTGTTTCATGCTACTCGGAAGTCGAAACAAATGCCAAACAAACGGAAGCCAAACACATTACAAAAGCAAAAATAAGATTGTCAAGAGTCAAACTAAGTAGGCGCTTGCACCGGGACTTTGGTGTGGACTCATTTCGCATGCCTTTCTTACTTTGTTGGGGGAAGTCCAGTTTTGACCATTGTCGCACTGCCTCAGCACCTTCGGCCTGCCCTTTGCAGTGATGTCACTTGCAGTTCATGTGGCAGGAATTCATCACTTGCTGCTGAATCTGCTTTGTTCTTCTCTCATTAGCCCGGGACAGTTAAGGTAGCACTGTGTGACTCGTGACAAGTCATTTGTAAGAATACTCACAAAGTTGGATATTGGAGCATGTGAAAGGATTTGGAAATAAAGCAGTCATACAGAGCTCAGAGCTCAAGGAGAGAGAGAGAGAGAGAGAGAGAGAGAGAGAGAGAGAGAGGGAGGGGGAGGGATGGAGAGAGGGAGGGAGAAAGGGAAGGAGAGAAAGAGAAAGTATCCTATCTTAGAAGGGTCTCTGCCTCAGTGGTGAGTACTTGGATGGATGGGAGGACGGAGCCAGAGAAAGGGGCCGCCTTTGGGTGACCGAAAGCCTAAAGCAGAGTGGGCAAAGTACGTGAAAACTTCAAGCATCAATTCAAGTGGTGATCAGGGGTAATGTTCCACACAAAAGACAACTGTAGAATATACTAGTAGGTGGGGGCTGGATGTTGTGAATTGTGTCCTCTTTCCCACAGGCCCAGTGGCGACTGGGGACCTGGACCCAGTGCCTGGGGAGAGGAATTCTGAGTGCGTGAATGGCATCTGGGCCCAGTCAAGCAGCGCAAGGACCAGAACAGAACTCTTAGTCAGGAAAAACCAGGGTGGTGCTCAAGCATTCCTGATGCATGGAGGGGGTGGGGGAGCAGGGGCGGGGGATAGTGGGAAGGCTCTCCCTGCCTGAGGCTACCAGATTTGTTACAGAAAGAGGGGAAAGAGAAGTAGGCTCTACAGAGAGCCAGAGAAAGAATACAAGAAAGTGAAGGACAGAGGGAGAGGAAGACATTGTCAGGAAGAGGAGAGAGCAGCAAGAATAGACCTTAGAAATTAAAATACTCCTGGAGCAGACAGGACACAATTTGGAGACTCCCACGGCAGAAGTGAGCCTGGTGCAGTGGCGGTACTTGGAACTTGTCACAGGAGATGGAAGCCTTGCCTTGCTCAGCCACTTACTACATGGATACCATTGAATGAATCACCTTCTCTCTCTGTGTGTCAGCTTTCTCTTCTGGAAAATTCAAATAAAAAACATTGCGTTCACAGGCTTCCTGGGAACACTAAGAAGTAATACATATGCAAGTGTTTGGTAAATCATGTTGTTACTCGCAGGGCCAAGATTATGCTCCTTGAAGGTCTCCCATCTGTTGATGCTTTCCTTCAGTGTATTTCTTTCTAATGCATCGTTGCTAAGAAGTGGTTGAGAATGGACAGCCAAGAAGTGGCAGAGTTCCTGACAAATTTGTGGCTGGTACTGCTTAAATACCAACAGGGGCGTGACCTTCACCCTGCCCTGTCCCAAACCTTCCTGTCGGGGATGATCAGGATTGAGATAAGCCATTTAGAAGACAGTCTCAGATCCTTGGTTTTCTTCATCAAGGAAGTTTTCATGAGGAATGGAAATACCCAACTTCTATGGAGCAGTCTTAAATCGGGGGTATTATAACCCACAAAATGAATTGAATTATTTTAAGATTGAGGATTATTTTTCTATTGGCATGTTATGAAAGTATGCTATTGATCTCAGCTTTTAGATTAGGAAAGTAGCTATTGTGTTTTCTACAGAACTTTCAATTTCATGCTAAAATTCTTTTAGAGAACACGGGTTTCCAGATGGTAAGATTGTGATAATAATTAGAATTAGACCACAATTTAATTTTGATGTTATTCATGTAGAGGGTTATTTTAGCTTCTGAATAATTTAAACCAATTTTTGGTTTACTGTATTCAATAAAGAAAACCAATTGAGTTTAGATTTCTTTTATTTCTCTTTGTTAGTCTCTGTGTGTTTTGTTTTCTTATTTAAGCCAGTGGATTGTGTATTCTTAGATGCATTTGATACAAAATGCCTATTTTACATGGAAATGAAGGCTCACAAGCTATGTAATTTCAGCTAGATGATATCAGACCTGGATTTGAAATAGTCTATTCCGTGATCCTAAATTCTGTTTACTTTCTCCCCCGTCCCCATTATATTATCTATCAGCTATTGCTTCATGGCCCAAGGAGAATCACTTCCTTTATCCTACCTCATTTTTTTCTCATTCATAACAAACTAAATTTGAATTAGTTAATGGTCAGTCCTATTCAGGTCTAACATTTTTCATGTGAGCTCCATATTACCAATCTAAAATCTTCTTGTATAAAATATTCATACACAGTGACTTAGTGTAAATATCTTGGGTATCTCTTATCTTTTGTGGTTTCTAAAACAGACCACAATGTAAAGTTACTTTCTACCAGGGTAAGTAATGGCTTCTGTGGTCATATAAAAGCATAATCTGCCATTTTATTTTGTTTATTTAATAATGACTCAAATACTTACATACATTTACATCTATATTTATATATATATTATGTCAATACATAGTATTTTTATAGATGTAAGCAAAAGCCTCATGAAATTTTAGATGAATTAATTCATTTTAAAGCTAAGTTGCATTATTTAGGGTAGATTCTTAATCATTTCAATATAGAGTGTCCTAAAATTTTATATACATATACTTTGAAAAAGTATAAAGGTTGGTGTTTATTAAAATTCATTTCATTTTCAAAATCAAGCTATCATCTGTTAAAGTGTGTATACATTTTGGGGGAACACCCTATATATAAGGATGGTGCAATTCTGAATATACTGCAGAAGTCCAAGAAACTTGGAAACATAATTCAAACTCATTCACTTTGCAGGCTTCTTTACTTCTACCAGCTTTCTCTGCGATTCTTGGATGCCTGTGATTCCATGAAGTAGACGGCAACTCAATGGGAAATTCTTGCTGTGTCTCATTGTATCTCTTCCACCACATTACCCTGAATCCCAATACCTGCATTTCATCAAAGCAATCAGCCATGCCCTTATATATTCATTGTGGCTTAGTGTTCACGAGGAATGACTAATCACTCAGCGAGAACATACAATCTTCTGAATCTGGGGGTTTCTCAGAACTCTTTTAATTCTCAAAAGTCCTTAATTTGAAGGGACAGTTAGCTAATGCTCTAAACCAGCTCCCATGACCTCGCCATCTGCTTTCATTAGAAACAAGGTAAATCACTCACTCTGCTTCTACTTTTCCAAGTGGCAAGTCGACATGATGTCTGCCTCCATCATCCAGAAGACACATGATTCTTGACCACCCTCCACCCCCTCCTTCAGGACCCATCAGGCCCCTGTGCGGACTGATGGAGGGGACGAGGAGCACACTGCATGTCAACGCCGATTTGCAAGAGCTTCCCCTGTGTCTTGCATTTCTCCTGCTGCATGTGTTTGACTGAAAGCAAGTGAACTCAGACTTGAACTAAACACTCTTTCTTGGTGGCGTGTGGATCCATCTTATTATTAAGATAACTATTTTTTGGGAAAATCTCCGGCATGTCATTCTGTCCTCAGAGCTGGTGTACCCAAGAATCAATGGTGTTCTTGTTAGCTTAATTATCTGTCTCTCCTAGGAGGCTGATCTCTCCCAGGACAGCGCTTTGCCACATTCATCTTTATTTTCTGCAGTTCCTAGTCGAGTATCTGGGATGGACTGCCTTACTGACTGGCTGACTGACTGATCTGGTTGGCTGAGACCCAGTAAGAGATATTCCCTAGCCCCATTATACATGAGGGAGGCCCAGCGTTTTGACCAAGGACTCTAAACTAGTAAACTGCCCCAGTGGTTATTTATACTACCCCCTTTATTTATACTATACAATCCATAAAAGAGAAGGGTATGTGGGAGGATATGAAATTGCAACGGGGGCTTAACAAATTTGTAAAATTGATAAAACTTCCATCAGTGTAGAAAAGATGGGAGAAAATCCCAGACAATGAAAACTGAGGCGGGGTCAGGGGAGGGATGGAACTTGGATATGGACTTGGGACATGTGGGAGGGAATGATGCATTCTGCTCAATCGGAGTTACAGCCTATGCTGGGAGAGAGTGGATGGCTCTGATTTTGGAGGGTCTCGACGATTAGCTAGCGGCGCCTCAAATATGCACAGGACAGCTGCAATTATAACCCTTCGCAATCATCTTTCACACTGTATTGTGCTCACTGACAGTTAAAGTGCTCTTGTAGATATTATAGGTTTTTTAATTACCTACGAGGTAGGAAATGCTGGATAGTTTTGCCAATCTGAAGACCGAGGCTCAGTTTGCTGTCCACTCACACAGTCTTGCAGGGTGCCTCTCCGGTACTTGCCTGGAGATTTACTTGTTGTAGAAGGAACCAGAATCTTCTGGAGCAGGTTGTATAGTTCAAAATGTTTATCCTCCAAATGTTCCATACTTTTTCATGATGTTCATGGCAGGGAAAAAGAATATCTACAACGAGGAATAAACATTCAGACAATATAGTATTGTGTTTGCATTGACCTAATCCCAAAGCTCACTGGTAAACCAGGCTTTGTCTGTTATGACTCACTGGTAATCTCTGGCTGGATTTTGTGATCTGCGTCCTTTTATGTGTCAGGTCAGGTTTTGCCGGTCTCACTGCCATTCATGCTAATTTGGCCAGCTGGGCACTCATTGAATACGGCGGCTCCGCCCAGGTTACAGTGACCTTCTGACCTAATCCCAGCACTCAAGAAACTGGCGTTTTATGAGAGGAGGAAGCATTGGAGTGTAGCTTCTGGTAAAAGGGAATACGTTCCTCAAACTACTGGTCTCAGAGAACTGGTAAACAAATAGTATGAGAGTTTGTTACTTTAGGTTTTCTGCTCACATATATGTGTGTGTGTGTATGTGTATATATATGTACATATGTGTGTATATATATATATAGTGTGTATAGTGTGCTTTAATATGTTTCTTTGAATCCAGAATTAAAATACCCACATATACACCACACAAATGCATGTTTCAAAACATAGAATAGCTGTGCAGAACATTCTTGAACTCAATGAAATTTACTCTTGTCACAGGGAAAACATGTTTGCCTTGACAACTAATACACACACACACACACACACACACACACACACACACACACACATACACACAGATACACAGCACACCCATATGGGCTATAGCAATACTCACCTAAGTAATTAAAAAATATTGAAATATTTAGAAACTGTCAACGGGGTAGATATTAGAACTTTAAATTAAAAAAAAAAAAGAAAAACCCTATGGCATGGCTTAGTGGTTGAGTGTCGACCTCTGAACCAGGCGGTCACAGTTCAATTTCAGGCAGGGCACATGTCCAGGTTGCCAGCTCGATCCCCAGTGTGGGGCGTGCAGGAGGCAGCCAATCAATGTTTCTCTCTTATCATTGATGTTTCCATCTCTCTCTCCCTTCCTCTCTGAAATCAATTAAAATGTATTAAGAAAATAAAAGAAATGAACTCTTAGGAAAGTCAGAGGAATAACCAAATACTTTTCTAATTGGGATCCCCAAAACAACTAACATCATTGAAACTGACATTTCCTTGGCCTGACTTGAGATTGTTTGGGAGGAGTAACATTATACACCATTTTTCTGAACCCTCAGGGACAAAGAAACGTGCCTCTTCTGCATCCCCCCCTTGCAGACAAGCAGCTCATTGACAGTGAGGATTCGATAAGGGAAGTTCCTTGGCTCAAACGTTTAATCCCAGTCATTGTTGTTGTAACTCAGCAATCACGAATCCATCCATTCCAAAGACATTTACTGAGCTCCAGTCCAGGCACATAGGACCAGTGTTCAGGAAGAAAAAGAAAAATACGCGTAAGACAGTTTGCATATTCCAAAAATGGCTACAGCACTATTTCCTGCCCCACATTCTCTTCCAGAATGTTCCATCTCCCCTGTAGAGAGGTAGAGTCTATAACCACCTCCTTGAACTTACTCAGGCCATTGCAACGGGATTAACTAATAGAGCACAGCCCCTCTGCTTCCAGGCGGGGGGACGTCATACATGCAATTCGGCCTCTGGTTCTCTTGACCAGGGAGCATTGAGCTGATACAGGAAGACTGAGGCTTCCATCTTGCGAGGAAGCCCAAGCTAACTCACGTGGAGGAAATCCGCCCCCACGGCCCAGCTCCAGCCACTGTCTGCCTAGGAGAACAGGAGAAACTCAGAACCTCTCAACTGAGTGATTCCCGAATGCCTCATGCTCAGACATCGTGAGAACTGAAATGGTGGTTTTAAGATGCTTTCGGGGGACTGGGGCAGTTATGCAGAAATTGATCACCAGAACAGCACAGCACATACTGCCCTTAAGTTCTAATTTCGTGAGAAACATCTGTCTTAATAACATCCATGAATTACATAATAAATTACATAAGTAATTATGACGTGAGGGAGACAGAAGTGGCACAGAGAAAAGCAGTTCAAGTGCTATAGGGACTCACAGAAGGGTGAGGTGACGCTAACATTGAAAACCTCACAGGGGACCTGGAGGGTGACCTGGACCTTGACTGACGGGTGAGGTTTGGAAATGTAGAGGCGAGAAAATTCCAGGTGGAAGGAACACATTACCCACGGATGTGTAACTAGTTCTATACCTAATAAGTTCTCAGTCATAGTGGCCAGCTCAAACCCTCCAGGACACAATTAGTTTCCATGGCATCTGTTGTCATTTTGTCTGTGGCAAAGCACCTGCGGGGGAAGGGGGCTCTGGATGGGCTGCAGAGGAGCCAAGGTTCTCACCCAACCAATGAGCGCTCGGTTCTGCAAGGCAGATGCGAAAGAAAGAATTCCGGGCACAGGAAAAAGGAAGAAAAACGGGCCCAGAACATGAAGCATGCCGTGTTTGGGAACCTGCAAATAGTTTGGTACAACCCAGAGAGCAGTGCTTCGGTGGGGGCTTGCGGGAGAAGGCTCACAAGGGGCCTGCTTTCTCCGTTTGGACCCCCTTCTGGAGGTGACAGGGAGAATCTTTGAAAGGTCACGCGCTGTTGGGTCTGCACATTCAAATCGTCATTATTCCTCACGGGGCCACTTTCTGTATGTACCGTTTCTGGGGCTAGAACACACTCTTTGATGAAAAGCCATCTCGCTTTTGCCTACTTGAGAATTCTGTCATCCATTGTCCCCCCCGCAGAGAATAGTCACCATAATGATGGGACCTAATGTCCCTGAAAGAAATGCCACCTTACAGGAACCAGAGGCAATCTATCCCACAGAGCGTCCCACGCGCTGTTCTTTCTGCAAGTATGGTTTCTCATGCCATGAAACTTGCATGATCCCATAAAGCCACCGATTGCGGTCATTTATGGGCTGTGGCTCTGTCAGACCCGTCCAATCTCTTGGAGATGGATGAATTACAATTTCAGAATGCTCCAGCCCCTACAGACCCCACATAATTAGCCTATCCCCACTGTCAGGAAATCTGGTGGTAAACAATTCAAGATAAAAAAAAAAAATACAATCCCAGGAGGGAATTGCAAGTGCCTATATGTCATGACCCGCGGCGGCCCCTGGGACATGCGATGGGACCACAGGCTCGTTAACGAACCTTCCCATCTTGGTGGTGCCGCGCTCTCTGCTTCAGGTTATCTGATCTGCCTGCGGCCTCGTCATTCGTCAACCTCCACCGTGAAGGGCAATTTCCCCAGAAAACCCAATCCCATATTTCTTCTCTTCTGTGGAGTTGATGGGGCTCTAAGTGCCTTACGATGTTCTTTCCCTTCAGGCCTTGGAAACTGCCAGGAGGAGACCTTAAATTCGGCCACTGTTACCCACTGCAGATGTTTGTTTTCTGGTTGTAGTCAATGAAAGCAAGATCTTCTGAATATGTAGCAACTAGAGTTCCCAAGGAGAGCCAAGTGCTTTCAGATGGTATTTCTTCTTGATGAAATATTTTATAACCATTTAAACATCTAACATAAAAGGGTGTAGAACAGTATGTGAAATAATACTGTATGTGAAATAATACTGGCATGTAATTAAGAGTGAAAAACTGGATTTAGCACACTTTTCCGAGAGTTGTAATCCTGTACAATTTATGCTATCTGGACAAGAACTGGGAAGAAAATTTGTGTGTTTTTTTAAGGGTGGTATTGGGAAAAAAAAAAAAAAAGTCCCTTTTGCGTTTATTGCATTACCGTGCTATTTCTTCATTAAAGTAATAGCAAGATTAAAAAAAAATCTGGGTGGCTGGCAGTTCTGGTTGTCTCCTGGCGACAACAGTCGTGGCTCCAGGTCTCAAGGAGTTTACAGCAGAGCCCTGCATCCCCGGGAAAGAGCAACGGGAAAAATCAGTGTTTAGAGCTGACCAGACGCCTTTGCACTCACGCGGTGCCGGGAGCCCGTGGGGTGCGGGTGTTTCCTGGCCCAGCGGCTGGCGGGGTGCCTTCTGTCCTGAGGGCCCGCAGTGAGCTGTGCTCAGATCTCGGGGTCACACGGCCCGCTGGCCTCACCAGGCTGCGTGCTTTCGCTCTCTGTGGCTCTAAAGAAAGTCGCTTACACTCTCGGGTCACTTAACCCTCTTGGCAGCCCAGCGGAAGGAAGGCCAGCCAGGGCAGGGACGCGTCGGGCAGCTCAGTAACTCGCTCCAGGTGACAGGGTGGCTGTCTGCCCTCTGAGTTTTCCTCACATTCACTTCTCTAAGTGCCATGCCCGAGGAAATAGTTGCTAGATCTTAAGGGATGACAGTGGGATCGCTTGGTGCACATGAAGTTTTATCATGGGATTTAGATGTTTTGGTGTAATTCACCTGGAGAAGAGATTAGGATTTTAAGGGTGTGACAGTGGGATTTTTCTGCTTAGGATTTTAAGGATATAACCATGGGATTTCTTGGTGCTCATGAAGTTTTATCATGGGATTTAGATGTTTTGGTGTAATTCACATGGAGAAGAGATTAGGATTTTAAGGGTGTGACAGTGTGATTTCTTGGTGCTTGTGGTGCTTTATCGTGTAACTTGGGTACTTCAGTAAAATTCTGTGGAGAAGAGATCTTACTTGTGGCCATCTGTCCTTTGAGACATGGATGCAGTCGATGCAGGTTTCTGCCTGCTCGGACCCTAACGTCCCTTGTTCGTTTCCTCCTCACCCAGTTGAGAGTGGGATGCGATTCGCGCTCCATGATTTCTCTCAAACGCTGTCTGTGTGTTTAAAACGGGCTTTATTGCAGATTTGGGGCCAGCGATTAGGTTTTCATCTGCAGCGGTGTGAACAGCATAACATTAAATATTAGTTATACCACAAAATGAAGTATATAAACGTAATTTCAGGAAGCACGGAATAGCTGGGGCTCTTTAGAAACAATACAGAAGTAGAATAAAACTCAAGGTTGTCTTTCACTCTGTATCACATTGTTCCCTGACACATCCCCGGCGAGAGGCCTGGCTCCCTGGGGTCTCCCCCCGCTGAAGATCTTCTCACCTGCAGCTCAGGAAAATTTTGTCTTTTCTTCCTCTCCCCCCCCTCCCCGCCCCAATAAGTCATCATCAAAGATGTGGAAATTGACTTACTCTTCATGCACTGACCCCCAACTTTATCCAGAGGGGAAGCTCCAGCCATCAGATCTGGTTTCCTGTATCTCTTTTTAAAAAGATAATCCGTCATATAAATGTACCACAGCCCCCCCCCCCTTTTTTTGTAAACCTTTTTGCAACAGCATGGATGCACCTAAAGAATAGTATGCTAAGTGAAATAAGCCAGTCAGAGAAAGACGAATATCATGATTTTACTTACCTGTGGAATCTAATGAACAAAATGCAAACAGGCTCATAGAAACAGAGAACAGACTGACAGCTGTCAGGGGAGGGGGCTTGGGGGACTGGATGGAAGGATTAAACAAAGGAAGAAGAGCACTCATGGACACAGGTAATCAATCACCAGAGGGAAGGGGGGTTAGGGGGAGGTAGGACAGGGTAAAGAGGGATTACATGGCGATGGAAGGAGACTTAACTTGGGGTGGTGAGCACACAGCACACTATACAGATGATGTATTATGGAACTAGACACCTGAAACTTATATAATTTTATTAACCAATATTCCCCAACAAATTCAATAAAAATTTAAAAAATAAAAATAAAACGGTGCTCTCTAAAAAGCTGTCTTGCTCCATATTCCCATACTACACAGATGCACATAATCTATTATGAAGTTATATTTGCTGTCAATTTCTAAACTGCTCCTCACCGAGGAACAGAGGACAGCTCTAAGAAAATTCTCTTTCTCTTTAGTTTTGGTATTGCCCAGTTCTGATTCTCTTACATGTGTTTCATATAGTTCCTAACCCACGTTGCTCTGTGTGTACTTATTTTCACTTTTTGGGGGTCATTTGAAAAAAGGTTTGGTCTTTGTAGCCTAGACAATGAAATGGCTAAGGTTTTGCATGACTGAATATGGTGACCTGACTCTGGAGTTGCACCAACTTGAATCATTAGCATCCTGGCTGTGCAACATCAGGCAAGTATGCAAGCCTCAGTTTTCTTATCTGTAAAATGGGGAAACAAATAGTAATTACTTCAAGTATGGTGAAGATGAAAATTCAGATCATTTTAGGAGGAGTATTTAGCAAGGTGCCTGGCATACAGAAAGCTCTCAACATATGCACATGGCTAATCACATCATTATTTCCATCCTCTCCAAAAAGAATTACAAATGCCTGTCTTTTGTTGTTTATTAACTACAAATAAAGTCTCACCATTGTGAGGTCCCAAAGTTCCCGTTTCTTCCTTGACTGCTCTGTACCACCACTTGCTCCTTGTGTGTCCTGGGTCTGCAGGGGATTCATTCTTCTTTTAGACAGAAATAAACTCTCGGCAGAAAATTCATGCCTTGATGCTTCTTGTACGATAATATTGAAATCCGACATTCTCTTCCAACCTTCCCCTGCCCAGGGTTGAAGCTGTTGGTGGGTCGCTGGTTAGTCATTTCTGCCCAACATTGTTTACTCCAGTAGTCCCTATGCCCCTGCTGTAAGCGGAGAAATGCAGCCCGGAGAGGCTGGACACATGTGCGGGGTAGCCCTGGAACTACTAAACCCGTCCCTAGTTTGATCCATAGAAGGGGCCAAGGCATGTTGGTTCGTTCAGTAAGTCCCAACATATCGGAGACAGTTAGTGTCATTGTTTAACACACACACGCTTTCAAGTCAAGCAAATGGGGTTCCAGTGAGAATCCTGCCAATGACCAGTATGTGTCCCTCAACGATTTCCGTAACTATTAAACTCTTCTCTTTCTTCCTTTAGCATACAGATCAGACTGACAACTGAGGTTTTTGGCAAGAATTAAAGAACTAGTGAGCCAAGGGAATGGTAAATATGTGTTGATTAATAAATTCAGCAAATACTTAGTGTGCACCTAGGCGGTGATTAGCTCAATTGCATGTTCAGAGGAATCTTTTAGTGGTAGGTGTGCTCCACTGTTTAGCTGGAGGGTAAAGCTGCTCCTTTCGTTTCCCGTAAAATCCTTGTCCCATTTCTGAAGACTGTCAAGCCACCCGCGGGCGTGTGAGGATGCAGGGTGGGCAGGTGGGCGCCTGGGTGTCTGGGCCTTCCTCACCCCTCTTAGAGCTGGGAAGTCCAAGGCTGTTTCTCCCTGAGCACACCAACAAAACCACCCGTGAATCGTATGCACCTGCGGGAGAAGGAGAACTCATAGCGTTTCCTTCACGGGCCGCGTGGCAAAGCCAGAGCCCCTCTGGCTGGCTTCAGTTGGAAAGTGTAGTCTTCCCCACAAGGGCTGTGGGCGGCGGTGGAGCCGGAGACAGGCTCCGAACCATGCCTCTTTGGAGGAGGGTTGGCACTCCAAAGCGATTCAATTTGAGTCAGAGCAAAAGGGGCCTGAGAGGCCACAGTGCCCCTCGCCCCAGGCACCAGGCTGCTCGGGAACCTGCCCCTCACCCAGGGAGCAGAGGGGCCTGCAGGACGCAGGGGCTGCGGTCTGACATCCCTGGACTGCTTCTGGGTTCGGTTTTTCTTGCCATCGCTGCCCATTAATCTTTGCCCAGACCTTAATATTTCTTCTCGAGGCTCTGACATCAATCTGGCAGGTCCCTGCTGACATCTAGCCCCAACTCCCTCCATCACCGCTGTCTGACATTGTTTTTTCACCACAAATCTGGCCCTGGTGGTCCTCTGTGCGGAGTCTTTCAAATCCTCGCGTGGCACTCACAGGCCCGGACGTTTGGGTCTCTGTCTACCTGTCATTTTATGGCCTTTCTCACACTGTGTGCTCCATGGGTACTGACCTTCCCGGTGCCGCATATACTGTGGAGGTGGGCCTCTCTGAGCCTTCATGCCTGCTGTTCTGTTTGGTACCCTGGTCCTTCCTCCTCCTGGTTGTTCCATCACCAACTCATCCCAAAGGCACACCTCTGCCCATCGGCTGGGCTCAAAGCCCTGCTTCCCTCAGTGAACGCCCTGGGGTCAATCTTCCGAAGGAGTGTCGTTGTTTTTTTCCTTCCAAGAAATCATCATTGTGGGCTGGACACAGATTCAGATTCAGCTTAAATACGTTGTTCTAAATGCAAAATCAAATCCTGTCAAGCTTTAGTCTGCACTAGATGCCCTGTGTCCCAACATATCGGAGAGAGTTGGTGTCATTGTTTAACATGCATATGCTTTCAAGGCAAGCAAAATGAGAATCCTGCCAATGACTAGTTTTGAGTTCCTGAAAAATTCCCCTAACTATTAAACTCTTTTAGTCCTCTCCTCACCATACAGATCATCCTGCCAGTTAAGGTTTTGGTAAGAATTAAAGACGTGGTTAGCTTAGGGAATGGTAACTATATGTTGATTAATAAATGTAGAAGTCATAAAACATTTAAAATATTTGTTGACCTTCTCAGTCACGTACTCTTTGATTTCTGTTCTCTTCTAGACTTTTCTTTTGTTCCGGGGTCTCAGAATTTATATGTCATCCAATGAAGGTGTGTGCTGGGGTTACAGGAGAGGGAGGGAGAGGCAGGCAGGTAGCCCACTGAGGGCGTTGTCCTGAGGCGTAAAGGAATTGACAGATATAAAGGGACAGACATGAGCTCAAGACATGTTTAGATGGTCTTGTCAACGATGCTGGCAGCACCCAGCTCTTGGAGGTTGTCTCTCTTCTTGGAAGAGAGTGTGGGGCAGAGTCATGGCCACCTGGAGGATGTCCATGTCCTGACGCTCAGAACCTGTGAATTTGTTCTCTCACACTGAAAGGGACGTTAGGGGAGCAGATACAATTAAGGTTGCTAAGGATCTGACCTTAAAATAGCCCTGGGGTTTGCCAGTGGAGTCCATGTAATCACGGGCTCCCTGGAAGTGGAAGAGGGGGCAGAAGGCAAGGGTCCTAGGGAGAAATGCAACAACAGAAGTAGGCCGGAGATGTAGTGTTGCCTGTTTTGAAGATGGAAGAAGGGGGCCCTGAGCCCAGGAACGTGAGTGGCTTCCAAGAGACTTCAGAAGGCGAGGAAATGTGTTCACCCTGCAGCCTCCGGAAGGAATGAGGCCCTACGGTCACCTTGCTCTGGTTCAGTGAGAGCCTGGCCGTAACTCTGACCGACAGCACTGTACGATAACACCTGTTTTATAGTAAGTTGTTTGCAGCCACTAAGCCAGTGGTAACTTGTCACAGACGTAACAGAACATGAATACGCAAATGGAGGAAAGCATTTGAATGCCTGATGATTGTGGGACATCGTAATGGTAGTTAAACGAAATTGCATGTGAAGCAAGGGACCAGGTTTCTGGAGGTGCTTATGAATCTCAGGGCACATAAACCTACCAGCCTACAGGTTTCCTTCCCTTTACCTTCATCTTATCGGCAGACTCCAGGGACAGCCAAAGAGTCTTTAGTGGTTATGGAAGTGTAAGGGGCCAGTCACAGGGTCGCTTTCCCTGTGTGTGAGGGTCAGTGACAATGACAGTGAGGGAGCGGGGTGTGGTAGCAGTTCTTCAGACAGTGACAATAATGATGGTTCATCGTTTAGTATGTTTCAGGAGCTGTACATTATTTCTGATCTTTACCCAAAAAAGAAAGAAAAAAAGTTTCTGAGGAGAGGAAGTATTATTCTACTTAAAAAAATCAGAGCCTAGCCTGCATGGCTCAGTGGTTGAGTATCATCCTATGAACCAGGACAGTGGTCAGCAAACTGCGGCTCGCGAGCCTCAGTTTGCCACTCTGTTGACTACTGAGTTTGCCAACCACTGGGATAGGGGCTTAATCACAAGGAGCAACAGCAGCCTGTAATTATTGGAATCGAGAGTCTAGGTCAGTGGTCAGCAAACTCATTAGTCAACAGAGTGGCAAACCGCGGCTCGCGAGCCGCAGTTTGCCAACCACTGAACCAGGAGATCAAGGTTTGATTCCCAGTCAGGGTACATCCCAGGTTGCAGGCTCCATCCCCAGCAGGGGCCGTGCAGGAGGCAGTCAATCAGTGATTCTCTGCCATCACTGATGTGTTTCTCTCTCCCTCTCCCTTCCTCTCTGAAATCAATACAAAAATCTATTTAAAAAAATGAGGAAACTGGAACACCAGGAAGCCCGCTGACTTGCCCCATGGTGTAGAACAGAAATCACGGCGCCTCTATCAATGCGTAGGTCTTTACACCGAAGTCTGTGCGCGTTACAATGTACCACGTAGCCTCCCTACCAAGCTGCGCCTCTCTTTTTCAGTTTGGACTAAAGAAAGCAGCTGGCATTGTGCTGCAATTGGCATCACACCTCACTTTCTGAAATCCGCCCCCGTCCCACCATGAGAGCAATTCTGTGCCCTGAGCTGTTTGATGGATTAGATATTCGCTGCTCACCATTCTTAATAGATGCTGTATGTCAATCTGCTGCTGATGGTACCAATGATCCATTATTTCACTACAATGTCATCATATTAGACACCATTGTCTTTCTCCCCGCACAGTGCTGGGATAGGCAGAAACATTGAAATCAGAGGCTGTTAGGACATTTTCCCAGAACAAATTGTGTCCTAACAATGCGATGTGGCTTTCCTGGTGTGCTGTGTTCTCTGGAACACTTGTCTCCTCCCCCTGCAAGCGCACATATTCTGAGCTTCACAAATAACACTTTCAGGAGGACTGTGAAATGCAAGGCCCACACAGTCACGGAGAACTCTAGGGGGCGTGTGTGTGCGCGCGTGCTCTCCTGAGGCCCATTCTGCAAAGTTGCAGGATGTGGGAGGTGTTATGGTGAGTTTCGTGAGGCCTGGGAGGCACCAAAGAACAGGCTCAGGAGTAGTCAGATTAGAAATTCACCACCGACTCTGTTTCAATTGTGTTTCCAGTCCATTGCTCGGGTGGATCTCATACGGTGCTGGGAACTGACAAAGGTGGCCAGCACACCAGCTTGTGTGAACTTTTCTGAAGTAAGTTGTCAGCCGGGTTTTTGCTTTCCTTCTGACACTATGCATGCTCATCCGGAAGGCGAGGTGGTGAACAAGGAGCCTGTGAATGGCATTCCCTGTCCTTTCTTATTGCCCCGAGCATTTTATCCCCAAGAAGCCGCAGGCAAGAAAATCCATGCCTTTATTTATTCATTCATAGAAACCATCTGAATTACATACAACCGGTATTCTCAAAGTGGGTGCTTCCTGTTTTGAGAACACTGCTCTTTTCTTCTGTCTAGACCACATCACTTTGTGCATTCTGTGGATGATATTAAACGCATTTGCTAACTGGTTCCTGCCCTTGAGAAACGTGTCAGCTAATTGTGGAGAAGGGACTTTCACATGTGGAAGAATCCAAGGCTATTTAAGGCATCTCCCACGGTGGCTTACCACATTAAGGACCTGGAAGTTATCCTATATAATAAAAGGCTAATATGCAAATTGACCGAATGGTGGAACAACCGGTCACTGTGATGCACACTGACCACTAGGGGGCAGACACTCAACACAGGAGCTGCCCCCTGGTGTTCAGTGCGCTCCCACAGCGGGAGTGCCTCTCAGCCAGAAGTTGGGCTCATGGCTGGTGAGCGCAGTGGTGTTGCTGGGAGCCTCTCCCGCCTTCGCAGCAGGGCTCCCGCATCCCTGAGGGCTCCCAGACTGCAAGAGGGCAGAGACTGGGCTGAGGGGCTGTGCAGCACCCCCCCCCCCCCAACCCCGGCCCCAGTGCAAGAATTTCGTGCACCGGGCCTCTAGTTTGGTTATAAAAGAGACTTTGCTAAATTCATGGCATGGACAATGCATGCCCTCATATTTCCAAAGACAGTGCCACAGTTCCCTGGGATTGTTCTAGAAAGCAGTGAATGTGTAAGATAAACTTCAAGAACATTGGGAGAATTTGAAGGGATAGAGGAGAAAAACAAGGGTATTCTAGATATCAGGGGTCTGCATGCCCATCCACATGTGTCCCTAGATAGGTTTGGATGACATTGAGGCTTTTAAAGGGAAGAAAGGGTTTGTAAAGGCAGGTTCGTCAGCAGGGCCTGAGTTCTTTTTTAGGCATTTATACCTGGTCCTATAGTTAAGGCCACACTTGATTTTCCCTGCCTCCCTCCCTCCTTTTCTCCCTCCCTCCTTTCTTCCCTCCCTTCCTCCCTCCCTCCCTCCCTCCCTCCCTTCTTCTTTCTTTCTTTCTTTCTTTCTTTCTTTCTTTCTTTCTTTCTTTCTTTCTTTCTTTCTTTCTTTCTTTCATCACATTAATGGCAGTTGAAAGCATTGTCTGAAGAGCACTAGTCATGTGTGATGGAGGGACAGGGAATAGGGTGTCCAGCCGGGAGGGTTGTGGCATTGATCCAGCAGTGAGAGAAGAGAGCAGCAGAGCCAATGAGTAGGTGCATTAGGTGCCAAAGGCCTTATGTACATGATTCTGTTTTCAACCTCTGGAGTTTCTGCACAGAAGATACCATCATCCTTACTTTAAAGATGAAGAAACTGAAGTTGGGCAAGCATGAAAAGACTACTCTTTTTATAGAACTTTCCTTGGCTCTGCATCTCCTGTTCTTTCCACTCCATCAGGCTGCTGGGAGAGCATGAGCACCAAGTTACTGCATGTCCTGATTCAACCCCCACATCTCAGGTGCCAATAGCAGAGCTCCCATCCTCCTCACAGACACACGCACAGTCGGATCCTCCACCTCCAGTTTTCCCAAGAGGCTGAGCCAGGTGATTAGACTATGCAGTGTAACACGTTCTCTCAGTAGGAAGAAGAGAATTCGCTCTTGTTTATTCATTGATGCCATCTCCTTAGTGGATTCCACAGCTGTTATTCCCATGATCTAATACATGTGTGAAACTCCCCTCCCCCCGCTCCCCCCAGGTACTCTGGGAAGGATATGTATGATTCATAGTGTTTTTCTTTTGGAATTTTGAAAGGCAGGTTATAATTAAGTTCATTATTTTGCCTTGATGTCATCTGTTCTCACTTGTATAACCTGAGCTCTTTATGTCCTGTGTCCTATACAACCCTCTCCCGGCAATGACTCTCCCAGACCATGCCTTGTAATGGAATGGTCTGCTGTGTCTTTCTCCCACACAGGCTGAGAAGTCTTTGAGAACATGCAGAGTTGCTTTTTTTTTTTTTTTTTAAATCATTATATTTTTAAATCTTCACCTGAGGACATGCCTAGAGAGAGGAAGGAGGAGAGAGAAAGAGAGAGAGAAACATTGGTCAGTTGCCTTCTGTAATGTTCCATCCAGGGATCAAACCTGCAACCCCCATATGTGCCCTGATCAGGAATCAAACTGGCAACCTTTCCACGCACAGGATGACACTCAACCAACTGATCCATTCGGGGCTGGCATGCGTTGTTTTTTTAAAAAAATATTTTCTCCTAAATTCTAGATCAGTGGTTCCCAACATGGGGTACATGCCCCACAGGGGGGCAATTTGATTTTTTTTCTTTTTATTTTATTTTATTATTTTTTTAAATAAATCTTTATTCAGATTATTACAATTGTTTCTCCTTTTCCCCCCCATAGCTTCCCTCCACCCGGTTCCCACCCCACCCTCTGCCCTTACCTACCCCTCACTGTCCTCATCCATAGGTGTACGATTTTTGTCCAGTCTCTTCCTGCACCCCCCCCCCCCCATACCCCTTTCCCTCTGAGAATTACCAGTCCACTCCCTTTCTATGCGCCTGATTCTATTACATTCACATTATTCTGTTCCTCAGGTTTTTAGTTCACTTGATTTTTAGGTTCACTTGTTGATAGATATGTATTTCTTGTTCAAAATTTTTATCTTTACTTTTTTCTTCTTCCTCTTCTTAAAGAATACCTTTCAGCATTTCATATAATACTGGTTTGGTGGTGATGAACTCCTTTAGCTTTTTCTTATCTGTGAAGCTCTTTATCTGACTTTCCATTCTGAATGATAGCTTTGCTGGGTAGAGTAATCTTGGTTGTAGGTTCTTGCTATTCATCACTTTGAAAATTTCTTGCCACTCCCGTCTGGCCTGCATAGTTTCTGTTGAGAAATCAGCTGACAATCGTATGGGTGCTCCCTTGTAGGTAATTAACTGTTTTTGTCTTGCTGCTTTTAATATTCTCTCTTTGTCTTTTGCTCTTGGCATTTTAATTATGATGTGTCTTGGTGTGGTCCTCTTTGGATTCCTTTTGTTTGGGGCTCTGTGTGCTTCCTGTACTTGTAAGTCTATTTCTTTCACCAGGTGGGGGAAGTTTTCAGTCATTATTTCTTCGAATAGGTTTTCAGTATCTTGCTCTCTCTCTTCTTCTGGCACCCCCATAATTCTGATGTTGATACACTTGAAGTTGTCCCAGAGGCTTCTTACACTGTCTTCAACTGTTTGGATTTTTTTTCTTTTTGATTTTTCGGTTGAGTGTTTTTTGCTTCTTTGTATTTCAATTCTTTGACTTGATTCTTGTGTTCCTCTAGTCTGTTGTTGGGTCTCTGTATAATATTTTTTATTTCAGTCAGTGTATTTTTAATTTCTAGTTGGTCCTTTTTCATATCTTTGAGGGTCTCGTTATATTTATCAAGAATAGGATATTCTTGAAAAGCCTTATAACCGTGGTTTTAAATTCTATATCCAGTCGTTTGTTTTCTTTCATTTCTTTTGTTTGTGATCTGTTTCTTTGTCACCACATTTACACTGCTTCCCTGAGTTGGTAGGGTAGCTTTGTGTGCTAGGTTTCCTATATGGCCCAGTGGGTCGGCCTCCCCAGTTAACCTGAGGTGAACACTCTTGGTGCACCCCTTTATGGACTGTGTGTGCAGCCTTATTGTAGTTAAGTCTTGATTGTTGTTGGTATCACTGGGAGGAATTGACTTCCAGGCCAGCTGGCTGTGAAGATCAGCTGTGTCTACGCTGGGAGAAGTTCAGTGCTGGAGACAGCCTTATAGGATTAGACTTGCCAAATTGCAAAAACCTCTGTGCTCAGCTTGGATGGGGTGGAGTCTCAGGGTGGAGCAGACAGTCTTGGCTTCCCGTCAGCCCTGCCCTTGCGCGCGTGCACATGTGCGTGCCTCTAGACCTCTGCCTTCCCAGGCTCCCGAGCCTCAGCCGGAGAGTCCAGATCCCCCCCACAAGAGTGTGGGTCCCCAGGGGCTCGCCTGGAACTGGGGCTCAGTGTAATCAGGAGCTTCCAACTCCTTTCCGCTCAGGAAAGCCTGTGGCAACCTCTGCAGTCTTTGTGCGTATTTGCGCGCGCACCTCCAGACTTCTGCCTTCCCCACCTCTGGAGCCTCTGCCTGAGAGTCCAGATTCCGCCCCCCCCCTGCTCCCCCTCCCCCGTAAGAGTGTGGGTCTCCAGGGGCTTGCCTGGAACTGGGGTTCAGTGCAGTCAGAACTGGGGTTCAGTGCAGTCGGGGGCTTCCTTCCCCCTCCCACCAGAGAAAGTCAGCCAGGCTCTCAGCCTCCCTTCCTCTCTGCATGCACAAAGACCCTTTGTTGTACCTCAACCCTTTGCCGTTCCTCCAATTCTCTGTGAGCTTTTTTCTTTCCTTCTAGTTGTAGAATTTCCACTCAGCCAGCTTTCCTGTGATTCTGGATGGTGTCCGTTCTGTCTTTTAGTTGTAGTTTTGAAATTGTTGTGCGAGGCAGCAGTTTAGGTGCTTACCTATGCCACCATCTTGGTTTTTCCCCAATTTGATTTTTAAGGGGGGCAATTCGAGAATGAGTTATTAGCAGTGAATTTTTTGCATTTCTATGGTTCTAGGGGCCTCATATACAGAATATAAATATATATTGTGACATATTTATGCATTTCAGTTCTCTATTATATGTTTTGAAACTTTATTTGCTATTTTTTATCACTTCATATTATTATTAATTTTTAACAATTTCTTAGTGATTTCTGCCTCAGTACTTCAGCTGTCCTTTCATTCTTTTATTTTTCTCTTTCATGGATGCCACGTTCCTTGGAAGCTTGCTTAGACCAAGTTCATGGCCTTTTAGGCTTCCTCCACGTGACTAGGAGTTCCCTTTTTGAATAATAGGAATTAGGTGTCACGGGGGGCATCAGGATTTTAGGGATGCTTAGGTGGGGCATGGCCAAAAAAAGGTTGGGGACCACTTTCTAGATACTAATATAGAGTCTTGATCTACTTAACTGAATTATAAGTTAAGAAATGTGACTATATCTATAGTATAATAAACAAGTAGGCATTTCTGCAATTTTAAGCAAAGCCAATCAGTGGATTGCATCATTCACAATGGTGAGGCAAGTGGACACGTGGATTTCATGTGGATGAGTTCCTGCTGGGAAGCTTGGTGTTTACTTACTGTATAAGATGAACGCTTACCAAAACTACAGGAAACCGAATGTTTTACCAGATCATCTCAGCCCTACACTTTTTTACAATATCTATTCTTCATTATCTTTGCAAAGAATCTGTTGTTTTTGATAAAGTTGCTTTATAAATAATTTTGTTATTTTTATATTCCATGTATTTTATACTATTATTATTTAGATGGGGTAAAGGTTCATATTTATCATTACTCAGTTAATTATTGGGTAATTCATTTTGGCTTCTTTCATAGTGGTGAAAACTTTCTGTTTCAACCCACCATCATGTTTTGTAACCGAAATGGATGAGAAAATGGGGACTTGACTTTTCGTTCCCCTCTATGGCAAACCGACTTGGTGACACTGAACAAATCATTTCTTCTGTGTATCGGATTGCTCATCTGTAAGGCATGGGTTGGTTTGAATATGTGTTACCATTTCACCAACTCTCCAATTTCCGGGTAAGAAAAGAAGTGTGGTGCTTGTAGCCCTGGGTCAGTGTGCTGACATTAGCCATGGAGGGTTCCAGAGTTCATAAACCAGCCAGGCAGGTTTGATCTGCCTGCTATCTTTCCTGGCCTAGAATCTGGGCTTGGCTGCCTGCTTGGCTCCTGCCCAAAGTTCCTGGCAGTCCTTCTCAAGCTCAAGCTCTCGGCCTATGTGGGGAGATAGATCTTTCTACACCAGGTGGTCTCAGAGGAGGTAAATATGCTGACATTGAAGTTTCTGGTTTCCAAATTTTCACCACTAAGGACCATTTTTGTTAAGTTGTCCCCTTTGTGCATTTTTTTTTTTTACTGTAAAGTTTTGTCATGCAAACTTTATTATTCCTGTAATGATTCATATTCCTGTATTTGTGTCAACAAACAGCAATTCCCACTTCTGATAAAACTGTGACAACCAGTGTGACTCCAGTTAAAGCACATAAACTTTAGTCGTTATTTCATGTGATGTATTTGGAAGCAAATGTATGTTTTTCTCCTGGGACAAGGCTTTCGTAAGAATGCAGGAGAAAGACCTGGAACAATGTGGATGGGGAAGGATACTGACCTCAAGGTACTTTGTTAGAGGGAGCTACAGGGGAAGGGGCATCCCAGGGCCAGCCCAACTGTGGTTAGATCGGAGGAGATACATAGCAATGTAATTACTGACGTTGTTGACCAAAAAAGTACAGATTCAAGTGAAACAGCAGAATGAACCCAAGGAGGTTTAGGAAAGTACAGGACAAGGTGAAGAGAGAATATTTGACTTTAAGAACCCAAAAATATGTGAATGATCCAGGATGACAGTCATGGTAGAGTATCCCAAGGTTTTAAAGAATAATTTGGTGTAAAGTTACTCTGATATAATGTTAATTCAGTGTGAGGTGCAGGAATCCCACCTGGTGGAGAGGTCGTCTGGGGCAAGAGTTGCTATGGAACGGAACTCCAAGTGAGGTGGAATGGGTTCTGTTGTCTGGAGACCAGTGTAAGGAGAGAGTTCAGTGTCCAGAAGCCTGGTATTGAGACCGGAAGTTAATGTTGCTTACATTGTCCTGAAGACTGGGTATTTCAAGAGTATTCGATTGAATGAATGAGTACAGGAATGACGGGCCCTATTTTTAACATCTACAAAAGAATTCAGGAAAAGTCTCAACAGAGAATGGATGTGGGCTGAGGTGGCATCAAGAGGAAAGACCTTTGGGAGTGTAGCCTCCAGGATTGGTGTGGGGGAGGCCAGCTTGCTGAAGGAATACCACGACCCTGATGTGTAGACAGAATCATTGCTGTGTGGTGGATTGAGCTCAGACCTGTCTTCGGGCCAGAGTAACAGGATTCTGGTCAGGGTTTTGCAACTGGTTTCTGTGAGATCCTAGGATAGTCTCAGAACAGTATGGGATTCAAGCAATAAGGGAACAGTTGAGTGCTTAGAGATTGTTAAATCATTTCACCTACCCCAACACACCCCTCGATATAGGCTTACGGTAAACTGAGGCCCAAGGAAGTAAAGTGATCAGCTCAAGTTGATACAGAGGCAGAGCCTGGTCTGGAGCCTGTATCCCCGAGGGATGGACAAGACCCCCAGAAAGGCTCTGGGTCTGTGCCGTTTCAACGGCTTCCACAGTGCTCGCCAGATTGCCTTCTTCTGAAATACACACCTCCTCCCCCCCCCTCAAATTGTGCCATCAGATGATGTTCTTTCCCTGCTTGAAGGTTTTAGGAATCTTCTGGGTCACAATTGACAAGTAGAGCAGAACTCATAAGCTTTACAAAGCCCTTTCTGTAGCCAAATACAGGAAATCCTCATTAACTTGAGGGAATCAGTGCAGTCCTAACAAAATAAGATATTTGAGCCAAACTAAACCTTGACATTACCGCCGCCAGGAGAGGCCTCTTTAGTGTGAAGAAACACAGATGGTTATCTATTGAACTATAGCACCAATACGTTCTCAAGTATTAGGATCAAATTCCTTTTCTAAAATAATGCTTAATTTTAAATTATAGTTGACATACAATATTCAATATTACATTAGGTGTATGTCATAGTGGTAAGATATTTCTATAACTTGCTAAGTGATCACCCCAATAAGTCTAGTATTTATCTATGTAATAGCCATGCAATGTTATTACAATATTATTGACTATAGTTCCTATGCTGTATTTCATATCCCTGTGACTACTTTTGTAACTGGTGGTTTGTAAATCTTAATCCCTTCTGCTTTTCCACTCATCCCTCTACAGCTCCTCCCATCTGATAACCATCAAAATGTTCTAGGTATCTATGAGTTTGTTTCTGTTTTGTTTGTTTATTTATTTTATTTATTTTTATTTTTTTAGATTCCACATATAAATGCAATCATGTAGTATTTGTCTTTCTCTGACTCATTTCACTTAGCAAGATACACTCTAGGTCATTCATGTTGTTGCAGTAGGCAAGATTCCTTTTTTATGACTAAGTACTATTCCATTGTATGTATGTTCCAAATCTTTATTCATCTACCGATGGACTCAGAGATGGCTTCCATATATTGGCTATTGTAAATAGTGCTGTGATGAACATAGGGATGCATATGTATTTTAAAATTAGTGTTTTGGGTTTCTTTGGATAAATACTAGGAAGTGGAATTTCTGGGTTCTTCTTTGTCTCTTATTATGAAATTGTTTTAAAGCCAATTTTGTCTGATATATGTATTGCTGCCCCAGCTGTTTTTGTTGTTTCCATTCCATATTCTTTATTTTCCCAACGCTTTACTTTCAGTCAGTATGTGTGTTTTGTTTTGTTTTTATCTGAAGTGCAGGCAGCATCTGTAAGGGTCTAGTTTTCTTATCCATTTAGCCACCCTATGTCTTTTGATTGGAGCATTTAGTCCGTTTACATTTAAAGTAATTATTAATAGGTATGTAGTTATTGACATTTTATTATTTATATCTCGGATTTTTAAAATTCTTCTTAAAGAAGTTCCTTTTACATTTCTCATAATATGTAACACTGGTTTGGTGGTGATGAATTCCTTTAGCTTATTCTTGTCTGGGAAAAGACTCAGAGTTCTTAGTAATTAATAAATTAGTCTTAATTATTCAATATTTAATATTTAAATATAAATAAAGTTCTTAATTTTTTTCAGCTGTACAAAGTCATTAGCCTTTAGCATTCTTACAGTATTACCTGATGAAGGTTCTACTAGCTCTGTACCAGAGGCTCAATTTGGTTGTGCGAGATTTATATTTGTACAAAAATGAAGAACGAGCATTCTTTATTTTCTTCTTTTTGTTTTAGAATTTAAGACTTGTTGAAGTTTATGTTGGGAAAATTTAACTTCAGACAATTCAGTTCAGTGGCCTTTAATATCATGACTGAAGTTCTGGTTTACAAATTGCCAAATGAACAAGTGCAACCTACTTTGAGAAACATTATTTTAAATTTCACTTTATGTGTAAAACTAAAGGACAGCTATGGGGTTTTTCTGTTGAAATTCTTCTGTAAGTTGGCATTGTTCAAACCACAGAGGCTGGCAAATTATTTTCTAGAAAGAATCAGAATAAATACTTAGGTTTTGTAGGCCACATGTGATCTCCTATCCTTTTCTTCCTTACTCACCTCCCAGCTGCCATAGCTATTTAATAAAAATGTAAAAACCATTCTTAGCTTATGGGCCATACAAAAACAGATGTGGACCAGGTTTGCTCCATGGGCCTTACTTTGCCTATCCCTATATAAGCCTTTGAGTGCCGTGCCTATAGAATTGACATTAGATATATTTTTGTCTTCTCTTAATAGATGGATCTGTAGCTGATCTACTGGTGGTCCATCAGTCTGGACTTAGAAGTATTCCCAAGCATTATGTTTATCTTGTTGAAGGAACATATATGTAGACATAAAATTTAATGTAACCATGGATCCTCCCCTTTTACACATAGAATATTGCATTGTGGATAAAAAGAGCCACATGCTAACCTGACTAATTCAGGGGAGGCCTGCATGGCAGCTTGCAAACTCAAGAGACCTAAAGTAATCACAAAGGAGGATCTGAAATTAAAACCTTTTCATTAAAAATTATTTATAGTGGGTAGTCATGTCCTAGGCCAGTCTCTGCCCTGACAGAGATCAACTTTGATCTTTACTGAACCTATTGTCTTTCTGCATCTAAGATAACATATCTGTGGAATGTCAGGGTAATTTCTAAAGCCCTTCTACTCGACCCCTCAGGGCACAACCAATGACCCAGGGTGCCAGGGCAGAGACCCCAGATCCCCCCATTATTATTGTTATCTTGTTAATTGCTGACTGTTAACTATCCTGTACCCACCTATGTAGAAGAAGAATGTGTCTATTATTTTACTTTTTATCCAATCCCAGAGGTCTCCCCTGCTTTGCTGTCCTCCACATCTCTAATCTATCACCAATGGATTTCATGTCACCCACTTAAGTCTCCTCCTTAGATTGCAATGTATAAAACAAGGTGAAGAACTGCCATTTGTGGGAGCATTATCCCAACCCATTGAGATCCTGCTTCCTGGTAGGTGTCAACAGTTTGGCTCAAATAAACTCACACAAATTCTTTCCAGGTTTGAATGTTTTCTTACGTCAACAGCATAAAATTCAGAAGTTTCAAAGAACTTCTAGATCTTTTCATAAATCACAGGTTAAATAAAACATGTCCTAGGAAAATGTTTTGTGGTCTCCCCCTGCCTCAGGAATTTGGCGATTATTCCTATATACTGATATAAATAGCTTCCACGAGAACTCCGTGTGACATGACTAACCTTCTTAGCATGTGTCTGGCTGATATTCTTGTGTGGTATGTCTGCCAATTTATTTATTCATCTTGCTGTATTAAGATGTTTAGCTAATTGAGTTTTTCCTATTATAAATAATATTATGGAGAATATCTTTGTGCATAAGCTTTTTTTTCCCTTTTGTGGGTATATTTATTTTATAAATGGAATAATTGGATCAAAGGAAGAAAGCTTTCTAAGGATTTTGTAGCTAATTAACAGTGCTAAATCAATACTATTCTTTTTTTTTTGTCATCATTGGAAATCTTCAGATGTTATATAGAGTGCAACATGAGTTGTGATGCTTATCCCAAATATCACTTTTGATTTAACTACTCTATAAAGGGCCAGAAGTACATGAATGCTAATCACCTTGCATCTTGCGTACCATGAATCTGAATTTACTGAATGCTTTGCTTTGCCTCAGTGAGCAGTCAATCCTGAAATCTTTGTATTAAAATCTTTGCTATTACTTGGATGGAAATTAATTAAATTTCTGGTAGACATTAATTTGGTAGAAATTACTTTGGTAGAAGTTCCATTAATCCACCTATTTACTAAACAAATATTATTTAGTATCTACTTTGTGCAATAGTATTCTGGGCATTGAAACTGTGTCATGATCATCATCATCATCATCATCATAACATTGTTAGTGGAAATAATAATAATAAAATAATAGAAAATATGTATAATATATAGTGCATACTACATGCCAAGAATTGCTTTAAGAGCTTTTTCATATTAATTTATTTAATTCTCCTCTATGAAGTAAAAGGTTTTAGCATGTTTTACAGATGAGTAAATTGAGGAAGAAAGTTAATTAACAAGCCCTAAGTCATCTAACTAGCAAGTATGAGAACTCTTGATCACAGACAATCAAAACAGATATTTCCTGGTTTCATGAATACCCCATGCTGGTGTAGTGTGAGTGTATTAAATGAGGTGGAAATTTTTACATTTCAGTATTTCAAGTTGTCTAGATAGATGAAATTTTGTTTGCAGAAGACATGAATGAAATGAGAAAGTGGTCCTGGATCATGAGCGTAACAGTTTCTCTTTTCATGGATTTAAGTCCAAGTAATCCCCCCGCCCCCCGCCCCCCCGCAACCCCATCCATTAACCCTTCCCTGAACAGACTAAGACTCAGACCATGTGGGCAGAGCCTGTGGCTCCGACTCAAATAACATCCAACTTTTTACAGAAAGCATTCATTAGTCAGGCTGCCAGTCTCCCTGCATGCATTTCCCAGAGGGCATTTCTGTTTTGTTCTCAAGCCTCCCTTGCCTGGGGCTCAGCCTATCTGCCTTGCTATTCTCAAGGCCTTGCATAAGTTTCCAGGTCTTGCTGCAACCTCACCACAGGATTGGAAGGGTGTGCATCTTCAGTGACTAACTGTTGAGCATTCCTGTTATCCTTTGCTAAAGAAAATTTTCCTTACCAAGAGAATATCTATTCTCCAGCCTCCAGGGAATTCTCAGCTTCAGACACTGCTTTAGACCCCAGTGACTCGGACGGGCAGTGTGTCCTACAAACTCACAGAGCAGAGGTAAACATTTTAGAGTCACAAAGACCGCCACCTTTATTCTTTACTGACGGTGTGACTTGGACAATGTATTGAATCACTGGCTTATCTGAAAACTGTAGGTATAATTCCCACATTGAGAGATCATAGAATAAATAATGACATTTATTAGGTAGTAAGTGCTGAATAGACTTAAGAAAAAACAAAAAAAGCACATTTATTGATCAGTTGGTAGAGAAAAGAAGAAATCTTAACTCATTAGAATATATGCATTAAAACAGATAACGGCCCATCTAAATTATTTTTATTATTATTATAATTAGCTAGTTATTAATAGTAGCAAAGGAACAAAAGGGAGGCCAGACATTGTAAGGATAAAGCATGGCTACCTGGGCAGCTTCACCAGGAAGCTGCAATTTCACGCTCCCCAGGGAAACACAATCCATTCCAGGCAAAGTAATGAGGGCAGGGACTGGACAAAGAGGAGATGGGCACATGTGTAGTGAGGTAGGGGTGACATAGGGAAGGTGCCCATCAGTTTAGCCTGGGGAACCCTGAATTGACCGGAGGGGCTGGAGCCACTACAAGACCATGAAACATGGGAGTACATAATTCCCCAGACAAAGGAATTTGCTCTCTGGTGGCTCTTGGCTCTTGACACTTTTGGCTCTTGTGGCTCTCTTGTGTTCCTAGAAGCCATGTGGCTCATGACCATGCAGACCCACACGGAACGGACTGATGGACTGAGCAGGGAACACACACTCGTGAAGCTAGCTTGATGCTGGACTGGACTATGGCAACACGGAAGGGAAACTGCTTTAATCCTAGCTCTGCTGCAGTCACAGCTCCACCTGTTCCACGGCAAGACAGAGGGAAATGGGACCTTGGAGACTCAGGGGCTTAATCCCACAGAAATGAAACTTTCTACAACATCTCATCCTCCTGTGCTAGGCTCAGAAAATTCCTTTTCTCAAGACATCGGAGAAGCCCACCCTCCCAGCAACAGGTGGAGTGTGCCCTGCTGATAACATTTTCAGGTGGTTAAATGCAGACTTTGCTCCAAATTAGCATCAGGACAGTCTTCCTGAGACACAGCTCCAAATCTTTCCTTCAAGCCCTCATAATCTCTCGATGGCTCTTTACTGCCTGCAGGATCCAGTCCAAGCCTTTTAGCTAGGCATTCAAGACCCTACATAACTTTGAACAAAATTAAAATTGAATTCTCATTTCTCACCACCCCCCCTTATGTGATTCTGGCACACCAAACGCGAAATGTTCATTATTCCTCGAAGATGCTTCCTGACTCAATGCCTTTGTGCATCCTCTCCATCTTAACTCTTGGCATGCTCTCTCTGTATTTCTGCCCGGCGATTAGTCTATTCTTTAAAGGCTCTCTTTAAAGCAATTACTCTTGGCATCCAGAATGTAAGTTCCAGCACAACGCAAATCGCTCTTCTTGTCACTTGTCCATGGTACTTCGTGTGTCTTCTATGAGGAGTTCCCACATTCCATCTTGAACTTACTTAGGGGTGTGGTCAGCAGTGTCCTCTTTCGTTCATCTGCTCAAGAGCAAGGCTAAGACTTTATCACGCTTAATTCTTCCAAAACGTGGCACAGTGCCTGGCACAATAGTCTGTCCTTAAATATTTAACCCATGATTGAAATAGAGAAGCTGATTGAACACTTTGGCCTCTGAGTTGCAAACCTAGATTCTAATCCCAGCTAGTGTCTGTGGATCTTGGGAAAGTCTTTTGTCTAGTCTGGTTCTAAATTGCTTCATCTATACAATAGAAAACGTGGTTAATAGCCTTCAAACCAGGCTTCACGGAGCCAAAGAGGTTGCATGAAGTTCTTCTGGTTCAATTCTGGGGGGAAGTGTAATGCTAGACTTTATCTCCTGTTTTGACCAGCATCACCCATCTTTTTATTTATTCATATCAAAATGTCAAAGGAACTTTGAATTAAAGAAAACATTGTATATTAAACAAATAAGTTAAAGAAAACATGTAAATTAAACAAATAAGCCATGAGATTAATCTGTGAGGCTCCTTTTCTTTCTCACGGTCTCGAGTTTTTGACATGCGCAGACACACGTTAAATTTAAATACTGCTCCATTGTGAATGGGCCAGGCATGAAGCTTATCCAAATTCTGAAATGAAAGGGCAGAAAACTACCACTTAGTAAACAAATAATATGTCTTATGAGCACCTATTAAGTCTCAATTAAGTGCTATAAATTTTATTAGTTTATCTCTAAAATCTGCAATACGGATATAAATTTCCCCACTTTACATATGACAAAGCAGAGAGGATAAGGATGCCTCAGATCAAACAGACAAGAGGAGGTGGGACTTTAATAGAAAGCAGAATTACCATCCTCAAAACCTGTTTTCTGGGGATGACAACGAAAACTGGATCCTGGGAATTAAAGTACATATACTAGCACATACATTTATAGCAATGGATTAGTTTTGGAAGCACCTCTCTTCTCCCCGTCGTTGGAGTGTCTGGGGGATTTGGGGAGTAGCAGCGACTCAGCCTCATACCATTTCCCTTCGGAAGTTCAGCTCAGACCAATGAATGGAATGATTACGAAGCCCATTCCTCTATTGTGCAACTCCCATTTGCTGAACCATGAGTAATTTCCACCAGCGACTCGCCTGTATTGGAAGTATATTTGCTGCCCAGGAACCATGCAGCGACGCTGCAGCTAACGTACCCAGCGGGAAACAAAGGCCCAGATTGGTGTGGGAGGGAGGGAGGTGGCCCAGGCTCAAAGGGGAGTCTGGGTGGCTCAACCGTTGCTGTGGGGCTACGTGATGGGTGTGCCTGCCGAGTTCACTTTATTAGGGGAACTTGGGGTCCACATGAGTAGCTTTAGGCAGGTAGTAAAGCAGAACTTTGTGGGTTTTAGCTGGAGTCTATTTGAAAAGTGCTGTTTTAGTCTCTTGTCCACAAGAGTTCCCTGAGCAGCATACCAGAGAAAGGTAGCCGTCATTTAGTGTTGAATTGTCAACCGGTTTTGACTGTATTTCACTTTCACGAGGAAATTCCCTGGACGCCACCTATGCCATCCTTTGTTCCACTTGCAAAAGGGCTCAGTTATTGAAATGATGTCACAATAAAAGCAAAACCTCAGCAGAGATTGTTACACATTTACTTTAACCGTAGGGTGTGGAGCCGGGCCTGCATGGCTCAGTGGTTGAGCGACTACCGGGAGGTCATGGCTTGATTCCTGTCAGGGCACATGCTGGGGCTGTGGGCTCGATTCCCGGTGTGGGGCTTGCAGGAGGCAGCTGATCAATGATTCTTTCTCATCACTGATTTTTTTTTTCTCTCACTCCCTCCCTCTTCTTTTCTCTTTGAAATCAATAAAACAAAAACAAACTACAAAAAAACCCACAGTGGGGTGTGGCTGGCTCATGTAAACTCCACGTGGGCTGCGCCTTTGGCCTGCTTGGCTCAGTGCTGTATCCCCACACTCAGAACAGGTCCTGGCCCAGGACAGATGCTTGGGGAAATATTTTGTGACGGCATGACTCACAGTGAAAGTTGTGTTTTAAATTGCGTCATTCGGCAAATTGAAGTTTAAGTTATTGTTAATTTAAATGTGAACCACCGTACCTTACAGTTAAACAACCCACCAAAAACATTGACAATAACAGAGGACAATTAATAGCACTTTTTATTTTTTTTTTATTTATTTAATATATTTTATTGATTTTTTACAGAGAGGAAGCGAGAGAGATAGAGAGCCAGAAACATCCATGAGAGAGAAACATCAATCAGCTGCCTCCTGCACACCCCCCTACTGGGGATGAGCCCGCAACCAAGGTACATGCCCTTGACCGGAATCGAACCTGGGACCCTTCAGTCCGCAGGTCAACACTCTATTCACTGAGCGAAACCGGTCAGGGCAACAGCACTTTTTGAAATTAAAAAGTAAGAATAGTAGTAACTGAAAATTACAACTAACTCACAGCAGTCTTGATGCTTTATATCTGACCAAGTAACCTTCCATGTAACATGTAAGAACTTCAATTACTGGTAAGAACACTTGTACTGTATGAATTGTCCCACTTTGCTGGGCAATGGGGACCAGATTTCCTGGTAAAATTCTAAATTGAGAGTCCTCATAAAACTCTTAAAATACATTACGTTTGATTGGGAAATACCATAAGTTTACCCAGTAAATTATTTTTAATTTACATATTTTTAAGTAAAATGAATGACCATCAACGTATGCTACTTTCAGGAGAGCAGAGATCTAGTGGCAAGCCACAGGGAGGATCTGGGCCTCATCCGAATTGCTCTACTTAACCTATTCAGTTAAGGCATATATACACTTTAACCCGGTGCACGGTTTGTTTGTTTGTTTGTTAGGAGCCTGTTTATAAAAGAATGAGCCAGGGTTTTTGGCTATGGTTTCTGAAAGAGTGTTTGCTTATAAGCATTTATTCTCTCTCTCTTTTGTAAAGTTTTTTATTAAACTTATTTGTGTGAATTCATTCTCTATGGAAGAAGTGGCTGGCACATCAGATGGCGCCATAGGAAGATGGTTATAGGATCCTCCCCTTTCAATTCTATCAATGAATTTTTTATTATTTTTCGGTTGAGCAATCAAATTCAGGATAGCTAAGACAGCAGGACACACAGAGGAGGCTGGCACAAATATGAGAGATCCGCAATGTGTCCTCGGGGTGCACTGAAGAACACTTTTCTGACTCATTTATCCAATTGCTCACTTGACATCTCCAGGTGGATGACTTGGATTAGAAAACTGTGGTACATCTACACAATGGAATACTACGCTGCTATAAAAGAAGGAATTCTTACCATTTGCAGCAGCATGGATGAACCTGGAGAGCATTATGCTAAGTGAAATAAGCCAGTCAGACAAAGATAACTATCACATGATGTCACTCATTTGTGGCATATAATGAACAACATAAATTGTTGAGCAAAAATAGAACCAGAGTCAGAGAAGCATCAAACAGACTGTCCAAACTATTTCAGAAAGGAAGGGAGATGGAGAGAGCGATAGAATCATCAATGTTGAGAGTTACTGATGGACTGCCTCCTGCATGCCCCCTACTGGGGATCAAGTCCACATGTGCCATGACCAGGAATCAAACCATGACCTCCTAGTTCATAGGTTGATGTTCAATCACTGAGCCACAATGGCTGGACCAATCTTGCTCACACTCTTTTCCATTTAGATTGATGCCAATTCCATCCTCCTATTTTTTTTCAGAATAAAAATCTGAGTCAGGTTTAACTTCACTTACCTTATTATGCAAAATAAAATCCATCAGTAAATGCTGCCCTGAAAATATATTCAGAATCCAAGAATCCTTTCATCACCTCCATAGTTGCCATCTAAGCCACCACCATCTTTTCTTACTTGGAAGCATAGTAAAACAATAGGAGTATCCCTTAATTCATCCTTTTATCTCTATACTGTGTTCTCAACCCAGCCACCAGAGAGTCTTGAAAAATTATGTTTTAAACATGCCATTCCTCTATTCAAAGCTTTCCAGGGGCTTTCTAGATATATCAGAATGAAAGCCAGCCTCCTTACAATCATCTAAAAGACCTCTTGTGTTTTGAGTTTCCCAAATCACTTTTTTACCTCATCTCCTATTCTCACCACTGCACTAAGCTCTTTGCCATCCCACTCGTCTCTTCTGTGTTTTGAGCACACCAAGCAAGCTTCTGTTTCAAGACCCTCTGCCTGGAAAGCTCCTTTCAGAGATATGCATGGCTAACTTCCTCAACATCTCTAAATCTTTACTCAAGACTTTCCTTTTCCATTTCCAGTTTGAGCAAGAAGATGAATCAATTAAGGAAACATCACTTTTATCTTCCTTTTGATTTTCATTGCACTATGGACCCAGCCTGGATTTCAAAGCAATCCATAAATCAATGGGTGTGATCGAGTCAGCATGCATTTTACTTGCGTTCATTTAACCTATATGACAAGGAAAAAATATTAAAGTCCTCAGTGATGCAAGAGAGAGTTAGAGGGAATGGAGGTAAGAGTTAGAATCTCTTGTTCTTGCAATTGAAGAGAATATATGAAGTCAGTTAGGAATTGGATACATGGTCAGAACAAGCAATTGGATAATGAGTAGGGAGTTCAGGAGAGAGGTCTGTGGCAGAGATATGAATTTGGAAGGCTTTGGCTTATAACAGGTACCAAAATTTGAGAAAATGGTTAAGATCACCAAGGGAATGAGAGTAGGTTTAGAGAGAGAGAGAAACTCCAAGAACTGTCTTTGAGAAT
Organism: Corynorhinus townsendii; assembly: GCA_026230045.1. Lineage (NCBI taxonomy): Eukaryota > Metazoa > Chordata > Mammalia > Chiroptera > Vespertilionidae > Corynorhinus > Corynorhinus townsendii. The sequence goes on from JAPDVU010000007.1 coordinate 166,153,858, forward strand.
CAAGGAAACCTGAATTCAAATTATACTAGCTATAACAGTTAATAATGCAGATTTTTTCAATAGATGGAATTACACATATGTTGATATATATGTGATTTGACATGTATGCTATTTTGTTGTGTTGACAGCAAGCTTCAAAACTTCATATGTCAAATTTGCTGAAGGTGTTAACATCATAGATAGTTTTATGCTTAAAAATGTCGAATTTCGTGCCAAAAAAAGAGAATTTGTGGGAAGTTTTAATTCATTACTTTATTTTGAAGAAAAAGTTATCATATACTTCAGGAAGCTTATGGTGAACATGCTTCATCTCAAGATACTTTTGAACGCTGGTTTAAACACTTTAAAAGTGATGATTTTGATGTGAAAGACGAAGATCGTCCAGGTCAACCAAAAAAGTTTGAAGACCAACAATTACAAGCATTATTGGATGAAGATGCACGTCAAACTCAAAAACAACTTGCAGAAAGATTAAACGTTGATCAGCAAACAATTTCTGATCGTTTACAAGGAATGGGACAGATTTTAAAGGAAGGAAAATGGGTGCCACATCAATTGAGCAAAGTCAAATGGAAAACCGAAAAGTCATCAGCAAAATGTTGCTTCAACGGCACAAAAGAAAGTCGTTTTTGCATTAAATTGTGACTGGTGATGAAAAGTGGATTTATTTTGAGAATCCCAAATGCACAAAATTCTGGCTTGATCCAGGTCAACCATCAACATTGATTGCAAGGCCAAATTGCTTCGGAAAGAAGACAATGCTCTACATTTGGTGGGATCAGGAAGGTGTGTATTATGAGCTTCTAAAACCAGGTGAAACCATTAATACTGATCACTATCAACAAGAAATAATCAATTTGAACCACGCTTTGATCGTGAAACAACCAGAATGTGCCAGAAGACACGGCAAAGTGATTTTGCTTCATGATAACGCACCATCACACACTTCAAAACCAGTTAAAGACACGTTAAAAGATCTTGCCTGGGAAGTATTAACCCACCTGCTGTATTCACCAGACCTTGCTCTTTTAGATCACCACTTGTTCCGATCTATGGCATATACACTTTCTGAGCAGCACTTCAAAACATACGAAGAAGTGGAAAATTGGGTCTCTGAATGATTTGCCTCAAAACAAGAAAAGTTCTTTTGGGATGGTATCCACAAATTACCTGAAAGATGGAGGAAATATGTAGCTAGCGATGGACATTACTTTGAATAAAGCACTTTTGATGTTTCTCTTGAAATTATCGTGTTTTCTTTGATTACAAAATCCGCATTATTAACCGGTACACCTGTAGAGCCCTCAATCTGAAGTTATATGAATTTCAGAAATTCATTACAGTTTCTTGATCAGTGAAACATAGTGGTATTTGTGACCATACTCTTTAGGCACTAAGTACAATTCTGTCCCATAGAAAATGCCCATGAAGTAGTAGCTAATTGTTTTTGTTGTTGGCGATGATGCTGGCATATTGAAATTATATGAAATTCAAATCTCTGTCAGTAAACATATTTTTAAGTTTAAATATTTATTGTTGAAAGTATTACATATGTCCCCTTTCTTTCTCCATGACCCCTCCTAGCCTGCCTTTGCCCCCTCTGCCCCAGCCTTCACCACACTATGATCTGTGTTCATGGGTTTCGCATGTATGCATATAAGTTCTTTGGTTGATCTCTTCCCATCCACCCACCCACCCCTGCCTTCCCTCTGAAATTGGACAGTTGTCAATTTTTATTAGGACATAGTAACTCATTTCCTTGTCTATTTTTATTGAATTTGTCAAGGTGACATTGATTAATAAAGTTATATAGGTTTAAGGTGTACAGTTCTACAATACATCATCTGTATACTGTATTGTGTGTTCACAACCCCAAGTCATATCTCCTTCCATCACCATTTATCCCCCCTTTACTATGTTCTGCCTCCCCCACCCCCGTTTCCCTCTGATAATGACCTGCTGTTGTCTATCTATGAGGTGTGTTTGTTTTTTTCTTCATACCTTGGCTGGTTTCACACTACCACAGCACAGCTGAGTTGAGGATACAGATTGTATGACCCCACAAAACTAAAATATGTGGCCCCTACAAAAGAAGCTTGCCAATCTCTTGACTAGATGCTTGGTTATGGGTCCCCAGGAAGCTATGCTATCTCGGCTTCCTCTCCTGCCCTGGGTGTCATCTGATTCACCTTGGCATTAAATCGAGAGTTTCTAGCAGCACACCGCTGTCAGTTGCCAGTGTGTTTGCAGAATTGGGGTCATGTAGGTTCGGATTTTGTGAGTAAATTGCATGAGCTTTTTCACACTTCCCAGTGTCCTACTTATGTGCAGAGCGTCTCACTCAAGCTCACATCTGTGGCCACCTGGAAAGTTAACCATAAATCACTAATTCAGGAGGAAACTCTATCACATCTGGTTTATCCATGGCTCTGCCTCAAAGATTCGTATAATTAGAAGTGGACTGAGCATCACAGTCTCTCTCTGAGAAGACACTGGAGAAGAGTGGGGAGGGAAATTCTCCCCAGTGAGTAGAACATTGGAAATGCATCTCAACATTCACTTTTCAAAGAAGTTGTGACCTAAAATAATAACCCACATTCACTGGCATTGGCTAATCATCTGAACAGAAGATATAGGCATACATTCCTTAGCATAGGCTTATAATGCAGTCATATTAATGTCCCATATGAATGACCAAAGACAAGATACAACAACAACAACAAAACATCGTGGAAGGAGAATTTACTGTCCAAACAGAATGGACGTGGGTCAGCCCCATTTTTCACTCACCCAAGTGGTTTCCCAGTAGGCTCCCCTACGGGATTATCACGGTAGCAATGGAAGTATATATGTGTCCACACTTTCCCTAATAAAAATGACCCCCTTCCCCTGCCGAGTGCTCCCACTTTCATGAGCAACAACCAATGCTGAGCTCCAGCTAGTCTGTTATGTTCTTGCAGAACTTAGATTGATTATATTGGACCCCAATCATGGAAGAGGTAAATCCTACTAGAATAAACATTGCACTGTCATTTGATTTGCATCCCTTTATTTCCTGTTTTTAATGCTCGAATTCAAGCACCTACTGGATGCCTTTTATACCATCATGATCTCCCTTATGTGGTGAATTATGCATTACTTATTTTTTCAACAAATACATTTTATAGTTTAAAAAAAAACGTTATTGAGTGAATGCATTACATAACCCATCATACTGAAGGAGCTGGCATTGTGTGACAGTGAAATAGGATATTAAAGATCCGTTGTGGTGCTGGCTGGGAAAACACTTTATTTTCTTCTCAATAGAGTGCATTCTGAACAGGTCATCGGTATGCGGTGCTGATCCTCCCGTGGCTCTAAATGACGGGACAGGACCATGAGAGGCAGCATGGGGAATGGCTTCTGTGATAATTCTTTCTAATTAACCTCTTGTGTACATTTTGCTTTCCATCCTTGCTCCTCTTGCCTCTACTGGTTTACAGATTTTAGTACCAACGGAAGAATGCACTCAGCTGGGGATCGAAAAACAGTTCGTTGCTCCTGCCAGACCATTTCAGGCTCCTCTTAACACTAAGAAAACAAGCTACAACAGGGATCGTGGTATTGCCTACATTGATGGAGTCTAGTTCTTCAGGGAAAATAGGGTTGTTGCTAACCAATGGGGATAGAAAGAGTATTAGTGGCATACAGAGATTCCCTGGAACACCGAGCACTTCCTGGTCCTACTAATATTAAAAGTTAATGGTAAACAACTTCAGTCCTAAGTGATCAGATCCTGTAGGCATTAAAATTTGAGTCATGAGCTACAGTAACTCATTTCTAAAGAACCAAAATACTGGCTGAGAGAAGAGAGAAGTCCTAAGTATCAATTACAATACACTGAAGAGTTGCACATTTAAGTACTATAGCATCTATCTACATTTCCTTCCTTGATGGGTTATTATATAGCTCCATCATGTAAGAAATGTCTCAGATTTCCTTCAACTCCCCCAGTTATTTGATGAAGAGTATAAGAGTGATAGATACAGAGTATTATGGGAAAATCACAACTACCTGTAGGAGAAAGAGGTATCAACGGGATACATTGAGATTGTAGCGAGGTGGAACAACAGAATATATTTTTAAAATCTCTCTCCTTGAGGAGCCACTTTATGTAGGATATATATTTTTTTAAATTGTAGAATGGAAAGAATGTATGTTTGGAATAAACAGTATTGGCGTTTGTCAATTTAACTGCTCAGCATGGAATACCTTTTCTATCTTAGCTGAAGCTCTAAATAGATGGGAGTCAGCAATTGAAAGAGGAAAGGCTCATACTCTCACTGCCTCCTGACAGAGCATGGGCCCATGACTGAGCTGCAGTCAATCACTTGCTCCCTCCAGGAGGTTAAATCCTGTGAGAATGACACTGAGGTGGACAGCCTGTCAGAGGTCCTCTGCAGCAGCTACAGTGCAGTCAAGACTTCAGTGATGAGATGGTGGGTGTCCAGAGGCAGCTGTGACATCCCAAACGCCCTTATCTGGGACATGAGCTTGTCTCTGCTCCTGCCCCCTTGGTTCATGCCAGCCTCTCAGTCAGCTTTGTGAGCTACCTAGTTCTTTTTCAATAAATTCCTTTTTCACTTATATTCTGTTATTTGACATCGAGATTTCTGCCGCAGTCAATGGATCTTGTTGGCACAAGTCTGAGAGTGACAAACATATAGGAAACCTGGGCCTTTGTCAGTAACTTGCAAGAAGCCTAGATCTAGATGATTCCTTCTCAAAGCTAAGGACAAAAAACAGCTTTTAAACCCAGGATGGGGCCACTGGTTTCCAAGGCAAGGACTTAATGCAATAAGACGGGAGAGAGCAAGACATCACTGAGCAGAATGTGTCATGGTTGTATGTAACATGGGACATCCTCACATTGATTATATTTGATCATCCCTTTAATCCAGGGGTTTTCAGAGTATGGCCCCTGTAAGGGCAAATGGGTTCGTAAGGTCAAAGCTATTTGCATAGCAACAGTGAGAAATTAGTTGCCTTTTTCACTGTGTTGACATGTACTGATGCAGCAAAAGCAATGGTTGGTATAACTGTTGGCACTTTAGCATCAATCAAGGCAGTGGCATCAAATTATTCTAATAATTATTGTAGTTTTCACCACCATGCACTTTCAGAGAAAAAAAGAGAGGCAATTTTGGTTAAGGCTGTCTTTGATAAAGTGGTGAAAATATTACTTTTATTACATATGTAACTTGGAGTATATAGCTGCCTAATATTCTGTGTGATCAAGTGGGAAGCCCACATAAGACTCACGGTCCTCAGCTTTCTCCATGTCTCACTCATGTGTTTTATGGTAGCAAATGAGTAAGCTAACAAACTAAGCCACCAGTTCCACTTATTAAGTAGTTAGGTTGAAACGATTTAGTGGCCATTTGAAAGAAAAATGATACATATAAATTGAAAGAAGTAATAATATATGTCATGAATAGAATCAACTACGAATGGGATGTGCCTGTTGGTCCCTGCACCAATTTTTCAAATCTTGGGATCAGATTGGACGCCACTGTCCTTTCCTGTGTCACATGTTGATTTTTGCCTGATGTCCAGTAGATGTCACTGTGTCTGCCTTGAAAATGTAGAGTATCTGCGGAGCTCCTGTGAGCTCTTGGTGCTGTAGGGGTGCTCCGGCACCCAGTTTGGGAAATGTGGGCTAAGCTATTTCTGCTGCATACCAAGTGCAATGTACAAGGAAAGCATGGTACAGTTGCTTGAGCTACAGGTTGAACCGGCCCTGTTAGCACAGAATACCATTTTTGCTTCTAAGAACAGCTGACAGACAATGGCCCTTTAGTCTTGAGGCCTGGCCAGGTAGTTTCTCCAGAATGAGTGTAGTGAGTTCTCCACATCAAGGACCACAATTGACAGCCTTCTCGGCCAATGATAAAAATCAAGTTTTTGGATAAATATTGGGATTTGTGAGACTGATCTCTGTCACAGAAAGTTTGACAGCTTTTATTTAGACTTCTCTGCTGAGATCTGTAGTGATATTTATAACTATGATTTTTAAATATAGCATATTGAAATATGTCAACATGTTGAAAATCTTCAAAACCAACAGTTTTCAAATGACCGGTGTAACTAAAATATGTGTGAGTAAAAAAAAAAAAACCTATTCAAAGTGCAAATAGATTTTAATTCACTAGATTATAAAAGTTCATTGATGTGGTTTCAGATTCCACATTTCACTAAGCTTTCATGGGCTACTGCTTCTCTAGTTTTAGTGCAGTATCATGGCAGATTATCTACAATGATCTGAGAAAGCTATTCAAATACTCCACCCTTTTCCAACTGTATGTCTGGGAGGCCAAGTTTTTATCATGTACTTCAACCAAAGGGACAGATTGCAGCAGATTGAATACAGAAGCAGATGTGAGAATTAGTTGTCTTCTATTAAGCCAGGCACTAAAAAGATCTTTCAAAATGTAATATAATGCTAACTTTTCTCATTAGTATTTTGAAAGTGTTTTTAATAAAAATATTTAACATGTCATGCAATTCTTGTTTTTAGAAAAATTAATACATATTTTAATGAAATATTTGTTCATGTAATAAAATTCTTATTTTTAAAAGAATAAATGTACTTTTTAAACTCTCACTATAAACTTTTAATTAAATACTAATAGAAAAAAATCCACATTTGAAGAAAAAAAATCACTTCGAGGTCATCACTAGTTGCTATGATTTTAAAGGATTTCTGAGAACAAACATTTGAGAATTGCTGCGTTAGCCTTTGGGTTAGGCAGAGGGGCGTTTACCACAGATGAGGAATCTATGTTCATCAAGGTTAAAAGGACATACCCGAGGTATGGCCAGAAGTAAAGTCAGAACGTGAATCTATGTCATTTCCCTGTGGGGTTTTTCTTGTATGACTTAGGAAAGAGTAAAAGCTTAATCAGACAGCCCTGGTCAGTCTGGCTCAGTAGATAGAGCATCAGCCCATGGAGCAAAGAGTCCCTGGTTTGATTCTGGTCAAAGACACATTGGTTGCAGGCTCCTCCCCGATCCGGGCATGTAGGAGATAACCAATGGACGTGTGTGTCGCATATCGATGTTTCTCTCTGTCTTTCCCTCTCTCTTCTACTCTCTCTCAAAATCAATGGTAAAATAACCTTGGGTGAGGGTTAACAACAACAACAACAAAAAGCTTAATTATGCAAATATAGAACAAGGGCCCATTTAGAGAGACACAGAATCGGGCCAGCATGGATATAGCAGCAAGTATTACTTAGTCTTTGATCTTGAGCTCTTAATATAGTATTTATCTAACAGGTCTACTACGGGGGAAGCCCAAAAGCTTCAGCTATGCGACTGTAGAGCTGTGGGAGAATAGAACTGATCTGGCCTTTCACAGAAAGGTAAAATCCTTCCAGAGCCAGGATCTGACCTGGAACCCTGCAACGATAGTAACGACTCTTGAAGGGCTCATTGGGAATAGCAAGGACAGGAGGAAGAGGAGAAAATGGGGAGGGAAAGGAGAAGGAGAAGAAGGAGGGGAGGAGGAAGGACAGGAGGAAGGGAAGGGGGAGGGGAGAGGGAGGAGGAAGAAAAAGAGGAAGAGGAGGGTGGTAGTACATGTTTGCCTGAAGGCTGCCCTGGAGCAACCTTTCACCTATAATAAAGCCAGTCTGTCCTCATGCTTTCTGAGGCCCTGGTAGCTGCGGGTCAACGCGGCAGGGTCTTGGGAATGTCTTTAAAGGTGATGGGTCATTTCAGGACATTACTGTTAGAGCATCACTGTCAGTCAATGGTGGCGGCTGTTGCTTTTCAGGGCTTCTTCACTGGCAACTGCCAGATAGTAAAAGCCCTCTTCTTAATACTGTTTCTTTAACTTAAAAAACTGGGGGAGAGTGTGTGTGAGGAGTAAGCAGGAACCCCACTAGCAAGTTCAATAATCAGAGAGTCCTTGTCACTTTCAGAGTGGAAGACCCTTCTCTAGGCTGGCCTCCTGTGAGAGACCGTTTTGTTCTTGGCTGCATGGAGCAGGGAGAACATAGCCCGGAAAGGGTTGCTGGGGCTGTCCCAGTATTGAAAGATCAATAACGGCACAAGATAGGGAGTTAGGCCATATTATGAGGCCTAAATTACAAATACCCTTTAATGTCTATGAAATCATGGCTATTACCGGGTAATCGATCTTGGCTTGATTCCATCTCTCACTCCCTGTTATACATAAACATAGCAGCTCTGGGCACTTTCAGAAAGATGGGATTTGAAACAAGGGCCAACATTCAGAGGGAATCTGAGCAGCCCAGAACATAGGGTTTTTATTGCCAGGGCCATATGGAGCGGGGAAGAATCAGTTGTGCAGGGCTGCCACAGTTAACACCGCCCGTGCTGTGAAACAAAGCAGGCCGCTCCTACACTTTTCAGAGGCCACTCGCTGCACATCAATAGCTAAACGTTCTAAGAATAATGAATGAAGATCAAAGTAATAGGAGGCAACATTCCCCTTTCTGACCATTCTCTGTCTAATGATGTTTTATAGTTGTTTACCATGGCTCCTAAAATTTCACCATTGTTCATTTCTAATGTATGCTACAAATTTAAGCCTCTGGTTAATTACTAGCTTGCTCCTATTAAAATGCTAACATACTAACCGGGAAGGAGATTATTAAGGCCGGATGAGGGAGGAGGTAAGGAGACTGGTGTTATAGGAAGATAAATCTTACTGTCTGTAAGATATATTGGGAGTGAGGGAAGGATGGAGACTATGTTTAATGAACTACTGTGTAATTTCTTCATAGCTACGGTTTGAAATCAATGGAGGTGGACATTTGCTCCCTGGGGGTTACACTCACATGGGGAAAAGGCATATTTATCTCTGTTCAGACGTTGATATGAACAAAGGGGAACTTAAGCAACAGACTTAGCCTTGAGGTTTTTCTATTATTAAAGCTTCTCTGGGGCCAACATCTGGAGGGAAATATCTACCAGCAGAATTGGCTTTTGTTCCCAGCTGTGTGGAGGCTGACTGTAGTGAGTGCACATCTAGTCAGAGGGGTTCCTTATTCTCCAAACACTTTCCCACAAAATGAAAGTGACTCGGAACCCATGTAGAGGCCTTGCACCAATGGCCTCATACATTTCCTTGTCTGTCCCTTATTCATTCATTCAAAAAAAAAACAATGAAAGAGTACTCATACCTACTTCATATCAAGCTCTGAGGAGTCGGTAAAGTCTGCATATGGGCTATGGCTAGGAAGAGCCAGAGCACGGAGGGTCTCTCATGGCTGAGGAGCTTGGACGTTGGCCTGGGAACAGTGGGGAGCTGGTGGAGGACATTAAGAAGAAGAGTAGCATAGACCCATTTAGTTTTAGACCTATCAACGTAACTACCACAACGGATATGAAAAAAAGGCTGGAAGAGGGAAAATTAGGAGGCTATTTCAATATACTCTAAGCACAATAATTGTAAGGTTGGTTAAATAATCAACTTTGAGTGATAGATACTAATTGTTGTGTTGGACTTGATATAGAGAAAATGGAAGCCCTGAATCAAAAGTATCACGTACTTTTAAAATCATATGTATATATATATATATATATATATATATATATATATATATATTATTGATTTCAGAGAGGAAGGGAGAGGTAGAGAGAGCTAGAAACATCAACGATGAGAGAGTTACTTTTTGGCTGCCTCCTGCACACCTCACACTGGGGATTGAACCCGCAACCTGGGCATGTGTCCTGACCAGGAATTGCACTGGGAGCTCCTGATTCACAGGTCAATGCTCAACCACTGAGCCATGCTGCCCGGGCCTGTAGTGCATGTCATGATTATCCATCCTGATGATAATGCTCTTCGATGGCTATTGTTATTTCCACTTTAGAGATGAGCATACTTAACTCAGTGTCCTGCCCTTAAGATCACAGAGCAAATGTTAATGGAACCTGGATTTTCTGACATCAAAGGTTGGCCTCCCCACTTCCTCACCCCCAATCCTTCCATTTCATTTAACTGATAAGTAAATAAAACGTTGAAGCATTAATAATTCTGCTTTTCTTGAAGATTGACAGAACCTCAATGTCCAGAGGAGGTCAGAACATAGGACGCGGTGACGATAGAATGTACTAAGTTTTAAAGTTTCTCAGAGGTATTGGGGTCACCTTTGAGAAAAGAAGGGCCTGCATTTCCTGGCAGGTGGGGAAAGAGGAGTTATTCCTGGCTGTGTTCTGCCAAAGGCAGAATCTTTGCCTGTGGAGATAAGGATTTTTTTTTTTTCTGAACTGCATATTCTTCATAATAGGCTAGATTTTAATGTGAGAGCGATTTCCAATATCTGAGAAAGAATAGCTTGCTCTCAGCTGGCTGGATTCTAGGACCCGTGGTGTTTTTCCCATCAAATATTATTCTATGTATAAACCAAGCGCCCTGTTCCCGAAAGCTGTCCGCAAAATAAGTGTACATTTCCTATTTAAGACCAAAATGATAGCACGAGAACTTGTGACCTAATTGCCCTTCTTTATCCCACTTTTAAAACTCCGTTCTGGGGGTTTTCCAGGAAGATAATCCATGTGTGTTCAGACAGGGGTCCTTCATGTTCTTCTGCTCGGGACTTAGTTGTCTCTCACCACTGTCAAATGGAAAACAAATCCAAACTTAGTCAAGAGAGACTTCCTTCGAAAATATTATTTCAAGGATTATTCCTCTCATCATGTGATCAGTGAGTTGGGCTATTACAACAAGTAGAACTCTGACCATTTGATCTGCAAGGTTTATGATCAAGGTTTAGGCAAAACCAGTTTTCTTCTTTTATGGGAAACACACAAGGTTAGAAATAAGCAGGTGTGTGGAAGGGATGAATGTCTGACTGTGAGGTCAGCCTTTTCTTGGGGAATGGGGTGGGTATGAAGAAGAGGCTGTACCCTGGCTCACAGAATTCAGGGGCTTGCGGGGAGGAAAGCAACTTAACCAAAGATGGGTTAGCAAGCATTTTGTTCTGGGTGATCGGGGAACATCACAGCTAGTCATTTATGAGACAAAGAATGGGAGCTTGGAGGTTCTGTGTCTGGTCCTATGGTATGTCAACAAAAGAGCATCTGTGACTTGTACTTAAGTCATTAGGGGAAGAATGTTTCTTTGCAGGAAGCTGTTTCCCAGAACACAAAAGAATGGGTGGCAGCCTGTTTTTACAGAATCACAGCTAGGGTACACGTCAATGTTGTCATCACAGTTTTGACGACTGTGTGATCATTGTGTTGCTTGACACACTGGACTTATGTAGATGATGCTACCACTGCCCCTGCTTTAGGCCCCCGTAGGGGACTCTCCCCTCGGCCACACCTTCCCAAGCATGAAGGAGAAAGCTCCACTGATTCAACAGAGAGTAGCTGAGACCAGGCTTTGAATTTCAGTAAAAATGGATTGAAAGGGAGGGGGGCAGGAAAGAAGGGAGGCACATGGCAGAGAACACTTAACAACCATGTCTGCTCATGGTTATTTTCAGGTTTAAAATCAAGCCCAGACTACACTTAATTAAATATGCAAAAAGTGAGTATTCGTGTCCGGTCCCAGAATGACACAGTGGGATTATCCACTTAAATAGGGTAACAGTCCAGCCTCAATCAGACAGTGATCTTGCCCTTAGGCTCTGAGTGAACCTATAAAGATGATCAAACCCACAAGGCTACATTCCATAAGGCCCCATATGAAGGATTTCATGTCCAGTCAACAGTGAACCCAAGGGAGAGGGAGAGAGAGAGAAACATCAATGATGAGAGAGAATCATGGATTAGCTGACTCCTGCATTCCCCCTACTGGGGATTGAGATGCAACTGGGCATGTGCCATGAACGAGAATTGAACCGTGACCTCCTGCAACTCCTCTAGGATGAGACGTACAATACGGTGGTATATCCTTGCCCTTCCAGAGTCCTTTGAATCTCAGCTTGCTTCTCCTGATAACACTTATTCAGAGAAGAGTACACAAAACTTGCTAAGAATAAACCATTATTTATAGACAGAGCAGTCAACATTCACCCAGAGGAGAAAACATTTATCTTCAAAGAGACTATAAAGAGACATTTGCTGGAACATTCTGCCTTCACCTGGCATCTCCCACATAGAAAATCCCTGTTCATCTTTCAAGGCTCAACTTCCACAGTTTTTTCTCCAGAAAACCTCCCAACTCCACATGAGGACCCTCTGCTAGATCCTCAGAGCACTTTTTACTTTCTCACTGATGCTTCTAAGTTAATCTGTGTAATTCTTGTCTATTTTATCTTTTCTGTAATACCTGAAGGAGTGTATCTCACTTATCAACACTCTTAACACTTAACATAATAGTGTTACTGTCCATAAATATTTGAGTGAAAATTTGCATAGAAAATCTTCAGTAAAAGGTATATTTATTTAAGGGATGAAACAGTCAAGTACTGAGTGTAAGACATTAGCCTTCAGGTTGAGGGAGACTTAACTTTTCCTAAAACAATAAGTGAGAGCTGGCCTATTTGCATAAATATAGATAGACAAGTGACATTGTTTCTGTTTTGATTATTTTTAATTGTCCGAACAAAACCTCTACCTGCCTTCAAGGTAAATTGGAATCTCCACTCTTGAGCAATAGAGAAAAGAAGAGATTTTGAAATAGCCATTTTCCCAATGTCTGTACCCATCGTGATGTTTAAAATAATAGCTTCATCTCAGCCAGGGTCTGAGGTTACATATGTTATTTTCAGAGCTAATGATGTATAGTATAATCTGAGCTCTGAAAGTGATAATACCTATATTCATCCCGTGATTTACCATTTTCAAAGCAATTTCATGTTGGCTCATTTAATCCTCATGAGTACCTTTTGAGAAGAAGAAGGGAAAAAAAAAAGAACAACCAATTTCCAAGTGAAGAAACTTCAAACCATATCCATTGCTTGACTTGCCCAGAGCTGCACAGCGGAGAACAATGCTGGGCCTCCCGCCCAGGCTCCTGACTTGAAATCCTGTGCACTCGCCATGACTCCCCAGCTGCTGACTCAGCAACAGTGCTGACTTGGCTTATTTCTATCTCAGCTTTAGACCGAGTGCATGTCTTTGGCCTCCTTTTCCAAATGAGAGCCACTGGTTGTGTTTATCTCAAAGGAGATTCTGTTCTTTGGCACTGAGCCTTCTTTTTCAAAAGAACTCGGAGTACGCAGTCCAATGCAACATCCCCACCATGTGCAGTCCAGCCTATCCGTGAGTGTCCAATTGATGGAGAACTCCCTCCTTTGCACATTATCCTCTATGCTGAGAGGTTGGCTTAAGACTTCTGATAACTATGACAGAAATACTATAATCAAGACACGGAGGCACCCAACTTTTCATCAGTTTGCTCCAGGGTACCTATCTGGGATTCTAGATTCCACTGACCCTGGGAGGCTGACTCTAGACCCTACTGGCTCACTAAGCATCGATGATGCTGCCTCTCCACCTGAGAAGGCATCTGAGAAGAACACTGAGAAGTGAATCTCGATTGTTGTGAATGAGGCTTATAAACCTTCCAAGTATTCTGATGGTCATTTGAATGCACTTGGATGTGTGTCCAGATAGATGGGGATTAAGGGAAGGAAAACATTATTTAGAGATTTGGGTTTTGGCTTTGTTTGCAGGCTTGGCTATGGCGGGGCAGGATTCATCCCGTCCAAATTATTGTTGGCAAAATGCTTCCTTTTATAAATGCTCCAAGTCAATTTATAGAAATACTTCTTTTGATGTAAGGTAATGACTGGAATCAGGATAGTGACCTGGCTTCGATGCGGATGGTTTAGGTTCTAAGGTAAACCTCGACCCAGTTTTCAATGTTCCTTTCTTTAACACCGAGTGTGACCGCCTAGTTCTACAGTCTGGAGTGGCCAAAGGGGACACCTTTGTGTTTCTTAATATCGAATTCAGCCTCGCTCAAGACCCACCTATTTTCTTCTGATGCAGAAAGCCAAATGGTGCACCGCAAAGTCAGTCAGTCTTTTAGTTTAAAACCCCATCTCATTTAGGTAAGCACTGCATCAAGTCTACCTCTCCGAGTCCCTCCCTCCCCTTCTCTTCCTCTGGGGCAACAGCAGGGTGTAGAGTCTACTCAGCTCTCGGCTTGAGCGGGGGTGGCGTGTGGAGGGAGGTGGGGCAGGAGGGGAAGTGGGGCATTGTGTCCCAGTGCATTGTGGGCCACCACTGAGCTGTATCTCATTTGGCCAGATCTTGGTCACAACCCTGTCTAGGCTGGTCTGGATCACGTGCTTGCCAACTCCCCATGGCCTCCAGTTGTAACACACTAAGTCTTCTCGGGGCTGCAGGAGACCCCAAGGTATTTTATCTGGGTCTCTTTGTAGCTGTTGTTGCTCTGCTCTCTGGCTCCTTGCAAAGCACGGGGAATTCACAAACCCCAAGATTGTGACCCCAAAGTGGAGCATGAAGTACTCCCCATACCTAATCCTCATACATAGAGACACACTGACATCTTATCCCTAAGCTTTCCCCATCACCCGTGTCCAGTGCAGAACTCGACCTTATCTTTACATGGTACACAGCTCCTAGGTCACATTTTCTGCCCTATTTCTCCCTATGTGATAGAAAAACTCTGTACTGTGAATACATAGTAAGTTCTAGAACAGCTAACATCAATAACAATGGTGACAATGACACTAGTCCTCTCGAATCTCCAAAGTTCTTAAATTGGGATAGTGCATGAGGCTTTGCCCATTGTCTTGGAATTTTGGCCGGAGCCCCACATGTGGGACAGTACGTACTGTGACATTCTAAATAGAGCACCAAGTTGCTGCCAGTCAGCTCTTCCAGAGCTTGGAAAGACTAGTGCGGGGGCTGCCTGGTGATCCCCCATTCTCCCTTCCCAGACAACCTATGCCAATAGGAGACTAAAAATGCTGATGGGATTAGTTAGAGGACAAGAAGCTTTTCAGTATCAGCCATACTTGAAACTTTTCCCTTTTGCTTGCCCAGGGAGAGGGGAGGAATTCTCCAAGAGAATCAGCTAGAGACTTCTAGGCTGTCAGCAAGATAGGGACTGAGCTACACAATTCACCCACCTCTGCAGTGCAACCCCTCAGAGTATAGGTTCTTCTACGAGGTTCTTCCCAGCACTTAATGCAGGTGGCCTAACATGAGGATGTAAATTTACAAATTTACTGGGCGGGGATTATATATAGTCAATAGCATTGGAAAATCAATGTATTGGGCCAGATGGAAACCAGAAATATTGGGAGAAACATTTTGTAAAGGATATGATTGTGTAACCACTATGCTGTACCCCTGAAACTAATGCAACGTAATATTGAATATAAACTGTCATTGAAAAATTAAATTTAAAAAAGAGACAAAAAAGATAAAGCAAGAACACACGGGAGGCCTGGTAACCATAGAAATGGGTGCCTGCTGCTAGCCCCGAAGCAGCAGGTGGTTAAAGCCCCTGTGTAGCAGGGCCAGGAAACAGGACTGCCACGGGCAGACTGCCCTCGCTCCCGCTGTCTGGTGCAGCAGGATGGCTGAGCATGGCCCCGGTGGATGCTGTGGCAAGGAGCTGGACTCGAGCCATCTTGTAGATAGCCAACAGGGGTGTCTTTCTGGGACAAAGGGCAGCCAGCAGAGACTGTGGGATGCCTTCCCAGAAATAGAAATTGAGGAGGGAGGGATGGACTAAAGACCCAATTTATCAGTGTTGGGAATCTGTGCAGTGGTGAGCTTCTCACGTGGGGTTCTGGAAAACCCATGCCTGGGCCCCATGGAGGAACACACATGTGATACCTGCCACGCAGAGGGACAACACTGTCCAGTCACAAGAGGATCCTCTGTAGCCACAAGAGGATCCCGCGAGCAGGACCTAAGAAATGGCAAAGGAGAATGTTTGCCCCTTCCCTATGTTCCCGCCTGCCTTTCTGTAAGAGCCTTTATGGGGAGAGGGAGGAACTTTAGGTCCCCGCTGAGTTAGGGTTGGCAGAGTACAGAGCTGTCACTGGGTGAGTGTAGGATCTTTCGGTTTGTTCTCAGGGAAGCATTTGTGGTACCAGAAGGGGAGTCTTATTTACTAAAGTAGGACTGGATCTCAAAACCGAGAGTGGCCATAAAGCCATGGATTTTCTTAGGTTGTCATTAAAGAACAGGACATTTATCAGGAAAAAAATTAAGAATCCCCCCCTACAGACTGGGTTACAGTGGGTTGATTACTGTGTCTACATCTCTCAGCTTCACACTTTAATGTTGGAATGGTGGCAAGTGAAGAAAATTACCATGCAGGAAAAAATGAATCAGTTAATATTTTAACTATTTTTTCCTCTACATGGGAAAATGGGCATAGATGCTATCTCAGATTTGTTTTTAATTCTGGCCTTCTATTCATGCTGGTGGTGTCACTTGCTTCAACAGGAGAAGGGGCTGAGAAAAGCATTTATTTTCCTCTGGATATCTTTACCTTTGGCTCTTTTTTTTTAAAATTGATTTTTTAGAGTGAGAGGAAGGGGGGAGAGAGGAGAGGGAGAGAGAGAGAGAGAGAGAGAGAGAGAGAGAGAGAGAGAGAGAGAGAGAGAGAGAGAGAGAGAAATATCGATCAGCTGCCTCCTGCTCACCCCACTACCTGGGGGAGAGCCTGAAACCTGGGCATGTGTCCTGACCAGGAATCGAACCTACAGCCTATACGTGCATGGGATGCCGCCCAGCCAACTGAGCCACACTGGCCAGGACAGCTCTTCTTTTTTTACCCAACTAGCAAGTTGATCCAGATCAGTTCCCAGTGTACAGACTTCGCAGAGAACCAGGGGTCAGTGTTGGAATCTGTGCAGTGGAGAGCTTCGCAGAGAACCAGGGGTCAGTGCTGGAATCTGTGCAGTGGAGAGCTTCGCAGAGAACCAGGGGTCAGTGCTGGAATCTGTGCAGTGGAGAGCTTCGCAGAGAACCAGGGGTCAGTGCTGGAATCTGTGCAGTGGTGAGCTTCGCAGAGAACCAGGGGTCAGTGCTGGAATCTGTGCAGTGGAGAGCTTCGCAGAGAACCAGGGGTCAGTGCTGGAATCTGTGCAGTGGTGAGCTTCGCAGAGAACCAGGGGTCAGTGTTGGAATCTGTGCAGTGCCGCCTTAAGCCACTGTCCTCATCATAGACATCCATCGTCTGCTCATTAAATCATTGCAACGGTATCTAAGCAGGTCTGTCCACCCCACCGCCAGGCTTGTTCCCTCTAACCCACCCTCCCCCATGCCGCTGCCAGAGGCCTTTTTGAAGCTTATGTGATCCTTCACGCCTGTGTTTAAAACCGCATTGCCACCATGTGCCCACCATCCAGATATCATTGCTGACACGTACACGTAAGGAACTGTTTGACATTGAAACAGGGACTCAGAACTGTTGGACATTGAAATTGGGACTCAAACATTTTTTGTTATTATATGTTTATTTCTAGTCTGCAGAGGCAAGGTTTTTTAAAGGAAAGAAATCGAGGGGGGGGGGGAAGAATAGATACAGAGGCAAAGAAGCATTGAACAGACTGTCAAACTACAGCGGGAAGGCAGGGGAGGTTGCGGGAGGGCGGGGAGCTGTAAGAGATCAACTGAAGGACTTGCATGAATGCATACAAGCATAACCAATGGATACAAGACACTGGGGGGAGAGGGGGAAGGGCAGGTAAAAGCATGTACTGGGGGGTAGGGGAGGCCGGGGGGAGGTCAATGGGTGAAAAAAAAAAGGGGCATATGTACTACTATTTGTAATACTTCAAACAATAAAAAAAACCCAAAAAACGAAAAACACACACACACACACCCATCAATGGCTTTGCATTGCAAGATAACATTTAAACTTTCTCTTTCAAAATAGTCTTCATGTTCAAGTGCTTGCATAACCCTTTTATTTTTCGTATTTAAATCTTCCCTCATCTACATTGAACTTTTTATTATTTTCCCGAAAATGCCCCAAGGTTTGCTCCCACTTTGACTCAGGACCTAAGCTCTCTCTGTTACCATTCCTGTCCCCACCTTCCACCTCCCCTACCTCTCTTCCTCCTTTTTTGTGTCAACACCTCTGCAGATCTTTGAGCAGAGGTGTCTACCCTCCCGCCCCTGCTCTCTGTCCTCACTTCTGTACTGTCCTCCCTGTAACAGCCTCTCTCACTGTGCGTTGTCTTCCACTACTACTTGCACATTAAGGGCAATGCAGGGTTTTATTCATGACTTTATTCCTATAGCCTGCCACAGTGCCTGCAAGATACTCTGCTTGGAGAATAACAGAATGATAATAGGTTTAGTTCTTTTTTAACATATATATTTATATATATGTTCCAAGTCTTTTATCAGATATATTCAATAAAGTAGGATATACACAACCGTAATGACTTGGAAAAATGGGCATGCGATGTATCCTGCAGTGCTTACAACCTAATTTGGGTGATTCTGAAACATTTTGAGCCACTCTCGTTTGCTTAGTAAGTTTTAAATTATAACTTTAAAGTGAAGTATAGGCAGACGTGGTTTTATTGTGCTTTGCTGTATTGCACTTCAAAGACATTGCGTTTTTGTGTTGTTGTTTTTTTTAACAATTTGAAGATTGTGGTGACCCTGAGTTGAGCAAGTCCATCATATCATTCTCTAACAGCATTTGGTCACTTTGTGTCTTTGTGTCACATTTTGGTAATTCACACAATAATTCACATTGTTAAATTATTATTATATTTGTTATGGTGATCTGGTGAAGAGTAATCTCTGGTGTTACCTTTGTAATTGTTTTGGGGTGCCCTGAACCACACCATCTAAGATAGCAAACTTAGTAAATGTGTGTGTTCCAATTGCTCCACTGACCAGCTGTTCCCTTTCTGCTTGGGCTTCCCTATTCCCTGAGATACAATAATATTGATATTAGGCTGATTAATAACCAGTGCCTTCTCAGTGTTCAAGTGAAAGGAGGAGTCACATGCCTCCCACTTTAACGCAAAACCTAGACATGATCAAGCTCAGTGGGAAAGGCATGGCGAAAGCTGAAACGGGCTGAAAGTGACGCCTCTGGTGCCTGAGAGTTAGCCAAGTGGTGCATGCAAAGCAAAAGTTCCTGAGGTAAATTAAAAGTGCTACTCCAGTGCACACACACGATAAGAAAGGAAAACACCCTTATTGCTGCCATGGAGAAAGTTGTAGAGGTCTGGATAGAAAATCAAACCAGCTACAATATTCCCTTCAACCAGTGCTGGGGAGCCTTTTCTTCTGCCAAAGGCCATTTGGATATTTGTAACGTCATTCGAGGGCCATGCAAAATTATCAGCTTAAAATTTAGCCTGCTCTATTTGGTCAACCTTTTAATTAGCTCACCCCTAATGCCTTCTCAGGGCCAGACCAAATGATTCTGTGGGCCTCATATGGCCCTCGGACCCGATGTTGCCCACCAAAACCTACTCCAGACTAAGGCCCTATCTCTTTTCAAGTCAGTGAAAGTTGTGAGAAGTGAAGAAGCTGCCAGAAAATAGTCTGAAGCTAACAGAGGTTGGTGAGGTTCAAGGAAAGAAGCCATCTCCATAACATAAAAGTGCAAGGTAAGCAGCGAGTGTAGATGTAGAAGCTGCAGCAAATTATCTAGCTAAGATAACTAATGAAGGTGGCTACACTAGACAGCAGTTTTTCAATGTAGACAAAGCAGCCTTATCCGGGAAGAAGATGCCCTCTAAAATTTTCAACTTTAGAGAGGAGAAGTCAAAAGCTTCAAAGCTTACTGGGCCAGGCTGACTCTTTTGTTAGGGGCTAATGCAGCTGGGGACTTTACATTGAAGTCAGTGCTTGTTTACTATTCTGAGAATCTTTGGGCCCGTGAGAATTATACTCTGCCTGTGACCTATAAATGGAACAACAAAGGCTGCATGACAGCACGTCTGTTTACAACATTCTTCATTAAATATTTTGAGCCATTGTTGAGACCTACTGCTAAGAAAAAACAGATTCCTTTAAAAAATATTACTGCTCATTGACAATGCATCTGGTCACCCAAGAGCTTCAATGGAGATGTACAACAAGATTAACATTATTATCATGCCTGCTACCACAATATTCATTCTACAGTCCATTGGTCAAGGAATAATTTTGGCTTTTAATTCTTGTTCTTTAAAATACACATTTCACAAGGCTGCCATGGACAGTGATATCTCTGATGGATCTGGGCAAAGTAAATCGAAAGCCCCCAGAAAGGATTCGTTAAAGATGCCATTAAGAGCATTTGTGATTCATGGGAAGAGGTCAAAATATCAATCAACATTAACAGGAGTTTGTAGGAAGTTGATTCCAACTCTCATGGATGACTTTGAGGTTTTTAAGACTTCAGTGGAAGAAGTAACTGCAGATGTGGTGGAAATATCAAAGAGAACTAGAATGAGAAGTGGAGCTGAGAGAGATGACTGCATTACTGCCATCTTATAGAACTTGCAAGGGTGAGGAGTTGTTTCTTATGGATGGGCAAAGACAGTGGTTTCTTGAGATCAAATTCATTTCTGGTGAAGACATTAGAGAGTTGTTGAAATGAGAGCGAAGGATTTAGAATATTGCGTGAAATCAGTTGATGCAGCAGCAACAGGTTGTGAGAGAATGGCTCCAGTTTTGAAATAAGTTTTACTACTATGGTATCAAACAGCATCTCATGCCACAGAGAAATTGTTTGTGACAGAAAGACTCAATCAATGTGACAAACTTTATTGTAATCTCATTTCAAGAAATCCTACAGTACCCTGACCTTCAGCGACAGCCAACCTGATCAATCAGCAGCCATCCACCTGGAGGCCAAGACCCTCCACCAAACACATATTACAACTTGCTGAAGGCTTCGATGATGGTTAGCATTATTTTGTTAGCAATACAACATTTTCTACTTAAGATATATACATTTTTTTAGATATAATGCTATTGCATACTTAGTAGACAATATAATGCTATTGCATACTTAGTAGACAATATAATTACAGTATAATGCAAACATAACTTTTCAGGACCAGAAAAAAAAGTAATTTTTAAATTGCATATCAGTGCTCCTATCTGCTAGCTACTTAGTGTGTCTCATTCATTACTGGAATTATTCTAAGAGGGCTGGGAGAACTGTGGACTGTTAGAGAAATACAATAGAACATGTCTTGCCATAACTTAGAGTTATCCCACATCTGCTGACAGACAAGGACAGGATGTACAGCAGTGTCTCTTCCCCCACAGCCCGTTTTCATCCATCCTCAGATGGAAGAAGCTTCAGGAAGGGAAGGTACAGCCCCCGCCTTTCCCAGGCTCAGCGGAGAGCTACCTCTGCTTCCAGGGACCTAGACAGCAATCATTCTGCATGGGGTGTAGCCTCTGAGATGTGGAGTGTGGGGTTGACTGTCATGTGGATGAGCCAGGGTAGAAGGAGAGGCTGCAGGAGGGGCTGTGGCCAAGAGAAACAGGAAGGTCATTCGGTGGAGTGGAGCTGACTGAAGCCACTATAAGACAGTGTTTTGGTGTTGATCTTGTCATTGGAAGGAGCTCACAGGACTTTGCAAAGTGAGTGAACCTTTATTTTCATGATGCTTACTCCAGCTTCCCTTCTATTCAAGCAAAAAGAGCACAGCCCGCATCTTTCTTCTCTGTACCTTGCTGTCTTGGTCTCTTGCAGGTCTAAATCTGGAATCCCAACTCTTCATTTCCTTTCTGGGAGCATGGCCTTCCCAAAAAATGCGGTTTGCTGACTAACAATTCTCTGAAGCCTGATTTTGCTATTATCTAAATAGGAACACTTGGTCTGATTCATCCTGGGATCCGGGCTTTAAATGTACCTTCAGAAGAACTGACATTTATTCGGAGCTAACGG
Source organism: Corynorhinus townsendii (assembly GCA_026230045.1). NCBI lineage: Eukaryota > Metazoa > Chordata > Mammalia > Chiroptera > Vespertilionidae > Corynorhinus > Corynorhinus townsendii. The sequence goes on from JAPDVU010000007.1 coordinate 166,175,678, forward strand.
AAGTGGGAGTTTGGCCTTGCCTTTCTTCCTGCCATTCATATTCGCTTCAGTCCCCGATTTACAAATGTTCCGGTCCTGTCAGGCTACACAAACCTGTCAACCTCAAAAGGCTGCTTCCCTTGAGTGGCCCCTCCAACTAGCAGCAAGTGCTCAGAGGCCCTGCTCTGAAAATGGCATCTCTCTCTATTTCCTCCCAGAAGAGGGATAGCTTTCCTGTCCCAGAAATCACTGGTTTGGATGCAATTTGGTATGTAGTCTGCTGAACCCTCACAGGGACATAATAGCAGGGGTGTCTGTGTCTTGGAACCCCCTTCACAGTAAAGGCAGAGGAGAGACAGGTGATTTCCAGAAGAGATTCGTGGGGGACTTTTGGGGAGCAGGCAGGCTGGAAGATTCAAGAGATTTCATCAGTGTTCTGTGAACACACTGCTTTGATTTACTAGCACATGTCCCCAGAGACTTCAAAACCAGGCTCCCTTAGTCAAGAGATAAGAATAGCTCAGACGCTGAAGACTGGGAAGAGAAGCACTAAATTCCCCATCATTAGCTGTCCTATTGGTTTTCGGGAGCTGCTGTAAGAAATTACCACAAACTGGGTGGCTTAAGACAATAGACATTCACTCTCCCACAATTCTAGAAGCCAGCAGTCCAAAATGTAGGCATCAGGAGGGCCGTGACTCCTCTGAGACTCTGAGTAGAGTCCTTCCTTGCTTATTCCTACCTTCTGATGGGGGCCGGCAGTCCTAGGCTCTCCTGGGCTTGCAGCTGTCCCTCTCAGTCCCTGCTTCTGCCCTATTGGTGTTTTTCCTGTCTGTCGTTGTATCCTGTTCCCTCTTCTTATAAGGACACTGGCCATGTTGCATTAGGGCCGCTTTACTCTGCACCGGCCACAGCTCCCAGCTCTGGGTCCTCATTGCCCAACTTGAGTTCTGGACTTTGCCTGTGAGCTGCTTTCTCCCACTCTCACTTGTCGGAATCTCCATGCACTCTAGCCCTGGATGCTTTAACTCTGCTCCTCTAGATGGAGCACCCACTTTGTTCTGCCCCTTTGTTTGGCTCCCATGCAAACTTCTGCTTTGGATGTAAGAATTGTAGTTATTTTTAGTCTCACAGTGACCATGTCCTTTTCTAGACGAGCTGCTGCTTCCGGGAGGAAACATGTTCTAGAACTGGAAGCATTCCTTCCCTTCAGCTCTCAGGCCTGAGAGCTGAGCTGGGCTAATGGGGATGGGTCATCTCTGCTCCTCAGGGGCCTTGAATGTCATTCCTGTCCTTCAATACCATAAGGACCTTCTTTTGAGACTGAAGATATGCCCATAAGATTTCTGCACCATAAATATGATATAGTTCATATTCTTTCCAAATTCCTCTGCTCATATAAATCTAGTAATTAAGAAAAAACAACATACTTCAATGCAACATACCTCATAGGTCTGAAGTCTACTTAAAATAATAGGCATCCATGCCTTTCTCTGATCCATCTATGGCATTGATTTCTATGCATTATTTAATTAAATGCTTGACACATAGTAGGTGCTCAATACGTAACAGCTGCAGTGGTTTTTATTATACTTAGTTGCCTCAAATTTAGAAGTCTTTCTTACAGCCTACATTTTATCCTCTAGCCTTCATCCTGCTTCTTAGGTTATACAGAATAAATTTGTTCCATCCTACCAATAAAGTTTAGGCTCTTAAATCTGACTATAACAATATATGATATGGAGGAAATCCAGAAATTTACAAATACTGAGTATACCCAGGGGCATTTCCTTTCCTCTACATCCTTCCCTTACCATGTAAGCTCAAATTCAGATCTTCTTTAAAGAGGTATGTGAGCCCAAACGGTATGGCTCAGTGGTTGAGCTTCGACGCATGAACCAAGAGGTCAAGGTTCAATTCTAGGTCAGGGCATATGCCCAAGCCCACATTGCTGGCTCAATCCCCAATAGGGGGCATGCAGTAGACAGCCGATCAATGATTCTCTCTCATGGATGTTTCTGTCTCTCCCTCGCCCTTTCTCTCTGAAATCAATAAAAAATTATAGATTTTTAAAAGAACTACGTGAGCAGGACATTGGATGGTCCCCAGGGAGAGTGAGTTCTGAGAGAATCTAGTACAGGATCATGTAGCCCAGTGCTTCTCCACTTTACAGAGATCCAGTTCTGCTAGACACTGGCGTTGTCAACGAAAACATGTCCACATAGCTCAAAACACATGTTAAGTGAATAAATACACTGAAATACGCAGAGTACCTAGAAAAGTGCTGAGGAGTTAATTTCTCCATCTTTTTAGTGATTTTGGCTAGTGGCTACCTGATTCAAAACCCCCAACCTATTTTTTTTTTTTATCTGATCTTCCAACCAGAGAGCACACTCCTGCTAAACACATTTGAGAAGAAAAATGTTTAGGTGCTCTCAATCAAAGCGTGTAGTTAATTTGCCTAAGAAGGAAATGTGCTTTAGTTCTGCAAGCTGAGTCATAAATCCCTGAGTGGGCAGGAGGGAAGCTTTTCCATGGGAAAAAAAACAAAAAGCAAGAACAAAACATTCATTAAAAACAAAACAAAACAGTGAAGTTGAAGTGAATCATGATGGAGATTGTGATTTTGGAAGAGTGAAGACCTGAGGGCTGGCATTGCCATTGGTTAGAGGAAGGAGCTTAAGGAAAGCGGCGGGGGGAGGGGTGCATGGTTTGGGCTGGGGGCACTTTCAGTGTGATTCCTAGTTTGCTACTCACTGATTGTGCAAAGCTGGGCAAGTGATTTCATCTTTCTGAACTGTGGTTTTCTTATGTAAAGAGCCGGATTACCATCATTTAAAGATTTTATATTAAGTATTTCATATAACGTATCTACTAAAATATCTTCAATATGCTACAGATACTATAAATGGTGGAGATTAGAATAAAAAAAAAATCCAAATTGGATGGTAAACTCAACTAAAGCCATCCAGCTTCAATATTGAATGTTGTGAATTTCAATTTCCATTATCTTTCAAATTCTGACAAATTATAAAATACTTTAGACACTTAAAATAGTTCTATTGTAGTGAATCCATTAAATGAGGTAAAAGAAAAGATAAGTCTAGATTGAATAGAAGACAGAAGCACAGCTAGTCTTTAAACACGGGGCTACAGACTGGGTGGCTCAAATACTGTGGTAGCTTATGTAAGTCAGCCAAAACCCAAGGCAGAGTCAGAGCCCTCAACTCTGATAAAGAAACTAAGAACGAGCCTCAGAAATAGCCAAGTAGGCCTTCCCAAAAAAGACAGCTGCTTAAACTATAACCAATCAAATTATTTATTTGCTTTGCTTTCATACCCTCTATAAAACCTTGTCCCTAGTTCTTGTTGATGAAGGGCTCCTAACCACTTTCGGTTTGGCGTTGCCTGATTGGCATCAATTTATGCTCAAATAAACTCTTCTGCTGAGACACAGTGAAAGTCACAAGGGGATTTGGGCACATTGATTTGTCACACTGAAGATATTTGGCGTATCTTCCTATCCCAACATCACATCACATCATCACATGTGCCATCCCCTCCTCGCTGGGCTGCTAAGCTCACAGTGTGGAATATCAGGGAAAATAATCTTTAGTTCTTACAATGCTCATGCTTGCCTTCCTTCTCTCATACCCTTCCTCTTTGTGATTGCCCTTGCATGCAGTTTCACTTTAAGTAAAAGTATGCGCTATGCAACTGTATTCCAGTCATGGTGATGGATGCTAGGAATAAAATAATGGATAAACCTAGGATTTTCCTCCAGGAAAAACTCAGTCTAGTGGAGGAAACAAACAAAGACATAATTAAAGTCATGCAAAAACATACCATTTTGATGACAAAGCGTAAATGGATGTATAGAGGCAGGCGCCCGTGGGTAAAGAAGACCTCAAAAGAGGAAGCTGTCCTGCAATTAAATTGTAAAGACCAAGTAGAACTTGCCAGTTGGGTGAGGGAACCAGTAGTCCCAGGAATGATTATGATATGGGCAAGAAAGGCTGGAAGGCAGTCAGCTTTACATTTGGTGTTTAGCGCTTTGGGTGATTCTGGGGAGAAATAAAAGGTGAGGGTGAAGAGATACTGAGTGCTCCTGTGTCTCATGATGGAAACAAAGCTCAGCAGGTGTCTGGTTAGTGATACCTGAGACAGAGCCCCTCCCTCCCCAGGCCCATGACAGCAGGGAGCTCTGGCTTTCACCTCCTCTTCCTAGCTGTCCCTCACTTGTTTGCTGACTCCCAGCCCGCTCAGTCTGTCTCACCTTCACCTTTTAGAATTTCTCTGGTTCCTATGTGCACAAGGGATTGATCAGAGGGATACAATTTCCAACCTTTTTTGGTCTCATGCCACACACAAACTAATTGCTAAAATTCTGCAACACACACACACACACTATATATATATATATATATGATCTCACAAAAAATAGGTATAATTTTGATTCGTTCACACCAGACAGCTATTGTTGTGATGGCTGTTTTCATTTCTTTATTTGGCAACCTAAGGGGAAAGAGGTCAGTGCTCCCGACTAGTCAGGCATTGTATGTTTTTAAAAATCTTGTGGCACACCGGTTAAAAATTGCTGCACTAGAAGAAACCCCACTACACAGATGTTTTCTGAAGAGCTGTAGAAATAGGCTTTTGGGTCCCAAAAGGCAACAGCAGTAGAATAAGAGGAAGGGGTGAGCTGGAAAAAGTTCAGGAGATACAGGTGGTAGAAAATTGTAACAGGATGTGGGTTGTAAGGGAGATGGAACTTTATGATCTGCATGGCCAGGTGAAAACGATGACACTAAACAAGACAGGGAATGAATGTGCCTGATTTTTTGTTAATTGTTATTTATTTTTATCAGCCTCCAAAGGGGAACGAACGGTCGGCATCCCTTCTTGACTCCCTGAACCCGGTGAAAGAAAACAAACAAATGAACAAAAAAATCGCAGCCGCACTTCCAATGGAGCTGGCTGTGGGACTGCTAAGTGGACACAGGTCCCTCTCCCCATGACAAAGCTGAAGGATCACTGGATAATCCTGGGCAGGTGAGGGGAGGATGTCTGGTGACCTGAGAGGCAGCTTCTGGTTTAGTCTCCTACTTAGTCTGGCAGTAGTTCGCCTGCTGCCACCACTGGGCACAGGACACAGCTGCTGTTGTCCCATAATTATGTTTACTCAAGCTGTGGAGGGGGTCCTGGTGCTCTGGCCCAAGCCTCTTGTGAGGTGGATGGAGCTGTTCTCAGGCGCCCTGACACGCCCACTGTAAATCACTTTCAGTGAGCTAAGGTCACAGGCATGGAAAGAATCAAAAGTGACAACGCTGAGGATTTAGATGGCCCCCCACCAGGAGACCAAGTGCATCAAAGATCTGATCTAACTTGCCCTCTACTGCCTGCGACCTGGAGGGCTTGCGATGAGAAGCTGGTCTGAAGATTTGGTTAACGACCTTGAATTACCAGTAAGGCAGCCTGGGGTCCAGCTCTCATTTTCTCTCTCTCTCATTTTTTTTTTTGGAGAAGACTGAAGCTGAATGACCTTTTCAAGATGGTTTCAAAGCTCCTTGTTTCCCTCCTTCAGTTTGAAGGACTTGAGCGAGATGGTGAGGTGCCTTTGATACCATTCCCTGAGGAAGCGGCATGCTGATATCACAATGTACGTTAATTATCAGGCTATACAAACAACCACACTGTGATATGGAGAAGTCGATGATGAGGTCATTTCTAAAAAGAAAATTAAACAGTGAAGGTAAGTAATTATGGCTGGAACCAGTTCCCAAGATTGATTTTCACGCCTTTGCAGTCTACCACTTGTCATCTAGAACTCCCTAGTGGAGGCGAATTCTATTCCATGCTTCTTCAAAGACACAGGAGGTTCTGAGTGAACCGTGGCTGGTAGCACATGTCAGACTGGATCAAGGTGACACACAAAGCCTGTGGGAAGTCTGACCTTACCCCAGGTTCCCACCTTCCTTTCTGCACCTCTCTCTGTGCACCTGTGTGAGACGGCTTCTGCCTCACCCAAACACTGCTGCTGTGGCCATCTCCTTTACAAAGCAGAGGAGGGGATAATGGTAGAAATAAATACCGCCGAGGCCACGGAGACCAGTCAAAAGGATTAGAGGAATGACACAGGAAAAGCGATTACAGAAACTTAATCGGTTACATGCAGCTTTGGGCAAAGGAGATAAAGGGAGGGTGACTGTTTACAAATTGTAAAGGGCGGTAAGGGGGGATTTGGGAGCCCAGGCCTGGCAATGGGGAAATGGGTCCAGGACAAGGGCTGTCAGGAGAGTCGCCCAGGAGCAGAGCAGGCTGGAGACTAGGGAGGCGGGCAGCATTCAGCAGCAGCAGAAAGAGTAATGAGAGCAGGGGGGGTGGGGTGGGTTGGGGTGGGAAGAGAGAGGTCTTGAGGGAGTGAGCAGGTGCCCCTGAGACTTGCTATGATAGCTTAGCATCAAGGTCATGATATTTCAAATGAAAAATACTTGGACCAAAGATAAGATTCATGAAATGACTAAGCTATTTTCTCCCCCAGGAGATTTAAATCTCCCCAAATGCACATAATTTTATTTTAAAGATAAACACTGGAAGATGCCATTAGTTTCCTAAAATCCACAAGCGGGCAGAAGTGGGGCATCACCCCAAGGAGGCCCATCGTTAAGCGCGGGAGGCCCAGAGAGTCTGTCCCCCAGCAAGGCCGTGTGAAAGGGGGCACCTCACTCATAGCGCCTTCTTTGATCTGCTGGCTCCGAGCATGGCCCTCCCTTGTCTGGCAGACCCAGGGAGAGCAGTAACTGAAAAGGTGCTCTTCTAGTTAAACAACAGAGTTAGTTATTTTTTGAAATTATCATTTTTAGTCAATATTAGTTCTTGGTGAAAACTGGGACATTTTCGGCTTGAAATGGACACTACCCCATTCTATCTACGGAACTATCGACGTAATCGTTCAGTTATGATGACTGGCGGAAGGCGAGGCTGTACTTAGTAACTGGAAGGAAAAGACAGAGCATGAAGCATGAATACAAATGGTCCCCTGAAGTGAGTTGCATTGATTTGAGAGCTCTATCGAACGGCACTCCCTTTAGAAATGGCAATGAACATCAAGCTGAACTGGGTACACAGAGTAAATGTATTTAGTTTTGTGAAATTACACAAAGCCTCAATTTTTATAAATACACACTGATGCCCTAGCCGGCTTGGCTCAGTGGATAGGGCGTTGGCCTGTAGACTGAAGGGTCCCAGGTTCGATTCTAGTCAAGGGCAGGGACCCCGTTGCAGGCTCCCAGCCCCGGTCAGGGCATTCGGGAGGCGACCAACCCATGTGTCTCTCTCACGTGGGTGTCTCTGTTTCTCCCTCTCCCTTCCACTCTCTCTAAAAATCAATGGAAAAAATATACTCGAGTGAGGATTTAAAAACAAAAACGTACTGGTGATGTAAAAACAATGTTTCTAGAACATCACTCTAATGAAATAGTTTAAATGGGTAGTCATCTTGAATAGAATTAATGAAATGATACTCTCATGCCACTTAATTCCATCAGAAATTAAACCGTGGATGTCCAAATGTTTCCTTAAATGAGCTGAACCGATTTGATGGTGGGGAGGCAAAAGGCTTTAGATCTGGGTTTTATACAAATAAATTATAAGAAGTTGAGCAATTACCAAGTAAGAGTGCGGGCTGTGGTAAGCACAGAGGGGTTTTGGATGGGACAAGTCACCTCTGAAACATAATGAGTTATTTAAAAAAAGAAGAAGAAGAAGAAGAAAGCAGACCAATTAGAAAATAAGGCATTTCTCAGAGAGTCACGTGTGGATAAAGCCAAGAGCACCAAGAGAACTTCATGCCTGAAAGTTTTCTTCTTCAATCTCATGACAGTTATTGTCAGGGATTTTCCAAGCAGGGTAAGGGTGGCCTTGCTCTTTTCCAAGTCTGTTAAGAGGCATCCTGTTACTGGTAAACTTATTTTGGGCAACAGCAGACTGGTAAACTTGCCTGCCTGTCTTTCACAGTATGTGGGTGGCTCTTTGAACTGAAGGCTTGAAGGTCACCTAAATATCAGTGTAGAAGGAATGCATGCTCTATTCTGTCTACTAAGCACCAAAGACACATGATATTCCTGCAACACAAGAGTAACTGCTCCACATCATCAAATCCTCCACATTAGGGTTGTGGTGAAACCTTTCGCTGAGTAACTTTGGTGAGTCTTCCTCTGTCCTGGTTTCGGTGATCCTCTGTTGCTATTGGGACTTTGTGGTTGATGGTTCTCTCTCTCTCTTGCTGTGTTCTGTGTCAGCTCACCTTGGACTCTGCTTGGAGGCCCATTGAACTGTGAGAACTTTTTCTAACTGCAAAGGCTCCAACTTTGAAATAGAGTTCTCCTGTAATATCTTACTCATATGCGGATCTACAAGAGTCAAGCTCACAGAAACAGATCACAGAATGATGGTTGCCAGGCACTGGGAGGCAGGAGAAATGGGGGAGATGTTGGTCAAGGGGTACAAACTTCCAGTTATCAGATGAGTAAGTCCTAGGAGTCTAATGTACAGCATGTGACTGTAGGAACAGACTGTGTTATGTACCTCAATATTGTGAGGAGAGTAGATCCCAAATGTTCTCACCACAGAAGGTAATTATGTGAGGGATGGATGTGTTAATTAACCTTACTGTGATAATAATTTCATAATATATACATGTATCAAGTCAATACATGTATACCGTAAACTTACACAATATGTCAATTATATTATAATAAAGGTGGGAAAAAAAAAAAGAAACACAAATGAAAGGAAGCAGAGTTTTCTTCAACTGCATATTAAGTACTCTGGTTAGTTGATTTTATCAATCTTCTCTACATTAATGCAAATAGAATAATTGACCTGAAGTCTCTCTCTCTCCATCTATATAGATGTTCTGTACTTGCTGCTAATAACCAATCCTATAATATCATTATGATGAGAATATATGTGTGTTTTTTTAGTTTGTGTCTTTCATTAACCCAAATACAATTACTTGTCTTCTAGTTTGTTGAAGCAATAGGTCAGACAACATTTGCCACAATAATGGCTGTCAATGTGACTCGATGGTCACTTCCTTTAACCCATAAAAATTAGAATAATAGCATTTTTCTAGTATGTTCCAGGTCCTGATAGATGTTTGATATATCAAACAGAATACTTAATAGCAGAAATTCAGGGAATATATGCTGAGATAATTAATGACTAATCATTGCATCTTTACAACTGGTGACGACCATGTAGAAAAGTAGGTGGTAGCCCCTTTTTAACATGAGAGGTGAGAAGTCAGTAAATTGCTAATTTATAGCTATAGAAAATTAGAGCACATAATGAAATTTTGCTGCTTAAAATACTTTAATTACTGTGGTTACATTATTTGGATTTCCTAATACTGCACATTGACTGAGATTATGAGTGTTAACAAATTAGCATTTGAAATCTTTGAACTTACCTTAAAAGTAATCACCAATACTGTGAAAACATCTATATCTATACTTCACTTACTCAAAATCCACACACATTATCCTTATATTCCTCAGTAAACACATTTCTTTAATAATTTCTACATAATTTCTTTATCAAATTAATAGCATAATACATAGGAGAATGTCTGAAGAGTTAGTAGGAGTTGGTTCTAAAAAGTGATAATTAGAATTGAACCTTATTTATTCAATATGAATTCCAGGAATACTGTCAGTATATAGATACCTGTTTTTTATTTAAAGATACATTATTTTTTAAATTTGGCATTATTATTTATACTAGAGGCCTGGTGCATGAAAATTCACACACTGGAGGGGGCGTGTCCCTCAGCCTGGCCTGCTCCCTCTCACAGTCTGGGAACCCTCAGGGGTGGGAGGCCACCCGGTGATCAGGGGAAGGCAATGCCCCTATCACACCTCTGCTGCTGCCACTGCCAGCAGCGCATGCCTCAGGCAGCCCTGGGTGGCTGGGCAGCCAACATCCAAGGCTTGCCTGTGCCTCGGCCCGGCTATGGGAGGCTGGGGGGCTGAGAGCAGGTCCTGCTGCACTGTGTGCCTGCCACCTCCCTGGCTGGGCTGAAAGGACTGGGGGACTCTGGCGGGGCGGAGGGGACTGGGCACCACCATCTTGTGGCTATGGGTGCCACCATCTTTGTGATGGTAAATTTGCATATTCCCTCTTATTAGATAGGATATTATATTATTTTACATAATATTATATACTAGAGGCCCGGTGCACAAATATGTGCATGGGTGGGATCCCTTGATTGGGGCCATGTGAGGTTGGCTGGCTGGGAGGGGCCACAGTGGGAGCTCACTGACCACCAGGGGGCAGCTCCTGCATTGAGCATCTGCTTCCTGGTGGTCAGTGCGCGTCATAGCGACCCATCAACCGGTCATTTGGTCGCTTAAGTATATATATTTGTGTGTGTGTGTGTATACATATCTATATCTATATATATATAAAAGGCTAATATGCAAAGTGTCCCTGCAGGAGTTCAACCAGGTGACCGGGAGTTCTGTTGCTCACTATGATGTGTGCTGACAACCAGGGGGCTGCGTAGAAGAAATGAAGGCTCCGGCCAGCAGCTGGAAGGCCCTGATCATCCCTGATTACCAGCCAGGCCTAGGGACCCTACCCATGCATGAATTTCGTGCACTTGGCCTCTAGTGTGTGTGTGTGTGTGTGTGTATGATTTTTGTTATTTTTCAATAAAAAAAAATGAGAGGATGAAATTTGCAGAAGCAACTCATCTGTCCTGAACTTGTAATGAAGACTAGTGCTGTCTTTGCACTTCTAGGGCAATGTTCTCTGGGAGGAGTTGTTGAAAAGTCAAAAGCGTTTTTATAACAAAAGAAGGAGTGTTTTCTTCTTTTGGTAACTCTCCTGATGAAAGGATTCTCCCGCCACCGCATTCTCCTTGCTGGCTCCTTCCCCTGGGAGGCAGCGGTTGCCTAGTGAAACGGGACCTACTGTTGCCTGCAGCTCTAAAGGCAGCCTCTGATTAGCTAATCAATTATTAGAATTGATTGGCAAATAAGTGTGCTCTCAAACCAGGGGGAAGAAATGAGATTCGATAGATTTCTCTCATCCCTCATTATGTTTGTAAAGTAATTTGGGTTTGACTCCTGCTGAGATCTGCAACTTTGCTCATTTTCTATTGGTTTTCTCCTCATATCCTTCCCAGGACCGAGCTTCTCATTCTCTCCCTATGGAACTGACTTGAACCCAATCTCCCTCGCATAGCTTGGGTTACTAGTTTTTAAGGTTCTCTTGCTTTCTCTCTCCTATTTCAAAGAAATCGTACTTTACTGTAGAAGTTGACTTGTCAACTGAATCATAAGTGATGGGTAGCAGATGACCAGGAAAGGAGTGGGGGAGCAGGGGCTGGGCTTCATTGTAACCTTTGTGGGCCCTAGACCTTTTACTTCAAGCAGTCAGTCAATCAATTGATCGGACATACAGGGTGTCCCAAAAATGTATACACACTGATAGCTCAATTTATGTTTCCTTCTTTGCCAATTTAAACCATTGGAATTAGTAAGGGGTTAGAAATGTATATACGTTTTCCCATGTACACACACACACACACACACACACACACACACACAGTTGTGATGGTATAAAGATAAATATAATCCAGGTGGCATTACATGAACTTATTTTATGATTTAAAAAAAGGAAAACATTTCCCTGAGCCCCAAAGTGTCTCCTGAACCCCTATGTGCTGTCAGGGATGAGTTCATCTTAAAGAAGTCCAGCAGGAGAAAAAAGTAGGTGAGAAGGAGGGGGGAGCATGAAAATCAGTTCTTGGTAGCCTACGGAACACAGGCCATGAGCAAGCACCTTGCTAAGGGGTGGTCCATACCTATATGTTAGAATGTGGCTGCGGATGAGATATTCAGCAGATTCAACAAACAAGTGATGGGGTTCTTCTTAATGCTCAGTACTGTACGAGGAGCCTGTAGAAATTATCTCATTTAGTCTTTCTAATGTCTCTCTGACCACTGATGCTTTCTTTATAGATGAAATAATGGAATAGGAAAGAGTTCTGGTTCAGGTATTAAGTAAGGAGGTCCAGGCTCTGGACTTTCATAATAAGCACTGGCGAGTGTTCTGATGTACATGGTCCATGGGACGTACTTAATAAAACACTGAAATATTTTTCCTGACTCAAAGCTACCTGTGTGTGACATGCTATCAGTTATGTCTCTTGAGTACCAGTTTCCCCAGGAGAATGAGGGTGGATACACTTTTGAGGATCACAGGACTTAAGATAGATTGCAAAACACTGAAAGAACTTCATCATTGTCTTGACTTTAAGCCTTTTGTGGAATGCTTATGAAATATATATATTTATGAATATATGTTTTTAGCTAAACATGTACATTTATATATGGTATAGATTAGTAGCGATGACCTTCTCTCTCTCTCTCTCTCTCCCCCCCCCCCCCCCCCCCGCCACTCCCCCTTCTCTCTCTGTCTCCCGAGAGAAAAATTTTCCGAACATTTGCAGAATTGTTGGGACAGGCACCAAGAACATCACCCCATACTGTTTTTGAGAGAGATGCCTTGATCTGACATAAAAAGGGCTTTAACCACATAAGGGAAACCATGGTTTGGGGTATTTAGTTTGGACACTGTTTCCCACTTGAGGTCAGTGAGCCCAGGGTAGTTGCTATTAATTGAGGAACCTGGAAGAATGGTAATGCTATTCTAAAAAGCTCAGCGTAGGCTTCTTTTGAAAAAAAAAAAAATCACACACCAAGGAGGCCTTCAGACAACTTTTTGTTAGATTTGCAGAAGGCTCTCTGCCTGCTATCATCTGAGGAATATGATTAGGAGGTCTGAGTGCCAATTTCTATGGGGGCATGATAGGGAAGAATACAATTAAGAACAGGAGGAAATGACAAAGGTTTTATTTTGAAACATTGTTCTCTTGGCCCTTGTCTCAGGGACATTTCAAAACTGTTCTTGAGATCAGAGCTAGATGCAAAGCTATGTCATAAATGCACATGTTTTGTTTTATTCTTTTAAAAGAAAGAGCTGGCTAAGCCTGCCCCAGGGACCTTCCCAGAGTCTGTGAAACTTGCAAAGACCGTTTCATGGGGCGTTAGAGCCTGCTGCGCACTTCTGTGGAAGCTGCTTATGCTTGGGATGGATGACCAGGAGGCCCGTTGCGAAACCCTGTCCCCAAGTGCAGGCTTCTGTTTTCTTGTTTCCTGTTTTGCTTTTGCTCCTGAAAGTAAAAATGTTAAGTATTCTCAGGGGCTACGGAGGGAAGGACCTCAGGGGTTGCCTTTTTAAATCCTCTGTCCCCTGCTGCTCAGGCCCATTCTTACAAAGGTCAGCGGAGCGGCTCGTGGCCCCTGGCTGACCTGTGCAAGGCTGTCCCGGACCTTGTTGCCATCTGGAAGAATCTGCGACTTCTCCTGGCTGAGGGGAGTTTCCATTGGCCTGTGGGGCCATTTAGCGGGCAGGTGAGCTCCTTAAGTGCTTGCTGACAGCCCTTGACAACAGAGACAAGGTCATAATTGTGTTGAGAAGGTCCCTGAAAGAGAATTTCTGAAAGGTGCCCCCAGACATCCTGTGTTTATGGCTAATGGGCTCCATCAGGGTTTCTTCCAAATGACTGACAGCCCTCACTGGGTCTGCCTCTCTCCCTGCCGGTGCTGATGGGCAGACAAAAGGAAGCATCCCAGAGCCCGACACAGCTACTGCTGTGGTGCGATTTTGTTTTTATTTTTTGAAAGGAGAGAACGCTGTGAGAAAGAGGCCCAGCTTTTGGAGAGTCTGACTTTGAACTCTGATATTTTCCCATTGGGAGACCTTGGATAGCATGTTATTTAGTATCTTTGAGGTACATTTTCATTACCTCTGAAATGGGCTATTGATACAATTTGGGGTGATAAAGAGGATATGGGCCTCCGAGACCTGGGTTCAAGTCCTGCCTACAACCATAGTTTTATTTTTTTAAATATGTTTTTATTGATTTCAGAGAGTGAGAGAAATATCAATGATGGGAGTCATTGATTGCCTGCCTCCTGCATGTCACCTATTGGGGATGAAGCCTACTACCCAGGCACATGCCCTGACCGGTAATCGAACCATGACCTCTTGGTTCATAGGTCGACACTCAACCACTGAGCCATGCTGGCCAGGCTACAAACCATAGTTTTAGAGCAGGTCACTCGAACTTGATGAGTCACCTTTTCTCCCAAAAAGTATCCCTCCGTGTTGTCTGGGAAGATAAAATGAGATCCTGTAGGTCAAAAGCTAGCACTAAATAATGCATCAGTTACTATCAGAGTTTCCCTCTGTTGCGTAGGGATATAGAGATTGATCAAAGAAGTGGTGAGTGAGAACACAGCAGAAAACCGGTAGTAGAGAGTAACATTTTGATAAATTACTATCTTTTCAGAAGGCAGGAAATGCAAAAGGTTCTATTTTTAGTGTAACCAGGTGCTTTATCAAAGGGTTTCCATGAAGGTGCTCAACAGTTAGTTTTCCTTTTTTAGCAACAGAAGCACTGTACTTCTTAGTATGAGTCAGAGCAGAAAATTGCTCTGAAATTCTTAAGGATATGTCTTAGAATGAGAAATCATCTTGGCATTATTAAGTGTGAGCTGGGTGGAGGATATCTTGAAGTGTCCAAGCAGAGGTTTAATAAGGCTCCTGGTTTCTTATAAAATTCACAAAGAAGGTGACCTCATGCTTTGGGGGGGTTGATAATCAGTGGGGAGGCAGGAGGCGTGGGGAGTCCAGATCCTTGATTTGAAGCTTTTGGTTGCTTTCATTCCGGGACCCGTATGCTAAAATTACTAAGAGCTGTCCACTTGGGCCCACATCCAGGAAAGTGGATCATCCCTCTGTGATGAGCCTGGGATTCGACAAGCGTCATTGATTGCCTGCCTCCTGCATGTCACCTATTGGGGATGAAGCCTACTACCCAGGCACATGCCCTGACCGGTAATCGAACCATGACCTCTTGATTGATAGGTCGACACTCAACCACTGAGACATCATTGTTACAGTGGGTACGCATCACTGGTAAGGCAGTGTAGGGTGACCTTCATAACCGGCACCATGGGATCTATGACAGTAGCAGACTACCTGGAGTCCAGTCTGTTCCATCCCGGGCATGAGGAGGAGATTTAGCTCTTTGGGTCAAGCGTGACACTGGGGTTCTTGGAAAATTAAAGAGATGAATATTTAGAGGAGATCATTGGAATACCTGTTAATAAAGAATTGAGTTTCCAGTGATTAGTAAGAAAAAATAAATAAAAGAATCATGACTTCATTTGAAACCTTCTTTTATGTTTCTGTTTTCAAAGGCCTGTCTTATTTCCAGCGTACTTCTTACATTCCATCCAGACTTTGAAAATTGCACATTGCCTTGTATGTGGACAAATACTTCATACAGGGAAAGAGAGGCTGCATATGCAGGGGGTCCCTAGGGAGCAGCAATGGGGAGATGTGGGGAGACAGGTGTTCATTTGAAGAGTGAGCATGTAAGTTACTTCCATTAGGAAGAGGGAAAAGGAAAACAAGACCAAACTCAATTTCCAGTGATGTTCACATGACCTTGAATTGGGTGCCCCAAGCACAACTTTCTAAGGAATAAGGTGTTTATTGTGCAGACAAATTACCAACAAAAATCCCTTTTGCTATAATTAAGACTGATTCTCCCTTCATTCTCTTTGTAATTGTGGTACTTTATTTATAGTTTTAAAATTACGTAAAACTTTTTAATGTCACCTGACATCAGAGAATACTCACTCTACTTTTAAAATTTTCATCTGACTAATGCACTTGTGAGTTGTTTTACTAAATATTTGAACTTGTGAATAGAGAAAAATGTTCACATTCAGCAAAAATAGCTCTTCTACCAATTTTGGACTAAACACTCGGTTGGTTGGCAAGGACTGTATTGCTTCAAGCCTATAAAGTTTATCTTTGAGGTAGAGAGTTTGCTTGCCAGTCCTCAAAAAAAAGTTAGAGAACTAGTTGGAGAATAGACATGAAGTAAAAGATTTTTCCCAATAAAGATGCTTTGGATTTAGGGGTTTGGTACATACTGGTCTGATCGGATGACTATTTTGAATCAAAGGTAAATAAGAATTTTACTTTTTAAACCATACTGTTGTGTAATTAGCTCTCAGATGACATGACTTAGTTATCTGATGAGGAAGCCTATTTTTTTTAATAGGCTTTTTTTTTTTTTTTTTTTTTTTTAAGAGCAGTTTTAGCTTCGTAGCAAGTTGACTGGAAGGCACGGCACAGCATTTGGTGTTCCAGATTTTGGCCATTCTAATAGGTGTGTAGTGTTATTTTGTTTTAATTTGCATTTCCCTGATGAAATGATGAGCATTTTATCAGATGCATATATATATATATATATATATATATATATATATATATATATATATATATATATATTTTTTCCTTTGGTGAGGTATCTATTAAAATCATTAGCCCATGTTTTAATTGGACTGTTTATTTTCTTATTGTTGAATTTTAAGAATTCTTTATATATTTTAGATAACAGTTCTTTTTCAGGTGTGTAATTTGCAAATATTCCCTCCCAGTCTTTGTTGCTTGTCTTCTCATTCTTTTAACAGTGTCTTTTCCATAGCACATTATTTGAATTCAGATAAAAAATAATCTATCAATTTTTAAAATTGAATTGTGCCTTTTGTGTTATATCTAAAAAGTCGTCTCCATATCCAAGGTCATCTAGGTTATAGCCTATGTTACCTTGTAAAATTTTTATAGATTTTTATTTTATGTTTCAGTCTGTGATACTTTTGAATTAATTTTTATGAATGAAGAGTGTAAAGTCTACATCTAGATTTTTTTTTCTTTTGGATATCAGTGTGTTCCATTTATTGAAAAGATGACCTTTGTTCTGTTATATTGCCTTAGTGCCTTTCTCAAAGATCAGTTGATTGTATTTATGTATACCTATTTCTCACTCTCTATTCTGTTCCATTGATTTATTTATCCATTATTTTACCACATTCTCTTGATTCCTGTAGCTTTATTCCAAGGCTTGAAGTTGGATAGTGCCAGTCCTTCCCCTTCAGTATTGTGTTTGCTATTCTGTGCTTTTTGCCTTTCCCTATAAACATCAAAATCAGTTGGTCAGTATCTACAACCTAACTTCCTGAAATTCTGATTGGGTTTATATTAAAGTCCTTGTTTCCTACGTGGGCAGTGACCTCTCTTGCTGTCCTCCCGTTACTGAACACATCCCCTCATCTGACACAACTTCCTCCTCTTCTCTTCCCTCTCCAAGTCTTCCATTAGCCACATTGAAACTTCTGGACTCTTGTTGATGTTCTTATACTCTGAATCTCCTATTCTGAATATTCCTTTTCCTACTTTGACTGAAGTAAATTAAGGGCATTCTATGAGGATACTGCTTCTCTTTCTCTTCTTTGAAAATTAAGCTGATTATGGTTTTTGGTTTGTTTCTCCCTCCTGTCCTAGGGCTGGGAGTTTGGTTGTGTGTTCACGTGTTCTTAATTGCCACTTTGAGATCATTTCACTCTTCCTTCGCTTGGGTGTGTGGACAGGTGGACAGATCTCCTGCTCTTCAAAGCTCCTATCATTTAACGAGGACCTCATCTTCTCTCCTAGTCATGCTCTTCTGTGAATAGTCTTGTCTTTCCTCCATTTCTTTTTGCCTCCAGGACTGTAGTATTTCTCTCTGTCTCAGTTCCTGGTTGTCAAGGATTTCAACATCTACATGAATAAAGCATCCGACAGTCTCTGGATTCTTTGGTTCTTTATCTTTTCAATTCCAGAAATCTTATTTGCAACTCAGTCAGAGGCTACACTCTAGAATTTATTACCACCTAACACTAGATAACCCCTGAAGTTACACAACAGGAAACATCCTAATTTTCATCCTCAATTACCTATTTGTCTTGCTTTGTTTAAGAACTTCCATTTCTCCCTTCACTTCTTAAAAATAAAAAACAAACAAAAAAAAAACAGGAAACATACCAAATGATTTCAAACCAATGATCCCATCATTTTCTCATTGTTAAAACATCCCTTAATTTCAACTGTTTAGTCATGAAACACTTGATTCATCATTATTGCTACTTTCTTAAAAATACTGTATTTTTCTTCCTCTCTTTTACTCATCTCAGATGGAAATTATAATCCATGTTCTTGGAGCCTGCACCTGAGCAGCAGACTCTGGCTGAGGAAATCACACAAGTGAGCTAATAACTTTTGTTTTCCATACCTAAGCACTACATTAAAAGGAGAATTGATTGCCTGGGAATCCATCCATGTGTCTCTAACATTTGTTTTGATCATGGTCTAAGATGATTATCCCAAAGCTCATTCTCTCCTCAAACCATCCCTTCATGATTCTCAACTGATGACCTCCCTTTATATGTCCAACCAAAAATTGAAGTCATCAGATGTGAATTGCTTATCTGTTTTGGCATGGGAGTCCTCTTAATAAATACTCAACTCTCAGGTGTGTATGTCTAAGATCATACATTCAAGACGAGGAACAGGCCTCCCTTTGCCACGTCTAAGCTTCTTTTGTGTCCCATTCAACTTGTTTTTTGAGTTAAGTTGCTGACGGAGGGGAAATGAAGTTTCCCTTCCATTGCATCAGGGGCTGGTGCAGGTGTCTTAGCCTCCCTGTAGAGAAATCCTTGCCAGAGGAACAGATCTGGAGAGAGAAGTGTTAGAGCACAATGAGAAAAAGGCACCTGCGTGCAGGAATATGGCCTTTGGGGTGGGATGTGGCTGAAAGTCAGCGTTAGCCTTTGTGAGCTTTCTTCTCTAGCTGCTGCAATACATTTTACATCAGCCCAGCTTCTTTGCAGACGCATGTCTCTCCTGAGACTGGGCGTCAGTAACAGTGACAGCAGGACTGGGCAGCTTCTGGCCTCCACTGATGATTAGAAGACATGACTCTAGCTGACTCCAGGAAAAATCTACCGGGAAAAACAGCCACCAGACTGGGGAAGACCATTCTTCACACCATCAAACCTAGGTTACACTTTGGTACCATCTTGTCCTTTTATATTTATTTTATTTTTTATTTCTATTTTTATTGATTTTCAAGAGAAAGGGAAGAGAGAAATATCCATTGGTTGCCTCCTGCAGGCACCCCCTACTGGGGATCAAACCCCAACCTGTATATTCCTCCTTTTTATTTTCAATTGAGAAAGCATCCTCCTACCTTTCCGTGTCTTCACAACTATATTAGATTTCTTTCCTCTTGTATTTCAACGGCCTCTAGTCACACTTTCTACCGCATCATTAATCTGAGCATCTCTGGTAAATCTTTTCTAGTGTGTTCGGAGCATTCCTTAGTCTGTTCCACCTGGAAAGAAAAATCCCTTGACCCTGTCTCACGTAAGTTAGACAATTACTTACCATCTTATTTACTTCATTACTTCATTAATTGTTTCATTTATTGGCTTCTTGTTACTGTTATTTTAAGTGCCATCTTTCTCCCATTCTTCACTTTAGTGATCACTGTGTATTCTGTGTATATGTTTTACCCAGCATCCCGAACTAATAAAACTATTTCATTATTTAAGCTCCTATCATACATTACATTGTGGGATGCAATTTTCATTTGTTACTCAATTTCAAGACTGTCTCCCTCCGTAAAGTAAACTTCTATCCTGATTTGGGTGTGTCCTTCCATACCACTTTGTAGGTGTGCTTATTTGGTCTCAATTTGTCATAATGCTACCATTTTGCATATTTCATGGCACAATTATTTGATGAAACATCATGAAGATAAAAATCTGGTTTATTTTAGTTTGCATAGTACTTTAGCTATAAATATGCTGTGTTGAAAATTTATGTTATTTCAACATTTTCTGGTTGATGTGTAATATTTTTAATTAAAATTTTAATTTGTTTTTAGCTTTATTGAGCTATAATTGACAAAGTTGTATGTATTCGTAATGGTATACACAGTGACTTGACATACGTACACTTTGTAAAATTATTATCACAATCAGATAAGCACCCATCACCTCACATAATTACTTTTTGGTTTTTATTTGCAGTTCTCCTATTTTCTCTCTAAAATTCTGAGATTTAAATCGCACAAATGACCAGAAATAAATGACACAAGCATCTTTTACACCCTCATGCTTCAATCCCTGCCCAAATGCCGCTTCCTCTGATATCTTTCCTGGACTTGCTTATTTAGAGTAGTGTCCTCTCCCTGCAGTTATTTCCCATGACCTTTGCTACTATTATGATATCAGTTACAGTTAATTAGTTTATGACCTTAGCACTTCAAAATAAACCCGATGAAATTAGAGGTCACATCTTCCCTGTTTGTCACTGCATCTCAGATCTTAGCAACATTTATTGAATGAATGTTTACCTATATTTTTTTTAGTCTATTTTTATATCTAGAAGGTGCAATAAGAAGTGACTACAATTATATCCTGGCTTCATTTTTAGATGGAAATTCCTTTTCTATTTTACATCTTTTTTTAAAATTAATGCCATCCAATGAGGAAATTGTCCAAGAAAGTACACCTCCTATCTTCTATCCTAGAAGATCATTGTGCATTTTGTTATTGGCTAGATTTCCATCCCTCGGAACCTTTTCACTGATTATTCTCCAAGTCCCATAAGGAATCCCCAAATATCTTAACCAAGGAAGCTTTTGTCCCTCTTTGAGCTTGCACCTTCCAGTGTCCTTGCTCTTTCCTGGATACCTGGCCTATGATGCCTCGGACAGATGTCTCAGTTCCAAAGTGTGAGCTGCATAGTAGCTTCCTACAGTAGCTTTGCCATTGTTTCTTTAACCATTTTCATATTGCCGGGCTTGGGTCGCTAGCAAATAGTTCAGGACAATAAAGAGGTGGTGATGAACATCTTTGAACGTGAAGCTTTTAAAATTTTCAGATTTTTTCACAGTAGTGCAATTACTTGGCCAAAGAATCCCACAAGTTATCTGATGCACTGGCTGACTAGAAACTTTATCATCCCCAACAGTGGCTTTTATAATAGAACAGCTATAATGATTTATCTCCAATTCTTAAGAAATGGCACTATTTGCAAAGAGCTTTCATATTAGTTGGGCCATGTTTCCTTCCAAAGAGATAACCCTGTTAAACCTCATGCAGAGGCCTTGAACATGAACCTTTCATCTCTTTTAATATGGAGCCTTGCTTGCCCGTCCCAATTGGAGTGGGCTTTTCTGCCCTCGTCTTTTAGGGCACCCTCTTTGCCAGTGAAGTTTCCAGAAGCTGTTGTGCACACTGCTCCCTCTTAGGTTCCCTCCCCCTTGATTGCATCTTGGGACAAAGAACACTAATGTGAACCTCATTTTGCTCCCAACATAGACTTTCCAGACCGTGTATACCATGGAAGTGTAGGGCTTAAAAGTAGTTCCCTTTCCTCTCATCTAGGACCCAAAATGGCAATCTCCCCCAACTAGACTTTCAGCAGAAATAACACAGGTTCTGAACTGAGCACGGACCACGAAGCCAAGCCAGTTTGGGTGAACTTCTGACTTCGGCCCTGGGTAGCTAGGCAACACGTTGTGTCCTCCATAGAACTCATGCGATAGTAGTACCTGCAGGGTTGTAACACTAATAACAGTTCTCATTTACTGTGTACCATGTTTGCCAGGTCCTATAATAAATAATTTTCATAATAATCTCAAACCCTTAAAAAGACCATATCATGTTATTTTGATTTGAATTTTTAATATGTAGGTAATAACAATGGGCGTTTTACAGATTATTGAAAGATCTGGACTTGGTGAAAGGAGAGAAGGGATCAGCTTGGTTTTCTTCCTGCCTTTCCATGGATCTCTGTCACCTCTCCCTTACCTTCTCCAAGCTGGACCCGCTCTTTTTCCAAAGCAATATTTTACCTTCTGGTTGAGTTGAAAACTTCAACTGTTTTATTCAACTTAAAGCTTCCCTCTTACTCCTACCCCATCCCCAGGGACAACTCGCATTTCACGTAGGCATGCCTACTTTTGGTTGGGAGGAGGGCTGTGGTCAACTTTTACATGATTTTCTCATTTTATCCCTCCATTTCTCATATCTATCATCTCCAGAGTTGAAATAGGGGGCAGTAGAATGCTAAAGATCACCAAAGATCTCACTTGACCAGGGCAGCCTTAATTAGACATTGATGGCCCCTGGGTATTACAGGTACACAAATGCCAACTACTGATGCTTCTTTCATGGGCATTGCTGGGGGCTCCTATAGCTTTTCCAGTAACAAACTCCAAAGCAAATGTGATAGGTTCTGTAGGTGATGGCCTGTGGCCTCCTTTCCTTCCTCGGCTTCTTCACCTAACATCCCCAGCTTCTATCTCCTGGAGCTGATTCACTCCTGCCAGGAAGTCGTTTTTCCTGGCTTCTTCTGACAGATCCACCTGGCTCTCATAAGAACTCACCAATACCAGCCCAGCTGTGAGATGAAGTGGAGAGCTCTCACTACCATTCTCTCTCCTTGGCCGATTGGCAGGGTGGCTCTGGCCAGCTTCTCATCTTCAGACTCCAGCCTGCCCAACATCTGTCTCCTCAAATATTGATCTTGTCCTTTAGTAACAGTGGGCCACTGTGCTCTTCCCAGAGGAGGTGGTGAAGGGCTGATGCTAGTGGAAGCAGATGCTATTCTGGGAGTGAAATGGAATCACAGAGTTGATGGAGGTGTGGGCTTGCCGCCAGGAGACCTGATTTGAAGGCTGACTTCGCTGCCTTTAGATTTTGTGACTTCAGGAATATTATTCAATCATCCAAATCACAGTTTTCTCCACAGTATTGTGATGTTGTGCAGATTAAAAAGAAAAATGGGTGTGAAAGAGATGTAGGCCATATAGCACTACACAGACATGCTCTAAATTTTGCTTTGATTTTGATACTTGTCTCTAAAATTCACTCTTCCTAATGATTTTTAACAAGGGCCCCATATTTTTATTTGCATGGGATAGGGCAAATTATGTAGTTGGTCCAGAGTAGAAAATCCGTGGTCAGATACATTGGAATTAATATGGTATGAATTTTAAATAAACATTTATTTGTAAAACCACCCATTATATAATTATGTATATAAACAGATGCATAATATTAATAGAGGTTTTATATTTACTTCTATTCACATACTAGATATTCATATGCTAAATAACTATATACTATTAATTGGGAAATAAATCCAGTTCTTAGCTTTTAATGAATAATAGTAATTATGAACTGTCTTCCCTCTTTTCACTTCCTAAATGTAAAATTAAGCATATAAAGAGAAAATTGTATGTAGGTTTCAAGTGTACATTTCTGTGATACATGGTCTGTATATTACATTGTGTGGCCACCTTTAAAAAAGAACATGTCTTTTCAGGAATATATAAATGTTCAAAGTAAGCAGTGTCAACCTTTCCCATCCTAATATCACTGTAAGGGAACAGCACTTAAATGTTGGGGTACTTACTTCCTGAAACTTCTTTTTCTGGCTTTCATTTTTTTCTATGCCTACCTGTCTTTCAAGATTTTTTTTAAAACATCTTTTGAATTCAGTCTTGTTATCTGTTCCTAGCAAGTCATTTAATTCATTTAGATTTTTATTTTAGTGCCGTAAAACTGTACTTAATATTCCCTTAATAATTAATGATTTTTATATCTAGATTTATATCTTCTTCTCATTCTTAATATTGTAAATGAGCACTTTTACTTGTTCAAGCTCATAGACAGTCTCTCTTGTTAAACAATTGTTGAATTTATCGAAGTGACATTGGTTAATAAAATTATTTAGGTTTCAAATGTACAATTCCATAACACATCATCTATATTGTGTGGCCACCAACCCAAGTCAAGCCTCCTTCCCTCACCATTTATACCCTCTTCTATCTCTCCCCACCCCTCTGGTAATCACCATACTGTTGTCTGGGTCTCAGTTTTGTTTTGTTTCTCTTAATCCCTTCACCTTTTCCACCCAGCCTCCCAACCCCCTTCCCTCTGATAGCTGTCAGTCTGTTCTCTGTATCTATGAGTCTGTTTCTATTTTGTTTATTAGTTTATTTTGTCCATTAGATTCCACATATGAGTGAAATCATATGGAATTTGTCTTTCTCTGACTGCCTTATTTCACAGAGCATAATACTCTCCAGGTCTCTCCATGCTGTTGCTAAAGGTTAGCGGTCTCTCTCTTTTAATGATCTATTTAAAGAGCCCTGTCTAGTTTAAGCATCACTCATTCTACAAGTTTTGCCTTTTAATATCTTAACTTTTGCTCTTATCATTATTGGTTTATTCATCCAGTTTTCTTTCTTTCTTTCTTTCTTTCTTTCTTTCTTTCTTTCTTTCTTTCTTTCTTTCTTTCTTTCTTTCTTTCTTTCTTTCTTCTTCTTCTTCTTCTTCTTCTTCTTCTTCTTCTTCTTCTTCTTCTTCTTCTTCTTATTTTTGCTTATTTAAAAATTATATCTATTTTTTAGTTCCCTATTTTTTCTGTCTAGATGTTTCCAGGATTTTCTCCTTTATTCTTAGAGTTCAGGAAAATCCCCTATTATATGTGTAGGTGAAGGTCTCCTCCAGGGTGAAGACACGTTTTCTTCAGGTCTGGTCATTTGTCTTCTTTTATTTCTTTAACAATCGCTTTCACTACGTTATCCCCTTCTCTCCTTTCAGTACCCTGTTTGCAGGTAATGGCTTCCCTAAATCTATCAGCCATGCCTGATCTTTCCTCTCATTCATTTCCTCTTTATTCTGAAAATTGGAGTTGATCTTCTAAATGGCAAAGTTTGTTTTCAGCAGTGTCCATTCCGATATGTACTGGTATTCTTAGGAGTTGATTTGTTGCTTTTGCAATTAAACTATTATTTTCTTTTTAAATTACAGTTTACATTTCACATTATTTTTTATTATTTTATTGTTTTACTGTTCAGAGCAGTACCAGATTGCAGAATTCCCGCATTAGCAAAAACAACATGTCTCATTGTGTTCGACAGCTTCTTAAATCCTCTGCTGAGTGCACTTTCAAATTATTTTTTTTAATTTTTTTTATTGTTTTAAGTATTACAAATAGTAGTACGTATGTCTCCTTTTTTTTCCCCATTGACCTCCCCCCGACCTCCCCTACCCCCCAGTACATGCCTTCACCTGCCCTCCCTCCCCCCCCCCCCCAGGGTCTTGTATCCATTGGTTGTGCTTATATGCATGTGTACAAGTCCTTCGGTTGGTCTCTTACAGCCCCCCTAGCCCAACCTCCCCTGTCTTCCCAAGGTATTTCACATTATTTTTATTAGTTGCAGGTGTACAGCATATACTTTAGACAATCATGTACTTTACAGAGTGTTCCCCTGGTTATTTCCAGTATCCAACTGCTGCCATAGTTTTTACATTATTAGTGACTATATTCTCTAAGTTGTGCTTTACATCCCTGTGATTATCTTGCAACTACCAATTTGTGCTTCTTCTTAATTCCTTCACCTATTTACCTAGTCTCACAACCCCCTTCTCTCTGTAACCGTCTGTCTGTTCTCTGCATCCATGAAACTTTGTTATTCTCAATAATTCTATTAATCATTTCCCACCCCTTTTTAGACTTGTCAGCTATTATTTTAATCAATTCAATTTAACTTGCTTATGTCTGACATTTCATTATTTTCTATCTTCTTAGCTTAGGTTTCTCTTTGTCTGTGGAGTTGCTGTTTATCTGTTTCTTGAATATCGTGTCACTGTTATTGGCTCATATTTATAAAGATGTGGGAAGACCAGTCTCAGTGATGATTCAGACTTAACTGTGTGGTGCAGACACTATATCCTTTCTTCTGGTACGAACCCCTCTAAGAATGGGAGTGATTACAGAGGCCAGGGGGAGCCACATGCCTCGGTCCCTTGTACACCATTCATAGCAAATGGACACTAGAACAAATGGTACTTCTAACCACATCTGGCATAGGAGGCTGGAGGACTGCCTGATGTTTTTAATGTACTTGATGACTTCATTTTCAACTGCTCTACTTTTGCCTTTGATGGTATTTTTAGGGAATTGTGACCTGTTGAAGATGCAGTAGGGAGCGGGACCTAGGGGAGGGATTAATTAGGAAGAAAAATGTGGGGGGATTCTTTTTTTTCCCTAGTGGCCGATCTGAGATAGCTGGGGTATTGCCTTTCTCTTATTTCTTTGGACTCTTTCTTGATGCCTTCATATTCTTGTTCTTTACCCTGAATTTACATTAAAATGTAATCTGTTTTAGATGAATTTTAATTACTGGTGAATTATTCAGCCTATAAAATTAGATAGGTAAGACATTGCCAACATACTGTACTTTCTTTATGGCTCTGAATTCTACCAAGTGCCTATCTACATACGGGAAAAAAGGAAGTTGTTTGAAAAAGGAAGTAAGCATTGGTATTTTGTGTGAGCAGTAGGAAAATAGACTGGAGACTTAGGATAGAATATGAAAGGCCCTACAGAAACCTAAACTCAATCCTAGATAGAAAGGAGCTTTATCACAGCCTTTAACTAGGGGACCGGTACAGTGAAATTAATAATTTAGAAATCTTACTGTGTTCTCAAAGGTTCTGTGAGAAAATGTGTCAGATATTACTACTTAAACACTGCTGTTATTGAGAGACTTGGCCTTAGTTTCGTTAAAATCCTTTTAAAGATCACATCTCATTTCCCAGTTGTATCAATTAGTTTCTTAAACATTAAAATAAGCACAACACAGCATTTAATGATCCCATTTAACATGAAATCTGATGGTAGGCAGTCTAAGTACCCCACTGCCTTTTTCCTTTGGAACTGCCATCTCCATCGTATCTCTGGCCTCTCCCCTCAGGTCTACCAGATGGCTGCTGCAAATCTGAGCATCCAGTCTTCACACAGCACAGTCTAAAGCAGGGACAGAATCTCTTCTTCATGTAACCATATCTTTACAGAAGGAAAGTGAATTCTGGATGTCACCTTGTAGACTTTTTATGAAGCTTGGGCTTGAACTGAGGTACACATTTACCCCCAGAACAATCACTGTTTAGGCAAATTATGATTTATGCCTAGAGGCTTAATAGAATCCTTAATAGAATTAGGATTCTGGTAGCAGGACAGAAGGGACGAGATGTCAGGTAAATGTCAACATTCTCTGTGATGCCAGTTTGGCTTCAGAATTGAAATACAGCTACTTGACCCAGCAGAACAGCTACCTAATTATTTTCTCAGCTGTTGATTTTGATTCCAAAAATCCTTGCTGTCCTACTTTACCCTGGGACCCCTCTGGGCTTTGACTGGCTCTCTGATGAGATTGTAACACCTACATCCTTGGCTCCCTCCCACTCCTGTACACCTACAGGCCCAGACACTCAACTGCCTCTTCCCCAGCTCCTGCCCCCTTATTTCTAGTTCCGCTGTCCCCAGCCCTATGCCATTATATCATTTAATACCTCATTTGTTGCCTCCTCAGGGTCTTGACTGAGCCATAAAGAGTGGTGCATATGTTTTAGTGTGAGCTGTTTAAGACACCTTGCAATTTATGCATGAGATTTGCCAACACCCTCTAGCAGTGTTTTTTTTTTTTTTTCTTCTTCTTCTCCTTTCGCTGAGATTAATCATTCCAGTCCTGATTCCAAAGTGTTCCTCTTTTGACTAGTTGGGTCTGAGGGAGAATAAGTGCGTGCGACTAAATAATGAATCTTGGTCTTTTACAGAACCATGCAGCGGTTCTTTAAGTGTTGTCTCCAAACCACAGCATCCGTCTCACCAAGGAGTAAGGAGAGAATGTGAACTCTTGAGCCCCACTCCAGACCTGAATTGGAAATCCTTGAGGCTGGTGCCCAGGAATGCATTTTAACAGGCCCTCCATGTGACTTTGATGCACATCCAATTCTGAGAACCGCAGCAGCAGAAATATTAGAGATCTGAGGTGCGGCAGTGTGACCTTGGCTGTGGCTTTACACCTTTCTGAGCCTCTGTTAAAGTTACAAGCAGTTGTTGATGATGAAACATCTGAGGAAGATTAAGTGGGCACCTATTTTTGGAGCACTTGGCCTAATTTTTGTCACATATTAGGAATGTAATTTGGTCCTCATTTATTTTTCCTCCCTATCTTCCTGAATATTATTTATAAAAATTGTTTTTGGCCGAAACTGGTTTGGCTCGGTGGATAGAGCATCAGCCTGTGGACTGAAAGGTCCCAGGTTTGATTCCAGTCAAGGGCATGTACCTGGGTTGCAGGCACATCCCCAGTAGGGGGTGTGCAGGAGGCAGCTGATCGATGTTTCTCTCTCATCGATGTTTCTAACTCTCTATCTCTCCCTTCCTCTCGGTAAAAAATCAATAAAATATATTTAAAAAAAATTGTTTTGGTTTTTAAATCACAATTTTGTGTTAATCTTAGACTGGAAGGCAGATTGATTCCAATTACTCATCTGAAATGGATTTATGCGCTAGGCTCCTCCTTGGAAAAGATCGATGGGCATTGAGCACTAACGCTTTCCTGTCCTCCCCACTCCCCCCCCCCCCCCACACACACACACTTTGCCTTTGCCCGGTGTCACCTGCTTTGCTACCCTGCAGCCCCAGCTCTGCTGCCTTTGCTATGCACTCGCAGTGCTTCGAGGAGGCAACTGCAAAGACTTCCCTTCCCTAAGCCGCACGCTCGCTCTCAGTTCTCTCTTTCATGTCTTGATTGGGATTCATACAGCTGGTATTTCACTTCCTTAAAAGTCACTCTTCCTCAGGGTGAAAATGATGCCGGAACGTGCCAAGTCTCATGGCCCTGGGAATGCAATTGAGAAATATCACCGTCTGTCCATAGCCTGCCTGAGAAAGGTGCGCCTGTCCATGCTGACGGCGGCTGCAGGAGGCCACAGCAGAGCGTGCTTTCTGGGCCTGCGCACGGGTTCCCCGCCGTCCGGGCTCCGGCTCTGGAGCAGCGTGTTGCTCTCCATAGTATGGCTCACGGGCGATTCTGTTTCCAAAAGCTTCTGGGAGGAAAGGTTGACTATTTTTTCCCCCCTGAAAAAGCCTATTCTAGGAACCGGAGCATAGTAAGAGCCAGCATTTCCTTAGCTCGGATTGTATGTGGACGCTGTGCTAGGTGCCTTGCAAACATCGTCTTGCTTCTTTACCACACTCCTTCCATTTGTTGGTGCGAAAACAAAGATTGCGAAAGTTTAACGGGTGTTTTCAAAGTCACACAACTATGAAATCTGAGCACGTCGGTCCTTCCCAGCTCTCTCTGTTCCGGGGCCACTGCTGCTGTCAAAGGGACATGCTGAGGAGGAAGGCAAATTATGAGACATGTACAGTGAGCCCTCCCATCCTGGAGAATTTTTTTAAAAATATATTTCATTGATTTTTTACCGAGAGGAAGTGGGATAGAGAGTTAGAAACATCGATGAGAGAGAAACATCGATCAGTTGGCTCCTGCATGCCCCCCACTGGGGATGTGCCTGCAACCCAGGTACATGCCCTTGACCGGAATCAAACCCAGGACCCTTCAGTCTGCAGGCCGACGCTCTATCCACTGAGTCAAACCAGTTTCGGCCCATCCTGGAGAATTGGAATGCAATGGGATTTGGGCTAAGGTCACCTGATTATGTACATGTGTGTTTGTGTGTGCACCTGTGCACTGTGTATGTTTTAGATGCTGAACTTGCTACCAGCTACAAGCTACTAATTATGAGTACACTTTCTGTTGCTGACTTTCAGCTTATAGTCCTGCTAAATGTCAGAACCATTGTGTATCTAGCTGAAGGAGAGAGCAGATCATACATGTATTCATTGTTCACTACTCAGTCATTTATTAGTCATCAATAAATATTAGGCACCTGCTAGGCATTGCTTGCTGTGCCAGGAATAAGCAGGCCAAGGACAGTCCCTGCTTCTGTGGGCATTCGGCCTTCCCCACGTCTTAAAGAAGTTGTGTGTTTCGCATCCAAGATGATCATACTGAAGTTCTTTCACAGGCATAGGAAGCATCATAGATGTGTCTTAGCTCTGCCATGTTAGCTAGATACACGTCTATAAATTCCTTTCTGAGTTTGTTCACCCATCGGTCAAATGGAAAATATAGACACTCATGCCGGTAACGTCTCAAAATGAAGATCACATAAGATAATGTGTGGCCTGGCAACTTGCAATCTCCAAAGCATGATGAAATATTTAATGTTAATCTGTTATTGATAACAGTTTACTATTACTGTAATTAGTATCACTGATTTTTAGAAAAAGATTACGTAGATAAGTTAATGAGCTTATCCCTGCTCATTCACTGTACATGCAGTGAAATTTACTACTTCACCTTCTTTCCTCCAAAACTAAGGATGATTGCATTTTTCCTTCTATTTCAAAACGTTTGTTAGCTTACATAACTCTCATCAGCGGTCCTGAAGGTGCTCCATGGAGGCTGATTGAGAGGCATTGCACAGGGCTGGACAGGCAGCCGATGCCACTGAATAATGCAGACCTGTTTCCAAAAAGCTGCCTCCAATTTGCTGAGCGGCTTCTGGCTAGAGTTCAGTTCTCTTTAGTAAGGGGACAATGACATCTAACTGATGGAGTTATTCTGATGATTAAATGAGATAAAACATATGGAAATGATCAATAGGTTGTAAAACAAAGATCTTAACTTATTCTTCTGAGAAGTTTTCAAAACATAGGCCTAGGAGGTGGGGATGGTGGATTTATTTTTTGTTTTTAACAGTTTTTCCTGTTTCAAGAAAATGTATGGAAATAAAAAAATACAACTAAATTATTAGTTTCTTTCATTTATAGAAAAAATTTGTATTTATGTTGAAGCCAAGCAAAATTCAAGAGGCAACTTGTGACCCAGCGGTGAATGCTTTCCCAATATTCGCAAAACCCATAGATCCACTCCTGGTTTTCCAGCCCGCTCTCGTCGGTGCATCCTTTCATGTTGTTATGTCTGAAAGTTTATTACATCTATGTATCTGTTTTCTCACTGGATTACCTCCTTGAGGACAGCAACTCTCTCTCAATTATCTCTCTATTCCTAAAGCATGTTAGTTTTGGGGGGCATGGAAACCACCCACAAAGTACCTGTTGACTAAATGCATGATTGCATCTACATATAAGAAGGTATTCTTTATGGCACAAAAGTAATTGTACTGGCGTTTCTGAAAATATTTTATTTCTAAATATTCATAAATGATGACTCACAAATTTGATTTTAGACACAAGTATCAAGGATTCCAATGTAAAATATTATATAGGTACTTAATATGACCTCAAAAAATACCTTCTGTACTTCTATATACAGATCAGTGAAAATGTTTTAAGGTAGGACTTCCTAGTATTTTTATCTCAAAAGATAAATGTTTATAAATAACTTTTTGAGAATGTTTCAATTAGCCTTTTAAATAATGTCCAATTTTAAGCTGACATATACTACAAAGCTGAAAACAAAACACAGTTTACAAGCAAAGAGGAAGCCATAAAGAAAAGCCACTCTTTTCCTTTCAGGCGTTGGACCAGGCTACATTGACTTCTTCCTAATCTGAGTTCTTCCAACATAAACTCCTCTTTTGGGACTGACAACATGCTGCCATAAGATGACATTCATCCCATGGAGAATATTCAGCCCCCTGTGATGGGTTGACATCTCCCTGAGGGCAGACGCCCATGGTCCATGCTCCCCCTGCAGAGCATGGGCATGACGCTCTGCCTACAGAGGGGACTCATGCACCTTTGCCGCTCGCTCCCCAAATACCGTGGCCTACTGTGCTTTCTGTCTTTTGAATGCTTACTTAATTTTGTTCTGCTGAAAACATAATATCCACTCCTTTTTAAGTTATATATTTTTCTTGGTATAAGATCCAAGTCTAAGGAACTACTTATGCACAGGCACAGAAACACGCACAGTTTAGTATGTAAGCAAGCAATTTGGTATTTTGAGTCAAAATTATAAAGAGGATTATAAAAGGGGAGAGATGAGGCTAGGCAACTAGACAGAATGTGTCTGGTTCATATATGGTCAAAATAAATGGACAAACAAAATAGATCCAAAGACATGGAAGCATGGAACAAACTGATGGTCAGCTTGGGGGGGGGGTGCGGGTAGGTGGGCAGGTGAGGGGTAGAGAGGGTCAATGTGGGGGAAGGGGGACATTTGTAATACTTTCAACAATAAAGATGAATTTTAAAAATAAGTGGAATAAAATATGCTAAGATGATTGACTCATAAATCATGAACCAATGTCTACATTGATCAGATGGCATCTTGCGATGGCATTTGTCTTCATCTGCTCAGGCTGCCTAACAGAGTACCAAAACCTGGGTGGCTTAACAACAAACATTTATTTTTCTCACAGTTCTAGAAGCAAGTCCAAGGTCACGGTGTTAAAACATCACGTTTCTGGTGAGGCCTCTCTTCTTGGTTTACAGACAGCCACCTACCTGGTGTGTCCTCACATGACCTCTCTCTGGGCATGTGTGAAGAGATGGAGATGGAGAGAGAGAGAGAGAGACCCGGTGTCTCTCTCTTCTTGTAAGGATCCCAGCCCTATTGAATTTGAGCTCACCCTGATGACTTTGTGAGCCTCAATTAGGGCTTCAGTGTATGGATTTGAGGGGAACACAGTTCAGTCCATAGCAGTATGTACATCCAGAGGGAATATATTGATTATGTATTTTGGAATTTGAAATGGTTTGTACTGATCTACATTAAGTAATGTGCTAACAATTTAGGCCGATAGTTAAAACATAGGTATATAATCTTTTTATGTTTTTATTGTACACCAATTATTTCACTATATAGACCCATGAAAGAGATGAGACTTTGGCCAAGGTCAGTCACATGGATGATTAACGCCAAACAAATACTAAATAGAAGTGTTCTGACTCCTCCTGAGATCCTACTATCTAACTTAACCCTAGTGTAGAAAAAGAAATGTATTTGCCCTTGAGATGCCTGCTAAGTGCTGACGCTTCTCCAAGTCCAGGTGTTGTCCTTGACTTTGTGATTATCTGCTATGTTTAGTCAGGTAACTGGCTTCCGGGATTTCTGAATGTGCGCACCACCAACTTCATCGCTACAGTCTCAGGTGTCACATTTCCATTCAGAGTCCTGCCCTGGGTAATGGTGCTTCCGAGGAGAGTCAGTGAACCCTTGTGTGCACCTGGGGAACTAAGCCAAGAATTTATGAAGTGTGGGGAAACAGAAGACTAGGAAGCACTAGTGAAAGTTCTTCTAATGCTATGTCAGCTTATTTATTTTTTATTCAAGCATCCCCACTGCCAACATAAGGACAGATATTGTTCCTTTGCAACTGTTCAAATTAAGTAAAAGGACAGCTCTTTTCCCAAATACAGAAGACTGTGAAGGTGTAGCTGGGAATATGCCAACTCTATGACCTTCTACCCAAACAGGTACCTTTCAGACATGTGGGATTTATCTCCAAGGTGGTCTACATGTTTGGTCAATGATACCATTTCACCTGTAGACAATCACAGAGTGGCTGTGTTTGCCATAACTACAATGGAGCTGTCTCTAAAGAAGCTGAGCTGAGAATGAGGAACTCCTAAAAACTGTAGATATACTTTTATCTCCTATTCCAGCAATAAACAGGACCATAAAAATTCTCTGTATTATTAAACTATCCCAGGGTCTTACTGAAACTTATTTTTTAGTATGACTCTCACTAAAAGTTAAATTCTCATTAAATGTTTTCTGAATACATACTATGGACCAAGCCATGTTCCTGGTAACTGAAGTTATGGAGTTTAATAATTTTGCTTCCAGAAAATCTTAGAGTCCAATTGTGAAAATAAAGCAGTGGCACTATTCAAGGCCACAATTTCTACTTTTAGATTAGATTCCTTGGGAATATTGATTGGCAGGTTTTTACATTCCTTCATATTAAACTCTCCTTATTGGCTGGCTTCTTGTTTGGGGACTATGAACAATCACACATCTCTTAAAGGGTCCCTTAATGAATATTCCGTTTTCTCTGAGATGCCATTTCATGCTATTCCTTCTCTTTGTATACAAGTTCCTCCACCAGACCATTGTCTCTATTTCCCAAACCTCCATTCAGTTTGTCCTCATTGGCAGCTTGGCCTTGCCTCCATAAAACACCTTTATGAAAATTCCACCAGTGGCTTTGTGATTGCCAAATCCATAGGGTTCTTTTCAGCTGTGGGCCCTTCCCTTCCCCAATGGGCTTGACACCATTGGCTACCCTTCTTGACCCTTGCCTTCTATGGCTTACCTGTCTCTGTTGATCAGTTCTTCTCCTCTCTCTGACGTTGCATGTAGGCTTTTATTGCAGGAACTTCTCTTTTCTTAAATTTTGATAGATTATATATATGGTTTTGTCTTGGCATTTATTTCCCCTGCCTCTGCTTCCTGACTTGACCTTCTATTATAGCTTGAAATTCAGGGAAATGCAGATGATTCTCAAATCTGTTTTCTCAGCCCAGACCCTTTGATCTCCAAACTTATGTACTCATCTGCCTCGGAGAAATGCCAAGTAAGTGCTTCATCACACCTCACATCTGCTCAGCCAGGTGCAATGTCTACTCTTCCTTCTGGATTCCCTGTCTCTAGTGACTGTCCCAAGAACCAGACACCTTATCAGAGATTCAGGAGTTGTCCCCTCATTCTACCTCTTGCTTACACTCCTCTGTAATCAATCCAAGCAGTCACCTCACTCTGGAGATTCTATTTAACAATTCTGTGTACAGATATAATTTCTATTGTAAGTACCTTCTAATTGGCCTCTCTCTCTCTCTTTCTCTCTCTCTCTCTCTCTCTCTCTCTCTCTCTCTCTCTCTCTCTCTCTCTCTCTCTCTCTGACATACACACACACGTCTTATTCACCTGGCATAAGTAGATCTGTTCATAACACAAATCAGATTACTCTCCTGGTAGTCCAGCTGGTGTGGCTCAGTGGTTGAGTATCGACCTATGAACCAGGAGGTCAGGGTTCAATTCCCAGTCAGGGCATATGCTTGGGTTTCAGGCTTGATCCCCAGTGTGGGGTATTCAGGAAGCAGCTGATCTATGGCTCTCTCACATCATTGATATTTCTATCTTTGTCTCCCTCTCCCTTTCTCTCTGAAATCAATAAAAATATTTTTAAAAATTACTCTCCTGGTTAATTCTATTCAGATGTCTCATTGTTTGCACACATAACCTAAATTCTTGAGCACAATATTCAAAGTACATCATATATACTCTAGACCCTATTTCCAGCCTCCTCTCTTCCACCAGTCCCATCCAATTGCTTGTAGTTCCTGCTCGCACATGTGAATGAATGTTTCTCATCTAATGCCTGAGCTACTGTTTTCTACCAGAGAGGTTCTACCCTTATACCCATCCTTTTGGCTGACACATACCTTTCAAGACATTTTTTTTTTTAATCTCTTCCACTCCAGGTAGAATTGCGCTTATTCCTCCACCATAACCTATTTATTTATCAGTGCACCCATACTATTGATTGAACAAATGCCTTTATGCCTCAATCTTCTCCTGGGCTTGATGCCTTTGTGATCTAAGCATGGTGTCTAGAATATAACAGAAGGTCTGTAATAAAGCATAGTTGAATCAATGCTCAGATAAATGAAATTCACAAATACCTAAAAAAAAAGGCAGGATTTAATAGAAATTATTGGAGAGGAACAGAAAAATGCCCCATGTCTAAGAAACAACAGAAAACAGAAGTTTTGGCAGCAGGAAAGGTTTCAGGAAGGAAAGGCAATTGCCTCAGGTCTGCAGAAGAATCGGAACCTAGAATGAGGGTGATGTGACACCACAGTGCGGCATCCGATCTTTTATTGTTGATTTCATTGCACTGGTATAGAGTGAAGAAAACTAATTCCTGGCTGATGGAATTTTCTTTTTTCTTTTCTGAGTTTTCCTCTACTTGTGCAATCATGGTTTCCTAACAATTAAAAATAAAACCTACTTCCTGTTGCCCTACATAATTTACTGCCTTTATTAGACATTTCTTCTCAAACTTTTGTTGCTATAAATACTTTACTAGTAGCTGACACCAGAATTCCCATTGTTTTTCCAGAAATTATTTGTTACTAGAAAATATTTTTTGAAATCCTCAGAAAGGCAGAGAAAAAGCAACAACATCCTCGGGTGTGTGTTTTTCCCTATTTCTTACCTTTTCACTGCTGCCCTGAGATAATGATGGAACACATCTGCATTAGCAAAACATTTGTCTATGTTTCAAGGACATTGTGCCCTTGGGAAGCCAATTGTTAGCTCAATTAGGAAAAGGCTGATGACGTCACCTTTGGATGAGACAGAATGAATTACCAGCTTTTTGGTTTGCCTTGCTGCCTTTAAGCCTCACAATGAAACTGAGAAGTAGCGGTGGCACTTTCTTCACAGGGATGAGAAGACTGGGACTAAAATTGATTTTCTTACATAAAAATACAAAAGTAGTGAATTCAGACATTTTTCACTCAGTATTTTATTCAGAATGGTGCTCTCTTTACCCTCCCGTTATTTCTCTTCTAAAACATTTTTGCAATAGGGCTATTATAGTTCAGCTAATTTGTGCCAGTTGTGAAGAAATATTAAACTGAGTGGTTTACATATATATTATATTATTTTATACTAGAGGCCTGGTGCACAAAATTCATGCACTGGGGGTATGTGTGTATGTCGCTCAGCCCAGCCTGCACCTTCTCCAATCTGGGACCCCTCAAGGGATGTCCAACTGCCCGTTTAGGCCTGATCCCTGAGATCAGGCCTAAAATGGCAGTCGGGCTTCCCTTTCACAATCCAGGACTGATGGCTCCCAACCATACCCCTGCCTGCCTGCCTGATTGCCCCTAACTGCTTCTGCCTGCCAGCCTGGTCACCCCCTAACCACTCCTTTGCCAGCCTGATTGACACCTAACTACTCCCCTGCTGGCCCGATTGCCCCTAACTGCCCTCCCCTGCCGACCTGGTCCCCCCCAACTGCCCTCCCCTAAAGGCCTTGTCCCTCCCAACTGCCCTCCCCTGCAGGCCTAGCCCACCCCAACTGCCCTCCCCTGCAGGCCTGGTTGCCCCCAACTGCCCTCCCCTGCAGGCCCGGTCACCCCCAACTGCCTTCCCCTGCAAGCCTGATCCCCTCAACTGCCCTCCCTTGCAGGCCTGATCGCCCACAACTCCCCTTCCTTGCTGGCCATCTTGTGGCGGCCATCTTGTGTCCACATAGGGGTGGCCATCTTTGACCACATAGGGGCGGCTATCTTGTGTGTTGGAGTGATGGTCAATTTGCATATTACCTCTTTATTATATAGGATTATATTATAATATGTTTTATATACTATATATATCAATCATTTCAAATTACTGATAATTCAGGTTATTGCTCTAGCATTACAATATAAAATAATAAAATATAATAAAAAGCAACAGGAACTTTTGATTAAAATTCAAAGAAAAGCCCGGCCAGTGTGGCTCAGCAGTTGAGTGTCAACCCATGAACCAGGAGATCATGGTTTGCGTACCAGTCAGAGCACATATCTGGGTTTCAGGCTCTATCCCTAGTGCAGGACACACAGGAGGTAGCTGAACAAGGATTTTTCTCTCTCATCGATGTTCCTATTTCTCTATCCCTCTCCCTTCTCCTCTCTCTAAAAATCAATAACAAACATTAAACACACACACACACACACAAGGCAAAGAAAATACTTGCTTCTAAAGGAGAAGGAAGAAAATATTCCTCACTGTAGCAGGAAACTGAGATTTGCTATGAATATGTGTTTGTGTATTCATTTATTAGTTTCTTCATTTACTCATTTATCTAAGAAACAATCTGTATAAAAAATGTGATGAGCCAGGTATCTGTTGGTTCTGAATGAGCCACAAAGATAACTTGATGATTATCTGTTTTAGGGGTTAATGCTATCGTGACAGGTTGAAATTAATTCAGGACCTTGTAGCATACAAAAATTATTGGCGTAGGAATAATTGTAAGACTATTTTGAGGCTGTGATCCATCATATGACAAAGTCCTGTTTCTAATGAGGAATTCCAGAGGTCAGACCAAGAAAATATGTCATTTCTCCTGAGCAACTGGTTTCTTCTCTTCACCATAAGACTGAATTTGGCTGCTGTATTTATACTTCTACCTTTGATTTATTAGTCTTAGGGACAGACTACTCTGGCCACTAAGAAGCACCAATAAAAATGTGTGATTCAGCTCCGTGAATCACACACCATTTTATAGTTCACATTTTGGATGTTAATTCCTCTCTTAGTATCATCGTATTTCTCTACTTTTACTTTGCCTCCATTTCCTTATTTTTAATAATATTGTGTTTTATGTCAACATTTCCATAAGCTATTTTAAAATATTTTTTCTAAAAATATCCAAGAACAGTTTACACAATTACACTAGAGAGGGAGGGAAAGGAAGATGGAGACATAAGGGGAAAAAAAAGGAAAAGAGGGATTTTTGGGTTCATGATGGTCAGAATTAACCGAGCCACATTTAGCCCCAAAGCAGAGAAGAGTTAGGGCATCTTACAGGGATGTTCATCTGCTTTCCTCTTGGACTTTTGTACAGACAAGAAAATCTTTGCCGCCCCCCCCCCCCGCCCCCCACCCCTGCTTCCTTCCAAGACAGCCTGGGGGAAGCTCTGATTCTTTGTAGCTTCATCCTCCTGTTAGGTGAAGCTGGCCTCTGGCAGAAGTTTCATTTCCAAATTCAAATCTCTGAGTTTTATTTACATTCATCGACACAGGGGGAAATAAGTAGCATTTCCTATTGTGTTTCCCTTTTAGATGGCATACATCTACAGACCCAGCTGTAGAGTAAGAGGTGTTAACAGGAGCTGAAGGAGAGGCACACAGTTTGAAATTCAGAGGCAAAGACAGGCTTGCTGGGCTGTTTCCCCCTCACATCTTCATTACCCACCACACTGTGACATTACTCACAAGGATTAGCATCAGCGTGCTGCTCTGACATCCCTCCCTGGCCCTTCTTTCGCTCTAGAAACAAATGCTATTGATCAGCAGTGGCTACATCGAAGGCTGGCAGAAATGCATGAGCTTATTAAGTTTCTTTAATAAAGTTGAATATAATCTGCAAAGAAGAGTTGGGTCCCTCTGGATTTATGGTCGTTTATACTTTTCCCCTTGTAATCTTCCATTTGTAACATTTCATTACACACTGTCTAATGGGGTTTGGGGACAGTGTTGTTTGGTAAAGGATTTTTGCCCTGCTGTTTTTCCCCCAATCATTAAAACCTCAGTGGAAGGCCGATAGGGAAAGATGCAAAGTGCAGCTGTGGCTAGCTACAGGCTCAACATGCGGTCAATTATATCTGCTGTAATTTATGAGGTGATCTGAGACTGAATTTCGGATCTGAAGAGTCTCACCCCTTTGTGTCCTCATGTCATCGTTTTTCTTTCATATCTCTTAACTTTCCTCAAGGCCTTACTTATAGTTTTTCTGAGTTCAGCCGTCTTCTTGGGTTTTAGCCCATGCATCCTAACTGGTTTCTCTGCCAGCAGGCTCTCTTTGCCCTCTCCCTCTGCCCTTGGTCATTCATCTGTCTTCTGCAGCCCCCATGCTCTTTCCAAAATGCTAATGCTACCATTCTGCCCAACTACTTACATTCTCCAGTGACTTCTCATTACACTCAAGCCGAAATCCAAATTCATCACCAAACACATAAAGCCTCCCAACTGTGACCACGCCTCACTGGTCTTGAACTGTATTCACCAAGCCATTCTGCCCTGCCCACCTCTCTCCTCACCCTTCAGGTCTGATAAACTCCTTACCATGGTCTTCAATGCCTGTGTGGTTGTGCCCAGGACACCACATTCCTCTTCCATACAACTGACTTGTATGTACCCCGAGAGCCGTTTCCCAGGGAATTCCTTCTTGCGGATAGTGTTTCTCCCATGAGTGTCATTGCCTCCACCTCAACACTTAAAACGCATTTGATGACAGTGTGCAATTGTTGCATTTTTAGCCGCTGTTCATTAGTGCTTTGATAGACAGCTCCTATCTTTTTTGTTGTACATTCTCTATTACTTGGTATTACTTTTAGTTATACCATACAGTAGTTAGTCAATCACACATGTATTTTACAAAGTGTTTCCCTCACTATTTCCACTACCCACCTGTCACCATCCATAGTTATTACAATATTACTGACCATAGTCCCTATGTTGTGCTTTACAGCCCATGACTGTTCCATAACTAACAATGCAGACGTTTGCAATCCCTTCACCTGTGTCTTGATCATTCCTCTACCTGCAGTTTCTGCCTCTGTGCCTGCCACAAAGTAGGTATTTAATAAAACTCTATGGAATGATTGCGTGCAGAAATGAATAAATAAGTATATCTGAAATAAAATCAAATGGGGCAAGTGCTAGCTGTTGTGGCTCAGTTGGTTGAGCATTGTCCCTTGCACCTGAAGGTTGCAGGTTTGACTCTAGGTCAGGGCACATACTCGGTCTGTGGGCTGGATCCCCAGTAGGGGACATGCAGGAGGCAGCCAATCAATATTTTGCTTTCATATTGATGCTTACCTCTCTCTCCATCTCTCCCTGGCCCTTCTTTCGCTCTAGAAACAAATGCTATTGAAAAATATATATATGTATTTATCAAATGGGGCGCTAGAAAAATGGGGGTCTAGAAAGAAATGTATATATGTATATATATATTTATCAAATGGGGCAAATAGTTTAGAACTGGTAGTCTGTCAGAGAGCTCTCTGTTTCAGAAAGCAAGGGTTGTGATGTCAGAAAAAACAAGCCTAAATGACATGGTATATAGACCTGAAATTCTTAGAACTTTACATCTAGAAAGGTCCCCAGTGATTCCCTAAGGTGTTTTGATGCATCAAGTTCAAGCTCTTCAATGGATAGATGCAGAAACTGAACCCTGAAAAGGTTCAGGGCTCCCTGGGGTCACAGAGCTAGAGCACAGGTATTTTCATTACTGTTGATGTGTGACTGTGAAGAGCTAGTTACTTTTTTTTTTAAAACCAGAATTAAATGGTACACGGTAAGTGTTATTTTCCTAAAAATATCTACTGCTCAGAAACCCATATGGTAAGAGGCAGGAGTTCTAAAAGAAGACTGTTGAAACCACAGGGTTCTCTTAAGTTTCTAAGTTTTCCTGGGGAGAATTTCAACAT
This sequence comes from Corynorhinus townsendii, assembly GCA_026230045.1. Lineage (NCBI taxonomy): Eukaryota > Metazoa > Chordata > Mammalia > Chiroptera > Vespertilionidae > Corynorhinus > Corynorhinus townsendii. The sequence goes on from JAPDVU010000007.1 coordinate 166,216,751, forward strand.
TTCTCTGAAACGTACTCTTGACTCATCCTGAGTTAAGAATGTGTTAACACCCTCAGAAAATGTAACCAAGCAAATGTGTTTCACCTGGAGGTGTGTAGTCTAATTAAAAATGACTAAAACCTGAATATATCAGTTTGTTCCTGATATTTTCCCTTTTATTCGGAGTAGAGTCCAATTATCTACTTAGTACTTTCCATCAAGTATCAAGTATCAGAGGATAGTTAATTTTCCCAATTCTAGAAAGCCATAGGGGTAATTTTAAGCAGGAGTTCTCCCAACTCATTAATGATAATATCCAAGGCCCTACATAACTATCGGTATGTCTAATATTATAATAGGCGTTATGCATTACGTCTCAACAAGTTCACACCAGTTTACTGGAATACCAAGTTGGCAGAAATGATTATACCTGGAAAGTTGATGCTGATAGGAAACTCCTATAGACAGTCACATATTTCTGTGCCCAGTAACAAATGAGAATAAAAAAAGAGTTAACCATTATAGACTATATGTCATTTATTTGGTAGACCTTTGCTTTCTAAAAATGGTGTCCAGAAAACCCCCCTCAAAAACAACAAAGCCTCCTTTGGTTATAACAAGGTTGATGCCTCTTGGTGGAGTGCAATCCCCTCATTTCTCGGGTTGACATTCTGGAAAAAGGCTATGGGAGGGCTGGAATAATAAAATTATATAGTGCAGGGGCTGACCAGCAGACCCTGAGCAATGGATGAGTGATGACTCTGACACACCGTTTGCTGTGAGAGAGAGAGCTAAGGGACTGCCTGGCTAAAGGAACCAGATAGCCTCGACTGCCTGCCTTATTAGGCTTTTATTGTAACAGCAGTTTGAGATAAAGTTTATCTTTTAGATATAATCAGTAGGGTAAGTAATCTTGGGGGGACACATGCGTTTGCAGTGTCCTTTAAGCAAGGACACCAAAAGACTAAGCATAAGGATTCCAGTAAACACCCGGGGGTCTGCATGTGCTCAGACTTGTTTGGAAAGGTCAAGGAATAATTAGGAGTGTTGCCATTGGCAGTCCCATAAGCTGGAATTCCAATAAACAGCGCAGGCCACCTTCAGCGCTCTTCCCTTATCTCAGAATATCCTCCTTACAAATGTTCCAACCAAGTCTCCTGTGCTCCCCAACAATATAGTCTCCAAGTATACAATTCTATAACACATCATCCGTATATTGTATTGTGTGTTCACCACCCAAAGTCAAGTCTCCTTTCATCACCATTTATCACCTTTTTACCTTCTTCTACCTCTCCTTACACCCTTTCCCCCCTGGTAATTGTCATACTGTTGCCTCTGTCTATGAGGTTTTTTAATTTTTTTTATTTTTGCTTAATCCCTTCACCCTTTTCTCCCAGCCCCCCAAACCCTCTCCCCTCTGACAGCTGTCAGTCTGTTCTCTGTATCTATGAGTCTTTTTTAAATTTTGTTTGTTAGTTTATTTTGTTCATTAGATTAAATAAGTCAGAGAAAGACAAGTACCATATTATTTCACTTATATGTGGAATCTAATGAACAACTTTATTTAATTCTGCTGTAGACACAGTGATCTGTCAATCAACTTATAATTTATAACTATTCCCAATTTAATTAAAAGAGAGGATAGATCATCAAAGTTTTTCATAGAAATCACACTATTCAAAAAGCACCGCTGCTCAGTATATACAAGATATTGGGCTTCACCACCTGATGTATAGAGACCATGAATCTTCCGGAAGTGCAGCTTCCAATAAAAATGTCATATAAAAAAATAATACTTGGAGTTATAACCTGTATCTAATTTGGTTTCTTTTGCCAAATGGCTATATGCCCTTGATTAAATCATTTCACCTTTCTAGTTCTCATTCCTTATCTTTAAAATTAGGGGAGAAAACATAGTTAAAATGTGTTCTTGGGACTCTATGGCTTCTTTAAATTTGTCTTAGGACAAGGGTGAAAAGCCAGTTCTGCTGTAATCAGGGCTGATTATGCCCTCTTAAAGAAAGTAGTCCTAATATCCCATTTATATGCTTTCCTGGCAAATTAGTCATCTGAATTTGCCTCTTAAATGCTATCAACTTAGCGAACAGTTTGAATGTCCAAATTTTATGGAAATGAGTGACTTCCTTAAACTGTAGGCATTTTTCTGCTAGGCTGCATTGTTAATTTAAGGCTTTTTAGAAGTTCCAACTCAGGTAGCTTCCTTCCTTCAGTGATTGATTGGTGCTGGTTCAAAATAAAATGAGCAGGTGTCCCCCAACTGTGAAATGACTCATAAGGAAGGTTCGAAATGTTCTCTTTCCAAAAGTTATTTGGTTGGGAAAGTGCTTTATACCGTTTAAAATATCTTGGATGAAATGTCCAACCCACTTAGAATGATCTAATGTTAGAATTAGAAGATATTTTAAAGCATGGTTTTATGGATGTGAAATTGGAGGTCCTGATGTATTGGGCAGGAGAGCAGACCAATTCTACAGTATGATAAGCTCTTTATTGATAATCACTCTTATGTTTGCATAATATTTTAAAGTTTAAAAAGCACTTTATTACGTAACACTTAATTTCATGAGCATGGTCAGCTAAAGAGGAAGACAAGACAGTTATAAAGATCTTGTTTTTGTTGCACAGATAACAATTAGCAAAGTCAAGGAGAGAATTAAGACTTTCTGCATCAGACCAGTTTTATTTCTACTCACTGATCTGTCCTAAAATTTTGACTTTAGTCATAAAAACAATAAAATAATTGATGCTGTGTTTTGTTGTTGTTTTCTTTTAGCTATTTTTTAATTAGCGTGCCCCTCTCTTTAATAAAATATTATCAACAGTGAGATACAAAAATTATAGTATAGGGGAAGAGTCTGGTCTGAAAACAGTAAAAACAAAAGCTTAAATATATTGGTATGCTTCTTCCCATATTTGTTAGCTGAATGGTCGGTAATAAGTGAGTCTGGGGCAACCTTGGGAATCAACAGTCCTTGTATGCCACAGGCTTCTGGATGTCATAAGGCAGTGGTCGGCAAACAGCGGGTCGCGAGCCACATGCGGCTCTTTGGCCCCTTGAGTGTGGCTCTTCCACAAAATACCACGTACCCTAATTAAGTTAACAACAATGTACCTACGTATATAGTTTAAGTTAAAAAAATGTGGCTCTCAAAAGAAATTTCAATAGCTGTATTGTTGATATTTGGCTCTGTTGACTAAGGAGTTTGCTGACGACTGTCGTAAGGGGAAAGAGTTTAGCTCTGCTCTGCAACCTAACTGAACATTTTGTGAGTTCATCAGATTATTAGACTCCTGGTCAATAGGTCTTATGGGCACAGTCATCACTCCGGATTGTTAAGAGACTTTTGAAACAGAACAGGCATGGCTTGCTCTAACTTCTTTCTAACCCTTTGTCAGAAGTGGTCAAAAATAAAGTTACCAAATAATAACTCATAAACAAACCATTAAGTCAGCAAGTGGGATATGTGAAGTAGAGTGGAGCTTGCACTGGGCATAGACACCCTCACTGAGCCATGCCGCGTCCATATTAGATATGGAGCAGGCACCCTAGGAAGGGAAGGAGGGAAGGAAAACGGACAGGAAGAGAGCTCTTACGTGCCAGATTGGAAGTCAGTCCATGTCTAGCACAGACCCCGCAGCATGAGACGATGACGAAACAGAAGAAAGAAGGGAAAGGAGCTACAATCCCAGTGAAGGACAGAGAAGACTCTTCTGTCCAGCCTCCCCCAGAGCCCGCTGCCTCTGCAGCTATGGAAGCCGGTGTGGGGCATGATCTGGGATTGCAGAATCACCCACTCATTCCAGAGAGGCTGTATTGTCTCTGAGTCTGGACAGACCAAATTCCTGATTTCCATTACCCTCCCCAGCAGGTGCTCTCACGGCTCCCCAAAGAGAGGCCAGGGGGGAAGAATATCACTCCACATCTTATGGTGCCGCCGTAATTTTATATTTGATTTGGTGATTAATGTTTCTGTTTCTAATTGGACTGTCAGCTCTGTAAGGACAAGGGATTGTGGCTATCTTTTCTCACCACTCTATCCCCCAAGTTTCTCCTTTTCCTACTTATTTGCTATGTGATGTTGGTCCTGGCGCTGGCCTCATCTGAGTTCTGCTTTCCTAGAGATCAAAACCGAGGTGGCTTGCTGTGAAGATTAAGTGGGAGAATGTCTGTGATTCCCCTGGAACTCAGGGGACCCTCCTCCCTTCTTTTTCCATTCTAAATAAAATTACTTCAAATTGATATATGTTATAGAGTGTATAACAGGTCCCCAAACATTATTGCATCCAAGTCTCATAACAGTTCTGAAAGGTATGGAGAGAAATTGGCATTGTCACCATTTTATGGTTTAGGAAATAGAGATTCGATAGGTTTATGTGCAGCCAACTCAAGGGCCCGAATTCTGCACCATTTATCTTCACGGTTTAGTGTTCTTCCAGCTAAAACAGCACCACTTAACAGCATACGGGAGCCCAGTTCTGTTCACTTGACCATCGGGAAAACAGCCATCTCGTTCCTTGTGGGCCTGAGTCTTCTCATGGCAGTGAATATTGAAATGCTGCATCAGATATTCCTGGTGAGGATGGAATGATACAATATATTCAGATCCAATGGGCTTTCAAGGAGTTAAGTGCTCAAAGACAATTAACGTTTTCCCCTCTAATTGCTTGCTCACCAAATTAAAAGATCATAGTTTTTACTTGGTTCACAGATAAAAGCTGTGATGAAATGGAAACACATATATGTCTTTAAGTGACCTGGAAATAAGTGAGTTAACAAGTGTTTATTTTTGGAGGGAGAGAAATTGAGTGGGCTAGTCAGGAGAGAAGGCTTTGGGCTCAAATCCTGCCCTGGCACTAAACAACTTTGGAATTTGGCAATCTTCTTAACATGAGATTCAGTGTTGTTTTGTGTGTGTGTGTGTGTGTGTGTGTGTGTGTGTCTGTGTCTGTGTGTGTGTGTGTGTGTGTGTGTGTGTGTGTGAGAAAAATGTAATGAAGTATCTAGGTAGTACCTGGCAGAACCAAGGATTTTATAAATGCTGGTTATTGCTACTCTTACTGCTATTACCATAGCTACTACTGCTGCTGCTCTCTCATCATCTCCGCTGTTATCATCATTTTCCATAGACAGAAGGAACATTGGTTCAGTTTTGTTCTGAAAGCTATCAGTGCATTAACCGTTGTGTTAGTTTCCTAGGGCTGTCATACAAGGTTCCAAAAGCTAGGAATTCTAAACCAAAGGGGCGCATTGTCTCACAGTTCTGGTGGTTCGAAGTTGGAGACCCGGATGTTGGTTGTTCTCTGCAATGGCTGTAGGGGGGGACCCTGTCCTTGCATCTCTAGCTTCTGATGTTGGCAGGTATTCCTTGTAGATGTATCACTCCAATCCTTGCTTCCGTTGTCAAATGGCCTTCCTTTTGCTCTGTATCTTCACATTGTCTTCCCTCTGTGCCTGTCTATTTCTGTGTCCAAATTTACCCTCTGAGGACAGTAGTCACATTGGGTTAGGAACCACCCGAATGGCTTCATCTTAACTAATTCCATCTGCAGCAACCCTGTTTCTAACGGAGGTCACATTCTGAGGCACTTAGGGGTAGGACTTCATCACATTTTATGGAGATACGATTCAACCCCGAACAAGCATCATCTTTCACAAACAACTATTGGTCTGTATTCAGTGATTTCATAATTGTTTAGCCACTCAGGCGAGTTGAATTTTGTTAGCTAAAATTTAAGCCTTTTCCTATTATATTGATTTCTGTGCTTAGGAAAATCAAACTGGATCTCTGGGGAGTTCCTGGAAATCACGGAATAGAGTCTTCTGCATGAATAGCCATGAGAGATGTCTGCACAATTGTGAACAACGAGGAGAATGCGTTCTATCCTCATTCAGGAGAAAGGTTTGCTCCCACTTAAACTCCAGCAGATACAAACATTTCAGTCACTGAGTCGAGGAGTTGAAAGCTAAGTTCCCGCCTGACATCATCATGAGAGGTGCTGCAGTGGATAGAGTTAGGGAAGAGCAGTGGGATCTGAGACATTGGAAGTCACCTGGAAACCACTGAACTCAGCTCCTGCTTGTATGTATATATGTATGTATACATAATATATTTTTATTGATTTCAGCGAGGAGGGAGAGGGAGAGAGAGACAGAAGCATCAATGATAAGAGAAAATCATTGAGAGGTTGCCTCCTGCATGCCCCCTACTGGGGATCAAGCCCACAACCCAGGCATGTGCCATGACTGGGAATCTAACCGTGACCTCCTGGTTCATAGGCTGATGCTCAATCACTGCGCCATGCCAGCTGGGCCTGCTTTTATGTTTTGTTTTGTTTTTATTTATCTTTATTGTTGAAAATATTACAAATGTCCCCTTTGTTGTGTTTTTCTTTTTCCCCATTGACCCCCCTCTATCCTGTACCCGCCCCTCCCGGAAGCCTTCACCACACTATTGTCTGTGTCCATGGGCTTTGCTTATATGCATATTAAGTTTCCTGGTGCAGCTCCTGCTTCTAAATGGGTCCCACGTCCTCCTGTTGCAGACACTCTGGGTCCATTAGATGACTAATGGGACAAGACAAGTGGGAATGTCAAATAGGGTTAATGCTCTAAATAAGAAAATAGTGTGAGGACAGGAGACTATTCTGCACTCTGGGGGAAAAACAGTTTCTCTGTTCCCACGTGTCATAGGGAGAGGGAGGTACTTACAGAACCCAGTGATCAGAAAGAGTGAGGTGATTTTAGAGTCAGGTGAATGGGAGAAAAAAAATAATAGTATGTGGTCTTGTATCCATTCTCATTATAGGCATGAAAATGAAAGGTAATCCATCACCATCACCCATTTATATTTGTCTAATCCTCAGAATTCTGATGAGGCGGGGGACTCCCATTGATACCTTGATTTTAGCCTTCTGGCTTCTAGAACTGTGGGAATATATATTTGTGTTGTTTTAAACCACTAAATGTGTGGTGATTTGCTGCAGCAGCTACTGGAAAGGGACACAGAATTATTTTGGGAGGATAGCACATTTTAAAGAAGAGTAAACGAAGGAGCGCAGGACTTTAGTAACTCGATTTCACATACTTATTATCTAGCAAAGTAGCTTCTTCATTTAATCTTGCTTTTATTTTTGGTTCATCTACCCACACATACTTACTGGGTACCAAAGAAGTTCCCAGCACTGCCCATGGGGTTTCTTACTTTATAATAAGTCCAGCGAGAGCCTCGGAGACACACATTTGATCTTGAAAGGGTTTTGAGTAATCCTGGAAGTGGACCCTGGGGGAAGAATAGGGCTCTACGTTGAGAGGCCCCTTTGACAAAGGAAGATTCAGGGCCGGGGGCAGGACTCAGTGTGGCGCACACAGGGCGGCTGGCTCAGGCCTGGTCTGGGCTTCACAGACACTAGGAAGATAGCCTTGGACTTGCCTCTGAGTGGGGACCCTGGGAGGTCAGGACCTGTACTCTGTCCAGGAATCAGCGCAGCCCTTTCCTGATGCTATCCCTCAGCCACCTGCATGTGGGAGGAGTGTGGGAAATGGAGGAACCTGAAATGCGGTTCAAGAAAGGCATGGCTTGCCCTTGGGCACAGTGAAAAGTGGACTAGCTTGGAGAACTCAGATTCTCCTGGCTTCTGGACCAGTAATCCACTCCCCTTCACACCCCAGTTTCTAATCAAAAAGCACTCGGCACATATAATTAAGGGGTTATAATGGTTGTAGTTGAATTTTTGGCTTTTCCACGGAGTAGCTGTAGCCCCAGACAAAAGGCTGAACTTTCCTCATCATTCTGTCAGTGTGAAAGACAGGTGTGAAAGCGTCGAAAATTGGAAGCTGTTTTACCTAGTAGGAGTTAATTGTGCTAACCCTCCTGGGGCATTGAGTGCACAGCTTTTCTCTCTCTTTTAATCTTAAAATAACTGCCTTTATGAGAGGTGAGCACTGTATATCTTTTACTTGTTCCTTTCCTTGCAATATCATTATTGTTAGCCAATTCACCTGTAAAACCAAAATATGATTTGCCATCACTATAATGTTACTAAGAGTACTATTAGTTCCTGTAGTAGCTATTATTTAGCAGGTGGCCAAATTGATGTGTGAGAGATAGATCATGACTATATCTCACAACCATTAAGTGAGGTAGGAAGTACTGAATTCTGTTTTCATCGATAAGGAAACTGAGGCTCAGAGAGGAAAGGTACCCTGCATAATCAAGTCAACCTGTGGCTGCAAATGGCTGCAATCAAGGTCTTTTCACTGCCAAATTATGCAGTTTATCCACTAAATCATGCAATTACATGAGGGTGACAACTTCATTTGCTATAAGTTTGGAAGTCGAATTCATAACAGTAATTCAAAAGGCTACAGGAGATACTTAAGAATATTTATTGAATTATATGAACTCAGGCACTGAATTCGTGCTAAACGATCTTAGACAATGCAAGAATCACCAAGGAGCATGTGAAAAAAGTAAACACTACCATGCTCTAAAGTTATTAGTGAGGAAACATACATCCTTTCAGAGTTTGTCCTATCGCATATGTGCTGAAACGTAAATACCAAGGTGTTAGGAAACCAGAGGGTCACTCTTGTTCTCTCATTTTAATGAGGCAGCCAGGTGACTCTCTCAGGCTCAGCGGTCTCCAGGGCAGGCGAGAGAACACCAGGATGTAAACTCTCTACCTCCAACGAATATTTCCCCCAGGGACACTTTAATCACATGAAGCAAGTGGTCAATAGCCAAATGAGTGGAGATGGGCATTTTGATATCAGAGGCAGAATGGATCCTGCCTCTGGCATTGCTCCATCCTCTTTCCTCTGACCTCATCACACAGCATCTACTACCGGCCTGTCCACTCCACCCTAATCTGTCATAACGGATCACACAAACGCCTTTAGCCAATAGTCATAAGCAGTGACTGTATTAAGTAATTGGTTGAATGATGAAGTTTCTGGTTCTAAGAACTTGTTAATCAATAGAAAAGGACCAGAAGCCATCGTGGAAGCAAACCACTGACACAGGGCACAAAGGGGTGTGATAGTTTCTTAGGTTAGAATGAAGAGGTACCCTAATGTTCTATAGAAATAGCATCCTTTGAAGGGCCTCAAAAATCCTTTTGGGGCCTTTACTTGATCCATTGAGAGTGTTATTTTTAGTAGGAAGAATTTGTAAGCAGCGGTCCTGTGTGTAAAGGTCACCCTTTATTTACTGGACAAAAAAAAGAAAGAATAGTACATGGATGGGTGGACTTGCTGCTTGCTCTCAAACCGGCTACACATCAGACCTCCTGGGATGATTTAAAAACACAGACTCCTACCAGCCCACCAGGCTTTCCCAGTCAGCATTCAGATGGGGCCTTGGGAACGTCTCCTTGGCAATGCCAAGGTGGAACCAGGTAGATAATTGCTAAACTGGTGTCTTTTTTTCTTTAATTATGAAAGGATTGAAAAATTCAACCTTCTTAGGCACTTTGAACTGATCATTTGTCATCACGTGGTCCAAGCTTATGTGAAACATTTACCTCCATTGGGTCGGCTGCTCAGAGTTGGATTACCTGGCCGGTGATGCTGCTGCTCGTACGCAATATCATCCTGCCCCATCGGCAGGTTGTCTTTAAACAATAGGCAGCAAAATAGAGGGGCTGCATTTTGTTTATTTAGCCACCCTGCCTTCCTGCTTAAATGTATTTCTGGGGCGGATCCCAGTACTTACAGTATTTCATTCTTTTTTTTTATTGTTTGAAGTATTACAAATAGTAGTACACATGTCTCCTTTTTTTTCCCCCCATTGACCTCCCCCCGGCCTCCCCTACCCCCCAGTACATGCCTTCACCTGCACACCCCCCCCCCCCGCCGCAGTGTCTTGTGTCCATTGGTTATGCTTATATGCATGCGTACAAGTCCTTTGGTTGATCTCTTACAGCCCCCACCCCCCCCCCGCCCAACCTCCCCTGCCTTCCCCCTGTAGTTTGACAGTCTGTTCAATGCTTCTTTGCTTCGTATCTATTTTTCCACCATTTCTTTCCTTTAAAAAATCTTGCCTCTGCAGACTAGAAATAAACATATAATAACAAAAAAATATGTTTGAGTCCCAATTTCAATGTCCAACAGTTCTGAGTCCCCGTTTCAATGTCTAACAGTTCCTTATGTGTACATGTAAGCAGTGATATCTGGATGGTGGGCACATGGTAACAATGCAGGTCCGACCCTCTCTGGTTTGGTCCTAGGCAACCTGCAGTGACACAACATTCTTGAGCAGAGCCAGTGATACAGCATAGTGTATCTCAAACCTTGCTATGTATCAAAGCATCTGGGAAGCTTTTATTTTTTTATTTTTTTAATTATTATTATTACTATTATTATTATTTTAATCCTCACCTGAGGATATTTTTCCATTGATTTTTAGAGAGAGTAGAGGAGAGAGGGAAAGATAGAATATCAACATGAAAGAAACACATCGATTGGTTGCCTTCTGCACGTGCCCCTACCAGGGCCCGGGCTGGGGATGAGCTTGCAAACGAGGTACGTGCCCTTGACTGGAATTGAACCCAGGACCCTTGGGACCACAGGCTGATGCTCTATCCACTGAGCCAAACCGGCTAGGGCTCCGGGAAGCTTTTAAAGCAGACTATCCCTGGATCTCACCCTAGAGATTCTAATGTGGTTGATCTGGTACAGGGCTCAAGCGCTGCTAAGTTTTAAAAGTTTCCTATGTTTGCTTGGTTGCACAATTTGAGAACCATTGGCACAGAGGAAAACATCAATTCGCAGTGATTGCATATCCATTCGATACAACGTCCAGGGCTGTCATGACCAAGTTGTAATGGTCTTTCTTAAAAGGAACTCAAACTATTAGAAGGTAGTGTGTGGCACAGAGTAGACATCTGAAGTCATACGTTGAATAATGAAAGAAGGAAAAGAAGCATATTTAGAGGTTGATCATTTTACAAGCCTTCTAGGTCATTGTCATCTGCTCTAACTGAAGTTCAGGAACCACAGTCTGGGAAAGAGAGAGGGGACAAGGAGAGAGGCATGGAGCAGAAGGAGGATTCAAACCCCAGTGTAGATGGTGCTCAAGAACCAGGAGCCAGGAGGCCCTGACAGGGTATTCTGTGTCTAAGAACACAGGGGCTCCATCATCACTTCTTGGGAGCCCCAATCTTTTTGTGCCTTTGCTTCTAATACTTATCCTCCAAACACGTGTTATCTGCCAGTTTCGGGGCTTGCTTATTGCATTTTCAGAATTGAATTTTTTTAAGAGCAATTGCCTCAATACAATTTTGTGAACTTGTAGCACTGAACACTTCTAATTAGGTTGCTATAGCCCTTAGCCAAATTACTGCAAATGTCATCTCTGCTCCCTTTTTTTTGATGCAAAAATGTAGGGCAGTCAGCAATATACACAATTTAATCTCAACACAGGCAGACGCTGCTCGTGGTGACAGAAGGGTCTGTTTTCCATTAACTCAAAATTTGCTTAGTCAAGCAACTCCCTCATTACACAGCTTGCATCTAAAGAATGTTTCTGTCTTTTGAGCAAGCTGCTACTTTAGCAATTAGCTGTCCATAAAAATGTGAGTAACTGCTCTATCTCTGGCTGTTTGGTGAGTGGATGGTGCCCACGGGCCAGCTGTGGCCATTCTCCGTCTCCTCTGTTGGCACAGACACAAGTTCAGGGGATTCTGCATCATTAGAACACCCACCATCATTGGTGAGTGACTTTCTGGCCTTGTCATTGCTCTTTTTAGAGCGAATCCATATTCATTTAGTGAAAACATTCATTTGAAAATTCTGATTTGGTCAGCTCATGATCTAATTTCCTTGACTTTTCTTCCTCATCCCTTTTTTTCATATCCCCCTCCCTTAACTGTTCTCGAGGGAGGCTCATCCCAAACCCAAGCCTAGACCAATTCATACAGAAAGTAGAGTAAAACAAAATGAACAATTGGCCAAGAGGAATACAGTGGCCCTTGCATATCTGTGGGGGATTGGTCCCACACCCCTGAAAGATTCCAAAATCCGTGAATGCTCAAATCTCGTATAAAATGGTATAGTATTTGCATGTTACCCTTACGCATATTCTCCTATACACATTAAATCACATAAAAACAGACTCTTCAAGTCTTCTCAGTATTCATAGATTACTTATAATACCAAATTCAATGGAAATGCTATGTAAATAGTTGTTAAACTGTATTGTTTAGGGACTAACATAAAAAAAAAAATGTCTGTACATTTTTTGGTACAAACACAACCATCATAGGCCTAACTCCATAGTCTATGTCAGCAGCCATGTGACCTTTTTTTCAAACATGTTGATCTGTGATTGGTTGAATCTGTGGATTTAAACCTGCTCATACAGAAGGCTAACTATACTGGTCATCAGCATTGGTTACTCACTGTATATGAGATATTGTAGTAGGTCCTTTAGATCTCATTTTATTTTGGCTAGAGTTCAAAGGATGTGCCTTCTTATTCCCAATTAACAGGTGAGCAAACTGAGCCAGTGAAAATGAGTGGCCATCTTAAATGTTACACAGGTGAGTTGTGAAATGGCTAGTTAGACAGCATCCAATGCTATGGCTCTTTGTCCATCGTCTTAGACAACTTGGCCATGAGCTTAAAACTGCTGTCTTTTCAGATTTGGAATCCTCAGCTCCAGTCATGAGCCCTGGGATCACTAGGCATGTACCCAGCTACAATGTGTACTTTCTTGAAATGAAGCTGGTTTCTGGAAATGGTTTGCCTTTGTCTCTGGGGTTTACTACCTATGGATAATCATCGAAAATCAAGCTTACTGCCAGGCTGGCATGGCTCAATGGTTGAGCATTAACCTATGAACCAGGAGGTCACGGTTTGATTTCTCCTGGTCAGGGCATATGTCCAGGTTGCGGGCTTGATCCCCAGTGTGGGGTGCACAGGAGGCAGCAGATCAATGATTCTCTCTCATTACTGATGTTTCTATCTCTCCTTCTCCCTTCCTCTCTGAAATCATTAAAAACTATGTTTTAAAATCAAGCTTACTTAAACCCCCAACTCTTAAGAATTATTCACTCCAGGTTCTTCTCTGATGAGATTAATCCACCAGTTAGAACCAGACCTGAATCTCTGTGCTCAACAAGAGGCCTCCCTCGGTCTTGATCTGGAGACAGATGGGGAAGGTGGGCCTGCTCGTGGGCACTGAGATCTTCCCTCTCACATAGTCAGTATCACATCAAAACAGATGCTTCACCTCTTTTCATGATTCACAGGCTTGGTTGAGAACTGACTTTCCTCATCTATTTCTTTTTCCCATCTCCCGTTGCTCTGGTTGCATAGGCTTTTTGCTTCATGATTTTATTTCTACGTTTAACTTCATTTCTCTCCTGGCCCCTTGAAGAACTAAGCTTCTTTCTTGCCAATCATTTGGTTTCTCTCTGGCTCTACTGCCTTCAGCTCATCTGAATTATCATTAGCTTAAGTTTTCCTTTACCTTATATTTCAGTGCCAACTAGAAATATCAGAAGCACTGTAATGATTCTTTCTTCTCCCTGTTGACATTCAACCAGAACAGTGTCCATTAGATTCTTATTCCTAAATAGTTGTGAAATTTTTCCTTTTTAACCAGTAACTTTCTGACTTTCCTAATTTCAGACCTTCATCATTTATCATGTAGATTATGGAAATTCCTTCTAATTGCTCTCCACATGGTCACCCTGACATCCTTAAATTCTATATTTCCGCCAGAGGGATCTTTCTAAAGATAATGCCCCTTCTTTTTAAAACCCTTTCAGGATTAAGTCCAAGTCCCTTATGGCATCTATCTTAACTATATTTCCAATGGTATTCATTCTTCAAAATCCAATAGGAATTTCCTCTCTATCTCACCTTACTCCACTCCAAGCACTTACTATGAAGGCACTTCTTAAATTGAGCTATAACCATGTGTGCAAAAGTCTTCCTACTCTAAATTTTAGATCCATTGACTACACTGGGACTATGTCTACTTAATTTTTATATCTCCAGCTGTGGCACATTGCCTATCACTCATTGGATGGTTAAGAAATGTTTGCTAAATGAATGGAATAATAAATCAGTTAATTGGGGAGACAGAGGTCAGCATTACCATCCCCTTCTTTCCTGATGGGTCCAGAGTGTTTATCCATGCCCACATATAGGGTGAAGTGACTTATTCAGATATATAGATGGAGGCAGTCACTGAAAGTCCAATGAAACTGCCCAGCTTCTTTTAGATCAGATATATGCCAAGCTAATTCAGTTGGCCTTTATGCTGCAGAAAACATCCATCCAAAGTATCTAATTTAAACTCAAATTTGCATATGCCCTTAACTTGTGGAAGAGGAGGTAATATTGCAAAATTATTCTGAAATAGGTTTTTGTGACTGCTGTAGATAGATGATAAAAGCAGGGAGGTTGATTATGTTGATTTCTGAGAGAAAATGAAACTTTGACTGTGGGTGGAGAGCAAAATCAGTGAGTAATATTCCTTCTGCCTCTTACCTCAGTGATGTTAGGACAGAGTGAAGTAGAGTGGAGGTATTTGGAGGGGTCCTGGGCCAGCCATACCACCAGCTACTTACTGACTACCCTAGGCACTGTGCGAGGCTCTCAGAATAAAGAAATAATTAAAGTGTGCTTCCCTACTCCTGGTGTGTAGGTGGGGGGCAAGGACACCCAATAGGTAATTGGAAGACCATGTGGAAAATGCTAGAATAGAGAATGAACAAAATGCTCTGGAAGTGAATTAGGGATTGAAGACATTGTCTCTAGGGACCCTGAGAGAACTTGACAGAAGTGACATTTGAGATGAATGTGCAAGGGCTATTAAGGAAAAATGGAAGTTCAGCTAGAGAGAATGTTTTGTATAAAACCTCCAGGCTATGGTCAAGTTCATGATTCCGTGTTGTGGGTGAGGTCAAGGAACTTGTCAAGTCCCCACAGCTCATGAATGGCAGAGTTCCCATATAAAACCTGGTCTTAACCCCAAGACTTACACTTTAGAGATTTTGTTTTAAGAGCATCACAGTTTTAAAGAATATTTGGAGACAATATGGGTACCCATGAAAAATTCCAATTTGCCTTTCACTAATGCAGTCTTTAAATAGCATTTTAAAGAGCTTGCTATTTTGCCTGGTGTTACTCATGAGAATAGACACAGGTAATCTCTCATGATTCTGTTATGCCACTTTATGACTCAAATGCCCTCATTAGAACTTCATCTCCTCCCTCTTCGTGTTGGCGTGCAGATGTGATTCATGCATGACAGTGTTGTATCCCACTACTCAACACCATGAGCTTCTTATACTGATGGGAAGAAATTTCTTATTTCTATCATGAGTTTCTTGATTTCTCGCCTGGGAGAATTAATCCTTCCATCCGATGGAAGGAATGGGTTCCTACATTATCAATTATCCAAAAACGATTCTACTTTCAGAGCAACATCGACACTTGCACCTGACCATGTCTACAAGCACATACAGGATATTTCTTGCATCATCTTATTTAAATGTATATGCTCTTGTCTTCTGCAATCGACTGTGGCTTTTTTGAGGATATAATCAGTGTCTGGCTAATCTTTCTATGTCTCACATTATGAGCACAGTGCTGAATCTTTTTATAATTGCAGGAATGAATGAGTGGATGGATCCATTTAGGTATAATGATCTTTGACAAACCTTATAACTGCTATAACATCTCCCTACTGGTAGAATTCGATTAGAGATAGCGAGCAACTTTATGAACTCTTTTCTGCTTTCATACTATACAATGGTTCTCAGAAAGCCTTAATGGGTTTTATCTGTCTCAGTGACAGGAGGACAGCAGGTGCTAATGGAGAGGTGTAACCCTACAGGTGGTTTCACATGTCCCTTCTCCATATAACAGGCAGATAGAATCTCTCTCTTTTTTTTTTTTAAGGCAAGAAAAGCAGACTTATCTAACATGAAGAGATTAAAGTTAAGTGAATGGAATTTCATAACATTTCTATACAATTGGCTACAGACAATTAAATCGGTGTCCTTCCAAGGATCAATTTCTCAGGGACAGATTATTAATTGCATTGTAGGCAACAACATGTAGATATGAAGAAAGAACCCAGATGAATTCAAGGGATTAAGTGCTTAAAAAGTGGAGAGAGAGTCAGGAAGCATTTGACAGAATAGTCTTTTCAAGAGGGAAAAAACTTACATTCATCTCCACAGTTCTCTCTCTTCCTCTCCCCCTTTTTTCCTCCCACCTCTCATAAAATACAGGGATGCCATAAACACAGTGAATCTTAGTACTAGCAATGAAGAGGAATTTGACTAGATTCTTCTGTGCTGTGTATATTTATTGACTGGAAAGAGACACTGAATTCAAAGCTGGTCAACCACTAATCCAGCGAAGGCATAAAATGTACAGTTACAATCCTACGGAAACACTGGTGACACACTATAGGATCATCTTCCTTGTAATGTTTGAATCTACAAATTGTATGAAAGTACGATGATCCGCTTTTAGAAAGAGTACATAAAATAAAACTGAGTGGGAGAACCCGCCATATGAAATTGCATTTATAGAAGTGCAGGGTGTAGAAAAGGGAGAGTGTTCTTGGCTATTCTGTGTGAAAATGGTACTGATGATGAGGAATCTGAACATCAATGTTGTAAGGGATTTTTTTAATAGGAACTTTTGAATACCTGAGTTTAGGGTGTTTCCTTAAAGATGGAAAGACCCACACTGGGTGATAAAATTGTTAATTTATATCTTAAAGTCTCTCATGTTGAAAACAGGTTTAGACCCCATTCAGGTGGTTTAGAGAGCCGACTAGGCTCAGTGGGTGAATGTTGCCTTGAATCAGAATGATGCAGCATGAGAAAATTAATTAATTCAATCATTAAACATTCCTGAACACTGTACACTGTAAAGGACTAGGCATGAGGCTATGAGACAAATGTGACTGAGCAGTAGATCTAATGAGCAGAAGCAGACTTATAAACAAATAACTGAAAAACTATTGAGACAATGCTTTGTGTTATATTGAGTATGGTGATTGACCCTCTACATCAAGGTGATCTTTCAGAAAGATATGCATGAATTTACATATATATATATATATATATATATATATATATATATATATATATTCTTGATTTCAGAGAGGAAGGGAGAGGAAGAGATAGGAACATCCATGATGAGAGAGAATCATTGTTCGGCTGAGTCCTGCACGCCCCACACTGGGGATCAAGCCCGCAACTCAGGCATGTGCCCTGACCGGGAATTGAACTGTGACCTCTTGGTTCATAGGTCTATGCCCAACCACTGAGCCAAGCCGGCCAGGCTGCATGACGTATTAGGATTGGAATTTTCAATTTAGACTTCTTTTGAATATCTAACAATTTTGCAGTCTTGAGGGTGAGAGCAAAAAACACGCAAATTTATTTGGCTTATGAAAGAACAATGAGTTTTAGTGATTTACATGAGATGGTAGGGCCTTCTGGTAGAAAAGTTTGGTGAGTAGGTGGGGATGAGCGAATGAAACTCCGGGTGTGTGAGGCAGGGTGTCATTCAGGGGCTGAAAAGAAGGTTGGGGGGACTGAGGTCCCCGATGCTGCACCGACTCCCCTTTATTGTTCTGCACAGCTCTTCTAGGAAACCTTGAACGTCAGGAGCTATGTGGGGAAGAATTAACATATTCAGGAATATCACAGTTCTCACTATATAAGTTTGCTTGGTCTGTTGTAACAAAGTCACACACAGCTCTTCTAAGGAAACCTTGAACGTCAGGAGCTATGTGGGGAAGAATTAACATATTCAGGAATATCACAGTTCTCACTATATAAGTTTGCTTGGTCTGTTGTAACAAAGTCACACAAATTGGGTAACTTCAACAACAGGAGTGCTTTGTCTCAGCCCTGGAGGCTGGAAGTCTGAGATTTAGGTGTTGGCAGGGTTGGTTTCTTCATAGGGCTGTGAGGAAGAGTCCATCTGTGACTGTAGCCTGGTTTCTGGAGTTTTCTGGATCTTTTGCTTGTAGAAGCATCACTTTGATCTCTGACTTCATCTTCATGTGGCTTTTTCCCTGTGTGTGTCTGTTTTCATTTTTTCCCCCCCGTTTATAAGGACACCAGCCATATTGGATTAGGACTTATTCTACTGACCTAATTTTAACTTGATTGCCTCTGTAAAGAGTCTCTTTCCAAATAAGACCATAATATGAGGTACTGGGTCTAAGAGCTTTATTGTAACTTTCTGGGAGAACGTGCCTTATAAAGATGAAGGCCTTACTAGACTTCAGTCAGATTTAGTTGAAGATGTGGGCAGTTCCTAACCAAGCAAACACTATGAGAATGGTGTGGAAAAGGGCAGGGATAAGTTTGAAAATTATGCATGTAACATGCAAATAGAATGAAGTATGGAGAAACGTGAAAAAAAATGTCCTGAGATTAAAAATATATTATTTCATTTTTCTTTCTTCTCCCTTTTCACATAACTGCATTTTGTTGAGGGACACGGTTTTCTTATTAGTTGATTTCAATTTAGTGTTGCAAACAGACCTTGGGCAGGAAATAGTAATGGAAACATCTATGTTACCAATAACCTTTTCTTATGAAATGGCTTTATCTGATAATTGTGTGCACTATCATAAATTCATCCACTGAAACTTGGTGTAGCAGACTGTGTCCTAGGCTAGAAATGAGAAGTCCTGGATTTTAGGACCAATGCTGACTGTCACATTCTCAAAATCACTTGATAACTCTGGGCCACAGTGCTTTCTGGAAACCAGATAAGGTTGTATGAGGTTATATAAATATTCCAGGAGCTTCCATTAGTCTTTATACAACTTCTGGCTTGCTATTCCATACCTGGAAATAAATTAGAACAAAGGGCCAATGGAACCCTCAATACTCAGAGATGAATGTCAACATTAAAGGAAGAAGAAACGTGAGTGAAATAATATACTTGAGAAGTTGGTTTGATTTAATGAAGATTAAAACATTTCTCTTGCTGAGTAGTTCAGTTGGTTAGAGTGTTGTAGCAATACACTGAGGTTGGGGTTCAATACCTGGTCAGGGAACATACAAGAATCAACCAATGAATGCATGGAGAAGTGAAACAGGTCAGTCTTTCTTCTTTCCCCTCTCCTTTTCTCTCTCTCTTTCTATAAAAATGTGAAAAGAAACATTTTTTTAAAAAAAAAGATCAAAATAATGAATCATTATATTAATTAAGCAGTTATTTTGAGAACTTTCAAGAAAATGCTACTAAATTCTTTAAGCAAAGAATAGATTCTTACTTCTCCATCTAAAATAATATTTCTAAAACCATTTTAAAGTAATTTAATGTACTATTACCAGCATTAAGGAAAATAAAATAGAATAGAACAAAAAAATAGAAAAGCAGTGTGAAGGTTTTCTTTCACATTAGTAGATAGATGTGTGAGTACTGGGTGGCAACCTCAGTGCATGGCTCTCTGTGACAGTCCGTCAGAAGTTTAAAAGCTAATGGCTGTCCTGAATATTATTCAAAGAGCATTGTTTTTCCAGATGCTTAATAGACTAGGGAAATCTAGCAAAAGATGATATAAAGGAAAATTATTAAATTCAAATATTGTTTTCATTTTCTTCATTAAGGAGATAGATACGTCGGCTGAAAATAACAAAGTGTTTTATAGAGGAAAAGGAATCTGAGTTGAATAAGACATTGACTAGGGAATCTATTGTCATTTTATGTAAGCCCAGTTCTCCAAAGCTAGGTACATTTCATGACAGGATGATCAAATATCTTAAGATGACATTGCATTAAACTAAAAAAAGCCCCTTCGCCTGGCCGGTGTTGCTCAGTGGTTAAGCATCAACCCATGATTCAATTCCCAGTCAGGGCACATACACTCGATCCCCAGTGTGAGGCTTGCAGGAGACAGCAGATCAATGATTCTCTCTCATAATTGATGTTTCTATCTCTCTCTTCCTCTTCCTCTCTGAAATCAATATATATATATATATATATTTTTTAAAACCTACCTTTTTCAATAGACAACTTTAAACATTTAAGTCCATGTGTTTGCACACATGAGGACAACCTTATTATTTTTTAATATGCAATGCAGAGATAGTGTGGTTTGCAATTATGGACAATGAAATATATCCATAGGCTTGGCTTGTGGTACTTCCAACTGAGAAGTAGAAGCTGTTCTAAATGGAACAATTTTCACCAGCTCTGAAAATAGATTAACTCCTCCTCCTCCACCCCCAAGACCTCACTTTCCTGCCAGTTCTCCAGTTCTCGCCAGCCCTCGCCAAGGCTATAGACAGGCATCAAGCCAGTTCCCTGGGGAGAGTGCTTTAGCCACAAGTACTGCTATTTCTGATCTTTTTTGTGTGTGTATTGTGTTTTGTTTTGTTTTTTTAAGCAAAAATTCAGATCTGTGAAAAGATTAATGAAACCTATTGGGAACTACAAAAATAAGTAAGAAAGCAAGCAGAGAAAATAGTGTAATGAGTGTCCACATGCCTATTGCTCAGCTTCGATGACTATCAGTGATTGATCAGTCTTGCTTCATCTATAGTTTCCTTCCCAACTCCTTCTCTCCTCATCCATTAGTTTGAAGCACATTCCTGACATCATTACTAATGCAAGAAACATTAACAATAATTATTACTGTTAGTAAGTACATATTTTAAAAATCTATTTACCATAATGAGATACCACTATATATCTAGGGTGGCTATAATAGGAAAAGGATAATAATGAGTGTTAGCCAAGATGTAGAGAAATTAGAACTTCTACACACTGTTGATGGGAATGTACATGGTCCAGCTACTTTGGAAAAACAGTTCCCTAAAATGTTCGACATAGAGTTGCACTATGATCCCACAATTTCTGTTGATATGCCCAAGAAATGTGGATACATATGTCTACACTAAAACTTTTACCTGAATGTTCATGACAGCATTATGAATAGGAGTCAAAAAGTAGAAACAGTCAAAATGTCCATCAACTGATAAATGGATAAATGAAAATTATATCTATCTATCTATCTATCTATCTATCTATCTATCTATCTATATACACATACACACACACACACACACACACAGTGGAGTATCATTCAGCAAAGAAAAGGAATAAGTACATGCTACAACATGGATAAACATACCCTGGGCAGGAAATAGTAATGGAAACATCTATGTTACTGGTAACCTTTTCTTATGAAGTGACTTCCTTCTGAAAACATGCTAAGTGAAAGAAGCCAGTATTAAAGGTCACCTATTGTTTGATTCAGAAGAGGCAAATCCATTGAGATAGAAAGCAGATTAGTACTGCAATGGACTGAAGGGAGGAAGTAGTGACAGATAGGCTGAGAGTGGGTACAGGATTTCTTTTTAGGGCAAAAATAGCCTAGAGCTGACTTTGGTGATGATTGCAGAACTCTGGAAAATTTTGAATTGTACCCTTTAAGTAGGTGAATTTTATGATATGTAAAAACCAGTGCGATGTACTTTTTAAACAGGTGAATGTTGTGTGTGAATTATATTTCAATAAAATTGTTATTTTAAAAATGAGTTCCGGGAAAAAATATTAATAGACTAAAGGTATGGAGATGCCCTAATTTCTGAAAGTCCAAAGGAGTTGGCTAAAATTCTATAACTGATCATTTCCCATTTAGGATGACTTGAATGAGTAGGCATTTTTTGAAAGAAATTAAAAAAAAAAAGGGAAGAAAACTCTATGTTCTAGGCATTTCTTTTAGTCCCTGGCAACGGTTTCACATTTGGACTTCTCACCTATTATGGTCCCCTGGGAAAAATCTAGTGACAGCTCTTGTTAAGCGATCTTCCGGTGTCAGCGCAGGAGGTTGTGGTTAAATTGCCAACACTGACCTCTGACCTCAGCCAATCCCCTCACCTAACTGAGGAAATCGTTAATGTTGTTATTGTCTATGTTGTAGGTGCAGCAGAATCTATGCCCAGAAAACCAAACTTTATGTTTGGCCCACGTACAATCCTGCTGTGGACATTGGTGGTCTATTGCAAGCCACGGCTGATCCGCGTCCCTCGCCCAGCACCATTTGCACCATTTCTGGAACCGTCCAGCTTGGTGTGTATTTGGGAGACACAATAGATCGATTACTGTGACTTATTCCTACTTACACCCGTATTAATAGAAGGGCTTCTTAAATGAGGCAGGGTTGTGTTCTTTTAGGGTAGACGACACCTCGTCAGTGGTATGATATTTCTGCCTTCCTCCTTCACTCCTTTTTACACACTAGTGCCTAACTCTACATTATGAACTCGACTCCAAAGCTGAAAGGAATGCTTTGTGAGTGAAGGCCATGAACAGCCCCAGTTTCCCCTTTAACAGAGATGGGAGAGAGTCATGCATTTCACTCATATCCCCTTTTGTGCTGTAGGTTTCCTTTGGCCATGCCTCCCTCCTGCCTCGTCAGTTTTTGCCTGCATTTGTAAGAAGTAAAATGGAAAAATGGTGTACCCAGGCTTCTACTACAGCTGTCATTTCAGATTGAGCTGTTGTGGCCCCGTGACCCACTCTTGGCATCTTCCCAGCTTGAGGCTGGAAGCGAGGGTTGAGAGTATCTTCTGAGGCCTGCGTTTCCAGAGGAGATGCAGAGGGAGGGGGAAAGCCTCACAGTACAGGGCTCACCTCCTACCTCCTCGGGCCCTGTGCACTCCCTTTGCCGCCCTCCGCCTTCAGATCATCCCCCTTTTGGCACGCACAGCCTTGCTCAGTGATCCATCAGGCTCTTGTTTCCTCTCCTCCAGAGCTTCGACTTTCTCCAAGGCAGGGCCTTTTTTCTTTCCCTGATTTGGTAAGCAAGACGAGAGCATTGTCTCTACCACAGGCGAGAGTCCCTTCTAGAGCGATCCTTATTTTTCAGCCGTAATTGACAGACACCGCACAGGGTGCATGGTGGCTGAGGTTCTTATCTGAGTATAAGCCCTGCAAGTCGGTATAAAATGCACTGGCCTCTGTCCGTCAGCAACGCTCCCTGTAACCGTAGGTCATTAGTTCGCTCCAAAACCTTTGGTTAGGAAGCAGCTGATGCATGTGTCCTGTGGACATGCCAACATGCAAGAAAAGCAAGCACAGCGAGAGCAAACACAAACCAATGCTGGCTTCTCTGATCCACCTGGAGGAACTGGCTACGCCCACTCTGCGCCTTCCATGTAGCATTTGTGTGTTTCAGGGTGAGCTTTGTAATTTTCTTCTTCCCAGAAATGTTTGTAGAAACCAACCAAGTCTCGATCATCTTTGTATCTTGGCTTGACAACGTTCCTGATGAGCTGTCACTTTGGCTTCATAATTAAGAAGTGAAATAGAGGTCTTTCCAGCTATTTTTCTCCAACTTGCCATGAGGAATGAATACAAGTCAGTGCCGATATATGGATTTATATTTCCAAGAAATATCGATGTGGATGGGCAAGAATACAAGAAAAAAAACACACAACCTAAATGAAACTGGCTCTGCATATGAAATGGCTGGACAGTTTATTTCATCCATAAATACCTAAGAGAAATTGGTGGTCCAGGGCTTTGCAAGAGGGAATACTTGTCACTGCTATGATGCTGATGTTTCAGGGGCTCTGAAGGATCAAATAGAAATTGCTGTAGTTGATTTACTCTTGTAACACCGGTGTGTGGTTGCATATTCCCAATGGGTGGTATAATGAACTAGTCCCCTGTGCCTCGTTTTGCCACCTGTAAAGCAGACAAGGGTGTTTCTTATGTTCTGGCAGGTTTCTGGGAGGCAGGGGAGGATGGGAAAGCAGCAGCTATGATGTGTGTGGATCCGTCCAGAAAGCACTCTGGAGTCTCATTAATGCCTGATGGGAAGAGGCGAGAGTTCGAAGTGAGCTACCGGAACCGGTGTGGTTGTAGGACTGGCTGAGGCTTGGGGGCCGATGGTCACAATTACAATATCCCAGGGGGCACAGAGGGTTAGCCTGCTTTGAGCTTAGGTTAGGCTCCAGGGAGACGAGTGAAGAATATGATGCCTGCACTGCTTCCGGTTGGACTCTCTCTTTTGATTAGCACCTGAGATAGCACCTGGAATGGGGTTTGTGTGTGTGTGTGTGTGTGTGTGTGTGTTTTGTGGGTAACTGCTTATTTTTGTGAGTGAGAAAGGGGGGGGGGGTTAGCTGGGGTGGGGCATTCTGGGGACTGGTGAGTGACAGGCCTGGGTAGGATTCTAGCTCTCAGGATGAGGACCTAGCAAGCACAGTGTCATGGATCCAGGCCACGGAGAAAGGAAATGGGATTGAGGCCAGGAACCCATCCCAGGAGGAACCTGGAGGTGGTCAAGAGTGAGGGCAGCGCCATATGGAAAAGGGCCCGGGCTCCGCCAGCCACATAGTTTTTCCACCGAGGAGCACCTTGGGGCCAGGAGGCTGATTCCAGGTGGGCTCTGCTGCTGGGTCTGAGCTGCCGGAAAGGAAGAGGCTGGAGGCAGCTCTGCCCCGGGGTTTCCCAGCCCCAGACCTCAGGCTGAAGGGCTTGGCTGCCTTCTGCGCCCTCCGGGCTGAGGCAGAGGCGGGGAGGCCAGAGGCCTGGCGGGAAGGCCATTCCCCAGGCTTGCTCGCTGGCCTGAGTCTCTTTTGAAACTCATGTGGGTTTCTCGTAGTCATGTATTACAATTGGACCCTTCATTTTGTCCCAAAACGTTCGACAATTAGGTTGAAAAGCTGACGATATTTGTTTAGATAAACACAAAATATAACATTTATTCTACTGAGTTTGAGCTTTCTTTTCCTGCTATTCAATAGAAGTAAAATCTCATAGTTTGAAAGCTCTAGAGACGAACATATGCCATCAAGGTAAAGCTCTCAAAAGAAAATCTATTTTTATCCAGGCAGATTAATTCTGGGGATAAAAGTCAAATGCGAAGTGTGTGCCTGCACCAATCGTATTGGCACTTCTCACCCCAGACATCTGCTCGCCCATGTCCTTTCCTTGAGCTGTCTCTGCACAGGGGGCGGCGTGCAAATGGGTCCATGGCGGAGGCGAAAGCTGCTCCCTCCCCTACTCAGCGGGTCTGCCAGCAGCTGCTTCATGTCTCCCCTTGCCCTGGGCCTCCCTTGCCCTGCTGGTGGCTGATCCCCGGATGCCTTGAGCCTGGGGTCCTGGGGCTGCTGTGAAGCACACACTGAAGGAGGACCTGCCTGGTGCTCCTCGTTGGGAGGAAGCACTGGACTCAGGAGAACCGGGTAGCGGTGAGACAGTCCTGGGGGAGAGCTGCACCCTGCAGGCCTGGAAATGGAAGGAAGCCGAGGCCCAGGCGACACGGAGGGCAGGGTCTGGCCACGGTTGCAGGGTCTCGGTGTCTAGGCTAGGAGAGGGAGGGCGTGGGCAGGCAACCGTCTTGCCAAGAGAAAGAGGAACTGAAGTATTAGGCAGCCTTTTAAGGATCAGGTTCAGGAGAAGAGACAGATGTGGGGGGTGTGGGGACAGATGTGGGGGATGATGGCATAGATGGGGGGCGGGCCCTGGGATGGGGCAGGAGGCCAATCACTGCAAGGGCAGGCCCGGGAAGACAGTGTGCTCATTGCAGTTATCCTCACTGTTGCATCCAGATCTCTTCAGTCGTCCCTCCCTAAGAACAGGCCATGTCCCTGAGCCCAGAGGGATATGATTCAGGGGGTGAGCATTCACAGAGGAACAGATGACCCTGGAAGTGAGCATTTGGAACATTCCAGGGGCTGGGCTGAGCATATGCCCCTCCTCTTCCTCTTCCCTTCAGTAGCCCTCGTGTTCATTCAGTGCTCATGCCCTCTTGGGTTTTAGGAAGGCTGGGTCTAGTCAGACTCCTTCACACGGTGGTGTAGGCAGGCAATAGTCTTGGTCCTCCCTGCATTCACAACCTAGAGGAGATGTCCAGATCCCTTTGGGGAGACCAGGACTGGGGAATGTCCAGCCCACGGGCCGTCTAAGGCCGGAGAAGTCATTTGGCCTGGCCCTGCCAAGGCATTGGGGGTGAGTTAATTAAATGTTTGACCAAACAGAGCAGGCTGGTTGTTAAGTGGATAATTCTGTAAGGCCCGTGATAATATTATACAATCCAAATGGCCTTTGGCAGAAAAAAGGTACCCCACCCCTGGGGCTAATTCCATGATGAAGTGCATCCTCTGGGTAAGGTGGACCTTGAACATATTACTTATCACCGAAACCTCGGGCTTTTCTGAACTCCACAGAAGCTAGGGAGTGGGTGCTCAGCCTGGCCTTGCCCTGTGTGTGTGCTTGTGTGTGTGTGTGTATGAAAAAGAGAGAGATATGTATGCATATGCATGTCTATATATAATATGCCTATGTATGCGAGTGTGTGTATAAACGATATCTTCCTTAGTTTTTCAATATTTCTCACGTTAGAAAAGAAATGTGCTTGTGGCAGGTGCTGGCGGTGTCCCCACCCACATCCCAGTGCCAGGCTGACTTGGGTGGCTGCACCTGCATCTTTGAGCACTGGCCTGGGCGGTGAGAACCTGCTCGGGCCTGGCAGCCCCAGGCCAGCCCTGGGGTGATACCTGTTTCCGGGTGCCAGTCCTAAGCAATGTCTGACTGCCCGACAGCTCTCTCACGCCGGCGGGGGGTAATTCTGAAATGTGTGTTTCACCGGTCGGAAGTCCCCAGTTAAACTGGGGTGGTGGCTGAATCATGCCCCCCTCCCCCCTTTAGCTGTGCACCTGGACCCCATCACCACGCCCACATGCTGCTCCGAGAAGACACCCAACCAAGAGTGGGAAATGAGCCATTCCCGGCCGCTGTGCCGAAAGGGACGCATGCTGCTGTTTGAGCTGGAGTGCCTGAAATGTTTTTTTTGATTTTTTATCTTTTAAAACATTTCTCATTAGAAAAATGGGGTCGTGATGACGGAAAACTGAAAAGTTTTCAAGGGCAGATTGCCAACCCCGTTACTTATCTTCTGAGCCTCTACAAATCACGTCACGTGTGATGAAGAGTTTTTAAAGAAACGAATCCAGTGAACTTCAATCTCAAAAATTACACCCTGTGACGCCGCTGCGATCTAAGCTGCCCTGCGGCTGCCACGGGCATCCGGCTTTGCCAGCTGGGGGGCAGCGGCGGCACCGAGGCCTTGGGAGACGCGGACGAAGCTGCCCAGGCTGTAGACACGGCCTGCTGGACTTCCACAGCTGTGACTCTTCACCGGCCTCAGCAGCAGCAAACGTTACACGCCTAGGGTTTAACCGCCCGAGGACACCAGGTGACAGAGGAGTTAGTAATGGCAGTGGCCTGTGTCTGGCTCTGTCACAGTCCAGACCCAGCGAGGCTGCGTGAAGAGGACACCGGCTCTGTCTGCAGGGAGCTCAGCGCCTCTCGACAGGATGAGTTGGCATTATTGTCTCTCTGAGATGTGCCTTCATTCTTCTTTTTTTTTTTTAATTTATCTTTATTGTTGAAAGGATTGCATAGAAAGGATTACATATGTCCTCTTCCTCCCCCCCTTGACTCCTCCCACCGCATACTAACCCCTCCCCCATTCACCACACTGTTGTCTGGGCCATGGGTTATGCATATGTGCATACAGTTCTTGGGTTGATCTCTGACTCCCCATCCTTCCACCCCCGCCTTCCCTCTGAGATTCATCCGTCTGTTCCATGCTTCTATGTCTCTGGATCTATTTTGTTCATCAGTTTATTTTCATTCGATTCCACATCTGAGTGAGATGAGGTGCCTTCGGTCTTATCATGAAATTAATCGGATAACATCTACAGGAGTTTGCCATTTATAGCACCAAGGACACATGGGCCCAAAGATGAACGTATTCATTGTAGCCCCTGTAGGACTCCCCGGAGAGGTAAAAGTCCAGTGAATGTCACGGACTTCCTGCCCCTGCAGAACTGCCTCCTCCTCCTCATATCACCCAGACTTTTTAGTAACAGGGAACCCGAAGGTCAAGGTCTACTTCAGGCTTTCACACCTCTGTCAGTGATAACATGCACACAGCACATCAACACCACCTAAGGCAATATGGACGAAGACTGAAAGACACCTTTGCTTCGTGCAGTGTCTGGACTATAAACACTCCCTGCGCAGGTACAACAGTCCCATCGTCACTCCCTCAGAGAAACAAGCCATGCGTTCCATCTCGGAAAATATCCGAAGGAGGCATTTTCCTCAGGCAGCAGCTTTACGTGTCCTCCTCTGACTTGATCTGCAAGGCCCAGTGTCACCTGCATGCCAGGGCAGAGTTCCGGTGCCCTGCGGCTCAGGGCGGGGACACCCTGAATGGCCTTGTCTCCTCCCACCTCTGTTGTGGTCACTCAAAATAGGCCACGATGGGAGTTTCTACACCCCAAAACCTTGCCAATGCTACACATCGGGATTTTTTTCTTTCCCTGAAGAGCTGTTGTTAAATGTTGACCAGCTCTCTGGATCTGGACCTCTCTCTGCCCCTGGTAGAGACCCCAGAGCGGGGAGGCCACATAGGAGCGGGCCTTCGTGGAGGTAAGAAAGCAAGTGGTAGAGCAAGCGCATGTTGCCTGGGAGGCCTCTCTGAGGTTTGGACCCCCCACCCCCCTGCCGCGAGATACTTCAGGGATGCAGCAGGTAGCATCGGGGAGGACAGGAGGCAGGTAGCCAGGTCCAAGCTGAGGATCCAAGACTTGGTCCCTAGGAAGGTGGGTTTGCAAGGTAAATGGCAAAGGGAAGGGAACTCCTGGGGTTTACGGCCACAGGGGCTCTGGCCTGGGCAGCAAAGGGTTCCTCAGAAACAGGACATCAGTGATCTTGATGCCAGAACGTTGCCCTCCCCAGAGAGCCTGCTCTTCCAAGTTCAGGTTATATTTCATGGTGCATCGTGATCTCCTCCATCATCCCCTCCGCCAAGTCTGCTGAATGTAACATGTGTCTCCAAGTCTATGAACACAATTGGCAAAATAACCACAAAACGACGTACGTCGAGTTTGAGGTAACCCAAGGACTGCCTGTAGTTCACACACTTGCGTGAGCATCAGAATCCCCTGGGGTTGCATTCAAAGGCAGATTACTAGGCCCCAGCCTCAGAGATTCTATAACTTTGGGAGGTAGGATCAAATGTTTGTGTGCTTTTTTAATATATTTTTATTCATTTCAGAGAGGAAAGTGGAGGGGTAGAAACATCAGTGATAAGAGAGAATCATTGTGGGCT
Organism: Corynorhinus townsendii; assembly: GCA_026230045.1. NCBI lineage: Eukaryota > Metazoa > Chordata > Mammalia > Chiroptera > Vespertilionidae > Corynorhinus > Corynorhinus townsendii. The sequence continues at coordinate 166,245,892 of JAPDVU010000007.1, forward strand.
GCCTCCTGCACGCCCCACACTGGGGATCCAGCCCGCAACCTGGGCCTGTGCCCTGACCAGGGATTGAACCCTGACCTCCAGGTTCATAGGTCGGCGCTCAACCACTGAGCCATGCTGGCTGGACTCACGTGTTTTTAAAATAAGTTCCCATGCCGGAGTGATGCTGCTAGGGACCACACATGGAGACCCACTGCTCTAGGGCAGCCAAGGGGAGGGTGGGGTGGCTGAGCAGGGTTCCATCAGAACTTCTGGCCTGGTTTACCAGCCAAACATGACACTCTCCCCATCGTCCCCCTCCACTCAATTGTGCCCCATTCTGAAAGGCCCTGTGCAGGGTGCGTGGAAACAGGTGCCCACCCACCTTGACAGTAGCACCAGCAGCCGTCAGCCCCACACGAAAAGGAGCATATGGCGCAGTAAACTATCCTCCGAGGAGAGTCAGGTGTTGACAACGCCGCACGCCTCCCATCAATTCCGACGCACCCGCCAGAACGTTCTGCTCTCCTGACATTCTCAAGTTAGCGTTTTATGGCCTCGTCGTAATAAGATCGGCTTGCTTTGGAGTCATTGGTGCTGTAACTGCTTTAAATTGTCAGAGAGCTCCGGGTTTCTACACCTCATTAAATTGGATTGCATCAGGAAAGCTATGGACTTTTTTCTTTCCCAACTGAGAAAGTGACCTTTATTTGTTCCTTCACCCGTCGTGAAGTTTCCTGTGGCCTTGTTTTTGCTGCGAGACCCAGCTGGACCCTCACCCACACTTCAGACAACGTCAGAGGAGGGCATGCCACTGTCCTCCTGGGCTCATCCCTTTCTGTCCTTTCTTCCCATCACGTCCAAAGAGCCACTGTTGGCCTGCGGGCTCGGGTTGAAAGTCTAGGGATGGCTCAGGCCTGACTGACGTTTTCATTACCGCCCTCTGTAACCTTGGGAGCAGGAAGCCCACTGCTCCTCAGCCCCTCAGCACCTGAAACATCAACCCAAGGTGACAGGAGGAGGAAGGGAGCGAGAGGGACTCTCCCCTCTTCCTTAGTCTATTATCAGTTCCTTTTCCCCAACAAGCTAATAATTGTTAATGCTCGCCGCGTGGCAGGCATCGACCTGGGTGATTTATACGCACTGTTTTAGGTAAGTACACATTAGCAATATTAAGTGGAACTGGCCGCCGGGCTCTGAGCTAGTACGTGATTCCCTGCCCGGGGATGTCCACGGCATCACGATGCCTAGAGAAGCAGCACACGTTAAAGGTGCACAGGGAGGGGCATGTATGTATATGCAAAACGTCTATGCCAGACATGCCGCCCTCGCTCTCGGGAAGTTCAGAGTTTCAGTACAGAAGAAACATTCCACCTTTCAGTAAGTTGGGGATGCACATTGATTCACATTGTATCTCTGAGCTCAAGCTCTTACCGTCACCACAGTTTTAAGATGGCAGGCATGACCTGGCCACCGTGGCTCAGTTACCAGTGCCTACGTAATTACGAACGTGGCCACAGGCATGCAGCTGGTCATCACTTCCAGCTCCAAATCAGTCTACACGCTCCTTTGTCAGGTATAAAGACGATTTCTCAATGACAAGAAATCATGTAGTTTGATAGGCAGGGATTTCCTTTCTTTGGGGTAAGTAAAATAATAGTGAAATGTATAATTACAAGTATCTTAAGTAGTTTCCACGGAATATGTAACTGATGAAAATGCCTTTGTTGTATGAGATCCTAAGTGTAACGCTAGTGTAGAGAAGGAAGAATAGCTGAGATCTAGAGAGTAAACTCGTTCCACGAGGGTATGGTCATGGGCATCCGACACGAGGGGACGTGAGAACACACTGTGTTTTTGAAGCTGAAACTGTCCTCTCATCTCCCAGATCTGTCCCTCTAGGAGGTTAAACATGAAACACAAAGCAAACAAACAGAAGCTATGTATATATATTTATAGTCAGTTATGCTTTTAATTGCATGTGTTTATATTTATATGTGCACATATATGTAGACATATAAATGTAAGCACATGCAATTAAAAGCACAACTAACTATAAACACATGTAAACATAAACCTATCCATGGGTTTGTGAGATGTTCTGTCTTTAGTTATGTCTCTGTTTCCATCTGTCTTTCTATCACTCGGTTCTTCCCTTTCTGCACCCTGTGGGACCCTCCCCACTGCCAGTTCAGAGTCACCATCATTTGGAATCGAAGTGGATTTTCATGCAATGTTTATTTATTAAGGAAAGCAGTAGGTCTTTGATTCATAATGTAAACCAAAGTGAGCTGAGCGTTTTGCATCGCTCCTCACAGAGGTAGCAAACATGCTTCCGATCCATTCATCAAGCCGCTCTCTTCATTGTCTGAGCACTAATGTGTCATTTTCAGTGCGTCTGACCTCCACCTGGGGGTGTTGTCTCGTCTTCTGCCCTGATATGAAGCCCTCTTGTCTCCTGGATTGAAAGGGGGGTGGCAGTAGCTAGACAAGGGGGTTCCCTATAAATCATCTCTACATGACAGTCCCATTTGTCACCCCTTTCTCTTGGTGCCTTTGGGATGAAAATACCGAAGAGGTTACCACATTTTTCAGCATCTACACACTACATTAGAATCAGCCAGTTTAATCTTTTGTCAAAATGTGGCAGAATCCATGGTGCCTATGTGGCTGGGGTGGTTCTGGGGACGCCGGGAGGGTTCTCACAGAGCCAGAGCTGCATGGCGAACCCTTCACCAGTGCTCACCTGCCCCTCACAGGCCGCTGTGTGGGTCATGGGGTCTGCCTCACGGACTCTTCTGGCATGATTTGGTCTTGTTGTGTATTTTTTTGTATTATTTTTACTTTTAACTAAAATCCTAACTGGAAACGAATGTCAGAACTATCACAGGGAAGCCTCCAGGTGACAAAGAACTGTGATCACAGTGGGAGACAACTTGGAAGTTACTGATGGCACTGGAAAAGGCAGGAGATTGAGGATATCAGCTGTACGTGTTGACTTGGGGAAAGCTCAGTTTCAAACCTATGTGTGACAATGCCACAAAGATTATGGAATGTGCTGTCCAGACCATTACCATAACACACTTCCCATGCATGGTCTGGGAAATGGAGTACAATGTTTCTAGTGCTTATACATAAAAATAATAATATTTTGGCCTGGCCAGTGTGGCTCAGTGGTTGAATGTCAACCTATGAACCAGGAGGTCATGGTTAGATTCCAGTTAGATTCCTGGTCAGGGCACATGCCCAGGTTTTGGCTTGATCCCCAGTAAGGGGTGTGTAGGAGGCAGCCGATCAGTGATTCTCTCTCATCACTGATATTTCTATCTCTCTTTCCCTCTCCCTTCTTCTCTCTGAAATCAATAAAGAATACATTTTTAAAAATACAGACTGTATTAAATAAAATACAGACTGATTAAATAAAATATGTTATTAAAGCTAGTTTCAGTTTTATTAGATAGCAGTGCACTAAGCAATATGCAAGGCACTTTCCTCAAACTCTCCTGTGAAGTCAGCATTATAATACCCATTTTAAAAACAAGCAAACTGAGGCACGGAGAGGTTAAGCAATGTGCCAGTCGTCCAGCTTCAACCATGGTCTCCTTTTGACACTAAGTCTAGTGAGTTCTGTCTTCCAATTTAATGCTTCTCTTTTTCAGCAAATGCTTCTACCTTAATGCAATGTCCTTCCGAGTTCAAGCAGCAATGCTACAACCTCCCCAACTGGTAAGGACCAGGAAGGTAGAAAGAGCGAGTGGATCACAGCCTCTTCAGGAAAAAAGTCTACTTGTCCACCTTAAGAAGAGGCCTATCACACAAATGCACAGTTACTGAGAATGACTCCCAGGGAATCCAAGAACAGAGAGCCATAAAATTGATCACAATTATGATATTCAGAGCAAAGTAATGCTCATCCGTTCATCCTTTCCTTTTGCCCTTCGTTTCATGGACTGCTGGTTAGATCCAGCATCTCTGGAACATCTTTTTATAGTTATAGATATGATGGCATCCTCTCTAGCTTGTCAGAATGAGCATCTTCACAGATTTGCCTCTTGCTTCTCCCATGCGTGAGGGAAAAACTGTGACTAACCCTCTCCAAATAGTCCCTGGGCACCTAGGCCTCACAGAAGACTCTCAGTGTATTGTCTGAACACATATGTGAGAGGTCACCTGCCATGTTCATTTAGCATCCCTTCCATTCCCAGTTCTGTGCAAATAAGCCAGTTCTCCTCCCTGGAGGAGAGAGATGGAAGAGTGATGAAGATCAGGGAAGGGGCAAGTCAATTTTTGCTTATTTGCTTAATCGCTCTAAGCTTCTGTTTATTTGAGTGTAAAATGGAAATAATCACTCCACTTGCAGGGTAGTGATGAGAAGTGAATGAGATGATAAACCTAATTCACCAGCTACTGTGCCTGGCACAATTAGGTGCTCAATTGATTATTTGATGCTCTCTGGTACTTAAAAATATTACCATAGCTACTGCAATGAAATTGGCCTGGTTTCTGTTGTCTGTGTTAATGGGAAGAGAGGTGGTAAGTACAGAATGGAGTCCATTTCCTACCATTCATATCTCTCTATAGGAATTAGTTAATCATTAAGTATTCACTTACAACTTCACGATGGTGTGTTGAGGGCCTTCTCTCCCCTGCAGGAGACAGGGAGAGATACCGTGGTGAGTGATAGGATGGCAGTAACTGGGTTTGTTTTTTTTCTGCACTCTCTCTTGTTCTCAAGTTTTGGTCTATGAATAGGCAGAACCTGACTAGATGACCTTTAACATCATGTTCAACCATAAAGTTTCACAAAGCTGAGTGTTTCCCCCTATCCATCAGAAATGTGTATTCTAATATAGACAATGTCAACAATTAAACCATTAACTACAATAAAGGCTGTTAAAGGGAAAAGTCACGAGGGAGACAAACACACTAGACTTAGATGTCAAAAAGAAGGGTGACCACTTTCATCTGAGGGAACTGGTAGGTTTTCTTAGAGAAGCTGGCATTTGAAGTGTTTGAAGGATGGGCCAAATTTCAAACATGGAGACGAGGGTGGCAAGAACTCCAAGCTGAGAGCCACATGACAGCAATGACATGGCCGTGGGAAAAGGAGATGGCACAATTTCTGCAGTGATCAAAGCATCATGTCAATAGCAGAAATTCTTACACAATGAGACTAGGAGCAGAAATTGTGGTCAGATTGTGAATGGATATGGTGGTAAGATCTGAACAGAGAGGAATAGGATAAAGGGTTGGGTAGAAGTGGAATCTGCCGTGCTTGGTTTTCTATAATACTGGAGACAGTGAGCAGGTGGGGGTTAGAGGTTGGCAAGACACTTTTTTGTTTGTTTTATATATATATTTTTTATTGATTTCAGAGAGGAAGGGAGAGAGAGAGAAAGATAGATGCATCAATGATGATAGAGAATCATTAATTGGCTGCCTCCTGCACACCCCCTACTCGTCAAGCCTGCAACCCAAGCCTGTGCCCTTGACCTGAATGGAACCCGGGACCCTTCAGTCTGCAGGCCAATGCTCTATCCACTAAGTCAAACCAGCTAGGGCACAAGACACTTTGAATCTGAAGACCAGGAAGGATGTGATGACTGAAAGAAGACATTTTATCAGCAATATCCCACCAAACTTTGGTATTTTGAATGACATTTTGAATATTTTAATGTGACTTCAGTTATATCTGCATCTTCCCATTTAGTGTGCTGTCAAAACCTGTGGGAGAAGCTATGAACCCCACACTAAGTCTCCTTTGCCCCACATTGGGCTGGAATGAACAGGATCCTGATGAGCTTAGGTAGCCTGGCCCAGCATTAGTCATCAAGAGCTGACACCAGTGAGATCTACCTGGGCTCCCACCCACACATTGCTGGAAGATGGCACCTTGCCGTGAATGCACGCACCAATCTCCAAACGACTATCTTCAACCCCACCTTCCACAGCAGGGCCTGGGAGTTCTCTGGCAGGAACCGTGACTGAAAGGGTCCAAAGGTCTGATGAGGTCTTCAGCTCCAAGGGATGTGTCTTCTAGAATGCCACTCTGGGAGGGAACTGCGGTTTTGCAAGTTTCCTAAAGTGTCCAGGCAGGTCTGCCTTCATTTCCTGGGGGGAGGGTCGGTGAGGCATGATGGGAGCTACTGTTTTCGTGATGTGCACGTCCAGGCAAAGGCAGCAGCTTCTGTGGCACGTGCACAGTGGGAGCCTGTCTGATGGCCTGGGCCAGTCCTTCGGAGAGGAGAGCTGGCCAGAGCTGGTGCTGAGCTCTTCCCAGTGCCGAAGTATGGTGAGAGCAGAGCAGCCACAGGTCACACTGGGTAATTACGTGGTCAATCTCTTTAGGGCAAAATAAGTTGTGGACACCATTCCTGGAGACAGTGTGGAGAAGGAACAGGTATCTAAAAGTTAACAAACTTGTTTTTGAATCTTGCCCTGTGGCACATAATTTAATTTTTTGTCTTCTTTACAATTGACAGGTTGTTGTAATGTCCTAAGTAAAGGGTCTGACACCTAATAGATTGCAAAGATGGCTGTGGCTTGGAAAAACGACAGTGTGGAAATCCCTTTCCTAAGTGCTATAGAAAAATACATGGAGAAAGAAGAGGATGTATATTTGTGGAGGGTGAAAGGCATCCATTTTGTTTTCCTGTTTTAACCTTTGTTCTAAACAGAGATACTTTACGCCATCAGGTTGTTTGCTTTAGAGCAGTTCCTTAGCAGCCATTGAGCTTCAAATGCTTTTCCTAACGGTTAGGTAGTCAGTCCTCTGTTGCATGGTCCTGCTAGCAAAACACAGTTTAGGAGACAGACCTGGGTCAGGTTAGTTCATTATGAGGCTGGGATCACTCTTTTCCTGGAAACACGTGGGGAGCACCTTTGTGAGACAGAACTTGGGACTTTCTTGTGAGATTCTGGAACCATGTTGATGATGGTTGCGTGTAGCACTTGCTGTCTTCTAGTGGAACTTCCTACGCAGACCTCCTCCATATTCACTCCCACCCTCTCTCTGAAAACTGCTAGTTGAAAATACCTATGGCTTGTTTCTAGCCAAGGGCAGGGTGAGCTGGAAGCCCCAGAGGGTGCATGCCCTGGGAAGAAGTCCTCAGCCAGCCAATGACAGACATGGCGCTGATTGGTTAGTCTCTTTAGGGAATGCTGAGCTGTTTTATGCTACTTCCTAGAGTGCCCCAGCAGACTTGCACTCCAATTGCCCATGGTGTTAACTGGCTCCTAAACCCTTTCTTGGGTGTCTTCCTTTCCCAGTCTCACTCCTTCATCCCTCTCACACTGGTTCCTAGAGTCGTGTTCCAAATAATCTGATGCCTCTCAAAGGCCTGTTTGAGGACCTGTGCTCAGGGGACCAGGACACATTTTGGGCTCCTTCTAGGTAACTACATTGTTGAGGTTCGTCCTGTGCGACCTGGAGCCAACCTAGCTTTTGTTTTACAAAGGACAGCAGATGGACATTAGCTCTGAAGAGAGCCATCCGAAAGGGCAGGAACTAAATCTTCAAGCAAGTCCAGGTGATGGCATAGCCGTAACTCATACATGATATCCAGTCAAGAAGTAGGAGCATAGCTCGGGGGAAAAAAGAGGTGGAGACTAAAACATGGAACTTGGGGGATGAGGCAACTATGATGCTGATGACATATACATGGTGCAAGGGTCCCAGATTGCTGGGCTGGGCACCAGGGTTTCTCAGAAGTCCAGGATGGGGTCTTGGAGTAACAGATAGGGTATTAACAGTAGGATGGTACTAGTGCACTTACATGGCTTTTATATCCTTGACAGTTACACATGGAGACAGTAAGTTGCATTACTAAAGCTTGACCCCAAGCTTTTTGTGTATGTTGCTTCATTTAATTCTAACAAAGACAGTAAAGGAGGGATCATCACCTTCACTTTATAACGGAAGCTTTGAGAATTTAAACTACTTTCTCAAGATCATCTTCATGGAAAGTGATGGTGGGACTTGACTGACACCCAGTTCTGCCTTGTTTCATGGTTCATGGGCCTTTTGGTGAAAAGTAAACAGAATCCCCTGGACTTAACCTCTGTGGGTACCAATCCTCACCAGCATTGACCATAAGTTTACTGGATCCTTAGGAGTACTGGTATACTATGTTTTGTTACTACAGGATTTTCAAGACTGGCAGGGGAATTAAAGGGGAGCATCATTTTCGGGTGCCAAAAGCCAGATAAGTTATAGGAAGATGACATACTACAAATAGCTGTGCACATGTTGCTTGTTGGTACTCAAATATTAGAGCCGTTGCCAAATTCACCCAGGATTCTATTGACAGAGAAAATACTATGGCTATTTTAGGTCCGCATTTTTATTTTTATTATTGTGAAGCATAGCATACAGAAAAGCACATACAACAAAAAAGTTGAGCTCATTAAGAATTGTCAAATGAGCGCCATGAGTCTGTATCTAGGGCAAGACACTGATTATTACTGATACCTACAAACCCCACAGTGGCCCCTCAGGATTAAAATCCCCTTCCTATTTGTTGGCCGTATCTTTACCCTAACAGCATATTATGGCACTGATTGCCTTTCTTTTTAAAATAGCTGTGGTTATTACTAATGTATGCCAATGAAATGTAGCTATATTCTGCTTTGAGTTTTCTGTCATTGCTATATGCACACTCTCCAGCCTCTTGTCTCATCATTCCACTGTGAACTGACTTTTCTGAAATGAACCACAGATTTTAGGGACTTTGAAGAAAGTGAGCAAGTTGGTTCAGGTTTCATCCCTTAATGGACTTGTGTCCTAGAGACACACTATTTGTCATGGAGAATAGAGACTTAAAAGGCATTGGGAGACACATACAGTTGTCATGGTCACCAAGGAGGCTTTATAAGGCTCTCTGTCAAGTACACGGTGCCTCTTTGTAGGTCTGGTTCACATAATTACCGAGAGCAGGGTTCTTTCATTGTCAGTACTTTTCTCAGAGGAGAAACTGAAGGATACTCTTAAGTTTTCCTGTTCCAGAATCAAGATACACAACTTCCACTTTTTGATGTCTTGGTCCATACTTTTCCCTGCCCAGGACACCCTGGGTAATTGCTTCTGAGCTTAGAAAGTTCTTACTTGGGCTTCAAAGTTCCACTCAAATGTCACTTCTCAGATGAAGACTTTCTGTTGCTCTACCCTGGAGGAGGAAATGATCTCCTGAAACTTCCTACCATGAGGGAGCATTGGAACCTAATTGTGTCGCCAATAATGCGGTAGATAATTACGTTTACATGCGAGTCTTCTCTGCTCTACAGGGAGAAACTCAAGGAGAGGGATGGTATCCCATTAATCCTCTCCCTTCTTGATGAACATATAGGTATCTGTTCACTTTCATTGAATTAATCAATCAATAAAGACAAAGTCCTGTAGAGGCAAATTAATTAATGTCAGGGACACATCACATCTTAAACTAGAAGGACAAAGGGAGATTATGGATTATAAATTAAAATAGTGAAGCAGAGTTGGAGGGACAAAATCAACAAGTGAGGTATGGAAGAGCTATAATGGGATGGCTGATACGGTGCTGACTCCAAGGACTCAGGGAAAGTCCCGGCTGCCGTGATAGGCTATTTCCTAGGCAGAGCACTGGTGTTCATCTGGCCCAGAAGGAAGCATGCCAGATCATGCTGAGCTCTGTCATATAACCTGAATGCCTTTAAGAAAATGTTCATCTTATAGGAGGTATTTATTGTTTCCACAAAACACGAGTGAAATACATATAAACATACATACATATAACTAAAGAACAATTTATGCATGAGGAAAATGTGCATGGCTGAATGCTTTGGGAAACTTTTACACGTTATTGATTTTTAAATAATTGGAGAAAAACTTTCATAAAAGGCATATGCTTTGATAACAGGAGTTATTTTAAGTTCAGAAATTTCAGCTAATCTTCCTAAAGACGTCAGGCATTTGATCTGTGCAATGCATCCTGGTGAAACGGTAATTTAACATGATGGTGCACTGGGAGGTGCCCTGTAAATTAAAATGCAGAGCTTCTGATTAATCACATTCTTACTTATGAAACTGAGTGTTCTGGGGCTCAAATGCTCTGTAAAAAAAAAATCAGTGGTGAGCTCCCTGTTCAAGTGTCTTTATTTTTTTTCTCTCTTTACATTATTAAACACTTTTCTTGCTTTATAGTTCGAAGTGATGCAGTGGGGTTTATACTACCTGAAGGGGCTGGTGACAATAAATGTGGTAGCTTTCACAAACATACTTTCTTCCATCAAAACAAAGTTGTTAGAAAAAGACCAAGAATGCTTGTGATCACTGGGTTGTGGGACTGGGCACCCTAAGCTGCTGTAATTGGCATGGTCAGGAGCCTGTCCAGTGAAGAAGGGAACATCTTGTTTTTGAGTGAGGTTGGAGATAGGAGCTGTTCAAGTTTATTCTCTACCTAGCGATTGTATTTAGCAAATATTTACAGGGTCTCAAGAGGCAGGTCTAACAGGACTTTGAATTACAGGGTTGACACTGACATTTCTGGCAGCTATTTTTCCCGCCACCCAAATGCTCTTAAATAAATACTTCCTTCTTTTACATTCAATACATGTCGGGTGTTCTCTCTGGATCATAGCCAACTCTCTTATGTGCACTTGGAACTTAGGAGGTTGCTGTCCACCCGGTGAGTTGAGGATGGAGGGTGGATCTTGTTGCCTCTTTCTCTGAGTTCTCTGGTGCCTTCATCAGCCATATCTGGACTTGAAGTGGTAGGGATTTCTGTTCTTGATTGGGGAACATGCTCTATTTATTAATTATGCATCTATAACTTCAGTTGAAATGTGAATTCCAATTAAGTGTTCCTGCAGGATTTTATAAGCAAAATATGGATTTAGGACCAGCTTATTTCAGTCACTCACCTGTTCTTGTTCATGAATTCACTAAATGGTAATTAACTAGTTACCTCATAAAAGAAAATTCCTTATGGTACTGAGAATATCCCCAGTGGATAAGAGAATATTGTCTTTGTCCCTGACCTCAGCTGTTGAGATGGGGGCTTTTACTTATGACAACTTTCACTGTGGGAATGAAAAGAGAAAACAGATTGAAGGAACAAAAGCGTGGGTTATTCGGTTATTCTTCATATAAAATGGGATATTCAGTACATAGAACAGTAGGACAATAGGCATGAAAATAGTGAACAATTAGAAAACATTTATTGAATGAATTATCTTTCCAAAAGATGTATGCCATTCTTTTTGTGTGAATCTCAAAAATCTACCCACCTCCAATAATGTCAGTTTTCTTTTCCTCTTCTTTATGTTGCCCTATAACTGCTCCATATTCCCTTAATAGACTTCTCCCTATTTCCCTGCCCCCCGCCCCCCCACGCCCCCCCTCCCCCCACACTTCCCTAGAATTTTCCTTCTGCTTTACTTAATCCCCAGGCCATCTCCTTGGATGGAGTATACTTCATCTTTATTCTTAACTAGAGGCCTGGTGTATGAAATTTGTGCATGGCGGGGGGAGGAGGCGCTTTAGCCTGGCCTGTACACTCTCCAATCTGGGACCACTTCGAGGATGTCTGACTGCCAGTTTAGGCCCAAACTGGCAGTTGGACATCCCTCTCACAATCTGGGACCACTGGCTCCTAACTGCTAACCTGCCTGCCTGCCTGCCTGATCACCCCTAACCACTCTGCCTGCCTGATTGCCCCTAACCACTCTGCCTGCCAGCCTGATCACCCCTAACTGCTCTTCCCTGCTGGCCTGATTGCCCCTAACTGCTCTCCCCTACTGGCCTGATTACCCCTAACTGCTCTCCCCTGCCAGCCTGATCACCCCTAACCATCTCTGCCTTGGCCATGGCCACCATGGCTTTGTCCGGAAGGATGTCCAGAAGGACATCAGGAAGACGTCTGATTTAATTAGCATATTACCCTTTTATTAGTATAGATTGCATTTTCCTGCCTCTCTTCTCTAAACTTTGTTAATTCCCACCTCACATACAGTCTTTAAGGTAATTAATAAATAGTGCATCCTATCAGACTCATAACCCTTTGATTACTCTCACTGCCTGCCAAGTAGAGTCCAGGCTCCTGAGCATTGCATTTGGTGGTGCTGTACAATCTGTCCTCTGCAAGATGTTTGTGCACAAGCCTGTCCTGCCAGATCCTTAGTTCCACATCCACCTCTTCACCATTTCCTAACTGGCTCATCCGTGGATTGCACCGTAATTGTTCAGACCCCCGGTTTCTTTATGCATGCCATTGTTGTCCTCGGGAATGTCTTCTTCCATTTCAATCCAAGACTTTTCTTCTATAAGACTCATCTCAAAAATTAAACCCCTGTGTGGAACTTTCTCTGATAATTCTTGTCACAATTGGTAGTTCTCCCTTTTTAATCAATTCACCGTGGGCATTTGCATATGTTCCCTTTCAGGAAAGCGAAAAGGTAGGTCTATTTGAATGTGACTCAGGACTTCTTTCCTAATCTTTCCTAATCTCAGGATCTTGATAGGCAAACAATACATATCCATTCAATGGATGAATCAATACATGGACTAGATAGCAACCAAACTGAAAAGAGGGTGGGATATGAGGTCTGTGATGACTTTATGATCATAAGGAAACTATTCACCTTCCACCTTCTCCTTGACTCCAGCTGTATTCTCCAGTGTCATCTTAGACAAGCCACTTGACCTTCTTACTAGTAAATCTGATATGTATGTAAATGGGCAATTCTATGCTTATAAATCAAGAGACTTACTACAGTGAGTGCAATGCCCTCTCTGAGCTTCTGAGTGAGCTTGGGTGAAGGGTTTCCCTTTTCTGGGCCTTGGTTTTTTTTAGCAATTAGAAGAAGAAGTTGAACTAGATAAAAACTTCAGGATTTTTTTTAGCTCCGAAGTTTTAAATAAACGTCGATTGTCCAAATGCACATGAAGGTTGTTAAATTATAAGCAGTTTATCAAAACGTAATTTACTCCTCATTAGTGTATTCTTATACATTTCAATACAGCCTGTAATGTCTGGTATGATGTTATTTTGATAACATTTAATAAACTTCCCTTAGGCATTTACCAAAGTTCTCTTTCAGGAAAGACAAAAGTAGGTGTATTGGAGGACTTCTTTCCACATCTTTCATAACCTGATCTTTCTCCTAAGTTCTGTGAATCATACTGCTCCCATTGTCCTTAGCAGTTCTAGATCAAATTGTGTTTTTTCTTTTGTATCAAAAAATTTTGTCTTTGAGAATGCTTTGAGAGCATTCTCAGTCTCTGTCCCTCTGTAGCAGCTCAAACTTCACCTTTTGGGGGGCCTTCAGTCATATCACTTGCTCTTCTTTGCTCCATGTTATGTGTCATAGGAAGAAGAAGAGAACCACCTTGTTAAATATTTGTTCCCACTGCTCTCAACAACCATCCATAAGTCTTTACTGCAGACCTAGGGAGCAGAATAATGAAGCCGAGATCCAATTATGACATTTTCAGGACTTTTGTAATCTGGTTGGTAAACAGAGCCGTTATTAAAAAGTAGATTATATAAACCTTCATTAAAATTTATATCAAAAACATCATTGGTAGCCACTCCAAAATCATCACTTAAATATTTTATTTCCCCTTATTCTGCCATCGTGTGTGCTCATGCGGTGGTTTACTGTATCTGTATTATGGAAACATCAAATGTGGACACTCCTGACCATCTTTCCTCAGCTCTGTGTTCATTGATATCATGTTGGTAGCTTGAAATTGGCCAAAGTGGATATATTTATACCAAAGAAATCTGCCAGTGCTACAGAGCATCCCTCCTCACCCCTCTCCCTAGCCATAAATATTTACCATTGCACCATCGCTTCTAGGTGATTTATAAGTCAGAGGCAAAGGGTGGCTGGCACTCCGGGAAATCCCAGTGTTCCAGTATAAGCATGGCACATAGGTCTGGGCAGTACTTTGTATGCTAGTGCGGAGTCATAATTAAAAGGTAACTGGCAAGATAATTAAAAGGTAACCGAGAGAAACGTTCTGTGTTTTGGGCCAAGTACTGTAATTAGTTTCAACACATGCTTTACCAGCTAGGATGGAGGATGCAGCAGGCATTGCATATTCTGAATGCAATGAAAATACATCAGCCAAAGTAGATGGATGCTTCTGATGAGTGTTGTTATAAAGCAGACAGCTACTTTCTCTTTGTCAGTACAAATCCGAGATGTATAAAAATAAACAGGAAAGAGAAGGAGCTAATATACACTGAGCATATACAGATACTTCCCATACATTGTTTTTGAATCATTAAATCAGTTTTAAAAGCAATTTTATTTATTTTTTAAAAAAATTATCTTCATTGTTGAAAGTATTACAGATGCCCCCCTTTCCTCCCCATCCCTGTAGTCCTCTCCCCAGGCCTTCTCCCCACAATTGTTTGTGTCCATGGGTTATGCATGTGTGCACATAAGTTCTTTGGCTGATCTCTTCCCTCCCTTTCCCTCTGAGAAACCTTTAGTCTGTTGCCTACTTCCATGCCTCTGGATCTATTTTGTTTACCAAATTATTTTGTTCATTAGATTCCACATATAAGTGAGATCCTGTAATACTTTTCTTTCTCTGACTGGCTTATTTCACTTAGCATAATGCTCTTCAGGTTCCCCCATGCTGTCTCGAGGTTAAGAGATCCATCTTTTTTATAGCTGCATAGTAGTCCATTGTGTAAATGTGCCACAGCTCTTTTTTATCCATTCATCTACTGATGGGCACTTGAGCTATTTCCAGATCCAAGCAATTGTATTTATTTTCATTTTATAGTAGTGAAGCGGAGGATTAGGAAAAAATGAAATAAATTTTTCCAAGAGAGTATTGCAAGTAAGTGGCCAAGATTTTTAAACACATATCTATGATTCTTTCATTCAATAAATATTTCTTGGGTGTATATTACCTGCCAGAAGAGCCTGGATGCTAGGGAAAATGAGTAACATCAGATCTCTCTACTCAGAAAGCTTATACTGTCCTGTGGGAGGCAGATAAGTAATAAGTCACTATAATCAGATGTGTAAATATTATAGAGGCCAGTATATCAGTGCATAAGGGACATACTCTATGTCAGTGGTTCTCAACCTTTCTAATGCCGCGACCCTTTAATACAGTTCCTCATGTTGTGGTGACCCCCAACCATAAAATTATTTTCGTTGCTACTCCATAACTGTAATTTTGCTACTGTTAATGAATTGTAATGTAAATATCTGTGTTTTCCGATGGTCTTAGGCTCTACAGCAGCGGTTCTCAACCTGTGGGTTGCGACCCCTTTCACAGGAGTCGCCTAAGACCGTCGGAAAACACAGATATTTACATTACAATTCATTAACAGTAGCAAAATTACAGTTATGGAGTAGCAACGAAAATAATTTTATGGTTGGGGGTCACCACAACATGAGGAACTGTATTAAAGGGTCGCGGCATTAGAAAGGTTGAGAACCACTGCCTTCCGAGCTCAGGGCAGGCCCCTGGGAATACGCTGTTTTAAATATTACAGATAAATAGGAACTAGGCATGTGTGACAGAATTCGGCAGGTGAAGAGCATTTTAGACAAAGGAAATAGCATATGCCCAGGGCTGGGATCAAGAGTAGCAAGGCAAGTTCATCTTAATAAGAGAAAATTTTATTGATTATTTACTTCGCGATTCAATTCCTTTAAGGAACCTATGAATAGGTTTTGCTAGCATAAGTGATATTGCTCCTGGTGGTGGCGTGCCTAGGTCACGAATCTCTATGTCCTTACAAGAATTTTGGGTTTTTATCTTGAGTATAGTATTGCAAACAACAATAATAAAAATGATTAGATTCATGTTTTAGAAAGACCACTCTGTTTTGCATGACAAGGAAACATCTGATGAGTAATGCACTTGTTTAGAAATGTTTGCTCACTTTTCTCATGTTTGCGTGTGTGTGAACTGAGTGTGTGATGTGTTAAGATCTAACTATAGCACCTGGGATGTGGCGGTTCTCAGCAGGCCGTGGCCTTCCTTTGTTTTTCTAAAACAGCGACTAAAAGATTCTCTTAATGAATATTTTTCAGGGAAAAGTATAAAACAAAGTACAATCATACATGTATATTCTATCAAGCATACCTTTCCCAAGTCCTAAAAACAGGAAGGACTTATGAGCACCAAAGTCGATGGGGTTGGTTTGAAATGAGGGGAAAAATGAAAAAAGACAAAAGATGATAAATTCTTAGCTATATAACACGATGGTAAAACTTGAGACCTGAGAGTTTTACTCATGTGGTTATGTTGGAATAAAAAAAAAGGAGATGCATAATTCATGTATGATTCACCAAGACTGTATTAAAGATTAATTGTAGAAGTCACACACCAAAAAATGCAGTGACCAGATCACCGAGAAAGATGGAGAGCTTGGAGCTATTTACTATTTAATACATTTTGCTTCAGGGACTCAAGAAAACTCACCTTTCCAGGCTCTTCTTCCCACGTCCTCCTGCTGCATGTCGTGTCCCCTCTAGGGTAGGCTGAGCCTGTTTAGCTGCGGCAGCTTTACAGTATTATCTCTTGGTGAGCGAGTCTCCTTCCTAACCCCACCCCCCAAATAACCCCTGGCCCACTCCAGGCTGACTCAGACATAACATACAATATTATATTAGTTTCAGGGGGTTCACATAGTGATTAGGCGTTTGTACAGCTTATGAAGTGGTCATCCCAATAAGTCTAGTATTCCTTTGGCCCTATGTATAGTGACTACAATATTATTGTCTAAACTCCCCGTGCTGCATAGATGCACAGACTTTTGACTCATGCTATTCCATTCACCAGTGTTGTGTTTTCTCTTTCATCCCCGAGACTTCATTCCTCAAGATTCTTTCTTTCTCTCTCTCTCTCTTTCTTTCTTTCTTTTTTTAGTATATCATTATTGATTTCAGAGAGGGAGAGAGAGATAGAAACATCAAAGATGAGAGAGAATCATTGATTGGTTCCCTCCTGCATACCCCCCACTGAGGACCGAGCCCAAAACCCAGGCATGTGCCCTGACCAGGAATTGAACTGTGACCTCCTAGTTCATAGGTCGATGCTCAACCACTGAACCACACCAGCTGGCCAAGACTCTAATTTTTCTATTCTAATAACACTTTGTTCTTACAATGAAATAACTTGCACTTTGCATTGTAACAGGGTCTCTCTGCTTATCCTCATAGATTGTAGGTTTCTTTGGACAATAAACTATGGAAAAGGGTTTAACATTTACAAGTACTCCTGAAGTGTCAGAAATTATTCTAGATGATTTGCAAAACATCCCATTTAATCTTCAAACGAAGCCTATTCATTTCCATGTTACAGAAGAGTTAACCAGCTCAGTGAGTCCTCCAAGGGGACCCTGCTGTAAGGATATAAACTGACTCTTTCTGAGTAAGGACTGCTGCTCCTTTTACTACGTCACAGCGAATTAATTGAAATTATGAGTCAGAGTTTCTTTATTTTTGTGCCCGGACATGGACTTTCTAGATGCTGCATCTGGATGGTAGTCTCCCTCTATGGTTGTCTGGGGGTTATTTATATTTTCTCAGAAGTTTCTAAGGATTTTACCATACAATGAGTGTGTAGCAGGTCCAGGAGTCATTCCCCATGAGGAATGCAGGGGGAGCTGCGGGGGGGAGGGGAAGGGAGATGCCAGGAGCTGACGTGATGGTCCCAGTGCACATGGACAGAGACCTGCCACTATAGTGACCAACCAGTCAACGAATGGCCACTGTGGTGTCAGAGAGCAGGTTTAAGGGAGGACTCTTCCATTCCAGCCTGCATCTGTGTGATAGCAGGCCCCGGGCAGGTAGGGCAGCATCTATAGCTACACACTGGTCAAGCCGGTCATGCAGGATGCTCCTGGAGAATCACAGCTGTGATGGACATTGTTCTGCTGGTCCATGAAAGAGGCAGCCTCCAACTGTTCACTGACCCCAGGCAACAGTCTTTCCTACCCACAGAGAGAAGTAACTATTCAGCCTGTATCTTGTGTACTCTGCAAATTACTTACTGCTCTTGTATAATTAAATTATGTAAGATTGACCTTAAATTCGTTTTCTTGGCCAAAAAGTGGAGGTCTTCTTAAATAAATGACTTAAAAAATACTTTTTTTTTTTTTTTACTTTCAGGAAAATGGTACACCCACCTACCTCTATAATCAAATTTTTTAAATGGCCTTAATCCCACTAACTATGCAAAAATGGCAGCACAGCCCATGCTTTTAGGGGAAAACTAAAGGCCAGAGAGATAAAGTCATGGGACAAGGTAACAACAGAGCTGAGGTGTGATCTCAGGTCTCTTGATGTTGAAAGTTTTTTCCCATCACATCTCTGTTGATTAAGAAGGAAAAAAAGGCAAAGAAATAGTACAAAGTGTCGCCAGGGTGGAGTTTTTGACACAGCTGATCCATGTGGAGTTATTAAACTGGAACTCAACACGTGGGTTATTTTTGATCAGCTCATGGCCCTGGCAACAAGAGCGTGAATAGTTTAGAAGGAGATTGGCTAGTTGAACAGTGTCTCTCCTGACACACATCACAGCATGGAGCATTTGCAGACTTTGCCTACATCAGTCACATGCATGAAAGGCTTAAAAACATCATACAGGAAGGCTGCTGTGTTTTTAAAGCCCCATCTGAATATTTGTGAAAACCGATGACACTAAAAGACGTTGCTTTCCAAATTAAAATAAACATATAAAACTTTGAAAAGGAGTTAGGAGTGCTTTTTACTCAAGGTAGAAAAAATCCATTGAAAGTTTACTTTCTCATTTTCTCAGCATGGCTGATGGGCTAGCGTTCATTTATTCAGTTTCAAATGAAATTCAGAAAGTGGCCATAATTCCACACATTGGAGTCTGTAGACTTCTATCCTGCCATTGACATTCAAATTAGCAATAGGCATTCCTCCTGAGGGGAAGATGTGTTAGTTGTGATTGTGAATGTCCTCAAGTTCCACTGGCCACTGGCTCACTGCTGAGCTGAGCTTCTACTCTGTGGGTACACACAGGGTCCCATTTCTCACTGTGTTCTCCTCCTGCAGTCTTTCTGAAATTGCCAGAGTGATTCCATGTCACCAAAGTCAGTTTTGATCCTTTGCATGGTTGATATATACAAGGAAGAGCTTTCTGCTCTAAGGTGAAAACTGACAGACAAATAATAGCAACATACAACAGCTGGCTCTTATCCCTAAGCCCCATGATTTAACTGCTTCAATACTTCTGTTCCTGACTTGGTTTGGATCTTCTTTATTGGCAGTGATTTCTACAGCATTGTATAATTGTCTTTATATTATAGCACAGATCAATTAATTTCATTTTTCGCCCAGATAATTCTTTTCTGGTTGTTAATTGCTATGGCATGTATGCCTATCTTTTACGATATAGGAAATCTTATCGTCAGTGGGAGAAACCTTGATAATTATGAATGGTTCTTCAATCTGCTGAGATTTATCTACATCAACTTCAGCTTTTCCAGGCTGGATGGAGGGTTTGCCCTGCTCATTCTGCAGTCTTGGGCTGCATCCCAAGAGCTTCCAATTTTTTCCCACTGTTCTTTGCCCTCGTGAGTTAATTTTGCACTCTGATTTTTCCCTTTGCATTGCCTGACAGCCTCTAACTTTCATCAGAACTGGTTTGCCAGTCTCAGTCCCGTGGCTCCGTATCAGTCAGAGCCCAATCAAGAGAAATAAACTGCACAGTAACGGGAGCAGATACATTTAACATAAAGAATCATTGTTATAACGACATGGAGCATAACTATGAGAAGGCAAGAATAACTGACAAATATTTTAAAGTTAAGCGGGGGAGTGGGGGAGGGAGGGGAAGCATGGAAAGCATAAACTTGTAAGGGGGTTGAAAGTTTCTCTCTAAAACTAGAATCTGGACCTCACAGGAGAAGGTGTAGTTGTAGCTCCCTGTAGTTATGGCACTGGGGTGCTCTGGGCCATAACTGGTCAACAAGCAGTCACTGGACAAGAAGACATCTGTCCTGGGTGCTGGTAGGAAAAGCTTGTGAGCCAACTACTGGGGTACCTGTAAGAGTCCCTGGAAATCTACTCACAGGGAGCCACGGAAACACAAATAGTGTTCCACCTTGAAAGTTCACCCTCCCCCCATTCCATTATGCCTTTTTTAAATAGCTCTGTTCCTTTAATAGTGCTTTAATGAAGCAGCTTCCTCCATATTCTCTGTCTTGTTTCATTGTGAACTGTTTATGAATTGCCAATAATTTTTGTTAAAGGCAAAGGGAAAAAATAGGCTATGAGAAGTGTATTTCACTCATTCAAAGTAGCTGGATGAAATTTAAGCCAACATTTGATCTTCTGAGAGCAATACAATCCATATCTTCATTTATTCCTCTTTGCCCCATGGGAATCTGTCATAGTCAACTACTAGAAGCATTAACTTTTTGTAGACTCTCATAAAGTACTATTTTTGTTGCTGTTGAGTGAAAAAGGAGATGTAAAGACACCAATGAACAAATTCACCAAAATCCATTAACCTACAGAGCTTGTGCTCTTCCTGATGTGCAAGGCTGGAGTGCGGTTCTCTAAATTAGGAATGTTGCACCAAGAAGGCAGATGCCATCACACCTCCCCCATCCTCTCTAGGTAAGACCATTTCCAGGTCTTTATTTAGACTCCATTTCCTCTTTCCACATTCAAACTAGCAATAGGCATTCCTCCTGAGGTTCCTCTGTGGAATATTATCAGGAACATTGGACTGCTCTAACCATACTGCCCACCCCTCTCTCTGTTCTGGCCACCTCCCTGTGTTCCATTTCTGCAGTGAAAATGATTCCCCCGCCTCCCTTACCGAATTTCTAATCTTTCTTCTGATTTCAGCACAAATATCACTCTCTCTGGGAATATAATATGTCCATGACCTTTCTGACTAGGTCAAAATTTCTATCAAGGATTCTCATACTATTTTGAATCTCCCCTTCATAACACTTATCAAAATTGCAGATTTGCATTTATGGTGTAATTTTTTTTTATTATTCTATCTCCCCCTACCAGACCATTTGCTTGAAGAGTTCAGTGGTGATGGTGTGTTCATTTATCATTGTACCTGGTCATCTAGGAGGTATTCATAAGGGGGCCACTATTGTCCTCTCTCTCTCTCTCTCTCTTTCTCTCTCTCTCTCTCTCTCTCTGGGCTTCTGCCTTCCTCTAGGCCAGCGGTTCTCAACCTTTCTAATGCTGCGACCCTTTAATACAGTTCCTCATGTTGTGGTGACCCCCAACCATAAAATTATTTTCATTGTTACTTCATAACTAATTTTGCTACTGTTATGAATCGTAATGTAAATATCTGCGTTTTCCGATGGTCTTAGGCTCTACATGACCCACAGGTTGAGAACCGCTAGGAGGGTCATGACCCACAGGTTGAGAACTGCTACCAGGGTCGCCTAAGACCATCGGAAAACGCAGATATTTACATTACGATTCATAACAGTAGCAAAATTACAGTTATGAAGTAGCAACGAAAATAATTTTATGGTTGGGGGTCACCACAACCCGAGGAACTGTATGAAAGGGTCGCGGCATTAGGAAGGTTGAGACCCACTGCTCCAGGCCTTCTTGAGGACTCCTTCCCCAAGGTCTGCTTGCTGATCTGGCTCGTGCTGGTTCCTAAATGATTTGCTGTGATTTGCTGCCTGCCCCTGGATTGCTCCTCTCCTGGTGAGCTGGCGCTGCCTGTGCTGCTCCCGCTGAAAGCTGCGCCCTCTGCTTCACGGCATTTGTTGGAGTTTTTATCCACTGAAAGTCTCTTTCTCACCTTTGGAGTCACACTGTCTCTTTTTCGAAGCATTTCTTTGAAATCTTGGCTGTGCCTTCGCCCAGAGCCTGGCCTCCCCGCCTTCGCTCGCTCAGGGGGGCAGGTTCCTGCTTCCTCACTTGTAACTACAGCCCCACAGAACTCACACCCTCCAAAGCACCAGCTCAGCCCAAGTGAGGGGTCCGGTCCAGGAGCCACATCGCAGCAGCTCAGCACGGGGACTGCATGTCTCTTGAAGATGAAGCTGCAGGGAGTGGCATGAGCATCCCAGAGTTTCAGAGCCCAGTCAGTGAGTGAGAAGCAAGCGAGAGAGAGAGCAGATGTTGTCAATGACCAATGACACAGCTTTTAGGAGCATCTTCAGGAGCTGTCTTAAAAGGCTCTCCTTTCTAGTTTTTGTTTACTTATAAAACAAAATTGCTACTTATAAGCAATTTAAATGACAAGAAAGTTAAAATTTAAATATTTGTTGGTAATGCTATTTCATTGCTCAAAGTAGATGTAGGTGATATGAACCTAAAAGAAAAGACCATTTCCCTAAGAACATGCCACTTTTAGACTTGGTGCTATATCCCAATATCCCAGAATGTGAACCCTCAATAAGCAGGTCCGTTCCTTAATCTGACAGCTGGTGAGTGAACGCTGCTTCTCTTACTGACTGAGCTGGGAAGAGAGGAATGAGTAGACTTGCTGATGTTTCTCACGGTGCTTCTAGAGTGAGTGCGCACAATGATAGGGCAAGTGGAAGAGTCTCTTTGGTACTTCATACACTTCATACATGACTTTTGGTTTTTCAAGTGACACATGGTCCTGTGATTCCTTGATGGCATTAAGTAATACAAAGTTTTTGGCTCCTTCAATTCCTTCCATCTCTCTAGTTGAGGGATTTCTGCTACTCGCCCCCACTCCATCCCTTTCTCAATTTGGTATTTTCATGACTGGAGTGTGGTACGAATTAGGGTTCTGAAATATGGCATCCACAGCGTGTTCATAACACAATTCAGCAGGCACAAGAAAAGGTCAGGTGATTTAAAGCCTGCAGTCTGGCTGCCGAAGCACTCTAAGTGAATCCCCTAAATTGTACCGGTCCTCCTTTATTACCTATTAAGGCTTGGCAGGAATAAGCCATTGCCTGGTCTCTTTTAAAGTTTAGGGGCTTCTGCAGTAAAAAGTCCAGGGATCCACAGAAGGAGGGTTTGTTTCCTCTAGAAGAGAAGGAGATGGAATTCACCTTGATGGCCAGATCCCCAGCAGTGCAGGTCCAGTGACCGCAGAAGGCAACGCCTCCTGCAAAGTGTTGCTGAGTTTCCCTCTTATTCCGTCCTCACTGTCGTTGTCTTCCCTCAAGGTGTTTTCTTTCTCTCCTGGGTTGTTAAAAACACAGCAATCCCTCTATACGGTACTGCTCTCCTCCACCTAATTTCCATGTTGCTATTAAATATTTTGAAATTACAATCCTGATGGTTTTCTCACCTTCTTCGAGCTACTGAATGGTTATTACCTTCACAACAGAGTTCAAACAGCTTAGCAGAACACACTGCAGTCTTTATATTTCATGTCCTAACGAGCTCTTGGTCTTCCTCTCTCACCATGTCCCCTTTAGCCTTCCGAGTTCTAGCCAGCGGGAAGCTGAGCTCGGCATTGCAGTACCCTCAGGGGGCTTCACATCTGTTGCATCCCAGCTACTTGGAAAGATGTAGTCCCTTGTTTATTATTTTACCATGGTTTTTTGAGACCTATTGCAAACTTTTCTTTTCAGAAAGGCTGCACTATAACATTAACTGTATTAATGGCAGGTGAAAGGATAGTAGGAACATGTAGTCCTTCTACTGTCATGCCACAGAAACCAATAGCTGTGCTTATGCACGCCCCTTCTTGGCGTTCCTGCATGTGTCTGTGTGTGCACTGCATTTATACTGCCTCCATAGCAGAACACAAACGCCAGTGGAACTTTTGTGTTTGTTTTCCTTGGCTCATGGTGGCGGAACCTTGTGTCATCATCCCGGTGATCTTTCCATCAGATAGCCTTGCTTCTCCGGAGGTGGGTCCGAATGCCAGTTGTTTGTACACCAAAGGCCCTACTTATGACTGAAAGTTTGATGCGGAGCAACTTCTATAGCCAAACTGTGAATTCAGAAATAAAAACAAAAAATACTACTGTGAAAGCTCGTGTATACTTAGTATATAAAAGGAGTCCTCATTCAGAAAGTATTGATTCTTTGTTGGCATCATTCTAGTAACCGTGGTTTCCGGATTTCCTAAACCAGATCACCTTTAAAGCAGAAAATGTGAAGAGGATTGATAACCGTGTCATTTTCACTGAGTATTTATTGATTAGCTGAAGCCCTGTCGTTTGCTTGGCAGCTACAAGAATGTAGAACACGTGGTCTTGTCTTCCAAGATCTTAGTATACATTTAGAAAACTTAGCGCCTATAAACATAGTGATAATAGCACAGAGCAGAACACTCAGCACATCAAAAGGGGTCATAGACGTTTGCTTTCAGGTTTTAGAGGAGGGAATACAGCAACAGACTTAAGTCTGAAGTTGAAGAGTGAAATAGAAAATTGAAACAAAAAGCAAAGCGATGGAACTAGTGCAGCATTGAATGTGAGAGCATGTGGTTTCCATCCACTGAGACTCAGTGTGGCCTCCATCGAGTCACTTCAACTGTTATTAAAGATGCCAAGACATTTACATACAGAAATGCATTAGGTAACGTTCCTTGGCTGTTGTGATTGGTTAACTAATAGCCATGAGGAAAATCCACTCCATAATGGTAGGAAGGTAGCGGAGGGGTGATAAGGAAGGGCTCAAAAGGCAACTACCTGGGGTTGAAGCGCCAGCTTCATCAGGGGCAAACTTGGACCCGTTTTGAACCTGCCTGTGTCCTCATGTCTTCACTTAAAACTGAGATGACACGCATAACGTCATCAAAGGGTTACTGTGAAGCTTGAAGGAACTGAACTTTGTAAAGCACATAAAACAATGTCTAATATAATGCTGTTTCTTATAAGAAAAGCAAGTGTGCTGATAACATTTACCTATGTGTAAGGCATGGTTCTAAATTTTTTTTATATCTATTCACTCAATCATCGCATCAACCTTAGGAGGGCGATACTGTCATTATCCCCATTTTTCATTTGAGAAAACCTAAACACAGAGACATAAATAACTTGCTCAAGGTCCTACCTAGTTGAGTAGCAAAGCCATAATTCTATCCAAGGGTTCTCTCCCTAGACCTTTGTAACGGTGCCACCACAACATTGTTCACAAGAAAAAATATAAATATTTGAGTGACATGGAAATATAATAAGTCACTGATCTCCCGAGGCAGTGATCACCTTTTTGTCAGAGGATTAGAGCAAAGGGCATCCAGGTAGGAGACTGGACTAAATGACCTGTGTGGTTAATAACGGTTTATTTTAATATTGGTAACTGTCAATAAAAATTATGTTTCATTTTTATTATTTATGAAGTAGATATATTTATATCCACTTAAAATATACTGTCAGAAATTTCTTAAATGTGGGATATAAAGCTCTAATTATCTTTAAAAAATTGTATCTGTAATTATCTTTTTATGATTATATATACTATTATGTATAATTTCATATACTTAGATGTGAAACCGTTCATCCTCCATTTTTATAGAAAAATATTCCCCATCAATGCAGGAGCTACTTACATGTATGAATTTAACACAGTTTCTCACATTAGGTTAATCTGGGTTTGAGCTCTGGGTAGGCCACCTGTTTGCATAAAATTCTCATTGTAAAATGGGAAAAATATGTACATGATAAGATTGGTGCAAGGAATTGCCAAGGTAATTCATTAAAAAGTACCTCGCATAGAACATGGCAAGTAGTAAATACTAATTATTATTTTTCTACTATCTCAGTGAGTTGTTAATTCATTAGTAAGTGTAAAGGCAAGCATACACACTCACCTATCAAAAATGCAGTTAATTTGTGAATGAACATTCTTCTTATCTTTATATTTTTTCATTGTTAAATATAAAACCCATACAGAAAAGTAGACGAGTCATGAATGCACAGTTGAATGATTTATCAGAGAGAAACTATGACAAAGAAATACAATATTTCCAGGCTAAAATATTCTTTATGAGTGCAATCTGTGGCAGGTGGAATTACTTTTCTGGTCACTCTCAGGTATTATAAACAGTTCACTCAGTGTAATAACCATTCTGCTTTTCACTTGGAGGACAGTATTCAATAAATTACACAAGATATTTAACACTTTAAAAAACCAAGCATGTGCTAAATGTGCCTTCCCCAGTGATTCTGAAGGGGGGAAACGAAGGAAGGAAAGAATGAGGATGCTAGTATT
This sequence comes from Corynorhinus townsendii, assembly GCA_026230045.1. Classification (NCBI taxonomy): domain Eukaryota; kingdom Metazoa; phylum Chordata; class Mammalia; order Chiroptera; family Vespertilionidae; genus Corynorhinus; species Corynorhinus townsendii. The sequence continues at coordinate 166,271,992 of JAPDVU010000007.1, forward strand.
TTTGTGAGCTGGTTTCAGTCTTCCTGAGCTTGGCAGGCGTGTTACTCTATGTTCCTCCTTCTCACATAAGAGCATGTGTGTTGGTCTTCTGAATCCTGCTCCCCCTTCACTAGGGATCACATGCACCCTTCCCTTAATGCGGGCAGGTACGTTTCCTCCAGCCTGCTCCCTGAGAACTCCTTGTATAGCTTCTGGACATTGCGCAGTGTGTAGTCTTTATGCCGAGGTCTCCGTGGCCCTCCATATAGTCTCTTTTGGCTGTATCTCCTGCCCCAGGGACAGAACACAACTGGCTGGTGTCAAACATTCTCACTCCCTCTGATGTGACAAAAGCTCAGAGGTCCTGCCACTCGCCCAGCTAGCCAGCCAGATGCATGATCTCCATATGGACTTTGCTGCCTCTGTCTGTGTGTCAAACACCAGAGCATTCTGCCTCCCAAACCTCAGGAGGCAAGTATGTTGTCCATGGAACCCCTTGAAAGCTCCTTTCGGGCTCCCTCTCCTTCCCTTCATTGCTAATCTCTCTAAAGGAGCACTTCCCTAGTCTTGCTTCTCCAACCTTCTTCCGAGGCTGGACACGAGTGGCCAGTGAAGGATGAAACAGTCCTTGCCACCCCCTAATGCCAGCTGCACATCTCATACGCTGGTCTCGCGTCAGACTTTGGTACAGGGCGTCTGCTGCCCTTTAAGAAGAGCAAGTTCTGAAGCCATTTCTCATTTCACCTTCATGACAAACTGACAGAGTAGTTGTTTGCTGATTGTATAGACTATAGAGGAACACAAAATAATTAATAAGCTGAACCAGGAGACAGAACTAAGCAGGTATAGCCCTAACCGGTTTGGCTCAATGGATAGAGCATTGGCCTGCAGACTGAAAGGTCCCAGGTTCGATTCCGGTCAAGGGCATGTACTTGGTTGCGGGCACATCCTCAGTAGGAGGTGTGTAGGAGGCAGCTGATCAATGTTTCTCTCTCATCGATGTTTCTAACTCTCCCTTTCCCTTCCTTTCTGTAAAAATCAATAAAATATATTAAACACACACAAAAAAAACTAAGCAGGTCTAAGTTGAACCTGGTTTGTTTCAGAGGTCTGTGCCCCTACCACTGAACCTCTTTCCTTCTCTTCTCTTTGTGAATTATCTCTCATTTACCCCCAACTTTGCATTTGTATTCCATGGAATGTCATCTGGCCCTTAATTTATAGGCCAGCTTTTTGAGTTACAAACTAGTTAGTGGAAGAAATGGGCCTAGGACTTACTGTGCTTAAATTCTGATATAAGAATTGTTCTGCTCGTCTACCAAGGCTTGGTAATCCTGTATACAGGGAGGAGACAGTTCCTCTATCATGCATATATCCTGCATCACTCAGTTATACGAAGGTGTTCATACGAAGGTGTATTTAGCTGGTAGATAATACCAAAATGTTTAAAGTTGGGAGCTCTCACTGATATATACACTTCAAGATCACACCTCCTTGGGTGGCTTCAAGGCAACTCGGTAGGGTTCGAGGTGTAGTAGTGGGATGGTGATGGCTGGCTTGGGGATCAGGTGTGGGGATCAGAGTCTGGACACAGTGTCGCACACAGGTCAGGTGCTTGGAACATAGGACACTAAATCTAGGGAAACCTAATTCCTTATGTTCTAAGGGAATGAGTAGATGTGAAAAAAGACCCCCATGTGTTTTTTTTCTTTCTTTTTTTCATGGAAACCCTGAAATAAGGCAAAACATGGGAACAAAATCAGGGGCAATCCTAAAGGTCCAAGAAAATTGCTTGAAGGGATCAGAGCGCTAAAGGCTCAATCTCCTGAGCAGAAGTTACTGGAGAGTACGGAGGATTCACAATGATTGTTTTAATGATATTGGGTTGAAGCCAGTGACAGTTTTCTCATATTCATCTCATCTCTGTGTGAAGGTAGGTTTTTAAATAAACTGAATTTCAAAAATAGAATTTTAATGATGAGATGGGATCTTGGGTCTGATCTTCAGTGAAATTTCACAGATGTCATCAAGGTGTGATTTCAAATAAATTGTGATCACCCTGGGAGAAATCTTGGGACTGTAAGTACCTTGTGTAGCTCAGCTCAGTGAAATCTATCAAAGAGATGTACCAGGCTTGTCAGTACTTTACATGTCTTTATGTGTGTCTCCATTGTAGTATAGGCCACATACCTGAAGTCAGACACCAGCCATGGTCATTGTCAGATGCCGGTTCCCACACAGTGAAGAAAACTGCAAAGTAAGGTATGAGGAGAACATCGCCAACTCTCAGGTCAGGCTGGCTCTCCTCCAGACCTCAGTGTGGCTTATCTTGGTAAGATTGCTCGCATAAGGAAAATAAAAGAATGAGGGAGTAAAAGTGCTTGGCAGGAAAACATGATATTTTCAGATTGAGATTTTTAGGTGGAAAATGTTGGCGAGTGTGTGTGGGGGTAGGGTTAGGGTTAGGGCGCGGAATAATATCTAAATTCCAGATCTTAATCTGCCCCTATCTCACCCTGTGACCTTGAAAACATTACTTTGCATTTCTGAATATTTATTTTATCTCTAAAATAAAAGGCTTGGGCAAGTTGATGCCTATGACCTTTTCCAATGTCAAAGTCTTGTGACCATACTCAGTGGCCAAGAGTGAAAGTCAGTTCAGGGCATAGACAACAACTAGAACTGGTTTAGATAGCACAGCAGATCCCTGACTTCTTAAAATATATTTTAAACCAGCGGTCGCCAACTGGTGGCCCACGGATCCCTGGTGGTCTGTGAGGTCCAAAAGGGTGGAGACCACTGTAAACAATGAAAGGGTTTTTTGACCATTGCTACTCTTATTTGAGAACTTACTAGTATTTCTAGAAAACAGTTTCGTTTGGAGAGTAATCTTGGCTTTTCAGGTCAGATCTACATTTCTTAGAAAACCACATTTTCACGCCAAGGGGTAAAAGAGCTTTCCATGCTAGAGCATCGCCAAAGATGTCCCAACATAAAGACATCCAGCCCAGACAGTGAATTTAAACCTTTTTATCTCTTTAAAAACTTGACTTTGTCTTCCATGTGTTCTAACGTTAACTGTGTGTTCCTGTTGATAACAGTAATCTCAGGAGTATTGTTTGGTAGATGAACTAATGTTCTACATTAGAGCTCAGTCACAAGAATATGTTTGTAACATTTAAAGCAAGCCGATATATCATTTTGTCAGCTAACATATGACTTTCCTTAAAGTCTTAAAATATGTTTGTTTATTAAAGAGAACCATTCTTTGGGTGGGAAGGGGGTTAGCTAATCAAGGATTGTCAAGGACTGCCCCATTGTACTTCTCTGTTTACCCCTGCAATTCACCTTCTCCTGTGATTTACTTGTTTAATTAAAACTATACATAGCTTTATAGAGGGGTAATTGACATACAATACACTACACATACTAAAGTATAAACTTAATCAGTTTTGATAAATGTATAAACCTGAGAAACCATCCCCATAATCAACATAGTGAAAATACACATAAATCCCCACATTCCCTCCAGCCTCTCTGAACCTCTTCTCCCTTTCTACCCCCCACACCCCCTGGTGTTGCCTCCAGGGAGGAGTCTGGACTGCTTTCTGGCCCTAGAAAGTATTTTGCATTTTCCAGGGTTTTGTGGAAGTGAAATCATACTGCATACATTATTTTTTGGTCTGGCTTATTTCACTCAGCGTAATTATTTTGACATTCATCTATGTTTTTGTGTGCATCAATAGTTCATTCCTTGTTGTTGCTGAGTATAGTCATGATGTGTTTAACCATGTTGATGGACATTTGAGTCTTTTCCAGGTGTGATTTATTATACATAAAACTGCCAGGAACGCTTGTGTGTAAGCTCTTGTGTGGACATATGCTCTCATTTTTCTTGGGAAAATGCCGAGCAGCAGGATGGCTGGATTTTATGATAGATATGAGTTTCACGTTTAAAAAACAAAACAAAACACAAAAAACACTCTGAGTGAAAGCCATTTTATTTCTCTGTTTTCAATCTGGATGTTTTAAATTTGTTATTATCTTTTGGCCTTATGTCACTGGTCTAGAGCTCCTTCTTTTTCTAGATTAATCTAGTAATAGGTTTGTCAATCTTACTGAGCTCAAAAATGCAGCTTTTTGTCTCATTATCTTTCTCCAGTGTTTTTTATCATCTTATTTCCATTTGGATATTTGCTCTTTCCTTTCTTTGCTTACTTTGTGTTTAGTTTGCTTTTCCTTAGTTCCTTCCGGTGAAAATGGAGGTCATTGATTACAGGTGTGTTTTTTTAAATATAGGTGTTTATTACTATAAATTGCTCCCTCTTTTTCATGACATACTAGTATACCAAGAAATAAAAATGAGGCTCTAGAAACAATGAATAGTAAAGGGTTAAAATTTAATATTATTGTGGGAGAATAATCATGATAATTTGTTCATCTTAGGAGTCTCTTTGACCTAAATTTCCAAGGTTTCTTATAATATATCTGATCCTAAGACAAAAATTAAACGGTGTTCAAAACTATTGCATTTTTTTAAGTAGGAAGAAATTTCAGGAAGAAATGAAGCAGGATTTAATACTGATAAAGAAAGCACTTATGAAAAAATAGGTCTGTCTGTATCTTCATGCACTTTGTCCTAATAAAGTAGTTTTTAAAATATAATCTTAATACTCATTTTCATGTATTTCAATATTTTTATATTTTATTTGTTTTCAAGCATTAATAAATAGTAAAAGCAAGCTGATATTTCCATTAAACTCACCTGCATAAAGGCACCTGCCCTGAAAATTCCTGAAGGAAATACAAGCTAACACATTTATCTTAAATGACATTCTCTAAAATAATTGATTAATAATCTATAGTATACAATAGTTTTTATTTAAAACTAGAGGCCTGGTGCATGGATTTGTGCACACTTAAAGTAAATGAATTAGAAGGTGGCTGGTGGGGTGGGATTGGGCGAGACGGGCCGGACACACCTTGAAGCCAACATCCCGTAGTCCCTCCCTCTTTGGCCACATCTGGGGTGGCACCGGGGCTCAAAGGGCATCTGTGGAGTGAGTGGGGTCCCTCCTGGGGATGGGGTCCCTCAGCCTGGCCTGTGGGGATTGGGCCAAAACTAGCAGTCTGACATCCCCCGAGGAGTCACGAGTGCAAGAGGGCACTCTGCATAGTTGCTGTCACTCGACAGCTCCTGCATTGAGCAACTGCTCCCTGGTGGTCATTGTGTGTCCTAGCTACTCACTAGTTGGCCAGTCGCTTAGGCTTTTATATATATATATAGATAGCCATTTTGAATTTGTCAATTAAATGCAGTGTTATCAGGGAACACTGGTGTTTCTTATCCAAAGTCTTGATAACCCATGAAGTGATTTAGGAAAGAGTCCATTTCATTCTACTTGTAATACGATGAGATGCACACCATGCCCACCTTTGCTCAACTCTAAAGGTCAGAATTTTCACTCTTTACATCTTTAAGCTCCATTGCATCCCCTTCCGTGAAATAGGAATAATACTTGCTGTTACTATACCCCAGACTTATTTTGAGGTTGATTTAGGCAATAACTAAGAGAGTCCACTGGGATTTGATTGAAAAGACACAAATATGAGAAAGGGTTGCAGGGATTGAGAAGCGAGAGAGAGAGAGACTGGACAGGGACTGCAGTGTGGTGATTGCCAGGGAGTAAGAGGGGTTGAGGGAGGCAGAGGGATGGAGACTTGACTTGGTGAACACACAATACAGTGTACAGATGATGTGTTGTGGAATTGTGCACCTGAAACCTGTATAATTTTGTTAACCAGTGTCACCCCAATAAATTCAACATAAAGGGAGGAAACAAGAAAGTTTGAAACAAATCTACTGCTACCACAGGCTTGTCTGACTTCTTAATATCCCTCTTACCAGGGGGATTTTATTATTAACCAGAGTGTGTTAAGTTAAAGAAGTTTAGCATAGATTAGCCTTTCTGACTAACGCCTGATGTGAGGTAGAGCTGGGAAGAAAATGTCACCCAGAAAAAGAGATGTGATTGCATGAATGGGCAGGGAAATTGGAGAAACTGGCTCTCCTATTTCTTTCACTGGCTCCGTTTGCTTCAGAGCTGTTGTATCGCACATTTAAACACTTGATTTTTTTTTTATTTTTCTTGATCAATTTTTAAATGTGCTAAGGTAGGAACAAAGAGCCTCTGAGGGGATAGTCGATGAGGACATTTGCCTCACTTCCTCCACAATGTTCACATCCTCCTCCCTCTGGCTGCTTCCTGCCTGTAGATAGTCCCTGCTCAGATATGGACCAAAAACTCCCCATATTTTTCACTTGAAATCTGCCCTACAGACACTTAGTTCATACTTGCACAAGCCCTCTTTTGGGGAAGGCAATTCCACAACAGGGAGAGTCTCATGACCTAGGAGAGGGGAGTCTTAAAGGAGAGAAGTATTAATGTCCAAGAAGTCTTGGTTGTAGTTTTTACAAGTTCTATTATTTTTATAGTTACACTAGAGGCCTGGTGCACAAAATTAATGCACTCGGGAGGGGGGTCCCTCAGCCCGGCCTGTGCCCTTTTGCAGTCCGGGAGCCCTCAGAGGATGTCCGACTGACGGCTTAGGCCCATTCCCAGCAGGGAACGGGCCTAAGCCATCAGTCGGACATCCTTAGCGCTGCTGTGGAGGTGGAAGAGGATCCTGCCACCACCACTGCTCTTGTCAGCTGTGAGCCCGGCTTCTGGCTGAGCAGCGCTCCCGCTACGGGAGTGCACTGACCACCGGAGGGCAACTCCTGCAATGAGCATCTTCCCCCTGGTGGTCAGTGCATGTCTTAGTGACCAGTCATTCCAGCTCTCCAACATCCCCTGAGGAGTCCCAGATTGTGAGAGGGCGCAGACCAGGCCGAGGGACCCCACTGGTGCATGATCAGCGTAGGGAGGGACGTGGGAGGTTGGCCAGCTAGAGAGGGACTGTGGGAGGGCTCTAGGACGTGTCTGGCCCATCTTCTCAGTCCCAATCTGGCAGACCCCAGCAGCAAGCTAACCTATCGGTCGAAGTGTCTGCCCCCTGGTGGTCAGTGCACATCATAGCAAGCAGTTGCGTGGCCTTAGCGTATCATTAGCATATTACACTTTGATTGGTTGAACGGCCAACTGAACGACTGGACACTTAGCATATTAGGCTTTTATTATATAGGCTAAAGTGGTCATAATATACAAAATTCGCAGGATTGTCAAGCAATGATATACACAAGGCATGGAGTGCAGAGTGCCTTGGGTGAACTTGGGGACAGGATTTCTGTTTTGTAATTGAATGGTGCGTAATTGTTGCGCAGAGTAGTATGGAGCTTAGAACAGCTTCTCCCTTTTCTCTTTTATCTCCATCTATTGATCCCTGTTTCTTCCTGGGTGAAAGAACGGCTATTTAATTCCTTTCTGTTGTAGGAAGCTTTTGAATGTTTTAAAAGGGCTATTTGTCATTCTTTTCTATGTCCAACTACCGATGCACAAAGGAAAAGAAGATAAAATAATGGCAGGGTGACCCTGACAGTCATCTATTGGGAAAGGGCCCAGGTTCCTCAAATGGTTTCCTTTCATTGAGATTCTTCTCAGCATATTTGGGGATGGACTCCCAGTATATGGAGTAATAATCACTTGTTGCTTCTAATTAATTGACTGTTGTTTTGTCTGAACCAAGAAGAGCCCAGACATTTGCTGGACCCTGCAGGAGGAGCCGACAAGGAGGCAGACATCCCTCTGGAGGCAGCTTCTCCACAGCCAGGTTATGACTGTAGCTGGTATGCGGGTTCTCATGGACACTTAAAACAATCTCTAAAAGCCTTTGAAAGGAGCCTTCCCTCATTTCAGACCCGTGGAAGTCACTGATTTCTTGGTAATATCCCAAGACACAAAACCCTATGCTTTGCATTTCTGAGTCAGATGGCTGCATGGCATCCTTTTTTGAATATGAGCAGCAAGATTTGGCTTCTCCAGGCAGCGAGGTTGTTAGGTTACTGTAATGTCCATTACGTTGGGGATTCCTTCCTTATTTTCAGTTTAATTATTTTGGTCTGTATTTATGGGTGTTGAGGAAGTGCCCAACCAATGTGGATTCTTGCAAACCTTTGAGAAATACTGATTTCCTTATAAGTCTTGCATTCAAAGGAGGGTGTCTCATCCCCCATTCCTTTTTTCTCTTAAGAATAAGGATAGCATTTCTACCCACTGCCATGCTAGCAAGGGCCCCGATAGCAGCACTGTATTTTTAAAAAAATATATTTTTATTGATTTCAGAGAAGAAGGGAAAGAGAGAGAGATATAGAGCATCAATGTTGAGAGAGAATCATTGATCAGTTGCCTCCTGCACACCCCCTACTGGGGACTGAGCACACAACCCTGGCATATGCCCTGACCCCTGACCGGGAATTGAACGTGACCTCCCGGTTCATAGGTCAACGCTCAACCACTGAGCCACGTCGGGTGGACAACAGCAGCACTGTTCTTAAATCACATATAGCCTTACCAGAAATGCACTTCGTTCCCTGTGGTGCATACATATCCATGTGTATGTGGGTGCATCTCTTCTCAGACAGGAATAAAAAACCAGTTAGAATACAGAATGTATATGATAAGATCCTGGCATACACTATAAGAGACCCGCCAGCATCCTGGTGTTGTGGGAAGTACACCGAGTTGAGAGTCTCAGGTTGCATAATTAGTTATACCATTAACATGCAGTGTGACCTTGGGAGAGCTACTTGACATTGCTGAGCCCCAGTATTAGCATTTGCAACTACGGGGATACTCTTGGTGCACTGCCCAGATCCCCGCAGATGCATTCTACCCTTCCGGGCACCAACTCCCTCACCTTCTGTGTGCTTTGCTTTCTCCAGTGGGTACTTAGGACTTTCTTCAGAAAACTGCCTTTGGATCGCGGAGCCCTTTGCTTACAGAATTCCGGGAGTTTATATGTTCCCCCAGTAGGCACTCCTAGCCTTTGCCCAGGCTCAGGCTGGTTAGCAGCATGGAGCCGAGCTGCCTTGGCTTCACACTGAATACATTCTGGAGGTGTATTCTATCTCCCAGTGCTTCCTACGCTATTTCTGGGACTGTCCCTGACATCTCAACCTTGCTTGACTTTTCCCCTTTCCAGCCCTTCTTCTCAAACTTTCTTGTTTCCCCAGGGAGTGGTCTCTTTAAAATCACTTGGACATAAACCCTTATTTCGGATCTGCTTCTACAGAACCCTTCCAACCTCATTTAACTAGTGGTTCAAGTTTAAATCAATATTTGATCAACATAGACTTCTTGTTCCTTTAGTGTTTTTATAGTGCTTTGATAATTGCCCAAGGAAGTTTATATAATTAGACTGTACAGCTCTTCCATCTACATGTCTGTGTTAGTGGGGGTGGGATTCAAGTGAATAAATGTTACGCTTTCACTTGATAATTTTTACATCACAGCGATGACATGTTGTGGGAAGGAATTATTACTGCATTTCATAGAAGAGCAAATGGAAGCTCAGAGAGGACAAGTCATATAGGTGAAATCCTACAGTATGTGTCGTTTTGTGGTTAGCTTATTTCACTCAACATAAAGTTGCCAAGGTTTATTCATGTTGATGCATACAGCGGGGTTATTTCTTTTTCATGGCTGGATAATTTTTCATTATATGTACCCATGGAAAATGCCAGATTTTCTTGAGGTATGCAAAATAGCCCAATTCACAAAAGCAGTAAGTAGAACAGCGGTAGCCAGTGAGTGGCTAGGAAGGGGGAGGAGGGAGTTGCTATTCAATGGGTATAAAGTTTCAGTCTTGGGAAAGGAATCTGTTCTAGAGACCTGGTGTACCACACTGTGTTTACAATGACCAACGCTGCACTGTACACTTAAGAGAGTAGCTTGCCCCAATAAACAGAAAAAGTACTCATGGGGTCTGTCCATCTAGAGAACTCACTTGTGCTGTCAGAACCCAAGTGTCCAAGCTCTGTGCTCAAAGTCGCTGGCAGACAGAGCTGTAGGGAAAGATCGTCCTTGGAACGGCTTGATTCCCTCATTTCCCCACATGCTTGGTGCTGTCTCCACTAACACCGCAGTATCACGATTGATTCTGCGAAACTTTCCAGATGATAGCTAAGATGTTAGCCATCAGGGACTCGGTGAGTACTGATCACTTAATAAGGTGTTTTAACCTATCTGCAGCCTTCATCTAAGGAATCAGAGCTGAAATGATACTGACAGTGATATTTACTCAAGTTCTTCTAAAATCCTACCATACCGCATTCTTACCGATCTTTCTGTTCAAATTAAGATTCACTCATTGTTGGGGAAAATCATGGGGAAACCTCTTTTATGACAAACCCATGAAGACTTAGTTTGCTCTTCCAACAGTTTGGCTCAAACGTCCGCTTTTCTGAAGAAAAGGTGTTTGACACCTTTCAAAAGCTACTTTGCAAAGTGAAGAAATATTCATAAGGGGCGAATAGGAGCAAGTCCGTTAAGGTTCAAGGAGACCTTTATTTTAACTGAAGTCTCACAGCAGGAATAAAGCACTCAAGGAGTTGAGGTTTCTGGAGGAAAAATGCAGCCTTTTCAGACTAAAAAGAAGATAGGATCCTTCTGAGAGTGATTCTTAGACTTGCTCAGAGGTATTGAATAGCTAATTAGCACCTTCCTATTTTGCGAGGGGACTGACTTCCTAATCCGCCCAGGTATTAAGAAAAAGATAAAGGCTTTAAAAGCATTAGCTCTTCTCTTAAGAATGGAGAAGATTACCCAGGCAAGCAGGTTTCTTATGCAGCTTCTTGGAGCCATGTCTACAAGTTCTGGTTTTCTCTTGTTGGGAGTAGAGCCCAGGAATTGGCATTTGTAACATGTGTCCCCAGGTCTGGGAACACAATTGGTGAAATACTGTTTAATATCAGCCAGTTTTCCAATAAGAACTCCTTACAACCGAGTCATCTGATGCTTTTCTTGTTATTTTTTTTAAAATACCTTGTAATAAAATATTTGCTCAAAGAAGACAGATGTGAAGTACCAGTGGTGAGAGGACTTTATTTTTTTCTGAGGAACAGATTAAATAAATGAAGATGCACAGAAAAGAAAGGATTTCTAGATAATTGCTCACTGCAATTCTTAATGTAAAATTAAAATATTATACTTAAATGAACTCCCATTACAAGGAGATTAGCATTTTTTTTTTAATTTTGTAGTTTTGTGTGTTCTGTATAGTTTCAAGAAAACAAGTGAGGGTCAGTGAGTAGAAGTGGTGAATGGGCTCATTAGAGACATGGATTTCTGAGAGCTGTCCCAGCTGAACTGCCTCACATGAAGCCAGTTTCAAATTCCCAAGGATTTGCACACGTAAGATAACTACCTGGGAAGATGAAGATGGAGCCCCTGGTAAACTCTTGTTCTCTTCCTGCATAGGCTTACTTCAAGACAGCAAGACTAGGACCCTTCCTCAAACACAAGAAGAATGGTGCTCCCTCCTACACGCAAGCACGCACGCCCGCCTTCAAGAGGCTGCTTTTCCATTCTTTCTCTCTGTGCTTTTTCTAAATTCATGGGGTGATTATGATTCAAATCGATGGTGTATTTGCTGGTCTTCTTTCCCACGTCCTTTCTCCTTTCTGATGTAGTGCAACTTGCCATGGAAACATATAGCACAATCTGAAAGGTGATTGAGGCAATTACAGGATGGGGAATCAATCAGGGTGCATTTTTCTTTTTTTGCAATTTTTTAAAGTAACAGCAAAAGCCTTGCATCGGGTATCTGACAAGTCACTCGTGACGGAAGGGTTTACGTGTCCAAGCAGAACACCATCAATGTTCTTATTGAGTTGGGTGTCTTGATGAATTTACCTCATTTATCTCTGCAACAGAACAAAGTGAATTCTCTCACTTGGACAAACATTACGGCACTGTTGAATATTGTCAAACTCAATAAGTCAATGGTAATTTCCAGGGAGAAAAAAAGTGTCCTTTTGTGTGTGTGTGTATTTTAAGGTGTTTTTTAAAATTTTTAAATTGAATTTATTGGGGGTAACATTGCTTAATAAAGTTATATAGGCTTTAGGCGTACAATTTTATAGCATATCATCTGTATATTGTATTGTGTGTTCTCCACCCCAAGTATAGAATATATACACCTCCATGTTTATTGCAGTATTATTGACAATAGCCAAGATTAGGAAACACCCCAAGTGCCCAGCAGTAGATGAGTGGATAGAAACGCTATGGTACATTTACACCTCATGGAACACTGCTCAGCCATAATAAAGAAGGAAATCTTACATTTTGTGACAGCATGAATGGACCTGGAGGGTATTAAGCTAAGTGAAAAAAGCCAGTCAGAGAAAAGTCTATTTTAATTGAATCCTAGCATAAGACCTAAAAATGGTCTACAGGATAAAAGCTTTATCGCTTCAACCTTTCCATCTTCAGTTTTGTTTAATTTAACGCTGCAGTAATTATACAGTGGTGACACACTGACTCTCTGGGCATGTGTTTTCCCGCTGGAAAATGATTAGGACTTGACTTCTTCCCAACTCTTAATTTCAGCCTCAGCCTGAATAGGAATCAATGCCTACCCGAGTGTATAAATTAAAAATCAAGTCCAAAAACAAATGGGGTGTTCATTCATGCCTGTTGTAAGCTGACTAATGACCCTACAGATCCAAGTCCCAAACCCTGGATCCTGTGCACGTGACTTTATATAGGAATGGGGTTTGGCAGCTGTGATTAAACCAAGGATTTGGAAATGAACAGATGATCCTGGGTCAGAGTGGACCCTATATGTAATCATATGTCCTTATAAGAGGGAGGTAGAGGGAGATTCAAAGGAGGTCACAAACCAAGGAATGTAAGAAACACAGGCCCAGCAGCTGGAGGAGACATATGTTATTCCATTTAATTTTTACAACAGCCATATGGATTTTAGATTACTACTAGAGGCCCAGTGCACAAATTCATGCATGGGTGGGGTCCCTTGGCCTGACCAGTGATCAGGGCCGATCAGGGCCAGTTGGGCCGGCTGGCTGGGGGAGAGAGACCGTGGGGGGTTGGCCGGCTGCGAGAAGTTGGCTATGAGAGCATGTTGACCACTGGGGGCAGCTCCTGCATTGAGCATCTGCCCCCCTGGTGGTCAGTGTGTATCACAGTGACCAGTTGACTGGTCGTTCAGTCAACTGGTCGCTTAGGCATATATATATATATATATATATATATATATATATATGGAAATAATATAACTATATATATATATATATATATATATATATATAGTTATATTATTTCCATTTTACAGATGAGGTAACGTACGGCAACAGATTAAGTCACTTCCTCCAGATCACACAGTTAGAAAGTACTGGAGCCAAATTCAAACTCATCCGGCTTCTAGGTCCTATGCTTGTCACTGCCTAAAGTTGTTTGACCACAGCTTTCTCATGTGGAAAATGGAGAGGATCAATCCCACCTGTGTTTTAGGTATGTGTAATTTAATAAAAGGATGCATTTGCATTTATGACTCATGGTAGGCTTATATGTGTTAGTTTTATCATCCCATAGTGATTATTGTATCTTGACTTTATTGGTGGTGGGGAGAGGGGAAGAGGCTCAGAGAATTTAAATAATTGCCCAAGTTAGCATCATGAGGAAATAGAGATTCAAACCTTAAACCACGGACTCATTCTATGCTTTTTTTCTATTACTCACTATCTCTCCTGGTAAGCTATTATTATACTAAAAATCAGGGGGTGGATCCTATCAAAATGATGTAGTATATCCATAGGTATAAATTCAAGATATCATTTAACCGTAGACTCATTAGAGATTGCTCATAGAAACCACTGATGGAAGAGGCAAGAGAAAAGAGAAGCCCTTTGGTTCCAAGAACCATGAATAGCACACGGCAGCCATGCTGCCACTGGCAGAGGCGGGTGTCTGTTGATCACTCACTATCCACCCCACTCCACAGGGAGCTCTGAATCAGCAGCCCTCCTACTCAAGCCGGTGGCCAGAGTCACACTCTTCATGCTCCTGTAAGAGACTAGTAATGGTCTCATAACTGGAAGTAATCAGTGGCCTCACACAAGCCACTTCCATTCCCTGTGCCTTGCTTACCATCATCACAAAGGGTGGGAGTTGGGAGAACATTTTAGAGGAACGCTAATCTCCCTCAAAACTTAATAATTTTATGATATTTTGAAATGCTTGATTATTAATTTTCTCATTAGTTTGGCTTTGTAGGGCAGGCATTTAGAAATCATTCAAGTAATAATTAATCTTGAGCTTGTTCTAGTGTTAAATATTCATGGGTTTCATAAATTAGGTAGAGCTTTTGGACCGAAAGTCTAGAGTTTCCAAGATGACTTTCCCTGTGCTCCCTTGTCATTTGGCTGATTTCTTTTTGCAATGTGCACACTAAGGTTTTATCTGGCGGCTTGCTAAAAATTCCGAGTCATCTGTCTCAGATGACCTTGGGCTAACCTTGTTTACCACTGGATGAAGGTATGGCCCATAGACATTCTCTGGGCTTTTAACATACACTGTTAACCTCCCCCAGTCATATCAAAGGGCACAAGGAATTCACATCAGTGTTCAGTAAAGCAGCGTTATTTATTTTTATTGTTTTTAGATGCAAAGGTATGTGAAAGACCAAGAAAGAATGCATTTGCTGTAAATTTTCCAGTCATATGTCACACATTTTAACATTAAGATGAAAAAAGAAAGCCAACAGGAGTGCTGAGAACACATGGATCTTTCTTTTCATTCCAACCTGTATGTGTCAAGGGATATTAGCTTGAAACCAAGGTCAAAATAACAGTACCCAGATCCCAAATCAACTGGACTGTTTATGATGTTTTAATGCAGTTGGCCTATTGTTAGTTTTCAGTAGATGAGCTTAGTAAATAGTACAAAGAATTCTTCTTTAATATGTCTTTAAACTTGAGTTTTATTCTAAGAAAGTTTCTTACTGAAAAGTTGACCTGACGTGAATTTTCTTTTTTAAGTGAAATCTCTTGCTTGCTGTAATGGAAATTTTCTGTAATTTTTAATTTTTCTTGTTTCATTTTCATGAAGCCTGCTCAATAGGAGACATTCCATGGCTTATATGCCTTGAATTGATAAAGAATATACAATTTCATTTTTTAAACTGAGAACCCCTGACCTCAGGCCCCGATGTCCTGAGTACCCTCTTAGGCCTAGGCACTGCGGGAGAGTTAGGGGCGGCTCAGACAGGACAGACAGTGCTCTTGTGCCCAATTTGCTGTCTTTCCACCAGGGAGAGAAGAGATGCATACTCATTAGCTGAATACAAAGTAGGGTTACTTTTAGAAGAAGATAAAACTGTCTTTACTGGCAGATCAGGAAAAAAATTTGCAAGTGGGCTAATGATTGAGCTGGGCTTTGGAAAACATATAGACGTGCCCTAGCCAGTTTTCCCAGTGGATAGAGTGTCAGCCTGCAGACCGAAGGGTCCCGGGTTCATCCCGATCAAAGGGCACGTGCCTCCCTGGCATGTGTAAGAAGCAAGCAATCCATGTGTTTCACTCACGTCAATATTTCTCTCTGTCTTTCCCTCTTTCTTCCACTCACTCTAAAATCAATGGGAAAATATCCTTGAGTGAGGATCAAAAATAATAAGAATAATAATAGAAAATATAAAGTCTTAAAAACTTTCAGGGTAAGGTCACTTGAAGGACGATGGATGGCTTCAGAAGAGGCACACACAGGGCAAGGTGTGAAAATTGTGGGTAGTTCAGCTTTATTAGCAATTACAAGGTGTAAAGAGGAATTATGGGGGAGGGGGGAGTTTAAATAAGTATGTGGGACGAAACAAATGGCTAGATGAAGTAAACCCTGGTCTGCAATTTTCTGCCCATCCCGTGGCCCTGTGCTTAGCATTAGCCAATTAGGGAGATGTAACAGAAAAGGGAAGAGGCAGCACATATAGAACCGGAGAGATGATGGAAAATAACAGCAAGACATACAGTTTGGGCTACCTCAATTTTTCCCCCTAGAGCAAACTTCTTAATACAACACAGGGAAGCGGAAATGCCTTTTTAATGCTCTCATAGGTAGCAAGAATGTAGGAAAATAAAGTGAAAATTCTGGAAGGTGATTACTTGCAAAGCAATGTCAATGGAATGGCTTGGCGCGTCAAGTTTTTCTCCTTGAAAGATGCCCAATGAAAGACCAAGTGGGAATGTAATTTCAAGGGGAGAATAGGTTTTGTGAACTCTGTCATCACTTCATTTTGCCTCTATGCAAAGAAAATTGTATCTTACGTTCCAAGTCACAGTACATTTGTCCTCAGATAGTTTTACGCCATAGTCGCCACTACCAGTTTTCTGTCAAAATGTTTACATTATCTGCGGGTCTATTTTAGAAACTGACAATATTTGTTAGGCCTGAAGGAATGAAATTTCAGCGAGTTCACTATATACTTTGGCTTCCTTACCAAATTTAAATGCTGCTTGCAAAATTCCATGGCACTGAAATATTATGCCATCATTTGGGAGAATGCAATTGTTTTGTTCTTTCAGTGTTTGGGGAAGTTGACTTTAGAGAAAGCTAATGTGAGGTTTAACCTTCATTAAATTGAGAGTTTTGAGGTAAGACATGAAGCTTTTTTTCTTCTCACTTTTTTTTTTTTTTGTAGAGCCATCCATGTTTATGTTGGGAGTGATTTACTTCCAGCTAATTCGTGATGGATATGCTTTTCATGATTAAAATGAGTACTTTTTAACCTCAGGCTACAGCAGATGGGTGTAAATATGAAGTAGGAACTGAGCCAAGGAGTGACTTATTTACTTTCTAATCTCCCAATATTTTTTAAATTAAAATATTAGTAGTTCTCAAGAACTACAATTTTAATAGTCCACATTCCTTGGCTCCAAAACCCAGTGTTTAATTTTGGAAATGGCATGTGCTATTGCATTTACTCAAGGGTGTTGCTTACCGGGATTTAGCTGCTCCTAACTTGTGGGCGCTGTTCTCATGCTAATCATTATAATCCTGCCACTGTAGTTCTTCTTAGCAGTGTCAGGAGGAACTCTTCCATTTGGAAAATTAAAAGGTAACCAGGAATATTGAAAAATAGCCTTTATTGTTCCCTATGAGAGTGGCCCATGTTCTCTTTTGTGTATAATGTGTTTAAGTGGTTTTATAATCATGGTTATATGCCTCTTACAGAAGGAACTGTGCAATGCTATATGGGTAATCTAAAAGCTAATTGTCCAGAATAGGAGATCTTTGTTCATAAACGCCATGTTAAGTGAGAAGAGCTAAACTCATATGGTAGAGCAGGGGCACATGTTTTGAAGCACTAATTTATGCAGACTCATACGACAAATGAGTGTATGAGAATCACAGCAATGTAGTTCCAGTTTTAAATTTTATTCCCTTTTTTCTAGGCTTGTTAACAGTGGTTCGAGCAGTGTTTCTTGGCTAGATCTTCTTGTACTTTTGCAATATTGTCCAGCTTATTCTTAATTCTGGTCCACCTTAATTCCTCTCTTGTCGCATTCTGTTCATGCCAGATGACCATTGCTGGTAGCATTGCATCCTGAATGCTGAGATTCCTCCAAAGATTGCTTAGGGGTCAGTAATTCGCCTATGAGGGGGTCTGCCTCTCATACAGTCTACTGCTCTGATTCTCTATGATCCAGTTCTGAATTGCTGGTGTAGGAAGTCTTGCTACCAATCTCTTCAAATGCCTGGGACTATAGACAGAAAAGATTCTCTTCTGACTGTATGTACTCCAGGGGTGACTCTTCTTTATCCTCCAGAACCATTTTCTCTCTGCTTACTTACTGAGTTGTGGAAGGCTACATGGGAGAAGTGGGAAAAGTGGCTTAGCGTTGCCAGATTTAGCAAATGAGAGCAGCGAGGAGGTGCAAAATGAGCTGCATTTTGTTTCAGGCATGTCTGTGCTTCCTATTACGTATCCAGCTGGAGATGCGCACACAAGATTAAACATCTGAGTCAAGCTGGAAGTCGCTGGGATCCAGAGACTTGAAGAGCAAAGCCATGAAAACGGATTAAAGTGCCAAAGGAGTGGTTACAGATGAGAGAACCAAAAATTAGCACTGGCTAGCAACCACATGTAAGATTTTGAGTATGTACTAGTATAACTAATACATACTTCATGTGCTGTATACCTATATACGTTTATATATTCACATTGGCCTAAAATCCTATTGGGGGATATTTTTCATTGGGAAAGTCGAAGCTTCATTTTAAATGGATCTGCCCTATATACTGAGACATGATAATGTCACTGGAAAGAGACAGGGACTGAGGCGGGTTTGTGCAGCATGGTCTAGAATGTGTGTTCTTGACTCTGTGCAGGAAACATTTCATAACATGAGACCAGATGATTTTGAGAGTATGTTTAGTAAAGCTGGGGGCAGTGAAGCAAAGGAATGGCTCAAGATAGAAGAGGCAAGGAGTAAGTCTAGATTGGAGTAAGTCTAGATTGGAGTAAGTCTAGACTGGGCTGCCTAGACTCAGGAAAGGAAGTCACAGTAACAGAAGTGAGCCACACTGGGCAGCGGGGACTCGGGTAACAAGTCACAGAGGCAGAAGGCGATTCCTTGCAGAGAGGTTCAGGGGGTTAGCCTGGGCTGAGCTGCTGCTGCCCACTCCTACCCTGGTGGCGAGTCTCCTGGGATCATGTAGAGTTTAGGAGAAAGGAAACAAAGACACGCACCCGAGGGAAGAACAGGGGCACAAGCATACTCAAGGGAGAGTACTCACTGGGTCTTTTGTCTTAAAGGGTTTTATTTGTTGCCTCAAGGTGGGAGATTTAGGGGAGGTCTCCAGGGAGCATCGCAAGGGAATTTTAAAGAGCTTTCCAGGTGTGTTTTTTAATATGCTGACGCATCAAAGTGAGCTCATAGGGGAGTTTGGGATCATTCTCTGGTTAGCTTCACTGCTTTGCTTTTATCTTGAATTGTCTGGCTCTAATTTTGTTTTGTGCTGTTTTGTTATTTATTTCTTTGGGGTTTGGCTGGCACTAATGACACAAACTGGATCTCTGTCATCTTTCTCCCAGATCAGGGTGTTTTAAGCCACTCTCTCTCTCAGGATGGGGAGGAGAGGTATAAACCATCTGCTCCTAAGTGTCCTTGGTTAGGGAAGATAAGGTCTTGTGATTTTTAAACAGGTTGTTAATTGCTTGGCCTTGTTTAACTTTTTGTTGTTGTTTTTTTTTCTTTCTTTCTTTCAGTTTTCTAATTTCACTTGCCGAAAAATTTCCCTGGCTTCAACCCTCCTGGCTCAGTCATACCAACCTTATCACCGTGTGTTGCGTAGGGGGGCATGGAACACAAGGATGAGTCCTTTGTGTGCCCGAACCTGTGCAACAATGCGCTGGATGAGAAAACATTTCCATTGAGTACCTGGTGCTTCTTTGTTTCCATAGGAAAATGAAGGCTGGCTTTGCTAGCTGGGACTTTAGGTGATTTTTCTGTTTTTGAAGCACCAAAGTCATCTTTCTTATATTATCCATTCACTAGCTTTTCCTCCAGCTGAAGGGAAATGTCTTGGCAACTGTGAATGTGTTTCCATTTTCTTCCTTGTTAATTCCTTGCACATGATAAATTGCAGGGAACTGTACTGAAATCCCTTGAAATTGAAAAGTCCGCCTACATGAGTGCTCAGGAGCAAAGGTGTTAAACATAATAAGCCCACAGACACTCCGCCGAAAGCCTTTCAGAAACATTTTCAGGAAAAGGCTACCTTTCATGGGTACATATAGACTGATTTGCATACTTTTCAATACTTCTGATTTAGGTGGTAGATCTGGGTTAGCTCTAAGGATTGCAAAACCTCCCAGAATTATTTGAAACAGTTGATATTTTTTGAAGATGAGGTCACTCATAAGGTAGCCCTGCCTTTAAAATACAGCAAGTATTTTTGGATTCCTTCTTATTTCCATCCACATAAAGGTGACCTGCCTCTCTTACCAACCTGGCCTCCTGGTGCCCTCCGTGCCCTCCAGTTATAACATTTTCAAGCTATTATTTTTCATCTTCAAATGAATGTGTTCATAAAACATTTATAGCAATTCAAATAGTTTCAGTAGTTCAGAAACCTAGCCAAAAACCTTTTCATTCATTCACAATACATTTTTATAGGATAATTTAAGTTATCAATGTTATTTTGTCTTCTCATTTATCAAGAATTCAAGTCACAAATTTATACATGTGCATGTGTGTATTAAACAATCAAAACCAAAATAACTTACACTAGTGAACATATATCAGGGAAAAGAATATTCACACAATCTCAAAGAAATTGCTCCCCATATTATTATCTGTAATAATAAAAGCGTAATATGCTAATTAGACCGGACAGCTGAACGACCTTCCAGACGTTATTCTGGATGTCCTTCCAGATGAAGCCGTGGTGGGGGGGGCCAAGGCAGAGGCGGTTAGGGGCGATCAGGCAGGCAGATGAGCAGTAAGGGGCGATAAGGCAGGCAGGCGAGCAGTTATGGGCATCAGGCAGACAGGCAGAGTGATTAGGGGCGATCAAGCAAGCAGGAAGAGTGGTTAGGGGTGATCAGGCAGGCAGGCGAGCGGTTAGGAGCCAGCTGTCCCAGATTGCAAGAGAGATGTCAGACTGCCAGTTTAGGTCTGATCTCCAGCAGTCGGACATCCCCCAAGGGGTCCCAGATTGTGAGAGGGTGCAGGCCGAGCTGAGGGACCCCCCCGCCCCCGCTGCCATGCACAAATTTTGTGCACCAGGCCACTAGTGAAGAGATAAAAGAACTTGAACAACAAAGAGTTCTGGCAGATGCTCTATTAACCTAGGGCTACAAGGTCATATTATGAATAGTGGGCAAACTGGCATTGTATTCCTTATGAAGAAACACCCAGGAGGCATACACATCCTGGGAAGAAGGATATATGAAGATAATGTGACAAAATGTTAACAATTGATGACTATAGTATTAGGAAAAATGTGTGAGTATTCATTGTACTAGTCTTTCATCTTAAGGGTAAGTTTGGGATCATTAAAAATATTGGGGGAAATAAATTATATATAACTGAAAAGAAAATACTTAAAATTGAAAAATATATCTGTCATCATAAATTATCCCATTTCAATGGGGGTAATTTTATGAGATATTATTAATTATTATAAAGGAATTTACTTTAATAAGTTTATTTTTTCATATAGTGCTTTACAGTATTAAACACCCTTTGTGTCTCATCTAATGCTCAGAAACTCCAATGAAATCATATTGTATAATCAGTACTATTATTATTCATTTTTCCCAGGTGGAGAAACTTGAGTTTCTGCATTTAAATGGACTGTCCAAGATTTTATAGTGTGTGTGTGGTTTTTTTTAAAGGGAAACTGTGACTCAAACACAGATCACTCAATGCTGTGTTCTCTACATTTTTGTACTAGATTCATTGTGTGTATATGTACTTGTGAGTGCATGTGCTTTTCCAATAACTGAAAATCTTTGAAAATGCATGGTTGACTGTTAGCTTTAGTGGACAGGCCATGGGGCTGATGAAATGTATAATGTAATCTCAATTTCTCTTTTGAGGGAGAAGTATCCAGTGTTCCTTACTACTCTGCCTCAAGTGAATGAGATTAGTGTCGCAGAGTCAGATTACAGATTATTTTTGCTTCAGGAAAATGCCATCTCTGTAACTTGTATGTAGCCTTTTAATACTGGCTGAAAACTTCTCTTTTTATTTATATACTAGGGCCCCAGTGCACGAAATCATGCACCTTGAAAGGAACTGTGGGCCGCGAGGCTGCAGTAGGCACAGGGACGGGTCTTGGCCCATCCTCTGTGCCCCCAGGTTCCCTGTCTGCCGGCAGCCCCACTCCTGCTGCTGCCACTCCCACACGCTGACAGTCTGGCCCTGCTCACACCCGCTGACAGCACGGAGTGATTGGGGCCAGTGCCAGCAGCAGGTGCAAGTGGTAGCTGCTGCCCCAATCGGCCTTCAGGAGCAGGGGGAGGTGGAGAAGCACCTGCTGATGGCACCAAGTGATGGGGACTGGTGCCCGGCACCGGCAGTGGGTGTGAACAGTGGCTCCAGCGCTGGCTTTGGGTGCGAGCGGGGCTGACACTGGCAGCAGATGCAAGCACTGGGCAGGACTCGGGAGCAAAGAATTTTTCAGTAACTACTAGAGGCTCACCCTGATGACAGCAAGCGGTGCCCCGCCTTGGTCTGGCATCCCCACTCACCTGCTCCACTATCCCGCTGCGGCCAATGTTCACCATGTTCCACACGTGCCCCCTGGTGGTCAGTGCACATCATAGCAACCAGTTGTTCGGTTGTTCCACCATTTGGTCTATTTGCATAATTAGTCTTTTATTATGTACTATTACCCCCTGGTGACAGGTGTCACTTTCATTCAGATACCTAAGTAGTTTCAATTCTTGAAAAGTCCACATCCTTTTTTTTTTGGCACTTGAAAAACATGCATGACTCTAAATTAAATAAGAACACCTGTTTAAGTTTTGAAAATTTGGAAAGAAACTCATATTTCTCCCATACCCTATGTCAGTAACAGGGGGCCCAGGAGCAACTTTCCTGTAATTGCTTTTATGATTATTTATTTTGTAGTTTCTTTAATAAGATGATAAACATATTTATCATGTGAAAAGGTTGCTATGATGTCTTTGTTTAGCAGTTTTACCCGATGCTTTTCATTACTGTGAAAAGCAGATTCATACTAACAAAGCCAAACAAGTTACCGTACACGTGTTTTATGGAACTGAGTCAATTGGACCTTGAGATATGCTTTTTCACTTTGTAATTGCATCATTGCACATCTTGACTCCAATTTCTATGGTTTTTGACAGATTCACTAGTAATTTACGTAATTCCTAACCTTAATATGCAAGACTTGGAGCCCTGCCCTAACCGGTTTGGCTCAGTGGATAGAGCGTCAGCCTGTGGACTGAAAGGCCCCAGGTTCGATTCCGGTCAAGGGCATGTACCTTGGTTGCGGGCACATCCCCAGTAGGAGGTGTGCAGGAGGCAGCTGATCGATGTTTCTCTCTCATCGATGTTTCTAACTCTCTATCCCTCTCCCTTCCTCTCTGTAAAAAAATCAATAAAACAAAACAAACATAAAAACAGACTTGGAGCCCTGAGCTGAGTTACACACGTGCTTTCTGGCTGTTGCCTTAGGCTCCTGGGAAGTTTTGCTCTCTCCTCCATGGCTGCTACCACTCAGAAGAGGGCCATTAATGGTGGGATTCATTTACTGACATGCTCTCTCCATTCCTATCATTTATGAAGTGGTTATTGAATAGCCACAAACAGACAATAAAATGTTGAAAGAGAAATGTAAAGAGGGAGGCCAGTTCTAACACATACTAAAATGTTGTATAGCTATAATAATAAAAATAATAAGATACTGATAGAAAAAAGAAAATCAGTACAACTAGAGGCATCCTAACTCTGGAACAGGCTGTACTTTAATAACAACTCAGCCCAAGGCAAAGAAATGTGATTAATTAATACATGGATAAAATATTCAATAAATGTTAGTTGTGCAATTACAGTCTTTGGGAAATAAAGATGAATTTAGATTCTCCCATACCAACACATGCTAAAGCCAGTGCATGATGGGTTAAAGGGTTAAGTATTTCTTTTTAAATTAAAACAATTTAGAAAAAGATAATAAACTCATATCAAATATGCCAGGCACTTGGGAGTTTATATGGAGAGGGTTTCTTTGGTTTAAACGTTGGTGAAAGAAAATAAATAAAAAAAATACTAGGTAACATTGAAGAATTCTGGATGCTAAAAATATATATATATAGTATAGAACAAGTACAAAGTTGCCTAAATGTCCCCAGCCAATAGGATAAACAAAGACTTAATATTATTAAGGCCACAAATCTCTTAGGAACAGTAGGTACCAGGGAGCACAGCCCTGATGAAGTGATTTTGATTTTAAGCAATCCTTAAAAGGAATTGGAATGAAGAAGGGAAAAATTCAGGAGTTTTCTTTAGCTCTTTATCTGACACAGCCTCTTCAGAGCTGGTGATTCTGAAGGGCTACATCTTAGTAAACAAGCTTTTAAATATGTGTGTGTGTGTGTGTGTGTGTGTGTGTGTGTGTGTGTGTGTATATATATTTATCTTTGACATTATTATAGATGCCCTCTTTTTCCTCTCACCTTTGCCCACCTCTACCCAGACCCCTCCCTCTGGCCCTCACCACATTGTTGTCGGTGTCCATGGACTGTGCATATATGTTCTTCGGTGCTCCTTCCTGTGTTCTACATAATTAATTTTTGTCACCATGGTTATTTACTAAATCTTTTTTATAGGGACCGACTCCATTAATAATAAAATGTAATTTACCTATACATATGGTAATGCAAGAAAAAATGGGAGGGGGGACTTCTAATGAGCATTTGTGTGAAATCTTTTCAACCAAGTCATATCTAGAACAACTGTTCCTTCCTTTTAATGCGTCAGTAAGCAGAGGATACCAGACCACTATGCAGCGGGAGTCCTTGTGGCGGTAGCAGAGTTCAATGGCAAAATGAGCAGAGTCCCAAAGTGTAATTCACAAGGAAAAAAAAAAGAGAGATATATGAACAAATAGAAAAATATTCAACCACACTAGGATTAGTGAGATGCATTTTTTTTTTTCTGAAAATGAGATATATTCTCAACTGCTTAACCAGCAACAGTTTTGAAAAAGTAATGCTATTTCATTCTGGTCTTCTGTGACATGGGCATTATATGTATTGCTTCTTTGTTGGGAGATTATTTGGAAAATATTTAAAAACTTTAGATATTGAGGATATTTAAGAGTATTTTAAAATTTATATCTTTGTAACCTCCAAAATTGAATTAAACATATCTATCCTAAGTATCAATCTATCCTATATAATAAAAGGCTAATATGCAAATCAACCAAACGATGGAATGACTGGTCGCTATGCTGCGCACTGACCACCAGGGGCAGATGCTCAATGCAGGAGCTGCCCCCTGGTGGTCAGTGCGCTCCCACAGGGGGAGTGTCACTCATCCAGAAGCCAGGCTCATGGCTGATGAGCACAGCGACGGTGGCGGGAGCCTCTCCCACCTCTGTGGCAGTGCTAAGGATGTCCGACTGCTGGCCCTGGGGAGTGGGCCTAAGCCATCAGTCAGACATCTCCTGAGGGCTTCCAGACTGTGAGGGCACAGGCTGGGCTGAGGGACCCCCCCACCCTGAATGCACGAATTTCATGCACCAGGCCTCTAGTAATAGTATAAAAGGTTTTGCATACAGATATATATTCCATAGTTTTTCTGTGTACTGGAAAAGGATAGAATTTAATAGTGTATCCATTGTTTGGAATGTTATACTGTGATTTAAAATAGTGAATGAAAACAACAGTACAATGGTCAAAAGATTTAAACAGCAATTTACCAAAAATAAATAATACATTTGTGAAAAGACACTCAAACTATGTATTGTTCAATGAAATAAAATAAAAATACAAAGTACTATTTTTAAACATATTTTCACAGACCAACAAACAGGGCATAATATCTATTGTTGTTAAGGCTTAGAGGATAGAGTACTCCCATATACTATAGATTGCAGTGTAAATTGGTACATTTGTAGAGAGCAACTTGTCAGTACCAGTCATATAAGCAATATATAAAACTGATGACCAGCAAATTCTACTTTTAAGTTAACTCTCACAAAGAAAAACTCAAATCAAGAATGTTTGTGGTAGCCTTGGAACATATAAGTAGTGAAGAGAATGTAAATGTCCGTTAGTATATCAGTTATAATACAAACATATTGAGGAGTATTGTACAGTCATTAAATAGAACAAGTTCAGTTTTACGTGAGTTTTACCTGTTAACTGTAAGGATATCCCTGATATGCTGTGGAGTCAAAAAGCAAATTGCAAGTCATACATATAGCATAATCCTCTATTGTGCGCTATAATCTATCTATCATCTATCTATCGATCATCTCTGTTATCTATCTATTATCTGTCTCTTCATCCCTATCCAGGAACATACACTAAGAATCACGAAGGTTAAGAGGTGTGGGATTTCACATTGCAATTCTATACATATATTTACATGCATCATTTTATAATTTAAAATATTAAAACAGAAAAAAACCCATGACATTCTAAGGCTAAATTTATAATGTGACAACTAACCCTCATATTCAGTATAAATAGAGAAGAATTTTAAATTATTAAGTAATGTAGAATTCTACATTGCATTAATGCTAAAATTATGTAAAGTAATAAATACAACTTTAAGCATAAAAATGCACAAGGTTATATACCTGAGTACTAAACATGCTTATTTCTGGGGCATGAGTGATGGAAATTATGGGTGTTATTTTTCAGTCTTTTTTAAATCTCTGTATATTAAAGCCTAAGCAACTGCCCAGCCGTTCGACTGTCCGACTGGTAGCTATGATGCACAATGACCACCAGGGGGCAGACACTCAACACAGGAGCGATTTTCGGGTGACATAGGTACCCGGAACCAGAGAGGAGGGAGCCTGATTCCGGGCTGTGTCCCCCGAGAACTGCCCTCTTGCAATCTGGGACCCCTCGGGAGATGTCAGAGAGCTGGTTTCAGCTAGATCCCCACAAGCCTGGCCAAGGGACCCCACCACACTGGGCCTCTAGTATTGTATAATGATAGATAACATTTTATGGTGGTAAAAAAACAAACTTAAAGCAGTGTTTATAAAGCACGTATTTAATTTGATTCTTTCCTTGTTTACTCTCTTTCCATTTCTTCTTTCAAGTCTTAGCATTGCAAGATTATTATCTAAACCCATTCCCTTCTTTCAACTTATTATTATTATTATTATTATTTGACATCTCTCTCATCTAAAACTTAAATGATTCTCTCTGACAACTTTCTTTGGAACCAAATGACTTCCTTGTCTTGGTGGGTGGTTCCAACACCCTAAGGTTCTCAGACAATCTCCCAGAAATGCTTACAAACAAAATTCCGGGTTGCATATAACTTTGCACTTACTTTATGCTTGTGGATCTTAGGAGAGCAATCTCACAATTATAAACGATGTATTGATTTTACTCTTATTAAGAAGACATTCTCTGATTCTCTTTCTGTAGAAATTAACTTCAAGCTTACCTGAGAGTGATTAATGTAAGGTGAGGCATAATGCATGGTGAAGGGGAATAATTAACTTATTCTGAAGCATAACATGAGCCAAAATCGATCTTTATTTCTACGTTGGACACATTTTTGTCAGTAAATACTGGGAAATAGAGTTTTGTCACAAATTCGGCTGAGATGATGGCATTTCCTCCTGAATTGATAGGAAAGAAATTGATGCATATATGCACTGCTCAGGGGTAGATGTCCATTTAGATTCACTCCATGAAGCCACTTCCCCAAGGATCAGGAAAGGAATATCTATAGTCCACAGGAAATAAGCAGGGTTCTGAGCAACTAGAGCTTACTGTCTTTCTGATCATATGTCTTGATGTCTATGTCTGTGTCCCTTTAACCCAGACAAGTCAGCAGCCCCATGAAGGCTAATGGGGGAGAGGGTGGGAGTGAATTCTTCCCAGGGCTCAAGGTGCTCTGAGCAGAAGGAGAAAGGAATTAAGCCTGTTTATTAGACCCAAGTGTTAGTAACAGGCTGTGCTAAGATCTTGCAAGTTTTAATTTATCTTGACAAATTTATAAAAGCTACATTAGCATTCACCTACTCAAATTATAAAGTAATAGATGGTGGTAAGAAAAAGTACGGCCTGTACACAAAGACAGTAACTAATATAATCTGGTACAATAAAATATTTTTGTGATTATATATATAACTAGTGGCCCAGTGCATGAAATTCGTGCACATGAAAAGGGGATTAATTAGAGAAAATAATTTAATATTGCTATTTGCCCTTTCTCTATAATAGAAGTGTCAAGAGATGAAAGAAAATTATTAAAATGTATATGAAAACCTTCCTCCTGTCAGAGTCTGGGGCACACTACAGGACCCAGAGTCAAGTCCCTGCCCACCCACATGCGCATCAAAATGGCATGAGACCCAGACCCAGCCACCACCCCCACATTGGGCTAGATCCAGACCTGGCCAGTCCCACCCTTGTCAAGTCCCGCTGGGCAGGGGGCATAGCCTCAGGTCCCCTGGCCTGACACCAGGACAGGGGGCATGTCCTGAGGTCCCCCAGCCCATACCAGGGCAGGGGGCGTGCCTTGAGGTCCCCTGTCAAGGCACGCTGGGTGGGGGACATAGCCTGAGGTCCTCCATCAAGCCCTGCCAGGAGGGGGGGTGGTCACAGACTTAGGTCCCCTGGCCCAGCACTGGGAGGGGGGTGCAGCCTCAGGTCCCCCGTCAAGCCCTACTGGGTGGGGAGTGCGGCCTGAGTTCCCCCGACCCAGCACTGGGGGTGCACCTTGAGGTCCCCTGTCAAGCCCTGCTGGATGGGGGGCATGGCCTGAGGTGCCCTGTCAAGCCCAGCCAGGCAGGGGGCGCAGCCTCAGGTCCCCTGGCTCAGTGCTGGGGTGGGGAGCACGGCCTGAGGTCCTCCGTCAAGCCCCCCCAGGTAGGGGGTATGATCTGAAGTCCCCCGCCTGGTGCTGGGGTGGGGGGCACAGCCTGAAGTCCCCTGTCAAGCCCCACCTGGTGGGGGGTGCGGCCTGAGTTCCCCCAACCCAGCACTGGGGGTGCACCTTGAGGTCCCCCATCAAGCCCTGCCGGGCGGGGGTCATGGCCTGAGGTCCCCTGTCAAGCCCCACGGGGTGGGGGAGGACGTAGCCTCAGGTCCCTGCTGATTGCTTGTTAAGGTTCCTTATGGGAACTTGGCTTCAGCTGTGGGTGCAGCTATCTTTGTGATGGAGTGATGGTCAATTAGCATATTCCCTCTTTATTAGATAGGATATTTATATAACACATTAACTTAACATAAAGGTAATTATTTTAGTCAAGCCCTTTACAGTCTGAAAACATTTTCAGATGCATCATGTCACGTGGTCCTCACAGCAATCCGTGACAAAGGCAGGGTAGTGAATATCATCCCCATTCTACAGATGAGACGACTGAGGGAAGGGATCAGCCAATGCTTCAACAACCCTCACACAGCTAGGGTGGCAGAGCAGGGCTGAGCCACGCGTTCTTGTGTGAAGACCATCCTAACAACCTGTTCTTACAGTAACAGTTGCCTAGGCTGATTCTCAGCCTCCGCAGCATGGCGTTCAGGCTTGCTACCCTCGTTACTAACTGCTTGTCCAGGCAGCAGGCAGTGGCATGGAGGGGAAGAGTCACAATGCCAAGTAAGATTTCCATTGTGTGTACGTTTCATAAAGCAAAGGGAGGCTGGGGCATGTGGTCCATAGCTAAGGATGGAATGGGACACTTTCTGAGGCAGATGTCTTTTTAAATATAACGGTGGCACTGTGTGTGTGTGCGCGCGCGCATGTGTGTGTGTGTACATGTATGTATCTATCCTTACAGGTGAGTGTATATAGCAGTGTAACACATAGGAGGGTGTATATAGCCGTGTAACACATTTAAGGAGGCTGGCAACCCCCCAACCTCCTTAAATGCAGGTTTCTGAAAAATACCGATGTGCCACTGAACACAAAATATTCATGTGTCTCTGATGGAAAGTATCCTTCTTCAGAGTGTGTGGGTAAATATGATGCTATAAATCCAGGAGCCCCCGCCTAAGATTTTTCCAGTGGGTTAGCAGACAGGAGGGGCATCTAGCCCATTGTGATTTTATATGCTTTTGGAAAACAAAAACAAAAACAAAACATGTCTCTATTGCTCAAAGCTCTTGGGCACGCACACACAAAACGAATTACAGCATGAGCAGTCGATGCAGGAATCTCACAGTTAGGTTAATAAAATATGAATCCTGGCAGTGGCCGGAGGATAGGAAGGTGGGAAGTGGGTTGTTAAGGGCTGGAGGGTGAGGGAGGTGCCGGTATAGATAGGCTTATGAGCTCCCTTTATGTGGATTAGGGACCGTGGCTGTGTTCGCCCCGTCGGCATTGGCAGCTGCGCTCCTTAATGAGTTATCACATCCCAGGCTGAGCAGGCAACAGGGCACATCAGGAGCCATGTTCAAGCAAAGTTCACTGCCTTGCACAGTTTACATTCTGAAGTGAGCCCGGGGGACCATTCTGGAAGGAGGTGCAAATAGACATATTTCCTGGGAAAAGCCAAACTGATTTTTATCAGCGATCTTGACGCTGAAACGCAGCTTGCCAACATGCAGGGAGCAGCGACCCAAGTCCAGCCCTCCCAGGCCGGTCCTTGGGACCATGGTGGAGTGCAACTGCAGACAGGAACAGACTTCGTGTGCAACGTAGAAACTTGTCCGCTCGTTCATTTCAACTTTTCTAGCATCGATGGTAGAAGACACTCCGGGCAGGTGTGTGCCAATAAAGAGAGAATATGAAGGTGAGGCGTCTCTGCCTTCTGAGGAGTCAGTGTCTTCACCTCCTGGGCGAATGTTGCACCCTCACTCAGTTGGAAGGTAGAGGAAGGCAGTCATAATTTTTGATCACCGACTCGGTGGAAGGTACTGTGATTGTTCCTCTCACAGATCTTACCCATTTCACCCTCTCAGGAATCCTGAAAGATGAATATTTTTAAGTCCACTTGTCAAGGAAGCCATGGAAGAGACCCAGGTCTCTGTGACTGAAAATCTCTGGGCTGTTTCTATGTCACCGTGTTTATATACTTCCGTTGAAGTGTTTTTGGTCTGTTTTGTCTTTTGCTTCTGCGACTCCTGCGGTCAGTTGTTTACTGTGTAGTGAAGCCAACTCTTCAGGTCCCAGGACTCGCCCTCCAGGAGAGAGGGCAGGGAGCAGCTAATGGTTAGATGTGTGTCTTTGTTGTTTGCTGGTTTTTGTTAGCGTCTCTCTGTTTAGAAAGGAAGGGAGAGGGACAGAGAGCCAGATACATCAGTGATGAGAGAGAATCATTGATCGGCTGCCTCCTTCACCCCCCACACTGGGGATCAAACCCACAACCCAGGCATGTGCCCTGATGGGGAATTGAACCGTGACCTCCTGGTTCATAGCTGGACTTTCAACCACTGAGCCACGCCAGCCAGGCTAGACGTGTGCCTTGAACATGACCGCGGCTTCCTCGCTCTCCATTCACTCTCTCCAATTGCTGTTTTCTTCCTCTTCTTTCACTTCCACCTCCTTCTTTCATCTCGTAGTAGTCCCAGCGCCATGCATTTGTGGGGTCAGGCAGTGATGTGGAATTTGAAGCTATGGAGCAGGAAAGTGACCTTGAGAGAGCAACTCTAGTCCATAGAAGAGTGCCTGGTAATATCTTAAAAATTTTATAAACAAACCTGTTATTATCTTCTCCTTGTGATAGGGAGATTCAATTTGGGCCTTTTTGAATGGGTGGGAATTAGACCCCTTCAACTAATCTGCCAGGTGCAAGAACAGTGAAGGAGGAAGGGTGGTGCAAGCAATGTCCAAGTGGGGATTTAGACTGGGAGTCAAAGCCCTGGTGTGTTAGCAACAATAGAGAATACTTGTAATGCAAAATAATAACAGAAATTGCCTTTAATGCTTACTCTGTGAGCGGGGCTAGGAGATTTACAATACTGCTGCTCCTAATGCTATTTGCATGACCTTGGACAAATTAGTTTCCTTGCTAGTTCCTTGTGCTCCAATTGTCCAATGAGATTAGACTTAATCATCAAGTCATTACATTTTTAACTATTAGGAAAAAAAAAAACTCTTAAAAAGCTTTACTAAATTTTTTTACACCCATTGGAAGTGCTTTAATTGAAGTACATGATCTCTAACTCAGCCACCTGTGTCAACTCCTAGGAACCCTCTAAGGCAGTGGTCGGCAAACTGCGGCTCTGTTGACTAATGAGTTTGCCGACCACTGTCCTGGAGGAACCAGAGGTGTTCTAAGTTATTTTTCTTAGAGGCTGGTGTTAAAGCAGCCAGATCTACCTGACATCAGCGTCCAATCAGAAAGCCACCAGGCAAAAGAGATTTTTGAAACCCAAACCTGAGTTTATTTTTCGTTACATTTATTGGCCTTCTCACCTCACCAAGGCAATGCCCACTCGTTCCCTGTAAGGCCCTGGACAATACCTTCAACTTGCTGGACATTGTTTTCTTCCTCCTCTGTAAATTGGGAATAATAACAATAACAATAATATCCACTTTGAGAATTGTGAGGATTAAATGAGTTAATACATAAAGTATGATTGACTAGTTCTCGGTACACAGTAAATGCTATATAATTATTTATTATTGTAATTATTGCCATTATTTTTCTTTCTTTGGAAAATCAAACAAGGGTAAAATAGAAAAAAAATCCTTTTACCCAGAAATAACTTGTACCAGTCACATACTAAACAATTCCTTTATTATTTTAGTCTGTGAATGAATAATTATTAATATTATTAACAATATTCTTACAGAATTAGCTTATATTAATATACTCTAG
The DNA here is from genome assembly GCA_026230045.1 of Corynorhinus townsendii. NCBI lineage: Eukaryota > Metazoa > Chordata > Mammalia > Chiroptera > Vespertilionidae > Corynorhinus > Corynorhinus townsendii. Next base: position 166,304,421 of record JAPDVU010000007.1, read on the forward strand.
TAGTGTGATATTTTACCAGTTTATCATGAGCATTTTCTATGGCCAAGATCCTCTTTAATCACATGCTCTTTTCTGATTGTGTAAGAATAATTTAAAAGGATCTCTCACCGGTGGATAATGTGCCGTTTCTCTTTTCTGAAATAATTATTTAAAATGCTCTCATGGACACACTTTATTTTTTTTAATATATTTTATTGACTTTTTACAGAGAGGAAAGGAGAGGGATAGAGAGAGTTAGAAACATCGATGAGAGAGAAACATCGATCAGCTGCCTCCTGCACACCTCCTACTGGGGATGTGCCCGCCACCCAGGTACATGCCCTTGACCGGAATCGAACCTGGGACCTTTTAGTCTGCAGGCTGATGCTCTATCCATTGAGCCAAACTAATTAGGGCGCATGGACACACTTTATTTTTATTTTATTTATTTATTTTTTTGCAGTTGATTACTTTTTTTGTTTGTTTGTTTGAAGTATTACAAATAGTAGT